>CM070771.1:160935285-162171535 GCA_036346955.1 Dipus sagitta
AGAAGAATAAATGAGGTAATATACTTAAAGTTCCTAGCACATAAGAAGTGAAAATAGTATCCCCCCTCCCACCATCTATCCATCCATAGTTCCATAGTTGCACTTGCTGTGATTAAGAGGACAATAATGTTATTTTGCAGTTTTGAATTTCTTTGGCACATTTATAATTCTTTTTTTTTTTTTTTTTTTTTTTTTTTTGGTTTTCTGAGGTAGGGTCTCACTCTACTCCAGGCTGACTTGGAATTCACTATGTAGTCTCAGGGTGGCCTTGAACTCATGGTGTTCCTCCTACCTCTGCCTCCCGAGTGCTGGGATTAAAAGATTGTGCCACCAGGCCCGGCTACATTTATAATTCTTATTAAACAATTTAGTATTTATGTTGTCTGCTTTTTTTCTTTTAAGTTAATCTGCAAATTAGATAAATAGGCTTATTTTACAGATGGGAAAACTGGTATTTGGAAGGTCTAGTTTATTATCCAAACTGGCATTTACTTGGAGGCAGACCTGAAATGTGTTTCCATCTGCTTTTAGAGGACCACCCAGCCTCTCAGCTCACAGCTGAATGTGCACTAAATGAAAGAAGCTGACAAGCAATATAATGTGAGTCCCATAGTAGAAACAAATAGAAAAAAAAAATAGGGCTCAGATTTTCCATATTAGGGAAATGCCTCTTCCAGATGTTTCCATTAAAAAGATTCAAAACCTGTATCCTGTGGAAGTTAAATGTGATTATCTTTCCTCTCAAACCTTAATAATTGCCCTCAAATATGTGGCACTCTTTCATGAGGTTGTTTGCTGAACTATATATGCAGGAATGTCATCATAGGAAGATAATTTTCTCCAGAAAAAAGTATATCAAAAGTTGTTTCCTATAATTTGAAACAATTTAGCCATGATTGATTCTTGGGATGGGTGAGGGGGGGGGTACCTCCTTCCTAAAATATGGTTCTTAAATTTCATGCATATTTAATTGCATGTGAGCTTTGAAAGACACATGATCTAGAAAGCAAAACTGTCTTAAAGATGAATTCAGCTTTGATTGACTTAATTGTTTCATTACTTATCAACTAGGTAATTTGCAAAATGAAGTTTTTGAAACTTTCTTTTTCAAAAATAACACTGCTCACAAAGTCACCTTCTTCAGTTTTGAGTCTTGTTTTTGAAGACTCTCTTAAAGCAGTTGGTAATAGGCTAGTCCCTTCTAGTGAGATAAGCCTATGCAAGCAGCAGCAAAGTTTTTGGAAAGCTTATGCACTTTGGATCACACAGACCAGATTCCCATACTAGACTCCACCAATCTATTCCTCCATTCATCCACAGCATCATTTGAGGGCCATGCATTGTGATGTAGGCAGAAGGTAATGGTGACTCACTTGTGAGATTAGTGACTTTACTGACAGTATTTCCCTGGACTTTTTGCTTGTTTATCTTTTGTTTTGAGACAGGATATAGCTATGGATCCTGGCCTCAAATTTGTGATTGTCCTGCCTCTGCTTCCTTTTTTTTTCTGCTTCCTTTTGAGAATCAGAATTACAGGCACATTACTATCATGCTCAGTCCTGGGTTTCAGTAGTTTTCCTTGTACTGGGGATTGAAGCTAGGGTCTCAAGTATGTTTGGCAAGTGTTCTACTGCTAAGCTGCATCAACAGCCCTCTTTTCACCTTAAGAAAAAATATTTTATTTTTTGAGATATGATTTGACTAAGTTGCTTGAGCTGACCTTGAACATGTAGCCGTCCTTCCTTAGCCTTCCAAGTAGCTGCAATCACAGGCCTATGCCACCAGGCCTGGGCTTCATTTTTAACTGTAATTGTCCAGATATTTGCTTCACAAAACTGTGGTTTACATGACTAAAAAGGCATGAAGTACCTAGCTCATGGGAGGTGCTCAGTAAATACCTCTAGGACCTACCCTACTAAGTAAATCAAATCCAGAAGCATAAGACAGTGGAATCCCCAGTGACCTCTGTGGTAGCCCACATTTAGGCTTTCCCTTAAAAGCCCTGCTCACTGAAGCTGCTTTGTAGACCTCGCCTGGTGGTGACCTCAGGAGACTTTTCTCAGGCACCTTCTGGCTGTTAAAAGATCATGCTGCTCTTTCTTTCCCTTCTCATTCTCTTCACGAGAGCCACATCAGCACACATGCCTCTTGCGTCTTCTGCACCAGCCTAGACCTTTCTTCTGCCCTCCACTCCCATAAGTCCAACCCACAGGCTGCCATCTCACTTCGTCCCTTTATTTACCCTGCTGAAAAGTTCCAAAAAAGAGCCCACTTTTCCTTCAGATTCCTCCTTGTCTTCCTTATGTATTTCTATTCAATACATCAGACACTCTGATTAGAAAACATGGTCTCTTGGGACTCTTCCTTGTCCCCCATTTCTGTATTCAAAAATTAAGAAATATTGATGATTTGGCAAATATAGTTTATTTCTCAAGTTTATCTTCTTCTCTGTCTCACCCTCCTTGTACCAACCTCTTAGTCAGCCTACAGCAATGGCCTTCTCAGTGGGCCCCTGCTCTGAGCTTCTTCATTCCATCTGATTTATCACCAATGGAATCAACTAGGTTCCTGAAGCACAGTTCTGATCACCTTGCTTCCCTGCTCAACAACCATCCATGACTCCCAAGACAACTCTGCACAACTGACTTCAGTGGCCATTCCCATCTTATCTCCGAGGAGCCCTCTACACACCTCCTCACACTCACAATTTGCAGTCAGGGGGCGGGGGAGAAACAGCAACACCAATAATCCCCACATATATAAGCCCTGGGAATTATGATAAGGGTTATGATAATAGACAAAGAGGGTTTTTATCAGAATCAAGAACAAACAAAAGATTGAAGAGAGGAGAACAGAGGGAATGTGCATGAGATTGAGAAGAGAGGAAGCAGGGAGAAGGAGAGCACACAAGGCTTTAAGGAGCCCACGCAGTACATTTTGGCCCTTTTGTGGGTGTGTATACATACATATGTAGGGTGTGCATGCACATATGCATGCATGTATGTTCATATGTGTGTGGATGTACTGTGTGCAAGTACATGTGCACATGCATATACATGTGTGTGGAGGCCAGAAGTCAATGCTTGTCATCCTTGGTAGATGAGAGTGACTGGAACAAGGTCTCTTCTAAGACAAGTGTTCCACAAGGAGCTGTTCAGTGAATGCCTGAACCAAAATGGTGAAAGTAGACACAAAGGAGATGTCCACCAGATTATACGCTTGTTTCCTCTTTTCCCCAACCCCATTCTATTGAGGGTCCTCCTCGGCAAGGTCATTGGTAACCACTGTGGAGCCAGGGATACACCTGTCAGTTTGTGTGTGTGTTGGGGGGGGGGCAATGCCTCAGAGTACACCTTTCCACTCCATGGCTCTTACATTCTTTCCATCCCCTCTTCTCCAATGTTCCCTGAGCCTTAGAAGGTATGTTATAAGTCTCCTTTAGTGTTGAGCTCTTGGAAGCCTCTGATTTTCTGCTTTGATGAGTTTTGAGTCTCTTGCTTTTATGCAAACATCCTAAATATGGCCTACCATTTCACAGGTGCCACTTCAAGAAGGTAAAACCCCAATGAAACCTGGCTTTGAACTTGTCTTTGTGGACAGTTTAGCAGTTGCATACCATAAATCTCATTGATTGACATACTTGATACAAACTTTGTCTGTTTGCTTTCCTTCATGCCTATGTCTTATTTTTGCATGTCTCTTCATATTGCTTTCTGTGTTTCATAACTTTTAGAAAACAGAAACTTTAAAATGACCATGAGTAGGAAAAAACAGCTGTTATGGGGCTGGGTACTGCAGCACTTCCAGTTAGTGTGATCATGAAGGGAAAACTAAGGGTCAGTGAGCTGAAAGGGGGCTAGAATTAAGGAAGGATAAAGGGGCTTCTGCATTTCTTTTTTCTTCCTTTACATAGTGCATAGGATGGTGAGATGCTGCAGACTACCAGTGTGAAGGAAGAGCTTTCCTGAGGATGAGGGCAAAGTACAGGCTCCGGAGCCAGAATGCCTGGCTTGAAATTGGTACTGCATTGCATCTAGCCATGAGGCCTTGGACAACTGACTTACCTCCATTATCTCTTGGTTTTCTTCCCTAGTACTGGTACCAGGCTGCTGGTACTATCTCTATCATGTGGTATTGGAAGATAAATGAAGAATGCTTTGAGAGCAGGCCTGTGGTGCTGCCAATTTTCTCTATGATGGTTCTTAAGCAGGAGGGGTATATTTGTACTTCTTCCAATCTCAGGATCCTTTGTACTGAATGATTTGAAATTGCAGTGATGAAGTTTGATGCATAGTTTTCATTTATCCTTCTACAGACTTTATTTTGATGGTCCATGGAAATGTAATTAGCATCCTGAAAATATTTTGGTCAGGATAGAAGCTGCCTCTTAACATTCAACACAAAGAACAAAACATAAGAGTCATCATGTTTTGCAAGCTGAATATGCGAGCGTTGTGGGCAAATACCCTAACAAGTGAGAGGTTTGTTATAAACAGCAATTATGCAGCAAAAACCTAACCAACAGCTGCAGGGAGAGTTGAAACAAACAGAGTCTGGAGGACTGTGTAAAGCAGGTTGTAACCTGGTAGAGTCATTTATTATGTGGGGCAAGTGAAATGTCAACTCTAAGAGTATCATCTGTATAGGAAATTTGGGGAATAAGAATCTTTTCATCATTTTGAGGGCATTTATTTCCACAACATTTACTTTCCAAAAGGAGGCAGATGTCAGCCAGCTATAGTTTATTGGTGTGATGTATAGTGATGGTAGACATATATATGTATACTTATCTGGTAATCAGAATTCCTAGTCATTTCCTAGTTTAAGTTTGATAGTTATTTTCCATTTCTCATTATGTTTGCTTCACAGTAGGTATCGAAAGTACTTTAGTACATTCTTGAGTAAATGGTAAGAGAGAGAAAACAAATGAGGTAGGAGGGAGAGAAAAGAGGGGAAGATTACATGAAAGAGTAAGGGGTGAGAGAATCTGCCAGGTGTGGTGGTGCATGCCTTTAATCCCAGCACACAGGAGGCAGAGGTAGGAGGATTGCTGTGAGTTTGAGGACAGCCTGGGCTACAATGAAACCTTACCTTGAAAAACTAAAAAAGGAAAAAAAAGATGAGAGAACATTAAATGTTACAGTTGAGAACCAGTTAGTGTAAAGATGAAGTGAGTGCTTTGCATTTGTCTTTATTGTGAATTTTAGACCACATCTTTCCTTATTAAAATATTACCCAAATTATCTGGAAAAAGAAAGGAGGCCAGGGAGAAGAGATACAACAGAGGGCAATGGGGGAGCTGAATATGATCAAAGTATATTATAATGCAGGTATGAAAATGTCACAATGAAACACATTATTTAGTATAATTACTATATAATTATAATATAATTAGTATATAATTATAATTTAGTATAATGCTACTAAAACAAAAAAAGAAACAACAACAAAAAATTCACCCACCTCTTGTTTGGGCTGGAGATGTAGCTCAGTACATGCCTTACTCTAAGACACAAGGCCCTAGGTTCTACCTCCAGCACCAACAAAAAAGAAAGGAAAGGAAGTTAAGGAAAGGAAAGGAAGGAAGGAAAAAGAGAATATGACCTCTAACTAAAGATTGTCATTTTTGCATGACATCAATATGAACTCAGTCCTTAGAGCACAACCCTACAGATCCAATGCTGGAGCCTGGGAGCCTAGTTTACCCATGTACACATACCTGTCTTTGATGTGGAAAGCAATGGCACCCTTCCTCCCTGTATAGTTCATTCTGGATCTAAGGTATTCATAATCTGCCCTTTCTAAGTGCTGCTTATAGCCATATGTTTGCCAGTGAGCCAGAGACACTATCAGTGTGCAGTATGGAGAGGGTTTCTGAAACTTCTGGTGTGAGGACACATGCATCAGAGCAGATTTGATGCACGCTCCCTTTCTTTAAGTATGTGCTGTGTGTGTGTGTGAATGTGTGTGTGCTTTTGTACAACTCTGAAGGAAATAGCCTTTCACCTGATGTACTCATTCATACAGAATTCAGACAGGGTTCAAGGGAGATGGCTTAGTAGATGAAGGGCTTGAGCTAAGTTGGAATCTCCAGCACCCACATAAAAGGATGGACACTGTGGGGGCTGAGGGGATGGGCTAGCAGTTAAAGGCACTTGTTTGCAAGCCTGCTGACTGGTTCAGTCCTACTCAGTATTAAAGTAAGGCTGGAAGCCAAGTGGTCGGCACATGCTCCTGTAATCCCAGTGCACCTAAAGCAGTGGGAGGAGGAGAATCCTGAAGCTTGCAAGTAGCAACAAAGAGACCCATCTTTAAAAGAAGGTGGAAGGAAAGGAGAACCACCCCAAGATCGTCCTCTGACCTGCACATATGCACTGTGACATGCATGTGCACATACACACACATCGTTCACACATACACAAGCACACATACATAAGAAGAGCTTTTTTAAATTTTAGCATCTGTAATGAGAGTCATTTAGGGAGGGAAGGGAAGCAGAGAAAACAAATCACTTCCTAGCTTGAAGTCCTTTTGCCTGGCAATGCAGCAGCGTACATTAAAATGAGAGACCCTACCTCAAACAAGGTGGAAGGGCAGGACTGACCTCCATACGTGCACCGTGGCACATACGCACTCATACACATGAACATGCATATACATGTACACGTATTACATGCACCCTGAAGAATTCAGAGTTGGATGATCTTTCTACATCATGTCCTCAAGGACTTTTTATTTTATTTTTTATTTTTATTGTTTTGTGAGGAAGGAATGCCTCTGGGCATGATGCTCTGGGTTGTCTTCAGCAATAGGGTCTTACCATTTGCCTCAGGCAAGTAACTAAGTGCTTTGACAGAAACCTGTCCTGTTTGGGGGACCTCGAAGGTATAAGGACTTTTTTTTTTAGGTTTTATTTTTATTTATTTGAGACGGAGAGAGGAGAGAGTGAGTGAGAATGAGCACATCACGGCCTCTAGCCACTGCAAATGAACTCCAGACACATGCGCCACCATGTGCATCTGGTTTACGTGGGACCTGGAGAATTGAAATGGGGTTCTTAGGCTTCGCAGGCATGTGCCTTAACCGCTAAGTCATCTCTCCCACCCAAATTTTATTTTTTAATTTGACAAATGATAGCTCCCAGTGAATGTTTGTAGGGAAGACATGAGCGAACAGTTTCCACTCTGCCTACAGCTTACGTGGCAGGTAGATGTGCGCACGGAACAGCGTATAGATTTTTGAACTGTAGGAGGATGACTCTAGCTCTTCTGAAATAATCACTATGCTATGCTTCCACTTTTATTCCAGTTTATAAGTGAGTAAAGCCCAAACTGAGATATTTCAAAGATTTATAAGAGTCAGAACAGAGCATCCCACCCTCAGCCCATTACTCTATATTGTAAATCATTCCTAGGTTGACATTTTGACCAAATTTGTCTTACACACTGAAAAGCTATGCCCACTGGGTGTCCAACATAGAGTGAGAAAGGACAGGCAGGAGATCCATGACCCTTTGCTGAGTGTAGTTAGTTTCCTTAGCTCAACGTTGTGTTGGTAGCCCAAGTAGATGGGGGTCACGGACCAAACCCATAGCCCAGCAGATTTACTGAACTGGTACCACAAGTTAAGTTCCTAGGATTAATGAGTTTACGGTACTCATTGTTTATGACAGCAGAAACAAGTTGAGTGAAATTATGGCAGGCTCACAGTGTGTTTCTTGAATTCCTTCCTAGTGAGAATCCTGTGCTTCTCATAATTACTCAGCTCTTATCATTGACATCACACCAAAATTTTGACAGTACAGGGCATTAAAATTTTTTTCCACAATCAACTGTATACATTCTATGTTTCAATGCATTTAGATGGCAGAGTTCACAAGTAAATACAGGAGAAGCACTAGGCAATGAATTTTTTTCACAGAAAATGATGAACTGTGATTAGCAACAGACAAAATTAGCCACACTAGTTATTTGTAATATTCTGTAGTTCCTGCATTTATGAGTGGGTTAATTTTTATTTATCCTGTTTGCAATGGCTATGCTTCTTAAATTTTCAGGTTCATATCCTTGAACAGTTTAAGATTCTCAGTCACTATCAAAATATTGGGCTGGAGAAGATGGCTTAGTGGTTAAGGCACTTGCCTGCAAAGCCAAAGGACCCTGGTTCAATTCCCCAGGACCCATGTAACCCATATGCACAAGGAGGCCCATGCATCTGCAGTTTGTTTGCAGTGTCTAGAGGCCCTGGCACTGCCCATTCTCTCTCTCCCTCCCTCTTTCTCAAATAAATAAATAATATGTTAAAAATATTATCTTTCCCCCATTTTCTCTATTTTTTTTTGTTTTGAAAAGTCTATTAGATATATGTGAGATATCTCATTTTGTCCTCTATTCCCTTAATGTTTACATTTTTCATCTTTTCATTTTCCTGGGTTGAATGCCATAATTTCCTATGATCCATTTTTCAGTTTATGAGTTCTCTTTTCCTTTTCTGTAACTTACTACCACTTGACCTATCCATTGAATCTCAAATATGTGTGAATGAATATATTTATATATTTTAAATTTTGAAGCAATCTTCATTTACAAATAGTGATAGAATTATAATAAGTTGCAAAACAGTAAAGTTGTAATATACTAATAATTTAGTTTCTCCAGTGGTGGCCTGACAATAGTGAATTATAGAAGCCAAGAGACTGGTAGATAGAATACAATTTGCTACAGTACAGATCTCACATATTGCATGTGCTCATGTGTTCAGTATATATTTGTGATGACATTTATTATAATCATAGGTTCATACAACCACCTGTTACAGTTACCTTTTTGTTGTTGGGACAAACACCCACCGAGAAACTGCTTATGGGAGGAAGGGTTTAATGTCAGACTGACAGATTATAGGGGAAGCATCATCATGGTGAAGGAAATTTAATCACCTCATCATACAACAATAGCAGAGAGAAAGAATAGCAAGCAGCTAGAGCTCAAGCTGGCTCTCTACACACCTAGGAACATACCTCCTCCAGCAGGGCTCCACCTGCCGAAAACTAAGTAGGGAGCTTAATCTTAATAAAAAATGCTTGAGGCTATGGGGCATCACATTGAAACCACCATACTACCCCTCAGTTAATATACAGAATAGTCCCATCACCTTAAAAGATCTTTCTCATGTTGCCTCCTCATGACCATGACTACTTCTTTCACTTTCCTTCTTTCTGTCTCCTTCCTTCCTTCCTTCCTTCCTTCTTTCTTCTCTCTCTCTCTTTCCTTGCGTGTGTGTGGGTGTGCATGCACATATGTGTGTAATGTGATATGTGTGTGCAGTGCGTACACCCAGGTATGTAGGTGTGCAGGCTTCTATATATATTTGTGAAGGATAGAAGAAAACACCAGTTATCCTCTTCACTCATCCATAGGTTCTTTGAGATGGAGTCTCTCTCTCTCTCTCTCTCTGAACCCAGGCCTGTTGCCCTTATTTCAGCCAGCAAGCCCCAGAAATTCTCTAATAATTGGTGCACCATCTCCCCAGCCACCACTGATCTGTTAACCATCTCTAGATTGTAATTTTGAGAGTTCCATGTAAATGGGTCTTGTATAGCTCATATAACCCTTTGAGACTTACCCTCTCACACAGCATGATGCTAAGATCCATCTGAGTTGTGTGTATCAACAGCTTGTTTCTATTAATTGCTAAGCAGTATTCCCCTGTTTCAATGAGCCAGAGGTTGCTTAATCACTCATCCACTGAGGGACATTTAGGTTATTTGTAGATTTGGTGATTCCATGAATATTCATAAACATCCCTGTTAGGTTTGTGTATGAACAAAAGTAAACAATTGTGTGTTCAATTTTTAATACAAACTGCCAAACCAATGTATAGAGTGGCTGTACCACTTTACATTCTCACCTGAATATACAAGAGACCTAGTATCTTTGTATCACTTGAAACATGATGTAGTAATTTCGGTGTAGTCATTCTAATGGGAATGTGGTGACTTTTCATAGTAATTTTTTGGTTTTTTGAGGTAAGGAGGGTCTTGCTCTAGCCCAGGCTGACCTGGAGTTCACTGTGTAGTCTCAGGGTGGCCTCGAATTCTCCTACCTCTTCCTCCAGAGTGCTGAGATTAAAGGTGTGCGCCACCACTGCCCAGATCTCTCATAGTAGTTTTTATTTACTTTTCTGTAATTGATAGCGATGTTCATTCTTTTCGAGTGTTTTTTTTTTTTTTCTATTTCTTACCTTCTTTGTATTTGCTGAAGTATTTTGCTATTTGCTAATCAGGTTGTTTACTTACTATTGGGTTTAGAGAGTTTTTCTTTTTTTAAAAAAATATTTTACTTATTTGTTTGTAAGGAGAGAGAGAGAGAGAGAGAGAGAGAGAGGGAGAGAGAGGGGGGGGGGAGAATGGATGGACCAGGGCCTCCGGATGCTGCAAATAAACTCTAGATGCATGCATCACTTTGTGCATGTGGCTTTATGTGGGTACTGAGGAATCAAACTCAGGTTGTGAGGCTTTATAGACAAGTGCCTTAACTGCTGAGCCATCTCTCTAGCACTAGAACATTCTTTATATAGTCTAGATACAAAACCCTTGTCAGATATATACTATGTAAATATTTTCTTCTCCATAGATTTTTAGCCTTTATTTAGTTTTTATTTCTAGAAGCTCTATTTCATTTTATTCTCAAAGTCTTTCAGATCTTTTTCCAGAGACTTTTGTGCTTTTTCCTTCAGTCCTTCTTTAATACAGTAAATCCCTTCTAAAATATTAGTTCTGAGGCTGGATAGATGGCTTAGTGGTCAAGGTGTTTGAGTGCAAAGCCTAAGGACCCAGGTTCAATTCCTCAGTACCCACGTAAGCCAGATGCACATAGTGTCACATGTGCCTAGAGTTTGTTTGCAATGGCTGGCAGCCCTGTTGTGTGCATTCTCTCTCCCTCTCTCATAAATAAATAAAAATAAAAGATGTTAATTCTATTTCCAGAATCAGAGTGTTTAAATTCTGATTCTGCCTTCTGTGCCATCTGCTGATTCTCTTTCATGGTTTGTCTCCTCAGCTATTTTGCCATCTCAGGTGGTCAACTTGCCTTGGTTGGGATGTGAGACCACACTGAGGGGATGCTCCTCAACTGAACACTTGCATTTGCTTTTCGGAGCTACTCCAGGAGCACCAGCAGGGAACACCACACTTTTTGCTTTCACATTGACTTAAGGTTTACAGGGCTATAAACATTCACAGAATGCTTGTAAACCCCTCCCTGAAGCTGATGGGTATTTTTGTTTGGTAATTTTTTTATGACACAGAGAGAGAGAGAATTGGCATGGCAGGACCTCCAGTCACTGCATTTGAACTTCAGACCCATGCACCACCTTGTGCGCATGTGCAACCTTGTGCACTTGTGTCACCTTATATATCTGGCTTACGTGGGACCTAGAGAGTTGAATATGTGTCCTCAGGCTTTGCAGGCAAGCTCCTTAACCGCAAAGCCATCTCTCCAGCCCGGCTGTTTTTGTTTGTTTATTTGTTGTTAATTCTTCGGGCTTCATCAGGCCTCTTGTTGTGATAGTATTGCTCTTTCCTATCACTTGGGCTTGACTGCTCCCACCCAGGTGGGACTTAGTAGCCAAGCCTTCCCCGCAGCACAGTCAGCTTCCTTTCAGTCTCTGGACTTTCTTTTCCTCATTATCTCTTTTCCTCATTATTCTTGCTACCTGGTGGGTTTTATTGCTTCATTGTGAACTCATCTTTTCCTTTAATTCCAGGTAGAGGCAGGAGAATCACTGTGAGTTTCAGGCCACCCTGAGACTATGTGGTGAAGTTCAGGACAGCCTGGGCTAGAGAAAACCTCTATCTCAGAAAAACCTAAAAAGGGGGCTGGAGAGATGGCTTGGCAGTTAAAGTGCCTTGCCTGAAAAGCCTAATAACCAGGGTGTGATTCCCCAGTACCCACATAAAGCCAGATGCCCAAAGAGGCACATGCATCTGGAGTTCATTTGCAGCTCTGGAGGCCTTGGGTGACCATTCTGTCTGTCTATATCTCTTCTATCTTCCTCTCTGCTGCCAAATAAATAATTTAATACATAATTAAAAAAAATCCCAAAACTGGCCAGGTGTGATGGCACACGCCTTTAATGCCAGCACTCAGGAGACAGAGGTAGGAGGATTGCCATGAGTTCGAGGCCACCCTGTGACTACATAGTTAATTCCAGGTCAGCCTGGACCAGAGTGAGACCCTAACTTGAAAAACCAAAAAAAAAAAAAAAAAAAAAAAGAAGAAAAGAAAAAAGAAAAAACACCAAAACTGCATACATCTTATTAAAAATATAAATTTATAAATATTTTTCATTTTTTATCCAATATTCTTTGGGTTTAAGTAGAAGATTTTTTCAAATTATGTAGATGAGCCTTTTGCCCAATAATTACTCATAACAAAAGTTTATTATAAAACCACATATTGATTCTTGTAGTTGGGCAGTATCCATATATGAGGTAAATATCCAAGTCCCTGCATGACCTTGCAAATAAGTATGCTTTAAGAATATGTTATGAGAATAGTTCTCAGATCAGGTCACTTTTGCTTCTCATTCTAGCTTTTCTTTTTTTAAATTTTTAAAAAAGTTTTTATTGGAAACTTCCATAATTATAGACAATAAACCATGCTAATTCCCTCACCCCCACACTTTCCCCTTCACTTTCACTCTCCACTCTCTATCATATCCCCTCCCCTTCTCTATCAGTCTCTCTTTTATTTTGATGTCATCATCTTTTTCTCCTATTATACTAGTCTTGTGTAGCTACTGCCAGGCACTGTGAGGTCATGGTCTAGTTTTTCCTTAAAAAATTAACATTTTCTGGTTTTTCTTTTAATTCTTAAGATTTATTTATTACCTATCTCCTCTGCCATCCCTGGGCTAGCAAGCACTGAATGCAAGTTCTATAAGCATCAAACCAGAGCAGGAGGATAGAAAATGTTCATCACCTAAGGAGTCGCCCGGGTGTTGTTTTGAATGTGGGCACATTGAGTACAGGTGGCCAGAGATTCATGAATGAAATGTAATTCTGGGAGAGAGAGAGAGGGCGAGAGAGAGAGATATCTTTGAAAGGAGAATAAACATCAAAGAAGAAAATAGTGGTTGTTCCAAAATCTAGAAAAAAAAAAATCTGAGGGCAAGAATTTGGCAATATTTCTCCAGCTCTGCCCAAGGTTAAAGAGATCTGGTCTACAGCAAACAGTGCAAAGATTATTCACTGCATTTCCTGCAGCCTGAGTGAGACCACTTTGGGGAGCATTCTTTCAATCTGATTTCACACAACAGCAGGCAACCACCTGATTGAAACTTTGGTTGTTCAGGTGTTTTGCATAGCAGACATGAGCATTTTGATTTTTTTTTTGTTGTTGTTTTTTGAGGTAGAGTCTCATTCTAGCCTACACTGACCTGGAATTCACTATGCTCAGGGTGGCCTTGAACTCATGGCAATCCTCCTACCTCTGAGTGCTGAGATTTATGATGTGTGCCACCACACCAGCTTTAAATTAAAAAAAAAGTTTTTGGTTGGTATGGGCATTTTGATTTGATCTCTGAGCAGAGCTACCCCTTCTTGTAATTAGTGAGTTGGCATTCTGGTTCATAGATAACTTTCCTGTAAATGTTGTAAGCAGATCAGCCCTGATCATCACTGATGCAAGATCAAGGTCAGTGTTTGTTAAGCTGGGGATCAGACTGATTCTCAGGTCAAGGCCAACAGGCTTTAAAGGCCTGAGCTGCCTCAAAGCTTATCCCTGGGCTGACTTACAGCACTCAACAGCCAAGTTGGTTTTTATTTTATAAATGTGGATTTCTGTCCCCCTCATCCCTCCTCTGCTCTAGCCTCTCAGTCAGAGTGGGGGATTGAATCAGGAAAGCACTGAGAATCTGCTTTTCACAATGACCTCTGGTGATTCTTAGTAGAATTGGAAGCACTGTCCAAGATTATTTTATTTTCCACCTCTCTTTAACTGCAGTGCACATCTTTTCTTGTCTTTTCTTTTTAATTCTGCTCTTCCCCAAAATAATGACTGGGATTACAGAAGACTTAATTGAGTTTAATGCAATCTGCAGTACTGTAGGCTTAATCATCCCATGGGTAATTGCATTTTGAAAGAAGAGCTTGTTAGTGCAAATAAATCCCTAAAGCATTAGAGCTGCCTTACCCTCCAGAGCGGGGAAGGTCAGCCTTGGTGGCAGTGCCCTGGCACCTACTCTTCGTTCTCTCTTTACACATCTGGTATTTTTCCTATCCCCCCATCCCCAGCTATAAAAAGGAATGTTCCCAAAGTGGGGTATGCCTCTGTGCAGTTTCAAGGGAGCCTGGAAGATTCCAGAGGTTTCTTTCGGGATGCTTTACCTCTTCTAGCCACTCTACCTATAGCAGATACCTACTTTCTTTTTTGGGAGGTAGGAAAGGAGCCAGCTTATGAGTGTGGGGTCTTGGGAGGCTAAAGGTCAGGGTTCTGATTATTTTGGGGGTGGGATTTGATACCTTCTTATTACTACTATTCAACTCAGAAAATGAACAGTAACTAGTAGAGGATGGAGCAATTGAATCATTTATGGCTCTCACCCAAGAGTCTGAATGGATGGTCTTTTCAGAATAGCTGTTTTGAAGAACATTTTTCTCCAAATTAATCTTCTGTAATTTTCATATTGATAGGCTTTTATTCTCTTTTGAAACAAGCCAAGTGGAAAAGCTTATAAGAGCATTGGTTACTGGCCATCGACAAGACCCAAGCCTATGCCATGGCTCTCTTTCCCTGCCAGTGCCAGGATTAGACAGTACAGTCCTCATTCATCTGTCTTTAGACTTAATAAATATACAAGAAGATCATAACCCCATGACTGAAAATAGTCCACTTCCATTCATTTTCCATTTTTATTCAACAAGCATTTCTTAGATTGTCTAATTTGTGCAAAACACTTAAAATAGTTTATTTATTTATTATTTATTATTTGGGGTGTGTGTGTGTGCGCGTACATGTTTTTGTGTGTGAGCATGGGGACACAAGTGCCATCACCATGTGGAGGTCTGAGAACAACTTGTGGGTCCATTCTTACCTTCCACCTTACTTGAAGCAGGATCTCTGTTGTTGTTCATCACTTCTTTTGTGAGTTCTAGGAATTTCTCCTGTCTCTGTCTCTCTTCTCACCACAGGTGCACCAGGATTACTAGAGCCCACACAGCTTCTAGATTTTTCCAGTGTCTAGGGATCCAAACTCAGATTTGAGTAGCAAGCACTTTATTCACAGAGCTACCTCCTCGGCCCTGTACAAAGCATTTGTGATTATGGCAATGGCAAGTTCTATCTAAGTGTTGCAGTTACCTTCACATTGCTGCGTGAACACCCAACCAGAAGCAGCTTATGGAAAGAAAGGGTTTATTTCAGGCTTACAGAATCCCGGGGAAGCACCATCAATGGTGGAAGACGCTGGGTCACTTGCATAGATCAGGGCAGAGAGACACTACCATACAGCCAGAAAACTCCAACAAACAGAGCTTCAAAACCGCTCTTTGCATACTTTGTAGGGCTGGACTAAAGATCCGCCCCCAGTGACAAACCTTTCTTCCCCAGCAGGACTCTGCCTGCTGGAGACTCAAGTTTCAAGCTCAACCTTAACAAAACGGCTGAGTCTATGGGGTCGTACATTCAAACCACCACAAAGAGTTAGATCTATTTGAGGATGTATCTATTCAATGTCCATTCAGATAAAATCTAGGAACTTACATGGGAACATTGCCTAGAGTCACATGGATTCAATTACCATGCTAGTATGTCTTGGCATCATGCAGAACTTATAAATGTATGTTGCTATATGACACAATTTATGTTCTCTTCTCAGAAAAAATAGAAGGATTTAATCAGATCATTAAACAGAGAGTACAGGGGAGTTAAGAGAAAGATTAAGACTAGCTTTTCCCCTTTCTTCTTCATCCAAAAACTGTCATAAACAAATATTTAATGATCTATTCATTTGACACTGTATTAAAATATCTATATCTATTTGTAATCACTTCTGATTTCTAACATGACTCAACCTGGAAAACATATGAAATAGGTGTATCTACAAAGTTTATCAGTGTAAATGACTGCACGGCAATATATACATGTGTACATAGAAATATATAATATATATGATAGTCAAAATGATCACAATCATGCAACTGGGACTCCCATCATTCCAATCACATGCTGGCAGGTGCAGACTAGCTGTAACTCGAGCATATACACACAAGATGTGGAGACCTGAGAAGATGGGCTTTGAATTTGGAAGAGGGCACATAATAAGACAAAGATTTGACAAAGCTTGTGAACAAAGGTGGCTTCCAAGAAGTGAATGCAGAGGAAGATGAAGGGAATGGAGAATCAGGGTGTTAAACAAAGCATTACTGGAATATGAGACTGGAGAAAAAATTATACTTATCAGATCTCCTCTCAGGGAAGAACTGCAAATGGTTGAAAGACTATTTTGACAAGTTTCCTGGGATGATGGGAAGGATGTAATTAAGGGCTTGTAAGCATGCTAACTTTCAGACACCCATGCTTAATTCCCTGAACTTCCTGCTTCACTACAGGACATTCATTTTGCTGGCTGGGGCACTGTAGTGGACAGCTTTAGGTCACTGAGATGAACTTCCAGACCAGACACAGTTATGGAGGAAGGGATTTTTATTGAAGCTTACAGATCCAGGGGAAGTTCCATCAAGGCAGAAGAAGCTGGCCCACTTTCACAGGTCCAAGCAGAGAGAGGAGAGAGAGAGAAGTCCCAAGCCAAAAAGAATCCCCCAAAAAACACATCACAAAGAAGAACACTTCAGTAATTTCAGGGACTTTGCATATTTTTAGATTGGAACTTTAAATTTACCACCATACCTTAGGGTTACACCCTAAGATCTGCCCAGTGACACCTTCTCCAGCCAGGTGGCTAGAAATTTAAGTCGTTTTAATAAACTCTTGAATGTATTAGGCGGGCATCTATTTAAACTACCACAGACACTGTCTCCAGGGGTCCTCTGCCCCCTTTTCATCCATATGTTTAGCACCATTCCAGGACTCAGTCATCTTAAATGCATGTTGAACCAACATCTAAGGATGTTGGCTTTAATGAGAGAAAAGCACAGAATTTGTTGTCAAAATGCCTGGGCTCCAATCCCTATTCTGCCATTAACCACCCATATAATGTTGAGAAGCTCAAGAATGTGGGTGGTTTTTATTCACCTTGACTCTATTGGGGGCTAGCACAGTGCTGTAGAACCTAGAAACACTGAATGGAAGTTTGCTGAATATATGAATGACTACTCTGAATTTCAGTTTCTGTATCTGTAAGGTAGGGGTAAGTACAATGTCCTCTATGACAGTAGAATTGGTATTATTTTTTGTTGTTGTTTGCTTTTGATTTCTAAATGAACTAGAGAATGTATCTGTAAGTGCTATGCACCTCAGTAATAACTCTCGAAATTCCAACCGTTTTACAGCTGATGCAATTATAATGTCATTCTGGGGACAAAGATGCTGCCCTTGTTAAAGCTGAGCATGTGCCTAGGTGAATATGAGCTCTAGAATCCTACAGCTCCTGTTTCAAAATCAGCATGCAGCCTACATCTCCAGGCTGGAGGTCACCACTGAATCAGAATGTATGCTCAATATTCAATCAGTTCATAGCAAAACAAGGGTGCTATAAAGTATTTCTTCATAAAATACTTGCATACAAATTTAAGGACAAATTTCTTTCTGGAATATACTCTTCATTACCCTTTTTGTGTTGAAATGTTCTTTTTTTTTTTTTTTTTTTGAGGTAGGGTCTCACTCTGGTCCAGGCTGACCTGGAATTAACTCTGTCATCTCAGGGTGGCCTTGAACTCATGGCGATCCTCCTACCTCTGCCTCCCGAGTGCTGGGATTAAAGGCGTGCGCCACCACGCCCGGCGAAATGTTCTTATAAAATACAATCATATCAGTGTAGATGTTTGCTGTGAATCTCTGCATCCAGCAAACAATAAGATGGAAACTCTATGCAATCCTCACAATACTTTCTTCAAGTTTTATTCATTCACAAACCCTCAAGTTTAGCAACTACTCCTCTAAGAAAGTTCTATATGCATGGTCCTTTTACCCACTAGTGTCTGGTAAAAACAAACCATGAATGGCCTTTCTTAACATTGCTTTAACAAAACAGATATAAATAGATCTCTTACTAACAAAGCATATGGATACGAAGTCTCTCCTTAAGCAAAATGAAAGCACCATGGATAGACACAAGTGTTTATGACAATTTCCCAGATGCTTGAATCAAGTGGACAAAATGAGATCTCTGTTTTAACCCAACTGCCTTAACATTTTCCATCTCTCTGCCTCTTCCAAAGTTTATTTAAATAGACTATTTTTAACCAGATTGACTAGATTATTGGCCAGACTGATATTCAATTATACTTCAACTCTTTTATGTAGATCAGTTCATAAGTCAAGTTTGAAGCATCACAAAACGTATTGATAATATGCAGATCTGGGATGGGATGTAAAGTGGTAGAGAGCACTTGCCTAGTGTGTGCAAGTCAATGGGCATAACCCCTAGCAACACACACGCACACACACACACACACACACACGCATTTGTACAATAAGGTTTAAAAAAAGTCAATTTTAACAGTTTTCAATTAAATTTCTAATATTATGAAGTTATAGAAGTATTTGTATCATCTTCAAATCATTCATTATTTTTTACAATTCTCTCTTCATAGAGTCTGATGTCTTAGATATGGTCTCACTTTTGAAAAATGTTTTCCTCCGAAGGAGGTTCAGGGACCCTGGTGGTTTTCTCTAAAGTGGCTTGAAATTTGCATGGTCCAAGGTCAGAGTTTTCAACAGTCCTATACTATATTTACTTGCTTTCCTTGTTGGGGTTCTGGTACTAGACATATAGTCTAAACCTGCACATGTATATAATACATATATACAGATATATATTTTATATAGCATATATGCACCTGAATTTTCAGTGTTTCTTAATTGGACTTGTTAAAAACCTCACATAAACAACAAGATCAAGCCTACTTCCCTGACCATCTGGGAATTTTCACTTGTCACCATTGAGCTACCATTTATCAGGCACTTATCAAGTCTTTTGCAGGTACCATTCCATAAAGACCTCTTGATTCTCCACATTGGGCAAATATCAGAGGGTTCCACCCATTTCTTGAAACTTACTAATACTTAAAATGCATTGTATATTTCATGCCATTATAAGCATAAGGATTTACTTAGAATAATGGAACCCTTGATTAAATATCAATAATTGCAATGTATTTATTTATACATGGCAGACAGTGTGATTCTGATATCAAAATCCAATTGCATTCCACCAGGATTTGTGGGAAAACCT
Organism: Dipus sagitta; assembly: GCA_036346955.1. Taxonomy (NCBI): domain Eukaryota; kingdom Metazoa; phylum Chordata; class Mammalia; order Rodentia; family Dipodidae; genus Dipus; species Dipus sagitta. The sequence continues at coordinate 160,954,699 of CM070771.1, forward strand.
TAGTCCAAAGTAAGTGGAGTGATGTGCTATGCTATATGAGCTTAGATTGTCTCATTATTTTTGGCCTAGGCTTTCTCTGCCACCACGTCATTGCTGGGTACTGCTCCAGCTAGATATATGGATGGCTCTGGCATCAGAATACAAGTATATTTCTTTTACAGAGGGGTTTTTTAGTGGTTCTCACTGAGGTGTTTTAAATTTTAAGTACTGAAGTATGTTAAATGACTTGTCACTTCCCAAGTTCGTCATTCCTCTCCTTAGTTTGTTTCTGGGCATGTAATTCTTTTGTCTGGAATCCAGCCGTAACATTTCTGTCTGACAAACTCTCATATGCACTTCAAAGCCTAGTTCAAATGCAGTCTTACCTGTGATGCCCAACTTGAGCCTTCCTGCCAATATCTTCTTCCTCTGAGCTCCACAGCACACTCTGCATAGTCACAATGAGGTTACAATTACTTGCACATATGACTATTTCTCTCATTAAGTATGAGCCCCTTTGGAAGAAGTTTCTATATCTGTAGTTTCTATATCTTCAACGAGTACTTGGCACATGGCAGATATCAAAACATGGTTGAGGAGTGAATGAACAGTGGTTAAAAGCTTTTTATCTCATCACCTCTATTTCTATGTCTGTAATTATTTTCTTATCTGTTTGCTATTTTTAACTATTTATAATGTATGGAAGAACTATGGGTGTGTCTCTTCTACCAGATCAATGTTAATGACTTTTGCAAAATGCCTAGGAATGCCTTCTACAAAACTATCTTCTGAAATTGGGCTGGAAAGGACTTTAAAGAAGTTATCAATTTAGGTGAACTTCCCAGTTTGGCTGTGAAATGGTCTGAGGCTTATGACTCGCGGTTAAACTCATAAGAACTCTGATGACTTCAACCAAAGGCAGGAGCAGCTGCAAACGCCTCTTGTGAGCTCTGTGTCACACACATCGTTCCTGGAAGCAGCTCTTCCCGCCTGTTAGTATTTCATCCCACTGAGAATGTTTCATCAGCAACCCTCCGCACACAGCTCTCCAGCTTTGCGACACACAGGGCACTGCTGAGAAGCTGCAAAACGACAGAACGTGGCCTGCAACCTGGTTCTGCGTGTGCAGACAGGCTCACAGAAATGGACCAAGAATGGCTGGATTTGGGGGTTTGCTTCAGAATTCAGCAGATTGAGCTAACAAAAAAATTCTGATTCAGTCCTGACAAGCCAGAGTTTTGTGATCTTGCCTTACATGGTTCTACTTCTTGTCCATAGGAATCCCGTTATATAAAAGGGCTTTTCTTCTGACCAGATAGAGGGGGTAAATGCTGACTCGGCAATGAGCATCTTGATTGTTAGGATAAAAATCAGGGTTTTGATTTTTAAGAAAAAACTGTGTTTTGGGTTCCTTAATGCAAAAACCCATGCTTTAGTCACTCATTCATCCATTACACTACTTTTTTGTGATAAGACAGAGTTGTGAGATTAGTGATGGGGGGATTTCTACATTATTTTCTCTTTCATAGTTTTTCTTTTATTTATTTTATTTTACTTGAAAGCAGAGAGAAATAGAGAGAGGCAGAGAGAAAAGAGACTGATAGAGAGAGAGAGAGAGAGAGAGAGAGAGAGAAAGAGAGAGAGAGAGAAAGAGAGAGTGCATTCTAGGGCCCTAGCCACTGCAAGCAAACTCCAGATGCATGTGCCACTTTGCGGCATCTGACTTTACATGGGTACTGGGGGATCAAACCCAGGTCATTAGGTTTTGCAGGCAAGCACCTTACCTGCTGAGCCATCTCTCCAGCCCCAACGTTTTTCTTATGTCCTCAGTTATTAGATGGAATTATGAATGCATGGAGCTTGAGAGGATGTATACATTTTTTCTATCCAAACTGTCTTCCCATCTCTGTTAGAATGATTTTCCTGGATGGCGGATTTATGCTCCTGAAGACAACACACGATGGGAGATGTTGCTGGCTTTGGAGGAAGGAGATCTGGATTAGCATCTCAGTGCTGTGACTTACTATTGTACACTCTTCTTTTCTGAACCTTGGCTACCTAGCTTGTGAAATGAGGACAAGAAGCATTCAATTCAGGCTGAAGGTAGCTTGATTTTATAACAGGATGTCTGAGGCTGAGTTCTTTATCAAGAAAGTTTTTTTTTTTTTTTTTTTTTTTTAGCTTAAAGTCCAAGATTGACCTAGTCTTTGGTAAGGGTCTTATGATGGATGGATGACATCACAACGGAAGATGTGTAGGAAACAGAAACTACACAATAAGATAGGAAGTTAGAGAGAATCGGGAGAGGCCAGGCTTGATCAAATTTTATAACAATCCTCTCTCAAGAACGAACCAGAGTCCCCAAGGGCAGTACACCCAGTGACCTAACAACCTCCAAGCTGTTCCAGCTCCTTAAAGGTCCCACTGTCTCTTAACATCACTGTCCTGGGACACAAGCTTGCATCACATGAACCCCTGGGAGACACGTCCATCATCATTCCAAACCTCAGCAGCTGTGAAAGTGGTGCCACAGGATGAGAAAGAAACAAGGTGCAAGAGGGGCATGGAGCCACTCACTCCTGAAGAGACTGGGATGAGAAGAGAGGTTTAGGAGGGCAGCCTCAAATGAACCTGAAGAACAGAGAAATAGCCAGGGCTAAGCGATTGATCAAGACAGGGGGCAGGAGAGCATGGTGTTTCCCTTCCTCAGCAGCTACATAAGAAACCAGAAACAATATGCACAGGCGTTAAGATGACAGCTTAAACTTTAGCCCTTCTATTTACCTGTTTGTGTGGCTAAAGACATGCTAATATTTTTGAGCTTCAGTTTCCTCATGAAGATTAACATATAGCAAGTGCTTAACATGAAAGCTCAGAGGAAACAAGTAGCTAAAAGGCAAGTGTCTTTCAGAGAGATCTGTCTAAATCCATAGGCTTCTTCAGAAAAGGACAGATGGAGGGGCTGAAGAGATGGCTCAGCGGTTGAAGCACTGGCCTGCAAAGCTTAATGACCCAGGTTTGATTGCCCAGTACCCATGTAAAGCCAGATACACAGTGGTGCATGCATCTGGAGTTCATTTGCAGTGCTGGAGGCCCTGGCACACCCATTCTGTCTTTGTCTCCTCTCTGTTGCTCTCTGCTTGCAAAGAAATAATTTTTTTTTTTTAAAGAAAAAGAACACATGGAGCCAGGAGTGGTGGCGCACGCCTTTAATCCCAGCACCCGGGAGGCAGAGGTAGGAGGATTGCCGTGAGTTTGAGGCCACCCTGGGACTTCATAGTGAATTCCAGGTCAGCCTGGACTAGAGTGAGATCCTACCTCGAAAAACCCAAAAAAAAAAAAAAAAAAAAAAAAAGAACACATGGAGAGGGAGAAGGTTATCCATCTAAGAAAGGCACTTGTGAGAGCTACCCACAAGTGTCAGGGCATGTGAAGTGGGGCTCTGTTCTTCACGTTTCTATGCTGTTTAATTTTTTATTTTTTTATTTTTATTTTTCTGTTAGCTTGTTTCTTTTTTTAATTTTTTTTATTTTCTCAATTTTTATTAATATTTTCCATGATTATAAAAAATATCCCATGGTATTACCCTCCCCCCTTTCCCCTTTGAAATTCCATTCTCCATCATATCCCCTCCCCATCTCAATCTTTCTACTTACATATATACAATACCAACCTAATAAAAGCCCTCCTCCCTTTCTTTCTCTTCCCTTTCTATCTCCTTTTTTAACTTACTGGCCTCTGCTACTGAGTTTTTTCCTTCTTGCACAGAAGCCCAATCATCTGTAGCTAAGATCCACATATGAGGGAGAACATGTGGTGCTTGGCTTTCTGGGCCTAGGTTACCTCACTTAGTATAATTCTTTCCAGATCCATCCACTTTTCTGCAAATTTCAGAACTTCATTTCTCTTTACTGCTGAGTAAAACTCCATTGTATAAATGTGCCATATCTTCATTATCCACTCATCAGTTGAGGGACATCTAGGCTGGTTCCATTTCCCAGCTATTATAAATTGAGCAGCAATAAACATGGTTGAGCAAGTATCTCTAAGGTAATGAGATGAGTCCTTAGGATATATGCCTAGGAGTGCTATAGCTGGGTCATATGGTAGATCAATCTTTAGCTGTTTTAGGAACCTCCACACTGATTTCCACAATGTCTGGACCAGATTGCATTCCCACCAACAATGTAGAAGGGTTCCTCTTTTTCCACATCCCCGCCAACATTTATGATCATTTGTTTTCATGATGGTAGCCAATCTGACAGGAGTGAGATGGAATCTCAATGTAGTCTTAATCTGCATTTCCCTGATGACTAGGGATGTAGAACATTTTTTTAGATGCGTATATGCCATTCGTATTTCTTCCTTTGAGAATTCTCTATTTAGCTCCATTGCCCATTTTTTGATTGGTTTGTTTGATTCCTTATTATTTAACTTCTTGAGTTCTTTGTATATCCTAGATATTAATCCTCTATCAGATATATAGCTGGTGAAGATTTTTTCCCATTCTGTAGGTTGCCTCTTTGCTTTCTTCACCGTGTCCTTTGCAGTGCAAAATCTTTGTATTTTCATGAGGTCCCAGTGGTTAATCTGTGGTTTTATTGCCTGAGCAATTGGGGTTGTATTCAGAAAGTCTTTGCCAAGACCAATATGTGGAAGGGTTTCCCCTACTTTTTCCTCTAGCAGTTTCAGAGTTTCAGGTCTGATGTTAAGGTCCTTAATCCATTTGGACTTAATTCTTGTGCACGGAGAAAGAGAAGAATCTATTTTCATCCTTCTACAGATATATATCCAGTTTTCCCAACACCATTTGCTGAAGAGGCTGTCTTTTCTCCAATGAGTATTTTTGGCATTTTTATCAAATATCAGGTGGCTATAACTACATGGGGTTACATTTGGGTCCTCTATTCTGTTCCATTGATCTACAAGTCTGCTTTTGTGCCAGTACCATGCTGTTTTTGTTACTATGGCTCTGTAGTATAGGTTAAAATCAGGTATGGTGATACCACCAGCCTTATTTTTGTTGCTCAGTATTATTTTAGATATTCGAGGTTTTTTGTGATTCCAAATGAATTTTTGGATTGTTTTTTCTATTTCCATGAAGAATGCCTTTGGAATTTTGATGGGGATTGCGTTAAATGTGTAGATTGCTTTTGGTAAGATTGCCATTTTCACAATATTGATTCTTCCAATCCAGGAACAAGGGATGTTTTTCCACTTCCTAGTGTCTTCTGCAATTTCTCGCTTGAGTGTTTTAAAGTTCTCATTGTAGAGATTCTTTACTTCCTTGGTAAGGTTTATTCCAAGGTACTTTATTTTTTTTGATGCAATTGTGAATGGGAGTGATTCTCTGATCTCATCCTCTGTGTGTTTGTTGTTAGCATATATGAAGGCTACTGATTTCTGTGTATTTATTTTGTATCCTGCTACATGACTGTAGGTTTTTATCAGCTCTAACAGTTTGCTAGTAGAGTCTTTAGGGTCCTTTATATATAGAATCATGTCATCTGCAAATAATGATAACTTGACCTCTTCCTTTCCGATTTGTATCCCTTTTATGCATGTCTCTTGCCTTATTGCTATGGCTAAGACTTCCAGAACTATATTAAATAAAAGTGGGGACAGTGGACACCCTTGTCTTGTTCCTGATTTTAGTGGAAAAGCTTCCAGTTTTTCCCCATTTAGTAATATGTTGGCTGTAGGCTTATCATAAATAGCCTTTATTATATTGAGATATGTTCCTTCTATTCCCAGTCTCTGTAGGACTTTTATCATGAAGGGATGTTGGATTTTGTCGAATGCTTTCTCTGCGTCTAATGAGATGATCATGTGATTTTTGTCCTTCAACCCATTTATATAATGTATAACATTTATAGATTTGCGTATGTTGAACCATCCCTGCATCTCTGGGATAAAGCCTACTTGGTAAGGGTGAATGATCTTTCTAATATATTCTTGTATTCTGTTTGCCAATATTTTGTTGAGAATTTTTGCATCTATGTTCATGAGTAAGATTGGTCTGTAATTTTCCTTTTTTGTTCTATCTTTGCCTGGTTTTGGTATCAGAGTGATGCTGGCTTCATAGAAGGAGTTTGGTAGAATTCCTTCTTTTTCTATTTCATGGAAAAGCTTAAGAAGCAATGGTGTTAGCTCTTCCCTGAAGGTCTGGTAAAATTCAGCAGTGAATCCATCTGGGCCTGGGCTTTTTTTAGTTGGGAGATTTTTGATAACTGTTAGGATCTCCATGCTTGTTATAGGTCTATTTAAGTGATTAATCTCATCTTGATTTAATTTAGGTAGGTCATATAAATCAAGGAAATCATCCATTTCTTTCAGATTTTCATACTTTGTGGAGTATGTGTTTTTATAATATGTCCCTATGATTTTTTGAATTTCTCTGGCATCTGTCATGATGTTACCTTTTTCATCTCTAATTTTATTAATTTGTGTCTCTTCTCTCTTTCTTTTGGTCAGATTTGCTAAGGGTTTATCAATCTTGTTTATCCTTTCAAAGAACCAGCTCTTTGTTTCATTAATTCTTTGTATTGTTTTTTTGGTTTCTATTTCATTAATTTCTGCCCTAATCTTTATTATTTCTTCCCGTCTACTGATTTTTGGTTTGCCTTGTTCTTCTTTTTCCAAGGCTTTAAGGTGAAGCATTAGGTCGTTTACTTGCGACCTTTCTAATTTCTTAATATAGGCACTTAAAGCTATAAATTTACCTCTTAGAACTGCCTTCATTGTGTCCCAGAGATTTTGGTATGTTGTGTTCTCATTATTGTTTGACTCTATAAATTTTTTGATTTCCTTCTTGATTTCTTCATTGACCCATTCATCATTTAGTAGTGTATTGTTTAGTTTCCATGATTTTGTGTATGCTCTATATCCTTTCTTGCTATTGATTTGTAGTTTGATTCCATTGTGGTCAGATAGAATGCAAGGAATTATTTCAATTTTCCTGAATTTGTTAAAATTTGCTTTGTGTCCTAATATATGGTCTATTTTAGAGAATGATCCATGTGCTGCTGAAAAGAATGTATATTCTGCAGCATTTGGATGAAATGTCCTGTATATATCTGTTAGGTCCATTCCTTCTATGACTTCATTTAGTCCAGATGCCTCTCTGTTTATTTTTTTTGTGGGATGACCTGTCAATTGATGAGAGTGGGGTGTTAAAGTCACCCACTACCACTGTGTTTGGTGTTACCTGTGACCTTAGTTCTAACCGTGTTTGTTTGATGAATTTGGGAGCCCCCATGTTAGGTGCATATATGTTTAGGATTGTGATGTCCTCCTGTTGGAGTGTGCCCTTAATCAATATAAAGTGACCTTCCTTATCTTTCTTGACTAATGTTGGAGTGAAGTCTGCCTTGTCAGATATTAGGATAGCAACCGCTGCTTGCTTTCTGGGTCCATTTGCTTGAAACACCGTTTTCCAACCTTTCACCCTAAGATAATGTCCATCCTTTGTAGAAAGGTGAGTTTCTTGGAGACAACAAATTGTAGGGTCCTGCTTTTCTTTTTTTTTTTTTTTTTAATTTTTATTTTATTTTATTTTATTTTTTTTATTTATTAGTCAGTTCTGTATTCAGCAAATACAGTCAGTTTGGTACCATTATTAGGCTCATCCGTGACCTACCCCCTCCCCTTGGCCCCTCCTTGTTGAGGTATACGGGTCATGCATTGTGGAGTTAGCCCACAGTTATGGCTAAGCTAAATGTCTCTGCATATCATGACCCAACATGTGACTCTGACATTCTTTCCGCCCCCTCTTCCGCAAAACTTCCCTGAGCCATGTTGGGTTCATTTTTGGTCTGCTTCAGTGATGAGGTGTTGAGGGCCTCTGAGGCTCTGGCTCTCTGATTTGGTAGGAGTTGATTTTTCTCTATGCTGATCTCCTTCCCCCTTGTGCTGGTGTCCGGTTCATCAGGAAAACAGCCCCCTTGCTTGTTTCTCCAAGTTTTCTTAGTTTCAGCCGGGGCCCTTTTGAGGTATGATGGGGTGGCTCTCTCCTTAGGGTCTACATCTATCTGAAAAAGAGAAGCAGATTCTCCAACGGAGAGTAAGTTAGCACCAGGACAAATGAGATAACCCTTACTTTTTTTTTTATAGAGAATTTAATAGGTGTAGGCCCTCTTGTAGCCCACAATTGATAGTAGCTTGATACTGGAGAGTGGGCTTATGTTTGGATATGGTTCTGACTTGTTTCCCAGCTCCAGCTATGGGTCCCATACCAGTGAGGGGATCAGTTAGCCAAATTGAGAGCAGTTGGTTCCCCACCATGGCTGTGTGCCACCACTGCACTTGTGTGGGCATCACAATAAGTTATTTGCTGCTAAGTAGGTTAGACCATGCGTTGCTTCGATAGATATTGGTCAATTTCCCCCAGTCGCCCATGTAGCACCTCCTGGCACTAGACGTGCTGACTGTCTGGGGACTGACTCTCATCCAACTTCCAGCCATGCCATTCTAATTTGCATGTCAATCACATAAGGTATCTTCAGCAGTAGGGTCTTACCACTAACCTTTGGTGGGTCATCAAGTACTCTGACAGAAATCTGTCTGTCTTTTAGGAAACCTTGTAGGTCTCACTGATCAAAAGCTCATTGTGGATGATAGCCCCATGCTGGTTCTGGGAGTTACAGGTCAGTGCCCACTAAGAAAATGAGGAAAAAGAGAACTAATATACAAGAGTTAGAGATAAGAGAGAGAGAGACAGGGAGAGGGGAAGTGAGGGAGGGAAGATGTAGGAGATTAAGGTTAGTCTTAATCTTACCCTCTCCAGTGTCTTGTGGTTCAGGTGTTCCCTGTAAGGGCCTGGTGAAGGATCAGCCATTTGGTCTATCTTTTAGTAAGTAGAAGATTATGGTACCATTGCCGTTTGGGTCTAGATTTGTGTTTCCCACCCCTTTGATGCCCTCCCCTCCCTCCCCTTCCATCCTAGTGTCTAATCTAGGAGATGCTTGCTGGGTATGTAAGGTATCTTCAGTAGATTCAGGTTAGGTGCTGTAGATGAGTGAGACTATGTGGCGATTTTTTTTCTGTGATTGGGTGAGTTCACTGAGAATGATCTGTTCCAGGTTCAACCATTTTTCCTCAAATTTCATTGTGTCATTTTTTCTTACTGCTGTATAGAATTCCATTGTGTAGATATACCACATCTTAGTTATGAGCAAATCTCTTTAGTCTGTGGTTTGAAGGTTTTAGGGTAGATGCCCAGTAAGGGAATAACTGGGTCTGTTGGTATCTCTATACTCAGCTTTTTCAGAAGTCTCCATATTGCTTTCCAAAGTGGTTGTACCATCCTACAATCCCACCAACAGTGGATGAGTGTTCCTACTTCTCCACATCCTCGCCAGCATTTGTTTTTATTTGATTTTTTGATGCTTGCTATCCTTATTGGGGTAAGGTGGAATCTCATAGTTGTTTTAATTTGCATTTCTCTGATGATTAGGGATGCTGAACATTTTCTTAAGTGTATGTTTGCCATTTCTATTTCTTCCTCTGTGAACTGCCTGTTCAGCTCTTTGCCCCATCTTGTGAGTGGGGTGTTTGACTTCTTACTGTTTAGATTTTTGAGTTCTTTGTAGATTCTAGAGATTAGTCCTCTATCAGTTGGATAACCCACAAATATTTTCTCCCATTCTGTGGGTAATCTATTGACTTTGCTAATTGTATGCTTGTCTGTAAAGAAACTCCTCAGCTTCATGTGGTCCCATTGGTTGAGTGATGGTTTAAGTTCATGAGCTACTGGGGTTTTGTTCAGGAAGTCTTTTTCCATTCCTATATCATGGAATGTACTTCCTAAATTTTCTTCCAGTAGTATTCGAGTTTCTGGTTTTATATTGAGATCTTTGATCCATTTGGACTTGAGTGTAGTGCATGGTGAAATGTGTGGGTCAAGTTTTAGTTTCCTGCATATGGTTATCCAGTTTGTCCAGCACCATTTGTTGAAGATGCTGTCTTTTTTTCCAGCGTATATTGTTTGGGCCTTTATCAAATATCAAGTAGCTATAGTTGCTTGACCCAAAGTCTGGGTCCTCAAGTCTATTCCATTGATCTATAGTCCTGTTTTTATGCCAGTACCATGCTGTTTTTATTACTATGGCTTTGTAATATAGCTTTAGATCAGGTATGGTGATGCCCCCAGAGGTATTTCTTTTGCTGAGGATATGTTTGGAAATGCGAGGCCTTCTGCCTTTCCATATGAAATTTGAGGTCATTTTTTCTATCTCTGTGAAGAACACTGTGGGGATTTTAATTGGTATTGCACTAAATCTGTAAATTGCCTTTGGTAGGATTGTCATCTTCACAATGTTAATTCTGCCTATCCAGGAACATGGGAGGTCTTTCCATTTTCTCAAGTCCGCCTCAATTTCTTTTTTGAGTGTTTTTATGTTTTCATTGTATAGATCTTTCACTTCCTTGGTTAACGTTATTCCAAGGTATTTTATTTTTTTTGTCGCAATTGAAAATGGGACTATGTCTCTTATTTCTTTTTCTGTATCTTTGTCCTTTGCATAAAGGAAGGCTACTGATTTTTGTGCATTGATTTTGTATCCTGCTACTTTGCTATAGGAGTTAATCACCTTCAGGAGTTTTGGGATGGAGTCTCTCGGGTCTCTTACATATATAATCATGTCATCAGCGAATAAAGCTAACTTAACTTCCTCCTTTCCAAATTGTATCCCTTTTATTTCCTTCTCCTGTCTTATTGCTTGAGCTAGGACTTCCAGAACTATATTGAAAAGCAGAGGTGAGAGTGGACAACCCTGTCTTGTTCCTGATCTTAATGGGAATTCCTCCAGTCTCTCTCCATTAAGTATTATTTGGGCCTTTGGAGCTTCGTATATTGCCTTTATTAGGTTAAGATATGAACCAACCATGCCAACTCTCTCCAATGTTTTGAACATGAAGTGGTGTTGAATCTTGTCAAAGGCCTTTTCTGCATCTATCGAAATGATCATGTGGTTTTTATGTTTATCCTTGTTTATGTGGTGTATTACATTGACAGATTTCCGTATGTTGAACCACCCCTGTGTTCCTGGAATGAATCCCACTTGGTCAAGGTGGATAATGCTTTTGATGTGTTGTTGGATTCGGTTTGCAAGGATTTTGTTTAGGATCTTTGCATCTAAATTCATCAGGGAAATAGGCCGGTAGTTTTCTTTTCTTGTGGCATCTCTGCCTGGTTTTGGAATTAGGGTGATGCTTGCTTCATAAAAGGAGTTGGGTAGTTTTCCCTGTTCATCAATTTTGTGGCACAGTTTGAGGAAGATTGGTTTGAGTTCTTCCATGAAGGTTTGATAGAATTCAGCTGAGAAGCCATCTGGTCCTGGGCTCTTCTTTTTTGGGAGGTTTTTTATTACTTTTTCAATCTCCATGAGTGTGATGGGTTGATTGAGGTGATTAATCTGCTCTGTGTTTAGCTTTGGTAGATGGTATGCGTCCAAGAATTTATCCATCTCCTCCACATTATCCAGTTTTGTGGAGTAGAGGTTTTTGAAATAAGTCCTGATGATTCTCCCAATTTCACTTATGTCTGTTGTGATCTCTCCTTTTTCATTTTGAATTTTGTTAATTTGAAGCTTTACCTTTTTTTGCTTGATCAGATTGGCCAGGGGTTTGTCAATCTTGTTTATTTTTTCAAAGAACCAGCTCTTTGTTTTGTCAATTTTCTTAATTGTTTCCTTGGTTTCCAATTCATTGATTTCTGCTCTGATTTTAATTATTTCTTTCCTTCTGGAGCTCTTTGGGTTGGATTTTTCTTGTTTTTCCAGTGCCTTTAGGTGGATGGTTAGGTTATTGATTTGGGACCTTTCTGTCTTTTTTATGAAGGCATTGAGTGATATGAATTTTCCCCTGAGGACCGCCTTCATTGTGTCCCATAAGTTTTGATACGATGTGTTCTCGTTGTCGTTCAATTCCAGAAATTTTGCAATTTCATTTTTTATTTCATCCACTATCCATTTATTGTTTAAAAGTGTGCTGTTCAGTTTCCAGATGCCTTTGGGTCTCTTGGTGGGTCTTTTATTGTTGATTTCTAGCAATATAGCATTGTGATCTGATATCATGCAGGGAATTATGTCAATCTTCCTAAATATGTGGAGGCAGTCTTTGTGACCCAATATATGGTCTATTTTAGAGAATGTTCCATGGACTGCTGAGAAGAATGTGTAATCTGTGGATTTGGGATGGAATGTTCTGTAGATGTCCGTTAGGTCTAAGTGATCTATGGTTTTGTTGAGCTCTCTTACTTCCCTGTTGAGTTTCTGTTTGGATGATCTGTCTATTACTGATAATGGTGTATTGAAGTCCCCAGCTATGATGGTGTTTGTGGTTATTTCTGTTTTATTGTCAAGTAGGTTTTGTTTTATGAACTGTGGTGCCCCTGTGTTTGGTGCATACAGATTTATGATTGTGATATCCTCTTGATGGATCATTCCCTTGATAAGTAGGAAGTGGCCTTCTTTGTCTTTTTTGATTATATTTGGTTTGAAGTCTATTTTATCCGATATTAATATAGCTACACCTGCTTGTTTCTTATTCCCGTTTGCTTGGAATACTGTTTTCCACCCTTTCACCCTGAGGAGATGTCTGTCTTTAATGGTGAGGTGGGTTTCTTGAAGGCAACAGATTGAGGGGTCTAATTTTTTGATCCATCCTGTTAGCTTGTGTCTCTTGATGGGTGAATTAAGGCCATTAATATTTAGAGTAATGACTGTGAGATTTGATTTGATCCCTGCCATATTGTGATGGTAAATGTGGGTTGGAGTTTTCATGGACATTGAAGTTTTTTGTGCCTACTCTGAGTTTGGTTGTTGTGATCTGCTTCTTGTAGGCAATTGTGTTTGATTATTTTTTTCTTCTCTGTGTAGGATTTCCTGAAATACTCTCTGTAGGTTTGGTTTTGTGTTCATATAATTGTAAAGCTGAGTTTTGTCATGGAAAGTTTTTCGTTCACCATCTATTATGAGGGATACTTTTGCTGGGTAGAGTAGTTTGGGTTGGAAGCCATAGGTTCTTAGACTTTGGAGTGTTTCATTCCAGGCTCTTCTAGCTTTCAGGGTTTCCATTGAGAAGTCTGAAGTAATTCTGATGGGATTACCTCTGAAGGTGGTGTGCTGTTTTTCCCTAGCTGCTTTTAGGATTTTCTCTTTGGTGTCAATGTTTAGAGTCTTAATAATAATATGTCTTGGAGAGTTTCTCCTTTGGTCCAGTCTGTTTGGGGTTCTATTGGCTTCTTGTATCTTGATGGGCCTTTCTTTTAAGAGATTGGGGAAGTTTTCTTCAATTATTTTGTTAAATAAGTTCTCCATGCCTTTGGTCTGGATTTCTTCTCCTTCTGGTATTCCAATGATCCTGATATTGGGACGTTTAACTGTATCCCACAATTCCCTCATGTTCTGTTCACAGGAGCTTTTAAACTTACTGAAATTTTTGAACTCTCTAACTGTTTCTTCCATCTTGTCTTCCAGATCAGAGTTTCTATCCTCCACTTGGCTGACTCTATTCTTGAGAGCTTCTAGTGAGTTTTGGGCTTGTTCAATTAAGTTTGCATTTTCTATTATTTTTCTATGTATAATTTCCATCCCTCTGTCAAGCTCCCTTTTCACATCATTTTCTGATTTTCTTGATGATTCTTGGAGTTCATCCTTGCATTTCTTTATGTCTTCATTTAGCATGGCCAGCTGATTTTTAAGGTCTTCTTTTTTTTCACTCTCCCTCAAATCTCTTAACTCTCTTTGAAATCCTTCCATTTTCTTATCTAATCCTTCCAATTTCTTATCTATTAGTTCTAGTTTAGTGATGGCAGCATCCACACGATTGTCTGCCCTTTGTTGCTTTCCTGCAAGTTCTACCAATAGGTTGGTTAGAGTTGAATTGCTCATAGCTTCAATGTGGTGTTCTGGTCCTATTTGTTCTTCTATGTTTTGGTTGGAAGTATTCATTGTGGGACTGGGTGATCTAATTGGATTTTCTTGCGTTTGATTATTCATGTTATTTCTTTTGCGCTGTGTTCTGCCCATGACAGTGTATGGGCAGATAAGTGGGTGTATCAGCCTGGGCTCAAGAACAATGGGAATCTTATGCAGCCTGGGGGCGTTGCCAAGATGCCTGGGCTTTGGCTGTCACTTGCCAAAGCCGCCTATCTACTGCCTGGCAGGGGCGCCGAAGTTGCCTGAGTTCTCAAGCGGTAATGTGCCAAGGCTGCCTGCGTTCGAACTAGGAGTGGCACTGAGGCACCAAGCACTGATGCCGCCCGAACTCTGGCTGGGCACGCTGGGAACCGGAAGCAGTCTGCGCTCCCCCTGCCACAGGACAATTTTGGACAGCCGCGCGGCAGACAGAGGGTGAGTGGACGAGAGTGCGGAGCAGTCTAAGCTTCTGCACGCAGGGAATAATCTCACTTGCCAAAGCCGCCTATTTACTACCTGGTAGGGGCGTCAAGGTTGCTTGAGTTCTCAAGCGGTGTTGTGCCCCAGCTGCCTGCGTTCGAGCTAGGAGTGGCACTGAGGCACCAAGCACTGAAGCCGCCCAGACTTTGGCTGGGAACGCTGGGAACCGGAAGCAGTCTGCGCTCCCCCACCACAGGACAATTGTGGACAGCCGCGCGGCAGACAGAGGGCGAGTGGCGAGAGTGCGGAGCAGTCTAAGCTTCCGCACGCAGGGAATAATCTCACTTGCCAAAGCCGCCTATCTACTACCTGGCAGGGGCGCCAAAATTGCTTGAGTTCTCAAGCGGTAATGTGCCACATTTGCCTGCGTTCGAGCTAGGAGTGGCACTGAGGCACCAAGCACTGAAGCCGCCCAGACTTTGGCTGGGAAGGCTGGGAACCGGAAGCAGTCTGCGCTCCCCCGCCACCGGACAATGGCGGCCCGCCGGTGCGGCAGGCAGGTAGGGGATGGTACCTGAGCTGACGCAAGCGAGAGATACAGTCTGAGCTTGTGGGACTGGGCACACTCAGTAGGTGGGCGAGTGGACAAGGGTGCGGAGCAGTCTAAGCTTCCGCGCGGAGGGAACGATCGGCGCGCGCCGTGCGGGCTCCGGAGCAGCAGCAGCGGCAGGGGTGGAGCTTTGAACACGGCGGTTATTTGGGGCGAGGGGTGCCTACCCGCCCGAAAGGGGACCAGCAATTCCCTGTTCCCCCACCTCTGTGCCCTCCCAGATTTCTCTCCCCTAAAAGCCACTATATACCCTTAATATCTTGCCTTTCTTTCCCCGGGATTTGCAGCGCAGCTAGGCAGTCGCCATCTTGGCCGGAAGTCCGGGTCCTGCTTTTCAACCCAGTCTGCAAATCTATGTCTTTTGGTTGGAGCATTGAGGCCATTGATATTAAGAGATATTATTGAAAGGTGTGTATTTATGCTTGCCATTTTTTTTTTTTTTTTTTGTGGTTCTGGTTCTACCTTTGCTCTCTTATATTAACTAGTATTTGAGTATTGCTTGTTGTTTTCCAGGTTCCTTATATGTGTGTTTTTCCTTCTCTTCGGCATGGAGGATTCTTTCAAGTATTTTCTGTAGAGCTGGTTTTGTTTTCAAATACTCCTTTAGCCTGCTTTTGTCATGGAATGTCCTTATTTCTCCGTCTATTTGAATGGATAGTTTTGCACGATAAAGTAGCCTTGGTTGACAGTTGTTATCTTTCAGAATTTGGAATACATCACTCCAAGCCCTTCTGGCTTTGAAAGTTTGTGTTGAGTAATCTGCTGTGATCCTGATGGGCTTGCCTTTGTAGGTAACTTGATTTTTCTCTCTAACTGCTTTCAATATTTTTTCTTTGGATTGTGTGTTTGGTAGTTTGATTATAATATGGCGAGGAGAGGTTCTTTCCAGGTTTTGTCTGGCTGGTGTTCTAAAGGCTTCCTGTATCTGCATTGGCACCTCTTTCCCAATTTGGGGGAAGTTTTCTTCTATGATTTTGTTGAAGACGCCTACTATGCCTTTGGATTGAAATTCTTCTCCTTCTACTATACCCTGAATTCTTATATTTTATCTTTTCATAGTGTCCCGAATATCTTGAAATTCCCATTCATACTTTTCTATTAATTTGTCTTTCTCTTTGTTGGATTGTATTAGATCTGCCACCTGGTCTTCTAGCTTAGATATTCTGTCCTCTCCTTCATCCATTCTACTGGTGAGATTTTCTACAGAGTTTTTTATTTCATTAACTGTGTTCTTCATTGCTAGTAATTCTGACTGGTTTTTCTTCATTATTTCTATTTCCTTATTTACGTCTTGTATTGATTTCTTTATTTCGTTAAATTGGTGTCCTGTATCTTCTCTGATTCCTTTGATTTCTTCTTTGGGTTCATTGAACATATTTACAATCATTCTTTTGAAATCTTTCTCAGGCATTTCCTCTAACTCGTTCTCACTAGAGGTCATTTCTGATGCATTGATGCTTTTTGGTGGATTTATATTGCCTTGGTTTTTGGTGTTTCTTGTGTTATAATGTATATATTTTTGCATCTTGGATTAAGTTACTGCTTAGATTTTCCAGTTAGCTGGGTATCCTTTGCTGTATCTATTGATCTGATATTGCATATCTTCTATGTAGGAGATTAAGATATTAGGTGTGGCTCTTACCACTCTCAGAGTATCTAGACACGTGGTCCTAGGGGTTGAGTTTGCCTGCTATGGGAGTATTCAAATAGGTTGAGTGGAATAAAATACAGGTATATTCTAAAATTTAACTAAACCCTATACACATTCAGTCAAGAACAGCACCGAGCATTTATGCAAGATTAGGTATTATAAAAACCAGATCCTCTATCAACAAAGAGGTTAAGATTTCTGGTCTGTTGAGGGATCCAAGTCAGCTTGTGACCAAGTGAGACCCTTCCCTGGTTCAATCCCAGTTACCTCTTTGGATGCTTTTGGTCTCAGTCAAGTTGCTGGCTGGGATGTTGGGCCACTGTTCTGCTTTCTGGAACTGGGTACTAGCTTTTCCTGTGGGGCAAACCAAGCCTGGCAACTGTGGCCCTGCAGATTGGCACCCCTGCTGCTGGGTCCCCGCTGCTGCCGCTGGAGCTGCCGCTGCTGGGACCACTGCTGCTGGATCCGCCACTGGAGATGCCGCTGCTGGATCTGCCCCCCGCTGATCCGCTGGAGCTGCCGCTGCTGGGTCCACCGCTTCTGATCCGCTGGCGCTGCCGCTGCGGGATCCGCCTCTGCCACTGAAGCCACTGGAGCCTCCGCTGCTGGATTCGCCGCCGCTGAAGCCGCTGTGGCCGGTACCGGAGCGGCTGATGTTGTTTTTGGAGCTGGAGTCACGGCTTCCACCTCCGCTTCCGCTGCCGGGGTCCGAGCCGCCGCTGCTGGAGCCCGAGTCACCACTGCTGGAGCCCGAGATGCAGCTGCCGGAGCCCGAGCTGCCGCTGCCGCTGCCTGAGCCCGAGTTGCCGCTTCCGGATCCCGAGCCGCCGCTGCCGGAGCTGCTTTGGCCTGCCCCACTCTGGATATCTCCTACTTCTCCGCTGCTGTTTTAATCTCTTATACACCTCCCTTTTTAGTAAAGGTGTGTATTTTGCTGGGTTTTCTTTGGCTTTTTCTCCCCTAGGCTGCTTAGGCGTGGTTCCTATGTCGCCATCTTGACCGGAAGTCCTCTCTATGCTGTTTAAAAGAATTGGGAGAGGGTACCAGGCTTCATCTGAACATTCTGAGAGACCCTTAGCGCTCATCCTACAGGAGAGCTGTAGTGATGGGCTGGAATGATGACTTAGTGGTTAAGATGTTTACCTGCTAAGCTGAAGGACCCAGGTTCAATTCCCCAGGACCCACATAAGCCAGATTCACAAGGTGGTACATACATCTGGAGTTTGTTTACAGTGGCTAAAGGCCCTGGCATGACCATTCTCTCTCTCACTCTTTCCCTCCCTCTCCCTTCTCTCTCTTTCAAATAAATAAAATAAATATTTTAAAAAAGAAATGCTTGAGCTAGGTGTGGTGGCCCACACCTTTAATCCCAGCACTCCAGAGGCAGAGGTAGGAGGATCACTGTGAGTTCAAGGCCAGCCTGAGACTACAGAGTGAATTCCAGGTCAGCCTGAGCTAGAGTGGGACCCTACCTCGAAAAAGAAAGAAAAAAAAAAAGAAAGAAATGCTCATGGCTTTGCAATGGACTATGGCATCCCATGTTAGTCTGGCTTTCAGGGTGAGCTTTATATATAGGAAGGGTTACTGTTGAAGGCAGAATTCAAGGGACCACTTACAGCCTTGCAGAAATCGGAGAGGGTTGATGCCACGCTAGTTGCCCACAGGTGGATTGCCTGTGCTATTATCAGACCCTCCTCGTCTCCTTGGCCCATCACCTCTTCACACTTAGCAAGACCCCACCTGTGCCATCATGATTCATGCCTCCACATGTTTGTGCTTCTCCAATATTTATCCAATCCTCCTTCTTTATCTGGCCATCTTTCAATGATTTTCAGCACTCTTCAAGGATTATCTGAGGAATCGACTCCTTCAGGAGAGCTTCACTGAGTTCCGTGGGATAAAAATAGCAACCATGTATTGAGTGTTTAGCTGAGTACTAGGCAAACAAAATCAGCATTCCATACTTTGTGTCCTGCAAGAACTCTAAGGAAGTGAGCTTTTAAAAGGTTGAATGATTTTTCAAGGTCTGCGTTCGAAATTAAGCTTTGCTTGAGTCTGGATTTTAAGTGAGATCTTAATCAAAACCCGTGGTTTCTAATCACTATGGTATTCTGTCTTCTTGTCATGTGTTTTCAGTGTTCCCACAAGTCCTTTTGAAGTCCACTTTGATCATCTGAGATATCATAAGGAAATCATCAGCTTATTGTTGGCTTCTTCTTTTATTCTTTTATTTTATTGGTTTTTCAAGGTAGGGTCTCGTGCTAGCCCAGGCTGACCTGGAATTCACTATGTAGTCTCAGGCTTGCCTGGAACTCACAGTGATCCTCCTACCTCTGCCTCCTGAGTGCTGGGATTAAAGGCGTGCGCCACCACCCCTGGATTTGCTGGCTTCTTCTAACTGATGGAGACTCTTCCAGGACAAGAATTATCTATACCTAGCTCTGGCTCATACAGGCATTAGGTCAGTAAAGGCTACAGGGCATATAAACTGCACCATTATGTATAACACTTAATTTTGAATGGTAATAGTGGAGACTTCGGTCTGGAGAAGAGTATGGAATTAAAAAAATATAAATATGCAAAGTAGCTTAATGGGGAAAATAGTATTTTCAATAAATGGGGCTATAAAATTTGTAGGCAAACACAACAACAAAAATTCCCAACATCTATCATGTCATATAAAAACTAATTTGGGAACAATCACAACTATGTTAATTACTTATTCATCACTATGACAAAAACTGAAGAGGAGGAAGGAAAGATTTATTTTGGCTTTTAGTCTCAAGAAGGTTGGTTCTTGTGTGACACCAGGCACTGGAGCAGAACATCATGATGGTAGGACTATGTGGTAGAGGACACTGTTCCCATCCTGGTAGTAAGGAAGTATGGGTAATGTCGTGGCCCCCCAGTTGCCTCTTCTTTCTCTTTTTCACCATTTGGGTGCCCAGCCCTTATGGTGCAGCCAACATTAGTCCTCTGAAACACCCTCACAGACATACCCAGAGGTGTGTGCACCAATCTCTTAGATGGTTCTAAATGTAGTCAATTGACAATGAGTATTAACCATCACAACAGACCTAAACAGAAAAGCTGCAAACATTAAACTTCTCCAAGGAAATCTAGGACTAAAGACCACTTGTGACTAATTTTAGGCCAATATTGTTAGGTGCTGACAAAGGAAATAGAAAGCACCAAGTTAGGAACAAAGGAACATAAAATTGGATCTAATAAAAATTAAGCATTCACCAAAAGGTATCTTTAAGAGGGCTGAAGAGATAGATCAGCAGTTAAAGTTGCTTGCTTGCAAAGCTTGATGGCCCAGGTTCAATTCACCAATGTTCATGGAAGGCTAGGAGGATGCCCGAAGTGGCACATGCATCTGGAGTTCGTTTGCTGTGATAGGATGCCCTGGCGGGCCCATACTCTCCCTCTCTCCCTCTCTTTCTTTGTAAATAAAAATACTTTTCAAAAAAGGCATTGTGGTAGTTTGAATGTATGTCCCACAAAGCCTCAGGTATGTTGTTTTCATTTTTATTTTTAAAATTTTTTTCAGGCTTCGTTCTTTCTTTATTTATTTTTACTTTTTTTGAATTTGGAATATAGTAATAGTTTATTTCCATGAAAATAATACAATTTAAAAAGTTGTCAGCTGTCATAAGAGACAGTAGATCCATGATTATTGACAACTTCCATGTATCCCATGGTAATTCCCTCCCTCCCCTCTACTTTCCCCTTTGAAACTCCACTCTCCATCATATCCTCTCCCCCACTCAATCAATCTCTCTTTTATTTTGATGTCATGATCTTTTCCTCCTATTGTAATGGTCTTGTGTAGGTAGTGTCAGGCACTGTGAAGTCATGGATATCCAGGCCATTTTGTGTCTGGAGGAGCACATTGTAAGGAGTCCTACCATTCCTTTGGCTCTTACATTCTTTCTGCCACCTCTTCTGCAATGGACCCTGAACCTTAGAAGATGTTATAGAGATTTCAGTGCTGAGCACTCGTCTGTCTGCCTTCTGAGTCATCCCAGTGGTCACTGCCATCTGAAAAGAGAAGCTTCTCTAACCAAAAGTGGGAGTAGCATTAATATATGGGTATGAACATTAAGAGAAATGCTTACCATGCAGTTTGGTGAGCATAGTATATACTTTTAGCCAGACACCAGCAGATGTTGCACCCCTAGGGCTTATGACAACCCATGTTGTAGGTTTTCAGTATCAGGGATGTATTCCCTCCCATGGAGCAGGCCTCCAGTCAAATTAGAGTGCAATTGGTTTCTCCATAACAGATGTACCTCTCTTGCACCCATTGGCTCATTTGGCCTGGATGGCCAAATATAAGGCTTGCAGTGTCCACTGTTGAGTATCTTAACTGGTGATTTCTTTCTCTCATTGAACTGCATGCAGCGTGGCTTTTTCTAGCTTTCTGTCAGCTGGTCTACATGGAGGAGGTTTTCAGCTCAGTTCCAGCAGGATTTCTCAGTGACCTTGCAGCCCAAGTATGTGGAGTCTTCAGCAATAGGGTCTTAACATCTATTCCTGGTGGGAAATCAAGGGCCTCAGCAATGGCCTATAATGTTTTGGGGGCATCAAGGACCTCCCTGGCCAACAACTCACTGGAAGGTATCCCATCCCTGTTTTTTTTTTTTTTTTTTTTTTTTTTTATTAAGGTTAAACTTTCTGCTTACGTCTCCAGCAGCCTGCTTGAGGGGGTCGTGTCATTGGAGGCCACTAGGGATTCCAGCTCAAAGGTGTGGAGAAGTCTCTCTGCTCTGGAGTTCATTTAGAGTGGCAAGAGGCCCTGGTGTGTCATACACACACTCTCTCTCTTCCCACTAATAAGGAAGTAAAAACATTTTACAAAAAGTAATGGGGGGCAGCTAGAAAGATGACTCAGTTGTTAAAGGCACTTTCTTGCAAAGCCTGGCCTAGGTTCAGCTCTCCAGTGCCCAAGTAAAATCGGATATATAAAGTAGCACATTCATTTGTAGTGGCAAGTGGCCCTGGCATGCCCATTCTCTCTCTCTCTCTCTCACACATAAATAATTAAAAACACTTTTAAAAAGAAAGTGCAGAGGTAAATTACACCTAGTTCAAATATTTATAATAACTTTCATCTAGAGAATACAGAGAAGTACTATAATTTAGGAATAAAAAGATAACCTAATAAAAAAAATGACAGAAGATTTGAATGGCATTTCGTAAAAGAGTATATGTAAAAAGCTAATTAGCACCTGAGAGATGTTAAACTACATTAAATTCCCATTCAATGTTCAAAGTTAAACTGCAAGTTAAAACTCCAATGAAATACCACTTCCTGCCTGTGTGGGATGGATAGAATTAATAACCAGATCAAACTATAGTTTAGCAAAGATATGGAATAACTCTCCTACTGGCACATGATATGGAACTCTCCTACACACTGGCACAACCAGTTTGGAAAATTTTCTGTCAATTTCTTATGAAGTTAAACATTTTCCTATGACACAGAAATTCTATGTGTAGGTATTTATTAAGGATAAGTGGCAGCAAGCATCTGAAACTACCTGCATATAGCAGCTTTACTTACACTAGGTCCAAACTACCCCTAAGCATATATTAGCAGGACGATGAAGAAACAAATTATAGTGTGTGTGCAATAAAATATTATCTAAGAAAAAAAACACTGGAACATGGGCAAATCTCATGTTGAACAAAATAATCCATCCTGAAAGAATGCATATGCTATACACTACATAAAAAATGAACTGAGGAAACTGAGCTGAGGACATAGAAATCCAAATTAGTGGCTGTGTTTGGTGTGAGTCCGGACTAGAATGAGGAACCTTTCTACAGTGATGGATCTTGATTTGGTTGGTAGTTACACAGTTTATACATATGTGTGTGTGTGTGTGTGTGTGTGTGTGTGTGTGTGTGTTTTAAGTTAATTCATTCTAAGAAATAAATAGAACCACTGTGTTTTTCTCAGATGACAAGTGTGCTCACATTTAATCATTTTTAAAGCAACAGTGAATTTAGTCATGTTTTGGTCAGGGTTACCAGGATAAAAGAGGGAGCCCAGGATGCAGGAAAAGCTAAGGAACCAGAGAGAAGCAGGCTGGAGGGGACACAAAGAGGAGTGTTGTTCTGTTTGTTAGTGGGACAGCAGTGCTACAGGATGCCTAGTTGTATTTTCTGAGTCTCCAGGGGACAGAACTAGGACTAGGAGGTGCGAATGGCTCCAGAAGATGAGGCTGTGGAGCACAGCAGACTGGACAGTCCATTGACAGACTGTGGAAGGAGCCTGGCCCACTTACGTTGTAAAGGCAGAGAGGGCCGCTGTGAAGGGGGCGTGGATCTGAGAGTTTGCAGGAAGCAGGAATGACGTGGATGTACACTTGTGTGTGAGAGACACAAAAGACAGTAATGAGTTAGAAATGGCTCTCATATTTTGCCTAGCGCATGTCATATGAATCATGATGAGGTTTTAAAAATGCTCCACCTTAAAATTCAATTGCTTCTGGCTAAGAAATTGGATTGTAAAGTGGATTTTAAATCAAATATGACTGAGTCACCAACACAGGAAGTGAAGTGCCACCACCCACCTGTCCACGCTTCAAGGTAGCTGGATCAGCTGTCACTGCTCAGTCCTCCCCGTTTCCTGTACCTACCCATATCCTGTTTCTTTCTGGATTCTTCTTTCATACTGTCTGTCTCTGCCCACTAGAACACAAGCATCCTGAAAGCAAGTATGCTGAAGGCTTATTCACTGCTCTGTGCCCTGGCTCCTGGAAGACTGTGACTCTAGAAGGTTCTCAGTTAATGCCTGGGGGTTGAGTGGAGTTCCAGGCTACATCTTCTTGGAAAGATATGTGATGAGGAGCTGTAAAAGCGGTGCAAACAAATGGTTGATGTGGGGGTTCTCGACTTCCATAGAACCCAAATAAGTAAGATTTTTGGTGAGGGGAGACAGAGAAAACATCAGGTCTAGAAACACAGGGCAGCTAGTACCCAGTAAAGCTTTTTCCTTGCTGTTAGGGTCTGTATCAAGTTCTTGGGCCACCTTTAATTCTTTAAAAAATTTTTTAAAATATTTTTTATTATTTATTTATTTGAGAGAACGAGGCAGATAGATGAGATGGGGGGGGGGGAGAATGGGTGTTCCAGTGCTTCCAGCCACTACAAATGAACTCCAGATAATTGCAGCCACTTTGTATTACTTACATGGGTCCTGGGGAATTGAACCTGGGCCCTTAAGCTGACCACTGAACTGACCTTATCTTCTGTTCTGCCCAGTAAGAACCCCAGCCTTGGATGGGTTCATCTGTGAGTGAGTACCACATATATGCCTGGATGAGCACAGATATGGTTGGCTGTCTATCTTCAGGTTCTGCAGTTGCCGATTCAAATACACCCAGTGATCATTCAATCAGAACTGTTAAGGGACAAAACTGCCCAAATACTAAACACATACAGACTTCTTTCTTGTCATTATCCCCAAAGAATAAAATATTATAATGATTTATGTAGTACTCACATTGTTTTAGGTACTGCAAATGATCTAGAGATGGTTTAAAGTATGTAGAAGAATATGTACAATATCAATAGTAATGCAATGCCATTTTATACAAGGGACTGGAACATCTGGGGACTTGGAGGTTGATTGGGTGTTCCAGAGCCAACTCCCCATGAGTACCAAGGGATGAATATCCATAGATTTTAGTACATCTACAAGACTGTTTCAAAAGGCAATTAAGGGCTGGAGAGATTGCTCAATGGTTAAAGGTTATTTCTTAAAAATAACAGCCTGGGTTTCATTCCTAATACCCATGTAAAGTCAGATGCACAAAGTGGCACACATGTCTGGAGTTCATTTGCAGTGGCAAGAGACCCTGGTGTGCCCATACTCACTCTCTGCTTTCTCTCTTTCTCTCAAAGAATTGAAAATGTTTATAAGAGAAAACTTTTTAAGACGGCAGTCGAATAGTGTCACTTGCCCTTATTTTTGTGTTTCCTTGCAAGAAGTCTTTCCGAAGCACCATTGGTTTGTTTGTATTAGTTACCATGTAAGTGTTATCTGGAACAATTTTTTAAAAAAATAGAAAAACAGGAAAAGAAGACAACACTGACCAAGTTTAAGGTAAATTCTCTGGATGAAAGCATATTATTTGTACTATGATGGTGTGGGTTGGAGGTGAAGGCTTTTTGTTTTCCATTGTCCTGGATTTGGAAACTTGTCACTGTGGTGGTTTTAAGACATTAAGTCACTGATCAACACAGAAAAAAATCAACTCCTACCAAATCAGAGATCCAGAGACCCAGAGGCCCCCAACACCTCATCACTGAAGCAGACCAAAAATGAACCCAACATGGCTCAGGGAAATTTTGTGAAAGAGGGGGTGGAAAGAATGTCAGAGCCACATGTTGGGTCATGATATGCAGACATTTCTCCTACCCATAATTGTGGGCTAACTCCACAATGCATGACCCATATACCTCAACAAGGAGGGGCCAAGGGGAGGGGGTAGGTAATGGATGAGCCTAATAATGGTACCAAATTGACTGTATTCGCTGAGTACAAAACTAATTAATAATAAAAAAGACAGAGAAACAAACAGCAAAAAAAAGAAAAGAAAAGAAAAGAAAAATAGAAAAACAGGAAAAGAAGACAACACTGACCAAGTTTAAGGTAAATCCTCTGAATGAAAGCATATTATCTGTACTGTGATGGTGTGGGTTGGAGGTGAAGGCTTTCTGTTTTCCAGTGGACTGGATTTGGAAACTTGTCACTGTGGTGGTTTTAAGACATTAAGTCACTGCTGGCTTTGATTAGTGCTCATTCTAAGAAATGCATGCCATTTTAAACAAATGTTCCAAAGATCTCTTTCAGTACTGTTCTATTTTTGGAAAGTTAAGCATGTGGCGTGTGTGTGTGTGTGTGTGTGTGTGTGTGTGTGTATGCAATGTATTAAAAATAGTCATGGGCACTGAGGTCTCCTGTTTGCCCTTTACCTTGTAGTTCAACCCCTGAGTGTTACTACTGAGCCAGTGCAGGGTGTCCAAGTGCCTCTACAAGAGCAATGTTTCCCACTTCCTTTACTTTGTCTACCAGCTGCTGTGAACACTTACAGCCCACTCCAGCTGCTTCGACTCAGATTTTCCACTGTGGAGGTCAGTGGCAATGAAGCAATTAAACAGAGGTGGAAAGGCTGAGAGATTTAAGTTTCTGTTCATAAATCCTGGTGAGAACCTTACACAGATCATGCTTTAATTATTTTCTTTCAGAATTCCAAGGTCAATAGGAAGATCCTTGGGGAGCTACCTTACTATTTTGATTTTTAACTCTCCTCTTCATCGATCTTATGTGTTTTAACTGGTGAAGGTTTTTGAAAAGGGAGCTAAATTAGCATCTTGATGGTTTGTGCATATCTTAGTAATACCCACAGAAGAAAAACTGCAGGGAGGAACTTAGAATTTTAGTCTATTTTTTTAAATAACAAGCCTTCTTAGGAAAATTCCAAGTTTTTAATTCTATAATTACAAACAAATCTTCTCATCTCCTTTCATCTCGTTCCTTTCTCCCTACCTCCCTTTTATTCTCTCCCCTCCTCTCCTATCCTCTCCTCTTTTATTTTTCCTCTCATTTTCCATGAACGAACACAACAGTGGTCCTTCAATACCTAATGGTTCATAAAATGCTATCATTCATCCAGCAACATGCAGTGTAATCCTGTCTCAAACCTTGAGATTGTTGTTATAACCCTATTTCACAGATGACAAATTTAGGGTCAGGAGGAAATGGAGCAGATGGCCAGCAGTCCTCTGCAGTGAATTCTGGCTTCAACCCTGTGAAGGTACTTGATTTCCTAGTTTAGCATCCACATCCATAACATGAAACTAACATAACTATAGCAACTGTGTTTTATAGTTGCCGAGGGATTGAATTCGTGTGTATGTTTAGCTTATCAAAAAATGTTATAAAGAAATCCCATCACTCTCTTTCCCATGACAAGTTTTGGGTCCTTTGGCTTCTGTCCTTGGAGCTCAGTCCTTCTGCTAATGTCCCTGAAAGTAAGACTACAAAATACAGCTCATCCAACCATCCACACCTCTATGACATGTCATTGCAAAGTTTTCATAAAACTCTGTCCCTTTGTTATATGATTTAAAAATTAAAAAAAAGCATGAATGGGGATAATGTGAGGTGAGAAGTACAGTGTCTAGCGTATAGCAATGCATCTGCACAACCATTGTAGCATACTATTCTATGTTGATCATTGTCTTTACTATCAACTAGCCTTTCAAATCTCTACTAATTTCAGTGTCTTCAATTCTTATCAAAGAAAAAAATTGGTACCTACTTTTCATACAAATTTACAATCATTATTTTTACCTACATAAATTTATTTTCCACTTCAGCCTCAATTACTGATTCATTTTTGCTATGCACATGACAACCCCTATCTTAGAATGGAAACATCCCAGAATAACATCAGGTGGCCTAATTCCTAACCCCCCAATCCTGCCCTAATTTGTTGGATGACACTGGGCAAATTGTTTGACCTTTCTCTGCCCTGGTTCCTTCATGTGTTAAACAACAGAATTGGAACAAACTTCCTTTTAATGCTAAAATTTAATCTTTAAAATATCTTTTTATGTGTAAATATATGTGAATATCATCTCTCCATTATTACTATCATTTTTATTTAAAACCCCTTTGCAACAATCTCAGTTAAAGTTTTCAAGGTTTTTCGAAGAGCTAATGCACAGAGTTCTGTATGGAATCGACTGAGACAGAATTAAAGCTCAGACCTTGGCCTTCAGTTTCTGCTTTGGCTCAGATAGCATCCTTGCTTAATCATGCAAGTCTGGTATTTTGCCAAAGGACTCAGTGGACCTGTGGGTTGATCAGGAGTGAGAGTGTGGGTGTGCATACACATGTGTACACGTGCGTGTGGAGGCCAGAGGACAAGCTCAGATTCACCCTCAGGTACACCATCCACCTCCTTTTGAGACAGGGTCTCCAGTGAGCCTGGTGCTCACTTTCTCATTTCTCAAGGATACTCTTGTCATTCTTTAATTGAAACATCTCTGTATTACTTTGCTTTACACAGTTTTCAAAAATAGAAAACGCCTCAAAAATATTTCCAGTGGTTCTCAACAATACAGCTTTGGCTTCACACATCAATGTAGGGAGGACAAACGTTGTTACAATTTGTCTGACTCCTAGCAATATGACAATGTCTTTTCCCTGTGTCCAAGAGCTGGAATATTTATTATTTATTTATTTACTTTTAACAGATTATACTATTTTATTCCCTCTCTCCTGTTTCTACTTCCCTGGAGCCCTCCTCTGTGGGGTTATGGGATTTATTGTGGGGTCATGAAGCCCTCAGTCAGAAGAGTTGGATTTTTCTTAACTTCTTCATGCTTCAATTTCTACAACCCTGATATTCAAATCATCATGATATTGGCAAAGTTTGAAGAGTAGGACCAAAGGCTCTTTAAGAGTTAGATAAAATACAGGCTTGTGGTTAGGGAAATAAATTTATGTCTCAAAATCCAACTCATCCAAAGAGGAATTCTCATCTTTCACTTGTGGCAGAGCCAATGTGAATGAGTTCACAAAGACCTAATAGCGTTCTCATGCACCTTGAGACTCTGGGCTCAGGCACACACTCATTATTGCTCTGCTGTGGCTTGTGGCCAGGCCACTCAGCTTGGTGGGGCCTGCCATTCAGAGACGGGGACCACACCATAGCCACCTCCAGAAAAATTTGCAAGCCTTTATCTTGCCCACTACACGTTCAAGCAGCAGAGAGACAAACAAGTCTCCCTCTGGCCAGGGTTTAGCTCTCTCAAGCAGCAGGTGCTCTCCTTTGGCCCAAGCTCTCCCCACTGAACTGGCCAACTCCCTACCTCCCAAGGTGAGAGCTCACCAGCCTGTCTGACCATGAAAAGGCAAGAAGTTTCCTCAAGGGCCAGAGCTGGGGCCAAGGGTAAAGGAGGGACTCTACAGCTCAACCTGCAGAGGAACAAATAGTGGCGACACAGAATTTCTCTGAAATATTTAATAAATAGGAGTAAAGCTTTAGCAGTCTTTCACAGCTAATTGAATTCAGGACCATCACCTTTTCTCTTGAGTCCAGTGTGTAAAGGGAGTGCTTCTTCATGCTGCCCATCTTGGACAATGGTGACAATGACACAGCATTTATTGGACATTGGACTAAAAAGTCACCAATGTCACCATCATAGTAATACCCCACTTTATAGAAAGGTACATTGTAGTTCAATTAAGCTGGACACTGCAATTTTCCACTCTATGTTGTGTTATGTTGTTACAAAGAATTTTAAGTACCAAAACCCAGAAGGTGAATAAATTAATATGTATGAGAAAGTTAGACCAGAACATTACAGAGCACTGTGAATGGAATACAAAGGAGAACGTGAGGTTGGTTGGTATACAAGGGGCGGCTAGGCAGTGAGGTGGGTGACATAGGAACAGACTCCAGAGGAGCCTGAAGCCTTCATGATGAGCTCACATAGCTCTCACACCCCATTAGGTGGAGCCCAGGGCATATAGACTCAGGTTTGTGTCATCAGACTAGCACACTGGCTCACATATGACCACCAGGTGCATCTCTACTGGAAATCCCAAGATGGGAATGTGAGGATAAGTGCAAAAAGAAGCATTGGGGGTTGGGAGATGCCCTTCCATGTAGTGTTTGAAATACTTACACACAATGATTTCATCATCACGAGCCTGCCTTTGTAACACTTGAACAGGGGCAAGAGCACCTCTCATTAGGACAGTTTGACCATTAGTGTTAGATGAGAGAATATATGCATGTATGAAACAGATGGTCCCAGTTTATTGATGGCTCAGTTTAGGATTTTTCAACTTTCTGATGGTGCAAAAGCATCATCATTTTTCCACTTTCAGTATAAGATTCAGTGACTTACACAAAACATTCAACACTTCATTATAAGATACACTTGAGATTAGAGGATTTTGTCTAGCTGCATAGTGTAAGTTTTCAGAAAGCATTTAAGGTAACCAAGGCTGAGCTGTTATGTTCAGTAGGTTACAAGTATGAAATGAATTTTAGACTTTCTGTGAGTTTACAAGATGTAGCCTCCACCATGAGCCAAGAAGCACCTACAACAGCTTTAGCACTGGACTACAGTATGCCACAGGTAACTCACTATTGGCAGGGAAAAGATGGGAGCTTTGGGATGAAGCCAAAGAACTGAAGGACAGATAGGGAATGAGTTTTCCATTGAAAAGGGCAGGACCAGTGACAGGACTGGTGGGATTCTGGGGAAGCTGATGGACTTGAGTGGATTTCCTTTGGACCCTCACTGCCCGGGTCTAACTTGCCATCACATATTAAGTCTTGGTGGAGTCAAGAACACAACACCAAAGTTAGAGCTTCAAAATCTTGTGGGAATTAGTCTCTTTTTACTCTTATCTTTTTCCTATATTGTTTTGATTCTTAAGAAAAAAATTTAAAGTTCTTATTTGGGGCTTCCCACCGTGGATATGATCCATATTTGTATCTATGGCATGAACTGTATGTTCTGCTCAATTAAAGCTATTCCTGGAGCTATTCTAGAACTTGAACTTTTTATTGGAAGAACCCATTGTTTACCACCAAAGCACAAGCTTTGCTTCTGACCTTTTGGTCAGCAAAGCAAGTCAGAGGTAATGCAGAGTAGCAAAGGAAAAATGGCTCAACTATTAGAGGGATGAGCATCTTCAGAACATCTTAGTGAACTAAAGATCACCTGCCCTCCACCCAAGTGATCTCTCCACATTCTTTGCTGGTTTCAGACCGTCCCTGGGTTGAAGAATGTGCCCTGCCGCCTGCCACGAGTGGATAGCAGTCATCACTTATTTTCAGGCAGATATTTGAAAATGCCCAACTTGGCAAGCATGACTCTAACTGACAGCAACTCAACCTTTTACTCTACGACTGAGGAAAGGGGGCTAAAAATTCACATTTGTAGCCCCTGGCTTCACCTATCCCTGCTGGAAGGTATGTGGACTGAGGTACTTTGACTGAGAAAACTGGATCCTCCATGGCATTTCCCATCTCATTTCAGAGAAGATTAGTAACATTTATTTTATTTTATTAATTTGAGAGAGAATGAGAATCGCCATGCCAGGCTCTAGCTGCTGCAAATGAACTCCAAACACATGCACTACCTTCTGCACTGATTTACATGGGTACTGGGGAATCTAAACTGGGACCTTAGGCTGCATAGGTTAAGTGCCTTAACTGCTAAACCATCTATCCAGCCCCATCATTTCAGAGAAGAGAAGAGAAGAGAAGTGAATTCTGCCTTTGTGAGCTTCACATTCTTTTCTTTGCAATGTCTGTATTAAAGATACTGTTTGCTGAGAATTTGACAGGTGAGATTTAAGAGCCCGTGCTGGAACTTAGCAAGAAGTGATGAGATCGCCACATGGTAATATGGCCTGATTGATTGAATTATCCATGGAAATCTCCCCCTGGCAACAGGAAGAGATCTGTGCCCAACACAGGGTCTGGAGTGAGTCATTGTGAGTCATGGCCATATAACCTCATAGAATACCTCCACTTTGATTACATCACCTAATAACAGGAAAGGTGTTTGACTAGTGTCTGTGATTAATTCAGCTCCCAAACAGCCTAGATGAAGAAATTCAGACAGGGTGTGGATAGTTAAAAATTGTCAAATGATGCCAAAATGTATGTGCCCTGTGCTCTCAAGCACCAAAGGGGATTTTCAGAGAGGATGGGAGCAAGCTAAAGAGTTCTAAATTATGCCTTTCTGTTCAATATTAAAAATATGTTAGGGGCGGGAGAGAAGGCTCAGAGTTTAAGTGCCCTTCCTACATGAAGCATAAGAGCCTGAGGGGGCCTGAAAATTCCCAAGTTCAAATCTCCAGAACCCATGAAAATAGCTGACCATGGCCATATGCATTTGTAATCCCAGTCCCACAAAGGGGAGCAGAGACCAGGGAATTGTCCTGGCTAATGAAAAACATCAAGTTGTGGTATCAGTAAGAGACTCTGGCTGAAACATGAGTAGAGTGGAAGAGCAATGGAGCAGGACACCGGGCATTGTGCTAAGGCGAGACCCCCCAGCCCATCACCGCAGGCAAGTGTATGAGGCACCTCAAGGGCACATGTAGACACCACCACCCCCACACTACATGCATGCATACACACAAGCAAAAAAAGTGTTTTAGAATGATTTCCAGTGAAATTCAAGTGGCTAAAGGGGAAGAGGCTCTAAGAACATAGTGGGGACAAAGGAAGGCTGGTTGAGTATAAAATTACTTTTCCTGGAAATCCCCAAAGCAGATACAGCAAAAATCTTTTTGAATAATAAAGTTGTATATTTTTTCATTTTATCCTGTCTACTATTCTTTCCCCTTCTCATGGTAGCAGAGCTCTTCTTTTCTGGGGATGACCTATTGCATGTTAGTCATGACCAGCTGCCCATACTTCATCTCATTTGTCTCATGTCTGGTTCAGGGTGGGGTTTGAGCCCAAGCCAGATTAAGCAGGGCCACTGAAGACGGTTTTCTGCTGGTGGTGCCACTCAGACCAGCATGTCTGAGCAGACTGTATCAGTCACAACCACCAGGAAGCTAGACATCTTGGAGTAGAACTCCTAGAAGAAGTCAACCTCTTGAGCAATTACTCCAAAGTGAGATTGAGTTTCGTAGGTGTAAGAAACAATAGATGGCTCACAGCAGAACAGATGAGGGAGAAACTGAGCAAGGGCAGGCTCCATCCACGATGAGAAGTGTGGGTACAGGTGGGGTAGAAACAAAAGCAAGGGGTGAAGGGAGCAGTGAAGAGGGGATAAAAGTAGCCTAGGAACAAGATGAAAGGGCTTGGATAGGGCTGGTAGGAGTGTGGTAGGGAATGGATTTGAGGTAAGTTTTTGAGATGCAGTTGACAATACTGGCTGATGGATTGGACGGTGGTGATGGGTGAGAAGAATGGGACTGCAGAAGAAAGCTCCATTACTGAGAACTCACAGAAGCAAGGCTGGGGAACAGGCTCTTTGGGGAGGGGGAGCAGGAAGTAAGAATCTTGTTTTGGCCATTAGTGATGTCTAACGGGAAGCTGAGTCTTTGGTATGGAATTCCTGGGGAAAGTTAAGGCTGATGACATCAGCTTCCAGGAGGGAGTCTGCAAAGCACAATCCTGAGGGAGGAACAGGCCAAGGAAGACATGGAGCGGGAGCAAGACACTGTCACAGAGGCTCAGAAGGGTTCCAGAAGGAGGGAAAAAGAGCCATGCTGAGCACCACAAACGTGCAAGCAATATCACCACAGCTACTGCATTTCATCACAGGTACCAAACACTGCTCATCTAGACCAAAGCAAAGCAGCTAGGGAAGGTCTGGACCGAAAACCAAGAGACAGCGACACATGGGACTAGAGACACGGGGACTCTAGACAACTCTTCCCAAAATGTCACATCTTTTTTTTAAAACTTGTTATAATTATAATATGAGGGAGGTGTTGTTCTCACCCAGCTGCAAAATTAGGAAAACGGAGGCTTTAAGACCACTGGGTCTGTAAAGGCTGGAGGTGGGCTTTTGACTCAGAATTTCAGCACTTAACCAACCAGTCAGTCCATTCTCTAATGCCACAACTGCCTGGGGAAAGGATTATCCATATAGGGACATTGCTAGAGGAAGAAAGAAAACAAAGGACAAGGCCATTTCTCTTCAGAATGGCAGTTACAGGCTGTCTGGAGGCAGTCGTCTCACCCCCACACGCCTCCACAGAGGTGATGTCATCCAAGCCGGCACAGGTATAGACTGCAACTGCTTTTTTCCATCTTTCCTTTAGTAACTCAAAAATTCATCCTATTTTTTAACGTCCTTATCTTGGACAAACTACCCTGGAGCCTTAAAAGAGCAACAGCTACATTCCAAAGCTCAGATTTTGCCTGTAGAATATAAGCACCCCAGGAGAGCACTTTGCAGTAGCCAGGCAGGGAGAATAATTGAGACAGGAGTGTTGTGTGTTATATATAGCCTTAAAATCATAGCATTAAATCTTATAAGTGTCACACTGTCATCTAAGCCATCTCAAAAGAAAGGCAGCCTGTTAGAGAAATGCTCAGTGGGCACAAGGTGTGGGCCAGGAACCCAAACATTGCATGCTGTTCTAAAAGGAATTGCAGCCCCATTTTTTTTTTTTCTCTTTATAAACTGTTTCATGGAAACATAAGGTTTATTCTTCACAATGACCATGTCAGAGAAGTCTCATCTCCTTGGGCTGAGTTGTCTCAAATGCAAAATGAGCTGCAAAGACATTTTATTTCTAAGCATTTTCTCCTTTTTTTTTGAAGTCAAAATCTACATGGAACACCAATAAATTTATGTGCATATGAGGAGCATGTTCTTTCTACCCCCAAAACCACAATTGGGAGCCTTGGAAGTTTTTACACGTTTACGTATAAAACCCAGTGCTGTTCTCCACGTACAGACATAAAGGGCCTTTTGCAAGGAGTGCAATCTCCATGCAAGGCCGGCAGCCGCAGGTTGGCAGGGAAGGGCACATGCTTCTGAGAGCCATAATGGTGGGACTCTGTGAATCCCAAGTGGTGAGACCAGGCTCAGAAGGCAATGGGTCTTCACAGGGGCACAGTGGCCTCTTTTGACAGGAGGCTGAATATTTCCAAGAGGAAGTAGAAACTGGTGC
This sequence comes from Dipus sagitta, assembly GCA_036346955.1. NCBI lineage: Eukaryota > Metazoa > Chordata > Mammalia > Rodentia > Dipodidae > Dipus > Dipus sagitta. The sequence continues at coordinate 160,988,976 of CM070771.1, forward strand.
TCTGCTTTGCAAGGCTGCTTCCAAACTGCTCTTTCTAACTGGAGGCTGAGCTGCACGCTACCCTGTGTACCTGGGTAGGCTCAGTGCCCTCCCTGCCCTCAGCTGAAAGCTCAGAGATGAATGCTGAACAGCTCAAAGCAATTTGAAGGTAAGTGACCAGAATTGACCCTCCTTATCTATAGACGTAGTGTGGGAGTGGGGTAGCAAAGCTCAGCAAGACTAGCAGAAGGCAATGAGCGGCTTTCCTCTGGAGAGACAGTGAGTTGGGGGTCTCGCTTCGCAGAAGGAAGGGGTTGGAAGGGCCTTCTTTAACAACGTACATGCGAGCTGAAGAAAGGGCCAGCCTCTGTCTTGTCCCAAACCCACAGGATGACCTACCTGGCCCTTTGGACTTTCAGTGGCGCTGCAGTGCTGTGATGCTGCACGTGTGGTTTGGAGGGAGCCAGTAAGGCTGGCTGTCCAGGGAAGGACACACAGTGTGTGCATTGTTTGTGGGAAGTCCCCCAAAGGAGAGGGTGCCATGTGGACTTAGATCTGCCCTCCCCACCACAGGATATCTTAAACCCTTGCTGCCCAGCTGTAGCAGCAAGGAAAGCAGTAGACAGGATATCAAAAGGAGATGCTTTGCCCCTGCGGAGCACTTGGAGGAGCCGCGGTCGCCTCTCTTGGGTGGCCGTGGAGCTCTAGGACGCTTGCTGGCAGTGACCTGCAGGAAGACAGCCAGCACAGCATTAAAGTACATAGGCAGCAACTGGAGCATGGACTCCTGACTCGGGCTGCCAGAATGTGAGTCTTAGTCCTACCACTTATGGCTCAGTGACCTTGGACAAGCTTCTTGGCCCTGGGAACTCCTTTCATCATTAATAAGAGGGAGGGAGAACTATGTCACAGAGCTGATGAAAATTAAGTGAGTGCTAGCCGGGTGTGGTGGTGCACGCCTTTAATCTCAGCACTTGGGAGGCAGAGGTAGGAGGATCACCATGAGTTCGAGGCCATCCCGAGACTACATCATGAATTCCAGGTCAGCCTGAGCTACAGTGAGACCCTACCTCGAAAAACCAAAAAAATAAATAAATAAATAAATAAATAAGTGAGTTCAAGCAGAGCTCTTTTAAAAGTATCTGTCTTGGCGTGGGAGGATGGCCCAGTGGATAAAGTGCTTGCTGCTCAAACTGGAGTACCTGAGTTCAGTATGATCCCCAAACCCCATGAAAAAGACTACAGTGAGCTTCTGTAATTCCTGCAGCCTGATGCTGACAGGAATATGGGTGGTGGAGAGAAGAGAACTTTACAGAAGCTCACTGAGAGTGAAGCAAAGAACAATAGCAGAGCCATGGTCCATAGCAAGAAATCCTGCCTCCAATGATGTGGAAAGGCAGAGACCAACCTGAAAGTTGTCCTCTGACCACCGTACACACACTGTAGCATGTGGATGCTTGCATGCATGTGTTGGCCTCTGAGGCCCAAGTGTGAGGCCTAGTGGAACTTCCTGAGCCTAGCTAAAGTTTGGTGATCTGCCTCTGGCCAGACGTGACTCAGCAAGACGCCTAATGGCTTCTTACCTGCTACCTCCACATGGGAGTTAGAATTATCATTTCAATAGTCACAGTTTACTATTGGCCCTTACCTTTCCCCACCATCCTACAATCCCCGCCTTCACCCCCAACATTATATAGGCAACTGTTCATAGCAATAAATCGAGTTCCTGCTTTGACAAGACTCCCGACTCAGTGTGGTTTTTCTCCGGTGGCCAGGAGAGGTCTGAGTCGTCGGACGCTCATCTCCTCCTCAGCCCCTCGGGAGGAACCAGCGGGCCTGGTCCTTCCCTCGGCACTACCTGCCCCACCGGCGGAGCCCGGCATGCATGTGTGCGTGCACACACATACACTAAAATAAAATGAACTTCTTGATGTTGTAAAGCAAGTGCCCCAGTTACCACAGTTTTCTGTCTGGTGGGGTGTGGTGGGGTGCTAAATATCCATCAAGCCACTACTTGGTTTTCACTAAAGTTCTTATTTCCCTCTATATCTCCCACTAGTCCCCCAATCCCAAAACTTACAGAGATCCTTGAACTATGGTTTGTGGTGGGTGGAACGGGGGAGCAGCTACACTAGATGATCCATTTCCTAGTCTAGGGGTCCATGTGATCAAGAATTCTTGCATAAAGCAATTTAATCTAAACTCCACACTTTAATGGGAAAGTGTGTCTTTTGGATTCTCCATCAACAAAAGCCACATATGATCTGAAGCTGTAACTCAGTTCATAGAGGGCTTGCCTAGAATGCACAAAGCCCTGGGTTGATTCAAGGGGATCATGTAATCCCAGCACTCAAATTTTGGCTATATAGTGAAGTTGAGGCCAGCCTGACTATTTGAGACCCTATCCAAAACAAGAAAAAGCCAAATTCATCAACCAGACCTAAAACAATGGTGCTTTCAAAGCTTCCCTGGATTCCCTTCGAATGCCCCAGTTGTCATGAGCACCCAGGTAGGTGCCCCAGACCGTTCTAGTTCCATTCTTTCTGATGTTCAAAGGCCTTGACCTGCTCTCCCAGTCTGAAGCTGCATGGGGTGGGCCCATATAGACCTTGTATCACCACCAACAGGCTTCCTCATACCTTGCCATGTGTCGTAGCTACCTTCTCATTGCTGGGACAAAACACCAACCAAAAGCAGCTGATGGAAAGAATTTTTTTTATTTTGGCTTCATGATGACAGGAGAAAGCATGGCATGGGCAGAGGCTGGACATCACCTCTGCCACAGTAGATGGACAATAACAATCCCCAAAGCCTATCTCCAAGAACACATATCTTCCACCAAGGCTCCACCTCCCAAGTTGTCATCAGCTGGAGGACAAGGCATTCAGAACACATGAGTTTATGGGGGACATGAGATTCAAACCACCACACCATTTGTCCCTCAAATGTCACAACAAACTCCTCCCAGTTCAAAATGCAGCCTCAGCTCCCACCCTCAGATGAAGGTGAGGAGACCAGCTGCAGGCTTTCCTTCATGCTAGTCACCGCCCCTGAGTAAAAGGAATTCATAGTGAAGTTCTGCTCCCAAGAAAATAATAATGAACCCCACTTTCCACTGTGAACATAAGCAAATTTAACGTTCCATTTCAAAACGCACCTAACAGCAGAAACCTATGGGTCCTTGGGCTTCTGGGGCTGACTCTGAAGTCCACACACCCCTCACAGAGCCATGGGGTTTGCTTAGTGATAAAGGCCCCTAAACCCAGTAGCTCTCAATGCTGCCAGCTGCATTCTCTAGTATTCTCTAGAGATTGGCTCTAGGACTCCCATAGATACCAAATTCCATGGACAATCAAGTCCCTTATAGAAAGTAGACTAATATTGTTATAGAACCTACACACCCCACCCCACCCCACCACATACATCAAATCATTTCTAGATTGCTTATGATACCTAATAGAACATAATTGCTTTGTAAATACTTGCTCTCTTACATTGTTTAGGGAATAATAAATATTAAGGCCTGTACATTTTAGTACAGGCACAATTTTGCTTTCGAATGCCCACAAACCAGTCAGTTAATTTTGCAGTGGTGGCACTACAAAGGGCAGACTGTATTTGAATCACCTGGAGAGTTTTGAAACCTATGGATTCTGAGAAAAGTCTCAGCCAATGAGAAGAAACTTAGCCATTGGGATTTTTACACCCCCTCCCCCATGCAGCCAAGTCTGAAGGCCACAGGCCTAGAATGATTCGACCTTCAGCAGTTATTTTTTCTCCTGAGGTAGCCCTGGCATTACATTTTAAAAACTTTCTTTTTCTTCTCTTTTTATGAAGTAGAAACTTTGTATGAACACATCATGCGTTGGTACCATCATTTCCCTCCTCCCTGCTCCCAGCAGTGCTTCTAACTGTGCAACCCCAGGCTGAGAGCATCGCCTTTCCTGCTGGTTCTCCCGGCATCCCCTGGGAGCTAGTGAGCAGTGCCTGTCCTGGAGCTCCACTCCAGGCACAGCGACTCCGACTTCCATCTGAGCCGTTGTAAGGCAGGTTTAGCAGGAGGGCATACAAATCAATACGTGTTCCCAACCTGAAGTGTGCCAGGATTTTCTGCAAATAGAAAAACAAGATTTGATCTCTCTTTTTCCCCCCTTCCTCCTTTCATAGAGCAGAGCCCACAGTTTATTTATTTATTTTTTTTAGTTTGATAGAATGTACAAGTGCCACTTGCAAAGACATGATCAATCATTAATGATAGGTGAAGACATGTTAGGCAGAATGCAAATTTTCATGGCCCACCCATGGGCAACTAAATGACGTGGAAAAGAAAACTGGAGGATTGGGGGAAAGCATAAATACAGAGGTTTGTGGGTTTCCAGTGGATTTTGTACTTGCACCATTTTCCAACTCTGGGATGTTTCATCTTTCAGGCCTGTCTAAACATTGGAGTACATCTGGCATTTTTAAGTTTTCGGTGTCAAACTAACTTTCTTGAAGCCCCAGCCAGGCTCTTCTGGTAACTAGGCAACAATCCCAAACTGGGGGTAACAAGAGATCTGAGCCAAAGTGTAAAATTCTGTTTTTGGGTCTCTCTTTTGCATCATTATCTTTTGGACTATAGAAGAGCTGGAGGAGGAACATGGGGAAGGAGGAAACATACAGGGCCTTGTAAAAGCTCAGGTATCATCATCAACTCTCAGAGCCAAGGTGACCTGAGCCTACCTCCAGGACAGCTGTATCTATGTGATATGTATGTGGGGGACCTGGCAGTTTCCCCCACATACTTCTCTGCTTCTTCCTTTCCAACTGCAGTACATATTTATAAGGGGTCAAATTACCTGGAATGGACTATACTATATTAAGATGCATCCAAGGGCTGAGTAGATGCTCAGGGGTTAAAGGTACTTGCTTGCAAAGTCTGACAGCCTAGGTTTAATTCTCCAGTACCCATGTAAAGCCAGATGCACAAAATGGCACATGCATCTGGAGTACTTTTGCAGTGGCAATAGCCCCTGGTGTGTCCATTCTCTCTCTTTCAAATAAATAAATAACTTTTAAAATATTTTAGTTTTATTTATTTATTTGTTTGACAGAGAGAGAGAGAGAGAAAGAGAGAGAGAGAGAGAGAGAGAGAGAGAGAGAGAGAGAGAGAGAATGGGTGTGCCAGGGCCTCCAGCCACTGCAAACGAACTCCAGACACATGCGCCCCCTTGCGTGGGTCCTGGGGAATTGAACCTGGGTCCTTTGGCTTTGCAGGCAAACACCTTAACCACTAAGCAATTCCTTCAGCCCATAAATAATTTTTTAAAAGATGCATCCAAAATAACATGGCTCACAAAATCACAAAGCAATAAAGAAAGAAGTGGTGACGACAACAACAGCCCTTTTAGGAACATGTTGAAGGATGTCTCAATGATCTTGTACAATGCAAAGTGTTTTGTGTTTGTTTGTTTTTCTTTTTGCTTTTTCTCTCTTTTATCATTATTATAAACAACATATTTTGTGTGGATACATCATGTGCTAGCACCCTCTTTTCCCTGTCCCTGCCCCCATTCCGCTGAGGACCCTCCTTAGTGGGGTTTTAGGCATTCCCTATGGGGCTATGGTTTATTGCTTATGGGAGCAGTAGTCAGTTATTTTGGGGGGAGGGAATGCCTCTGGGCATGATGTCTCAACCTGTGGCTCTTACAACATTTCTGCCCCCTTTTCCACAAAATTCCCTGAGCCGTGGTAGGTGACTTTTAAGTTTACTTCAGTGATAGGCTCTTAGGAGCCTCTGGATCTCTGCTTTGGCAGGTGTTGAGTGTCCTCAGGGTCTGACTCCTTCACCCTTGTGCTGATTATCAGGTTCAGCATGGAAGCAGCACTCTTGCTCATCTCCCCAGTTCCTCTGTGGTTTCAGCTGTGGCTTGGCTAAAGTGTGAGGGGTAGTTTATCTCCTCGGGTCTCGCTACCTTCCAAAAAAGAACAGATTCTCCAATGGAGAGTGCAGTCAGCATACTTTAAATAAGATAAACATTATGAATTTAGTGAAAATTTGATGTAGGTAACCCCTCTTTTGACTAGTGAGAGCTTGGCATTGGAGAGTAAAATGTTTGCCTCCATAGGATTCTGATCTGGTTCCCAATTCCAGATATGAGTTCCTTTACACTGAGCAGATATTTCAGCCAAGCAGAAAGCTATTGGTTACCCACCAAGGCTGTGTGCCACTGTTGCCCTGGAATGTATATCCTATCAGGGTGTTTGCTTCTGAGCAGCTTAGACCTTTGGTTGCTCAGACCGTTGTTGGCCATTTTCCCCCAGTAGCTCATGAAGTTCTTTCCAGCACTAGACAGGCTAACTGGCTGGGGACTGGCTCACTTCTGGTTTCCAGCAAGTTCTCTCCATACTCTGTCAGCAGCATATGGTATCTTCAGCAATAGGGTCTTAACTTTTGTCTCAGTTGGGAAATCAAGTGCTTTGACAGAAGCCTGTCTTATTTTGGGGAACTTGTAGGTCTCTCTAATCAATAGCTCATTGTGGGTAGCAACCGATTTCTGGTACTGAGAGTTACAGGACAGAGACAAAATGAATTTTTTTTTTTTTAAGCTTAGGCATCATCCCACCCTCTCCAGGGCCCTTCTTTTCAGGTGCTTCCCCCTTACTCCTTTTGAGGGTTATATCTTTTAGTCTATCTCCAAGGATAAAGGTTTCTATAGTACCAGTTCATTTTGGATTTAGTTTTGAGTTTGTTTTTCCCCACTCTCCCTTTCCCCTTCCCCTACCCTCAAACCCTTCCATCCCTATTGTCTGGGCCTTGAGTTACCTATCAGGTATGTTAGCAACTGAAGCTGGTCCAGGTTAGGAACTTCAGGTAAGTGAGACCATGTAGCATTTGTCTTTCTGTGATTGTTCCAAGTCTGTCCATTTTTCTATAAATTTCATTGTATCATTTTTTTTTCCTACTGCTGAGTAATCCATCCATCCACTGATGTGTACCTGGGCTGATTCCAGTTCTTAGTCATAATGAATTGAGCAGCTATAAACATGGTTGAGCAAGTGTCTCTGTAGTGAAGCATGCAGCATTTAGGATAAATTCCCAGTAAGGGAATACATGGGTCTGCTTGTAGCTGCATGTTAATGTTTTTCAGGAATCTCCATATTGATTTCCATAGTGGTTGTACAAGTTTACATTCCCACTAACAGTGGATAAAGGTTTCTCTTTCCCCATATCCTCATCAACATTTGTTGTTGTATTTTTTAATGATTGTACTCTTTAGTGGAGTAAGTTAGAATCTCACCATTGTTTTCATTTGCATTTTCCTAATCATTATTGATGTTGAACTTTTTCTTAAGTGTGTGTTAGCCATTTGTAATTCTTCTTCTGAGAAGTCCCTATTCAGTTCTCTGCCCCACTATTGAAGAAAGTTTTTTTTTATTTTTTTATTGTTTAGTGTGTTTTTTTTTTTTTTTTTTTTTTTTTTTTAGTTCTTTGTAGGTTCTAGATATTAGGCTTCTGTCAGTTGTATAGCGGGCAAAGATTTTCTCCCATTCGGTGGGTAGTCTATTGGCTCTACTTATTGTATGTTTGTCTGTGCAAAAGCTTTTTAGCTTCATGAGATCCTATTGATTGAGTGATTGTTTAATATCCTGGGCTACTAGGGTTTTGTTCAGGAAGTCTTTCCCCACTCCTGTATCATGGACAGTGCCTCCTATTTCATCCAGTAGGAGAACAGTTTCAGGTCTTATATTGAGGTCTTTTATCCCTTTGGACTTGATTTTTGTGTGTGGTGAGATGAATGGGTCTCATTTCATTTTGCTACATATGGTTATCCAATTTGTCCAGCACCATTTGTTGAAGATGCTGTCTTCTTTGTCAATCTACTTGATTGTCACCTTAAAGAAAAGCAGTTTGTTGTTGTTTTGTTTTTGTTTTTCAAGGTAGGGTCTCACTTTAGCTCAGACTGACCTGGAATTCACTATGTAACATCAGGGTGATCTCAAACTCTTGGCGATCCTCCTACCTCTGCCTCCTTAGTACTGGGATTAAAGGCGTGCACCACCATGCCCTGTCAAAGCAAATTGTTTTAAAAAGGTACTTTGACACAAGGAACTTTCATAATGACAGAGAAACAAAGAAACCCTTTGATGCCTGGGGCTGTCATCAGCTCAGCAGTGAGAAGGCTGCAGAGGAGAGAGCAGGTGACAACCAACATGGATCCCCATGTCATCTGGGTTCCCTGCATCCCCTCATGGTGGGAGACATATGTTTTTTTAGGAATTCATTAAAATGTCACTTCAAATGTGCCTTCATGGGAGATTCTAATTCAGTAGACCCAGGGGAGGATGTAAGCATCTGTTTAAAGAAACTTTCAAACAGAGCTAAAGACTTATAGCCCCTCCCCCGCCTTGGAGAAGCACTGCTGTGTGAATACTGCATAGCTAGACTCAAACAAATAAGAAGAAAACCCAGCGTCTTAGCATTTTGTGGGTGATTCTCTATGCCATGCCACCTAGGGTCTAAAACTGGGACATACATATATGTACATTATCAAAGGGTTCCAGGGGTTGGAGAGATGGCTCAGTGTTTAAGATGCTTGCCTGGAAAGCCTAATGGCTGGGGTTCATTTCCCCAGGACCCACATAAAGCCAGCTGCACAAAGGGGCACATGAGTCTGGAGTTTGCAGTGGCTGAAGGGCCTCGGGTGCCCATTTGCTCTGCCTGTCTCTCTCTTCTTTCTGTCTCTTTCTCTCTGCTTGCAAATAAATAAATACTTTTTTAAAAAAGAAAAAATGGTTCCAGAATTTATTTTCACTCTGTTATAGACAGGGTCTTTTCCTGGTCTTCCTAGAATGCATAGGGGATGCCCTCATCAGCCCATGATGCCCATCACCTGCAGGAAGCATGGCTCTTGCTCTGGTGCCTCCAAGGATGCAGCCCTGAGTGCCACCTGCAAACCATCCCAGACATCCCAGGTATGGTGTCAAGGTGTGAGGCCTGGAACTTACCAAGTAGGTGGACTAGCCCCAGGGATCCATCTATCGTCACCTCTCCAGCACTGAAATCACAAATGAGTACCACCATGCCCTGCTTATTTTGCGTAGGTTCTGGGGATCAAACTCAGGTCCTCATGCTTGTGAAGCAGGCACTTTACTGACTAATACATCTTCCCATCCCTGAGAGGTTGAACTCTCTTTAGAGATATTTATTATTTATTATATATATACATATATACATATATATATACACATATATGTATATATATATTTATTTATTTCTTTATGAGAGTGAGAGAGAGAAACAGGCAGAGAGAGAGAGAATGGGCACACCAGGGCCTGTACCTACTGCAAATGAACTCCAGACACATGTGCCTCTTTGTGCATCTGGCTTTAGGTGGGTACCGGACAATCGATCCTGGTCTATAGGCTTTGCAGGCAAGCACCTTAACTGCTGAGCCATCTCTCCAGCCCTTGATTTGGTGTTTTAATGTTTCCTTCCTCGTAAAACAATGTCATGTTTGTATTATCAGTCCATCTTGGCTTTGCTGATTCACTGACTTTTAGTTTTTTTGTTTGTTTGTTTGCTTGCTTTGTTTTCTGGATGAGTGGAGGTGAAAGGGGAAGGAAAAGAGGTGGAGATGTTTCTAAACTTTGGGAAAGAGAAACTTGGAATCAGATGTCTGTTCTGAGGGATTAGCCCAGCAGTGTGGCAATGGGCTAGGCTCATGGAAGCCCTCTGCCTAGAAATTGGCCCAAGTGGACAGAGCCAGGACGTAGGACAGCGAGGCCTGGCACACAGCTATACTCCTTGTCAGGTGGTGAACCCATCCTCCCCTAGCTTTCAGCAATGCTCTCCAATCATATTTTTGAGAAGAAACTGGAGTGACATGGAGAGGGCCCAAGAAACAGCCAGTGTGAAGCAGTGAGAGGTCCCCACCTAGACATGGGAGCAGCCTTGCCCCTGGGTTTGCCAGAGCGTCTGGGAGCCTACAGTGACCTGCTGCTAAAGCACATTGGTCTAGAAGCCTGGAGGACAAAGACAAACAGTTATGCCAAGGAAATGTCAGAGTGGAAATTCCATCACCCTTCCTATGACCAGCTGAGCTAGACTGCCTGACTTTCTCCCCCAGGGAGGACCCAGTCCATCAGCCTGGATAAGACTGGGTTCTGGCAATGACCAGTTGAGGTACAAAAGAGATGAACACCACAGTTTTTTTTTTTTTTTTTTTTTTTTTTTTTTTTTTTTTTTTTGGTTTCTCAACGTAGGGTTTCACTCTGGTCCAGGCTGACCTATAACCAAATATGTAGTCTCAGAGTGGCCTTGAACTCACAGCGATCCTCCTACCTCTGCCTCCCGAGTGCTGGGATTAAAGGCGTGCACCACCACGCCCAGCTCACATTGTGTTTTTAGTGCATGTCCAATCTTTAAAAGTTGAGACTGAATTCATATAATATAGAATTAGGGTAGAGAGATGGCTCAGCATTAATGGCACTTGCCTAAAATTAGCCATTTTAGGATCTACAATTTAGTAGCATTTGGTATATTCACAATGCTGTACACCGTCATCACTGTCTAATTCTAAAATATTTTCCACTTTAATTAATTAATTAATTTTTTTCAGGCAGGATGTCACTCTAGCCCAAGCTGACATGGAATTCAACTCCGTAGCCCAGGCTGATCTTGAAATCATGGCAATCCTCCTCCCTCAGCCTTCCAAGTATTGGGACTATGTCTGTGCCACCTAGTCAAACAATACCCATATAACTAGTAAAGTTTGACCCTGCTCTGGAAACCAACTCTTGTATATATGATAATAAACACTCCAAACAGCCAGCTTGACATAGGTCAGAAAGTAAGATTGCTCTCTAGTGACAATCCAAGAGCTAAACAGTAACTTCTGTAACAATTTATCCCAATGTCTAGGACTTGAGTTGCTCTAGCCCAGGTTGACCTGGAATTCACTATGTAGTCTCAGGCTGGTCTCAAACTCAGTGATCCTCCTACCTCTGCTTCCTGAATGCTGGTATTAAAGGCATGCACCACCATGCCCAGCCCAGGACTTGATCAGTAACTGATAGCTTCTCTGTTCCTGTTTCTAATTTGGGACTAATCAACCAATCACATAGGATACCTCACTTCTAGTTAGTCTAATTACAACTGCCTTGCACCACAGCATCTAGTCAGGACACACTGGATGCCATCCCTCTGCCTTACTAGAAAATATCTCACCCTCTCCTGCCTCCAGGTATCTGACAAAATGCAAATGATGGCTTTAACCCCTTTGCCACAGCAAGTCCAGAATGAATAGTACTTACTTTTTTCCATTTGGTTGATCTCCTCTTAGTTCTACATCATTCACCTACAGAAGGACATCTTGATTGCCTCGAAGCTTGGGCAGTTATGAATAACGCTGCCATAAATACCTGTGTGTAGGTTTTCATCCAGACATTGAATTTCTATGTATTTGAGAAGATACCAAGAGCATGATTGGTACATCAAATGATAATAAGAGTATATTTGATGTTGTGTGAAAATTCCAAACTGTTACCTGAAATGGCAATACTATTTTGCATTCTTATAAAAAATGCATGGAGCATTCCCCTTGCTTCAAGTTCCCACCACACAGCCTTGGAAGTGTTTCTAATTGGCATGTAGCAGCACTTCATCACTGTTTCACTTCATGTTTCTCTAAGGACACATGATGCTGGATATCTTTTCATGTGCTCACTTGCCATCTGCTTACCTTCTATGGTGAAGTACTTGTCTGCTATTTTAATTGGGTTGCTTGCTTGCTTATTGTTGTGTTTGAAGAGTTCTTCACATATTTTGGATAACAGTCTTTTATCAGATACAATTTTTTCAAATATTTTCTTCCAGACAGCCGTTTGTCTTCTCAGTCTCTTGACAGGAATTTTGGCAGAAGATTTTGATGTATTTTAATAACACCCAGCTGATCAACTACTTTCAACAAAAGACTCTCCTACCACTCAAGAATCTGACAGGTTTGAGGACCTCTGTGACAGCAACTATAGGCAAAGGCCAAACATACTTTGTAAACAGCACAGTTAGGAAAGTAAAATCATTCTTATAACCTGTTTATCTGACTCATTCCACTCAATCAGCAGAATCCAGCGTGTAAATTTACCAGCTATTAAGGAAGAGTTTGTCAGCCAAGGGTTGCAGCACACACCTGTAATTCCAGCTAGTTGTGAGGCATAGGCATGAGGATTCAAAGTTCAAGGCCAGTCTGGACAGCTAATCAAGCTTATCAGCATGTTTCAAGGTGGGGAGGGCAGGGGGTGTAGCTCAGTGGTAGTCTGCTTGCTTAACATGCTCAGATGTAGTCCTCAGTACCTCAAAAAAATGGGAGGTAATTTTCCTTCAACTTTTGAAACCTAGGAAAGAGAAACTGACAAATTCCAGCAGACTGTGTATGCTAGAATTCTATGAATTGCTAAGGAATTGAAGCATCTAGTCCTCTCCTGTCCCACCAAAAAGCCTGAGAAAACATTACCCACATTTCTCCTTGAAGGATATCAGGACTGGGAAGCAACTTGGAAAGAATCATCATTTCCACCATTTTCCCAGAACTAAAAACTCTTTGTCCTGGGCAACTGCATTTGATAATGGAGTCTGTTTAGGAGTAAAAATTTCCACTTCTTATCCACAGATTGTGAAGAATCCAACTATTGATTTATGGTGCTTGAAGCATGAAAGAAAATTAACTGAGTTGACATCTTCTACTGCAATGGTGACAGAAATTTGAAGTATAGAAGAAATAGTTGAATCTAGTATTATTTCCTATGTGAAGAGGCATTTGTTTGTGAAGACCAGAGATGCTTTGAGAAATATGTGTTATACCACATAAAACTTTACTCTCTGAAACTCAGAAGGTCATTCAATTCTCTGAAATTCTTTATAATTTTTCTTGGGTCTCTTTGTCTCTCTATCTCTCTGTCTATCTAACTATCTATCTGGAAACTATCTTAGGTAAGACACTCCAAGCAGAGGCTAAAACAAAGGTTGCATGAATGAGGGAGTCCTCTCATGAAAGAGATTATGTAAAGCAGAAACAGGAGAACAAGGCAAGAGAGGATGTGGTACCAGCTGATCCCACTGGGGAACTCTGGAGTACACACTATAGTGTTGGTCCTAGCTTGTACTCCTGGGACAGTCAGGGTCACTGGGAGCATTGTAGACCAATCTTCTGGGTAAGGTGGGACTCTAGAAGACAGTACACTGTGAGCCATTAGCTGCCCAGACAGCAGGGAGGTGGTGAAGACCTTTGCCTGGTGCCTTAGGCACATCACTTCTACCTGTGAGTCCCATCTGCAAAAGATTCTAAAACACTGAAACAAATTTTAAATTCTATCTCTACAGATGGGCATATAGTTACTTACTGCATCATTATTTGTAATAGCAAAAGACTGGGAACAACCTAGAGATCCATCAATAGAGGGATTTATAAAATGCATTGTGGTATTGTGCATATGGTTGAACTCCCTGCAGCCATTCAAAGAATGAGGACATACTCATGTGTTATTATTATTTGTTCTTTTTTGAGGTAGGGTCTTGCTCTAGCCCAGGCTGACCTGGAATTCACTATGTAGTCTTAGGCTGGCCTCCAAATTACAGCGATCTTCCTACCTCTGCTTTATGAGTGCTGGGATTAAAGGTATGCACCACCAGGCCCAGATTATGCATTATTAAAATGATTATCAAGATCCATTGCTGAGTGCAGTAATTGTGTAGAACAACATATTTGTTGTGCTATCACTTGAATGAAAGAGGGAAAATGGCTTTTTTTTGATTACACACAGAATGTATGTGAAAAGATTTTCAAGAAATTCATAACCTGCTTCTAGGGAGAGAAGTGAGGTGGCTCAGGACAGAGGTCTGAGTGTCTAAAGGAAGAAAGTGTCACTGTCTTTTGCTGCCCTTCAGGGTATTGTTTCATCTTAGTACCTTACTGAGAGACTCTAGAGCAGTTCTTTATAGCTTCCATCTCAGCAATGATATGTGTTTGCTGAGGGTAATGGAGACGAGAGTTCTGCTTATCTAAAGTGTGAGATGCTTTTTCCTGGCCTCTGAATAGTTCTTTATCACCAAGGTCATAAGAAAGCAACACCACAATAATAATTCTGCCTATTTTTGCAGGTTGGTTTTTTCCTTCTCCCTCCATCCTTTTCTCCCTTTCTCTCTTCTTCCCTCTCTCCCTTCTCTACCTGCCTTCCTCCCTTCTTCCTTCCCTCTCTACTTTCCTTTCTCTCTTCTTCCTTCCCTTCTGTCCCTTTCTTCCTTTATTATATTATTCCTTTATTCCCCTTCTTTCTTTGTTGTAGTTGAGATTAAATGAGTGTCTTAACATATAAGGTCAGTACTTTGACACTGAGCTTTATCCCCAGAACTTATTTAATCACTTATCAGCCTACTTCAGTTGATTGATTCATTCCCTAAGCTCATTCTGACTTACTGTTTATTTTTCTTGTTCATAAACAGTAGTGAGAGAAGAAGTTCTAGGAACTTGTCAGAGATATGCTATGATGTGCCCAGTGTTCTAAGCACAAGGATCTGTTTTTCTACAGAGAAAGGCTTAAAATACACAATAGTACTACATGGCCAAATGCTATTTAAAGAGATGCTGTAATATATACCACAATAATATACACACCCAGAGTACTTATCACATGCCAGACAACATGCTCTAACCATCTTTCATGTTTGTCTTAAAATTATTTTTAACCCTCACAAATTTCTGGTGAGGTTGGGGAAGTATTATCATCTCTATTTTGATCCAAAGAAATAGAAACTAAAAAAGTTCATGACTATATCTAGGATTGCATAGCTAGTGAATATGATGGGTATATAGTTATTTATTGCATTGCTGTTTGTAATAGCAAACAGAATTCAAATGTGTTAACCAGACCACTTGTTTTCCAGCCACCTGGTTAGTTATAAAAAGAAGTCTTTTTTTTTTATTGCTCTTTTGTGGATCTCCCATTAGCTCTAGACTCACCTGCTGGTTATCAGAGACCCAGACATGACACATAGACTTGGTCACAGTACATCTGTCAAAAGCTTTCCTTCCCCACTTGGAAGAGTTATCCAAATGGTAACCTCTCTGCCCTCAGTGCTCTTAGGAATACTGTAATCAATGAATCATCCCATCTCTCCTGACCAGTTTGCTGAGGAGCTGGGTACCAAAAACCACAGATGAGAGTTAGACTTATGATAATAATAATGAAATAACCAGTTGCCTGATTAAGATCCAGCCCTCAGGGTGAGGGACATGCTTAGTGGAAGAGCAATTGCCTGGCATGTACAAGGCCCTGGGCCGCATTCCCAGTACCACGATCAATCTGTCAATGAGATGAATAAGTAAATACATAATTCTCTCATCAAGAAGAGCAGAGACAAATGATTCTACTTGCTCAAAGTGGCCATATAAGCTCCTAACTGTTTTAGCCAACATAGAGTAACACTGCTTCCTCCACTAGTGCAGATCGGGTCCTTTCACTGCATGGCTCAGGCATGAGCCTTGTAGACAGTCTGCCGCTGCCTGGAAGAAAAGCATGGTCTCCTGTAGAATGCCATCTCTTGGGGAAAAAATGAATCACCAGCTCTAACTGTGTGATCCTAATTTGACTGGTTTATCCTCCCATGCTGCAGAGCCACCAGCACACATGGCTTCCGTGTGACAGTGGCAGCAACAGAGAGCAAGGACATCGCTGGGGTACAGAGCAAGGCGCAACCTGTGCCCAGTGTGCTGGCAACTCTGACAGAAAAGCAAGAAAAAGCAAGACAAACACGTAAAATACTCATGGTAGCTTCTTAACAGTGAAGAGCAGAGGGGGTTGAGTCAACATTTCAGAAGGGAAAAGACAAAGGGCCTGGCAGGTGCTAACACTCCTGCTGGCCACACCCTTCAGGTACCACTGGCTTCTGGATATGCAGCACAAGAAAACCAACAAAAGGGTTTGACTGACACAAGAACATGACATTTAGAGCTACACGTCAGACAAGTGTCTAGCTTTTCTTTGGTGATCTGGTTCCAAGATCCAGGGTTATGGAGAATTTTGTGGCCTCCTCAATCTCTCATAGACTCCCATGTCCCCTGGTCATCACAGCCTTTGGCAGGACTGATATCCCTTTCTAGTCACACAAGACAGTTTCTAAAAGCACACAGACTTCGTTTTCAGCAAAGTCATTTTCAGACACATGCACACATATTCTGATAATGAAAATGTATCCAAGGGGTTGTCTTAGCAGTTAAGGCGTTTGCCTGCAATGCCAAAGGATCCCGATTCCACTCTCCAGGACCCACATAAGACAGATACACAAGGGGGCTCAAGCATCTGGAGTTCGTTTGCAGTGGTTGGAGGTCCTGGAGTGCCCATTCTCTCTCACTCGCTCTCTCTCTCGCTCTCTCTCTCTCAAATAAATAAATAAATAAATATTTTAAAAAAGAAAATGTATCAAAGACCCCAGATAATCACTAGCATGATTTAGAATTTTAAAATTAATTATTTAATTGATTTTACTTATTTGAATAAGAGAGAGATAAAGAACAAGAAAGAGAGAGAGAGGGCATGCCAGGGCCTTCAGAACTTCAGACGCATGCATATGGCTTACATAGGTCCTGGGGAATCGAACCTTGGTCCTTTGACTTTGCAGGCAAGCACCTTAATTGCTAAGCCATCTCTTCATCCCCCTCTTTTATGAGGTAGGGTCTTGCTCTATCCCAGGCTGACCTGGAATTCACTATGTAGTCTCAGGCTGGCCTTCAACATTCAGTGATCCTCCTACCTCTGCCTCATGAGTGCTGGAACTAAATGCATACACCACCATGCCTGGCTTAGTAGAATCTTAAGAGTCTCTTCTAAGTGTATCTTTGTGGGATCTAAAAAATCATCTCAGGCTGATGAGATGACTCAGAGGTTAAGTGCACTTCCTGCACAAGCATGAGGACCTAAGAGGGGCTGTGACTACCCAAGTTCAAATCTCCAGATCCCATGTAAAATGGCTAGGTATACTCATGCATACCTATAACCCCACTTCCTTCCTCAGGAAAGCAGACACTGAGAAACCTGAGAGCCCCACAAGCCCTTGAGACAGTGAAAAGAGACACTGGCTCACAACAAGACCAGAAGAGTGATGGAACAGGACACCCTGCATTCTACTTTGGCCACAGCAGAGGAGCGACCGCCAATGGAGGTGAGCATATGGGGTGCCCCAAGGGCACATGCACGTGCATGTACCACACACACCACATTGCACATACAAGGAAAAAAAAATAAAATACAATAAAAATCTCATTATGATTGCTTTTTGAAGTGACCCTTATAAATTCCATTTTCAAGGATGTATTTCAAGGGTTGCTATTGTGAAGATATATCTCTAGAAATTGTGACTAAACCTATGTTAAATTTGCCTCCTTTAAAACTCCACATCTAAGCTGACCCCTCTGAAAACCCCGAACTCTACCAACTGAACATTGTTTAAATGCATTTTATCTTTTGCAAATAATACTCTACTCAAATAAAATAATGGGAAGAATTTCTTGGTGTCTCAGTCTAGACTCTACAAGGTGAAGGCTTTTGTGCCACCACCATAACAGAGGTTGTCACTGCAGGGACAGAGCAAAGGAACATGAAATAAGGTGAGCAAGAAGGGATGCCCACAGGGAGGGGCATTACTAAGCTGTCCACCTGTGGTCATCTGCCATGAGTGGAACTGCATCTACTCCAAATTCCTATTGAAGTCCTAACTTCCAGGACCTCAGAAGGTGACTTTATTTGGAGACAGGGTCTGTGAAGGGGTCCCTAATCCACCATGACTAGTGTCCTACACAGATAGGAGACAGGACACACATATTGAGAGGAATGCTTGTGTGAAGACACAGGAAGGAAATGACAGACATCTACAAGCCAAGGAGCGAGGCCTAAGAAGAAACCAACCTCACTGCCATCTTTATCTTCAACTTGTAACTATAGCATTGTGGTATTTAAGCCATCCACTCTGGCATTCTATACTAGCAAACTCACACAACACCAATGGCACAGAAGAGGTCATTAAACTGAGTCATTCTTTAAGAGGCTTCCTAAGTAACTGCTTTGGGGATAGGTTGGGGAAGGAGGAAGACTTTATCCGCCTTCATTAGGCCTCCAGTACTTACTCCACAATTATTGTGGCCCTATATTCTGGAATGCTCAGTGGCAGTACTGAGTGAGTCCATATCTCCCATCACAACAAGTATAGGGAGGTCCTGGGATGGGGCAAGAGTCGGTTGCAAATGGAAGTGGATGCTGTAAAGTTAAGCCAGTGTGAAGCCAGCTGTGGCCATAGCGACAACTGCAGTAAATTACCTTGGAATGAAGTATGGCTGAGAGTCATAAAAGTGGCTCTTAGAAGGAGTATGATGTTCTGTGTAGTGGAGATTTTGCAAGAACGCAAATATGAGGTATTTAGGGGAAAAACTTATACTCAGGTATACATGGTACTTTCATATTCTCAAAGCAACCCTCTGATGAGCAGTAATATGTGAGCAAGACAAATTTCAGAAAGGTTAAGCGCTTGCTCAATGTGACACAGCTTGCAAGTGTCAGGATGGGAGTGGGAAGTCCCTAGCCCATGTTCTATATACCAAGGTCTTATCCTTGTTATTAGCAGGAAAAGGAAACTGGCACTTTTCACTTTTGAATATATATATATATATATATATATATATATATATATATATATATATATATTTTAATTTGCAAGCAGGGAAAGAGAACGAGAAAGAATAGACATTCCAGGGCCTCTAGCTATTGCAACCGAACTCCAGACGCATGCACCACTTTGTGCATCTGGTTTTACGTGGGTACTGGGAAATCAAACTTGTGTCTTTAGGCTTTGCAGGCAAGTGTCTTAACCACTGAGCTTCTTTCCAGCCCCAGTTTTCATTTTTGTAGATAATGAAGGAGACCCTCTTTCAGGATACTATAGACCTTCCCTGGCTGGGTTGAAAAATCTCTAGTCTTGAGACTGGTTTGTGCTCCTCATCTTCCCAGCTTCTCTCATTATTCTCTGACGGGAGAGACTGGAGGCTTCCTGAGAACATGAAAATGGTCCAGAGGAAGAAGCCAATAGCTGGAGGTATTCTATGTGACCTACATCCTGTAGTCCTGATATAGGGTGTCACTCCCCCACACAGGCTTCAGGGATAAATGTGTCAATTTCATTCATCCCACTGCAATGACTATTCACACACAGACGTGTATGTGTGCATACATGTGCATGTGTGTGTGTGTATATATATGTGCATGTTCACATACATGCACCCTTGCAGTTCCTCATGCTTTCACCTGCAGCAGTAAATGCTCACCTGTTGTGGCAAGAGCCGAACATTGACAGTCTATCGCCATCTCTCTTCCACTCGTTCTCATTTTGGCCCACAGTCTCTTACTGATACCAGAGATTGCACTTTTTCATGAGCCCAGACAATTGCTTTTCCAAGAGACAGTTCTCTGTTTCCCTTTGCCAGACTGGCTAATTTCTTATCTCCTAACCCTGGTCTGCTAAAGCTCCCCTCTTCTTTCTAGGCCCAGGGTGCATTTGAGTAAACAGACACCTGGGTTTAGTCCCCTCTGAGGAGTGTCCTTTCTCAAGAGCTTATCAGCCAGGTACCTCCAGTAGTTGGGAGAAAAGGATAGAAATAGCCTCCATGTGCTGGACCTGCCAGGTAGTACAGGTCTGTTATCCCAGCTCTTTGGAAGCTGGAGCAGGAAGATGACCAATTCAAGGTCTACACGGACAACTTATTGAGACTAGGTCTAAAAATAAAACAAAATATATAAGAAGACTGGAACATAGCTTAGTGGTAGAGTGCTTGCCTAACTTGTGCAGAGACCTGGGTTCAATCCCCAGTACTGAAAAAAGAAAAAGAAAGAAAGAAAAGAGAAAAAGAAGTTTACCTCCATGTTTCCTAGGAGAGAAAGAGATTTTAGGTCACCCCCTAATCTGTCCAGAACTTCTGATCCTCTGCCACTGAAAAAAGAAGAGAAGTTGGGCATGAGGGGGTATTTTGATTGATTTCCTATTGCTATTCCTGAATACCGCACACTCAGAAATTTATAATGAATAAAGGCCTGCTTAGCTCATAGTTCTGGAAGGCAGGAGGTCCAAGACCAAGGCGCTGCATCTTATGATAACCCTTTTGCTGGTGGGAAATCTCTGAAGAGTTCCAAGGTGATACATCACTAGACACACAGTCAAATTGACTTTAATGACAGCCCCTCTCTTGAGGGAACATATTAACCTACTAATCTATCAATGCATGAATAGGTTAATCCACTCATAAGGCCAGAGCTATCATGATAATTATCTCCTAAATTCTCACTGGACACTCAACTCTTTAATATCCGAATAGAGATTACATTTCAAACTGAATTTTGATGGGAACATTCAAACCAGAGCAGAAGGTCCTGACTCAGTTTCCTGCTTCAGCAACATGCAAAAGGAGCCACTAATTCCTAGCACACTTGTTCCTGGGGCAGAATGACCCAAGTGAGTGTTGTGGGATCTGAGTCACCAGAGCAACAAAGTCCCATGGGGTGGTGTGGGGGGAACAGCCAAGAAAATGCGGAAGAAGGCAGTGAGGGGAAGAACAGCTTCCCTACAAGCGATGAGCGAAGCTTAAACTGCACTGCTCTGGGAACTCCAGTTCTTCTGGCTTCTCTTCCTCTCAAATTACCGTGAGAAATCAACTTTCTTCATTGACTTTAATTAATTTGTTTATTTTTTGGTGGAGTGAACTAAAGTATACAAATCTGGAGATTTTATGATGTGTGTTGGGAGTTGTAAGCATAGATATAAACAATTCTCCCATATCACAGGCTTGAGCATATTCCCAAGAACAGAACTTTCCAAAGCAAAACATCTCCTGCTTTCAAATTACTGTAGAGGTCAAAGGCAATCAGGACTCACAACAGTTGGAAGGTGTCTGTTAGGAGCATCATTCTGTCTCACAGTGGAGAGCTAGTTGCTCCTAGGGTCCCCAACCTTTCACCAGGTGCTCAGGACCAGACTGTGTCTGGCAGCTAGTGGGCAAGGAGGCACTAGCAGGACACTGTATAATGTGTCTTTGTCGTTGTTTTGCCTTTCATTACAGTAAGAAGCTAGAAACCATACTTTTGCCCAGCTGTCTGGCCACAAATCATTAACATTTAAAGTTTAAAGCCAGGTGCCGTGGCGCATGCCTGTCCTCTCAGCTTGGGCTATGTAGTGAGTTTTGGCAAACCTGGGCTACAGAGCAAGACCCTATCTCAAGCAAACAAACAACAAACAAAAAGTTTAAGATATTTAATTCTGAATAGTTGGGATCATAAGTCTCTGTATCCTGGATTTCAACAATAACAAAAAAAAATTACATGAGGCCCTTGGGGAGAAAAAAGTCCTATGGAAATGTTTATATATTTTATTTTATTATCATCTTGTGTTTTATTTTTCTTTTGCAAAATTATGCCTTTTCCAATTCAATTCACATTAGTCACAGGCTAGCTGAGGCAGGTCACTTGGTTTGAATCCCATAGTGTTGTCTCCTGGGAGGCTGCTGGAGAATTATTCTTCTGTTTTGTCACAGGAAATGCTTATCCCAACTCGACATGCTCTCAAAATCCATGGCAGCTTTAGTGTTTCAAAATAGATTAATTGGACCAATCTCTG
This sequence comes from Dipus sagitta, assembly GCA_036346955.1. NCBI lineage: Eukaryota > Metazoa > Chordata > Mammalia > Rodentia > Dipodidae > Dipus > Dipus sagitta. The sequence continues at coordinate 161,010,640 of CM070771.1, forward strand.
TCTAAATCTGTTGTCTTCTAGACAGAATCCTATCTTCCTGCCCCATTTTACACCTCTTCATCCATGAAGACGCCATCAAGGCGGCTGACAGAGAGCGGGCGGCTGGGGGGCGGGTGGTGAGTCTGATGTCTATTTTTTGAAAAAAGATCCAAAAGCACTAAAGCCCAAACCAGCCTGCCACTCAAGTGAAGGCATCCTGTTATTAGTGACCGAGTGGCTTTACAAGTCAGACCGGTCTCAGAGCCTGGGCTAGAGGACTGGAGCTGACATCCGACAGGATACTGGTCCCCAAGCCTTATTCATTAAGCAGTTTCTTGTGCAGAACGCTATGCAGGGAGCTTCAGGGAGTGCATGTGCATACTGTGTCATCTCTGCAGTGGAGAACTTGCACTGATTATGAAAAATGAGATAAGCTCATACTCATAAGACATCCAGTGCTGCAAGACTTGTTCTGGGGTGATGTGAGCAAAGTTCTATGAACTCCAGATCAGCACTGACAACAGAGAAAGAAATGATTCCACCCAAGACTAGCATGGTGGACTAATGAAATTACTCATCTTACTTACAATAGCATGGATGAGGGGTTTACTTATAGGAGTGTGGGTGACTCGAAGGCAGCTGTATCACTGAAAAGTCCACCCCCTAACCAACTTTCAGGCAGCTCTACTGAAGAGGCTCCCCTCTCTGGCAATTATTACTGCTTACATAATAGAGAAGGAGCCCTGGGAGCTCCCTGGGTCTGCTAAGTTTCCTGAGCTTCTTGAGTCTTATGAACTTCTTGCCTCCCTCCAGGGGGAGGACACAGCTGCACAAGGCCAGAGACAATATAAAATAAAAGTCTGCGTTTGGAACATGTGCACACATTCTAGGCATCCTCTCTACCCTTATCTGGGACACAGGCTATAACACTGTCCTAAGACACTCAGTGAAGGGATCAGAGACGTCGTTAGGTCCAGACTTAGTGTTTACAGATGAGGAAACAAGCCCCGGGAGCAGGTGACAGATTCAGCCCAGCACTAGTGTAAAAGGATTTGTGCCATTGACAACTGTGTTCCCTGTGAAAGAGATAAAGTCCCCCTCTGCCCTGTCATGAGGCACATGACCAGAGGGAAGATATAAATTATGAGGTCCGATGCAGTGACTAGATGGGAATATTAGTAAGGCTAAGAAAAGTCCAAGCCAACTTGGATGTTGCAGTTACCGTCTTGTTGCTGGGACAAACTTCTTTCTAGAAGCAGTTTATGGGGTGAAAGGGTTTATTTCAGGTATACAGTTCCCAGAGGAAGCTTCATCATGATGGAGGAGCCTGGTTCACTTCATTATACATCAACAGCAGAAAGACAACAGCCAGCATCATCAAGAATGAGCTGACTCTCAACACACAGAGCCAGACCCAACTCCAAGGTTCTCCCCTGGTGACACACTTCCTCCAACAGGGCTCTACTAGGAGGTGACTAAGTAGGAAACTTAATCCCAAACACCTGAGGCTGTGGGACATTATATCCAAAACAACCACAAGAGATTTGGCCTCATCTTAAGGAGGTTCCAAGAAAAAAAGATGCATTTTCAACAATGTAGTCTATTCAGAGTCCTGGTGATTGGGCTTCACTCACTTCTAGGTGCTTGGGATGCTGAGGTGAGGTGGACCCTCTTACCAAGAGCTGAGAGAATCCGGAGTGAGAGACAGAGGAGACCACATGAAAACTCCCCTACTAAGATGCAAAGCAGCACTGAGGAAACCCAAGATGAGAAGAGCACCTTGTTTGTTCTGAAATAGCAGGCACTAGGGATTTGGGCATAGTCTTGTGGAGGAATAAGTGAGCTGTATGTTACACAAGGGAGAGATTCAGGCCAGTTAAAGAGAGGTGCAGGTTGGTCTTTAGGACAATTCCCAAAGCCACTGGGAGTTGGAAAAGCAGGGGTGGGGAGATTGCTCAGTTGTTAAAATGCTTGCTATGCACCATGAGGACCTGAGCTAGATTCCCAGAACGCACATTTTTAAAAACCAGGAATTGTGCTACATGCTTGTAATCACCATACTGGGGAGGCAGAGAGATCCTTGGGGTTCACTGGCCATAAAAAAGTGGACAACACCTGAGGAAAGAAACCATTCAGTTTCCTCTGGCCTCCACACGTGCATGCGCTTATATATGCATGTACCTACAGAAAGAGGAAAGAGAGGAAGGGGGGAGGGAAGGAAGGAGGGAGGGACGAGGGAGGGAAACAGGTATGAATGCAATCTTGGATTGATCCAAATAGCAGCCTACTCATATGTTCTGGTAAATGATGTTCAGCCTCCAACTCTCTAAGGCAGACAAGTCATCAAAATCCCAGAAAAAAAAAAAAAAAACTGTCAAACTCAAGCTCCTGTAGACCAGTGTTTTGATCTCAGACATCATATTTAGCTCCAGGGTTGTAAAATACAATAGCATATTGCAGGGAAGAACTTATTTATTTGGTACTGTGTGTTGGCAAATCACTTCTCTGAAAATTTTCAACTGTTAATTGGGAAATTTCATTTTGTTGTCTGTTAAATACTGAACACACATATATAGTATATATGTGGAGAGAAAGAGTAAAAGTTACATATAATCTCAATACTTGGACAGAACCCTGATAACTATTGGTATTTTAAGTTGAGATCATACATTTTAACTTTGCTTTCTTTATTTAACAAAATAATACCTTTCCAGGGTAACCAAAAGCACTTCATGGACATTTTTAAAATGTCTGCCTATCTGTCTAGTTATCCTGTAATCAGTGTAAATCCCTCTACTTTCTCTTGGTCCTTTCTAAAACTTTGCCATCTAAGGTAGCATGAGCATGGATGATGTGGGGAGAAATGATGGGTCATGATGCTGGCAATTTACCTTCCTCTCTCTTTTATATTCTTTTTTTTTGGAGGTAGACTCTTCCTCTAGCCCAGGCTGTCCTGGAATTCACTATGTGGTCTCAGGCTAGAATAGAACTCACAATGTTCCTCCTACCTCTGCCTCCCAACTGTTGGGATTAAAAGGGTACACCTCTCTCTTTTTAAAATTAGATATGTTAATTGTATATTATCATATTTATTTCACTCTCTTGTTTTCCCTTCCTCTCCCACTTATCCCTACCTCTTCCCAAGTAGTCCCCTTCCTACTGTCATGTCTTTAAAAATTATAGATTCCACATATGAACAAAAATATGCATATTTGCCTTTCTGGTAACTCCATTTAAAATATGGCAAAATTTTTCAGTAGTTGAATCCAGGTGGATGGTATACAGATCATTATGCTATTCTTGCAACTTTTATGTATATTTAAAATGTTTAATAATTAAACATTGGGACAATGGTTCAATGATACATCTTTTGTATGCAGTTTTTATTTAATAATTTTATTTATTTATTTTTATTATTAGATATGGACATATTTTGTATGTAAACATCACATGTTAGTACCATCCTTTCCCTCTTCCCTGCCCCTTTTCTGAAGAGGCCTTCCTCATCGGGGATGTAGGTCAGCCCCATGGGGATTGTGGGTCGTGGATTGTGGGTGGGGAGAGGCAAGGTCTTTGTGCAAAATGTCCCAAATTGTGACTTTAACAATCTTTCCACCCCCTCTTCCACAAAATTCCCCGAGCCCTGCTGGGAGCATTTTAAGCTTACTTCAGTGATGGGCACTTAGGAGCATCTGGATCTCTGGTTTGGTAGGTGTTGAGTGTCCTCAGTATCTTTCTCATCACCCTTGTGCTGATATCAGCTTAATTAAGAAAGCAGCACTCTTGCTCATTTCCCCAATTCCTCTGATTGTTCAATAGTGTGTTCATTCTTCAAGAGTTTTGTTTGTATATTTTTGGTTGTTAATTTGTTAATTAACTTGTTAATTTCTACCTTTATTATTTTGTGGTCAGATATAAGGACTTTTTCAATTTTCCTGAATTTGTGAACACTTCCTCTGTATCTTTATATGTAACCTATTTTAGAGAAAGTTCCATGAGCTTCTAAGAAGAATGTGTATTCTGTAGTGTTAGTAGGAGATGTTCTGTTGATGTCTGTTATGTCCATCTGATCTGTGGTTTCATTTAGCTCCATTGCTTTTCTATTTTCTGTTTAGATCAGTGATAGTAAGGTATTGAAGTCACATAACTATTATTGTGTTGGAATTTATATCTGACATCATGTCTACTAGATTTTGTTTTATAACATTCAGTGTGCCTGTGTTTGGTGCATATATGTTTAGGATTGTAATATACTCTTGTTGAATTGTTGTCTTGGTTGGTATAAACTGGACTTTTTTTTTTTATCTCTTCTGATTATGTTTGATTTAAATTCCATTCTGTCCAATAGTATAGCCACATCTATTTCCATTTGCTTGGAATATCTTTTTCTACTCTCTCACCTTAAGGTGGTTTCTCTTTTATTTGTTGTTTATTTTTCTTTATTTATTTGAGAAAGACAGACAGAGAGAGAGAGAAAGAGGCAGAGAGAGAGAGAATGGGTGCACCAGGGCCTCCAGCCACTGCAAACGAACTCCAGATGCATGTGCCACGTTGTGCATCTGGCTTATGTGGGTACTGGGGAATTGAGCCTTGAACCGGGATCCTTAGGCTTCACAGGCAAGTGCTTAACCGCTAAGCCATCTCTTCAACCTGGTTGTGTCTATCTTTGAGAGTAACATGAGTTTCTTTTTCTTTAAACTTGATTTTTTAAAAATTTATTTTGGAGGAAGAGAATGTTCACACCAGAGCCTCTTGCTGTTGCAAATGAACTCCAGATGCATGTGATACTTGGGTTCCTGGCTTACCATGGGTACTGGGGAATAAAACCTGGACAGGCAGGCTTTGCACTTTAAGTGCTTTAACCACTGAACCATCTCTCCAGACCTAAAATGGGTTTCTTGAAGGCAAATGAATGGGTCCTGTTTTCTTGTCCAGCTTGTTAGTCTGTGCTTTTGATTGGAAAATTGAGTCTATTGATACATAGAGTTATAATTAAGAGGTGTGAATTAATCTGTCATTTTGAAAATTTTGTTGTTTGGTGTTTTATTAGTCTTCATTTCTTTTAACAACTGTTGTAAGATTTTTTAGTTGCTTTTTCTCTCCTGTAGCCTCTTGAGTATGTTTATTGAGTATGTGAAATATTCTGCGTAATATTCTCTGTGGGGCTAGCTTAGTGCTCATATATTCATATAGCCAGCTTTATCATGGAAAATGTTTTTCCTCCTCCTATTATGAAGGATAGTTTTGCTGCATATAGTAGCTTGGGTTGCCAGTCTTGGTTTTTCAATATTTGGAATACTCCATTCCAATCCCATCTGGTTCTTAGAGTTTCCATTGAAATATCGAATGTGATTCTGATGGACTTACCTTCATTAGGGGCAAGGTGCTTCTCTCTTGCACTTCTAGTCCTCTGTCTTTGTTTTGTGTCTTTAATCTTTTAACTATAATGTGACATGAAGAATTTCTTTTCCAGTCCTATCTATTTGGTGTTCTGTATGCCTCTTTTATCTGGATGGGCCTCAAGCCATATCATTTGTTATTTTCCATCTGGTTTTTCTTCAGCATTTTAATTTCCTTATTGAGTTCATTTTCATTTCTTGGTTTGTGTTCTTTGGTACATCTAATCAATTGTCTATGCTCTCTTGGGGTTCATTCAGGCATATGCTCATGGCCTCTTAAATTTGTTGTATATATTTGTCATGATTGTGCTTTTGAATTGGCCACTTTCCCCTGGTAGCTGATGTAGTGCATTCCAGCACTAGATGGGCTAATTGTCTGCGGACTGGATCTCCTCTGGATTCCAACCTCTCCACGGTCCATGCCAACAGCGTTTTGTGTCTTTAGCAGTAGGGTCTTTCCATTAACCTCTGGTGGGTAATCAAGTGCTCTGACAGAAGTCTGCATGCACTGTTTGTTTTGGGAGATCTAGTAGGTTTCTCTGATCAACAGCTCTTTGTGGATGTAGACCACATCCTGGTATGAGGAATTACAGTCCAGCACCAAGGGAAAAGAAAAACGAAAAAAACCAAAGAAAAAAGAGAAACAGGAGAAATTTGAGGTTAGGTTTCATCTCAGTCTCTCCAGGGCCCTTCTATTCAGGTGCTCCCCCTAATGTCCTCTTGAGGGTTCCAACTTTTAGTCTGACTTCCAGGATGTAAGATTCTATGGTACCAGTTCAACTTGGGTTCAGTTTTGTGTCCCCTCCCCCCCCTGCCCTGACCCTTTCCCCAAGCCCTACCCTCCCTATTGTCCAAGTTTCAAGATGCTATTCATTTATGTCAGCAACTTGGGCTGATCCAGGTTAGGAACTGCAGATGAGTGAGATCATGCGATGGTTGTCTTCCTGTGATTGTGTGAGTTCACTTACAATGATCTGTTCCAAGTTCGACCATTTTTTCTACAAATTTCAATGTGTCGTTTTCTCTAACTGCTGAGTAGAATTCCATCATGTAGATATAACACATCTTGGTTATCCATTCATTCAATGATGGGTCCCTGGGTTGATTCCAGTTTTTAGCTATTATGAATTGAGCAGCTATAAAAATGGTTAAGCACATATTTCTGAACTGAGATGTGGAGTTTTTAGGATAAATGCTCAGTAAGGGAATAACAGGGTCTGTTGGTAACTCTATATTCATCCTTTCCAGCAGTCTCCAACTTGATTTCCACAGTGATTGTACCAGCTTACATTCCCATGAACAGTGAATGAGGGTTTCTATTTCTCCACAGCCTCACCAGCATTTGTTTTCATTTGATTTTTTAATGTTTTCTATACTTACTGGGGTAAGGTGGAATCTCATAGTTGTTTTAATTTGCATTTTTACATTTTACATTTTATTTATTTCAGAGAAAGAGAGAGAGGCAGAGAGAGCATGGGCATGCTAGGGCCCCTGGTCACTGCAAACAAACACCAGATGCATGTGCCACCTTGTACATCTGGCTTTAGATGGGTACTAGGGAATTGAACCCTGCCAGTTCTTTAGGCTTTGCAGGCAAGCACCTTAACTACTGAGCCATCTCTCCAGCCCCAATTTAAAATTTTTTAACATTTTAATTCATATTAAAGCTGAATGCTTAATATTTTTTATTTTACTTATTTATTTGTTTATTTGACAGAGAGAAAAGCAGATAGAATAGGTGTGCCAGGGCCTCTAGCCAGTACTCCAGATGCATGTGTCACCTTGTGCATCTGTGGGTATTGGGGAATCAAACCTGGGTCCTTTGGCTTTGCAGCAAGTGTCTGAACCACTAAGCCATCTCTCCAGCCCAAAGATGGATATTTAAAATAGAACGATTGGGGGCTGGAGAGATGGCTCAGTGGTTAAAGTGCTTGCCTGCAACTCGTAAGGTGCAAAGGCTAAGGAGGACCCAGGTTTGATTCCCCAGTACCCATGTAAAGCCAGATGCATAGGGTGGCTCATACATCTGGAGTTTGTTTGCAGTGGCTAGAGGTCCTGGCATACCCATTCTCTCCCTCTCCCCCCCCCTGGGAATTATTAACTTTAAGGATATTAATATATATTCCCAAATTGCCCTCTATGAGATTTACAATAGCAATGTATAGGCCTGTGTGTTTCATTTGATTTCTTTGAATATCAGTAAGTTTAAGAAGTTTTTTTTTTTTGGTTTTTTGAGGTAGGGTCTCACTCTAGCCCAGGCTGATCTGGAATTCACTATGTAGTCTCAGGGTGGGCTTGAACTCACAGCGATCCTCCTACCTCTGCCTCCGGAGTGCTGGGATTAAAGGCATGTGCCACCACGCCTGGCTATGAGAACTAACTTTTTTCTTTTTACTTTCATTAACCCATTTTCTCACTTTCATTATTACCCTTTGTATTTCTTTCTTTCTTTTTCAATATTTTTGTTTATTTGAGAGGTAAAGAAAGGAAGGAAGAAAGAAAGAAAGAAAGAAAGAGGCAGACACACAGAGAGAGTATGGATGCACCAGGGTCTCCAGCCACCACAAACAAACTCCAGATGCATGTACCACTGTGCATTTGGCTTTATGCTTAACAAGCAAACCCAACATCTAGCATTACATCTGTGGCTTGATTGATGGACAAGAGCTACACCTGGCACCTTGAACTCATATCCTGAGGGTACATAGAGGTAGATAGCCATGTCTGAGAACACTGCAGATAAGCAGAAAACTCAAGCATCAAATCAACTCAGGATGCAAAATTCACTACAATATAATACAAGAAACTCAAAGAATCAAGACAATACAATCCCACCAAAAACTATAAATCCATCAGAAATGATCACCAATGATCCTGTTTTAGATGAAGTGCCTGACAAAGATTTCAAGAAAATGATGGCATCTATGCTCAAAGAAATCAGAGAAGAAATAAAGGGAATCAAAGAAGAAAAACAAAGGAATTAAAGAAGAAAACAAGCTTCTGAAAGAGAACACAGGAAACCAGCTTAATGAAATAAAGAGGTCATTACAAGATATGAGTATAGAAATAGAAATACTGAAGAAAACCAGGCTGAAATCCTGGCTCTGAAGAATATAGTCAATGAAATAAAAAAAAAAAATTGGTGGAAAGTCTCACCAGTAGAATGGATGAAGGAGAGAACAGAATATCTAAACTAGAAGACCAGGTGGCAGATCTAATACAGTTCAACAAAGAGAAAGACAAGCTAATAGCAAGGTATGAATGGGAATTTCAAGCTATCTGGGACACTATGGAAAGATCAAACATAAGAATTCAGGGTGTAACAGAAGGAGAAGAATTTCAATCCAGAGGTTTAGTAGGTGTTTTCAACAAAATCATAGAAGAAAATTTTCATAAGATTGGGAAAGAAATCCCAATGCAGATACAAGAAACTTTTAGAACACCAAACAGACAAAAATCTGGAAAGAACCTCTCCTCGCCATGTTATAATTAAACTACAAAACACACAAACCAAAGAAAATGCATTGAAAGCAGTTAGAGAGAAGAAACAAGTCACCTACAAAGGCAAACAGGACACAAGAATATATCAAAAGGATTATTCACCCCGACCAAATTGGCTTTATCCCAGGGATGCCGGGATGCAGTGATGGTTTAACATATGCAAATCAATAAATGTAATACATCATACAAATGGTCCGAAGGACAAAAATCACATGATCATCTCAATAGATGCCAAAAAGGCATTTGACAAAATCCAACATCCTTCCATGGTAAAAGTATTATAGAAACTGGGACTAGAAGGAACATATCTTAACATAATAAAAGCTATTTATAACAAACTTACAGCCAGCATAATACTAAATGGTGAAAAACTCTAGGCTTTTCCACTAAATTCAGGAACAAAACAAGGGTTTCCACTGTCCCCATTTTTATTTAATATAGTACTGGAAATCTTAGCTATAGCAATAAGGCAAGAGACACTCATAAAAGGGATTCAAATTGGAAAGGAAGAGATCAAATTACCACTATTTGTAGATGGTATGATTCTCTACATAAAAGACCCTTAAAACTCTACCAGCAAACTGTTAGAGCTGATAAACACTTTTAGCAATGTAGCAGGATACAAAATAAATATACAGAAATCAATAGTTTTCCAATATACTAACAACAAATGTGTAGAGAATGAAATCAGGGAGTCTCTCCCATTCACAATTGCCTAAAAAAATTAAGTACCTTGGAATAAACTTAACTAAGGAAGTGAAGGAGCTCTAATGAGAACTTTAAAACACTCAAGCAAGAAACTGCAGAAGACACAAGGAATTGGAAAGATATCCCATGTTTTTGGATTGGAAGAATCAATATTGTGAAAATGTCAATCTTACCAAAAGCAATCTACACATTTAATGCAATCCTCATTAAAATTCCAATAGCATTATTCACAGGAATAAAAAAAAAAATCCATCCAAAATCTCATTTGGAAACACAAAAAGCCTTGAATAGCCAAAATGATTTTGAGCAACAAAAATAAGGCTGGTGGTATCACCCTACCCGATTTTAAGCTATATTACAAAGCCATAGTAACAAAAACAGCATGGTATTGGCAGACAGACATGTAGATCAATGGAACAGAATAGAGGACCCAGATGTCAATCCAAGCAACTAAAGCCATCTGATTTTTGACAAAAATGCCAGAAATATTCACTGGAGAGAAGATAGCCTTTTCAACAAGTGGTGCTGGGAAAACTGGATATCTATATGTAGAAAAATGAAAATAGGTCCTTGTCTTTCCCCATGCACAAGAACCAAATCCAAGTGGATCAGGGACCTTAATATCAGACCTGAAATTCTGAAATTGCTAGAGGAAAAGGTACGGGAAACCCTTCAACATATTGCATAGGTAATGACTATCTGAATATAACCCCAATTGCTCAGAAAATAAAACCATTAATCAACTACTGGGATCTCATGAAATTACAAAGCCTTTGTACAGCAAAGGACACTGTGAATAGAGCAAAGAGACAACCTACAGAATGGGAGAAAAATATTTGCCAGTTACACATCTGACAGAGGATTAATATCCAGAATATACAAAGAACTCAAAAAACAGAACAATAAGAAATCAAACAACCCAATCAAAAAAATGGGCTATGGAACTAAATAGAGAGTTCTCACCAGAAGAAATATAGATAGCATATAAACATCTAAAAAAGTGTTCTACATCCTTAGCCATCAGGGAAATGCAAATTAAAACTACCTTGAGATTCCATCTCTCTCCTGTCAGAATGGCTACCATCAAGAAAACAAATGACAATAAATGTTGGTGAGGTTGTGGTAAAAGGGGAACCCTTCTGCACTGTTGGTGGGAATGTAATCTGGTACAGCCATTGTGGAAATCAGTGTGGAGGTTCTTGAGACAGCTAAAAATAGATTTGCCATATGATCCAGCTATAGCACTCCTAGGCATACATACTAATGACTCTTTTAGAATATGCTTTTAATTCTTCTGTATAAATCCTTAGAAGTGAATTACTGGTATATATGGTAATCCTATTTTTAATTCCTTTTAAAGATATTTATTTATTAGAGAGAGAAATGGGTATGCCAGGGCCTCCTGCTACTGCAGACAAACTCCAGACACATGTCACTTTGTGCACATAGCTTTATGTGCATACCTGGAGAACTGAACATGAGCTGGTAGGCTTTCCACCTTTAGCACTGAACCAGCTCCCCAGCCTCTAGTTTTAATTTCTTGAGGAGCCTCTACTGAAAAATCTGATTTCACAGGTATTTCTGTGTTTTTCAGTTTTATACTTTGGAATAGGCTTTTCCTACTCTGGAAGATAAGCCTCACTATAGATCTCTTTTGTCTTAACTTACAATTTCTACACAATATTAAGTGGTGTAGTGGTTTGATTCATGTGTCCCCCATAAGCTTAGGTATGCTAAACACTAGTCTCCCCAGCTGACGGCAATTGGAAATTAAAGCCTCCTGGATTCGGTGTATTGTTGGGGGCAGGCATATGGGTGTTACAACCAGTTTCTCCATGTCAATGTTTGGCACACTCTCCTGTGGCTATTGTCCAACTTATGTTGGCCAGGAGATGATGTCCACCCTCTGCTCCTGCCATTGTTTTCACCTGCCATCATAGAGCTTCCCCTCGAGCCTGTAAGCCAAAATAAACCTATTCTTTGGCCCACAATCTGCTCTGAGTTGTGTGATTTCTACCAGCAATGTGAACCTGTCTGCAACAAGTGGGATTTTAAAATTTAGGTGGGGTCTCACTCTAGCCTAAACTGACCTAGAACCCACTCTGTAGTCCCAGGCTGGCTTCGAAATCACAGTGATTCTCCTGCCTCTCCCTCTCAAGTGCTGGGATTAAAGGCATGCACTACCATGCCTGGCTTAAGTGTTCATGGAGAAAAATGTTTGCCAAATATTCAAATTATGCAAAATTATGCATTATATATATTGTTTTCATACAAATGATAGATTAAACACATAGCCCTGCACAGCATGACTATAAATGAAGTGTTTTCTCATTTTCACAAATGACTACAACTGACAGAGAGACCCAAACATTCAAAATGCCACTAGCGAACCTGTGCAGTCTTGACACTCAATATAATGTGAGTACCTCTCAGAAAGGGATGGGATATGTGAAAGTGTGTAAGTTGGAGGGGTGATTTCTGATGTCTTCCAACCAAGCGAGTCTGGACTTTTTCAAACATGTGCATTTACATTGTTTCTGATTTATAAACTATTTTAAAATAAAATAAATATCAGAGCATGTCAAAATGCCTCCTGATTCGCATTATAAGGGTAATTAGAATAGAAAACACCCCTCCAGGGTCATTCTCAATGCCTTGTTTTTTTTTCAGATTGAAATTCTCAAATCCTTGGTGTAGAGCAAGGGAACTGCCTCGGGAACATGGCCAGGCTGGGAAGCAGAGGCCACTGGAAGCCCTGAGCGGCCATCAGCTCCCGCCGCGCACTCACTTCTGACCTGCCTGCAGATGGCGCTGTCCTCGGTCAGAACTAAATGGGCCAATCCTGCTGGGCAGCTGAGGTTGCAGCCTGGACCACAGCCAAGGCTGGTGACCTCCAGGTTAGCTCTAGGGCCTTGCACAGGGTTCAGAATTGAAGAGAAAAATCAGGCAGAAGTGAATCAATCTGACAGCAAAACCAGCTGATCGAGACCAAAGAGTCAAGAGTGATTAAAGTGGAGGCCTTGGTTTTTATCTACAGAAGCAAAATTGCCAGCATCAAAAGCAGAGGCAGCAACACGAGCACTCCAGAGGCCGTTCGTGGGTTGTCTTCTGTAAGAACAGTAGATAGCATTCATGGACCACCAGTTAAGGCATGGACATTGTGTTTTGTGTTCTATATGTGTTCATTCAATCCTACCAGCACTTCTATGAGGTTGACACTATTCTAATCTCCATTTCATAGATGGAAAACTGAGCTTTAGTCTAAGGGAATGATTTACCCAAAGTCATACATCTGGCAGGTGTTGGTGACTGGACTGAGAACCTAGTAAGTCAGATCTAGAGGCAGGAACTGTGCTGAGTATAGGGTTGAAATAGTCTCTCTACTAACTGACTGATCTGTAATACTTCTGATAAATATATTTAACTTTCTTATCTGTTTGCAACTATATATATGTGTGTGTGTGTGTGTATGTATTTTTTAACAGTAACATAACTTGACCTATATTGCAGGATGAGGTAAAACTTTCTTGATGGCTAGAAACTTAACTGAGTTATCTAACTGAGGGAGGTAGTTAGAGAAAGATGAATGCTCCAGAGGAGAATAACCTATGCAAAGACCCTGTGGCAGAAAAGAGATGCTTGAGTTTGAGGAAAGTCAGTATAGCAAATGCTGGCTGCTTTGGGGACAGCCTAAGTGAGTGACAGGTACTTGCAGGAGGTAGATAAAATCTTGGTGATTTGGGAGGGAAGTGCTCTCTCAGGAAGGAAGGCCCTGGCTTCATGTAGGTTTTCAGCCTGGTCATGTGTCCAGTGCTAGCGTTATGCTTGCCTGACATTCTGGTCTTACTCTTCCTTTCAGACCCTTGTTCCCTTGGTTACATCTCTTATTCTATTTCACACAGAGCTGGGATGGTGGCCCTGTCCCTCTGCACTCTTTGGAAAGAGGCCTCTCTCTCTGCTCCCTCCACCTCCAGTCCAGAATGACTCACCATTATGGAGAGACAGACAGCTGAAGTGAATTTGGCCAAGGCCAAGAGAGCACATTGTGTTGCAGGGTTTGTTGGCTTTCCCTTCCCTGGGCCTTCAGAAGCAATTCAAATAAAAGATGAACCAGGTGCCAGGGTCCATTGATCTGTGTCTGTTAGAATTGAGGTGGATGTCAGCTGTGTCCCCGTCTAGCACTGCCCTTCTGCCCAGTGCCAGAAAGGCTCTGCTGCACAGTGATGGAGAGCTGGCTGGCTTGCTCTCACATTGTTTATTTGTGTCTCTGCACAGTGGCAAGGCCTCCATCCTCCAGAGAATTGCTGAACTTAGGAGCTACTTTTTCTTTATAGAAGTTATTTATTTAATAGTCAGAGGGCAGTTGGTTATTTAAAACTGTCCTGTAAGCATTGTGAGGACCCATCCTTGACCCTCAGAATGAAAGGGGACAGACACGCAGAATGCTAAGGATACAATTTAGGAGTTGCAGTAAGAGAGGGAGAACATTAGCATTCTGGACAATCCTTCCCAAGCTCCCTCAAAACAGACTAAGTGAACTTAGGGCTGCCACTGCTGAGCTGTCTCTACCTACTTAAACCTGAATACTGGGAAACATTCACCGACAGCACTTGTCATCTGACACGGCCCAGTCCTGCTGCACCTCCCGGCCCCAAGGCAAGGGAAGGCAGGGCATGGGGGCACTGACCTTGGCTACCTTGGAGAGGTCTTCAGGGATCCTAACAAAGGGTTTGCACCAGACATGATGGGACCAGAGTCATAGTTGGGAAGGTCAGAGAAAGCCTCAAGGCCCACTGCTCTTTCCATTCTTCAGAAAGATCTTGCTTAACTCTTCCTCTTGGAAGACAATCTGCTTGCAGAGCATTATGGTTTAATGACCCCTTTCAGCCTCTGTGACTGTCTTCCCACTGTATGTCTCTGTCAGAGTCTTCTGGTCAGGCTCCTGTATTAGTAGTCATAGTTCAGAGTTATTGTGATCTTACCAGGAGCCAGCTGCCAGCCCAAGGAAGTCTCCTCTCATTCATTTTTTTTTGTTTATTTTTATTTATTTATTTGAGAGCAACAGACAGAGAGAAAGAGGCAGAGAGAGACAGACAGAAAGAGAGAGAGAGAGAGAGAGAGAGAGAATGGGCAGGCCAGGGCTCCCAGCCACTGCAAATGAACTCCAGATGCGTGCGTCCCCTTGTGCATCTGGCTAACATGGGTCCTGGGGAATCGAGCCTCGAATCGGGGTCCTTAGGCTTCACAGGCAAGTGCTTAACCACTAAGCCATCTCTCCAGCCCTCATTCATTTTTAAAACAATCCCATACGCAACTCTTTTTCCTTTCCTATACCCTCTTTGTAGATGAGCCATCTAAGACTGGGAGGGACTCGTGTGTTGTCCAAAGTCTTTCAGAGGTGGATGGATCCAGAGGGTGCTATCTGCAATCATAACAAGTAATCTGGTGCTGGAGACTGTGGGTATTCTAGTCCAGGATTAGCAAACTGAGGCACACATGCAAGTCTACCCCCTGATTGCTTTTGTAAGTAAACTTTAATCGAAATATAGTTTTGAGGCTGGAGAGATGACTTAGTTTTTAAGGTGCTTGCCTACAAAGCCAAAGGTCCATGGTTTGATTCCCTAGGACTCACATAAGCCACATGCACAAAGTAGTGCATGCATCTGTAGTTCGTTTGCAGCAGATGGAGGCCTAAGTGTATCCATTCTCTCATTCTCTCTCTCTCTCTCTCATAAATAAATAAATAAAGATAAATTTTTAAATACAGTTTTGCTCATTCACTTGCTGTTGTCTGTGACTGCTATCATAAAGACATGCAGTTGTGATGAAGACTATATAGCCCAAAAAGCCTAAAATATTGACTATCTGACCCTTTTCAGAAGAAGATTGCCTACCCTGTTCTGGACACAATAAACAGTTTCCCTACCCATTAAATCTATCTCCAGGAGGGCATGGAGTAGACCACTGTGATCACCCCTGCTGACCCTGTGGCCTCTAGCCTGGAGATGCCATTACTGATGGTTTTACTTCAATAGACCTTCAAATACTACCCCACTGCATGGATTTAGTCTGTGTTTAAACAATCCTAGATCTCCTAACCATGTAAAAAAATGGGCAAAAATGATGTCTGCTACAACCGTCATTAGTCCAGACAAATCCCAGATGTAGAGACTGATGGTTCTAACAGTGTAACCAGGACAACTCTAGATTAAAGTACATGCTACCTCTGAAGGGATCTCTCCTTAAAACGAGTTACTCCTGTGAGTAGCTCTGCAGTAAGCTGCCTGCAGGAGGAAAAAAAAAAAAAAAGAACCAAAACCAATATATCTTCCACCACTTTGGGAATTGGAAAGTACACATAAGCAAAGCTCAAGGAGACAGGCATAAATAAGGAAAGCCTGCTTCATGTCTCTGGCGTCTTGCAGGCAGCCCTGGAAAGAGAGGCAGGGCACAGGGATGGAGCTGTGGCCTCTCTGGCAGGACAGCCGGGAAAGGATGTGGTAGGGAAGGTGGAGGTTCTGAGACCAGAAAAGGGTGCACATTCTGGGTAAGCCAAGAATGGACCATACCCTGCAACCCCACCCAAGATTTCCCCATTGGGGCTTGACTATTTAGGGTACCCAGAGCTGTTATGGTCTGGGAGGAAGAATGCCACAACCCTTGGGGTGGGAGGAAATGGACCTATTTTCTGGTCTGGCCCAGACCGGACACAGCAAGTGAGTGGCTGTATGCATCAGTGGGTGTCTGCTGGCACCTGGGATGCCCACTGTGGCACATCCCAGCACATCCTTTGCCAACTCCTCTGCCTGGTGCAGTCATTTGTGAGGTAGGTTAAAAGCTCTTTGAAGGCAGGGATTGCACCTTCTTTCTCCCTTTATTCCCACCACCTAGGAACCACTGGATGCTTGGTGTTGAGTTGGCAAATCTCTTAAACCTCAGGCCACTAAGAAGGTGAAGTTGAGCCCATGAAAGTGCTCAGATTGGGCAGTGGGAATGATGTTAGTGAACTAAAATCAGCTTCATTTTGTCATGTTTCCTTGACAACAAAATGGGGGATCATAGATGCCTGTTTGTAGGAAATGAAGGGTAGAATGAATACAGAAGTGTTTTCCTCCATGTGGCAGAAGTTCTTTTCTCTCTCTCCATCGAGGTATATGTTACACTACAGGACAAGCACCTGCTGCCGGTTGCTCTACCACCCAGCACAGTGGCTGAAAAAAACAAACAAACAGGTGCTAGATAAGAACACACAGGCTAGTAGCAGTGAGGGACAAGGAGTAGCAGGAGTGGAAAATGACACTATGCAAATGAGCTCTGCGTTCTGATCGTAGTGGGCATTCTAGTGATATGGTAAAGAATCTAAAGTCAGAGAAGCAAGCGGTTTACTAATTATGTACTTTGTGCCAGTGCCCACATTCTTAATTGTTAATACTGTCCTACCCTTGCCAATTTCTGGGGTTTTCCCACCTACAAAGTCAGCACTTCAAATCGGTATGCCTTCCAGATTTTCACTGATTGTCTTTCCTGAAGTGGAAAATAATTTCTGTTTCTTGTCCAGGACTCTTACATCTTTGATGTTGGTTGAGTCTTTTTATCTATGTTGACAGCATTTCCAAACTTCCTTCATTTTACCAATTACATCAGTGCACTGACTCCCTGGGTCATAAATAAAGCGTGCTTCCCTCACAGAGCCTCCAGGCAGGTAAGATATTTCCAGCCTTTGCCATCAGCTTCTCTGTCACCAACTAGCCACCAGGCTCAATGACAATATTTTTAGCCGAGTCAGTTTTATGGGCCAACATTTCCAAAATCCTTAGATAACTCAAGATACAGTTAATTTAACTTAATACATTTGTACATTATGCTTTACCGGAGTTGCGCTTTAGGAACAAAGCACTTGCCCAGCATGCATGAAACCCTGATCCAATCTCCAACATGGCAATAAATAAATAGATAAATAAAATTTTGTAACTTGTTTAAAAAATCACAGAGGTTGGAGATATTGCTTAGTGGTTAAGGTGCTTTCCTGTGAACCCTAAGGACCCAGGTTCAATTCCCCAGGACCCACCATGTAAGCCAGACACACATAGTGGCCCATGCATCTGGAGTTCATTTGCAGTGTCCAGAGACCCTGGTGTGACCATTCTTTTTCTCTCTCTCTCAGATAATAAATAAATAAAAAACAATCACAGACCCATGGATCAGAGCCATCATGGGGAATGAGACTCATGGCCAGCTTAGTGGGGAGTGACAGTTGCACACAGGTATTGATTGGCAGAGTCAGAGAGTACCAGGGCCATGCTTCCTGCCTCCTGTTGGCAGACATGGCAATTATTCACCCAGACTGAAGTTCTTAATCTTCTTCTTCTATGTGACATGAAACCTATAACTCTTACGCAGCAACAAGCAAGCCTTATTGTATTCTCTGCAGCTCCCACATTCTCACCCTCTTCTGGAAGCACTTTCTGAGGCAAGAGGGAAAATAGCCATTCTACTGGGAAAACCTAGAGCCTACAGAAGTTAGCCATTGGGAAAATTAGCACATACTGATAGAAATTAGTTGCTTATAACCCATCTTGCACTTGCTTGTAACATACTCACTTCATGTGGTATAAGTCTTTTAAAAGCTGAAATATAATAACATACACATAAGCTTTCAGGTATGTGTCCCCCATCTCCAAAATTCATCTGTTTGGAACCCTAACCCCAAGGTGATGGAAATTAAGGGCCTTGTGAGAAGTAATTGGACCATGAAGTGGAGCCCTGTGAATGGAATCTTTGTAAAGGAGTCCTCAGAGAGCTTTTCATTTTCTCATTTCACCAAGTGAGAATGCAAGCAGAACCATTTGGACCAGGCCGCAAGTCCTCACCAGATTTCAAAACTCCCAGACCTTGATCTTGAACTTCTCAGTCTCCAGAACTATGAGACACAAACTGTTGTTTATAAGATGTCTAGTTTGTGTTGTTTTATTATGGTTGTCCAAATAGACCGAGAGGCACACGGAATGCACAGTCTGCTACCAGTCCATTCATTTCTCCTACTAAACATGGCTAGTTTAGTCCAGAAGGTAGCCTAAATTAATAACTTTTAAGAATCGCCAACTTGCACTTTGTTATACCATCTAACTGTCCCTCTCGTTCATTTATTTTGCACATTTTGGTTGAGTTCTTAGAATCATCATAAGTGAAATAGAGCCATAAACTTAACTTGGTATAAACATGAGTTTGCAGGAAAAAAATCATTAATTCTAAAATACATTTTCTGCTGTACAATATAGCAACCTGAAGTTTAGTGGATTTAAAAACCAATTTTATTCTCAAATATCTATTGCATGTTGAGCAGTAATTCTGGGCTGGCTTGGTGGGAGGTCCGTGTCTGAGAGAATTTCCCTCGTACATTTTGATGTCTCAGTTGACCAGGGATCATTGGGGCACATGGGGCCTGGGAGAGCCAAGCCGAGCTGGGCATTAGTGAGTATTGTTGTGGCTTTGCAGTACAAGGCATTGAATCCACGGCCTTGCACATGCTAGGCAGGGCTCTACCATGGAGCTACATCCTCAGCTCTTTGGGAGTTAGTTAAAAGCAATAAAGCCAGATTTTATTCAATAATGCATCTGGAGAAAGAGCTGAATTCTATCCTCATTTGTAGAAAGGTGACTGGGAGATGCAAAGGGAACATGATAGAGCTGGGGCCTAGCAAAGCGAGGAAAGTGAAGAGTGACATCAAGCTGTCAGAGAGCCATCAGGGCCTGTGCGTGTGCTGACCCTGCTAACTTGGGGGGGGGGGGGTTCAGACTTATCCTATGGTGTGGGAGGCAGTAGCCCTGCCCTTCCTGGTGATACCATTTCAGAGAAATGGCCATCAGGTCCTTGGGGAAGGTCCTCCCTGGTCGCAGGAGAGACAGGGACATCTCATAGACACAGGAGGAAGCGCTCGGAGCTGCCAGTATGTCGTGGGGGGGGGGGCGTTGTTTTGTGTTTATTTGCCATGTGCTTTTAATAAAGGGCTTTAAGAAAGTGAGGCAAGGGGCCTGTCTCTAGGTGTTGACTGGAACAACTGAAAGTTCTTTAGCAGCCTGAGTTTGTCCAGACAGGACTTCCGAGGTGGTGGGGCTAGAGTCTGGTCAGGTCTCTCCATGCCGGCGGGCGGGGGGACCAGGTAAAAGGCAAGGTAAGCCAGTGCGCTGTACGCTGCGAAGTCTTGCTTGGCACATGTTTACTAACATCCGACTGGCCCAAGAAAGTCAGATGGCCAAAGCCAGACTCCTTAGTGGGACAGGAGGAAGAGCACCCTGTGAAGGGACAGACGCAGAAGGACTCACAGCAGCCATTTTCTTAACAATATAACAAATCTACTGCTGTGCCATCAACCCACCCTTTTCTCTAAGCCCCTACTCCTAAGACAAAAAATAAATAAATAAATAGATAAATTATATAGCTATCTTAGCTTAAAGGCTCATGCATTCTGGTCATCTAAATAGTCCAGTTGGATAGAGAAAATCTGTGGAATATGAATGCTCTTGCAAAGTCCCTGCTCTTCCTGACTTGTGAAGATGATGCCTGAGTGCAGGAATGTAACAGAGAAGGGTCTGTCCTAGCTGCTGCGGATGCTCTTCCGTTTGTGTTGAAATTGCCATGATGTGGTTGGAGTTGGGTATTCATACTAACATCTGCTTTGTATTTGAAGCCATGACTGACTGGAGTCATCTGGGGTACCTCTTCCCCAGTGACCAGTCCAGAAGGGGGCCCTTTGCCTTGTTATTAAATCATAAACACATAAAGACACTGCGTATGCTTGCACAGCTCTGGGCACCACATTCTCCAGCTCCTCCAGTCCCCTGTTGGGGGTTCCTTAGTGAACTAGTCACATCCTGCCTCCCTGGCCTTTACTTACAGTGGCAGCCTGGGGCCAGAGACACCCAGTCTCCACTGGACTCCAACAGCTTGCTAGGATCCAGTAGCACTTGCTGGCTGGGTTAGCCTCCCTCAGTTCTTGTAGGAACAGGAGACCTGTTGGGCACCTGTCTGTAATCACCGACCAGGACCTTCCTGTAGATCTGCTCAGTGGTGTTCTGTGAAGAACTCCTTGGCTCTGCTATGATGGCGAATCATTCTCAGGCTCAAGTTTTCCTGGGGCTTAGGTAGGCTCTATAGGACCACAAAGTGTCATGATGTGCTTCTATGTTGGTGCAGCTGCTCCCTGGACACTGTTCAGTGCAACTCCCAGCCAGCAGACTCTTCCCAGGGTCCTATAAAAGCAAGTTTCCAAGGCTGGGTATGTGCCTAGCATGCATGGGTTCTCTTCTCTCAAATAAATAGATAAATATCTTTTATTAAAGGAGGTCAAAGTCCTGGGTTTGATCCCTGTGCTGCCTAAACTGTGTGTGGTAATGCTGCCTATAGTCCTAAGCTCTGGGGATGGAGGCAGGAGGATCCTAAGTTCATGGTCATCCCTGGCTACCGGCCAGCCTTAGATAAATGAGACGGTGTCTCAAAAAGTGGGGGTGGGGGCAAGCATCTCTGCCTCTGGCACTCTCCTCAACTTATCCTGCACACTACTAGGCTGGAGCTTAGCAATGAGGAAGTGGGGCATATGCTCGTTTTCTGGCATGTGTTCTTCCTACAGTCCCTGGGCCTGGCTACAGCCAAGGCTTCCTGTGTCCTATTCTCCTTGTTTCTGATGCCAGAAGCATGTTTATGGTGAGAAGGGCAGTTTCCCTTTATTCTGTAACCAGATCTTTCTGCTAAGTGCTTGGGGTTTGAGTTGTCATTTTATGTGGAAGAGCTAGATTTCTAGATATGGTAAATTATTTCTCAGTTCAGCAGGCTGGCTTGTGAGAGTAATCTTGATCCATGATTGCATTTGCACTTCAGGAGATGATCACTATTACCTTCTCCTTTGTTCTAGTTTGGAATAAGTGCTCATTTCCACCACCTCTCTCTAGTGGTAGATGGCAGAGGTCCAGAGATGGCCGCAGCACCCAGAAGTTGTCAGCAATGCACATGCTCGGGCCTCGTCCAAGACCTACTGATTTCAGGAGTTTTGGGAGTGAGGCCCAGGAATCTGTCTTTGAAATTTTCTCCTGGAGATGTAAAGATCTTCCCACACAGGTGCTCAAAAAGGTCTGGGTAAGGAGAAGCACTGGCCTTGGGTGACAGGATGTACCTCAAAGCTGTTACGATTTCCCCTGAAAACGCGGCACCATGTGGGACGAGGTCACTACAGTAGCTAATAAGTGTCCACTTAAGAAATGCACCACTTCTCAGTAATTGGTTTCAAGCAGCAAATGCAGTAAGTCAAGGGTCATTCTCTCCTGTGTAATGATCTCCCTTAGGACAAAAACAATGTCAGAACAAGGAGGTCAAGGGCTGGGAAGATTGCTCAGTGGTTAGAGGTGCTTGCTTACAACACCTGCTGGGTCAGGTTCAAGTCCCCAGTACACATGTAAAACCAGATGCACACAGTGGCACATGTGCGTGTGGAGTTTGTTTGCAGCAACAAGAGGGCCTGGTATACCCATTCTCTTTACTCTTTGTCTCTCTCCCCTTTCTCAGCTCATAAATAAGTAATAAATATTTTTTTTAAAAGGGAGATCAAGGCTGGAGAGATGGCTTAGCAGTTAAGGCACTTGCTTGCAAAACTGAAGGACCCAGGTTTGATTCCCCAGGAACCACATAAGCCAGATGAACAAGGTAGCACATGCACCTGGAGTTCGTTTGCACTGACTGGAGACCTGATGTGCCCATTCTCCCTCCTTCCCTTCCTCCCCTCCTCAATCTCTCTCTCTCTCTCTCTCTCTCTCTCTCTCTCTCTCTCTGTGTGTGTGTGTGTGTGTGTGTGTGTGTGCGTGTGCCTGACTCTCTTCTCTCAAATAAATAGATAAATATTTTTTATTAAAGGAGGTCAAGCATAATCCAGGGGATTTACCTTACTTAGAGAGGAGATTATATTTCCATGATAACTTATTTCCTTTTATACTTGTTTATTTATTATTTCTTCCTTCCTTCCTTTTTTTCTTTTCCTTCTCTTCTTCTTCTTCTTCTTCATCTTTTTTTTTTTTTTTTTTTTTTTTTTTTGAGATAGTCTCGCTTTGTTGCTCAGGCTGATCTTGAACTCTTAAACTGCTGGGCTCCAATGTTCCTTCTGCCTCAGCCTCCTACTCCTCACTTATTTCTATGTGGGAACCATATACTGGAAAGGGACAGTGGTTGTTGGGTAATGAGGCCTTACCCGGACCTTTGGGAGCACCTGTACAGGAAGATCAAAGCTAAAGGCAAACAGCTGCACCCACATAGGACCCGTTCCTTCATCCTTCTTCCAAGGAAGTGCAACATCAGGACTTACTTCTGCATTAAGGGACTACACCTTAGCACTGATGACTAGAGGGTGGCAGAGAGTCAGCTGCCTAGGTATATGACTGGGATGGGCTTCCCAGCCAGTGTGGCAAGACAAGCTCAAAAAAGGTGGCAGTAGATGAAGAGCCAAGGATGACCTAGTCAAAATACAAGCAAGAGTCAAGAGTCATTGCTGAAAGGTCATTCAACTCAGGAAATGATTGAGTAAATGCAGGGTATCCTGAGCTAAGAGAAGCCAGGATGGATGTTAGGAATGCGGCCAAAGGATGAAAGCCCTCAGCCAGAGTGATGGACAAATAGAGACAGAGAGATACCTCCCTGTGGCTGGGTTCCGGGATCTCAGGGCAGGTCTCTGGGGAAAGGCAGCTCTAAGAGCATGCCTGCCTAACCCAGCATCGTCCCACATTTTCTGTGCTGTGGTTTTCTGTCTGGAAGTGGGCTCTGCTATGTGCTCATGTGTCTTACTACAGGAACACTACGTATCAGTTGATCTGAAGCTATAATTAACATAACTAATTATATTAATTTCTTTCATCACTCTGACCAAATACCTGATAAGAAACAGCCACACAGAAGGAAGGATTTATTTTGGCTTTGTGGTTCCAGGAAATACCGCTCATCATGGTGTGGGTGGAAGTGGAAGTGGTCACATTGCATCCAGCCAGGAAGCCAGGAGACAGGCATGCTCATGCTGAGCAGTCTTCTTCCTCCTTTTCTTTCCGTCCAGAAACGCAGCCCATTGCATAGTGTCATCCTCAGTGAGGGTGAATGCTCCCACCTCAAGTAACCTAATCTAGACACTCCCTCACAGACATGCTCAGAGATTTGTCTCCTAGGTGACTCCAGGTCCAATTCAATTGACAACTGAGATTAACCATCACAGGACTTTCGTGGATTTTAAATGGAGCTGCTTCATTCTGGCACCAGACAGAGGGCTGGGTGCTAATCGACAAGGTAGTTTTGCCTCTGGGGTTAGGGGAGAGTGGTGCTATGTTGTTCAGAGGTTCTCCTCAGAAATCTGCTCTCGGAAGACCAGGGAGCTAAGCACCTCCTGCCTGTGGTGAGTGATGGACCCCCCACCTCCCCTGTGTGCAGGCTTATTCTACAGCAGGGAAGGGGGTCTGTGGTGCTTACAGCGTGCGGCTTTGAGCGGCCCAGTCATTCTGATCTCTTTTGTGCTGACCAGAAGGTTGCTGAAGATTCTAGTAAAATCTCCATTTCCCTCATCAGCATCAGAGTATTGTGAGAAGCCAAAGACTCCTCACTGTTTTACACATGAAAACGTAGGGGAAAGGAACACAAGAAAGGCGCTGTTGCCAGTGGTCCATGGATGTTCTTGGCATTGTATTCAAAGACCTGAAAAAGTGCACACAGATAGGAAAGAAAAAAAAAGTGCTCTTATTAGAGAGCAAAGCAAAACTACAAAGGGGTTAGGAGGGGAGATGCTGCAAGGGAGCGGCAGGCTCTTGAGTCAGAATTCTCAAGAGTATCTGTTCACTGCCTAGAGGTTCCTCCAGGAGGAAGAGGAGTTGGTTGCTAGATGTAGTGTATGGGTGGTCTTTTTGCTTTGATTGACAGGCTTGGACTATGTAAGCCATTATTGCCTGTGCATGTCCTTTCCTTTGCTGAGTCTGATTTTTATCATATGCATGCCCAATATGCAGAGGCATGAGATGATAAATACGGGGTTTCCCTAATGTTCACTCAGAGGACACAGTTTCCCTTCCTGCCTGAGCACCCATAATTGGTTCAGGCTGTAATGGCCCCCTGCCTTTCAGTTCCAAGATACATTCTGGCACATATTTGAATGGAAATGGAGAATTACTAACTGGTTGCTAAGGGTGGAGTAATTTATTCCTTTGTTTGAAGGAATAAATTATTTAATTAATAATAATAATAATAGTAAATAAATTTATTCCTTTGTTTAAATTACAGGCTGTACATCTAGG
This sequence comes from Dipus sagitta, assembly GCA_036346955.1. Classification (NCBI taxonomy): domain Eukaryota; kingdom Metazoa; phylum Chordata; class Mammalia; order Rodentia; family Dipodidae; genus Dipus; species Dipus sagitta. The sequence goes on from CM070771.1 coordinate 161,035,533, forward strand.
TTGTGTGCTGAGCCCAAGCTAAATGTGTCCTAGGTTGCTAAGCTATCTCTACACTTGCCTGCTTAGGCACCACCTCTGAATATTGTCACCCAGAAGTATCCTCATATACAGAGAATCATTTCAGTAAGAGGCAGTCTGTCCAAGGAGAGAGTACCCTCCAAATAACCATATATTTTCATCCTCCACCTCTGTCTAATGATGCCACATGGGATGGCGGATGGACCAGTAAATAAGACAGAGCGAAGCAGACAGGTCAAGCTTTCTGTACCGGATACTTGTGTCCTGTTTTGTTTAGTTTTTCAGGGACATCTAAACTGTATGCTCAGGATCTCAGGGCTACTGACCAATTAATACTAATGAAAATGTCATCCATTTCTGGAGGAAAATCAACCAACCTAGTTCTTTGATATTCCTCTGGACAACAATCATTGGAATTGTTTCAGTGTCTGCTGTAATGAAATGTTCTCAGAATAAATGACCCCACCAGAGTCATGTTTACTTACTTGTGAAAGTGGCTGTACCCACTCAGTGGAATGCTGTGTTGTCACAATAATGTGCTTGTCGACTCCAGAAAATCTTCACTTCAATGATTGTTTAAGAAAAGCAAATTACAAAATAGTTTGCATTATTTAAACCCTTTTAGGGGACAGAAACAAAACTCTGAGCTTGTATTAATTAGGCAGGCAGGATGGTGTTTTCTGTTTACTCATTTTTGTGAAATAAGCAGATATCTTTTTGCAAAGTTAACAATTGTTTTGGTATGGAAGTAGATTGGGGATCTAATGAGAAGAAAGAGGATTCAAATGAGAGGGAAAAGGGGAAGACAGAGGGTAAGTAGGGGATCAAACTACATTATGTGAAATTGTCAAAAAATGGAAAAAATAATAAATTGTTTTGGTACTCAAAGACAGTGTCAGGAAAAAAAGGCCTTTGTGGTAGAATTTTCCAGAGCAATGACACAGTCTGGGATTGCTTCATAAATGTAGCCTCAACAATTAATGGGTTTTTTAATGTGCAAAAAATTATTTCTGGAATAGCAGGGATACTTCTTGTAATTGACCAGAGCTCCAGGATCCCTGAGAGCATGTGAGAAAGAGAGCCTGTGTTTTGAGAGAACTCAGACATGAGGTGCTTTCTCTGAGAAATGTCAGCAAGATGTATGGGAGGATGCCTGGATAGCCACCAGTCAGGCCTGTTTCCTATCACTCGCTGGAGCCAATAGCCACTGGGCTCCAGAACTGGCCCTGAGAAAGTATATCCATCTTTTTGATCTGTTTTTGTGAGTTTTCTGAAGACTGGTGCAGCAAATGTAGAGAGAGGCAGCCTTGGTGACCAGATAGGAAAGGGGCACCAAGTGGGATGAGCCCCTGTGCATGCTGGGTAGGCTAGAAGTCTCCTCTCCTTGCCCATGGCACTGGGTTTTCCTTCTGTGATCTGTATGGTGCTGTGGCATTTGCCTCTTGTTCTATACTCAAACACCATAAAAATGGACGTTTACTTTCTAAAATATTTTATTTATTTATTTGTAAGGAGAGAGAGAGAGAGAGAGATTGAGATTGAGATTGATTGAGAGAGACGTACCAGGGCCTTTGGCTGCTGCAAACTCCAGATACATATTCCACTTTGTGCATCTGGCTTTATGTGGGTACTGGGGAGTTAAACTCAGGTTGTTAGGTTTTACAGGCAACTTTAACTGCTGAGCCATCTCTCCAGCCCTAATTTTTAAATTTTTAAAAATAAACTGCTGAGTGAAATGCATGGAACTTTTCTTGAATGTAGTAGGAGTATCTGCCTTATAAAGGTCTATCTTAAGACTATTAAATATTTCTATAAAGTATCTAGCATAATGATTGAAGTATAATATCATAATGCTAGCTAATGATGATTTCTAATTCTATTTTTCCTTCTTTTTAATATAAATAAATATGTTTATTTCCTGTTTGCTTTGAATAGTTATAAAATTAGTTTAATTTCTTGTCCTGTGGAGAAGTAATGTTCTCAATCATTAAATAATGTTTACTTTATAAACATTTACTTTATAGATTGCTCTGCTTTCAAACCAAACCTATTAATCCTGCTTTATTTCATTCAGGGTGGGAAATGTGGACAGACCTTTCAACACTGCCTCTCTTTGCCACTTTTGAAATGGGTCTTGTGTGTGTGGTGGGGGGGGGCGTCCATCTTGATGCTTTTATTCCTCGAAGTTTCTAGTAGTGCTACTGGATTTTGGATGGAGGTACCCCAGGGAAGTTTGCTCCAGAAAGACTCTTGCTGATAATCTCTTTTGTCTTGATGGTTGATTAGTACAGGAATGAAACTTCTAGAGACCATCATCAGAGACTATAAAAAAGAGATGGGGGGCTAGAATGGATGGTTTATTGGTTAAGGTGTTTGCCTGCAAAAGTCAAAGGACACATTTTCGATTCCCCAGGACCCATGTTAGCCAGATGCACAAGGGGGCGCACGCATCTGGAGTTCATTTGCAGTGGCTGGAGGTCCTGGCACACCCATTCTCTCCCTCTCTCTCCCTCTTCCTCTCTGTCAAATAAATAAATAAATGGAAAAATATTTAAAAAAACAAAATGGACACTATAGTACTGGCAACCCATTCCAAAGATGGCTCCAAGTGGCAGCTTAGGCACATGATGCATATGTTTGTTGTCTACCAGTCTCCTGGGAAAACCACCCGTTAGTCCTCATTCTTGTGGTTTAGTTGTCCTGTGACCCGACATGTCCAGGGCTTCCTACCACCTGGATTGCAGTTACTGGTGTTCAAGCAGGGGAAAATCAGAGGCATACACTGCACTTTTTCTAGAGCATTAAAAATCATTTTCATTGGAATTCGCTTTATCAGAATTCCATCATTTCATTAGAATTACCTGAGCCAAGAACTTCTGGTGGCTGTCTTTGCCTTTCAGGGAGGTGGTTTTGAAGCAAAAGTAGAGCTGAGAAGTGGGAAACAGTTCCTGGAGAGCTCTTGTAAGGCCTCAAGACTACCCTTGCCAGACGTAAGCTGCCTGCTGGTCCTTGCAGCTATGTGGCCAGTGAAAGTAAGTCTGAGTTGGTTTCTGTCACTTGACAATGGAAACAGACCCATGTACTACAAAATTTACTGAGTGGTATTTGTCAACTGACTTTTTCATGCACTGTATTGTGTTTTATCTTGAGAGATTTTCATTCTACCTTGAAGCAAGTGAAATAAAGTCTTCACAAGTAGTTAACTGGTTCCTGAGAGCCCTTGTAGCACAGAAATATTTTTTGTTTTATATTATATTATATTATATTATATTATATTATATTATATTATATTATTTGAGAGAGAGGGAGAGAAAGAGAGCCACTACAAACTCCAGACACATGCCACCAAGTGCATCTGGCTTATGTGGGTTCTGGGGACTTGAACCTGGGTCCTTAGACTTCACAGGCAACTGCCTTAACCACTAAGCCATCTTGGCAGCTCCAGCACAGAAACCTTTTTTTTGACCTAATCTTGGGATACTTTGCAAATCTTCAAATGTCAAACATGTTCCTATCATTCCCATCAAATTTTTCAGTTTACCTAGAGAAGAATATCACAACCACAGAATTACTTTCCACTGTGGAGCTTTCCTGTCAGAGCACCACGTGGGAATTCCTAGCTCACCACTGCTTTGGACATGGAGTTTTCTATAAAGCCATCCCCAGGGCTGAATGAAGTATTAAATTATAACATACTGCATGATTTAAGACAGGAAATTATTCTCTCACAGTTATAAAAGTTGAAAGTGTGTAATCAAGATGGCTGCAGGGCCATGTTCTGAAGGCTTTGGGGAGTAATCCCTCCTTGCCTGTTCTGATGGCTCCAGGAATCTTAGGTGCACCTTGGCTTATAGTAGTATCTTTCTAATCCCCACCTCCGACCTCACATGGCCTTCTCCCCCCTATATGTAGTTCTGTGGGTTCATGTGGCCTTCTTTTCATGTATGTGTATGTGTGTTGTGTGCATGCGTATGCATGTTTGTATGGATGTGCACATGTGTGTGTGTGTGTGTGTGTGTGTACACATGTGGAAGTCAAAGGTTGAGATCAAGTGTCTTCCTCAATTACTCCCTACCTTATTTTTGAGACAAAACCTCTCACTGAACCTTGAGTTCACCAATTCAGCTAAATTAGCTAGTTAGCAAGACCCAGGGATCCATCTATCTCTACCTCCTGAGCACTGGGATTACAGCACATGCCACTGGACCTAGCTTTATGAGTGCTTAGGGAACTGAGCTCAGATCTTCATACTTGCACTGCAAGTACTTTACTGACTGTCAGAGCCCTCTCTCCAGCCACTCACATAGCTCCTTTATTAGGACACCTGCCATTAAAGTAGGACCCACTTGAATCCCTTCCTCTTAACTCATCTATTATATCTGTAAGGACTCTGCTTTCATGTACAGTCCCTACTTATCTACATAGGATATGTTGTAAGACCCATAGTAGATACCTGAAATCTCAAATATGTCTTATACTTATGAGACTGAAAGAAAAAGTGGTAGGTAAAGAGAAAGTAAGAGAAGATAGCCAAAATAGTACAATGAGAGCAAATGAGCTGGGAGAAGAGTAAAGGGCTCCAGTGCAGTTGAAAAGGCTCTCCTTGGGCTGGAGAGATGGCTTAGCAGTAAAGGTAATTGCCTGTGAAGCCTAAGGACCCACGTTCAATTCCCCAGAACCCACATAAGCCAGATGCATGAGGTGGTACCTGCATCTGGAGTTCATTTGCAATGGCTAGAGACACTGGCATGCCCATTCTCTCTCTCTCTCTCTCTCTCTCTCTTTCTCCCTCTCCCTCTCCCTACCTCTCTCTCTCTCTCTCCCTGCCTCTCTCCGTCTCTCAAACAAGTAAATAAATAAATTAATTAAATATTGTTTTCAAAAGGCTGTCCTTGTCAGGGCATTATTCCATATACTGTTTTCCTTGATCCTAACTCCCCCCAACACACACACACACATGAAGAATGTGCTGTCTTAAGCACAAGCTCTTGAGCCAGATGGTCTTGTGAAAAATAACACATTCTATACTTTGGAATGTTTTAATGTGGAAACCAAAATCCAAGAATGGACTATGAAAAACAGTATCTGTGCTATTTTTAGAAGCAGTCACCCTCTCTTTGTCTGAGTAATGAGGCTGACCCTGATGCCCAAACTTATGATTCAAGGACTAAAGCAAATAAAAACTCTATCAGATTAATTTTTTGACAACATTATCCCTATTGTGCTCACAAAGTTGCTCAAAATAACTCTGCCAAAAAAAAAAAAAAAAAAAAAAGGACAATGAGGTCCATATTGGATTGCTGTACTGGAGGGAGTTAGCAAATGAGATGAAAACAGAGTGTGCCGGCTCCTGGCTATAGAGTGTTTTCTGAGAACAGATGCTGGTCACTCTTCGCCCAGCTGTAGTAGTCAGAGGCTTGCAGGCTGCTGGGAGGATACTTGTGGCCAATGTTGGTCCTAAAGAAAGTTCTAGATGCCTATGATCTATGGGAGATTTTTTTTGTTGTTGTTGTTGTTGCTTTTTACTTCTTTTGCCTTAACGCCTTGTCCCAAAGTTCTTGATACTGGAAACTGGCACTTTTTAGAATCTTTCCATGATCATAGAGTATGAGTCTTAAGGGGGCTGGCATCCGGCTGGAGAGGAGCTGGTGAGAGAAAGGAAAGGAGACCAAGAAAACTGTTAAGTACTGTCATCAAGCAGTTACTACCTTATTTCCTTTATCCCGCCCAGCACCCTGATGGAGCACTGATGTACAGGATCAGAATCCCTGAACTGTGTGTCATGATGGGAGTGAGCATGGCTCACCCCAGGAGCCCCGGCACCAGGAGAAAGTAAGTAAGTGAGTAAGACTCGTCTTTCAGGACAATGCTGGAACTGGGGCTCACAGCTAAGTCTATATATGCATATTTCCTGGCTGCTGTTTCATCTTTTCTATAAGTTACGGACAAGACAGAGACAAGTTGATAATCTGTCCATGGTTCTGACCCCCAAATATAATAGTTTTAGAAATATATGCAGGTATGTGTGCACACACACACACATACAATGTGCATTCATTTTGCCTATTTCTCTGTTAAAGGAAAAACTCTAGACAAGTTTCCGACAGTTTTCTTGAGCAAATGACTACTCAGTGCTCAGAAGAACAGACATTTAGAGGTCCATCCATCATGCTAAGCAAGGAGCTTTTATAGACTGAACATGGGAAAGTCACGGAATCACCTGATGAGCTATGGCTGCGTGTTTGCCTTATTTGGGCATGGTCTGACCCATTGGCTATGTGTTACCAAATATGCTGCTAAATTGGGTTTTAGTTTGTTTATGCGCTAAATTATGTTGTGGTTTGCTAGTAGGAACTCAAAGTATGGAGACAGCCTCACACAAATGATCTCCATGATGATGCAATTGAACTCTCTTAATTGAATCCTAGTTTCCTCCCCAGTGTGGCTTTGGGCAAACCAAATACGTCCTCATTCCATTGCCTGGCTCAAATCTGGTTAATCCCGTCTCCTTCCCAGTGGCTGTCTTGGGAGTCTCCTCTCATCTGGACAGTGAGCGAGATGAGAGGAGGTGGCTCTTAGTGATGTCTCAGAAAGTTTCCTTCATCTTTGACCCCCAGAACAGCTACACTATATAGCTAGATGAATAGGCAGAGCCAGCATGAGGTTGGAAGAAGGGAATAATGACTTCCTTAACCACACAAGTAAGCCACTGAGTCTACAGCCTTCAGACTTAAATTCTGCATGCCTGTTGTATGAGTTAATCTATATCCTTATTGCTTAAATCAGCCTGAGTTGAATTATTATATGCCTTGTAGGCAAAAGCATCATATTCTTTCTGTACATTATTATTTTTCCCACTTGAAAATCAAGCTAGACAGTTAAGTAACTTGTTCAAAGCCTCCACCAAGTGAGAGAGCAGAGTTCAAAGCCAGGTCCTGACTGTAATGCCTGCCAAGCTATCACATGCTAGTGAATGAAGAGTGGCATCACCCCAGGGAGGCAGGCCATGGAAATGTGGGGCTAGGACATCAGAAGGGAGTGGTCTACTTTCTCTTTGAATTCTCATCAGATAGAGGGGGTTCTGAAGCAAGACACCCTAAGAAGCCAAGGCAGCACAGTGTCCTGGCCTTTGGATGGATAAGGAGAAGAAGGGATCCCCACAGTTCTTCTGTGTGATTATTTTCACAATGTAATTATATTCCCACAGACAAAATGCTCTTTTGATATATGGTTTTAGTTGTGATTCTTTTAATAATCCTATTGAGATAAGAATGTGTCTCCACTTTACAGATGAGGAGACTGAGGCGCTGGAGGATTTAGGACTTGCCCTGAGTCTGAACCCCATGCTGGGTCCTCGCCACTGTGCTCGTGACCATCATTTTTGTTCCTGTAGATGACGTGATCAAGGTCAACTTTACGACACAGGAAAAGAGAAGTCAACACAAACACCTGTAAACCAATGCCTTACGACTACCTAGCTTCATCTTTGCCAGGGGAGGACATAGGAGAAGTTTCCTCACTTTTCCTGGGAACCCTCCAAGGTGCTTCACAAGTGCTGATAGACAGGTTTTTTTTTTTTTTGTATTTATTTATTTATTTATTAGAGAAAGAGAGAATGGATGCTAACCACTGCATACGAACTCCAGACACATGCACGTGTGCCCCCTTGGGCATCTGGCTTATGTGGGTCCTGGGGAATCGAACCCGGGTCCTTAGGCTTCACAGGCAAATGCCATAACTTCTAAGCCATTTCCCCAGTCCCCATGTTGTTTGTTTTTTGAGATAGGGTCTTGCTCTAGCCCAGTCTGACCTGGAATTCATTCCACAAACTCATGCCTCGAACTCATGGCAATCCTCCTACCTCTGAGCCACCACGCCAGGCTTGTTTTTGTTTTAAGAGGAAGGATCTCACTTTAGCCCAGACTGACTTAGATTTCACTATGTAGTCTCAAGATGGCCAGCCTTGAACTCACAGTGATCCTCCCGAGTGCTGGGATTAAAAGTGTGCGCCACCACCCCCAGCTACAGATAGTTTTGGAGGTACACATTTGCTCTGCTCTTCCTTTTCTGTTATGATCCTGCCTATCATACAAGTCTCCCTACAGTCACAGCCCATCACACAGAGGTCACCACCCAGGCCAAGAGTGCTGGCTCCCTATGTCCAAGCCCTCCGACCCTCTGGAAGGTGGTGCTAAAGTGCTTTGCAAAGCCAGAATGACTCGTTTTGTACCTCCGACCTCTCTTTTTTTTCCTGGATTTTCAGGGTATCTCTGCCCAGATCTCCTCTGGATACCATCTGTTCTGAGCCCACCACCTCCACCAGAGGTGGCACTTGGTCCAGCCAGCCAGCCCTGGGAACGAATAGATACCAAATTATCCCTTAGTCATCCTCCTCTTCTCCCTGTCCCTGTCTAGGTTCCCTGCTTACCACCCCAAAACTCAGGGATACGAATAAAGGTGAGCACTCCCAATATGCATTGAGAGCATGCAAAGGTAACCCTGGCAGCGTGGAACACATTAGACACCTAGGGCTGCTATTGTATGCAGACGTGCTTGCCCATTGAGCAATGAGGATCCTGCATTAGCCATACAGATTGCTGGAGAATAATAGAAGAGGAAGAGGTTTGTCCAGGTGAAACAATCCTAGAAGTCTTCTTGGATGAACCATTCTTTCCAGATCCAGGCTGGTTACATGGAGCTCAGAGGTAACAGCCAGTTTCCATCCACACTGAATCTGAGTAAGTAGCCTGGTGGTAGCAAATGAATGACCCACGACTTTTCTTCTTCTACCCCATTGCCTCAGTAGTTTATCAATGGCTCCCAAATCTGAAATGCCTGCTGTAGCCATGAAGGAAATGTTAGTGAATGAAGGAGAAAACTGAGGTCACATCTCCCACCCCAGGAGACATCAGGTGCCTACTATTGCCATGCAGTATTGGGACCCAGCTTAGATAAAACTAAATTTGTTGAAGGAAACCAAATCTAAACTATTTTTTTTAAGAGAGAGAGAGAATTGCCACACCAGAGCCTCAGTCACTGCAATCGAACTCCAGATGCTTGTGCCACCTAGTACACATGTGCGACCTTGAGCTTGCATCATCTTTGTGTGTTTGGCTTACATGGGATCTGGAGAGAGATTGAATATGGATCCTTAGGTTTCTCAGTCAAATGCCTTAACTTCTAAGCTATCTCTCCAGCCTTGAAAAAATCTTTAAAAAAATTATTTGTACATACATGTGTCTATTGCTGCTGCAAGTAGCACCCGATGCATGCACCACTGTGTGTCCAGCTTTTACATGAGGGCTGGGAAATTAAACCCCAGTGAGCAGGCTTTGCAAGCAAGCACCTTTAACCACTGAACTATTTCCCAAGCTCAAGAAATCTGAACCCACATTGTAATTGCTGATAACTCAAAAATTTCAAAATGTGTAGAGGTGCCATATTAAACCCATCTTTGAGCCACAGACATTTTGAGACCATGTTTGTTTCTATACTTGAAATTGCCTAAAGACTTGCTGTGAGCAGGGTCCTGCATTAGTTTATGTGGATGTGGAAGACAGAAGTATAAAAAAAGGGTCAGTGCTGAGAACAGGTTCTGTTTGGCCATGGGCAACTACAGTGTGCAGGGTGCTGCTTCTTGTTAGGGGTCTTAGGGCAGGCTGCCTGGGGGAGGTATCTTTTGTAGGAGGAAGATGTTCAGAAAGGGTGAGGAGAGCGAGGGCACCAAATGCAGCAGCACGTGATGGAGGTAAAACCAGGGAGAGGTTACATAGTTCGACAAATAGAAGATCATACATCATCCAACATTCAAGAGGATTCTAGGGGGCCATGAGACTGAGGAAGGGACAAAGCTGAAATTGGAAGTGATAAGTGGGCCACTGCCAGAAGTAACATGGATAAAGAATGGTGGGGTCAGCAACAGGACAAGGAGTGGAGTTGTGAGACTGTGGGAAGAAGGGATGTAGGCGATTGTGAAATGGTTGATGTTGGACATTAACAGGAAGAGCAGAATAAAAAGAGAGAGAGAGGAGAAGATGGACCCAAGGGGAGATAACTTGGAGGAAGGAGGCCTCTGGGAAAGGGAGGAGTCATCTCTCTGAGGACATCACAAATCATGGGAGTCACCCACATCCCATTTCTAACAGCAAAACAGAAATCTGTGTTGGATAGCTCTGAACAAGAAAGGAAAGAAACATTTTAAAATGATTTCCATGGAAGTTCACTGAAAGAATAAATCTTGATTGCAGGCAACATCTTTGAGGAAATGGGAACTCAGTGAGAAGTTTTAAACAGGGGTGGAGGCAATACAAGTAAAAATGCATAAAATTCAGCGTGGAGGAAGAGGAAATCAAGGGTGGGATTAGCATTAAGTACATCTAGGGTAATGGAAAAAATGTTCTAAGAGTCCTTATTAATAGGATGGGGTTATCTGTAAGGCAGAAAGATAGCCAATGACTCTAGTTATGGAACAGAAAAACAAAGGGATTAGACCACTGTGGGTTGTTTCAGGCTGGATTGGGAAAGTTCCTTCGCAGGGTACAGTCTTGACACTGTGTCCTAACTCCCTCTGCCTGGCTTTGGTTTCTCTTCTGAGCATTAATTCTCCATGGCTGGCCTCGTAGTGGTTTGATGATGGCTGTTTGTCCTCTGTCTTAGGGAACATCTACCCTTGAGTTGCCCTTAGGTGTCGCTAATACCATTGACTCTGCTATCAAGAGAAAGTCTCAGTTGTTTCTTTATGCTGTTTTCACCACAAATTACCTCAGACTTCTGTAAGTGTGTCTAAGGGGCCCAAACTAGCAATAATGCACAGACCCACATATACCTGCAGTGTTGTGAGGACAGCTTCCAATGTGTTCCCTCAGTCCTGAAAGCCATCTCTGTTAGAAAAAGTTAGAAGCAAGTAGGAATCTCTATGACAACGTACTTGGACTTTACTGGGGGCCAGTCATAGAGGGACACTTTGCAACTCAGCAGTCAAACCTCTGGAAACATGACGTGTCAGTGTACATCTGGCTTATTTGGGTCCTGGGGAATGGAACCTGGGTCCCTTGGCTTTGCAGGCATCTAAGCCATCTCTCCAGCCCTCATGTCTAATTTTTTTTTTTGAGTCTTCTCTTTTGGTTTATTTGGCCACAAGCTTGTCAGTGTTACGTTTTCAAAGAACTTTGTTTCACTGGTTATTGATAATGAATCCTTTTTTGGATTTGATTTCATTAATTTCAGCTTAAATCTATATTATTCCATTTCTTCTGTTGGCTTTGGTCTTAGCCTTTTCTTATATTTTAAAACCTTGAATATATCATTAAGTTATTTATTTGCGATCTCTCTGATTTTTTATATTAAAAAATCTTTTTGCTATTATTATTAACAACATATTTCATATGGATACATCATGTGTTGGTACCCTCTTTTCCCTCACACCTGCCCCCATTCTATTGTGGACCCTCCTCAGTGGGGTTGCAGGTATTCCCTATGGGATGGTTTATGCATTGTGGGAGCAGCAGTCAATTATTTGTGGGGGGGGGGGGAAGAAAATGCCTCTGGGCATGATGTCTCAATCTGTAGCTCTTACAATCTTTTCGCCCTCTCTTCCACAAAATTTCCTGAGCCTTGGTGGGTGAGTTTTAAGTCTACTTCAGTGATGAGCTCTTAGGAGCCTCTGGATCTCTGCTTTGGTAGGTGTTAAATGTATGAATTCATACACATAAACTTCCTTCTTTACTATATCCTACAGATCCCATGATGTTGTCTTTCAATCTTTATTTTATTATTGGAATTCTTGAGCTAGTTTTAAATTTTTTATTCAATTTTTATATAGGAACATGATGTATTTTGATCAAAATCCCATCTTCTCAACAGTGAGACTCTACCTCAAAAAACCAAAAAAAAAAAAAAATCCCTTTTTCTCTTGTCTATCTCCGTCCATCCCCCTTCTACTAGACCCCTTTTCTCCAACTAGACCCTATTCTATCTTAATGTCTTTTTTCTTTCTTTTTTATTATTAAGAACATATTTTGCATGGATACACCATATGTTAGTTACCATCTCTTCCCTCCTCCCTGCCCCCGTTCTGCAGGAAGCCCATCTCAGTGGAGTTGCTGGTATTCTTCATGGGGTTGTGGGTTATACATTGTGAGAGCAGCAGTCAGTTATTGGAGGGAGGCAGTTCCTCTGGGCATGACATCCCAACCTTTGACTCTTACAATCTTTCCTCCCTCTCTTCTGCAAAATTCCCTGAGCCTTGGTGCACCAGTGCAATGGTAGCACACAGCCTTGGTGGGTAACCAATGGCTTTCTGATTGGTTAAGAGATCCACTCAATAGAAAGTAACCCATATCTGGAACTGGAAACCAGGTCTAAACCCTATGGAGACAAATATTAAAGTCTCCAATGTCAAGTTCCCACTAGTCTTTGGCTAAAAGAGGAGCTACATCCATCAAACTCTCTCTAAATTAGTAACACTTGTCCAACTTAACCTATGCTGACTTTACTCTCCATTGGAGAACTTGTTTTTTTCTTTTCCAGAAGGTAGCAAGATCCAAAGAGAAAAAATTTTCTCACATCTTAGTCAAGGCCCATGCAAAACCACAGAGGAAGTGGGGAAAGGAACAAGGGTGCTACTTCCATGCTGACCTGACAAACAGCACCAAGGTGAAGGAGCCAGACACTGAGGATACTCAACACCTACCAAAACAAAGGTCCAGAGGATCCTAAGAGCTCATCACTGAAGTAGACTAATTATTGGAATTTTTAACTTTCCCCAATTTCAGTAGCCCACTGATTCTTTAAAATTGTTCATTCTCCATATGTTTGCATAGTTTCTGAACTTTATTTTTGCTGTTAATTTCTAATTTTGATCCATTGTGGTATGAGAAGAAACAAGAAATTATCTCAAGTTTTTGTATCTGTTTTGACTTGTTTTATGGCCTGAAATGTGATCTGTTTTGAAGAAAGTTCCATGGACTCCCAAGAAGAATGCCCCTTGGTGAGATATTCTGGAGATATTTGATAAGTCTCTTTGTCCAAAGTTCAGTTTAACTCTGTTATTTCCTTGTTGAGTTGTTTTGCCTGGATGAGCTATCTTGTGGTGCAAACAGGGCAATTGAAGTCAAACACTAGATTACATAATAATACATAATATTACATGGCACCTCTGTCGCTTTATGTGCATTAATGTTTGTCTAATGAAACTGAGTGCATGGACACTTAGTTCATAAATATTTGCAATTGTCATATCTTGTTGAAGTGTTGTTCTGTTTACTAATATGTATTGACCTTCTTTTTGAAACCATTTTAATCGTACTCTTTTGGCCATTTATTTTAACTACCAATGTACTATAATTAAGCCATTAATCTACATTTGACTACATTTTCTATGTGTTCTGCTTATAGTTTGCCTTTTTATCCTCTTTTCTTGCCTTTTAGGATTGAGTATAGTCATGTGGTGCCTAATGTCAGAGATACACGCTGAGAAATGTGTCACTAAACAATTTTATAGCTGCATGAGCATTACAGATTGTTCTGATACAAACAGATGGTATATGTGAACTTCATGTGAGCTCTTTATGCACTAGAGAAACATGGTAAGCATAAGCAACATGTGTATTACAGTAATATTTTATAAGATGGGATCATGCTATACAATAATAATATGATACAGTTCAGACGTAATCAGTAACATCATCAGTACTGTGTATTATGTAGAATAACTAGACGTGCGGTAGGTCATTTTATGCCAGGACCCCACACCCTTATGAGTAAGTGTTATACTACAACATTGCAGCGGCTACCAGGTCATGAGGTATAGAATATGTATTCTCAGCTTACAGCATGACTCCAAGGAATATTATGCCATTTTGTGCATAATGTAATATTCTCTTACCAACATATTTCCATTCCCTTTTATTTCCTTGTTGTTATTTTCTCATACATTTTATTGCTGTTCTCATATACATATTGTTATTCATCATGAATCCAAAGTAAATTATTTCTGTTTCATGTAGCCAATTATGTTTCAAAGAATTTAAAAGTAATATATTATATGTATAATATATTAAGTATATGATATAATTACATACACAATACTTTTCAACTCTTTGTTTTATTACTCAGGGTTTTTCAGAGAAACAGAACCAATAGTATATATGTAAATTTATTGGGAAAGCAATTTATTATGAGAGGTTGGCAATCAGTGATGATGGAGGACTACAAGATCTGTGACCTGCTATCTGCCTAGGGAAGATAATGTTGACCTTCCAGCCTAAACCAGAAGTTTAGAAATTTAAGGGAGACACTGACACACGCCCTAGCCTGTCATACCCAAGAACAAGGAACATTGATGTCTGAGGGCAAGAGAGGATGGGCAGCCCAATCAGAAGGGCAAATTCACTTATCTCTGTCTCTTTGTTATAGTCAAGCCTTCAAGGGCTGGACAATGCCCAGCCCCAAGATGAGGTCAACATTCTTGAGTCAGCAGATCTAATACTAGTTCTTGCATAAATCTCCTCAAAGTTTCAGCCAGAAATACCATCTCACCAGTTCCCAGGGCATCACCTAACCCAGTCATGTAGTCATAAAATTAAACATGACATTCATGTATATTTAATCTTCATCTGCTGTCATTTTTTCTTCTGCTACCCCTAAGTTTTATTGTAACCATTTTATTTTAACATTTCTGATAGAGTAAATCTACTGGTAACAAATGCCCTTGTCATTTGTGTGTCTGGAAAAGCCTCCGTTTTTCCTTTCTTTTTGAACTTATTTGTGGTTGAACATAGAATTCTAGATTTATAGGCTTTATTTCAACATTTTTTTAAAGTCATTCTATTCTCTTGTGGTTAATGTAGTTTCTGGTGCCAAATTTGCATCTTTGTTCCTCTGTACTTGATATGTTTCTTCCTCTGTCTGCTTTTAGAGTTTAATTTCATTGGTGATCGTTCAGAATTTCATTATAGTGTATCATAGTATACTTTGGGCAAGGAGACGTTGGGTGAATTTATGATATTCATTAATTTCAGAAAATTGAACTAGAAATATGTCTCTGTGATAGAGAATTTGCTTAGCATGTATGACATCTTAAGTTTAGCCCTCAGCACCACAGCAAAGAAATGCATTAGTAGTTATTTTTCATTTTGATAGCCTCAAAACACAGGGGTGAAAAAGTTGTATCAAAAGGTTAGTGGTAAGACCCTACTGCTGAAGACACCTTATGTGGTTGACATGCAAAATAGAATGGCATGGCTGGAAGTTGGAAGACAGTCAGTCCCCAGACAGTCAGCGCATCTAGTGCCAGAAGGTGCTACATGGGCGACTGGGGGAAATTGACCAATATCTGTCCAAGCAGCTCATGGTCTAATCTACTTAGCAGAAAATAACTTGTTGTGATGCCCACACAAGTGCAATAGTGGCACACAGCCATGGTGGGGAACCAACTGCTCTTGATTTGGCTAACTGATCTCCTCAGTGGTATGGGACCCATAGCTGGAGCTGGGAAACAAGTCAGAACCATATCCAAATATAAGCCCACTTGCCAATATCAAGCTACCATCAATCATGGGCTACAAGAGGGCCTACACCTATTAAATTCTCTATAAAAGAAAGTAAGGATTATCTCATTTGTCCTGGTGCTAACTTACTCTCTGTTGGAGAATATGCTTCTCTTTTTCAGATAGATGTAGATCCTAAGGAGAGAGCCACCCCATCATACCTCAAAAGGGCCCCGGCTGAAACTAAGAAAAATTGGCAAAACAAGCAAGGGGGCTGTTTTCCTGACTAACCGGATACCAGCACAAGGGGGAAGGAGATCAACACAGAGAAAAATCAACTCCTACCAAATCAGAGAGCCAGAGCCTCAGAGGCCCCCAACACCTCATCACTGAAGCAGACCCAACATGGCTCAGGGAAATTTTGCGGAAGAGAGGGCGGAAAAAATGTCAGAGCCACATGTTGGGTCATGATATGCAGAGACATTTAGCTTACCCATAACTGTGGGCTAACTCCACAATGCATGACCCATATACCTCAACAAGGAGGGCCCAAGGGGAGGGGGTAGGCCACGGATGAGCCTAATAACGGTACCAAACTGTTTGTATTTGCTGAATACAAAACTAACTAATGAAGAAAAATACAAAAGAAAAAAAAAAAAAAAAAAAACATTCCCGGGGCAGGCGCAGTGTGCGAGCGGTCGCCGGCAGAGTTGGGTCCTCGCCGCCCTGTTCATTGAGGAACCAAGGACGCCTAAGCCCGCTCGGCCTTTCTCCTTCCCACCAGTCATGGGAGCGACTCCGCCACCATGTTCCAGGAGCGCCTGGTCCAGGGCTCTATCCTGAAGAAGGTGCTGGAGGCGCTCAAGGACCTCATCAACGAGGCCTGCTGGGACATCAGCTTGGCGTGAACCTGCAGAGCATGGACTCCTCGCAGGTCTCCTCGGTGCAGCTCACGCTGCGTTCTGAAGGCTTCCATACCTACGGCTGTGACCGCAACCTGGCCGTGGGCGTGAACCTCACCAGTATGTCCAAAATATTAAAGTGTGCTGGCAATGAAGACATCATTACACTAAGGGCTGAAGATAATGCCGATACTTCGGCCCTAGTATTTGAAGCACCAAATCAAGAGAAAGTTTCAGACTATGAAATGAAGTTAATGGATTTAGATGTTGAGCAACTTGGAATTCCAGAACAAGAGTATAGCTGCGTAGTCAAGATGCCTTCTGGTGAATGTGCACGTATATGCCGAGATCTCAGCCATATTGGAGATGCTGTTGTAATATCCTGCGCGAAAGATGGAGTGAAGTTTTCTGCAAGTGGAGAACTTGGAAATGGAAGCACCAAGTTGTCACAAGCAAGTAATGTTGATAAAGAGGATGAAGCTGTTACCTTAGAAACGAATGAGCCAGTTCAGCTCACGTTTGCGCTGCGGTACCTGAACTTTTTTACAAAAGCCAATCCACTTTCTCCTAGGGTAACACTCAGTATGTCCGCAGCTGTCCCCCTTGTTGTGGAGTATAAAATTGCTGACATGGGACATTTAAAGTACTACTTGGCTCCCAAGATTGAAGATGAAGAAGGATCTTAGATGTTGATAGAACTGAGGAAACAGCCTTTGCAGAACTGCTTCTGAGATGCCAGCACGTTCTGAGGTCTTCTGTCACCAAATCTGTACCTTTGGGTGCATGTGTAGATAATGCTTTCTGTAAATAACCTGTTTTTTTTTTCTTTACATTCCCTACAATTTGACAACTGGTCTTGATAACATATTCCTGCCTTAAAAATATTCTTGGTGATTTTTTATAACAAACTTCTTGACTTATATACAGTTTCAAGAAATCTTTCTCAATTTAAATAAAGTTTACTGAAGTCTCCAAATATATATATATATATATATATATATATATATATATATATATATATATATATTCCCGGGCTGGAGAGATTGCTAGCAGTTAAGATGCTAGCCTACAAATCCTAAGGACTCATGTTCGACTCCCAGGTCCCATGTAAGTCAGGCACACAGTGACACAAGCACACAAGGTCGCACATGCACACAAGGGGCACACACATCTGGCATTCAATTGCAGTGGCTGGAGGCTCTGGCATGCCAATTCTCTCTCTCTCTCTCTCACACATAAAAAAGGCAATCTGTTGGGCTTTCCCCCCCCCCCAAAAAAAGAAAAAATTGGGCTGGAGAAACGGCTTACTGGTTGGGGCACTTGCCTCCAAAACCTAAAGGACCTAGGTTCAATTTCCCATGACCCACATAAACCAGTTGCACAAGGTGGTGCATGTGACTGGAGTTTGTTTGCAGTGGCTGAAGGCCCTCATTTTATGTGGGTACTGGGTACTTGAACTCAGGCCAGCAGGGTTTGCCTTTAATGGCATCTCTACAACTTCCGTTACATCTTAAAAAAATAAATTTAAAGCAAGTACAATTTCTTTTTTAAAAAAATGTTTGAGGCAAGCCCAACAGACCAGGCTTTTTTATGTGTGTGTGTGTGTGTGTGTGAGAGAGAGAGAGAGAGAGAGAGAGAGAGAGAGAGAGCAAGTGAGAGAGGGAGGGAGAGAATTGGCATGCCACGACCTCCAGCCACTGCAATCAAAGTCCAGACATGTACACCACCTAGTGCACACACGTGACCTTGCATGCTTGTGTCACCTTGTGTGTCTGGTTTACTTGGGAGCTGGAGAGTCAAACATGGGTCCTTAGGTTTTGCAGGTAAGTGCCTTAACCACTAAGCCATCTCTCCAGCCCGAATTTTCTTTTCTTAATCACCATTTAAATAATATTTGTTTGATTTTGATCATTTGCACCTACTGCATCTCTTTAGTCAAAATTAGATTGGGGTTTCCTTTCTTCCTTCCTTCCCTTTACTTTTTTTTCTTTGACAGAATATCGTGTAGTCCAGGTTGGCTTCAAACTTGCTTTTTAGTGAGGCTGGCCTCAATTTCCCAAGTGCTAGTGTTACAAATGTGTGATAACTGTAATTTAGATTAGATTAGAAGTTTCTAAACAGACATTAAAGTCATTAATTAGGTGACCAACTAATCTGAGGACATCCAACTCAGTCATTTAAGCAGCTATGTTTGCCTTAAGTCTCCAGGATTGACACTTGTCGCTGTTAGGTGAGGGGCTGGTACCATGTGCTCTTGAGCATCGACATTGTTTGAGATAAAAGAGGAATCATGTCTATCAGTGCACATTCCTAACACAGTAAGTGACTATAGGAATATCCTTAAATCTGCATGGCTGTTGGCAGGCTTCAGGTCCTAACTGGCTCCTGACCAAAAGCATAAGAAGTTATTTTGTTTGGTTTGGTTTTGGAGTGGGTTTGTTTTTGCCACATGATCCTCTCCTTGAGGTAGCTCACCCATGGCAGTGGGCTTCCCCGGAGCAAACAAATGAGAGACAGCAAGAAAGCAAAAGAGGGTGGCCTAAGACAGACACCACAGCCTTTCTGTTTACTCCATCCCACTTCTGCTAGATTCTATTCGCCAGACTTGCATCAATAAATCCAGTGCACATAGAAGAGTGGAAGACAACAGAAGGTCATGAATGTCAGGAACTGGAGAAAAATCTCAGAAATGATTAAATCAATCTTATATACAAGTTGAAAGCAGTATCATCCAGATCACAAGTTCACGAAATTTACTTGATACCTATTAGTTCTGTTTTCAGGGCCTCTTGCTTTATTTATGATGCCTGATCAACCGCTTATTCCTTCTTTTAATTTCTTTCCCCAATTTTTGGGAACATGACAGTCTGCAAGTTTTTGTTTGTCTGTTAGTCACTATTTGTATTATTTTTCATGGAGCCATTTTACTCTGACAAACTTTCAGAGTTTTCAAAGTATATTTCTATCTCATTAACTTCATTTACTTATGTATTCACATACCAATTAACTGAGCAGGTGGGGTAAGACCAGACCATTCAGCTTTTTTTTTGTTTTGTTTTGTTTTCCATTTTGCTTTTGGAACATATGATTCAGTTTAAAAAGTTGGTCATGTTTGTTCTGAATTTGTTCATCTGAAAGTGATTTACATAGAGTAATTCAATGATCAGATCATTTGGAGCTTTTTCTAGGGCACCAAAACTCTTAACATAGTTTATGAATTCTGTACTACTCAACTGACTGTTCCCAGCTGTTGGGTAGTGTTTACCAAGTCTCTCTGCAACTCAGTAGTTCTGGTCCCACAAAGGTGGGTTTTTATACCTTTTGTTTCCTTAAGATGTTTTCCAGTTGGTCTTAGAATAAGGCTCTCAGTGTGGTAAAGATAAGGGTGGCTCCAGATGGACAAACATCATAGTAAACCCTGTTAATCATTTGGTAGAAGCGTCCTTGAACCTGAAATCTGGGAATTGCCATAATTCCTTCTGAAGACCTGATAGGGCTACAAGGCAAATAAAAAATGAACTTCAAAGACAAAAGTTGTAATGGTTGCTTCTTAGGAATAACAAAGTAATACATAGTCATGTGCAGGTTAAGTGACTAGTGGATAAACCTAAAGGGATCCTTAGCTGACTCAGGGGGCAAATATCATGCCAACTATGGAGAAAATTTGTTGGGTAAGGCTCCCACTAACAGTGGGCATAGCCTATGCTATCAGAGAGTGCTCAGTTTTCTCAACAAATACTTGGTTTCTTTCCTCTCTCCTTTCCTCACTCCAATCATTTGTTCATGTTTCTTTATATTCTAAACATGATTTAATCTCTTAAAAAGCCTATGAGAGTTCCTAATGCTACGCTGCCCTAGGGTCCGGGATATGTGTCAAAGAGAAAACATCCAAGGCAGAGTTACAGAAGACACTACACATACCCAATGACTTCATTCTGACTTGGTTGAACTGTGCTGTCCTCAGCCAAAATTAGCCATTAATATTCCCTTCAAACCCCGGGATAGCAAGAAGCTTTTAAAACTGTTGGGATTTTGTTTAGAGTTTGAATTGTTTCTAATACAGGAAAGAGTTATTTTGAGTTCACTCATTTTTACTCTTGTTCAACTAAACCTAAAATGGGGTAAGGAGATTATTTCCAAACTAAAACACAGATAGATTAAGGCTAAAAGGAGATTTCTACTCTTCAGTAGTCTTTGATAAAGATGAGACATTTTGAGTTACATGAAGTATTTTAATCCGATTTCCAACACTGTGATGAAAAATCCCTGAGAAAATCAAGTTAAAAGGAAGAAAGGTTAGTTTGGTCCACTGTTTCTGAAGTTTCAATCTGTGGTCCATTGACTTGGGGTGTTTTGGGGTCTATGGCCATTTTGGGTGTCATGTTAGGGAGCATGTGGTATGGAGCAAAGCTGTGACCAAGACTGGTGACCAAGACTTGGAGGAAGAGGTAAGGTCCTAACACTTTCCTGAAGGGCACGACCTCAGTGACATAACTTCTTTTCAGCATTCCCCACCACCTGAAGGTTCTATCACCTCCTAAATGGTGCAGTGGCCTGGGGGCCTTCAGCACATGGACCACTGGGGGACACGGCAGATGCAAACTCTATCAGATAGTTAATGGGTAACAACTTAGGATTGAAGTGAAGGAAACACCTTGCACCTTGCACAAAAATTCAAAGACCAACTTCATTCAATATTTACCAAGTAGCAGCCTCATTGAAAATTCTCCCAAAGAAGCTGGGCGTGGTGGCGGATGCCTTTAATCCCAGCACTCGGGAGGCAGAGGTAGGAGGATCGCGGTGAGTTCGAGGCCACCCTGAGACTCTATAGTGAATTGCAGGTCAGCCTGGGCTAGAGTGAGACCATACCTCAAAAAACCAAAAAAAAAAAAAAAAAAAAAAAAGAAAAAAAAAAAAGAAAAAGAAAGAAAATTCTCCCAAAGTAATAATGAGAATGAAACAGGAAATGTATGTTTCATGGGGTGGGAGAGGAAGGAAGCATTTGAACAAATAAGGGTGAAGAGACTGATACCTCCTAAAGACACATCTCTCCAGACAAGTAGGGCAAATATTTACCTATACTACACCAACCAGGACATGTATGGGTGACATGTTTTGACTTCTGCTTACCATAAAGCGCATAGTAGAGGTGCACCATTCAGTGAGTGGATCAGATGATGTGTTCTAGGTTCTCTCTTAAAAAACAACAGACTAGGGCTGGAGAGATGGCTTAGCGATTAAGGGGTTTGCCTGAAAAGCCAAAGGACCTCCGATCGTTTCCCCAGGACCCACGTAAGACAAATGCACAAGATGTTGCATGTGTCTGGAATTCGTTTGCAGTGGCTGGAGGCCCTGGTGCACCCATTCTTTCTCTCTCTCTCTCTCTCTCTTTCCGTGTCTGCCTCTTTCCTCTTTTGCTTTCTCAAACAAATATATGATTTTTTTAACAACAGACCACATTATAGTTCGCGAGATCTATCTTTACTTCTAAAAACTTGAAGGAATACAGCCATCTGGGAGCTTCTCTGGCCATTGGGACTTTTGTCCCCATATGAAGTAAAAGTGAGGGGACACATCTGTGATTATGTCTCAAAAATACCCTCTCTTCCCTATGTCAAGGAGCCATACTCAAGTTCAGTCTCAGTCCTGTTTGTTCCTCCAACGGATCCCACTAAACCATGCTGAGGAGGGGCCAGAAAACAGACCACGATGGACTTAGCCAGGTGTTGCAATAAGGGGAAGAGGGATCCAGGCAATATGGGATGACTGGTGATTACAAATACTGAGAATGAGGGAGCTTCAAGCCTACACAACAGAAACCTATATTTTTCATCTCCCAGGTTGGCTCTTCTCCTCTGGGTGGGTTTTCCCTTAGAGTTAGGGATAGCCAGTCCTTAACTCTGAAGCCTGCCTACGCTGTTCAGATTCACAGATGTAAGACATCTTGACATTTTCAGCACATCAATCTTCCCATTCTTTGAACAGTTTGATACTGCATTATTTTCTGTCAGAAGTACATTTTGACTCTGTAATCAGATTCTAAACTAAGCTACTTGTTCATTTGTGCTCCCCCTATATGATAAGCACCATCCTCCCTGCTGGAAGGTGACAGCAAGGCCCTTGCCCCAAAAATACAAATATAGGACACAATTATATATTGCCAAATGTCATAGGAAGGAAATTAACAAGGTGCTGTGATGGAAAAGTGGCAGGAAGAATGTCTCAGAGGAAGCAACCTTTGTGCAGAGACCTAAAACAGAGAAAAAGCCAACCATACAAGAAGATGTGAGGGTAGGAAAATGTTTCAGGCAGAGGCTTGTTAAAGGAGTAGAAATAGAAAGAGCTTGACCTCCTCAAGAAAGCAGCAGATGGCCAGGGTGACTGTAGCTTGGTGAGCAACGGGGAGGAGGAAGGAAATGGGAGAAGTGAGGGAGGGGGAGACGAGAGAGGGCAAAACAGGCAGACCAGCAAACGAACCAATATGAAACTTCACTCATTTGACATTTGCTTTTCAGCCAGGACTTCCTTCAAGGTTCCTCCCTCCGCCTGGCACAGACCTTTGCTCAGAGCAAATACTGCATAGTAGAAATGACTCAGAGGTCTCAGTCACGTGCTGGCATTTCCAGAACCTCCCTGTCCATCAGTCATCCCCAACCTGACCTCAGCACATGGTGAGACTCCTCAAGGTCTCTCCTACCCTGTGTTTGCTCACATCCAGCCCTAACTCCAGCTTCCCTTGGAAAGTAGAGGGCTTAGTGGATAAGAATGACCTGGGTGAGCAGCACTTGTCAGTAATTTCCTTCTGAGAGGTGGGCCAGCAGTTGGATAACCCCTGAAACTTGAAAGCCACACTGCCAGAGACAGGCTGTGCACTGTGGGATAATCAGTTCACTCCTGAGCCTCAGGCTCCTCTCCTACAGAATGGCTCTAAAAAGATGGCTTTCCTGGAGCTTCTGTGAGCATTGAATGTAGTGATGCATGAAACCCCTAGTTACAGTGCCTGGTACATGGTAAGCATTCAGGAAGTTCTTAAATATTATGAACACGTTTACATTATTAGTAGTATTAGTATTTCAACCATGACCACCAAATCACTCCCAGTTTCCCATTTCTACCCTTCCCTATTCTATTAAGAAAACCCCACGCCTCCACTGGGGGCCACCCATTCTGTGAGGGAAGCCCTGCCTACCTCAGGCAGAACAAAGATTTCCTCTTTGCTGCTGTAGCAGCTCATAAGCCATTTTTTGGGGACAGTGATAGAAACCACATGGCAGTTCCAGTCTGCCTTCAAGCTCTACTGGGAAATCCTTAAGAACAAGCACAGTGCCTTTGTATAATACCTATCAATTCACCTTTGTTTGCATTTTAACGTCTGAATCTGAGGGTGAATCTTAATAATGGAAGGTTGGGGCTCTTTGCTTCCTTAGTGTGATATAAAAATAACAATATATCTTACAATACATGGCATCTTAGATTAGAAGAGATACAGTAGCTTTAGAGTAAGACTTCTGGGGTCATATACTTGTTTTATGAATAACCTTGAATACATTACACACTTAACCTTCCCATGTGACAGTTTCTCATCTGAACAGTAGACATGCTAGTTTTTCTTTGTAAAGTAGTTTGAAGGATTTGAAACACTAATGTTATGTGTGTGTAAATATATATATATAATTTGAAACTTAATATATCAGAAGTCATTTAGAACATTGTAAATGCTGTTTGTTAGCTACTGTTATTTGTGTCCCTGGTGATCAGCTCAGTATCTGACCATCATGGAGCTCAACAATTATCAAATGAATAAGTTAAAGAACAAAATAGCAAACTACCTGTGACATTCATGGTAGCACAGGTTCAGCTCTTCCTTCAAGAGGGCCTTGCCAGGATTGCTGGCTGGCTGGTGGCTTCCTGCTGCTACAGCTTTGGGATCATAGGATCATGCTCCCAACAGTGATGGATCAGGTGGGTCCTGGAGCTAAAGCGGTTTCTTCCTAGCAGTGGTCTTGCAATCCTCTTTGCTGTAGGAGTCCATTTCAGCCTGGCTCAGCCTTCCTCAGAACTTTGTGACAGTCCTAATCCCCTACTAGTCCTTCTAGTCCCTTCTTTGAGAGCTCTCAGACTTCCATCGTGATCTCTCCCTGCCTTCTTTTATTCCCTCCCATATAACTCTCACGGGCCTTTCCCCCATCACCTTCTTATCTTTCTGGTTGTGTCATGGCCTCTGTTTCATAGACATCCAAACTGACTTATTTAAGGCCTTCCTAGAACACAGTGGTACCTTCCTGGACCCAGGCAGAATTTTTCCAGTTTCTCACCTGGACAAGTATGGTCCTGACTGAGAAGAAGCTTGGTTGAGCAGATGGATAGACAGCCATGAAGAACTTAAACACCATGGCAGCTTGCAAAACAGACTGTGACAGAACTTGGGTGGGTATGGACCAGTTGGGTTTACTTACATGGAAATCCCTGCACTTCCCTCTTGTAAACTCAAGAAAGCCTATCAGAGATCCTAATGCAGAAGGCAGAGCCTCAGCCAGGGAGGGCCTCCCCATCCTACTGCCCTGAACACTCATAGACCCTTTCCCTGGTTCCTTGTTAAACCCATGATGGCCTCTGGCTCCAGAAATTCTGCCTTTGGGATCTGTTCTTGGCCAGAAGCCAAAAGGCTCAGTTTTGGCTTTTGCTACCCAAAATATACGCTGTTTCTCTCAGTCAAAAGAGTAACTGAAACTGCAGGGTAAACACACACACTATTTTTATTCCCACCTCCCATGCGCACACCCTCCTCTTCCAACTCCAGCCTTCAGATTTCCGACTCTCACAGCAGCCCAACTGCTGCAATGGAAAAAGTGAAAACACTGGCCCTGTGGGATGAGCACTGGCTTTCGTGGCTGGCCCCTTCTTCCCTGACCTTGGGCCTCACTGTCCTCTCAGCCAGCCCTCCCGGGAAAAGGAACTCATGGAAAAAGGAGCCACTGGCTTCTGTCCAAGGAAACCAGTGACTTTTTAGAAATTAGAAACATGACACGTAGAAGCCTCGAGTTCGACCCGTGCTTTAGCTGTCATTACAACTATACCCACTCCAGAGCAGACCCTCACCCTCCATAATTACCACCATCTCAGAACACCATCCTTCTGGTCTCCTGGTGGCTTAAAATGACTTAACACAGAACAGACGCACAGGAAGTCATTTTGAAATGCTAAATGGAGTTTGTACCATGCTGGTATGTACAAACCCAAACATGGAAAAACCAATAAAATGGAAAATAATCATATTGTAATGCTATTCCTTTCTAAACATTGTCAAGGATGTTAATTTAAAGAGCCATTTCTCCAAGCACAAATGGAGGATCACCCTTGAGAGCTGCTTCTGGTGAAGAGGGATCTTGCTGCTGGCTGCTCAAACTGGGCCTACAAAAGGGGCCTGCAGCCCTGTTAGAAAGAGCCAGGTTCTTTCCCTCCAGTTTCACAGCGGGGTTCACAGGCTCCAGGGTGTGGCGGCGTGACCCAGGATGCTCTTGGTTGGAGGATGTTGATTTCAGGGAATGGCCTTCCCCCAAGTTCCAGGTCACAGTCTGTGCAGGCATCTGGGGGAAAGTGCCTTGAAAGAGCCACTATGTTCCAGGACTTGTGTTCACACAGGCACTGAGATTTTTTTCTGGACAGTCACAGACTGAGGAGATCAAATGAGCCTTAGAACAAATAATCATTCATTTTGTGGAAAGGGTCAGGAGTCCTTTGTACTCAAATTTTAAACTGAATTTAATTGGCTCACGAGACGGAGGAGTTCAGGGCAGTACTGACTTTACACATGGCTAGATCTAGGTATTCTGCATCTTTTATTTACTCTCATCTCTTGACTATCTGTGGTACTCACTCTGGAAAAAATAATTGGGAATATTCTATACTTCCTACTTGTTCCATACAGCCAACCTGAACTCTTTTCTAAGAGTTTCAAATAAAATACTAATGGTGCTTCTCACTGAAATAAAGTGGTTAACTCTAGAGCTAGGGTCACTGGGGAAAAAATGGGAGGCTAACTCTATTCAACTGTATAGACTGGGAGAGGCCAAGGAAGATGTCTCCTTTCAGAAGAGGGAATGGAGCCTGACTAATGAAACCCTTTTCCTGACCAGTGTGGAAGTCTAGATGAGGCACTGTCCTGGTCTCCTTGGAGAAATCTGAGGTTTGCGAGGAACCATTGTAAGTTGGATTTTATGAAGGGGTAAGATCTGGTCATGGGAGAATGAGAAGGGTAGAGATTGACCCACCCAAGGAAGAAACTACATGAGCAGTATGAACACTCAGTGACCTGAGATGAGAAAGTTCTGCATGATCAGCATGCCATCCAGTGATACACACTGCACCAGCATGGGCTGCAATAGGAGACACTCTCCTGAGTCTACATCAGTCGGTCTGCCTCAGTCCCTTAATAATCATATTTTCTTATTGAGAACTTTAACATATGAACATATTGTAAAGTGTTCAAATTCCCACTGGGATATACTCTTATGTTCCCTTGCTCATTCCTATTCCACTCCTGAATGGAATCATGGGTAATCACTGTGTGGTTATGAGCGCACCGGTCAGTCTCTGTGGCTGGGGGACAGGGAATGCCTCAGAATACACCTTTCCAGCATGTGGCTTTCATAATCTTTCTGCCCCTTCTTCAGCAATGGTCCCTGAGCCTTAGAGGGTGTGCAATCAGTCTCCTTTAGTGTTGAACTATTAGCAACCTCTGGTTTTCTGCTTTGACAGGTTTTGAGTTTCCTCAGTGTCAACTGTCATCTCCCTGGAGGAGGTTCTTGGGCTAGCAGGGAGGGAAGTACTCATATTCAATCTGCTACTTCCTCTGTCATGTCTCCTGGGCCCTGGAAGATGTGATAGAAATGAATCATCTCATACTAGGCAGTTGTCGTTCTTTTCTTATCATACTGATGTCTTTGGTCTCTCCAGTATTCACTGCCATCTATTAAAAAAAAGATTTTCTAGGTAAGAATGAGAACAGCATGGATCAAAGGGGACATTTAGAAGACCTATGACAGGTATAACCTTTCCTTTAGCCAAAGAATAGCAGAAACTTCTCTCTAGGGCCTATGACCTTCTAAGCCTTAGGTCTCTGTCTCAGTTGTCAGTACCAAGTATTAATTTTCTCCCATCGAGTGGTCCTCATGTACAAGCAGAGAGCAATTGATTACCCCCATAGCCTGTGTCCCACTATGACACAGGTGCATGTATCTTGCCTGGCTGGTAGATTTTGTGGATTAGAAGATTCCACTGCTTGTTCACATTGCTGGTGACCTTTACCCCCAGAAGCTTGCATCTAAATACTATGCTAGAAGGGAGCTGGCTTCCATCTCAGTTGCAGCATGATCTCTCAATGTACTAGGACCACAGTCTATGGTGTCCTCAGCAATAGGGCCTGTTTAGTTCTGGTGGGTAATCAAGTGCTTTGGCAATGGACTGCATTATTTTAGGAGCTATACGAGCCTCCATGACCAAAATTCTGGCCCTGGGATTTACCAGCAAGAGGCTGGTGGTTCTGCCCAAATCATCTCCCTCTTTATCTCTCTCAGAGAGTTTAACCAAGAGGAAGGTTTCTATGGGAATAATTCCTGCCATCATTAGGTTTTGCTCTTCCCTCCCTTCTCCCAGTACCCCTAAGACCCTTCAATCCCCTGTATTCTATTCCTCTACTTGCCTGTCTAGAATCCCCTCCTGTGATCCTCCCCTGCTTTTCCTTGTTCCCAACCTCATTGTGGTCTTCTTACCAGTACTACTGATGCTTATTGCAACTTAGAAACCAATCAGACTATTCCATGTAATGATCTGCATATGAAAGAGGACATGGGACATTTGTCTTTCCTCAGCCTGTGCAACCTCACTTAATATGGTTTTTTCCAGGTCCATCCATTTTCCTGAAAATTTCACAATTTCATTTTTCCTTACCACTGAGTAGAATTCCACTGTGTGTATATACCACATTTTCATTATCCACTCATCAGTTGATGAGCATCTGGGCTGAGTCCATTTCCTAGGTATTGTGAATAGAGCAGCAACAAACATGGCTGAGCAAGAATCTCTATAGTAGAGAGCTTTAGGATATATGCCTAGGAATGGTATAGCTGGGTAAAATAGTATAAATATATATATTGGTTTTTCGAGGTAGGGTCTCGCTGTAACTCAGGCTGACCTGGAATTCATTATGGAGTCTCAGAATGGCCTCAAACTCATGGTGATCCTCCTACCTCTGCCTCTTGAGTACTGGGATTGAAGGATTATGCCACCATGCCTGGCTATTTTCAGATTTTTGAGGAACATCCATAATGATTTCCATAGAGGCTACAAAAGTTTGCACTCTTACCAACAGTGGGTGAGGGTTCCTCTTTCCCCACACCCTTGCCAGTATTTGAGTTTTTGATGATAGCCATTCTGACATGAGTGAGATAGAATCTCAAAGTAGTTTTAATTTGCATTTTGCTGATGGCTAAAGATGTTGAACATCTTTTTAGATGTTAATTGGCCATTTGTATTTCTTCCTTTTGAGACCTCCCTGTTCAGTTCACAATGCCATTTTTTGAGTGGGTTGATTTTTTTTATTGCTTAGTTTGTATGTTCTAGATATTAAACCTCTGTCAGGTGTATATCTGGGATTTTTCTTTTTTTAAATATGTATTTGCAAGCAGAGGGAGAGATACAGAGAAGAGAGACAGAAATAATGGGTACACTAGGGCCTCTAGCCACTGAAAATGAACTCCAGAAGTATGCATCACTTTGTGCATCTGGCTTAGGTGGGTACTCGAACCTGGGTCCTTAGGCTTTGCAGGCAAGTGCCTTAACCGGTAAGCCCTCTGTCCAGCCCTAGGATATTTCTTAAAATAAGCAGAGCAAGCAATAAAACAATTTAAGTAACTTCATGCAGTGTCACTGTTCGGTTAACAACACACGTTTTGGGTATGGTGGTACATGTCTATGGTCTCAGCTTCAATAGAGCTTGAGCCCAGACATTCTGAGCCAACCTACGCAGAAAAGCAAAATTCTCTTGTGTGTGTGGTGTGTGTACATGTGAGGCCTAAGGTTGGTGTCACTTGTCTTGCTTGATCACTCTATATTGTTTGAAGTAGGGACCCTCACTGGAGCCCAGAACTTGCCTATTCAACTAGTCTACATAGCCAGGTTGTCCATGGATCCCCTCTCCACACCTCCCAAGCATGCTGGGATTGCATGCAGCCATCACACCCAAGTGACATTTACATGGGTGCTGGGTGTCAGAACTCCAACCCTCATGCTTGTGCAGCAAGCACTTTATCCACTGAGCCCCCCAAAGCCTAAGACTCTGTCTCTCAAAAACATAATGCCTATAGGAATGCTGAGAAAGCTATACTGTCTCTCACTTTGGGGTATATTTGTGAATATCATTTGCTTTTGGTGCTCTTGAACTTTGGTTTTGCCTGTTGACATGAGTATGGAGATAACACTACCTATTATGAGGTTTCCTATAAGCCCCATGTAAAGAGCTAGGCAAAATATATAATTATTCAAGAGAACAATACTGAGGACTAAAAACCATATTTAGAAATTTTGTCTTCGAAAACCTTGCTAGTCAGAGAGCGCCTTGTATGGAAACACACTGTTGTATGAGCACCCTCTCTCAGCAGGTTTAGCCTTCCTTCTAGGTGGGCCACCACTAGAGGCTTCTAGGGTTTAAACCAGGAACCAGAAAGATATCAACTTTCCCACATTGTCTTATTTAAAATTTAAAATGCTTGGTGTGCCTACCTGGAATACCTAAAAAAAAAAACAAAACAAAAACAAAAAACCTACAATAATATGAACATCAACTTATTTAGTAGCCTTTCTTTCATTTGAACTAATCCCACTTGGCAGGTGATTTTACAAATAGGTAATCACTGCTTTCTGGACCTTCCCCCCAACAAATAAAGAGAACCAGGCAAAGATCAGGGAAACAAAACAACCAACCTAACAAACATTTATTCTTGATTTTTGTCACCACCTTCATGCTTCCTTACTTCCCTGCACGTTAAATACATGACTAAGATATTATTATACAAATAAAGAAAACATGCGCAGCATGTAAGCACAGTTGGTAGTGAGTAAACTGGAGGCTCATTGGTTCCTGTGCTCAGGCTTATAAAGTTGGTCTTTGCAGAAACAGAACAGCTGTGTTTGATAACTTCCAGTCATGTGCCATTGCCAAGTTGTAGGACTTTCGTTAAAGATGGATGAGACTGCTCTTGACTTTTTCTTCCTGGGACTTCGCTTTGTTCTTTTGTCTGACAAGTATTCTCAATCCAGGGTAATGCCAAAGGATGAAAGCGACACAGGTTGGAATTAAGAAAACTAATGGAATCCAGGAAGTTCTGTGGTAGACAACTGATAAATCTCCTTTACGAAGCAAAAATGTACAGAAAGCTTAATCAGCTCATCTTTCCCCAAAGAGGAAAGCACATATATTTTTGGTCTGGGTTAAGCAACTAAGGCTTTTACAAAGGAAAAAAATATGTCATGGGAAGATGGAAAATATTTCTAATGTCTATAGTGCATGAAATTTCTAAGTAGTAAAATATGAAAGGACAATAAGGAATACCTATTAAAATTATAGTTCACATGTCGGGTGAAGAGTAAAATTATGAGCCTCAACAGCTGTGTTGCTGAAATCACAGTTGATGCATAAACTCAGCCATCGGTTGTTCAAATTCAGCCACTCAGGGGTCTGAGCTCAGAGACCCGAGCATTTTCAACATTATTTTTGCCTTTATCATTCTTCATGCGGACAAACACAACTGTTAAAATGATACCTACAAAAGAAAACCCACCATCAGACAAAGGCAGTCTTCAAATGTAGTGTCATTTGAAAGTGTCATTATTTTTATTCATTTACCTTTTAAATCAAAATTAAAATGAAAACAATTAAAATTTATGCTAAGGGCTTGTTATGCAGCTCAGTGGTAGAGCACTTGTCCATTCAATCTCTTCTTTGATACCTTCTTCGAGGTTGCAGACTATGCTTTTGAGGGACCCTGAGTGGACAGCCAAAGCTTCCTGGTTTCTGTCTCTGACCTACAAATTTGCATTGTACACCTAAAGTGTTCTCTCAAAGCCCAGGATGAACAAGGGGAATTATTTGAAGGAAAGTACTTATCCATGAGCTTAAAGAAGACTGGGTGCTCAGAAGCTTATTAATACCCCCCCCACACACATATGTTTAAAAAGAATAAGGGCATGAAACTGTAGGATCTTATTAATTCTAGTTCTACATATCCCCAAACATATCCATTCTTTAAATGAGTAAGAATTTTTACAACTTGGCACATGAGCTTACCAAAAAAAAAAAAAAAAAAAAAAAAAAAAACCTTTCAAGGTAGGTGGTAAAAATAAGTTCCTTCTGTCACTAAGTGTAGGTTGGATCTTAAAAAGCCCACCCCAAGGCTGAGACAGGAAGATTGCTGTGAGTTCAAGGCCAGCCTGGGATACAGAGAGATGAGACAGACAGACAAACAGACATATCAGGTCTGTTGGTATACAATGTACGCAGCAGTGGTCTCAAGGGAGGCATGACAATCATGGTCACCATGCACATAGAATGGATAGCGGCCAGACCATAATGTTCCATTTATCTCGTGAGGTGTTTGCATTGAAGAGTATATAAAAGGGAGATCTTTTGGGGGGCCCATAAGTGATGGTAGTTTGGGTCAGGTGAGAAAAGCCCAGATACAAAGAGACTAAGCAAGAGAACTTGAAGTAGGGCTGGAGAGATGACTCAGCAGTTAAGGGTACATGCTTATAAGGCTCAACAGCCCAGATTTAATTCCCAGTTTTCCAGATACAAAGAAGCTGGAGATCAGTTGCAGTGGTGGGAAGCTCTGGCATGCCCATTTCTCTCTTTGCTTGCAAATAAATTAAAAAAAAATAATACTTGTAGTAATCCCAGCCCTTCACCTTTAAAATGAGACAGCATACACCTTCAGTCAGGTGCACATAAATTAATAAAATGCCTTTCTACTTAACTAGTGAGGACAATTTACAGGGCATTATTAGTAGATAATCAAAAAGTTTTGCCGGGCATGGTGGCGCACGCCTTTAATCTCAGCACTCAGGAGGCAGAGGTAGGAGGATTGCCATGAGTTTGAGGCCACCCTGAAATTCCATAGTGAATTCCAGGTCAGCCTGGGCTAGAGTGAGACCCTAACTTGAAAAACCAAAAAAAAAAAAAAAAAAAGTTTTAAAACTCTATCCCCCCCCAAAAAAATAATCAATTAAAAGCCGGACATGGTAGCGCATGTCTTTAATCCCAGGCAGGGGTAGGAGGATCACCATGAATTAGAGGCCACCCTGAGGCTACATAGTAAATTTACATAGTGAAAAATAGTGTGGACTAGAGTGAGATTCTTACCTTTAAAAAAAAAAAAAAAGAAAGAAAGAAAGAAAGAAAAAAAAAAAAGTTTAAAAAATCTGTAAGATGCTAGCTCTAGCCAGGTGGAGAGCCAAGGCAGAGTCAGGCTAGGATGTAGCAGAGCAGAGGGTCTGACAGAACCAGGGCTCCTAGTCAAATAAATATGCAAAGGGAAATTCTGTGGCATTTCAGATATCGCAGCATCTCCCCTGCAAAGCCAACTCCTCCCTGTTCCTAACTGGCAGATGGAGCCACAGTCTCTGTGAACAAAGGCCCCTGTAGGTCTTCCCCATCACTGTATCTGTCCTCACAAGTCCAACACACAGCAGAGCACTGCAACGTCATTGCTTTCCTCTTCACGAAACATTGGTAACTGATCTGATAATGTAAGAACTTATGATTTAAACTTGTTATGGTTTAGACATGGTATGCCCTCCCCACTGAGAGTCCCATGGGTTAAAGGCTTGGGCCCAGTTTACCGTTACCGGGAGGTGGTAGAAACGTTAAGATGTATGACCCTCACCCCTTCCTCCCTCGTTTGTTCCCAGCTGGGAGGTGATCAGCGTGGCTCTGCCACGCTCCCTGTCACAATGTGCTGTCTCCTCCATGGGTCCCCAGGCAGCAGGCCAGTCTGTCATGGACGAGAGCCTCTCAACTATGAGCCAAAAGAAAGCTTTCTCTTTCTAAATTGCTTTGTTATGGTAAAGACAAGCAAATTAATGCAAAGATTCTTATGGAAGTTAGCAAGGAAATCCCAAGCTAGCTAAGAAGACAGTGATAGGTTGAGGGTACTTCTAAAGCAGTATCTCCCAGCCAGGACAGTTTTCTGTGACTGTGAATGTCCTATGGCTTTGGTCAGGGCTCAGGTTGTCATTTGAACAGTCACCTGACCAACCCCTGAAGTGAGATGCTGAAGTGAGCTCACATTTCTGTGGCCAGAGGCAGAAATTCTTGACTCCGGAGAAGTCATACTCACCAATAACCAGAAAGGTGGTCAGGAGTATGCCAACGGCCATGCCCACAGTGGGTATCCCATCCTGTTTACCTAGTGGCCGGAAACAGCTTCCTTCCACACATTTGCAGAAAGTAACTGAAAAGCAGAACAGTATTGGTAGGATATTTTTTTTCAAAATGAATAATAGTTGCAGAATTCCATATCAAAGACTAGAACTTCCTTCTACCACCATGGTAAGATATACTATCCTATCTTGCCTATTCAAAATCCCTACCTGGTAAGGACACCACCGCTTCCAAGGGTGGCCGGCCCCCATCATTGATGCGGATTGGGATTTCGTAAACTCTTTCTTCAAAGTTCGTGTGCTTGGTGGAGAGTCTGGCATGAGTGCCTGTCAGTACAGGGAGAAAATGAATGACATGAAAACAACTTTGGGCACCTAGCTCAGCAGAACTAAAACTAATCTTTAAAGTATGGACTAAGGTTGACTGGTAAGTGGTTTGATATAAGTTAAATTACTCCAAGTATCACCTACATCCTTCTATATGCATCTTCTCACTTGAAAGGTGGCTCATGTATCCTTTAAGTTTTCAATTCATGATATCCAGGGAGAAATGAGACTAAGTAAGGCAGTTCAGTGTTTCCAATAGTTGTATTCTAGAAATTGCCCCCAAACACTGAAATAATGAATACTGAACAGAAAGAACACCTGTTAATTGGTTGCTGAAGCCAGAGGGCTAAGCATCACTTTTTCCAACTTTGGTTGGGCAAATTTTTGATCACCATGCCAGGGGGCCATGAACGCAAAAGCCTTATTGGAGTACTAACTCTTTTGTTACAATTTTTAGTATGTAAGTGAATTTATAAACACATAATCTATAAATAATGTGCATTCATGAGGTGTAGCATGGAGATCAGAAAGCACATAAGATGTACATGATGATGATCCTGGTGTCAAATCTATCTCTTGTGAGCTATGTAACACTGGCAGATCCTAACATATGTAGCCTTCAGAATCCCTCTGGGTCCTGAATAAGGGGATCTGATCTCTGATATTTCATGGGACTTTCAGACTATTTTTCTTTAAATGAAAGAAAAGTGAAGAGTAAAGTTAACGCTGTCTCAACTTTCTAAAGACAGTTTTGATCTTGTTGCAACTCATTCTTATTTATGCCCAGAAATTTTTCCAAAATTTGGGGAAACATTATGGGATTTAATCATTATAGTCTAAATTTACATTTATAAAAAGGAATAACAGGTCCTACTCTCCTGCCTAAAACAATTAAAAAAATAGACAAATATATGAAACCATGGCTTTAAAAACACTGGATGTTAGACATGAAAACATGATCCTTGAAAGAAGAAAGACAAAAAAAAACCAGCTGTCCTGCAATGCCCCGAGTTTACTGTTAATCCCCAGATTATATTACTCTTTATAAAAAAGAGTATGCCCAGGTGGCTGTGTAATGCGGGGAGGCATCCCAGGCTTCATACTGAATTGCAGCTTCAATGAAGCAGAGCTAAGGAGAGGACTGGTAACTAGAGTCCACAGAGCAGTCAGTCACCCAGGGAGGAAGAGAGCCTTTGCACACATGCTGCAGGATCTATAGAGGCCCAAAGTCCTCAGCTCACTGTGGGGCAGAGTCCACACACAGGGAAGCACCTAACAGAGCAACTGGAGCAGTCCTTGGAATTCACCAAAGGCTAGACGTAAGCTCTTACTCCCAAGAGCCAGGGAAGAAATCATCCCAGTTCAGACAGAGTGCACAGGTTTTAGCTCAGCATTCTGGAAATATTGACCCTAGAATAAATGTTGCACTATGTCCTGTCTAACCATATTTATTTCATGTGCTTTTATTCCAAAGTAACTTTACTACATTTCAGAATGAAGCTCAAGATTATTTGTGAGAATGCACAAATATTCAGCATCCAAATGCCTGATGTTTAATAAAAAATGTCAGGCATGCTAGAAGAGAAAAATAACAAAAACAACCCATTGAAAGCTACCTAGAAATGCCCCACAGTAGACAAGGAGAAGAAACTAGTTACTGTAGTCACATTCTTTATGCTCAATAAGCTACGATATTTATTAAGAGAGACATGAAAGATATGACTCAAATTAAGTTACAGAAGTGAAGACTTTGATGAAAAGTATACTATACAGGATTAATGGAAAATTGGATATCACAGAAGAAAAACATTCATTGAACTTAAAGACAGAAGTAAAAACTATTCAAAATGAAAAACACAAAGGACAAAATAATATATATTTCCCAAATATTTGGAGAAGTACTTCTAAATAACCTATAGGTCCCAAAACAATCATAAAATAAAATTATATGGTGTGGTGAACTAATAAAATGAGGACTGAGCTAAAGTAACACAGATAAGTCTGTAGCCCCCAAAAGGAAAAAGGGTCCCAGATAATTGCCCCCAGTCTCTACCTTGACAATAAAACAAGAAGAGCAAAAAAAGCATAATAATAAGAAAAATAAACATCTGGGCAATGAAATATAAAGAAGATAAACAAAATACACTAATGAAACCAAAAGCTGGCGTTTTTAGACTATGAACAAAACTAAAGAAATATAAGGATGCCGTGACATCATTTTATATATATAGATAGAGATATTAAGAGAATAAATTATTTTAAAGCTACAAATAAGCTCAATCAAGAAGGAATATATAAATCATCATATCAATGAAATGAAATTTCTAATTAAAACTTTCTACCAAAAAAATACCCTCCAGTTCCAGAAGTCTTCACTGGTAAATTAATTTTCCTAAACTTTCAGAAATAATGCCAATTTTATCCACTCTTTCAAGTAATTGAGTAGGTAGAGCATTTCCCAACACATTCTAATACTACTCTAATATTAAAACCAGATTTTAAAAACTGCAAGAAAAGTACAGAACAATTCATACTTAAAATTATGAATATAAAAATTCTTTGGGCTGAAGAGATGGCTTAGTGGTTAGGCACTTGTCTGTGAAGCCTAAGGACCCCAGTTTGAGGCTCGATTCCCCAGGATCCAAGTTAGCCAGATGCACAAGGGGGTGCACATGTCTGGAGTTTGTTTGCAGTGGCTGGAGGCTCTGGTGCGCCCACTATCTCTCTCTCTATCTGCCTCTTTCTCTCTCTGTCTGTCACTTTCAAATAAATAGATAAAAATAAACAAAATTTTTTTTTAAAAAATTCTTAAAATTTTAACAAATAATAGGCTGGGAAAATGGCTCAGGGATTAAACATGATTGCTTTTTAAGCCTGCAAACCAGAGTTCAGATCCCTGAGTCACATAAACCCAGATACAAAGTAATAAATCTGTAATACTGACATGCCAAAGACGATGGGAGACAGAGTCAGGAGAATCCTGAAGCTTGTTGCCAGCTAGCCTGGCCTTCCCAGCAGCAAACCACTAAAAGAGATCCATCCTATCTCAAACAAGGTAGAAGGAGAGAGGCAACAATACAAGATTGTCATCTGACCTCCACATGCACACCATGGCATACCCACACACACATAAAAATTAATAAATGAAACCAACATATAAAAATAATATTTTACCCTGTTTCTTTCATATAAATAAATAAACAATAAACAAATAAATAAAATGGGCTGGAGACATGGTTTAGTGGTTAAATGTTTGCCTGTGAAGCCTAAGGACCCCAGTTGGAGGCTCAATTCCCCAGGACCCATGTTAGCCAGGTGCACAAGGGGGTCTGGAGTTCGTTTGCAGTGGCTGGAGGCCCTGACATCCTGGCATGCTCATTCTCTCTCTCTCTCTCTCTCTCTCTCTCTCCCTCTTTCACTCTCTCTTTGTCTCTCTCATATAAATAAATAAATAAACAAAAAAATTTAAATAATATTTTACCAATTAACTGGTTTATAAGAGCCAATATAAGCCACCAACCAACAAAAATCTCCAAATTAGTCATACAATCACATGAACAAATGCACAAGAAAAATAAAAACACTTGAGAGCTGGGCATGGAGGCACATGCCTTCAATCCCAGCACTCCAGAGGCAGAGGTAGGAGGATTGCTGAGTTCAAGGCTACCCTGAGACTATGTAAATCCAAGTTACCCTGGGCAAGAGTGAGACCCTACCTAGAGAAACAAAACACTTAAAAATTTTAATATCCACTTCTGATATACAAGTCTCAGTAACTTATGAATAGAAAGTAAAATCTTCAAATAAAGATTACCTATAAGAAACCTACAGCTAACTTAATGGCAAGAGACTGGCTCTCTTGGGTCAGGCACAAGGCAAGTATTTGTGCTCTCACAACCTCCATTAGCTATACTGAAAGCTTCATTCAGTGACACAGCAAGATAAAACAAAAGGCATGCAGATCAGAAAAGAAGAAGTTACACTGTCATCCATGGACATAATCATCTATGTTAAAACATCTATGGAATCCAAACAATATTACAATTAATAAATGAGGCCAACAGGTTGCAATGTGTGATCAGTATTAAAACTCAATTACATCTCTACATTCCAGAAATATTTAGACACGAAAATCTTAAAATACTATCAAAAACATGACAATCTTAAGGAATTCTTTTTACAAGAACTACACATCAAAAACTACAACATGTTGCTGAAAGAAATGATGAAGACCTCAATAAACGTTGACACCTGCCATGGCTGTGAATTTAAAACTCCCCAACTCTCACACAGATTCAGTGGAGTCCAGGCACAACCTCAACAGACTTCTTTTGGTAGAAATGTACAAGCTATGTTCTGAAATTTTTACCAAAATGGAGACACCATAGAAGAAATAATATAAATTTCGACAAAGAACAGGATTGGAAAATTGATACCACCTGATTCCAAGTCTTATTATGGAGTTACAGTAACCAAGATAGTCATACTGGCATAAAAAAAGATCAGTGCAGCAAAAAGATCAGAAACTGGGGCTGGCGGGATGGTATAATGGTTAAGGTGCTTGCCCGCAAAGCCAAAGAACCCAGGTTTGATTCCCCAGGACCCACATAAGCCAGATGCACAAGGTAAGACATGCATCTGGAGCTCGTTAGCAGTGACTGGAGCCCCTCGCATGCCCATTCTCAGTCTGTCTGTCTGTCTGTCTCTCTCTCTTTCAGATAAATTAAAAAAAAAATTTTAAAAGATCAGAAATCCTGCCGGGCGTGGTGGCGCACGCCTTTAATCCCAGCACTGGGGAGGCAGAGGTAGGAGGATCACCGTGAGTTCGAGGCTACCCTGAGACTACATAGAGAATTCCAGGTCAGCCTGAGCTAAAGTGAGACCCTACCTTGAAAAACCAAAAAAAAAAAAAAAAAAAAAAAAAAATAAAAGATCAGAAATCCATCCACATATGTGGTCACGTGATTCTTGTCAAAATTGTCAGAATAATTCAATATGAAAGGAATGTTTTAAATAAACTTGTTAGAACAATTAGCTAGCCACACTAAAAACAAAGAATTTTGATCTTTACCATATACTCTATATAAAAATTAACTTGAAATAGGTCTTAGCTAAATGTAAAAGCTAAAATGATAAAATTTGAGAAGAAATGCTAAAAGTCTTAGAAAAATTTCTTAAACATAACACTTAAGACTCACAAATTATAAAAATCACATATTCAAAATTAGTGAAATTTTAAGTTTTGCTCTGAAAATATAATTTGCTGACAAAGTACATGAACATATCCTACAATTCAATTCAGCAATAGAAGCCAAACAGCTCAATGTTTTCAATAGGAACATGATCTGACCAGATACTTTGCCAACACAGATATTAGGATGGCAAACCATCACATGAAAAGATGTGTAACACATTAGTCACTAGGAAAATACCAATCAAAACTATAATAGGAAACTAACATACACCCTCTAGAATGGCTATAATTAAACTGAGAATAGCCAAGCAATTGAGTACCAAGCACTGAAACTTTCATACAGTGGCCAGAATATAAAATATTAAAAACAATTTGTGAAATAGTTTTACTAAAAAAAATTACAAACTTAGGGGCTGGAGAGATGGCTTAGCAGTTAAGGCATTTGCCTGCAAAGCCAAAGGATCTCGGTTCAATTCTCCAGGACCACGTAAGCCAGATGCAAAAAGGGGTGCAAGCATCTGGAGTTTGTTTGCAGTGGCTGGAGGCCCTGGTGTGCCCATATTCATTTTCTTTCTCTCTCTCTCTCTCTCTCGTTCTCTCTCTCAAAGAAATAATTTTAACCTATGCTATGATCTGGTCATTCTACTCCTTAGTTTTTACCCATGAAAAATTAGAGTGTATGTCCCTACAAAATACTTGCCTATGTGTATACATAGCCACTTTGCATTAACATAAAAACTGAAAACAACCTAAATGACCAACAGCAAGTAAGTGCTTAATCAATCATGATGCTATCAGACAGTAGAATATTCCCCCACAATAAA
Source organism: Dipus sagitta (assembly GCA_036346955.1). Taxonomy (NCBI): domain Eukaryota; kingdom Metazoa; phylum Chordata; class Mammalia; order Rodentia; family Dipodidae; genus Dipus; species Dipus sagitta. The sequence continues at coordinate 161,075,719 of CM070771.1, forward strand.
AACTAACATGAAACATTAGTGATACATGAAATAGCATGAACATATCTCACAAATTATGCTGAGAGGAAGAAGCCAGACTAGGAAAGTACCCATACTAAACATTCTATTTATATAAAATTTGTGAATATAAGAACAACAACAACAAAATCAATAGTTGTCTGAAGAGAAAATGAGTTTGTTTGTAGGGGTGGATAGGGATTGTAGTAAGGCAAGAAAAAAACTTGAGAGTGGTAAAATATTCATTGTGAATTGGTGATTTCAGTGATATTTACATGTCAATTCTTATAAAATTTGACACATTGGATAATGTAATTTGTGGTACAGTTATGTTTCAATGTACTTTTTGAAAATTATTTTAAATTCTGTGTCTTGTCCTTACTAGAAATTTCACAAGTGATGTTCAAATTGTTCCATTATCCATATACACTAAGCAGATGCTCTGTGGTACCAAACTCCCCCCTCCAAAGCCTGGGGACTTGTTTCCTTTGAAGATGTTCCCTGTATTTCTAAAGCATGACCTACCTTCCTGGAGCTGGGAAGAAGGCTCTGTGCAGAATTCTGAAAATCCACCAAGGCAAAACCAAATGACTCATTCATCACTCCTTTTCTTTGTGTACATTTGACAACTCACCATTGATTTTGGAAATTTCCCAGTCATTTTGCAAACTTCCACTGCCAAGGGAAAATGCAAACTGGGGCCCCCGAAATGACTGCTGATCATCATCAGTGGCCTCAAAGATGATGCTCCCAGTGGCACTGAGGGGGTGGCAGAGGAATAAGCCTGTGTACTCCTTGGCTAGGCGCGGGGGGTTGTCATTCACATCCGTGAGGGCCAGGTGGAAATTTGCCGTGGAGCTCAAGGAAGACCCACCTAAGGAAGTGAAAGGTATCAGGTATGCGCATTATCCATTAGGCAAAATCATATTTCTTTCTAAAAATTAGTACTAAAGTAGCACAAAGAAGATTAGCCTGTAGAATCAAAGACCTGTTTTTATTTCTGGTTAAAATACTTAAATGATCCTAACAAAAACTGTATGCTAATATTATATATACATATGTACATTTATAGATGCCTAAAGCTCAGAGAAGTTATGTGGTATAAGCTCCAACAGCTAGTGAGCAGTAGACAGGCTGACAGTCCAGGGTCACTATGAACTTCCCTCACAATCCTTCTTGAGGCATGATGGCCCAGCTCTCTAAGCCTCTTTGTGAAGATCTCACATATAAGCAGAAAATAGAAAATGGCTGCATAAGTGTTATGTTGCTATTGTGAAAAATCTTGTACTCTGTTGTCTGGCCAGTGGTAGCAGTGTGATCTTAGATAAGTCACTCAGTTTCTCAGTGTCTTGGTTTTCTTGTGCACAAAATACAGCTAATGGTAGAAGCAGTCTCGTAGTGTTGGATGACGAGTAAGTAATCCCAGGAGGTGAGCACAGTGTGCGGCTGTCATTGCTGTGTAAACATGGACGTTCTCCACACTTCCTGACTCTGCTTCAGTTCCAGGAAACCCCGTTGTCACTCCAGCTTGGATTCCAGTAAGCCCTGTTTTGTTGCTGTGCTTCTTAGCTGTCTTCTGTGTGCCTAACTTCTCTAAACCAACAAAGAATCCCACTTCTGTTCTTGCAGTTGTTTTATCTATTCTTATTATTTCAATGCCAACAACTGAAAATAGAACAGAGTTTTGAATGATGGTCCTGATCCACGAAGCTTCTAAAATGTGAAGAGGCCCTTAGGGCATATGCAAAGAAAAATGCTGATCCCCACAGGCTGAAGGTGTTCACAGCATCAAATCTCAACAAAAAACTTTCCACAGATGTATTGGGTGCTTTATGATCCCAAGCTAAACATAGACAATGTGATAATGATTGACAGAGCAGTCCCTGGCCCACCCCAGAAAAGCCAATCCACTCACACATCTGTTCTGAAGATAGCATACAGCTCTGCATTTCTGCCTACTTCTGTTTGACCTGATCAATTTGTTTTTCTTCATCTTTTCACACACGGGGACCATTTTGATGATTCTTGTCTCTGTTCTATTCCTTATCCCCATTGGGCTTCACATCATAAAGTTTATTATTTTTGGTCTAAAACTGTATTTAATAATAGATTTTTCCATTCTCATTGTTTTTGTAAACCAAGCAGATATATTACTGCTAATTAGCATCCTTGATCAGCATAAGATCAACAGAATTTCTATTGGAAATTGGAAAATTCCATTTAAGGAAACTCAGTATTTTAATTACCAGCCTTATCTCTGATTAACATACTATTCCTGTGAGTTTATTTTCATTTTAATCTGAAAATTTTCCTGGAACTTCATGTTCAGAACCCGTGGACAACTTGTATCACCATAGTTAAATTAAATAGAATGCAAAAATTATGCAGTGATGGTTTAAACATTCTGGTCTTACTATATAATAGCTCTTTCTTCCAAAAATCAATCCCATTTCATCTCAACACAGATCCTCAGGTGCCTCCAAACGTGAATCAGAGTCCAAGGATGGACTCCCAGGGTTGTTATGAACAAGCAGGCTGGTGACCTGACACATACCCAAGTGCGGAACATCACATAAAACACGTGCCGCTTCCAAAGAGGATGAGACCTGAGGATCTGCAATTTGAGGCTCCACAGACCCTTTCCTGGAAGAAACCCACAACAACCTCCTTGGAGGAGGGACAGAAGTTGTCCAGGCACTCTGGAACTTTCCTTAAGAGGCTCTAGCCCCTGCAGAAAACCAAAGCTGGCAGCATCCCTGATGCCTGGCCAACCTCCAGCGACACCACTGACTGGAAGAAGCCCAGATTGACACTGGTGTTCTCTAACAAAACCAAGAAGGGGTGAGCATTTTCCCATGGTTTTGTGCCCATCTCCCGCTTGACTTTAAGGTTATATCCAGTCTAGTGATTTAACCCCATCAAGTTTCTTATCCCCCCTCCTCTCATTTTTATTGATGTTTTCCCAGCTAATCCATGTTCCATTTTGTTTTGGATTGTCTTATTCTCACCTACTTCAGTGGCCACCACTTGCACCCGATACACACTTTCCGCTTCCCTGTCCAGCGGAGCCACACTAAAGATCTCACCAGTGACTGAGTCAATTTTAAGCCAACCTCTCTTATCGCCTCTCAGTGAATAACTTCATAAAAAGAGAAAAAGAAGGCTTGTATTACTTTGCATGAAAATAGACATAGTTCTTATCTTAATATGGTATTATGACAGCATTATCATTTGGTTGCAATGTAGAATGCATTTACAGAATCATTATCTCATTAACTTTTTTATGTACATATCATCTCTCTTTCAAAGGGGAGCTTGTTCATTCAGCAACACAGTGCTTGTGCCTATTATATCAAGAAAGGGTTAGTCACTTTCCTAGCTATTAAAGAACTCAATGTAAAGCCACCTCTTCTGAGACTTTCCAGTATACTACCACCTCAAAGGAGACAAACAGAGGTGGAAATTTAAGTAAAACAGGACCATAGACTGCTGGTGGTTCAGTGAGCCCCTCATTAAACAAAAATGCAACAGACAGGACTAAGGGAAGGGCTTATAGAAAAGGGCTTTTAGGTGGAAACAGACACATAAAGGATTCCATTAAAATATGGCAAATATGGGCTGGTGATGGCTTAGCAGTTAAGGCATTTGTCTGCAAAGCCAAAGGACCCAGGTTTGATTCCCCAGGACCCATGTTAGCCAGATGCACAAGGGGTCATACATGTCTGGAGTTTGTTTGCAGTGGCTGGAGCACCCATCCTCTTTATCTCTCCCTCTCTTTCTCCCTCTTTCTCTCTGTCAAATAAATAAATAAATAAATAAATAAATAAATAAAAATAAAATTTTTAAAAATATGGTAAATACAATGAGGGGCTGGAAGCCCACTGAGCTTTATGGGAATGACAGACATCCTTGTGAAACAGATGTTAACATAGGTAAGAAAGGTGCTTCAAGGGTACTTCAGCCAGACAAGAGAGGCTGAGAATAGCCTGGTGCACATGGGGGAGTCATGCTTCAGTGGTGCTGAGTGTACATCAGAGGTCATGGGTGAGAAACATGAGGCCACATAGACCTGAAGAGCCAGATCATGGTAACCACAGGCAGCCATCAAATGGTGCTGATCAAAAAGGTGAACTGGCCATATTTGTGTTTTCAAAGGAACTCATGGCTAGAGAGATTGTTTAGCGGTTAATGCACTTGCCTATGAAGCCTAAGGACCCAGGTTCAATTCCCCAGAACCCACATAAGCCAGACGCCCATGGTGGTGCATGTGTCTAGAGTTCATTGGCAATGGCTAGAGGCCCTGATATGCCCATTCTCTCTCTCAAATAAATAAATAAAAATATTTTTTAATAAAAGGAACTTATTAGTTGGGTATATAAAAGATTAATTTGAGAGAAACAATAAAACCAATGAGTTTAGCCTGGAGAGCAGCACACCATTGCCATAAAGATGTCTGCATCCTTAAACCAGATCTGCCCACTCCCACCTCAATAAAAATTTAACGGAAGTTAAAAAACTACCTGCATATATGTATTCAAAACAGTTTTAATTTTTAAAATACTTATTTAAAATGTCAAAGACCACATATATATTGAGTAAATTAATGACTTCACATTGAAGCAAACCTGTTTGTTCTATTGCACCAAAAACTTGGCTGAGATGGAAATAGTCACATATTTTCAGTCCTACTCCTTGAGCACTCACCCCTCCAAGAGTGTGGAATGAGTCTTGCTGCCCCAGACCAGCTCTCTGAGGGCAAGGGAGACTTAAGCTCTCTACATCTACCTCTTTTGCCCTCACCCTGCAAGGTAGCATGTTCTCCCTCTGTTGGGCTTTCACCCACTTTTACCTAGAAGTCCAGTATGATTTTCCGTAAGGCCTTGCCCCAGACCAAGGCCTGCATGACAGTTCAGGTACAGAGAATACCTGGGGCTGCCCCAGTCTCTGGGGTATGATTCCCACCTCCTGACCTCACCGGCTCTCAGCTGAGGCTGTAGCAAGGAGGCTGGAGACACCCAGCATTGCTGCCCACGTATCACTTGCCTGAACCACGGCCAGAGATTCTGCTTCCAATTGCTGGCTGTCTTATTGGAGGCCAGCCTTAGAGCCAGTGCAGGCTCCTTCCCCAGAGTCCTAGCCCTCTTTAGCCCTCTGGCTGTGGTCCACCCAGCCCTGTTGTCCTGTACCTTACGGCCAGACCTTCGGGGTCCCTGGCAGTCACATTGCCCACTTTAGTGCCCACAGCCACATCCTCACTGACTTTTTCTTGGAACAAATATTGGGAAAATGCAGGTGCTTCATTCACATCTGTCACAATGAGTTTGAAGGAGGCAAATGAACTGGCATTATACAGGACGCCAGGCACCAGAGGCTCTGGGTTTTCTGCACGCAACATGATGTTGGAAACTGGTGCTGTTTCAAAATCAAGAGGCTGTGGAAAGAGAGAAAAAGAGGGAAAATTAATTAGAGGTAATTGATCCCTTAAAAGATTAATTTCCACCGGGCGTGGTAGCGCATGCCTATTAATCCCAGCCCTCGGGAGGCAGAGGTAGGTGGATCACCATGAGTTCAAGACCATCCTGGAGCTACAGAGTGAGTTCCAGGTCAGCTTGAGCTAGAGTGAGACCCTACCTCAAAAATAAAATCGGGGCTGGAGAGATGGCTCAGTTGTTAAAGGTGCTTGCTTCGAAAACCTGCTGGCCTAGGTTTTATTTCCCAGTACCCAAGTGGAGCCAGATGCACAAAGTGGCCCATGTGTCTGTAGTTTATTTGCAGGGGTAAGAGACCCTGGTGTCTCATTCTCCCTTTGCCTTTCTCTCTGTTTGCTAAATAAAATATTTTTTTAAAAGCAGATTCGTTTCCTGTACACCTTTAAAGACAGTGTCAGCAAATGCCACTTCTTTAGACCAGAACCATGCAGGTTCCTCTTCAACATTATTCATTATTTCTTTTGAATGATTATGTGTTCACGCATGGCATGTAGGAATGTGGATGGATGGGCATGCATATGTGAAGGTCAGAGGACCGTCAGTCCTTGCCTTTCACTTCCTTTGAGGCAGTGTTTCCCATTCTTGTTGCCCACCACTACTGGCTTGCCCTTCCAGGAAACTTATTCTTTCTCTGGCTCCCAGCTCATAGGCATGGTGGGTGTGCTAGGGAAACAGAAGCCTGACACAGCTTCTAGCTTTTATGTGTGGTCTTGGGATCTAAAATCAGGTGCTTTATCCACTGAGCCATAGCCATAGCCCACAGCTCTTAACATTTTAATGTGTTTTGGCTTTTCTGGAAGAAAACTCTAACATAGCACTCTGTAGATTCATTTAATCCTGAGACTTTGTTCATCCATTGAACAGAAACTTACTGATTCTCTTTAGACAGTTCTCAGGCACAGCTCAGGAAATTCTCATATTACAGTGATATCCCAGTGGAATGATTTTCCAGTGACCTCAGTCTCAAAAACCTCAAATGGGAGACTCTAAGCTCATAGAGAGTGAGAGAGATGAGTAGAGGCCATTGATATGTCTTCTTCCAGACATAACAAAGGATGAAAACAAAACCAGTTTTGTTTCTGTATTTAAGAAGCAGGGATGTCTAAGATGGAAAGAGTTGATTCAGAAAACAGAAAGAGGCCTGCCTCTGGAAGTTTCTAAGCAGTTTCTATATGACTGCATAGAAAGGACTTAACTATCATATAAATAACTGACTTAAGGGAACCATCTGGTCCCTCTCTAAGCAGAAGCCTATGATTCTTTAATTTTTTGTCTGAATGTGTGTGTTATTTTGTGATGTGCGTGTGTGTGTGTGTGTGTGTGTGTGTAGTATATGCACATGTGCATTGGGAATCTTCCTTTATTTCTTTTCTACCTTATTTCCCTGAAACAGTTTCTCACTGAACCTCAACCTCATGTTCTTTTTCAGTTAGATTGGCTGACCAGGGAACCCCGGTGAGCCTCCTGTCTCTGTCCTCGCCCCTCTCAGCACCAGGGTCAGGGATAAGTGAGTGCTGGAGATCAAACTTGAATCCTCATGGCCACACAGCATGTATTCTTACCCACTGAGCCAGCTCCCCAAGGCCCTGATATCTATCATTTTTTTTTTTTAATGAGGAAAAAGTCATTCTGCTACAGTCTGATAAGAGTGTACAGCCTCTGCCACAGGCCTCCTAACTGAACTCAAGGGTCTTTGAACCCCTGGCAGCTAAAATCTAAATATGGCATATATGTGTATACATGAACTTTTGTAAGGATGGGTTTTTATTGGATCCTCAAAGGGACCCAAAAACCTCAAGAGGGAACTGGTGCAAAGCCCAGAGTCATATTATGGATAATGGAAGTGTACATTCACACTCTTTCACTCTTCTAGCCCTGGAGGACCCAAGACTTCTTAGTGAACTACTGGTCCTTCAACCATACCTCACCTCACTCAGTTCCTCATCGATTACCCAGAGATGGCAATCTCCATTCATGGTTGCATGAGTTCATCCTGCCCTTCCTGACCTCTGACAAGATCTTCTCCACTGGGACTGCTCCTTACTATTCTCATCACTTTCGCTAACACACCGCCTAACCCCAGACATACTCCATATCCACGTACCCTGCAATCTCGTGACACCTATGCCAGGATCCAATGGCTTCATTATACAGATCCTCACTGACCATAAGCTCTGCGAGAGGAAGAATTGGGGTACATGTACCTCACTTCTCACCTCTTCTCTGGCACACAGTACCCATGGTATTTTGGCGAGGAAAAAAAATAAAATAAAAAAAAACATAAGAAAAATTGGGTCCTTGAGAATTCTAGTGGAAAGAAGACTTCTGAAGGATGTCCCTCTGTCCAGAAACCCCTCTTCCCAGGCATACAACCTGACAGCTCAATTCCTAATTCACAAGCACATTGGAAATTTGGAAGAGAACGAATCATGCGACTTATTATCATTTGAGATAGAAGATAAACACTTTGTTTGACTATATGGATGTAAAAGTTTGTAAGCTAACCAGGATGTGAAAGAACAGGTTGTTCATAGAGATAAGCACCTACTGTGTGCAGGGTGTGGTCCCTCAAAGACTTCTTGTTCTGACAAGGCCCTAATCACTCTGCATCTCAGAGAGTAACAATGGTGTCCAGCTGGGATCAGAGCCCAGGAAACCCACAAGGCAGGAAGCAGCTCTCAGGCACTCAAGACAAAAGCACAAAAATGATGGGACATGAACTTCATCTACCAGCCTACCAGGATAATGACAGTGCTCAGTTTCTTGACGGTCCAGTCACCCCAGGCTCAGGCAGCATACCCAGACACAGGAAGTCCATCGATTTTACTTGCCACGTAGGTCCTAAGTCCCCTACCTGCCTTTTCCATCCCATCACTATGGCCCCTGAGACATATAGGTAAAAAATGAAATAGTATGTGTACTATACTATAGTATGTGAGAAGCAGCCTGTGGCAGCAGAGCAGAACATATAAAACTGAGTGAAGGAGATGACAGACAAGACTGGATGTCAAGCCAAGGAGCTGGGACTTTCTTGTTTTTTTTTAAATTTTTTTTTGTTTAATTTATTTATTTGAGAGTGACAGACAGAGAGAGAAAGAGGGAGAGAGAGAGAGAGAGAGAGAGAATGGGCATGCCAGGGCCTCCAGCCACTGCAAATGAACTCCAGACGCGTGCGCCCCCTTGTGCATCTGGCTAACGTGGGTCCTGGAGAATCCAGCCTCGAACTGGGGTCTTTAGGCTTCACAGGAAAGCGCATAACCGCTAAGCCATCCCTCCAGCCCATGGACGTTATTGTTGACTGACAAGATCAGACATGTTTTACTGAGAGCTACATAAGTGGCTACATGAAGAGTGGATTTGGTCTGATTAAAAGCAGGACAGGGAACTGAGTCAGGAGATGTCAGTGTCCTTTAGCACTTATTGAGTGAAGGGACAAGAGACAATGAACAACCTATCATTGAGCAGCCTCTGCCTAACTTCCATACCACCCAACCAGACCTGCCAGAGGAAAAAAAATAGAACAAATAATTAGGCACTAAATCAATCAGCAAAGCCAGGTCCACATGCACACTCTTTCATGACATGGATGTGCCATAGGTTAAGTAGAGAGACCCATCAGGGACACATCCATCGCATAAACCAGAAAGCCTGTCCTTACCACAATTACTTCTCTGCACCTGAATGCCTGAAAGGTCAGGGCAGGAATTTAGATTCAATCTGGAAGCAGAGATATGGCACTGAGAGAGGACCCAGGAGGGAAGACATTTCACATTTTCACCAATGATGGGAGATGAGGAAAAACTGTGCACATTAGTCTTCCAGTTGATGCTTGAGCTTGTGAGAAATACTCATGACTCCAAAATTTTAAAGGACTAGTCACAGTGGGAAGGAAAAGTTTAATTTTAAAAAAATGAAGACCAAAGCAAAATACTAAGTTTCAGTCAAGGATATTTCAGAAGAATTATTGATGAACCAAGTAGAGCTAGCTAAACAGATGATGGTAGGTAGGTGGGTAGATAGACAGGCAGACAATAAATCCATCCTGCTCACAACCAATACTTGCTTAGCCCCAAGAACATGATCATCCCCTGTCCCATGGAACACTGCAATCCTTCAGCCATATCTCTACGACTGCATCTCTGCCCTGTTTAACGGGAAGGTTTCATTTTCTCCCCAAGAAAGGTATATCGGATGACCCTGGGTGGGGGTTCCAAGTGAGTCATGGTAAACCTTTATGAGTTCTAACATAGATGAGGCAACCACAGAGGAAAGAGTCCAGAGAGGGATACATCTCTGGGGAAGGATGACAGGATTCTGTAGAAAGGGGCAGGAACTCTAAATTGGTACTCTATCTCCAGGCTGTCTAGTCTGTATAGAGGGAGGGACAAAGCAAGAGCCAAGGGCTTTGTAGCACCATAAAAGATGAAATTATAGCAGGTATGTGGAAGCAGATTTTGTTGAAAAGTGCTCACTCCGCACTTGGACTTGCAAGATAACTAAAATAAGGATGTATGTCTGTAACCCTGACTTTTTTGGCATCTGTCTACCTCAGCTTAAAACTTTGGATAAGACTCCTGATTAATTCTTTACATGGGCATGTCACCCACTGAAAGAATGTTTGTTTAAGAGCTGTTGAAACCTAACCTCTCTCATCCTCCTTCAAGGTTGAAGGTACAAAGATGAGGGCAACTGAGATATCTTATCTTTTATAACATCCTGCTCCAGGACCCCATGAAAAGAACTTGACAGACTCTAGTCATTCTCCTAAACCTATGGTCACCCTGGAATCCAGAAATAGCAGGGTATGACAGACAGATAACCTCCAAGCAGGAGGAACTATCTCATGGGCACCAGATGGTCCCCTCAAGTGATAAGGACTTCTTTCAACTTTTAGAAACAGGACTTAGGTAATTATCAACCATACCTTGACCAAGACTGCTTCATTACATACTCCTCCTGTTCCTCCCCCATTTCTGCCTCTATTTAAACCCAAAGCTCATGTCATAGTTCAAAGATGGGCTGAATTCTGAATCTCATTGGTCTTCCCAACATAGTTCTACTGTGAAATCCTTTCCTGACTGTTTTCTTTCTTTGGGACAATGGCTAGACTTTACATGTTGGAATCCCCAGAGTCATGACCATGGTTTAGGACTTTAGTGACAAAAGTAGGGATACAGCGGAGATGAACACACTGAAAATAACCCCACAATTTCCATCACTCTCAAGAGGAGTCTATTCTAGTTGTGGTGGAATAAGTGATTTTCAGCCTAAAGAATGAAAGGACTGTTCTACCCTGATTCCCCACGTTTGCAATGGGCAGCAGGTAGAGCAGTGTCACCCTACCACCACATAGTCTCCAGATTTAGCAAACGAAATAGAAAATCTCTACTTAAATTTAAATTTCAGATAAATTTTTGTATATGTCTCATGCAACATGTCTGTACTTTAAAACTTGTTCGCCCTGTGTTTTATGAATTCTATGGAGCAGTATTAGCTCACTGTAAAGTGACAGCTGAGAACTAGAACCATGGCTATCTTCCAGGAGGACAGGAATGACAGAATGCTCCAGTAATCCTCTGCCATGCCTGAGAGGTCACCACAATTATGTTCCCTCTGCTTATTGGTCCTGATACACTCATGAGTCAATCTACCCACAAAACACACAAAATCATTCAATGGGCTATTTACCTTCTTAATCTTGACATATCCTGCGTTGCTTTGGAGATCTGTGTCAACAACCAGTCTTCCCTCACTGTCTCCCTGTATGATCTTGTACAAGATTTTAGAACTCCCAGTAAATGGTTCATCTGCATCCCTGGCTTGGATGGTTAAGATAATGGATTCAATGGCTGTATCTTCAGGGAGAGTCACGTTTCCATACTGAGGAGAAAATGGGAAAGAAACACAATTTCCATTGCCATTAAGCGTAATCGCCAAAGAGAAAATGTTTGTTTGGGTTGCAATAGGCACAATTCATAGTTTTCATCAGCATTACCATACAAACTTTTTTTTCTTAATGAAGATGCTACAGTTGATTTTAAATCATTTATACTCATGAACTGAAATCTTTGGTTCCAAGGAACACAACATCTCAGACCTTCTCAAAGGATTCTAAAACAGATTCTCTCTCTCTCTCTCATATCCAATATGTTTAATAACTCTAATTTTAGTAATAATGATATAAATATATTGTAGAATATACTGAATACCTGTAGTGTGACAAATACTTTACATACATTAATTCTTTTTATTTTTTTTAAGCATGGTCTCACTTTAGCCCAGGTGGACCTGGAATTCTCTGTGTAGTCTCAGGGTAGCCTCCAACTCATGGCAATCCTCCTACTTCTACCTCCCAAGTACTGGGATTAAAGGTGTATGCCACCACACCTGGCTCTCATTAATTCTTTTAAAGAATATTTATTTATTCATTGGCATGTCCACACACCAAGTTCTCTTCAACCGCAAACAAATGCCCATCTGGCTTTATGTAAATGTCTGGAGAATGGAACTCAGGTGGGCAAGCTTTGCAAGCAAGCACCTTTAACCCTGCTTTTTATTTTAATTCTTAAACCAATGAAGGAGTAGAAGAGCTCGAATGTTGGAGGCAAAGAGTTGGGTACGTGTTCTAAACTTTCCTTTGTTAGTTAAGTGATTTAGTTACATCCTTTCTTTAAAACAGAGTTTGTGGCTGGGGAGATGGCTCAGCAGTTAAAGTGCTTGCCTGTAAAGCCTAAGGACCTAGTTTCAATTCCCCGGAACCAACGTTAAACCAGATGAACATGGTGGCACATGCCTCTAAAGTTTGTTTGCAATGGCTATAGGTCCTGGCATGCCCATGCTCTCTATTTCATTCATACATATTGGTATACAAGGTGTGGTTTCACTCTACCTCAGGCTGACCTGGAATTTACTATGTAGTGTCAGCGTGGCCTTGAATTCACAGCAATCCTCCTACCTCTGACTCCCGAGTGCTGGGATTAAAGGCATGCACCACTATGCCTAGCTAAAAATAAAAATACTTTTTAAAATCTGAATTTGATCAGAAAATCTGTCTAAGAGAAATATTGTGGCTTAATTCCTGTTTGTTATGGGCCTTAAAAGGAGGAAGGCATGGAAAGCCCCTAAATGGCTGCTACACAGTCAGTGCTCAAAAAAAGATAAGCAACAAAAACCCCTAGTGAGTGGCAACCTTACTAGTGACATTTGACAGAGGTGTTAAGGACTGGAGTGGTCAAGTCTGCCAGGATGACATAGCTGGTGTAATCACCCAGACTCGGGATGCAAACTCATGTGCGGAGAACTCCAAAACCTGTGCTCCTCCCACTGGTCTAAAGCTTTCCCTGCTTCCCTGAAACCTCTTAGATCCTGTCACTCTCCCAACATCATGATTTCAAAGATGGCAACTAATGGCCAGGACCCAAGAGCAGACTGTGGCAATGGAAGAGGCAAGCTCACGCTCACCCTTGCCCAATTTGCAATTTGAAGCTCTTAGGCTCCCAAAGTGAAGTCTTCTGCTCAGTGTAATGAAACGTAGGAAAACCATGACACTGGGAAAGGATAAAATGCCCCAGAGACTGGAGGCTGAGAATAAATAGTTCTTTACTTCATGCTTGCTTAACCGCAGTGGCAGTTACAGGAGGTATGTTCAGTCACACTTCTTACTGTTCCAAAGCCCCCCCATAAATCAACCCCCATCGCTGTCATAGCCCTGTTCCTATTTTGATTTATGGACATCAGAGGGCTATGAGCTGCTTCAAACTGACTTAAACCGTAACATAACAATCTAGTTGGAAGTGACTTATTTTTACTTTAAGTAATCTGAGGCATCCCTTTTAAAGGAAGCAATGATAACACCATTACCACATCTGTAGCCTGCATCAACAACAATGAAATGGTTATTTGCCTTTTTCTTGTTTTTTTTTTTTTAAATATATTTTTCTCTATGCCCAACTCTAATTCTTGGAAATGTATGAAACACATTTTTCTTTAGCTATAAAGCTAGGGCCATTTTTTTTTCTTCTCCTTTTCTCTTCCCAAGTGTGGTGGTTTGATTCAGGTGTCCCCCATAAACTTAGGTGTTCTGAATGCTAGGTTCCCAGCTAATAGAGATTTGGGAATTAACACCTCCTGGAGGCAGTGTATTGTTGGGGCAAGCTTATGAGTGTTATATCCAGTTTCCCCTTGCCAGTGTTTGGCACACTCTCCTGTCCCTATTGTCCACCTTATATGGGCCAGGAGATGATGTCCATTCTCTGCTTATGCCATGGTTTTCCCTTGCCATCAAGGAGCTTCCCCTCAAGCCTATAAGCCAAAATAAACCTCTTTTTCCCACAAGATACTCTTGTTTGGGTTATTTCTACCTGCAATGTGAACCTGACTGCAACAGTAAAGTGGTACCAGGAGTGGGATTGCTGCTAGACACCTGACTGTGTGGCTTGGGCCTTCTGGAGCTGATTTTCAAGAGGAATGTGGAAGGATTTGAAACCTTGGCCTAAGAGACACCTTGCAGTGCTGTAAATAGAGCTTGATGGACTATTCTGGTCAGAGTTGAAAGACCTGAATGCAGTAAGAAATATGGACTATGAGGTTTAGCTTATGAGAGTAAGAGCTTTGCTTGGGCTGGGCTAGCAGTTTGTGTGAAAAGCTTGCTGTTATGCCCATGTCCTAAGAATCTGTGCAGAGTTTCTTTGCGTAGAAATGAACTGGTATGAGCAGAGGGATATGGCACAGAAAGAAAAACCTTTGGGTGAACTGCTGCCCACTCACCTGCAATTGAGAGATTATAACCTTTGAGATAGATTGGGCCAGCTGACCTGCACTGGGGCAACAGGAAGAATGTAGACTCTTTTGAAGAGGCCTGAGTGCTCAAGGAGTATCCTGTTCTTCAAAGTCTGCTTTATTACCCCCTGGGTTAACAAATTGTCATCCTACCTGGTATTGTATATAGTATAAGAAAGGCAGAAAAGAGAGAGTCATTGAGTTTGCAACATGGTCTTGTGTTTTGGAAATGGTCATGGGCAGTGTGGAACAGGATTGCTGGCTGCATAGAGACCTGATGGAGCTGTGAGGATGAACCCTGGGTTACAGTGGAGACCCAGTGGAGATACCAGGACCACAAGATGGCTGCCAAGGTGAGCTGCCGGCATGATGAAGTTTTCCAGGACTGTGAGTAGCCTAGCTGGAGGGGAGGAATTAGAATACCAGAGACTTTTGTTACTGGTTAGAATTATCAGACTTGAAGATTTGTCACTGGCTAGAGTTGTTGGACTTGAAGCTACAGAGTTTGATGCTTGCCCGTTGTTTTAAATCTTGTATTGGCTGAATGTTTCTTTGCTATGCCCAATGCCATCTTTTGCAGTGTGAATGTTTATTCTGTACCACTAAGGATTTTGGGGGGGATTTTTTTGGCATTATGGCTAAGTTAAAAGACCTTGGACTACGGGGATAGATGAACATCATTGGGATTGATAAAAACTATAGGGACTTTTAAAGTTGGACTGAATGCAATACATTTTACATCATGAATGTTTATCAGTTTATAAGGGCCAGGGGCAGAATGTGGTGGTTTGATTCAGGTGTTCCCCATAAACTTAGGTGTTCTGAATGCTAGGTTCGCACCTGATGGACATTTGGGAATTATTGCCTCCTGGAGGCAGTGTATTGTTGGAGGTGAACTTATGGGTGTTATAGCCAGTTTCCCCAAGCCAGTTTCTTGGCATACTCCCCTGTTGCTATTGTCCACCTCATATTGGTCAGGAGGTGATGTCCACCCTCTGCTCATGCTGTCGTTTTCCCCTGCCATAGTGGAGCTTCCCCTCAAGCCTATAAGCCAAAATAAACCTCTTTTTCCTACAAGCTGCTCTTGTTTGGGTGATTTCTACCAGAAATGCAAACCTGACTGCAATACCAAGTTAATACAAAACGAGTTAAAGATACTAATTTTTTGACTCAAAATGCCTGACTGATTCAATCACAATCTATTTAGTATTCCAACACATACAAAATCTACACTAAACCACATATGGCTACTCAACCCCTTTCAATTTGCCAAAGACTGTGGATGTAGCTTTTAAGCAGCCATTGGAATAAGTGAGCTGCTGGCAGGAGTTTATAAACAGACACTCCCAGGTACTGCAAGAGTGAATACTAACTAACAGTTCCTGAGCATTCATGCTAAAGATGGTGTCTGGATTTGTTATTGGTACATTGCTTAAGGCTACCTGCAACATCTGGTATTTTTCTTGGCTATTGTCTGTGTTTTTGTCCCAGAATTGGGGTTCAAATGATACAAACACAGAGGAGATGGCTCAGTGTAAAGACATTATACCACAAGCATGAGGACCAGAGCACAGATCCCCATCACCCATGTAAATGTCAGGTAGGCATGATGATCACCTATAGTCCCAGAGCTCAGGAGGTGGAGACAGGGAGTCTCCACAGCAAGCTAGCTAGCTAGAAAGGCCAAAGCTCTGGATTCAAGTGAGAGACCCTGCCTCAGTAAATCGAGAGCAATCAAAAAAGACACCCAATCCATGCATACCTGCATACACACATGCCCACAGGCATACTGACATGCATACACATATGCACGTTCAACACTCACAAAGATAGAAATATGGACAAAGTTAAGAAAAACCAAATGGTGACATCTACTCACATCTGATTTTTCAAAGATGGGAATCTGGTCATTGATATCAATAATGTTGACTTGCAGGAAACAGAGGGTCTTGAAATCTGAAAACCAGAGTCATATCACTAATGTTCACTGTAAATCACGCACTGAAATCAGAAATCTATGAGGAAAAATGTTGGTGAGTGAAGTAGCAGCCACAGCTTCCCAGTATATACGAATGGAGGATCTCTGTTCCCCACCTGCGCCCACAAGTGGGCTCCCACAAACAGGCAAGGGCTGGAGAAACCTGAGACACTTTCTGAGCTTCCCAGTGCCCCATTCTAGGGAAGGCTGCTTCCTGAGCAGGATGGATATTCTGCACTGCAGCCACCGTTTTCTTACTGGTGAAACTTACATGATCTCCAAAGTCCAGTGCAAAACTGCCCTTCGGAAAATCCTTCTGCAAGCTTCAAACAGGTGTCTTTCCTTCTCTGAATACATATGCCCTACATCAGTTCTGTCCTGCATCGTGGGGAGGTTCAAAAGCACCTGCTCCCCCCTCCAAGTAAGGGAGGAGGTGGCACTATTAGCTTCCTTCAGGGGAGCTGACATAGCTCATGGCACCCGGGGGAAATGGCACAGGCTTTTAACTGAGTTTCATAATTTGGGCACCTTGTTAGAGCCAGCATGTTGATCTTAGATCCAAGCCAAGCACAGAATGCAGATGAGGAAGGGATGTCTTGGAAGAGATCCAAAAGAAGAAATAAATGAAAGGTTCTTTGTGAGGACTTCCATCATTTGAACTGAAACATACTACACTATATAATGGTTAAGACTCTGGAACTCCACTCTGCCCCACCAGGGATGTGAGAACATGAGTGGGTTCCTCTAGCTCTACCTCTGCTCACACATCTACACAATGTGGATAGAACCCTGGCTTTCTGTCTCAAGAAGTCCCTTCAGGCTTCAGGGTAGTAAAAGCCATCTACTGTGCTTCATACCTCCTGTTAGCTTCCCTTAACCTTCCCATGGCCTTTTAAATTACCCTCCTTTAAACTCTTTTTGGTCACCTCTTTGAGAAAGCATTCTGTTTCCTGCTGCCGTCCTGATTAATAAATCCTAGTCAGTGACTCTAGAAGGTATGCTCCCTGTACTGAACATGAGGTAATCTAATAATCTAAACAAGCATATATCAGTTAAAGTTGGGCCTGGTCCCCAGAACATTTGGAGATAACAATGAGGTGCTCCCAGGCCCTGAACGCACTGGCTCTCATGGCCACATCTCTTTAACCAGGCCCTCCTTGAGTTTATGCAAAACGATGCTCCTTATAGCTGGGTCTTTAATTTTCTGTAGTGCACAAGTGAATGTTTAGTCAACACACGTATTTATCTAAAAACATTTTATAATCTGGCCTAAGCTTTTTGTATGTTTCCTTGTTTATTGCAATGACTTATCTCCTATTAGAATTCTTGATTTAAATTACATCTAGCTCTCTAAAAGTCAAATCTCCATGGGCTCCCATTCCCCTTTTTGTGCAATTGTAGCCTCTGAAGAGAATGGTGTATTGGCTGACAATTGATTAGTTTTCTGGTCTAATTTATGATACTTTAATTAAACATAAAGAAAGATAGGAAAGGGAAAGAAGACAGAAGGAGAGAAGGAAGAAAGGAGGAAGGAGAAAAGGAGGGAAAGGAGGTGAGGAAAGAGAGTGGAGGGGAGGGAACATGCTGTGTCACCATGTACATGCCACTGTTGTCTTTGTGGCATTTGCTTATACTATCTCCAGTCAGAACTGCCACATCACCCAAGTGCACATGTGCTATTTGCTGTCCATAACTGTGTCAGTCTGTGTTTTTAGATACAATCCTGCACATAAACAATTGTAATCTCATTTCCACTTTATACTCTCACATTTTCAACCTCATTCAGGCCCTGATGTCTTTCTTTGCACATGCCATCCCTGCTTCTCTAAGTCCTACATGATTTCGTTTAAAAGCATGTTCATCCTTCAAACCTTAGCTCAATAACACATCAGAAAGTCTTGTCTGCTCTCTCCCTCCTTCATGGGCTACCTTGCATGTACTTCTTCTGATTATTGACTTATGTGTCCATTTCCTCCACCAGAAGGGACACTCCTTAGAACAGATACTGGGTCTTACTTACCTGTGCATCCCTGATATCTTGTCTGGCCCCTCAACAAGTCAAGTGCTTATAACTATTTACTGAAAGCGTGGGTGGTAATAGTGTGAAACTGTCACTTCACTGTGGACAGGGGCCGTTTATTATAATCACCTCTACTGCACTTTATAACATAGTGCTAAACAAATGCAAGACCCTCAATCTCTGTCAAGTTACTAGATTTCAAGCATTTTGTATTGGGCTGATAAACTCAAGTTCTCCCAAGATAGCCACATCTCAGATGAAATGATTCTCTTCTCTTTAATGTGCATGTAGCCTATATCCCTCAGATAACAATTACAGAATTATTTGGTAATCTATGATTTGATACTAATTATCTCAAAGAAGGATTTTTATTCTAAGTGCCTCGGAAATTAATGGATGTCTTTTTGTATCTATGTGCCTTTGTGTGAGAATAGGAGCTTTCCATAACATTTCAAGAATCCTATGACCCAAAAGATGTCAAATACTTTCTTTGAATATGCAAATTAAATAGGAAAGAATGTCTCCTAATATCAAAGAAGTAACTAGAAGCTGACAAGAGAAATAGAAATTCCAAAAGACATTTCTTCTTCAATTCCATACATAGACCTTTGGAGTCTAAATGTAAAAATTGGGAAATACAATTTTATCTGTGGTCATTGTGGTAATGAGAATGTGCCTTCCAGACCTTTAACAACAAGGATATTAGCTGATGATAGCCATAATACTATACTACAAAACTCAACAGTATATCTGTACCAATGCCTTGTTTCCCATAGGCTGCCCCAGGCAGTTACTGAGCAAGGCAGTGATGCTAAGGCAGGCACATGCTCAGAAATAATGTACTATGGAATCCCGGACAGCCATGTGGAACTTTCCATAGACTGCTCAGTGGTCTGGGACATTCCCACCAACCCTTCATCACTCGGGGTCAGGCTGGTGTTGCCATATGATGGCTTGCCCTGCCTCCTCCACATTCTTCTGGTTTTCCTCAAAGGCACCCCTAGTGCGTTGAGTTGTATACAGCATTCCCCTCTTGTCTTTTGTTTCTCAAAACACCCAGAAGGACACAACAATGTTGCCTGAGCTATACCTCTGGCTTGTGTGTGAACAGCTGCTTCTGGATTGTATGCAGGTCATGAAAGAAAAACCATTCTGACCAGCATCATTCTGTAATATGACCAGGCATTAGATCAGCCCAACAAATCAAAACTATAAGGAAAACAATTATGTGTACTCCTGACAATGGGTACAATACTAACCTTGATCAGACACCTCTACCGTTAAGTTGTACTGAGGAGTATCTTGCTTCTTCAAGGACTGTCTAGATAACTGGACCTTCCCCTGATAATCTTCAATGAGAAAGAGTCCATCTGAGGGAAATTTGGGTGCTTGGTCCACAATTTTGTACTTCAATATACTATTGACAGTGTTTTCTTCGTCCATGTCATGGGCAGTAAAGACCCCAATACTGCTACCTGTGGAGAAGGAAAGAAATCCATTCACACAGGCTCCATGTGGTATGTAAAGCAGCTTCCTAGAAAACCCTGAACATTTTTAGGTAGTGGACAAATGAGGCTAGTTACCTCCAACTCACTCCCAGTACCCCTCATCTTCTGGTATCCACGCTTCATAACTTCTTCCTTTTGATATGGCAAAAATCATGAGGTAGTACTTCCAAGATGAGGTCATCACTTCCAAGGTAAGGTCAGAGAAAGATTGACTTTCATGTTGCTTCTCTCTCTCCCTACCCCCTTACCTTGTGCCTCTCACTCTGAATCAGAAGCACCTTACTGAACTAGTTAGATTTCTGATCACAGACACTGAGGTAGTAAGGGACTGCTATTTTAAGCTGATAAGTTTTGCAGCATTTTGTCATGAAGCCATAGACAATAAATACATTCTGTGACTTGTGGCATCTTTTAGAAAGGTATTCAAAGGTTGTCACCCTTCACTAAGCATTACAGATCATCCCTGAATTCCACAAAGCATCCTCAAGCATCTGCTGGCTGCTGTTAGGTATTCCATTATTACACAGCTGTCACTGTGACCAGATTCTTCTTTATATTCCCTCCAAATTCTTCAAGCTGTCATTTAACTCTTCCTGCTGAGGCAAGAGTTGGATGAAATGAAACAAGACCTAAGCAGAACGCACAGACAGTAAGTAGCGCCCATATAGTACCTGACACCAAGAATGATGACACCCAAAGGTGTGTCATGGTAGGAGTAAAAAGATCAAAAGAAAATGCTAGAAACATCCACCACAAGGTAAAAAAGGGTCTGGCCACAGAGGCAGCAAGCTGCTAAGCTTGTAGACCTTGAAAACTTACTCAGCTCAAAACATTTCAGAAAATACCAGCCTACACAGTGGGCTCAACAACAAGGAGGAAATAAACAAGGGTTGTCCCAAATCTGGAGAAGTCATAAAATTTTCAGAAGTCATACCATTCTTACAGTGCTGTTCCTACATAAGACTTAAAGATATCATGAAATTCAGTTTTTTAAAAATGTAGAAAGTCAAGTTCAAAATGTCATAGATGGAACTTAACTTCATTTGTCCACTTCCTGAATTATTATCAGCTTCCTAGAAAGGGAAGCTTAAGGGTCAAGTTCAACTTCTATTGGTCTACTTATTGTGGAGTTTCGGACTCTAGATGCAAATATTTAAGCTATTTAGCCTTGATTAGGCTTTAATCTCTTTTTAACAAGTTGATTAGAACTCAAATAAGGTTTGTGGAAATGGTTCAATAGTTATAAGGCACTTGCTTTACAAGCCTGATGACATAAGTTCAAACTGTCAGCCCCCATCTTAACTTGAGAAGCAAAATGGTGCTTTACTGGCAATGGGAGGCAGAGACAGGAGAATCCTGAAGCTCATGGTGCCAGTAAAATTGGTCCTCCCAGTGACAAAAGCAAGACAGTGTCTCAAAAAACAGTAGAAGAGAACCAATAAATACCCCAAGATTATCCTCTGGCCTTTAGACATGCATGTACACACACACACACACACACACACACACACACACACCAGATTTAAAAAAGTCAAATAAGATTACTTAAGAGGAAGTCTTATAAATGAGATATGCCTAGATATGTAAACAAGACACTGTTGTATAGTTATGGAGCTGTTGATGGTGGTGACAGTGATCATGGGCATGATAATGGTGGTGGTGGCAGTTATAAAAGCTGAATACTATATAGATATTGTTAACTAAGATAGTGTACCTTTATGACTTGTGGTATGTTCAGCCTCTGTGTTGTGCCAGACATGGATAACTGACTGCCAATTAGGTCTACCAGGTGTACCTGCCCACCTTACCCCACAGTGACTAGAGAGAAGACAGGCACAGAGCATCAAGTGTCATTTCTTACCTAATACTTCATTCTCCTGGACCTCAAATACAGTCAGTGCAGATGGACATGTTGGTGGATTATCATTAATGTCTTTAACTTTCACATGAATTTCAAGTGGAAGTGCAAGTAGTTTTCCATAATCATCCTTTGCAGTTGCATAAAAAACATGCTACAATAGGAAGGTCAGAGTTAAGACTCCTTCGCTGTCCCCTTTAAAGGTAGAGAAAATAGTAATTTCATTTCCATTTCATTTACTCTCCACTCCCACCTCTCAATCTTATTGTCAATTTATTTTGAATTAGAGAATGATAAAAAATGAAATGGGTTGGATTTGTGGATCAGTTATCAAATTATCAAATTATTATCAAATTATCACAGTTATCAAATTATCAATTATTATCAAATTATCACATCATTAGCGCCAATAATATTGTGGGACATAATTTTTATGTAAAATCAATTTTTCCCTCAACTGTAATTGACATAGGACTTGGTCTTATTGTCTGAAAGGTTCTTCTCATTTTACTCACTGAATCCTTTTCCTCTCGGTCCAAGGGCTGAGTTACGTAAATATCTCCTTCCTGATCAATTGAGAATGGAAATTTTGGTAGCTTCTCCTTTTCAACTAAGGAATATTGTGCACCTGGATCGTTCCACCGCACCTGCATGGACCAAAGTGGATTGTGAGAGAAGATGCATGTGGACCAAGAGACTGGAAAGATAAAAAACAACTTTCTGGTCCTCAATACTAGATTTCTGACAATTTTGTTGCATGTCAGTAATTCCTTATGGCAATTGAACTACATTTTTAATTTTTCAACTTAAAATAGTTTTTAAAAGTGAGTTATGTTGCTAGAAAGAGTTCAAGGAGGCTCGGGAAATAGCTAAGTGGTGAAGGATTTTGCCTGCGAAGCCTAAGGACCTTGGTTCGATTTGCCAGAAATAAGCCAGATGCACAAGGGGGCACATGCATCTGGAGTTTGATTGCAGTGGCTAGAGGCCCTGGCATGCCTATTCTCTTTCTATCTGCTTCTCTCTCTCCCTCTCTCTCAAATAAATAAATAAATTTTAAAAAAGAATTCAAAAGCAAGCCAAGGAGTCTTTCCTTCTCTAAAGTAATTCTTTGCAAACACACTGAAGTTTTTGGATATTTTTTTTGGAGGTTAAACTATGAAGTCTTTATATATATGAAGCATCAAGTTAAGAGTAAAGTTGGGCTGGAGAGATGGCTCAGTAGTTATAGGCACTTGCTTGCAAAGCATGATGGCCCAGGTTCGATTATCCAGTACCCACATAAAGACACATGCACAAAGTGGCATATGCATTGAAAACAGACCTTAATGTTCTTGTTCTTTCTCTTTCCTTCCAAATAAATTTTGTTTAAAGAAAAAGCAAAGTGTACTTCATAGCTAGCATTCTGTAGGACTAAGCTATGATGTTTGATGTGCTTCTAAAATTTACCAGTGAAGGTAAATTAAGAGCAGGAGACACCTTAAATGTTTCTTCATATAATTAGATAGGTAAGAAATATGATAAATAAATAATGTACATTTTTCCCCTAAATACTCATGTCTTAAAGACTTCAGGGATAAAAGTAACTGCCAACTCCTAGAGTTATTTTTTTTAAAAAGTTAAAAAATAAACTCTACAATAGTAAGAATAGTATACCTGATTATAGACACCTGATGTATAGATAGTCTGGCTTCTTAGAGATTGTAGTATTAATACTAATAACATTTACTGAGGGTTGGTACAAGGCACACATAATCGTAAACATATTTACATACTGTATTCTCATTTCATTTCCAATAATCCTATGAGAAAACATTTGTTGTCTTCAACTTGTAGAGAAGGTAATGAGAGCAAAAACAGAATGGCTTGCCCAGGTGAAATTTCCACATAAAACTATTCTCTCTTGGAGCATTATCAAGCAACCGACAATGTCTCCTGCTGGTTATTCAGGCATCATCCATTGTTCATACTAAAAACTGCATTCATTCCTGGTTCTAAAGTAAGCTCTTGCATGTTCTAAGAATTCAACCTACACTGTTTTGAGCTGTGCCCCTCGTTCTTCTTCATGAGTTTTAGAACACCCAAATCACTTTTTCCAGGCCTGGAAATCAAATGTGCACCCCAGAATTTATTAGGCCCCAACAACAGCTAAACACATGAATTCTTTTTAGGATTTATGAATCCCTGTGGAGGTGAAATGAATAGTGAATAGTAAGATATTAGCCGAGGCCCCAAATCTGAAATGCTTAGAGTCATACATGCTGGAACGAGCTCTTGCTTTCATTTCACTTTTCTTGATGATGACATTTGTTAATTCAACACAAATAAAATTCCCTTTAGGTTATACAATAGATATGATAGGATGACTCACTCTAGAGCCCCTTAACACAAATAGTGTCACTTTTTCAACAACGTGAATCTTCAAAGAACTTCATATCATTAACATTCCTACATCCTTCATCTACTTTAAAAAATATTTATTTATTTATGTATGTATGTATTTATTTGAGAGCGACAGACAGAGAGAGAAAGAAGCAGATGGAGAGAGAGGGAGAATGGGCGTGCCAGGGTCTCCAGCCACTGCAAACGAACTCCAGACAAGTGTGCCCCCTTGTGCATCTGGCTAACGTGGGTCCTGGGCAATTGAGCCTTCAACGGGGTCCTTAGGCTTCACAGGCAAGTGCTTAACTGCTAAGCCATCTCTCCAACCGGCTTCATCTACTTTCACCAACACCAATCTCAATGCGACTTCACATACCCCTGCCAGTTACTATTTTCCCCACTTTACTAATAAATAACTTGGGGCTGAAAACAGTTAATTGACATGCTCATGATGAGTCAATCTAAGTAATGGAGCAAGAACATGGATTCAGTCATCTGCTTCCAAATACAAGGCTCCCACAGCTGCCCATGGTTTTCATGTCCATGAACCTCCTGAGTTTCCAGGAAAGATCAGATGTGAAGGTCCAGACTGGGTTTCTAGGAGCTAAGGTAATTGAGGGGAATCCAGGTAAGGACACTCACCATGGATATGAGAAGGAGTACCATTTGCAAGGAAGGAGAGGCCCACACAGGAGATGGAATGGGATCAGAGGCTACCTCCTATGACATTTTCCCTGAGCCAGCCCTGACTCTGTCACTGAACCACTAATGAGATGAATATGCCTATCCCTCAGGATGAAAAAGAATTTTTTAAAAGATCTTTGCAACCCCAAATTTAAACCATATACATGAGCTGTGCACCTGTATATATATATAACCTGCTTTAAGGCAGTCATATCCCACACTGCTGCTGGGAACAACCAGCACCTCAGCATCTACCCTTAAAGTGGGGGTGAAGTCCTCTCTGAAAGTTCAAGTACGCATCTGTGATAGTTAAGGTGTTGTCAACTTGATCTGTTTAGTAATCAATAGGTTGCTTCTAGGAAGGATCAAGTAAAGGAGGAAGTCTTTCCCCCAGGGTGAGCTCTTCCCCCAGAATGGGTGGCCCCGCCCAGAGGGGGACTTGATACAAGGAAGCTCTGGGTAAAAAGAGTCCCTTCCTTCCATTAGGCTGCCAGAGCTGCTTGCTACCTTCCAGCATGGATTGAAGACCAGTGAGGACGAAAGACCAGCATCAACTGAAGACCCCCATGGATTGAAACCCAGTGGCTCCTCAGGAAGCCTCCAGGCTTTCCAGCACCATCTGCAGTCCTGGGTCGGGACTGCTGAGGCATCTGGCCATGAGGACTGAGCAACTACCAGGTTCGGTGATTCTTGGGCCTGCAACTGCTATTGGAATACTGTAAGCTGATCCAATAAATCCCCCTTTAAAATAATTCATTCTAGCAGTTCTGTTCCTCTAGAGAACCCTGACTAATACAGAATTTGGTACCAGAAGTGCTTCTAGAGAAACAGAATTGTAAGGATGGGTTTCTCTAGTGGGCTTCGTGCTATCTGGGGTTGGCTCTCCAATTTCAATGCTGCTAAAGGCCCCACTGGTGATAAGGAGAGCACTTTTCCTGGAAATAAGGGGGGCACTAATAATCCATGGTGTGCACTATTTCAAGAACTATGTGAGATAGATTTATTTGGTGACCCTGAGTCATGTCTTGTGAAGAGCAAGGAATTTAGTGACTCTGTATTTAAAACATTTGAGTATTTGTGGAAAAGTAAGACCAATGATGAGGCTGGTTGGTTGCTTTTAGCATCTCTGGACAAACTAGTGAGGGAACAGCAGAAGCTCAAAAAGGAAAATTCTAAGCTTAAGACCCACATACATGATCTCAAGGTATCTAAGGGTGCCCTGGAGGAGAGTCTCCTCTCTAGCCAGAACAGGGCTCAGATTGCAGAAAACCAAACCCAAGCTCTCACTGTGCGATTGGCTAATTTGCAACATAAATTCAAATCCCAGCCTCACCAACTATCAGAAGTTAAAGTGAGGGCACTGATTGGAAAGGAGTAGGATCCTGTGACTTGGGATGGTGATGTGTGGGAAGACCCTGAAGAACCTGGGGACATCGAAGTGTTAGTTCTGAAGAAGATGTTTTGGATGAAAATATGACCTGCCCTCCCTTAGCAGCAGTTGTATCCCCACCTCCACATCCTGAGGTATTATCTTCCCCACCCTTGCCTGAGGGAATTCATCCCTCTTTGTCTGGAGAATCAGCAGGAAGTACTGGTACTTCTCAGTTCCCACCTGTCTTTGTCTCTAGGCCTATAACCAGATGGAAGGCTAGGCAGGCCCCTAAAGGTGAGATAGAAAGTGTGACACAGGAGGAAGTGAGGTACACCCCTAAAGAACTTCAGGAGTTTTCTAACGTGTACAGGCAGAAGCATGGGGAATATGTGTGGGAATGGATTTTAAGGGTGTGGGATGATGGAGGAAGGAACATAAGATTAGATCAGGCTGAATTTACTGAAATAGGCCCATTGAGCAGAGATTTGAGATTTAACAATGCAGCTTGTGCTGTTGGAAAGGGTGCCAAGAGTTTATTTGATTGGTTGGCTGAAGTATGGATCCAAAGATGGCCTACTGTGAGTGAGCTCGAGCTGCCTGATATCCCTTGGCTTAATGTCGATGAAGGGATTAAAAAGCTCAGAGAACTTGGAATGCTGGAATGGATTTGCCATGTAAACTCATCTTTGCCCCCACAATGGGAGCATCCAGAAGATATGCCCTTCACTAAGACTATAAGAAACAGATTTGTGAGGGGAGCACCAGCATACTTAAAGTCTTCCATCATTGCTCTTTTATGTAAAGAAGACCTCACAGTGGGAGCTGCAGTTGCTGCATTAGTTGATTTAGATGCAATGGGCATAACTGGATCTCAGGGTAACAAGGGCCAAGTGGCAGTGCTGAATTGCCAAAAGCGGAGTGAACGTATTTTTCATAATAGACAGCGTAGGCAAAATTATGCACATAAAGGTATGACTCGTATGGACCTTTGGAATTGGCTGATTAATCATGGTGTTCCCAGAAGTCAAATAGATAAGAAGCCTACTGAATTTCTTCTTGATCTGTATAAGCAAAAAAGTTCCAGAGCAAGGGAACATAAAGCCACTTTGAATTATAGCGACAGAGAATCAAGACCTCTTAATCAGTTTCTGGACTTGGGCCAGTTTACAGATCCTGAGCCCCTTGATTGAAGGGGTGGCCAGGTCCCCTTGAGGAAGGACCCTCCTGCAACTGCCAAAAGTTTCAATATTAAACTTACACCTATCCTTCCTCAGAGGGACCTGCGGCCTTTTGCTAGGGTAACTGTACACTGGGGGAAAGGAAATAATCAGACCTTTCGGGGCCTACTGGACACTGGCTCTGAATTGACATTGATTCCAGGAGACCCCAAAAAGCACCATGGCTCTCCAGTTAAAGTAGGTGCTTATGGAGGTCAGGTGATCAATGGAGTTTTGGCAAATGTTAGACTGACAGTGGGTCCATTGGTCCCCGAACTCACCCTGTGGTTATTTCCCCAGTGCCAGAATGCATAATTGGGATAGATATACTTAGGAGTTGGCAGAACCCTCACATTGGTTCCCTGACTTGTGGAGTGAGGGCTATTATGGTTGGAAAGGCAAAATGGAAGCCACTGAGGCTCCAACCACCAGGGAAAATAGTGAATCAAAAACAGTATCGCATCCCTGGAGGGATTTCAGAAATTAATGCCACTGTAAAGGACTTGAAGGATGCAGGGGTGGTGGTTCCCACCACATCTCCCTTAAATCTCCTATTTGGCCTGTTCAGAAGACAGATGGATCCTGGAGAATGACAGTGGATTATCAGAAACTTAATCAGGTGGTGACTCCAATTGCAGCTGCTGTACCAGATGTGGTTTCTTTACTTGAGCAGATTAACACATCTCCTGGTACCTGGTATGCGGCTATTGATCTTGTAAATGCTTTCTTCTCCATACCTGTCCATAAGGACCACCAGAAGCAATTTGCCTTCAGCTGGCAAGGTCAACAGTACACATTTACTGTTTTACTTCAAGGTTATATTAACTCTCCAGCCCTGTGTCATAGCTTAGTTCGCAGGGACCTTGATCGCTTGTCCCTTCCACAGGGTGTCACGTTGGTCCATTATATCGATGAGATAATGCTAATTGGACCAAATGAGCAGGAGGTGGCATCCACTCTGGAGTTGCTGGTACAGCATATGCGCATCAGGGGATGGGAAATAAATCCATCCAAAATTCAAGGACCTTCCACCTCAGTGAAATTTCTAGGAGTTCAGTGGTGTGGGGCATGTAGGGATATTCCTTCTAAGGTGAAGGACAAGTTGTTGCATTTGGCCCCTCCTACCACTAAGAAAGAAGCACAACATCTAGTGGGCCTATTTGGATTTTGGAGACAGCACATTCCTCACTTGGGTGTCTTACTCCGTCCCATATACCAAGTGACTCGGAAACCTACTAGTTTTCAGTGGGGCCCAGAACAAGAGAAGGCTCTTCAACAGGTCCAGGCTGCTGTGCAGGCTGCTCTGCCCCTTGGGCCGTATGATCCAGCAGATCCGATGGTACTTGAGGTTTCAGTGGCAGACATGGATGCTGTTTGGAGCCTTTGGCAGGCCCCCATAAGTGAATCACAGCGGAGGCCATTGGGATTTTGGAGCAAGGCCCTGCCATCGTCTGCAGACAATTATTCTCCATTTGAGAGACAGGTCTTGGCCTGCTATTGGGCCTTAGTGGAAACTGAATGTTTGACAATGGGCCATCAAGTTACTATGCGACCTGAGCTGCCCATCATGAGCTGGGTGTTATCTGACCCACCAGGCCATAAAGTTGGACGTGCACAGCAACAGTCCATCATTAAGTGGAAGTGGTATATATGTGATTGGGCTCGAGCAGGCCATGAAGGTATGAGTAAGTTCATGAGGAAGTTGCCCAAATGCCTATGGTTGCTACTCCTGTTGCAATGCCTTCTGTCCCCAAACATGCACCTATGGCATCATGGGGTGTGCCCTATGATCAATTGACTGAGGAGGAGAGGTCTAGGGCATGGTTTACAGATGGTTCAGCATGTTATGCAGGCACCGCCCAAAAGTGGACAGCTCCAGCATTACAGCCCCTTTCTAGGACAACTCTGAAGGATTGTGGTGAAGGGAAGTCTTCACAATGGGCAGAACTTCGGGCAGTGCATATGGTTGTGCAATTTGCTTGGAAAGAAAAATGGCCAGATGTGCGGTTATACACTGATTCATGGGCTGTGCCCAATGGTTTGGCTGGATGGTCTGGGACTTGGAAGGAGCACAATTGGAAAATTGGTGAAAAGGACATTTGGGGAAGGTGTATGTGGATAGAACTCTCTGAATGGGCAAAGGATATAAAGATACTTGTGTCCCATGTTAATGCTCATCAGAAGGTGACCTCATTGGAGGATGACTTTAATAATCAAGTAGATAAGCTGACCCGTACTGTGGATAGTGGTCAACCTTTTTCCTCAGCCACCCCTGTCATTGCCCAATGGGCCCACGAACAAAGTGGTCATGGTGGCAGAGATGCAGGCTATGCATGGGCCCAACAACATGGACTTCCACTAACTAAGGCTGACCTGGCTACGGCTACTGCTGAGTGCTAAATTTGCCAACAGCAGAGACCAACTCTGAGCCCCCGATATGGTAGTATTCCTCAGGGTGACCAGCCAGCAACCTGGTGGCAGGTTGACTACATTGGACCACTTCCATCATGGAAAGGGCAGCGTTTTGTCCTTACTGGAATAGACACTTATTCTGGGTATGCATTTGCCTTTCCTGCACGTAGTGCTTCTGCCAAGACTACCATCCGTGGGCTTACAGAATGCCTTATTCACTGTCATGGCATTCCACACAGCATTGCTTCTGACCAAGGAACTCACTTCACTGCCAAGGAAGTACAGCAGTGAGCTCATGATGATGGAATTCACTGGTCTTACCATGTGCCCCACCATCCTGAAGCAGCTGGCTTGATAGAACAGTGGAACGGTCTTTTGAAGAAGCAGCTACAGTGCCAACTAGGTGGCAATAGCTTGGAGGGCTGTGGGAGTGTCCTCCAGCAGGCTGTATATGCTCTGAAACAGTGTCCTATATATGGTACTGTTTCTCCTATAGCCCAGATTCACGGGTCCAGGAATCAAAGGGGTGGAAATGTGAATGGTCCCACTTACCATCACTCCAAGTGACCCATTAGCTAGATTTTTGCTTCCTGTTCCTGCAATGTTATGCTCTGCTGGACTACAAGTCTTGGTCCCAGAGGGGGGAATGCTTTTGCCAGGAGACACAAAGAACATTCCATTGAACTGGAAGCTAAGACTTCCCCCTGGTCACTTTGGGCTCCTAATGCCCTTGAGTGAACAGGCTGAGAAAGGAGTTACAGTGATAGCAGGGGTGATTGATCCAGATTACCAGGGGGAAATTGGACTGCTCCTCCACAATGGAGGTAAAGAAGAGTATGCCTGGAGTGCAGGAGATCCTTTAGGGCGTCTGCTAGTGTTACCATGTCCTGTTGTCAAAGTCAATGGCCGACTGCAACAACCCAATAGAAGTAGTGTGATAAATGGCCCAGATCCTTCAGGAATGAAGGTATGGGTTACCCCTCCAGGTAAAGAACCAAGACCTGCTGAGGTGCTTGCTGAAGGTGGAGGAAATACAGAATGGGTAGTAGAAGAAGGTAGTTACAAATACCAGCTAAGGCCACGTGACCAGTTACAGAAACGAGGACTGTGATTGCAATGTTTCTGTCCTGCCTTGATAACAGAATGTTTGTATGTATCTACACCAGTATTATGATTATACCATTAGCTAACTGTTGAACTTATATTAGACCCATTATATTAGAGACTAAGCTTTGTGTTGGGGGGAAGATTTTGCGGTTCTGGTTGTACGTGGGATAGTTATGCCATGTTAGGCGGAATTATGAGCTTGTTACTGTTTTCATTTGAAAATTAAGTACGATGTAAGGAGACATGATTTGATGCCAAGTTGACAAGGCGTGGACTTGTGATAGTTAAGGTGTTGTCAACTTGATCTGTTTAGTAATCCATAGGTTGCTTCTAGGAAGGATCAAGTAAAGGAGGAAGTCTTTCCCCCAGGGTGAGCCCTTCCCCCAGAATGGGTGGCTCCACCCAGAGGAGGACTTGATACAAGGAAGCTCTGGGTAAAAAGAGTCCCTTCCTTCCATTTGGCTGCTGGACCTGCTTGCTACCTTCCAGCGTGGATTGAAGACCAGTGCAGACAAAAGACCAGCATCAACTGAAGACCCCTGTGGATTGAAACCCAGCGGCTCCTCAGGAAGCCTCCAGGCTTTCCAGCACCATCTGCAGTCCTGGGTCGGGACTGCAGAGGCATCTGGCCATGAGGACTGAGCAGCCACCAGGTTCGGTGATTCTCGGGCCTGCAACTGCTATTGGACTACTGTAAGCTGATCCAATAAATCCCCTTTTAAAATAATTCATTCTAGCAGTTCTGTTCCTCTAGAGAACCCTGACTAATACAGCATCTGTATCCATGTTTCCTGCCCATAATGATAAACTCCACAGACATGGGGCTAGTGACAATTTGATTTGTATCTAGTAAATAAATTAGAGACAACCATGAGAATAGGTCTCTACATAGCAAGGCTGTGTATTCAGGAGGTACCTGAGTGATTTTGATGGGGTGAGGATCAGTTGAGTTTTCCAGAACCTCCACAAGGTCAGGTGCTTTCCAGATGTTTTCCTTCACTATAATATCTACAGATGTGGTGTCGCTGAAGGAATTCTCAGTCTGGCCTCCCATGTCCTTCACTGAGACCACCAGGTTATAGGAAGGATTCTTAGCAGGATCCAATTCCTGAGCTCCTATGGTAAGTAGGGGAGGATTAAAAGTTGAAATGTCTCTAAAGATGACAGAGCTGGGTCCTTTTTGAATGAATCAGATTCAGGAGGTTTTGATTTACCTTGATGAGTCAGTGATATTGCCCCAGTTTTGTTATTGATCTGAAAATACATGACGTTGTTGACCTTGGGAAGCTGGATGACAATTTCATAGAAAAGCTGGCCATTGGGAGTGGCTGGATCATCCAGGTCTGTAGCGTTGACATACATAAATGGTTTTCCTGTTAAGAAAGCATACACAGAAAAATAAAAATAATGGATGGGCTGGAGAGATGGCTTAGCAATTAAGGCACCTACCTGCAAAGCCAAAGGACTCAGGTTCAATTCCCTAGGACCCATGTATGCCAGATGAACAAGGCAGCACATGCATCTGGAGTTAGTTTGCAGTGGCTAGAGGCCCTGGCCTGCCCATTCTCTCTCCCTTTATCTGCCTTTCTTTATCTCTCTCTCTCTCTCTCTCTCTCTCTCTCTCTCTCTCTCATAAATAAATAAAAATAAAATGGTTAAAACAAACTTTTTAAAAAAAGAAATGGAAATGCAAGCCAACCATAGTATCTTTAATCTTCTAACAGCCAGAGATAGAATGGGGAAAGGTGCCCAGATTCCTATTAGTGGGGAAATGAAACATTATTCTATGCCCCCAAGACAGAGTTTCCTTAAAGTGTGGTTCAGGGAGTCCCTGAGTGTCTCATGAAATCTATGAAGTAAGTTTAAAAATATCACACATGTATAAAGGATCCATTCAGATTTCAGTATGGGGCTGGGAAGATGGTTCAGCAGTTAAAGGTTCTTGCTTACAAAGCCTGCTGGCCTGGGTTCAATTCCCTAGTACCTATGTAAAGCCAGATGCACAAAGTAGGACATGCATCTGGAGTTCATGCCAAGATGCACCATATGTTCTCATTCCCATTGTCATTATTCCTTCCCTTCTCCTTGGTTTTATACATACATATATATATATATATATATATATATATATATATATATATATATATATAGGTTTTTTGAGGTAGGGTCTCACTCTAGCAGCCCAGGCTGACCTGGAATTCACTATGGAGTCTCAGGGTGGTCTCAAACTCACAGAAATCCTCCTACCTCTGCCTCCCAAGTGCTGGGATTAAAGGTGTGAGCCACCACGCCTGGCAATATATATATTATTGACAACTTCTATACTTACAGACAACAAACCATGGCATTTCCCTCCCCTCTCTTATCCTCCTCCACTTTCTCCTCCATAACTATGCTCTCTGTCATACACCTCCCTCGCTCCATTAGTCTCTCTTTTAATTTGATGTCATCATCTTTTTCTCCTATTATGAGGGTCTTGTGTGGGTATTGCTAGGCACTGGGAGGTCTTGGATATCGAGACCAAATTCTGTCCAGACAGTTGTATGTAAGGACTGGTACCCTTCCTTTAGCTCTTACATTCTTTCTGCCACCTCTTATGCAATGGACCCTGAGCCTTGGTGGGTGTGAGATGTTTCAGTGTTGGACACTCCTTTGTCCCTTCTTCTCAGCACTATGTTGCCTTTTGGGTCATTCAAGTGGTTATTGGCCAGGGAGGTCCCTGTTGCCTCCACAACATTACAAGCTATTGCCAAGGACCTTGGTTCCCTGTGAGAAAGAGATGGTAAGACCCTATTGCTGAGGACTTCATATGCCTGAGAGGCAAAGTCACTGAGAAATCAAGTTGTTACTGAGCAGAAAACCTTCTCCCTATAGCCTAGGCAACTGAAATCTGGAAAAAGCTGCACAGTATGCAGTCTTATGGGAGACAGAAGTCATCCGCAGTGAAAACAGTGGACACTGGAAACCTCAAGTTTGGTCAGACAGGCCAAATAACTAAATGGGTGCAATAGTGGCATGTTTGCTCTGGGGGAAACCAACTACTCTATAATTGGACTGAAGGCCCACTCTATGGGAGGGAATACGTGCCTGGTACTGAAAACCTAATCAAAAACCTATGGCAGGGGAGGTCATGAGCCTTAGGGATATAAGGCCTGCTCTTGTCTGGATAAATGCATATATTACTCTCACCAAATTGCCCTGAAAGCACTACACTTAATGTTCATACTCATATATTAATGCTGCTCTCACTTTTGGTTAGAGAAGCTTCTCTTTTCAGATGGCGATGACCACTGGGATGACCTCCTTGGTTTTAAAGCTCTGCATTGCAACTGTTTTTAAGAGTATAAGCTTTTCAAGTTTTGGTATTATATCAACCAATGCTCACAGTTATTTGAAAATACTCTTTAAATATTCCACTCCCTGCCACCTACATACCTGGGTGAGTATGAGTTTTCTTCATGTACCACCAAAATAGCATGTGGCAGCAGCAAGGACATAGAGACAGAAACAATAACCCAACTATTTTCTACTAATCATGATGTGAAGGAAATTTGCAACTATTAAAATAATGTCACTTTATTTGTCTAGAAAATATAAGTATTGTTAAACTATTATGGTTCTTTTAAATGATATCTTCATTTCTAATACAGTAAATATTGATCAATATTGACCAGTGATATATTGGAGTCTCCATGTGAGAGTCAATTTTGAATTTTTAGAAACTTTATGAGTCAATTGTTAGCAATATTGGTAATGACATAGGCCATGATGAGGTACACTTATACCATGAAACTTGGCAAATGCCACAAATCAGGGTCACACCCCTCCAGAAAAACAGCTGTTAAACACTGATCAGGACACCACCATATGTAAGTCACATGTCTAAAAGTTTGTTGAACTGCCCCCAAATTTTATGTTTTGAAACCAAGAAGTTGAAAGTCACTTCTTCTCTAGATGTCATTCATGAAGAGAAAGAAGGTAATGTCTGGAGTATTCTTGTAGCACAGTCTATAAATATGAGTCTTTAGTAGCCACCCCAGAGACAAGACACAGGGACAGTGGAGAGTTTCTCTGTATAACAAAGTGGAAGGAGTTTTGTTCCAGAATCATCTGTGGGCACTGACAACCAGGAAAAGGAAAGGGAAGTAGGCAAGCCAGCCAGGACACTGTTTGGCTTGAGCAGTAAACACACCCCTCTCATATACAATGTACCTAGTAACCCATGAGGAACCTGGAGCCCCACCTGCACTGAACTGTCCATACATCCTGCTCCACACAAACCACTAGATTTCTCCTCCCCTTAGTGACCATTCTTCATGATTAGAAACCCTTGAAATATATTCTTAGATATGAGATCTGCATAATGGGGGGTGGCATCCAAATGATGGGTTGTGGGTGTGGGTGTGAGCAGTAAGTAAAACTGGGTCTTCTAAGTGAATTTCTGGGAAAAACCCCTATTAACCATCTTATATCTATGTGCAACCACATGTACATATGATTAAAATCAGATGCATGATGGGAAGGAACATTTACAATAGAGAAAAGATATAATCCCAACCTGTCAATCAAACAATAAGACTATACCCTTAGCAATTGGTCCATCTTCCCCTAAAACTCCTATAAAAGAAACCCCAGCCCACTTCTGGGGCCCATGAGTACTGTCCACTGTAGTGGCCTGCTGCCTCTTCAGCAGTATATTCAAACCTTTACTATCCCTTTGCTCTTAATCCAGTGCTTTTCTTCTTAACTACTTGTGTGCGCTGTTCTTTGAGTAACACACCAAGAGCTTGGGAATACTCAGAGACCACTAGTAACAAAAGGACTGAGCCGGGCAAGGTGGTGCATACCTTTAATCCCAGTACTCAGGAGGCTGGGGTAGGAGGATCACTGTGAGTTGGAAACTAGCCTGAGACTAATTCCAGGTTAGTCTGGGCTAGAGCAAGACCCTACCTCAAAAAAAGGGGAGACTAAGCAGCTCATGGTCTAACCTATTTAGCAGCAAATAACTTGTTGTGATGCCCACACAAGTGCAATAGTGGCACACAGCCATGGTGGGGAACCAACTGCTCTTAATTTGGCTAACTGATCCCCTCAGTGGTACAGGACCCATAGCTGGAGCTGAGAAACAAGTCAGAACCATATACAAACATAAGCCCACTCTCCAATATCAAGCTACCATCAATCATGGGCTACAAGAGGGCCTACACCTATTAAATTCTCTATAAAAAAAAGTAAGGGTTATCTCATTTGTCCTGGTGCTAACTTACTCTCCGTTGGAGAATCTTCTTCTCTTTTTCAGATAGATGTAGATCCTAAGGAAAGAGCCACCCCATCATACCTCAAAAGGGCCCCGGCTGAAACTAAGAAAAATTGGCGAAACAAGCAAGGGTGCTGTTTTCCTGACGAACCGGATACCAGCACAAGGGGGAAGGAGATCAACACAGAGAAAAATCAACTACCAAATCAGAGAGCCAGAGCCTCAGAGGCCCCCAACACCTCATCACTGAAGCAGACCAAAAATGAACCCAACATGACTCAGGGAAATTTTGCTGAAGAGGGGCAGAAAGAATGTCAGAGCCACATGTTGGGTCATGATATACAGAGACATTTATCTTACCCATAACTGTGGGCTAACTCCACAATGCATGACCCATATACCTCAACAAGGAGAGGTCAAGGGGAGGCGGTAGGTCACGGATGAGCCTAATAATGGTACCAAACTGACTGTATTTTCTGAATACAAAACTAATTAATAAAGAAAAAAAAGGGGGGACTGAGTAATACAGTAACTTGATATGAGTTGAAGGAAATAACTAAAAGTCTGAACTTGGGAGTCCTATATTCACTAATGTGTAGTTATGATGTGATAATTGTTCAGGAGTAGTCAAAGCACACACTATGCCTCCATGAAATATTTTCTGTGGAAATGGAAGGTTGGCCAGTACAGCATAGAGAAGGAATGAGTCACAGCTGGGAGATGGATGTAAGAGAAGAAAAAGACATGGAAACCATTAATGATGACGACAGCTTCCTACAAGGATATGAGACAGCGAGCTCATATTTCCAGATCAGTGTATGGTGTTCTAGAGCTGCAAGATGTTTTAAAGTTTAACAAAGAAAAGTAGTTTTTGCCTCTCACAGTACATTTGACAATGTCTGGTGACATTTTTATTGTCACAGCTTAGTGTAAGGCATGTTTCTGGCATCTTCTGGATAGATATCAGAGGTGCTTCTCAACATCCTACAATTCTATAGCCCCTGTAAAAAATTTTCAGTCACAAGAAGTCAATGAGCCAAGGATGAACGATCCTGGTCCTGAACAATAGGGCTAATAAAGCAATTCCCAGAAGATCACTATGACATTTAAATAAGACAGGAAGTGCTCCAGAAGTGATAGCTATAGCTGTTATCCAACAAATCTGCCCCCTCCAGTCTTTCCACAAACTTATCCACGCTCCTCCTGTTACCTGGGCGAGAGTTCTGCCTCACGGAGCCTTCATACTTCGACTGGAGAAACACGGGTTTGTTGTCGTTAATGTCCTTCACTTCTATGGTGATGGGGACTGGACCCTCCACTGCAGCTCCGTGACTATCCAGGGCTGCAAGCTGATGTTGAGGAAAAGGAAACCACCCTGGTAAGGTTGGACTTCTATCGCATGCTCAAAAGTCACTAGAATTTTTGAAATTAGAGCTCAAAGGACCAATGTTCTGGTGATTACAGGAGAGAAAGAGCCCACAAAAGTTCAAATTGGGTGCTGCTACAATAGGAGTCCAATCACTTAAGCCTGGCTGATCATACAGTGGATGTCTAGCTTAGGAAGGTGCTGGACCCAGTTCTAAGAGGCTAGAGTCAATGTGATGAGGCCACTATAGATCCCATACCAGAGGAACATTGGCTGGGTTTTAGCACCAGTGCCTAAATATGGCCTTATTTGAAAGAGCAAGACCAGTTGAGGACCTTGGCAATATAAATTGGGTTACTATGTCAAAAAGCCTGGGCTAGAGATATGGCTCAGCAATTAAGGCACTTGTCTGCAAAGCCTAATGACGAGGTTCAATTCCCTAATACCCATGTAAAGCCAGATACAGAAAGTGGCCTGCATTTGGAGTTCATTTACAGCAGCTGAAGGCCCTGGCATGCCCATTCTATCTGTTTTCTTTCTTTCTATCTCTTTCTGCTTGCAAATAAATAAATAAATATATTTATTTTAAAAAGCCTGAGGAAGGGCTGGAGAGATGGCTTAGTGGTTAATGTGCTCACCTGCAAAGCCTAAGGACCTAAGGACCCAGGTTCAATTCCCTAGTACCCACATAAGCCAGATGCACAAGGTGGCATGTGTGTCTGGAGTTCATTCGCAGTGGCTAGAGGCCCTGGCATGCCCATTCTCTTCCTCTTCCTACCCCCTTCTCTTTCTCTCTCTTAAATAAATAAATATTTTTAAAAGCCTGAGGAAGAAGGTACCCTTGCCACACCCCTCTGCAGTTGGTAAAATCTGGTCGTATGAGGTTTGCAAAGTATGCCAATAATGGTGAGCTCTAATGGGTAATGAGAGGCCAGGTATAACGTGCCAGAAGGTTCAGGACCAAGGATGCTATAGAGGTTAGAGCACCATCCTTTTAGTCTCAGTTCACCTGGAGATGGTGAGTAGCCCTTGTTTCCCTGTCCAGGGCTCTGGTGTAATACAGAAGTCCATCTGGTTCTATCATAAATATGCCGTCGGTTTCCCCAGATAGTTCAAAAGTCACAGCAGGAGGATTGGCCTTAAACTAGGGAAAAGAAAAAAGAAATAAGATTAGACTGTGAGGAGGGAAAGTGTTGTGGAATTTGTAGAAAGTCACCAATTTTAAGTTTTTATTAGTACAATCACTAATAAGAAATGGCATTCAAAATATGTTTTCCTCAAGAAACAATGTATAATAATTCAATGGGTTGACAATTAATTCTTTAAATTGTAGCTGAGTTGAAGGATACTATTAATAGAATGTCTAAAAGCTATGATATTACCAGTATTTTAGAAACATTAAAAATTTCAACTTTATTGCCAAAATAAAAAAAAATCATTTAATACTTTTAAAACTTGGGACAAAGAGCCAGGCAGGGTGGTACATGCCTTTAATTCCAGCACTCAAAAAAATTGTGATAAAGAGGAAGAGAAAATATTAAAGAATATTAAGGAAAGCAATCTCATAAGTGGCATCATCTTATGCTATATGACAATCTCTTGATAAACTTTTCAGAAATGGAAAAAAATACCAGCCACTATTCATGGGATAACTATAATAATATTTTTGTTCTGTTTTTT
Organism: Dipus sagitta; assembly: GCA_036346955.1. NCBI lineage: Eukaryota > Metazoa > Chordata > Mammalia > Rodentia > Dipodidae > Dipus > Dipus sagitta. The sequence goes on from CM070771.1 coordinate 161,114,821, forward strand.
TTTTTTTTTTTTCAAAGTAGGGTTTCACTCTAGCCCAGGCTGACGTGGAACTCACTCTGTAGTCCCAGGCTGGCCTCAAACTCACAGTGATCCTTCTACCTCTACCTCCCAAATGCTGGGATTAAAGGCATGCACCACTATGCCTGGCCTTATAGTAACTTTTAAGACCACAAAAAAGAAGCCGGATGTGGTGGCACACACCTTTAATCAGCACTCGGGACGCAGAGGTAGGAGGATCACTGTGAGTTCAAGGCCACCCTGAGACTACATAGTGAAATCCAGGTCAGCCTGGGCTAGAGTGAGACCCTACTTCAAAAAAAAAAAAAAAAAAAAAAAAAAAAAAAAAAAAAAAAGAGAAAGAGAAAGAGAGAGAAAGTTTACATGAAATCAAGAAGATATGAAAGTTATCCAACTTCATTAATAATTTTAAGTATATTTCACATATATTAGGATATAAAGCAGCATATTATTGGTGAAAATGTAATGTGTATGTTCCTGAAAATAAATTGATGCATAGTGTTCGTAGCCTTTGATGACCCAATGTACAAAATTTATCTTAAGGAAAATTTTAAACAGTAAACTATATGTTTATAGTATAAGATTATTTAAAATACAAGCAAAGTTGTAAACTTTTGAGCTGTCAAAATTAGCATATATATTTGGCTGTAGAGATGGCTTAGCAGTTAGGCGCTTGCTTGTGAAGCCTAAGGACCCCAGTTCAAGGCTTGATTCCCCAGAACCCACATAAGCCAGATACACAAGGTGGCGCATGCATATGGAGTTTGTTTGCAGTGGCTGGAGGCCCTGGCACACCCACTCTCTCTCTCTCTCTGTCTCTTTCTCTCCTTGTCTATTGCTCTCAAATAAATAATTTTTAAATTAACATATATATCAATTTGGTATATAGATTATTAATATCCATACCATATTATGGCATATCAATTTTATACAATCGATTATTAATCATTAAAAGGTTCATTATGAAGCAACATAAGACACAATGATATGGTGTAAAGTAATGAAAGAATATGAGGGTAAAGCTAGGCTGTGAGTCTCCCAGAACCAAAAGCATGCATGACAATAAACAAGAAATGTAATTTTTTTGTTTTGTTTTTGAAGTAGTGTCTTCTCTGGCCCAGGCTGATATGGAATTCACTATGTAGTCTCAAAGTAACCTCAAATTCATGATGATTCTCCTACCCATGCTTCCTAAGTGTTGGGATTAAAGGCTTGTGTCACCATGCCTGGCAAGAAATGGAATTTTAAAATATGCAAAAGCAGTTTGTGACTTAAGTAATAGAGGTAAAGAGGGTTTTTCTACATGCTTGCTTGTTGGTATTACATTCTTTATTAACAAATAAAAACTATTGCTCTTTGTGTTTCAAAAAAACAAAAAAGTCTTTGACAATCAGTGAGAAAGGTGGAACAGGGCCCTGCATGAGGGCTTGGGGTGTAGCTTAGTTGGTAGAGTGCCTGCTTAGCACATGTATGAAGCCCTGGGTTAGGTTCCCAGCTCCACATAAACCAGGCCACTCACCAGAAAGTTTCCCCCTTGGAACATTTGTTGGAAAGAATGTCAGCAATTTGCTAGGGGTGGGGGATCATGCCTACAATCTCAGCACTCAGGAGGCTGAGGCAGGAGGATTGCTGTGCATTAGAGATCAGCCTGGGCTATATATCAAGCCCCTGTCTCGCAAAAATAAATATATGAGGGCTGGAGAGTTTGCTTAGTGGTTGAGGCACATGCCTGAAAAGCCTAAGGACCCAGGTCCAATTCTCTAGGTCCCACATAAGCCAGATGCACATGGTGCCACATGCGTCTGGAGTTTGTTTGCAGTGGCTAGAGGCCCTGGCACACCCATTTTTTCTCCCCCCCCCCCTCTCTCTCTCTATCTCTATCCCTCTCCTCCTCTCTCTGTCTCTAATAAATTAATAAATAAATTAAAATCTTTAAAAATACATTTTAATAAATATATGAATGAACAATGGATGGGCTGAGGCAAGACTGAGATTAAACGTGCTTGCTCGCAAAGCATGCCAGCAAGGGTTCAATTCCCTGCACTCACATAAAGCCACATGCAAAAAGTGGCACAAGCACCTAGTGTCCTTTTGGAGCAGCAAGAGACCCTGGCATGCTCATACATAAACATACACATACACGCAAATAAAGAAATACAATTTCAATGAATGATAGTGAAACTGAGGCAGGAGGAACAACTAAAACAAATAAGAATCAGGAGGTTCCAGGTAAGATGGTGGCAAAGGAGCCACCAAAACAGCCTAGTGAGGGATTTAAGCAAAACCACACCAAAATACACTTTTCTTCTGAAAAGTGAAGGTGTATAGGTTTTTTTTATTAGCCATAGCAGAGAATCAGGAGAGACCAAGATCCACCAGAAAGTAGGAAACAGCCAGAATCCCACTGGGGCACTTATGGCCCCATCCATGCCACCTGTGCAACTGCCAGGCGCCAAGCTGCAGGAGTAGAAACTAAATGAGGGGACTTTCCAACCTCATCAGCCTCCTTATAAAGTCCAGAAACCTTAACGAAAGACAGCAAAGATCAGCCAAGGAGCCACTGAAAGAGGTGGGACCAGCTAAGCAATTCCAGTACAACTCCAGGCTTCCTGCGCTCTCCCACCCCCCACCATCAGAACCCAGAACCTCCGGCATCAGCCCCGGCAGCAGAGCATACAGCACAGCTTACCAGAACACCAACTCTACAGCACAACACGGAGGGACGGAGGTGGGCACTCAGCACTGGTGAGATTAGAAGCCAACCCAAAAGGTAATGGCTTTACGATTTTCAAATAACCTGTATTTGGGGATTGACTATTGTTGCCTTTGATGCCTTCAGATTTATATTTTGTCGCTTGCTTCTGTCATTATTGGGGGCAGGGTCTGATTCAGATCCAGGCTGACCTGGAACCCAATTCAGAGCAGAAATCTCAACCTCCAAGATGACAGCATTAAGGGTGTAGAGCAATGCACACCCTTAGCAATTTTGGATTTATAAGGCTATCTGTTTGTTTTAATCCCCACACTTGTATACTCTGTGCTGGTTTTTGCTGAATGTGTATATTGCTCAGTTGAAGTTTAGAATTTGCCAGTAAATTGCTCCACCCAGCTCACTAAAATACTTGAACAGCAGCCAAACTCAACATCTAGGATTACTTCTGCAGTTGGATTGGAGAACAAAAGCTACACTTGGCTGGGTGTGGTGGCACACACCTTTAATCCCTGCACTCCAGAGGCAGAGGTAGGAGGATTGCTGTGAGTTCGAGGCCATCCTGAGGCTGCATAGCGAATTCCAGGTCAGCCATAGCTAGAGTAAGACCTTAACTTGAAAAGAAAAAAGAAGAGCTACACTTGATACTTTAAACTCCTATGCTGAAGGTGCATAAAGTTGTATTTCCAAATCTAAAAGCACCACAGATTATTAGAAAACCCAACAATCAAATCAACTCAGGATGCAAAAATTGCAACATTATAATACAAGAAACACAAAGACTCAGGACAATACAATCTCACCAAAAATTATAAATCCATTAGAAATGGCCCCCAATGAGACTGTTTTAGATGAAAGCCTGACAAAGGTTTCAAAAAAATGAATTCATCTCAAAGGAATCAAAGAAGAAAATAAAGGAAATAAAGAAGAAACCAAACTCCTGAAGGAATTCCACAAGAACACAGGAAACTAGCTCAATGAAATAAGGAGGTCATTACAAGACATGAGTAAGGAAATAGAAATACTAAAGAAAAACAAGATAGAAATTCTAGCCCTGAAAAACAGTCAGTCATAAAAAAAAAAAAAAACCTGTGGACAGTCTCACCAGTAGAATGGATGAAGGAGAGAACAGAATATCTAAACAAGAAGACCAGGAGGTATATCTAATACTGTCCAACAAAGAAATACAAGCTAATAGGAAGGTATGAATGGGAATTTCAAGATATCTGGGACACCATGAAAAGATCAAACATAAGAAATCAGGGCATAGTAAAAGGAGAAGAATTTCAATCCAGAGGCTTAGTAGGTATTTTCAACAAAATAATAGAAGAAAATTTTCCCCAGATTGGGAAAAAATGCCAATGCAGATACAAGAAGCTTTTAGAACACAAAACAGACAAATCTTGAAAAGAACTTCTCACCATGTTATAATTAAACTACTAAACACGCAAACCAAAGAAAATATATTGAAAGCAGTTAGAGAAAAATATCAAGCTACCTACAAAGGCAAGCCCATCAGGATCATAGCAGATTACTCAACACAAACTTTAAAAGCTAAAAGGGCTTGTCTTTCTTCATGGACAAGAATCAAGTCCAAATGAATCAGGGACCTTAGTATCAAACCTGAAACTGAAATTTCTAGAGAAAAAGGTAGGGGAAACCCTTCAACATATTGGCATAGGTAATGACTTTCTGAATATAACCCCAATTGCTCAGGAAACAAAACCACTAACCAACCATTGGGATCTCATGAAATGACAAAGCTTTTGTACAGCAAAGAGCACTGTGAATAGAGCAAAGAGACAACCTAGAGAATGGGAGAAAATCTTTGCCAGCTATACATCTGACACAGGATTAACATCCAGAATATATAAAGAACTCAAAAAAACAAAACAATAAGAAATCAAACAACCCAATTAAAAAAATGGGCTATGGGACTAAATAGAGAGTTCTCATTGGAAGAAATATAGATGGCATATAAACATTTAAAAAAGTGTTCTACATCCTTAGCCATCAGGGAAATGCAAATTAAAGCTACTTGAGATTCCATCTCTCTCCTGTCAGAATGGCTAGCATCAAGAAAACAAATGACAATAAATGTTGGAGAGAATGCAGAAAAAAAGGGAACCCTTCTACACTGTTGGTGGGAATGTAGTCTGGTACAGCCATTGTGGAAATCAGTGTAGAGGTTCTTGAGACAGCTAATTTAGACTTACCATATGACCCAGCTATAGCACTCCTAGCATAAATCCTAATGACTCTTCTCACTACCTTAGAGATACTTGCACAACCATGTTTATTGCTGCTCTATTCACAATAGCTAGGAAATGGAACCAGCCTAGATGTCCCTCAACAGATGAATAGATAGTAAAGATGTGGTACATTTACACAATGGAGTTCTATTCAGCAGTAAAGAAAAATGAAATTATGAAATTTACTGGGAAATGGATGGATATGGAAAGGATTATACTAATTGAGGTAACCCAGGCCCAGAAAGCCAAACATTACATGTTCTCTCTCATATGTGAATCCTAGCTACAAATGTTGAGACTTGTGTGTGTAGCAGAGGCTAGTAAGCTGGAAAAAGGCTATAAGGTAGGGAGGAGAAGGAAGGGCTTTAGGGGATGGTATTGTGTGTGTGTACATATACATATACACATATATTTAGTAGAACAGATAACAGGGAGTGGAATAGCTTAAGTGAGACCAGGGGAAGAGGTTGAATAAGAGAAGGGTAGGGGGAGGACCAATCAAAATTTAAGATATTCTGAATAAGACATATGAAAGTCTGCTTCTTTGGTTAATGGCACATCCAGAAGCCATAGATTACTACTAGAAAATTTTCAGTGCCAGGGAAGGGCTATCTTCCAGTGAATTGTTGGCCAGGGAGGACCCTGATACCTCCAAAACATTACAGGATTTTGCCAAGGCCCTTGGTTTCCCACAAGTAACAGATGGAAGAGCCTATTGCTGAAGACTTCACATGCCCAGGTGGCAAGATCACTGAAAAATCAAGCTAGTGCTGAGCTGAAAACCTTTTCCCTGTAGACTAGCCAGCTGTAAGCTGGAAAAAGCTGTAATACATGCAGCCCTATGGGAGACAGAAGTCATTAGTGGTGAAAACAATGGACACTGAAAGCCTCAAGTTTGGCCAGACAGACCAAATGACCGAACAGGTGCAATAGTGGCATGTCTGCTGTGGAGGGAACCAACTGGACTGGAGACCTGTTCTAAGGGAGGAAATACATGCTTAGTACTGAAATCCTAATCAAAACTGACCTGCAACTCCCAATACTAGCATGTGTCTATCATCCACAATGAGCTATTGATCAGAGAGATCTACAAGGCTTCCTAAAAGAAACACAGATTTCTGTCAGAGTACTTGATGACCCACCAAAGGTTAGTGGTAAGACCATATTCCTGAAGACACCATATGCAGTTGACAAATAAAATGGAATGACATGGCTGGAAGCTGTAAGAGAGTCAGTCCCCAGACAGCCAGCGTGTCTAGTGCCAGAAGGTGCTACATGGGCAACTGGGGGAAAATGACCAATATCTGTCCAAGCAACTCATGGTCTCACCTACTTAGTAGCAAATAACCTGTTGTGATGCTCACAAGTACAATAGTGGTGCACAGCCATGGTGGGAAACCAACTGCTCTTGATTTGGCTAACTGCTCCACTCAATGGAATGGGACCCATATCTAGAGCTGGGAAACAAGTCAGAACCATATCCAAACATGAGCCCGCTCTCCATTATCAAGCTACCACCAATCATGGGCTACAAGAGGGCCTACACCTATTAAATTATCTATAAAAAAATAAGGGTTATCCCATTTGTCTGGTGCTAACTTTACTCGCCGTTGGAGAATCTGCTTCTCTTTTTCAGATGGACGCAGATCCCAAGGACAGCACCACCCCATCATACCTCAAAAGGGCCCCAGCTGAAACTAAGAATAATTGACGAAACAGGAAAGGGTTCTGTTTTCTTGGTGAACTGGGTACCAGCACAAGGGGGAAGGAGATCAACACAGAGAACAATTAACTCCTACCAAATCAGATATCCAGAGACCCAGAGGCTCCCAACACCTCATCACTGAAGCTGATCAAAAATGAACCCCACATGGCTCAGGGAAATTTTGTGGAAGAGGGGGCGGAAAGAATGTCAGAGCCACATGTTGGGTCATGATACGCAGAGACATTTCTCCTACCCATAACTGTGGGATAACTGCACAATGCATGACCCATGTACCTCAATAAGGAGGGGCCGGGGGGAGGGGGTAGGACATGGACCAGCCTAACAATGGTACCAACTTGACTGTATTCACTGAGTACAAAACTAATTAATTTAAAAAAAGCCTATGGTAGGGGAGGTCAAGTACCTTAGGGGTATAAAGCCTACTGTTGTCTGGCTAAATGCATATATTATTTCCACCAAACTACCCTGAAAGCACTAAACTTAATGTTCATATTCATATATTAATGCTATTCTCACTTTTGGTTAGAGAAGTTTCTCTTTTCAGATGGCGGTGACCACTGGGATGACCCAAAAGGCAACAGAGTGCTGAGAAGTGACAGAGGAGTGCTCAGCACTGAAACATCTCTGTCACACCCTCCAAGGCTCAGGGTCCATTGCCAAAGAGGTGGTGGAGAGAATGTAAGAGCCAAAGGAAGGGTACAACTCCTTACAATACAACTGCCCAGAGAGAAATTGGCCTTGATATCCATGACCTCTCAGTGCCTAGCAATACCTTCACAAGACCCTCATAATAGGAGAAAAAGACGATGACATCAAAATAAAAGAGAGACTAATGGAGAGACGGAGGGGATATGATGGAGAGCAGAGTTGTGAAGGGGAAAATGGGAGAGGGAAATATCATGGCTTATTGTCTGTAAGTATAGAAGTTGTCAATAAAAAATTAAATAAAAAGAATCAGATAAATATTTTAAAGAAAAAGCTGAAGAATAAGAGAGATTGCTCAGTGGTTAAAGGTACTTATTTGCAAAGCCTGACTGCTTGGGTTCAATCCCCAGTACCAACGTAAAGCGAGGTGGGCAAAACGACCCAGGTGTCTGGAGTTCATTTGCAGTGGCAAGTGGCCCTTGTGCACCTATACCCTCATTCTCTGTCATCCTCTTTCTGTCTCTCTCAAATAAATGAATTAACATTTTTTTTTTTAGAAGAAAAGATACTTTTCCCAAAGCTAGATGAGTACAAACCACTTTCCAACTCATTCTTAGGCCAGATTAGCCTGATAAAAATAAATTTAAAAGCTTGCATGTTTACAAGCTTCCAATCAATACCTCTTCTGAATATAGGTAGACAAATTTTCAAGGACATTCTAGCAAACTAAATCCAGCAGGATAGGCTAGGCTATGTATGATTCTATCACATTGACATGCTATAATAATTTCATTAATTTTTGACAGTTTCAGTTTTCAACTGTGTTAGTATTATAAATCATGCTTTTTATACTATCAGCCTGTAGTTTACTGTTTACAAAATGTCGTTAAGATAAATCCAGGGCTAGAGAGATAGCTAAGCATTTAAGGCATTTGCCTGCAAAGCCTAACTGAGTTCAATTTCCCAGTACTCATGTAAATCCAGATGCACAAAGTGGCACATTCATCTGGAGTTCATTTGCAGGGGCTAGAGGCCCTGGCTTGGCCCTGCCTTGCAAATAAATAAATACTTTATAAAAATTTTTTAAAAGATAAATCCAAATTGAAAACCTCTGACATATGACTGTGAATCTAGAAGGCTCCTCTGGAAGCATAGATGTAAACAGGCCCAGGAAAGACGTTCATTCTCACCCTTGGCTGACTTGGAAGTTATGCAAGGCAGGAAGTGAAGGGCCAGGCAGAATTGTAAATTGTGGGCCACGCTGTGGAAGGCGTACCCCAACCTGCTTACAGTGCTTCTTGGTACAGACAGATTTATTGGCTCAGCCACCACTCTATCTATTCACTAACCAACACTAGGTTGAATGGACCCTTCAGTGGCCACACGACAAAAAGTACTGATGGCAGACTCTGCTCATGAGAGACACTCTACAAGGAGTAGTCACCACAACAAGCTCTGGGAACGACATCTAGAGCACTGACCACAGACCCCACTTATAAAAGACACTCAAGAAATAGTCGTCACTGCAACAAGCTCTGGGAAGATAGATAGAACACTGACTGCAGGCTCCACTCATCAATGACCCTCAACAAGGGGTAGTCACGGCAACAAGCTCTGGGGATGCTATCTAGAGCACTGACTGCTGACTCTGCTCATGAAAGACACCCAGCAATGAGAGGTAAGTATGACAAGCTCTGGGGACAATATGTAGCAATGCCAAACATTGTGGTTTGTTTTTTTAATGTTCAACAAATTATATTGATACATACCAAGAAATTAAGAAGTAAAACTCATACATAAAGGGGACAAACATCAGTCTATAAAAATTAATCGTGGGCTGAAAGGATGGCTTAGTGGTTAAGGAGCTTGCCTGCAAAGCCAAAGGACCCAGGTTTGATTCCCCAAGACACATGTAAGCCAGATGTACAAGGTGGTGCATAGATCTGGAGTTTGTCTGCAATGGCTAAAGGCCCTGGTGTGCCCATTCTTTCTGTCTCTGTCTGTGTCTCTGTCTCTCTCATAAATAAATAAAAAATCCCGAAGCTCAGATATTAGACTTATTAAAGATTTTAACTAATCTATTTTAAATAGACTCAAAACTAGCAGCAATCATCTCTAAAAGACTTATGAGTACTAATGGGGTGTAGAAGAGGATGCATCAGCCCAACTATAAAGAAATTTTAAAAGCATTTGAGATTATAAGCAATTATCTTGCCACAAATTAGACAACAGACAAAATAGGCAAGTTCCTAGATATACAAAAACTACTTAAAGTGGCTCAAGAACAAATGTTTTAAAATAATAAGAATACCTACAGCAATTAACTTCACTCTTTATCCAGAATGTCAAGGACACAGCAAGAAGGTCCAGTCTTGTCACTTTTACCTAACATTGTCCTTTAAGTCCTAGCAAGCGAAGTTACCAAGAACAACAAAAGGCATCCAGATTGGAAGAATAAAAGTAATATTATTTCACCCCCACCCCATATTCACAGAGGACATGATCTTATGTATGGAAAATCCTATAGAAGCTTAAAAATGACTATAGTGAGCTGGGGAGATGGCTTAGCGGTTAAGGCCGCCTGCAATGTGCCTGGCTTCTTTAGGTGAGTTCTGGTCATTGAAATCAGGTCCCCATGCTTGCACATTACTGACTATGCTCAACACTCTACTGTATTGCCTCTCCAGTAATTTTTACAATGATAAAAAGACAAATAATTTGCCGGGTGTGGTGGTGCACACCTTTAATCCCAGCACAAGGGAGGCAGAGGTAGGAGGACATCCATGAGTTCGAGGCCACCCTGAGACTACACAGTGAATTCCAGGTCAGCCTGGGCTAGAGTGAGACCCTACCTTGAAAAACAACAACAAAAAAAGAGAGATAATTTAATAAATAATAGGCAACTTATTTAAATGAACATTTCACCAATAAAGATAGAGCCAACAAACACATGAAGAGATGGATACTTGTCATTAGGGAAGTGCAACACTACAAAGAAATCCTGCCTCACAAGCACTTTGATAGCTGTAATAAGAGTAAATGCCAAGTGCTGAAGACGCGTAGAAAAAATGCTCAGAGAAATGTAAAATGATTTGATTTCTTGAGAGAAGCATTGCAATTCCTCAAAAAGTTAAACATAAAATTTGACTCAGCAATAGCTGGGCATGGTGGTGCATGCCTTTAAGTGCCAGCATCTGGGAGGCAGAGGTCTGAGGATTGTTATGCGTTTGAGGCCAACCTGGAACTACAGAGTGAGTTCCAGGTCAGCCTCGGCTAGAATGAGTCCCTACCGCAAAAAACCAAACATATTTTCAGAAATTCCATGTGTGTCTCCCCAAGAGAACAAAAAACATGCTGTCACAAAAAGTTGTACATAAATGAATGTCTGTGGCAACATTATCCATTACAACCATAAGTGAAAACAACCCAAATGTTCATCAGTGATATATAAATATTCAAAATGTGGCATATCCCTGCAATGGGATATTGTTCAGCTATTCAGAGAAATGAGGGTCAGATTACATGCTACAATGTGAGTGACCATTGAAAACACTGTGCGGCATGTAAAAGAGGCCATGCATAATGATCCACCTGCAGAATGAGTCCGTTGACATGCCTGGCCAGAACAGGCAAATCTGTAGAGACTGAAAGTTGCTGAATGGTTTTCAGGGGCTGAGGCCAGGGAGGACTGAGGAAGGAGAGCTAGTGAGCACAAGGGTTCTTCTAGTGCCGATGAGGGTGCTCTGAAGTTAAGACAGTGACGATACTTGCACGTCCTGGTGATCTACTAAAAACCACCAAATTATACATTTTAAAGAGTGAATGCTATTACATTACGTAAGCTATAGTTCATTTAAAAATAAAATCAGGGGGCTTGAGGGATGGCTTAGTAGTTAAGGCGTTTGCCTGGAAAGCCAAAGGACCCAGAGTTCGATTCCCCAGGACCCACGTTAGCCAGATACGCAAGGGGGCATACGCATCTGTAGTTCATTTGCAGTGGCTGGAGGCCCTGGCACACCCATTCTCATTCTCTCTTGCTCTCTCTCCCTTTATCTCCTTCTTTCTCTCTGTCAAATAAATAAAAATATTTTTTTAAAGGACTCATCTGAATATGTACTCATTTGTGGAATTTTGTCTTACTACAGATAAAAAATATCTGATTAAAAAAATAAAATCAGACCTCCTATAGATTTATATCAATATATCTTATGATCGAATGACTCAATGTGTAAAGTTCTTTTTGCATAAGTATGAGGCCCTGAGCTCAGTTTCCCAGAAGACATTGTAAATGCTGGGTGTGGTGGTGTGGATTTGTAAACCCAGCACCAGGGAGGAGGAATCAGGGACTCTCTGGGCTCACTGGTTGGCTAGTCTACATAAATCGGTGAGTTCTAGGTTCTATGACAGATCCAGACTCAAAGAACAAAGTCTCGGTCCTGCCATTAATTGATTCAGTCTCAGTTTCCCTCACCTGTAAAGCAAGCAGTTGTCTCTAATGTTCTTGTTAGCACAAATATTCTGTGATTCGAGGACATAAATCTTCACATTCTACCCATCATCTTCCCCCAACCTACCACCCCCATACACACACACACTCATACGCACTCATAACTCATAGACGGTCAGGCATGATAACTAGATTATCATTTCCTGCCGAGAAGGGAAAAGGTTTGTAGCATGGCTAATGGACTAGGATGACGTAGAAGTGGAGCTGCCTGAGAGATGGTGTACTCACTGGCATCTGCCCCTCTGTGATGATCCTATTAAGGATTCCATTGCTATGGATGTCTACAAGCTGTGACTGGCATCACATGCAGTCCCGTTTCATTCGGTGGAATGGGAGCTGTACTCACAGGTCACCCGCTCTGTTCTGCCACAGTCTTTCCATATGGAGGCCACAGAAGTAGCCACAGCTTTTCTGGACCTCAAATATGTTTATGTGTTGATTTCCTTCACTGAGCTTATAAGGATGGCTTTTTAACTATACTAAAAATTTTAAAGCAGCAATTGTTACCTACATATAAATAGTTTTAGTTTTTATAAATTGTAAAATTTGGTAAAACCAAATTCTGCTTTGTAAAAAAGTGTCTGGAGGAAAAATGAGCCCTTTTTGATATACTCTCAACTTACCACAGTCCCCATTGTTCCATATGCTGAAGATGAGTATTGTAAACTATTTAATTTCACATTTTTTTTCTCATCATCTATCCTTTGCTGTTATCTTTTACATTTACACACAGCTTGCTTTATCATGTGGCCGACCCCAGTGGTGAAGGGTGAAAATAGGCTTTTTCAGCCTTTCTCACATAGACACTAAATCCCATTCCTGAGGACTGTACCCCGAGGACCTAGTCTCCTCCTAAAAGATTACCTCTTGACACCATTACATGAAAGTTAGGGCTGTACATGAATTGGCGAGGGGGTGGGGAACCAACACACAGACACTTTGTGCTTATTTAAACCCCAGACTATTATTTCACCTAAGTCCCTTCCCACATCTCAGCTCATCCCCTTCAACCCATGTTTACCCTGCCCAGAGTAAGCTTGTATAATCCTGTCTATTTAGCTAACTTCTACTGAAAGCCTCTAGTGGGTCCCGGGAACCTACATAAGAGTGAAGGGCCAGTCCATCCCATGGTGACCTCAGTGGACATGCAGACCTTTGATGCTCACCATCGCCCACCCTCAACCATGCACCATCTGCTGCCCATCATTTGCTGCTTTCTTGCTAAAAGCACACCTCCATGGTTTGACCCTGGTTCTATTCAGTGTCTGCTCCCTCTCATGCTTTCCTTCTCACCTGTCAGTAATCACTTCAGCAGTGATAAAACCTGTCTGTTTAGCCACTACCATCATCATTGAAAATCCATTTGATTTTAATGGGTTTATCATTGAAAATTGAAATGAATGTGAGGTGGATATGCATGGTAATTAACTTCATATATATGCTTATTTGTTTGTACATATATCTAGCTATATGATCAAAACACACTTTTTAACATAACATTAATAACTTTTCATTTATTTGTTACATTAATTATACCCTAGCTAGTGGTGCTATGGAGGTGACTGGATGGCATGGGTAGATTAACTCATTGAATGGGCTATTAGAAAAATGGGGCTTACTTAGAGGAAGCAGGTCACTGGAGGTATGCTTCTGATGTTCATAGCTTGTCTTTAGACTCTTCTTCTTGAGCTCTCTGCTTCCTGGCCACCATGAGTTGAGGAGCTCCACCATATCCTTCCACTATGCTACCCTGCCTTGCCACTGGCCCAGAATGCTAAGGCCAAGTGACCATGGACTGAAACAGTGAACCAAAATCTTTAAGTCTCTGGTATTTTGTCACTGTGCTGGTTTATATTGATTGTCAACTTGGCAGGACCTAGAATCACCTGAGGGACTATGAAGGTTAGGTTAGCCTCCCTCGGGGTATGCCAGTGAGGCATTCTCTTAATGAGGTGGGGAAGAGCCACTTTAACTGTGGGTGGCACCATTGGAAGGGCTGATATCCTGGACTGGATGAAATGGGGAGAGCTGGCTGAGCACCAGCATTCATCACGCTCTGCTTCTTCACTGTGGTCAGCTGCCTCAAGCTCCTGCCACCATGCCTTCCCTACCATGAGGGACTATAACCTCAAATGTATGATGAAATACACAAACACTTCTTCCTCCATCTCTTCCTCACTCCCTTCCTTCTTGTTATATATTTGGTCATGCAATGAGAAAGTAACTAATAAATAATATAAGTAACAAAGATGACCAACTGGCCCAACATGCCTTGGCCAACCCAAAAGCTAGGGCTGTAGGCTGGCTTCAGAAGAAGCATTGAATAAATGAGGTCTGTGGTCACATTGAGAGAAGTCCCACTTTCAACACCTCACATGGCAAGCTCAGTAAGCAGATGGCCTGATGTTCAAAAGTGCAGTGCCTCTCCAGAGAACCTTTCCACTTCCGGGGCAAGGCAGAGCCCACAGATACTAACTCCTTGTAGGAGATGCCAAAGCATTGATCATAGGCACATCAAGGAACCCTGAAAGGGAGTGTCAGATCCATCTCATACGCCACGTGCACCTGTCTCTGCTCGGAGATCACTCTACATGATGAGACTGGCGATACCTCATGTTATTTCCTGCTTTACAGCAGAGAACACAGTAAACGTCCCTGGGAGAGTGTGAAAACTCGGGGTGAGTGATCAAGCATCCTTTACCTGGAATATGATTTGACTTGGTTCTTGGCCTTCAAAAATAGAAAATGTCATAGGCTTCAGGGGGCCACTAAACTTTCCTTCTTGGCTAAATCCAGCTGTCTGTTAAGAAAGAAAGAGAAAATTAGCATTAATTACAAATGTAAAGGCATCTCTTACTGATTTTATCAGGGCTTCTGAAGGCGAAAACAATACAAAATCTGGTTAAAACACATAGTAATGGGCTTAATATTTGTTAAGGGACTGTCCTCCCCTGTAGAAGCAAGTTTGCTGTGGGCTCTGTATTGCCTTTCTTATTTACTGCCAGAGTGCTCATCCTGTGGGGGGAATCTTATCACTCCCATATTCTAAAAGATGCTCAGAGAGTGAAGCCGGGAGGGAAACATAGATATGATATGATAGGCATAGACATGACACACTGAGGCCTAAGCTCATTGCCACAGTGTCTTCTAAATTCTACATAATTTAGCTTCTTAAAGAACCTCCCTACCACATACTACTTTACGAAAACATTTATAGAAGATTTCTAGCACTCAAGAATTCAGTCACTTCAAAAGCAGCTGAATTTATAAGGGAGAGAAAGAGTATATAGATATGTTTAGTACAATGCTTAGTTGGCATACAGATTCATGGTAAATATCAAATTTGAATCTAAATTTGAACTGCAACTTTAAGAAAAGCTTACTACCTTTCCATTCAATTCACACTTTATATTCATATAGAAAAAAATAAAATCATTTAATCAAGTAAGGCTCTTGCCTGCAAAGTCTAACGAACTGAGTTTGGTTCCCCAGTACCTACATAAAGCCAGATGCACAAAGTGGCACATGCATATGGAGTTCATTTGCAGTGGCAGGAAACCCTGGTGTGCCCGTTCTCATTCTCCCCTCCTCCCCTTGCAAATAAATAAAAATACTCTTTAAAGTTTAAAAAAATAAAATCATTAAAATCATAAAATGCTTATTTAATTTTATTACTGGCCCCAAAATGGTCCAAAGACCTTAAACTAGAAGTCCACACAGCCTCTATAGCCATCCTAATGCAGGCTGGAATGTGCATTCACACCTGCAAAGTTACTATTGTGGGGCCCTACCCTAAGTACATTTAATCCTGGTGACAATCCTACTGGGAAAACTATCATCAGCCCTGTTGAGACTAAGATGCAGAAATGTAATTTGTCTAGATAGTGGCTGGAATCAGGATTTGAACCTGCAACTCTGGAATCAGCCCTCTCAGGCCCTGGGCTATACTGTCCACCAGAGATCACAAAAGCAACGGAAGGAGAGCTAGCTAGCTGCAGTATGGAGGTATATGATGGTGTGGTTCCCACCATTCCAACCCCTAGAGAATGGAGACTATTCAGGGACAGCAGCTGTCACCACCATCAGCCCTCACCACAATGACACCCTTGAAAGGAGATGAGAGGTATGGTGGAGCAGGTGGAGGCATAGCCAGCCATACACCCAAGGAGGGGCACCCTTTAGGACCAAACTTCATGGACACGTGCACGAGGCTGGCCTCCCCTCCTTCCTGGGCATTCATTGCACCTCCAGTTTTTGGGAGGATTCAGTTAGAGTCAGAAGCATTCATGACAAATTGATGATTTTTGAAACTAGACAAGTAAAGCCAAGAAAGAAAGAACAGAATGGAGGGAAGCGAATTTGCTTCACTTAATTTAGGGAGAACAAGTGAACCCTTGCCACAAAAGCTGATGCCCACTGAGAATCATCCAAAGCAATCAACACGTGAGTGACAGGGCAAAGGGCCTTCACCAGATCCCTCAGTTTACTGAGTCTTGGCTAAATTGATACTTCTGTATGTTAAAATGGTAATAACAACCAAGAACACAGACCACTAAGAAATCTTGTCTTCTATGCCTCAGAGAATTATGGTAGTTCTTCAGATTAGCTGAGCCCTAGCCATTGCCAGCCTCCCACCACAGAGGCAGGGAAATCAAGTGGTCTCCCCAGTGTCCCTTGAGCTGGCATGGTGGCCAAATCACACATGTCTTAGAGTCCATGACCCAAGTCTGGGTGTTTTCTTGATGAGGAAAAGACAGTTGCAGCTGGCATTATCCTTCCCTGTGGTAGTGCCTTCCTCCTTGTTGGAGGCAGGGTCTCTCATTCTCCTTATTCACCATTGTGTTCATCAGGCTGGCTAGCCCAAAAGCATCCAGGAAATCCTCCCATCTCTGCTTCCCATCTCTCTAGGTGCACTGGGATCGTAGATGCCCACCACCGTTCTGGCTTTGATGTGGGTTGTGGGCATCCAAACTCAGGTACTCAGGCTTGTGTGGCAAGCATTTTATCTACAGAGGCATCTCCCCAACCCTTCCCAGTGGTTCTTGCTGAGATAATGTTGATGGCTGGAGGAGCTCCCATGAACTATAAGGGGAAGAATGAGCTCAAAAGATGGTGGACCAAAGAAAAAGAAGCCCAGGTCTGGTGACATCAGGAACTGCTAAACCTGCTCTGGATTGGTCACCACAGGCTTCTTGTTAGCTGAGGAAGTTGCTATGAAGTCAAATGTCCTGCTACTTACAGCTAAAAGTATTCTTAAGTAACACAGTAATTTGACTAGCATCCCCTGCTTTCTAAGTTTGTCTTCCTTGGGGAACTCTTCCTTCTTGTCCAGCTCCATTACCTCCTCTGCAAGGTAGGACAGAAGAGCTGGATACAGGTGGCCAGTATCACTGTGGTGGGCCCAAGATGGGGCCAGTGCTTAGTGCACAGTTACTCCACTCAGCAGCTTGTCTCTCGGCCCGCCCAGTGAGCGCTCAGCCTTACAGCGACTCCAGCGAGCACTTCATGAGCCAGCTAAGCTCACAAGCAAAGCTGTTTCTCCTGTGGGGACAAACTAGCTCAACGACAGGAAGGGACAGTTGGGTCTCAGTTCCA
The DNA here is from genome assembly GCA_036346955.1 of Dipus sagitta. NCBI lineage: Eukaryota > Metazoa > Chordata > Mammalia > Rodentia > Dipodidae > Dipus > Dipus sagitta. The sequence continues at coordinate 161,132,274 of CM070771.1, forward strand.
GGGTTCAAAGTCGCATTCTCATATCGGGGCAACGAATCTTTCTTCCCGCCCATTAATATGGCTATTGAGGCTGTAAAGATTTCAGAGTGAATGTGCACACTATGAGTCACAAGCCACACCACAGAGCTGGTGAAAGGACAGCTTTCTTCCAGAAAGAGAAACGCAGGTCTCCCAGGCAAGTGGCAGCCCACTAGCAGCAAAGACTTGTTATCGAATCCACCACCCCCCCATTGCTAATCTCATTGTTGCTTCCTAACACAACTCCACAATCAAGTCTTCATTTCTACCCTGCTTCCCAGCACTATGCTAGGTGCTGAGGCTGCAAACTAAAAGACACTCCCTTCCTCATGGAGGTCAGACTCCATATGTATGTAGGCACTGAACATTGAAAATGCTGCCATGACACCAATAACTGTTATCTGAGCCATACTTAGTCTGTGTTAGTCATCGAACCAAAATGAAGGCATTGCCTCATTGGGTGACAACAGTGTCCTATAAGTCAAATACTAGGATTAGGCCTATTTCGAAGGGTAGAAAACTGAGGTTCAAAGCTTAAAGTGATTCGGTCAGTTTTCTAGCACCAGTAAGTGGCAGCCAAAAATTTGAATCTGGATATGACTTTACCCCCAAGCTCCCCACAATGAAATACAGGTAGAAAAATAAAACGTTTGAGAGGATAGGAAAAAGAACAAGGCCAAATAAAGATGGTTGGCCTAGCCTTCCTGAGGCTCCCAGGCTGTGAGGATGCACAGTGCTCCTAAGCATTGAGCTGCAGTCCCCACCCCCCACCTCAGAGGAGGACTCTTGACTATATCATGTCTAGCTCTTTCACTCTGCAAAAATTTGGAACTACATGAGCTCTAGGGAGATTTCTGGGACTTGAAATTTGGTGTATTATTTTTGGGTACCAGAGAGGGGAAAAAAAGGAAGCAATGTTTGAGGTATGAGCATCTAAAAATTTCCTTCTAAGGGAAAGAAAGCAAATACTCCCCACAAACTTGTTTCATAAAACAACATTTTGAGGAAGCTTATGAACCACAGGGTCTTCATGGGTAAATCAAGGATGACACCTCAACTACCTAACCAAGGTCAAGGGCTGGGACCCTGTTCCTACCTAGTTCCATGCTCCAAACCAGTCACACAATAGAGTTAACTAAATAAGTGACCACAGACACAGAGCACAGAAGGACTGAAAATAAAGTTGTCTTCTTAATGGACTTCAGGTGGGTAGTTTTCATGCTCAAAAGTTTTAAATATAAGCTAAACTAGTGTATGGACCCATATAATTTCTTTCTGGTCCCTAAGCTATACATGAAGGAAAGATGATCTTATCTTTTATTTATTTTTTTTATTTTTTATTTTTCTTTATTAGTTAGTTTTGTATTCAGCAAATACAGTCAGTTTGGTACCATTATTAGGCTCATCCGTGACCTACCCCCTCTCCTTGGCCCCTCCTTGTTGAGGTATATGGGTCATGCATTGTGGAGTTAGCCCACAGTTATGGGTAAGATAAATGTCTTTGCATATCATGACCCAACATGTGGCTCTGACATTCTTTCTGCCCCCTCTTCCACAAAATTTCCCATCTTATCTTAAACCTTCTCCATGGGCCTGGAGTATAGCTCAATGGTAGAGCACTTGCCTGGCATGTGGAGCCATAATAAATAATAAATAAATAAATCTAACTAAAAACATATGATAAAGCCAAGTTTTGCCCACTATATGATATTGGCTCTTAAGAGCTGAGGATAAAGTGTTGCCTCCAGTCAAAGGACAGACCTGGGATTTGTATTCATTTTGTTAGAAAACATCACATCATAGCTATTCTATACAATTTAATTTTGACAGGCAGGCCACCTTTTTAAAATGTGATAATGACTGGTCTTCCTTTGTACAAAGTGAAAGGTTGTCAGAAAATATTCCACAGAAGTCAACATGCACACCCTCTGTTCTTACCAAATAAAGTGTGAGAAGACACAAGGACTGAAGCTGGGCTGTGACCATCTTGCTATTTTCACTCAAACTCCTGTGAATGAGCCAAAGAGAAGAGGGTAGTTAACAGCCTGTTATAACATTGTGCCTTTCCAGTAGCCAGAACCATTGTGTGATATCCAATCACAAATCTAGTAAAATAGGATCACTAGGGCAGGGTGTGGTGAAACACGTCTTTAATCCCAGCACTCAAGAGGAAAAGGTAGGAGGATTGTTGTGAACTCATGGCCAGCCTGAGACTATAGAGTGAATTCCAGGTCAGGTTGCCTTGGGCTTTAGCAAGACCGTACCTTGAAAAGTAAAAAAAAAAAAAAAAAAAAAAAAAAAGATCGCTAAGGGCCAGCTCTCTTCTATTATTCGATATGGAATTACTACCAATCTTCTAGAAGCTTCGTGATCCCTACCAACAGTAACACACAAGTCAGCATCTTCAAATGAGTTCTGCAATTTCATGTCTATAATGACTTCATTCTATTACACTTCCTTTGAGAATCTTAAGTGATAAGAAAGGGGCTCTTATTGCTTTTTTTTGTTTTTTTGAGACAGGGTCTCACTCTAGCTCAGGCTGACTTGGAATTCACTCTGTAGTCTCAGGGTGGCCTCGAACTCTCAACAATCCTCCCACCTCTGCCTCCCAAGTGCTGGGATTAAAGGTTTGCGCCACAACGCCTGGCTTTCTTTCAATTTATAAAATATATTTTATTTATTTTATTTAAAGAGGATGACATATTTTGTCAAAGATCAGGGTAACTAGGTCAAAATAATTTTAGCATTTCTGATTCAAAGCTGCAAGTAGGAAGAAGCCTCATCAGTTGTCCATTTGGCTTTCTAAGGTTGTTATGCAAACAGGTTATTTCAAAGGAGAGGAAGTAGGCGTCCAAACTGCCCACATCACCTTCGGTCATGTCATCTCTCAATTCCTCCTTGAGGCTTTTTACATTTCACAGGAGTTTTAACTTTAGCCATGACACATGTCACGACTGATTTCAACATATGAGATAAAAATTCCACATGCCCTGTAAAGAAGTATCACTGCCTACTAGAATGTCAGGAAAAAAAGGGAAAAAAAAGGAGAAAAAAAGGCATCAAAAAATATATTTGAGGTCACCAAAGTTCCAGAACAGTTTATTGTTCTATTTATGGATAATCCTGGATTACTTCATTCTTTTAAGTTTTTCTACACAGAACATATATCACTTGTCAGTAGAAAAGGACTATTAAAACTTTAACCACTATTGAAACTTTTAAATGCCTTACACAGATACCCAGTATTTAAACTTCAAAAATATGAACATGCCAGACTATTTTAGCCTCACAAATGCCCTGAGGGAAAAAATAAGCAATGAGTGTCACCTCTGAGGCAGACCAGTGAAGGGGCCCTTAAAAACATCACAGAATGGTGCAGGAGGTGGGTGCGGAGCCAGCCGGCCTCAACTGCAGCCCAGCTCTGCCTTGACCATGGGCAAGCAACTTTAGTGCTCTGTGCCTCAGTTTCCTCACATGGAAATACCTAGCAATTACACAATTATAAGTGCTGAATAAGGCATATAAAGGAATTATTATTCTGGTTTTATACATGAAGAAAAGGAGGCTCAAGGTTAAGCAATGAACACAAACACTCCTAGCTAAGAAGTGGCATTGTCAGACATCCCTTAGGTCTCTTGATTCCAAACTCCAACACCTCTTTCAGCTTTTTCTCCTATGTCCTATGTAGTGTGACATATAGATGTACGTACAGACGTACAAAACACACATAAAGCACATGCTCATATAAACTATGCTATGCAAACTAAACTTACTCCTAGGTTCCACAGCTATTTAAAGAAAAAGGTAGGAGGCTGGAGTGATGGCTCAGTGGTTAAAGGCACTTGCTTGCAGAGCCTGATGACATGGGTTCTATTCCCTATTACCCATGTAAAGCCAGATGCACAAAGTGGTGTGTGCATCGAAGTTTGTTTGCAGCAGCAGGAGGACCTAGCATCCATCCATCCTCTTCCCCCTCTCAAATAAATAAACGGTCAGATTAATATCCTTCTGAACTCTCAGATTCAGAAATTTATTGAGTGTTCAATAATTAGTTTTTTTGTAACAGAATAATTTTGATGGTCATATCCAAACATTATTTTAGAATAAACTCATTACAATTAAACATAAACCAAACTTTATTTTATAATTGTAAACTGCTCATTTGGTTTGGAAAAACACAGAAACAGATTTCAAGTAATCCAAGGTTCCTAAATATGGCAAGATGAAATACACCCTGATCTCTGTGCCCACAAATTCCATGTCTGCAGATTCAACCAGCCATAGGTCAAAAATATTTGGGACAGGGGGAAGAGTGAATATGTCTGGACTCAATTTAGGGACTTTTGTCAGGTATTTCCTAAACAATATAGTATAACAACTACTATATGCATTTATATTGAATTAAGCATTAGGTTGGGGATATAACTCAGTGAGAGAACACTTGCCTAGCCTGTTCAAATTCTTAGGTTCAATCCCCAGTACTAAGAGAGAAAAAGAGAGAGAGAGAATATTTTTAAAAACTGCTATTAATGTGGATAAGATGGTTATCATTGGGCTAAGTAAAATAAACTTGCCTCAAAAAGACAAATGATGGGGGCTGGAGAGATGGCTTAGCCATTAAAGGCACTTGCTTGCAAAACCTGAAGGCCTAGGTTAGATTCCCCAACACCCCCATAAAACCAGATGCACAAAGTGGCACATGTGTCTAGAATTTGTTTGCAGTGGCAAAGGCCCTGTGTGCCCATATTTTCCTCTCTCTCCCTCTCTCTCTGTCTCTGACTCCCAGTAAACAACCAATAAAAATATTTTAAAGAAAAGGACAAATGCTGCGTGTTTTCTCCCATGTAGAGCCTTGACCTAAAATCAAGTATATGCATACACCTGAGTATTTACATATGTGTGTTTGCATATCACTAGAAATGAGAAAGGGGATCAGAGAGGGGAGGAAATCTAGGGGAGGTGGAAAAAAAATAAAGGAATATACAGAATAGGAAAGCAGAAAGAGGACTAACTTGGGGAAGGGACCAGCTTGAGGGGGAGGAGAGGGCAGTGAAGAAGTGAACAAATGAGAACAACACACATACATATAAAGATACCACCATGAACCCCTTACTTTGCATGCTAACTATAAAAAGGGTTTTGTTTTTTTAATTTAATTTTTTTTTTAAAAAATAGGCATTTTGGTCATCTAGATACGATTTAAAGTGTGAAGGAGGCTGTGGCTGGTTACATGCAAATGCTCCCACACCCTCTTACATAAAGGTCTGTGAGTTTGGGTGTCAAGGTCCTGGACACCAAAAGGATTCTCATGAGTATTGAGGGATGGCTGCATATAAAAATGAATAGATCTAGATCACGGGACTGGAGAAATGGATCGGTGGCTAAAGGCTGTTGCATGCAGATCCTGAAGGTCTGGGTTAAGTTCCCCAGTGCCCACATAAAGCCAGACCCACAGAATGCATACTTTGGAGTTCATTTGCTGTGGCAAGAGGTCCTGGCCCGCCCATACTCACTCTCACATACTCACACACACACTCTCTCTCTCTCCCTCTTAAATATTTTTTTTGCAAAATGAATACATTGGTATTCTTAAATATAAAAATCTAACTACTTTTAACATTAGCAAAATGTACATGACCAGCCATCAGCTTACATTTGCTTACTAGAAGGAAGCATGCAGACAATGAAGGCACATCCGGGATCTTTCTCCTCAACTCAACTCCTGGGCATTCAAAATCTTCACATGCTGCTCCCAACTCCCTGGCTTATCTGCCACTCCCTTCCCACGCCCAGGCCCCTGCCCTCCCTCACAGTGCACTTTGACCTGCACTCCTGGATCCCAGCCTCACACTGCTGTTGTCCCCACCTGGCACAGACAGGCCTGCGGTACGGAAGACAGAGTATGTACTTAATGAAATCAGATTGAGAGTGCCCTTCCTCAGCTCTGCTTATCACCTAAGCCCAGCTTATTCATTTATTTATAAAAAATGGAGTCTTTTTCTAGGTGCCAGATACTGTGCTAAGAACTGAAATACCAAAATAAGGAGCACAGGATCTGTCTTCACAGAGCAGGATCCAAATTCCACTTTCTTCAGGAGTTTTCCTTGGTTTCAGCCACAGGCCTCTTCCCCCTGAACCTCCTTGTCTGTTTCTATTATTTAGCATTTATTTATCAATTACTGTTGGTGTATCTACATAAAATACATATAAAATCCTATAGGGCAGATGCCTAATTTCAATGTTATTATTGTTTTGTCCTCCCAGAGTGGTTCAAATCCTATCTCATACATATTAAACTCTCAACAGATGTTTGTTAAATTCTAAAACATTTATCATTGTCAAACATGGAAAGACTATTGGTATATTCTCATCTATAAGTTTTAAGAATATCATTTTCACAAAATATAACTTAATAGTTAAATAAAACTAATTTGAGGTGCAAAGCTTAATTTTGGTGCACAGTATTAACAATATGCTTTCATTGTTGATGAAATGGGTTATTTCTCTGTTAAATGCACTAAGATATTTTGCTCTGATAAGTGGTTGAAAAATGGTTGAAACACATCATCTTTCACTGAAAGAACCTTAGTCTTAGAGCCTTTAGTCTTCCAAAGAAATACAAGTTGAATGACAGAAAAGCAAACATAAATAAAATGAATGTCTTATTTTTGTCAGAGATGGTTTAATAGAAATGTACCCATCCTTTGTCATTTACATCTAATCTTACCACAGGAAGGTTACAAGTAGGACACAGAAGTAACTCTTTCTACGCCCATGCAAACCACCACACCGTGCAGTGCAGTTGTTAGACACCTGGATGCTAGGGTTAGACTGATTGGTTTGAGACCTGGTTGAGTTCCTTCACTGCCTCATGGTCCCATTTACTAACTGAAAAGAGGGGACAGTGAGAGCCCCTTTGATAGGTATGGGATTCAAGGAGTTAATACTTGAAACATGGCTTGTCATTCTGAAACCTGAGTTTGCCTCCGTGGCACCTCCATTTTCAGCCACCATTAAAGAAAACCCCCACAGCCTTCCCCTCAATGATTCAGCGCAAACTACTCTAGTGCTAGGATTATGGCTGAGGAGAACTTTGTTCTCTCAAACAAGTCTTGTTTTTACTTCCTCTTTGTAGCGACATGATTCACTAATGACTATCAGGCCCTGGGTCATGAGTATGCTGACAGGAAACCACTGTTCATAACTCAAATTGTCGAAAGCCACCCAGACATCCGTATGATAGATCTCCTCCCAGATACAACTTGGAAAGGATTTGAGTAGATTTTTAGGTAATTCAGTGACATCTTATCTGACCTACCTGAAAGAGTTGACCCAATCACCTGCTTGGAGATTTTGCTATGTGTCAGGATCTCCTCAGGTGCAAAGATGAACAGACAGTTCCTATGGTGACTATCTGAGAGGCCAAGCATATCTTTAGTGACAGAGATCAAAGGCTCGGTGGTTGTTAATAAGTTTTGAAAAGAACTCAGTCATAACTGGTAATGCACCTTCCCCAGCAGACCATTTATCTGAGCCTCAACCTCCAAAAATGGACCTCTCTAGAGGAAGCACCTTCTTTGAATTCACCACAGGCCCAAAATCCCTACTCATCCCACAACTGTACCCAACCAGGATCACAACACAAAAGCAGCTCATGTTCGCTGAAAATAAGCCACATAGCTCTGGGACTTCCATAGGAATTGTTCTCCTGATCTCTCAGACCCTATGAAGCCAACACCATCATCTATATCTTAAAGATGAAAAAATCAAAAGGCAAAAGTCAATGGAAAGACTTATATAAGGTCACAGTGCTACACTCTTTTCTATGCCTGTGTCCTTCAGCATATCCTCTTCTGCTCTTGAAAGCATGGACAGTGTGATGATCCGATGCAACACGCCATCTCATCCTTTAAGTGTTTCTATAAATGAAAAAGATGACTGCCTTTCCTTCATAGCTTCCTTTTATATGCTGATGCAACTTGTCTCACCTCAATACACCCCCACCCTGCATAGGCAAGGGCTGTGTCAGCCAGGGAGATTTCATGTCTACCTGGGATATATTTCTGCATCACTCTCTTCACTTCCCCTCTGAGCTTCACCTGAGCAGTCTCCCAATTTTCATTCAAGCCCAAAGTGATGGGCTTGAATGATGTATCCTTCTCCCAAACGCATACATCAGAGTCCGACTCCCAAGTTCCTCAGCATGTAACCTTAATTTGGCATCTTGACAGATATAATGAAGTTAAGATCAGATCATGAGGATAGATCCTAATCCAAAATGGCTGCTGTCCGTATAAGAAGAGGAAGTTTGGAGACAGAACAGTGTGTGAACCTGAAGACAGCCGTCTGTGAGGCAAGCAGAGGGGCCTGGAGCAGAGCCTTCCTGCGCAGCTCTCACGAGGAGCACCAGACACCTTGCTCTTCCAGCTCCAGCACTGAGATGATAAGTTTTCATTGTTTCAGCCTCTCATTGTGTGGCATTTTCTTAGTTTGCCATGTCAGATTAATCTCCCAAACAACTCTGGCTTTGGCTGAGCAATGCACTGCCATCCTAGGACAAGAGGTGACCTTAAAGGGAACTTCATTCTATTACACATGGTGTCGCAGCATCTCACAGGGACCACTTGAAGTATGATTGATTCTCCTGCTAGACTCTAACACTTCCAAAATTAAGACAGTTTTTAGATACTCTTGTCATTTCTCCATTGATCTGAATAATGATAGAGAACTTACAGATCTCAGATCTCCAAACATATCCCCAAAATCAACATGCAAGCATTTCTTTCCTCTAACCCTTACAAAAAGCTAGGTGCTAGACAAATCTTACGTAGAGTCAGTCATTGCTTATCTTTTTGGGTTTGTTTGCTTGTTTGTTTTGTTTTTGTTTTTGTTTTTGTTTTTGTTTTTGAGGAGTCTGACACCGCCAATAAGGCTTGGAGCACTGCGGCTGAGCCATGCAACTCCAAAGAGCAAGAAGATTCTGGAAGGGAGGACTACAAATTACTTTTCAAATATCATAGGGTGGTGTGGGCAGGAAAGGCTGTGACTAGAATTCGTAATAGCATCAGAGGCAAGCGGTGCCACATATCCTGTGTGTCATTTATTTTGCACTGGCATTGTATATTGCTAAGAGCAGCATAAATTATAAGGCAAGGCCAGATATGAATAAAGATCAGATTAAAAGCTGGCGCATAGCATTGTTCAGCAAGCAATGCTCAGGTCAATCATGCCCATCTTACTGCTCTGCCTCACAAATCACTGGCACCAATTATATCACTTAAGGTTTAGAAATCAGTAGGAGAAGCTGGCCAATTTGCACTTTTGACAAATTAGAGACCCAATTAAAGTGGCTCTTAATAAGCTGGAAACAATCACCCAGGCATAAAATCAGGACTTCTGCCTCACACTGCAGACTGATGACTCCACCTGAGGTAGACAGTGGCATGGTGCACCATGAGTTGAAGGAAAAGAAAGGAAAAAAAGAGGAAGGCACCCTCATCCATACCCCACCCCACACAAATGTACCCTTTTTTTCTCTCACTAAACTTATGATATAGAGATGCCAATCTCTCCAAACATGAACATCTGGATTTACACTTATGAAAAATTGGGGTGATAATTTTATTGGTAGGTTCACAATAGAATAGATGAATTCTTAAGAGGGTAGATGGCTCTCCTAAGAACTTAAAATAGCTTCAACTTACATGATCAATTACAATAGCAATGGCTAGCATAATTATTATTAAAGAATAGTGTTCTGAGGAATATTTTTTTGATACATGGTCATGCTCTTTGCTGGTTGACTTATTCCACTCAGCACTCCCCAAAAGCAAGCAAAGATTCGCCCCACTGGAAAGAGGGGTCCTCAACTCAAAGTCTCGTAGGACATGCTAGTCCTGAATGGATAGATGATGGCAGGCAGTGGGAATGGAGGCTTCACTGTGGGGTGACAATGTGTTTCCATCCCATCTTACACAGACAAAAATGAGCTTAGCGCTGAATTCCCTGAGGTGGGCAGGACTACACCTCAGGAACACTTGGAAGGAGGCAGGGGAAAGACTGTTTTTCCTCCATTTCTACCAGAACACCACCACAAGGGTCCTCTGACCTGAAGAAGGATGAGAAATTCTTATTTGTCATACAGGTTGGCTTATTTATTTGTGACAGAGTCTCTTTGTTGTGTTGTACAGCATTCCTTATGTATTATAAAGCGTACAGATAAGCACCTTGCTAAGATAATTAAGATCACACTGTCTGACCTTAGGATTTCAGCAAGAGGTAAGTCTAACTTAGATTACATCCCATAGGATTGAGACATTAAAGGATACAAACAAATTCCCACTTGCAATAATACTGGTTCATTTATGAGGTGATCCTGAAACAAGTGTTAGGATGGCAAGATATATAGTCATGCTCATGTAGAGCAGATTAACTTTCTCCTTTCTGTAATTAAGTCATAACTGATGACTAAGAGGAGGAAAGTAAGGGAAAATGAACTTAATTCTTCCTAACAAAGGTCACCCTATTAGTATGAAATCTCATCATGAATTCGTTTTTTTTTAATTGAAATATTTTAATAGCTTACATTAACTAAACATGTGGACAATCTATTCATTTAAACATAATAATCCTATAATGTGAGTCTTGTTCTCCTACAAGACATGAAACTAAACTCAGAGAGGTTAAGGACAAGTATTTCTCTGAATGCAGACCCCACGCAAGGAGCCATGGGCTAGGTGGCCTCCATGTGAGGAGGATGTGGTCATTTTTAAACATCTTTAAAAACATGAACCTATCATTTTGACTCTCTTCACCCAAGAACTACACATCATGCTTGCCTACCATGCATGAGACCCTAGGTTGATCACTATCATTGGGAAAAAAAAATAATCCTATAAGTGCTAATGTTTTTAAGTATGGTAAGAAATCAAAATATCATGGATGATAAAGTCCAAAATGTCAGTCTCGCAGAATATTTCAAGAAAAACAAGGTTTTCTTTGCACCACACCCACTAAGTACAGCTTAATCTATTACATGCTACTTAAATTAAAAATATCAGCCCTGATAGAATTAATAATTCAGCCAGTGGGTAAATATCTGATCTTATTACATCAATATTTCTCATATCTAAGTAAATATTCCTGTTGGTCCTTGCAACTAACTAATAGGCAGTAGATGTGCCCATAATAAAATTCAGCCTGGCCGGGTGTGGTGGTACACGCCTTTAATCCCAGAATTCAGAGGTAGGAGGATCACTGTGAGTTTGAGGTCACCTTGAAACCACATAGTGAATTCCAGATCAGCCTAGGATAGAGTGAGACCCTACCTTGAAAAACAAAACAAACAAACAACAGCAACAACAAAAGCAGCCTGTCTTTCCTTGTTTAGTAGGTCACAGAACAACTAGCCTCATTCTTTTTTTCTTTTGACAATTTTTCATATACGTACATCATGTGTTTTGATCACAATCCCCTCCCATTACTTTCTACTGTTCCTTTTCCACTGAACCCCTTCTTCCCAACTATTCCCTCTTTTATTTTGATGGCTCTTTTTCTTTTTTCCTCCTCCATCATCCATGATGACGTGTTGATAGGCCTGGTAACAAGCAGATCCTGTGCAGGTTATGACAGCCACAAGCCCCGTTCTTAATTTAAAACCAGGAATTTCTGAATGAATAGTTTTATGCCAACAAATAAACGGACCTATTTCCACACATGAAGCTCAGCATCTATACGCATGCTTACTTGTGGGCCTTCTGAGAAAGGAGCAGGACCATGTCCAGCTTTGCTTCTCAAAGTCACTTCCCTTGATGCAGAAGTGAAGCAGGCGCTACTTCCTAGAAATTTCCTTTGGTAAAACACAGGGCACATTTGACCTTTTGTAAGGGCAAGAAGGTACTGGCAATGTAACCTTCACCTTGAACAGAACTCAGTGAAGACTGAGGGCTGCTATACCTACCCACAATACACCTGAAAATTTACATAGTAACCATTTGAGGAACTTTTAACAGCCAGATGTTATCATTCAAACCCTATTTTTCATTCCTTTTTATTTTGTTGGATCACATGTTTATAGTGTGTGTGTGTGTGTGTGTGTGTACACAATAGAAAATTATGCTTTTATCAGGGAGTGGTAGCACACACTTATAACTTTAGCATTCAGGAGGCTGAAACAGGAGAATCCCAAAATCAGAGTAGCCTAGGCTAAAAGCAAGGTCTTTTCTTTCTCTACAGAAAAAAAAAAAAAAAAAAAAACACAAAAACAAAAAAGCAGATTGACCTGAGTCTTAACTTTCTAATGGAAAATAGAGCTAAGGTTCATTGAACATCTACCTACCAAATGCCAAGCACTGTGGTCAACTCCCTGCCTACTTATCTAACTCAGTTCTCATGCTCAGTTAGGCATTGTCTGGTATATAGATGAAAACAAGGTTCAGAGAGATTTAAGTACTGTGTTCAGTGCCCCTTGCCCACTCAATAATGAATCGGTCCAGCCCATCTGACCAACCCCAGGGACTCAAATGTCAGGCCCCACAATCCACTGTAGATTCTCAGGTAAAATGACTCCTTGGGTCTCCTGGTGAGAGCTGAATGTTGTCTGTTTTCCTTGTCATATAACATATACTTTCTTCTTTCAAATACTGCCTCAATTACTAGTTAAATTTTTGAAGAAAAATAAAGACAGGAAGTATCAGAAAGACATTTTCCTTCCAGCCTCCTTCTTTTTTTTTTTTAAGTTGGCTCTCAGTAGGGACAGATTTCTTTTTAATTTTTATTTATTTATTTGAGAGCAACAGACAGAGAGAAAGAGACAGATAGAGAGAGAGAGAGAGAGAGAGAGAGAGAGAGAGAGAGAGAGAGAATGGGCATGCCAGGGCCTCCAGCCACTGCAAATGACTCCAGATGAGTGCGCCCCCTTGTACATCTGGCTAACGTGGGTCCTGGGGAATCAAGCCTCGGACCGGGGTCCTTAGGTTTCACAGGCAAGCGCTTAACTGCTAAGCCATCTCTCCAGCCCCAGCCTCCTTCTTGATATGTCCCACGACCAAGGGCACCGATCCTGTCCCTATAAAATCACCTGCAATAAACAAACAAGACAGGGGGAAAGAGTAGAACTATGAAGACCCCAGGAACTGCCACATGTCTCAAGTCTCAAAAATCACTCATTAGCAAAGAGTTCATCTACCAACAAGGCCAAAGACAGCACCAGAAGCCAGGACCTCAGCCTCCTTTTCCACCTGTGCAGGCAGGTGGACACTGTTGTTAATTCTTATTCCAGTACTTTCTTTAAAAGGCTATTCTTCTCCTCTGTACCTCTCTCCTACTGTGTCCTAGACAGTCCTAAGAATTCCAAAATGAATTTTGTTTTCTGAAAAGTAGACAGGACATTCAGTCTTTAAAGATGGCATCTGAGACATGCCAGAACATATGAGGATGAGATTCTAACCCCAATTCTGTAATATAAGTGGTCCATAATGTCTTAAGTCCAAGATTTTTACATGGGAATCACAAAGCATGGGTACATTACCTAACGTAAGAGATCCCATACTTTCCTTTAATTCTACCAAACTTAGTTCAACCACAGCCACTTCATCAAATGCATTTCTAAAGTATAGACCCATGAGAAAGGACCACAAAAAGAGGCGACTGTGCTCTTCAAACAAACCCATCACAGCAGGAGCAAGTGACTTTTCCTAACAGTGTCTCATCACCCACCATAAGGAATGAATTTGTGCAGAAACTTCTTAAGTCCACCCCCCATCTAAATTATCATTCTTGAAAAACATATATTATTGAAACCTTTAAGACATATCTACCCTTACCTTTCTGAAAGTAACAAAATGGTGCTTAAAAGTTCTTTTCTTCCATTCAGCTGTGGAGAGGCTTGCTATGACTAGAGGATCCTGGGGCACATTCTCTCTGCCTGCTTTGTGTCCCCAGCCTCTCCCTCTGCCTCCAGTCAATCATTAACCATGAATATTTTCATTGATCTTTGAGAACCACTGGGTATCATAAAAGGCATCATTACATTCAGTCCAGGAAAGAAACAAGTTCATACCAGAAGAAGTTCCATTCATAGAAAACACAATTCAAAACAGGCTGCTGAATTTTTAGTAGAGATGAAAAAATAAGAAGACAAGGAGAAGTAGAGTGGAGAAGCTCTATATTGTGCACCCCAACACCTGGCTTGGCATCTACAGAGGAGAGCCAATCAACAAATACAGATTCCATGTCAAACACAAAAGACAGAGCACAGGGCACCAAGTCAGAGCAACAGCGCAGTTCATTGACAACCTGCCACAAGAAGAGGTGCTCAAAGACATGAGCTAGCCACACCTGCTCCTGAAAGTCAAGGGTCCCCTTCAAAGTCTGCGTGAAACAGAAACATGAAACTTTAACAATTATAAGCTTCCCCAAAGCACAAACTAAGGCCTTTTTCTCCCATACAATTCAAGAAATGAGAGCCAGGTGTGGTGGCGCATGCCTTTCATCCCAGGACTCAGGAGGCAGAGGTAGGAGGATCGCCATGAGTTTGAGGCCACCCTGAGACTACATAGTAAATTCCAGGTATGCCTGGACTAGAGTGAAACCCTACCTTAAAAAGAGAGAGAGAGAGAGAGAGAGAGAGAGAGAGAGAGAGAGAAATGGACTTGCCAATGAATTCTTCCCCCAGTCAAGATAATGTTTCTAAATAATAAAATTGCATACCCCAGACTTCTTAAGTCAAGGCTTCATTTAAACAGACTCCTGATTCCCACACTTCAATCTTGCTAGATGACCATGCAGAAGACAGGAGTCAGTGCCACTGGGAGGTCAGACATGTCGAGCTTTGCCCTACTTCTGCAGACCACCCAAGTTTATCTCTGGGTTCTCCTGAGATGAAGTTGTCTTTTTCTTATGTCACTGGGTCTAGTAGAATGATGTCACCAGGGTTAGACCCACTCTCAAGGTGGACCCCCTCCCTGGCAGATCTCATGAAAAGCCTTCGTGAGTGCTCCAAGCCACTGATGGAAAGAGATCTTTTCTTTAGGCCCCCTAAAAAGGAAACTACTTCTTTGCACGACAGTGGTCAGCATCTGCGGTGGGGCAGCAGGTTAAGAAGGACACTTCCTCCTCTGTCACACAGACAATATCACAATGTTTAGAGAAGTCAGTGTGGCCAAGCACTTCTCAAATTCTGGTCACCTCTGCCTTCGCATTGGCTGGGTGAGATGACCTTGGTTCAAGAAGTGAAATAACTTCTTGCTGGGTATTTCACATCCTAGAATCAATGGACTCTCACTTCACACACTGATCTGAAAGAAGTGGACTTTTTGTCTGGAAGCATTTTAATCACGTGTATAAAAAATGATGTTAAAGTCTTCAAAGTTAAAAGAGAGAGAGAGAGAGAGAGAGAGAGAGCATGGGACTACCACTCAGGACTACTCCCAGCTTGGGAGCTTTTCTGGTTTACTTTCTACTGTATTTTCCTGAAATAAATCTTTCTTTGAAAAACATGCATGTATTATTCTTTTCAGATGTTATTGTTTCCTCAGCAACATAATACTGCTATGCCTGAGGCGTATGAGCATACCAGTGTCAATTTTTAAGACATATCTAAAGTAGATTCCAAATTATAGATTTGAAAAAAAAAAAAAACAGAGTAACAGAGGGCTGGAGAAATGGCTTAGCAGTTCAGGCGCTTGCCTGCCAAGCTTAAGGACCCAGGTTCAATTCCCCAGTACCCACGTAAGCCAGACACAAAAGGTAGCACAGGCATTTGTGGTTCATTTGCAATGGCTAGATGCCCTGGCATACCCATTCTCTCTGCCTTTCTCTTATTCTCTTTCAAATAAATAAATGAAATATTTGAAAAGAATTACATGAGTCAATAAAAAAAAAAAGACTCACAGAAAAATTTTACATCTGGTCTAGAGTCTCACAGCCTGTGACAATGAAACCAGGACTGATTCCCTGGTCTGTCTGATTTAAAGCCCAGCTAGTTCACCACAGGTTCATACCTGGATTATTTTCTTCTAGCTTCATGTGAATAATACAAACTCTGGGAGCCGGGGACATGGCTCAGTGGATAAAGCACTTGCCACTCACTCTGGAGTACTCAAATTTGATCCTGAAACCCCATGTTTTTTTTTTTTTTTTTTTAAAGCCAGAAGCGTATTCCCAGCATGACAAAGCTGGTGCTGAGATGGGAGATGGAGACAGAATTTCCCAGAAGCTCATGGTGATCACACTGAAAGCTGTCCTCTGATCTCCACACACTCACATGCGCGCGCGTACACACACACACACACACACACACACACACATGCACATATGCCTACCCTCCCTCTCATCCCCACCACAAACATACACAAAAAATAAATTTATATAAATACAAATTCTACAAGGAAGAAATCCCTCTATGGGGCTCATTCTTGTTGGGAGATGCCACATCCTGTCTGTGCTTATCTGTTCATTTTGTGTTCCTTCAAGCCTTGGCTTCCAGCTCAGAATTGGTTGATTAAACACTGAAAAGGCCAAAATAGCCATTAAAGTAACAGGACTGAATTACAGTCTTTTCCTATATCTGCTGGAATGACAGGTTCACATTGTTCTGAGAACTGCGTATATACTTATTACATCAATTACACCTTCTTACAGATTAAACCCAGTGATTCATGTTGCATGATAGCTAATGCATGTTTTAGGATGGGTACCACCTCATTCGAGAAATCAACTTACATGTAGTGCCAAGACTACTTCTAGAACTCAATACTGACTCAATAACAATAGGAATAAGGAAAACATAGTTGATACGATCACTTATTTCTGACTGTTGAGACAGTCTCACTGAATGAGACAACACAAAGTGGCTATTGTAGTCATGACCTCACAACAGCTGTTGTTACCTACACAAGACTTGTACAACATTGGGCCCATCAATGTTTTATCATGGATGGTGGAAAGTGGGGAAGAGACATTAAAATAGAAGAGAAACTAGTTGAAAAGGGCAGAGGAAGGGAGCAGGGGAGGACAAAGGAAGATAATGGGAGGAGATTATGATCAAAATACATTATGTACATATATGAAAATTGTTGATCAGAAAGTTTTAAAAATTTACTTATCTCCACTTGAGAACAAAAGATACCTCCTTGGCTTTGATTTTCATGATGAAAACAAGTGAATGAAAAGGACTTAGAAATATGTTTTTAATTATAGCTTCACGAAGGTGAAAACATTTTTATCACTTTTGTCCATAACATTATAACTATTCCTCCAACATTTGCCCTTGAAAATATCTAAGTAGTGTTTGACTTATGAATAATGCTGGTAAGAAGGGAAAACTGTTTAGGTAGCCTCCCAGAAAAAATAAATAAATAAAACTTAGAATTGCTATCAAAATTCAAAGTGTGGCTGTGCACTCCTTTAATCCTAACATTGGGGAGGCGGAGGTAGAAGGATTGCTGTGAGTTTGAGGCCACCCTGAGACTATATAGTGAATTCCAGGTCAGCCTGGGCTGGAATGAGACCCTACCTCAGAAAAAAAAAATTCAGAGTGTGTTACATTTCTGTTGTTTTTGTCCTTTAAAACTCAGAGTAGGAGTCTGTGGAAAAAGCCCTCACCACTAAACGTGATGCATCCAAGTTCAATCCCCAGAACTCAGGAAAGCTGGAAGCTGTGGCAGGCTTCTGTAATCCCAGCAAGATGAGAGGCCGTGGAAACAGAAGATTTCCCAAAAGCTCATGATGAGTGCAGCTAAGGACGGTAGATAGAGAAATCCTGCCTCAAATGTGGTAGGCAGACAACTCCAAACAGAAAATTGTCTTCTGACCTCCGCATTCACTTTGTGGTATGCACATGCCCACACTCACACACACATATGCACACATACACAAATGAAAAAAATAACAAAGAAAAACTCAGCACAAATAGAATCTGGATACTAATGTTTACCATTTAACTTTTTAAAAAGATTTTTGGTGTGTGTGTGTACGTGTTTACATGTATGAATGCAGGTATGTGCATGCTAGAACACATGTGTGGAGGTTACAAGACAATTTTGGGGTTGGGCCCCTGCCTTCTACCTACCTCTTTTACGGTAAAGTCTCTCTTTGTTCCCTGCTCTGATCCATTTACAAGCTTCCAGGAAGTTCTCCTGCCTCTGCCTCTCTCCTCACCACTGTAGGCAAACCGCGACTATAGAGGTCCACCTCAGCTTCTGGCTTTTTTTTTTTTTTTTCCACATGGGGTCTGGGGATCCCAATTCAGGTACTCAGAGTTTTACAGCAAGTGTTTTATCCACTGAGCCTTCCCCCAACCCATTGTTTTCTACTACAAGTACTTGCATTTTAACATGTTCTTAGATTATGTGTTACATGCCAAGTATTTATTTTTATTATTATTTGTAAGCAGAGAGAGAAAGAAGAAATACGCATGTCAGGGCCCCCTAGCCACTGCGAAACAACTCCAGATACATGTTCCACTTTGTGCATCTGGCTTTACATGGGCACTGGGGAATCGAACCCCTTAACCATGGAGCCATCACTCCAGCCCAGCCATGTATTTGGAGAACATTTTTTTTCCCATGAGTCTGTTAACACAAGCCTTATCTAATAGAAATGGATGATATTTTAGTTACTATCTCTCCTGCTCTTAATGATGGAAAAACCTTTGTCTTCCACTGTTTCTTAGCAATGAGCTCCTTTAAGTTGTGTAACTCAGTAATTCCAAATGGTCAGGATCACCCACAGGCTCAGTCAGGACTGGTGGGAGACTGGACAAGCAAATGCTCTCTCGCCATTTCCAACCAATATTTTACATTTTTTGTTCAACAATTTTCTTGTGGAATGAAGCAAAACTAATTTTCTGCTTATCAGTACTTCAGTTCTAAAGCCAAATCTTCCCTAATTACTTTCACTAGCCAGAACTGAAACCATTTTCTGATAAATTAAAAAAACAACAGCTTCCATTTTCCCATAGGTCTTATACCTGTTTCATATACCTATATTTGGGGTTGTTAAGGGGCTTTTGTTGTTGCTTTGAGTGCCTGTTTGTTGGGAATTTTCTAAACCAGATCATGCTAGGGCATGATTAAAAGATTTAGAATTTAGGTAATAAAATCAATTACTAGGTCCAAATTAGGAACATTGGTCCATAAATAAATACTTCAAAATCTTAACTGATGTCCACTTTGTAGTGGTCCTAAAAGTAGTCAATAAAAACAACCAGTAAAATGCTTGATTCACAAACATAAGGACCTGAGTACCCAAGAAAATGCCAGTCATCCAGCCTGTACCTGTAATCCCAGCAATGGGGAGGAAGAAAGATGCAGAGCCCTGGATCTCAGTGTCCACCCAATCTTTCTAATCAATAATCAGTGAACCCCATGCCAATAAGAGACCTTGCCTCAAAAAGAGATGGATGGGACTGGAGAGATGGCTCAGTGATTAAGGAACTTGGCTGCAAAGCCAGACGACCTAGGTTCAGTTCCCCAGTACCCACGGAAAGCCAGATATACAAAGTGGTACATGTAGTTGGAAAACATTTGCAGTGGCTGGAGGCCCTGGCATACCCACTCTCCCCCTTTCTTTCTTTCTCTCTCTCTCTCTCTCTTTCTTTCTCTCACTCACTCTCTTTTCAAATAAATAAATATTTTTTTTTAAAAAAGAGATGGATGGTGTATCTGAGGAGAACATCTGAAGTTGTCCTCTGGCTTCCCTGCACACATACACATGTACATACACACATACAAATACACATATGCATGAACACCACACACATACATGTATAAAAAAGTAAAGACAGGGGCTAGAGAAATGGCTTAGCACTTAAGGTGTTTCTCTGCAAAGCCAAAGGACCCAGGTTCGATTCTCCAGGACCCATGTAAGCCAGCTGCACAAGGGGGCGCATGCATCTGGAGTTCATTTGCAGTGGCTGAAAGCCCTGGTG
Source organism: Dipus sagitta (assembly GCA_036346955.1). NCBI lineage: Eukaryota > Metazoa > Chordata > Mammalia > Rodentia > Dipodidae > Dipus > Dipus sagitta. Next base: position 161,152,222 of record CM070771.1, read on the forward strand.
CACCCATTCTTTCTCTGTCTGTCTCTCTTCTCTCTCTCTCTCCTTACAAATAAATAATTTTTTTTTAAAAAACGTAAAGACAGTTGGGAGTTAGAGCTAGTAAAACCTCTCCACCCATCTTCCGTAACAAATGGATCCAGTTAGCAGTTGTTTATTCCAAGAATATTTTAACCCCATCTGCAGGTAGTTACTCCAAGTAGACCCTTAATCTTACTGCAGTTACTCAAACCACGAAAGTGGGTGGTAAGCATTCACACCGCCCCCCCCCCCCCCACTGTACATTGGACAGATGCCTGCTGGGCCTTCCGAGCCTGGAGAGTACATTACAACTGGGCTTACATTGGAGATTCTAGGTCAATAGGTCTGGGGTCTGGGGAAATTGATGCTTTTAAACCACTCTAGAATTCTGATGCAGGAAACATGAACCTTTCCAAGACAGCACTTTATCTGCCAGAAAATGTCCTCTCAACAAGGCCTGTTGTGAACTGAGGTAACTTTTCCCCACCATAAAGGCCCCATTTTTGCAGGGACATCTCAGAGAGCAACGCAGCTGGTCTGGGATTGGGCAGACACAACAAGCTCATTTTCCCTCAGACGTATTTTCTCATAGTCAGCTGAACTTTTTATTAGACCTCGGGTGTTCTTTAAATTCCAAGGAATGATAATGATCTTGCTTGTTGGTTTTCTGAGATCTCTTATCAGATTTCACTAAACAAGCTTTTATTTACATCCGATTCAGAGCTCAGAGCCCTGCATTGGGTGGCCACCTCCATTACACCACTGGAGCCACACACAGCAAGGTGAATAAGCACTATTCCTGACAGAGTGACACTTTCCAGTCTGCTTTCCTTATGACCCGTAGCTGGCTTCCTTGAGTCACCCTTTATCCCAGGCTTCTTCGCCAATACTTTTTTGGCTTTTCTTCTCCCTCATGAGCCAGCCCCTTGCAGCCCCATCTGTGGCATTCCTTGGGTCCAATCCCAGATTATCTTACCTCGATCTTCTCACTAGGAGGTCAGATACACTCCCACTTATATGCCATAGTCTCAAGTGTTTCTCCTCCAGTCATGGGTCTAGCCACTTACATCCAACCCTCCTGCATGGCTCCACTCACATCCCGTATACAATACCACAACCTGAAGTTAGCCTCACTGTTTTAATTCCTCCAACACATGCTCTTTCTGGGACACCATCCCTCACGGCAGTCCTGGCATTCATCACACTTAGCCAGGGAGTTGCTGTGACTGATTTGTTGCTCCTTTCACAGGTCCCCTCAGGAGATGGGTATGCAGATGCCTGGGTTTCGCTCCCTGGCCTGGACTCAGTGATACAGGCGCTATGTGTTTCCCTTCTCCATCTATGGACTTCTCATTGGACACCAAAATGTTAAGGTTGTCTTAGGAAATTTTGTCCTTAAACAGTGTTTCCTAAAATAAAAATGTGTTCTCTGAGAAACAATCTTTTCAACAAATTATGAGATGGATATTCATGTGCAAATGAATAAAACTGGATGCCTACTTCACAACCACTTAAAAAACTTAACTGAATCAAAGGTGTATAGCACACAACCTGCAATTATGAATCCCTCAGAAGAAACGGGAGTATATTTTCCTGATCTTGGATTTGGAAATGGTTTATTAGAGGAGGCACCAAGAGCACAAACAATAGAAAAAGAAGCTAAAGTAGACTTCACCAAAATTAAGAACTTTTGTGCTTCAAAGCACATTAAGCAACTGAAATAGGCTACCACCAGAGAAACTCAGTCAATACCAGTTGTCTGGTGCTTGTGAGACCAGAAGGAGACAAGGACATTGGATAGGAAAGTTAAACAAAATATTAGCAGCCCAACTTTGCTTGGTCAGATTCCCAAACTCAAACTCCTCAAAGACCAGCAGAGCAGTTGATAACCCCCTTAACATGAGGAGTAAGGCAAGAAGAAAGAACACGTTAAAGGGGAGGAAACCCAATGCAAAGCAGGCCTACCCGGGATTGCCGACTTTCCTGTTGTACATGCAGTACACCTGATGCCTGGAAGACGTCACTTTCAAGGCAGACCCTGAGAATCCAGACCAGACCATGGAGTGCAGGGAAGTGCATAGCATCTAAACTAAGAAGCCTCTGGGGGAAGATGGGCAGGAACAGGTGCTGATCAGCCCATTTAGGTGCTATTAGACAGGACCAGGGACTCTAAGCCTCAGGTAGAGGAACTGAAGAACCTGCAAGAGCCAGTGGAAGACCCACGGGGGCTTCACGACCATGCTACTCCAGCACTGCCTACCTGTGAGGGAGTGGCAGAAACAGGTGCAGGAGTGTGACTGTTCTGACAGGAATGAAGAAGCAGCTATTTCCTTTGGCCAGCAGCCTATTGAAACAGTGGTCACCAAGGAATTGGAATTCTTCACCCCCCTGCCAAAAAAAAAAAAAAAAAAAAAAAAAAAGTCTCATGCTGGGAGAAGGAAAAGGCTGAAGAATCCAATCAGAGGAGGAGCTGGGAGAAGGAAAAGGCTGAAGAATCCAATCAGAGGAGGAACTTGTCTCTCTCTAGGCAAGAGATTTCACACAGTGATGGCATGTGAGACCACCTTGCCAGAAAGACTGGAGCAGAGGCAGTGATGGGCCAGTGATGGGCAGGACCACATGCAGACTGGGACTGCTTACTTAGGCCTCTTGTTCTCTATTTAAACCTACATTTCATGTCAGGAGCCCAAGTATGGACTTGGAAGGGGGATCACTGAAACTTTTTATTTGTGTGTCTTCCCAATAGTGCCACACTGTATTACTCTTTCTCTGCTTTTCACTATTACTTATCTCTTGAATTGGCCCATTGAGGGTGTGTGGCCAAGCCTAGCTTGTTAGAGCCACCAGAGCCATGGCTCTGACCAACTCCAACCACAGGAGGAGGAGCAGGGCAGTACCTTTACTGGAGGACAACTAGAAATAAAGGCTGCTTGAGAGCTGAGAGCTTCACCTCAGAGAACCATACTGTCCCCACCCTGCCTCAGCTGGTCCTTCCCCGCAACCCCACCACCATCTCAGACAATGTCACAAAGGCCTAGAGGAAGATATAGAGCTGGTTGAGGAGCCTTGAGAACAGGTACCAGCTATCAGATCTGTCTGTAGTAAGGAAAACAGACTTGGATTATAGCATCAGTCAGTGCCTGACACCCCTTACCCCAAGATCCAAAGTGCAGGAAGGGAGCTATTCCTGGACCCTAGATTCCTAGACCTATTCAGACAGCAAACTTAGTCCCCAACTAAGACCTCATCCAGGCCTTCCCCCCATGCCATACGTCCAGCTTCAGCCACATAGAATTCTGGAGTAGCTGGTGTTCAGAGCAGGAGGCCTTGGTGCTGAGCAAGCCATGACTGACCAAGTACCAGAATCCTCCAGGGCCTGTGCAACTGGCGAGGCTTCAGCCCATTGGCTCAGCTCCTCTCCTGCTCCTCACTAATCCTGTGACATCATCATGGAACCCAGCTCCTCCAGTGCCTCCACCTAGCAATACACTGAGAGTTGTGGTATCCCTGATCATTTCTCAGCTGAGACATGAAATACAGAAACCATCATGGGCCATCCTTTAGAGATTGATGTCATTTTATTTTTAAGTGAGAATAACAATACTTTAGTACGTGAAGAATATCTTTGCTCTTAGCAGTAAAACATGGCAAAAACAATGACGTGGCTACTGTGAGCTTCCTGTCAGCTCAGTTAGCTCACCACCAGATAAATCCTGACCCACTGCTGGCTGAAGATGGAGGGATATTTCTCATCTGTGTGACTAAACATAGTAATTCGAGAGACAAAGAGCACAAATGTTCCTCCCTTTAGTCTTCTTTCTCAAGAAAATGTAAAGCCTGGTCTGGGGAGATGGCTTAGCAGTTAAGCGCTTGCCTTTGAAGCCTAAGGACCCTGGCTCGAGGCTCGATTCCTCAGGACCCACGTTAGCCAGATGCACAAGGGGGCACACACATCTGGAGTTCGTTTGCAGTGGCTGGGAGCCCTGGTGTGCCCATTCTCTCTCTATATCTGCCTCTTTCTCTCTCTGTCTGTCACTCTCAAATAAATAAATAAAAAGAAACAACCTTTAATCCCAGCACTTGGTATGCAGTGGTAGGAGGATTGCCATGAGTTGGCAGCCACCCTGAGACTCCACAGTGAGTTTCAGGTCAGCCTGGGCTATAGTGAGACCCTACCTCGAAAAACTAAAAAATAAATAAATAAATAAATAAATAAATAAATAATATTAAAAAGAAAACGTTAAGCCTCATCCCAGAAACAACCCAGTAGAATGTCTGGAAGAGCAGTGTCATCAGAATACTGGAATTTTCCAGCTACTATGTGAGGAAACACAAAAACTGAAGTCTCACAACTTTGGCTACTAGTTCTCAGGTGAAGGAGGCCCACTAGCCCACCACGTGGAAGATGGAGGAGGAAGGCTGCTGGGCCAGATCCTTAAAACTGTGAGGAGACTCTCCAGTTACATCGCTGTGTTCCCCTTAGCCCCATCTCCTGATGTAACTCTGATTAGCCAGGCCTGCTTCTCAGAAAGACTCCCGTGGGAGGCCTTTTCTTCCAGAGGCTTCCAAGTTCTGCTGCTCCAGTCATGGAAACACAATTTCATAGAATCAAGATTAAATCCAGCCAGCTGTATGAGACAAAGGTATCTATTCTGAAATGCTATGTTACACAAAAGAAAACCTATGGTAGTTAACACAACATAGACTTCACCACTCTCTTTTACCCCCTAATAGAATTTTCTTTATAGAAATAATAAATTTTAGTCAGGAGTTCTCAGTCTGGGCTACATGTAATCACAGTAAGTCTGATGGTTTTGATTTTGAATAAGTCTAGGAGCAATGTTTTAATACCCCTTGATTCCAAAGTACAGCCAACATTAAGAACTACTAACCAGCCATTGGGGCACATGCTTTTAATTCCAGCACTTGACAGGCACAGGTAGGAGAATCGCTGTGAATTTGATGCCAGCCTGGGACTACAGAGTGAGTTCCAGGCCAGCCTGGGCTAGAGGAAGATCCTACCTTGAAAAACCCAAAAGCAAACAAAAAGAATGACTTACACTTTGGGACTGGGAGATGGCTCAGCAGTTAGAGGCAGTTGCTTGCAAAGCCCACTGGCCTGGGTTCAGCTCCTCAGTATCTAGGTAAAAACAGATGTACAAAGTGGTACATGCATCTGGAGTTCATCTGCAGTTTCGAGAGGCCCTGGTGTCCTCATGTTCTCTAATAAATAAATAAAAATATTTTTTTTAAAAAAGAACTACTAGAGGCAAGGATGGTGCACGCCTTTCACCCCAGAACTCGGGAGGCAGAGGTAGGAGGAACACTATGAATTCAAGGCCAATCTGAGACTACATAGTGAATTCCAGGTCAGCCTGAGCTACAGTGAGAAACTACCTCAAAAAACAAACAAAAAAAAAATAGAGCCTACTAGTTTAAATATTAAGCCTCTGCCTTATCAGGCACCGCTATTTTATAATTACTCCATATGTAACGTCTCATTTAACCCTTACGACACAGGAAGGTTTTCATATTAATTTCCAAATAAAAATTTAAGGAACAAAGATAAAGTCTCTAAATTTTGGATCCAGGTCTGATTAAAAATGAACAACAATAACAAAACCCAAAGTGCTTAAGTGATACCCTCTGCAGAGGCCAGGTAGCTGCCAAGAAAGCTTCTCTCCTGTGCCACCTTCCTACAAGGAAACAGCAATGCAATGGGAACTAGCCAGGTCCACTAAACAGGTCAATCAAATCAGATCCACAATAGAACACCAATGCCTCCACCCCAGTGGGCTCCAAGCTGTCCCTCCCATTTGCTCTAAGTTCCATTCCTGCCCAGGTGGTATGACTGATTGCCTAGCCGCTGCAGCTCACAAGGTGACCTCTCCTTGGCCTGAAACCCCTTATATTTCCCTGTGACCTTCCTTATCATGGAGCGAGCCATAGCATCACCTGACCAGCTGATTTCCAGTGGCTCTCTCATCCTCTCCCACAGCTAATGAGGAAACAGATAGCTTATGCCCAGCTAGCCACCCACCATTACTTAGAACTACACCTAATGCCAGAAGCACCTTGCTCCCAGCAATAACTGAATTACTCTGATGAAGTGGATTTCCCAAAATGTACCCTCTCCCTCCAACATTGCAAGTGGCTCCCAATGCAATAGTGCAGGCCTGCTGGCCTTCATTTGGTACTTAACATTGATCTACAAGGACCTAGGGTGTGGGAAAATTTTGTAATACCTTTGCAATGTGAGGTTCTTTCCCTTTTTGGTTGCAAAGAAATATAGGGTCAATTCTAGGGCCTTGGTCTCCTGGAGCTCAGTATCTGTGGCACACTTCCTCAACCTGACACAGGCAACGAGGACTTCCTTCTTTCATTCTCACTCAGACTTTCTAAGAATTTAGCCTGGTATGCTTTAAGGCATGTTTAAGACTATAGACTTTACCAGTGTGGTGGCATGCCCTTGTAATCCAGCTCTTGGGAGACTGAGGTAAGAGGATTGCTGTGAGTTTGAAGCAAGTCTGGACTACAGAGTGGGTTCTAGGTTGGCCTGGGGTAGAGTGATACCTTGCTGCCAAAAAATAAGAAATAAAAACAAAAAAAGTAAAAAGACCTCAGACTTTGGGTGTTGGCAAGTTGAGATCAGAATCCCAATCACAATGCTATTCTTTGGCATGTCTTCATATCACCAACATAGATTTGGAAATCTTAGTCTAGGTCACACACACCCAGGTGACACACACTCACCATGTTTTCACTCACAGCTGCAGTGGCCCAATCAATGGGTGAAAAACAACATGGATGAAGGCCCTTGGGAGGGAGCTCTGAGGTGTGTTTGTCTAAAATGGTATGGAATTACTTATGTACAGATAGAAGGGGAGAGCCCAGCATACCATAAATCTCTTTTCTAGAGCCTTTCAGCTCTATTTCTCCTGCCTTCAGAGTACTTTCCCATTCACCTCCCAAGTGCACTCAAACCAGAAACCAGCAGCAGTTAGCCTACACAACCGGGAAGCTGAGCAACTGCCACGCAGAGTCATTAACACACCCGGCCTAACACAGAGGAAGCTGAAAGTCACACATTCATATCGTGCTTTAAAAGGAAAACTTGGAGTTGGAGGTGTAGCTCATTGGTACAATACTCTCTAAGCATGGAGCCAGTAAAGAAAGAAAAAGTAGACTACAACAAATATCAGTGAAAGACCTTGAAATGAGCCACTATTTATCATGGTGAACATAAGTTAGACATTATCAAATGGCTTCTGGAAGTATGTGAGAACACAGGTTCCTGTTAGGCACTGTAAAATAATCCTTCCGACTTTATAACCCTGCAATAATAGCTTTCTGTTTTATAAAGCCCAACTTGACAGTAAGAACTCTGGACCATTTTCAAAGATCACAGACAAAAGGACTGTTGCATTCATTTTTCCTGAGGAGACATGAACAATTATTTACTCCAGATAGGGTACCAATGACAGACCAAAGTGATGATTCGATGCACATAGAGAACCAATGAATTTATTGGGATTACTTCCATGAGATTGGGTGACCCCTACACATCCACACTGCCAAAAGTTATCACCCCAAATAAGAATGACTTCTCCATAGCTGCATAGATGGGCTGTCCAGCCTCAGTTAACATTCTACCTCCTATACACACTGGCAGCTCCTGCAAACACTTGTACCTAAGGCTGAATTGCATACAGCTGCAATGTGTGCAAGATGGAACGCACAGGTGAGGGTCTAATGACCCTCCTGTGAGGGAATGTTAACAGGCCTCATCTTGAGGAGCGCTTGCAGGTAATCACAGCTGCTCTGACTAAAAACGATAGTATCTGTTCCTCTAAGCGGCTCAGTCCACATGCATTTGAGGAACTGCCTGTAGTCACACCTGGCCATAGCTTCCCTTACCACTTTCAGCCTTATACATGGCTGCAAACTCTGTGGACAGGAACTCTAGGATCACAAGGAAAAGGTTCTCTCACATAAGTGTTCCACTAATAAATGAGGGGAGAGTGAGAGATTTGGAATTTTCAAACTGTGGAAATAAGCCTAGGCAAGGTTTATTAATGGCTGCTGTGTGCCTCCTGAAAGATGTCATATCACCAGTAGGGCCTCTTATTAAAAAAACATTCCATTTGAATCAGATAGCATTGCTTCTAAAGTATAGATTTAACCATGCAACCAGAAATCCTCTATTATTATATATAAGCTCCTGAGACATTCTCCGTGTTGACAATTTATTCCACCTTTGGGAAAAACAAAGGATGAACCAGCAATGGGTAAGTTAGAAAAGAATTTTCCTATAGGGATATGCTAATGAGTACCACCCAGCACACAGCTATAGAAGGCCAAGAAAAATATCAGATACAAATGCTTCAACTAGGCTGTGCATGTATACATGCATACATGAATTATACATGCATGCATATATATACATATATATTAATTCTCATTTCAACGATTTGTAATAGAAAATTTTGAACAGAAGCAAAGCATATCATAAACTCCATGTACAATCACTCAGCTTCAGCAATGACCAGCCTGTGTCAGTTTGCATCCCTGACCAACACCATCCACACCTGCAAGCATCCAAATTGGCTCCTTAAGGAAAATCAAAGCAAAGCATTAGTCTGGTGTGGAAGCGGCCCTGTGGACAAAACTGCAGAGAACAGGGTGGAAGTGGTCCCGTGGACAACACCACAGAGAATAGCGTGGAAGCAGTCCTGTGGACAAGACCGCAGAGGACAGCGTGGAAGTGGTCCCAAAGAAAACACTGCAGAGGACAGCGTGGAAGTGGTCCCAAAGAAAACACTGCAGAGGACAGTGTGGAAGTGGTCCCAAAGAAAACACTGCAGAGGACAGCGTGGAAGCGGTCCTGTGGACAACACCACAGAGGACAGCGTGGAAGCAGTCCCGTGGACAACACCGCAGAGGACAGCGTGGAAGTGGTCCCATAGAAAACACTGCAGAGGACAGCGTTGAAGTGGTCCCGTGGACAACACTGCAGAGGACAGCGTTGAAGTGGTCCCGTGGACAACACCGCAGAGGACAGCATGGAAGCGGTCCTGTGGACAACACCGCAGAGGACAGCGTGGAAGCGGTTCCGTGGACAACACCGCAGAGGATAGTGTGGAAGCAGTTCCGTGGACAACACCGCAGAGGACAGCGTGGAAGCGGTTCCGTGGACAACACCGCAGAGGACAGCGTGGAAGTGGTCCCGTGGACAACACCACAGAGGACAACGTAGAAGTGGTCCCATAGAAAACACTGCAGAGGACAGCGTGGAAGTGGTCCCGTGGACAACACTGCAGAGGACAGCGTGGAAGCAGTCCCGTGGACAACACCGCAGAGGATAGGGTGGAAGCAGTCCCATGGACAACACCGCAGAGGACAGCGTGGAAGCGGTTCCGTGGACAACACCGCAGAGGATAGCATGGAAGCGGTTCCGTGGACAACACCGCAGAGGACAGCGTGGAAGCGGTCCCGTGGAAAACACCGCAGAGGACAGCGTGGAAGTGGTTCCGTGGACAACACCGCAGAGGACAGCGTGGAAGTGGAAGTGGTCCCATAGAAAACACCGCAGGGGACAGCATTGAAGTGGTCCCGTGGACAACACCACAGAGGACAGCGTGGAAGCAGTCCCGTGGACAACACCGCAGAGGATAGGGTGGAAGCGGTCCCATGGACAACACCGCAGAGGACAGCGTGGAAGCGGTCCCGTGGACAACACCGCAGAGGACAATGTGGAAGCGGTTCCATGGACAACACCGCAGAGGACAGAGTGGAAGCGGTCCCGTGGACAACACCACAGAGGACAGTGTGGAAGCAGTCCCATGGACAACACCGCAGAGGACAGCGTGGAAGTGGTCCCATAGAAAACCCCACAGAGGACAGTGTGGAAGCAGTCCCGTGGACAACACCACAGAGGACAGGGTGGAAGCAGTCCCGTGGACAACACCACAGAGGACAGCGTGGAAGTGGTCCCATAGAAAACACCGCAGAGGACAGCGTTGAAGTGGTCCCGTGGACAACACCACAGAGGACAGCGTGGAAGCAGTCCCGTGGACAACACCACAGAGGACAGCGTGGAAGCGGTTCCGTGGACAACACCGCAGAGGACAGTGTGGAAGCAGTCCCGTGGACAACACCACAGAGGACAGCGTTGAAGTGGTCCCATGGACAACACCACAGAGGACAGTGTGGAAGCAGTCCCGTGGACAACACCACAGAGGACAGCGTGGAAGCAGTCCCGTGGACAACACCACAGAGGACAGCGTGGAAGCAGTCCCGTGGACAACACCACAGAGGACAGCATGGAAGCGGTTCCGTGGACAACACCGCAGAGGACAGTGTGGAAGCAGTCCCGTGGACAACACCACAGAGGACAGCGTTGAAGTGGTCCCATGGACAACACCACAGAGGACAGTGTGGAAGCAGTCCCGTGGACAACACCACAGAGGACAGTGTGGAAGCAGTCCCGTGGACAACACCACAGAGGACAGCGTGGAAGCAGTCCCGTGGACAACACCACAGAGGACAGCGTGGAAGCGGTTCCGTGGACAACACCGCAGAGGACAGTGTGGAAGTGGTCCCATAGAAAACACCGCAGAGGACAGCGTGGAAGTGGTCCCATAGAAAACACCGCAGAGGACAGCGTTGAAGTGGTCCCGTGGACAACACCACAGAGGACAGTGTGGAAGCAGTCCCGTGGACAACACCACAGAGGACAGCGTTGAAGTGGTCCCGTGGACAACACCACAGAGGACAGTGTGGAAGCAGTCCCATGGACAACACCGCAGAGGACAGCGTGGAAGTGGTCCCATAGAAAACACTGCAGAGGACAACCCTGCAGAGGACAGCGTGGAAGCGGTCCCGTGGATAACACCGCAGAGGATAGCATGGAAACAGTCCTGTGGAAAACACTGAAGACAGAAAGGCCACCCTCCGGCCAGATCCAGGCCAGGCTTGTTAGCTTTACACTCTGCTTAACTCACAGTTAAGTTTCAGAATGCTTCCACTTATAAACAGGTTGTGTTCTGGAAGGCTCGCTCAAGTTCATTTGTGCCTAAGTCAAAAGTGGTGCCATCCGAGGTACTTCTCCTATCTCCTGCTTGTGGCTGGCAGCATTCTGGAACTTTTGTTCTTACTTGAACCACAGCAGTGTGTAAGTTTTGGAGATTGTCTATAGCACTCTGAGGAATTACTTTCCAGGCTCTGACCAAATATCTGGGTAAAGACCCAGCTGCTGCTCCCCAGTCCTGGTAAAAACCCTGACTGAATATGAGGGGGAAATCCATTCCTCATACCTCACACGATGATATATTCCAAACAGATCAGCGACTTAAATGTTCAAAAACAAGAAGGTGGAGAGATCACACAAGAATTCTAATGAAACATGAGTTAATTCCTCTTTAACTGGGGAATCAAAACACTTTCCTAACTCAAAATCCAGAAGCAACAATGTAAACACTTTTACAAACTTTTTGTTATATTAGCATACAAAGCAGTCAGATTCCTAATGGCATTTTCATACATACCTAGTTTTTGGTTGATCTCTCCATCACCCTTTATGACCTTCCATTCTGTTGCATGACCATTTCCTGGGGTAATAAGTATCTATTCACCTAGTTTGGGAACCAACAGACCAAAGCAACAATTGCACCCAAATCTAACTTGGTGAACTGATGAAAGCTGACCTTACTTATAAGAATGTAGGGGACTCAAAACAGCTGATCACTGAGAAGCCTCCCCTCAGGCTGGATGACTTCCCCATGGCTGCAGAGATGGGGTACCCTTCAGTTAACCTTCCACGTGCCATATACTCTAGCAGCTCCCCAGACCACAGTTGGAGCAGAATTACGTACAGCTGGCAGGGAGCTGCGGAAAGGTGTGGCTGAAATCTCAGATGAGGGTCTAATGACCCCCCCATACCCTCTCTTGTAAGGGAAGGTCAACATGCCTGACCTTGAGGGTCTCTTACAAGTAGTGACAGCTGCTCTGATGAAGATGGTGATGGTTGCTATGCTCATAGGACAGCAATCTGCAACCTGTCCCCAATATTCCCCCTCCACTTTCATATCACATGTGTTCTATTACTCTCCCCATACTCCCTCATATACAGCCTCATTTCTACCCCTCTCATGGGCCCTTTTCTGGTTTCCTGGCCTACACACACATACACACACACAGTCCCACACAAATACATGAATATAAAATTAGAAACTAAGATTCACATATAAGAGAGAATATACTATATTTGCCTGGATTACCTCACTTTGTCTGCTTTCCAATTCCAAGTATTTTCCTACAAATTTCCTAAGTTTATTTTATTTATGGCTCAATGAAATTGCATCATGTGTACGTACCACCACATTTTCACTGTCCATTCTTCTATTGATGAACATCTAGATTGATTCCATTCCTTGCTACTGGGAGAAGAACAGCAATTATCATGGAGGTGCAGATATCTCTGTAGTAAGACATAGAGTCTTCGGGGTATGTGCCCAGGAGTTGTATAGTTAGCTCATAGGATAGTTCTATTTTTAGATTTTTGAGAAACCTGCACACTGATTTCCACAGTGGTTCTAGCTAGCTTACACTCCCATCAACAGTAAATAAGAGTTCCTCTTTCCTGACTTCCTTGCCACCATTTGCTATCATTTGTTTTCTTGATGATAGTCATCCTTTTTATTGACAATTTTCATATACATACAAATGTATTTTGATAGTACAACCTATCATTACTTTCTTTTGTCTCCCCTCATTGGTGGCTATTTTGACTAGGATGAGATGAAATCTCAAAAATTTAACTTTCAGTTGTATTGTCTGTTCAGTTTCATGGCTTGCTTATTAATTAATAGTTTTATTTAGTTTGCAGTATTTAATTTTTATAGTTTTTGTATATTCTAGATATTAACCCACTTTTATTATAACACTATTCACAATAGCCAAGATATCGAACCAACCTAGATCAATAGATAAGTGAATAAAGAAAATGTGTACTATATATACATCATGGAATATTATTCAGTGGCAACCTGGATGGAACTGGAGCACAGTGTGTTCAATGAAATAATACAGGCACATTCTCACTTATGTGTGGAAGCTAGAAATGTTGATCTTATAGAAGTAGCAAGTAAAGTGGGTAAATGGTGGTGGGTAAGAGGATAAAGAGATATGATAAGAGACATGAGGATAAAGACATAGGTTAACAGATATGAGGTCTAGTTGAATAGAAGGAATAACATGTAAGAGGATAGTAAAGTTAGTATGATATACAGTTCTATGTATTTCAAATAGTAGAGAGGACTTTGAATACTCTCAGCACAAAAAATAATCATGATTTGAAGTAATGGATATGCCATTGCACATTGTATGAATGGATTGAAATATCACACAAGCCAGGCATAGTGATGCACACTCATAATCCCAGCATTTGAGAAGCTGAGGTAGGAGGTGCCATGAATTTGAGGCCAGCCTAAGCTACATAGTGACTCCCAGTCTGGCAGGCAACACATCAAGGGGGGGGGAGTGGAACAAAGAAAAGGAAAAGAAGGAAGGAAGAGAAAGAAAAAGAAGAAACAGAGAAGGAGCCTGAAGGGTGAAACTGTACCCCTTAAATATGTATAATTTTTATTATTTAAACACTCAAAAATAATTAGAATGATTACTATATGCCTTGTGGAGCAAAAATTAAATGAAAAAAAAATGGATGGACATTTATATGGCTGATGAGATCCTACCTTCAAAAAACAAAACAAAACAAAAAATATATATGGCTGGAGATGATGTTCAGTAGTAAAATGAGTTTAGCATGTGTGAGACCCTGGGTTTAATTTTTAACACCAACAAAAAGAGCACATGAACTATGCTACCACTTACTAATACCTATAAAAGGTAAGACCACCCCACAAAAATATACAGACTACATATAGTATCCAGTGCATATATGTGTGTATATGAAGTTATGTATATATGCAAACACATCGCTTCCACTTTTGGAAATAGAAGAATAAAGTGCTTTGGTTAGCGTAGGAAGAGGGAAACCAAGTGGAAAGAGCAAGAATAGAAGCTGGACCTCCTCCAAATATAATTTACTGCATAGATTTGACATCAGAACAATGGAGATGATTTACATAATTATAAAATGTTAAATTGAAATGAAAGAAATTCCTCAAAATTGAAAGTAAAATGACAAGTATGGAGCCAGCAGCAGAATCAATGAATCTGAGTGAAACAGGCATTTGACCAAATATTTCTATTGAGACAGACTCTAAGGACAAAATATAATTTGAAAGAAATCTTATACTGTTCTTAGAACTGATACTGCCACCAATGGAATCAATATTACTATTCTGAAACATGGGTACTAAGACAAATAAATCACTTGTGCTGCTGATTGCAAGGAATATTTGAAGAGAGAAGATACACAAATGTAAAATAAGGAACATAAGTGAAAGGCTTGAAATACTAAATTCAAACTCAGAATATTAGTACAAATGTATGATGTATTTTCTCTTAAGTATTGTTTTTAATTCTGTCTTCTGAAATGATGACCAACTCTTCAGAATAAATAGTCCTAAAGTCAATGTGTAATTTTTAAATCTCCGTGGAAAAAAGATCTTAAAGAAACCAGTCTCCTAGGACAAATTGATGTCTATAGGTCTGGGACAGGAAGTGTACAAAATGTGCTTAGAGCATTTGTCATTCTGGACAGCAAGGAAGTTATCAAAACTGGTGTGTATCAAATATCCTGAAACCAGCCAGAAGAGGCTCTGCTCTCCCTGGCCAAAAGAAAAAAAAAAAAAAGGAAAAACTTAAGATCAGTATAAATAATGACATCAAGCCAGGCATGAGGGTGAACACTTGTAATCCCAGCAAGTATTTGGAAAGGTAGGCAAAGACTGAGAATTCCAAAACCCAGCCTGGGATGTATAGAATGACTTTGTCTCAAGAAAATATATATATTAATATATATAAATATATTTATATATATTAATTATATTATATTATAATATTATAATATTATAATTATATTAATTATAATATATAAATATATATTATATATATGTATGTATGTATGTATATGTTGTGGAAATAGCTCAGTGCTTACATCACAAGCACAAGGACCTGATTTCAATACCAAACCCATGTAAAAAAGCCAAGTATGGTGGTGCACACATGTAATCTCAGCCCTGGAGAGGTGACAACAGGCAGATCCCTGAGGCTAGCTGACCAGCCAGTCTAGTCTAAATGGTGAATTCCAGGCCAATGAGAGACCCTGTCTCAAAAGTGGTGGGTGACACCTGAGGAACAACACCCAAGGTTTTCCTCTGGCCTCCATATGCACACACAGACACACACGTACATACACACATGTATAACTGCAAACACACAAACACACATGCATACACAGAGAAAGGAAACAGAATATAAATGAGGAGGAAAAGGAGGAAAGAGTAATGGTTACAAGGAGTTTAGACACACCAGATATGTTAAAAAAAAATCTGTGAGATCACAAGTATTCTCAGCTGTATATATTCATTCAACAGCTTTGGAAAATGTCAGTAAACAAACTACTTATCCTAAAAACATAAATGCAGAGCCAGCATCAAGGATTTAACTTGCCTTTCTATAGAACTATATCTCAGAGCAGCCAGAGAATTTCAGCACGTTACTGTAGATAGAATCCATATTCTAGGCCAGCTCTTAGCCACTGAGCTGTCTCTCCAGCCACCAAATAGTTTTTAAAGGCAAGTTTTTCTTTATTGGAATCTTCTAGCCAATAAATTAAAGAACAGAATATTATTATTTTGCAACCATTACTGTTGTAGTTGCCTGGTTGCCGGGACAAAACACCCAATCCAAAGCAGCTGGTGGAGGAAAGGGTTATTTTGACTTATAGTCTCAATGATGGCAAAGGAAAGCATGGCATGAGCAGAGGCTGGACATCACCTCTGCCACAGCAGGTGGAAAACAGCAGCAGAAGAGTGAGCCAAACTTTAGCAATGGAGAGCTGGCTACAATGCACCAAAGGCCTCCTCCAACAACACACCTCCTTCAACAAGACTCCTCCCCCCAACTTGCCTCCAGCTGGGGACCAAGCATTCAGAACACATGACTTCATGGATGCATCCGACTCAAATCACCACAATCACTGAAATAATAGATTGTACTCATCCATTTTTTTGTGTCTATAACTAAATACCTACAGCTGGGTGTTTTAAAAGTAAGCTTCATTTTGGCTCAAGATTCTGGTACCTGGGAGATCTAAAGACCATGACCTGGCAAGGGCCTCTAGCTGTGTCCCATTGCGCCAGAGAAAAAGAAAAGAAAAGGAACCAGCTGCAGAAGGAACCTGGTCCCTGAGGTGGCCTCACTTTATAATAGCCTGCTCTTGTGAGGACTAGCTCACTTCACCAAACCAAAGCAAACCTTTCTGAGGGTGATCACAACCCAACCACATAACCTCCTCCTGTGAGGCCCCACTTCTTAAAGGTCCAATCACCTTACACCACCACACCGAGTACCAAGGCTCTGGCATATGAACCCCTGGGGAACAAATCATATCAAAGCCACAGCTCATATCTAAACAGGGCCCATCAACATCTGCTACATTACAAATAGACAACTAACCATAGTTATATGGGTGTTTAATAATTTACATATAGACATGGAAGTAACTGTGGATGAAATGGTTTGCAGTTTTGAATTTGCCTCAAAAGAATCTATTCAGGATGTTGGGGTGGGTAGAGTGGTATACAGGAAACAGAAATGGAAGCGTGAGCAAACTGCTAATGCCCAAAGCCATTGGCAGTTCATGGGGATTCACGGAAATTATCTTTCTAAAATTTACATTTTGCATGTGTATGTGTGTTCATGTATGGGGATCCACGTGTGTGTATGTGCATCTGCATGTGCAGGTCAGAGGTCAATATTTGGGTGTCTTCCTTAATTGCTCTCTACCTTATTTTTTGAGACACGGTCTCTCACTGAGCCTGGAGCTCACTCATTCAGCTAGACCAGCTAACCAGTGAGGCCTAGCGACCCTCCTGTTTCCTCCTCCTCAGATTACAGATATTACTAAGATTACAGATATTCACAGCCATTTCCAGCTTTTATGCCGGTGCTAGGGGTTTGAGCTCAGGTCCTCATGTTTGTGCAGCAAACACTTTACCAAATAAGCCATCTGCCCAGTACCTAGGTTTTTTTTTTTTTTAATTGAAATGAGAAAATTTAAGTGTCCCTCCCTTCCTCTCTCCCCCACCTTCTTGAATATGTCTGGGCTCACAATAGGTTTCTGGTAACCTTTCTTTCTTTTTTTAATCAAAGTACTTAATTCTTTTTTTTTCAGTGTTTTATTTTTTTATTATTATTTTTCTCAATTTTTATTAACATCTTCCATGATTATAAAAAATATCCCATGGTAATATGCTCCCTCCCCCCACTTTCTCCTTGGAAATTCCACCCTCCACCATATCCCCTCCCCATTTCAATCAGTCTCTCTTTTATTTTGATGTCATGATCTTTTCCTCCTCTTATGATGGTCTTGTGTAGGTAGTGTCAGGCACTGTGAGGTCATGGATATCCAGGCCATTTTGTGTCTGGGGGGAGCACGTTGTAAGGAGTCCTACCCTTCCTTTGGCTCTTACATTCTTTCTGTCACCTCTTCTGCATTAGACCCTGAGCCTTGGAAGGTGTGATAGAGATATTACTCAGTAGTCCAGTCACTTCTTTCCAGCACTATGATACCTTCTGAGTCGTCCCAAGGTCACAGCCATCTGAAAAGAGAAGATTCTCTACCAAAAGTGAGAGTAGCATTAATATAAGTGTATGAATCTTTTTTTATTTTATTATTTTATTTTCTCAATTTTTATTAATATTTTCCATGATTATAAAAAATATTCCATGGTATTACCCTCCCCCCTTTCCCATTTGAAATTCCATTCTCCATCATATCCCCTCCCCATCTCAATCTTTCTACTTACATATATACAATACCAACCTAATAAAAGCCCTCCTCCCTTTCTTTCTCTTCCCTTTCTATCTCCTTTTTTAACTTACTGGCGTCTGCTACTGAGTTTTTTCCTTCTCGCACAGAAGCCCAATCATCTGTAGCTAAGAACCACATATGAGGGAGAACATGTGGCGCTTGGCTTTCTGGGCCTGGGTTACCTCACTTAGTATAATATTTTCCAGATCCATCCACTTTTCTGCAAATTTCATAACTTCATTTTTCTTTACCGCTGAGTAAAACTCCATTGTATAAATGTGCCATATCTTCATTATCCACTCATCAGTTGATGGACATCTAGGCTGGTTCCATTTCCCAGCTATTATAAATTGAGCAGCAATAAACATGGTTGAGCACGTACTTCTAAGGAAATGAGATGAGTCCTTAGGATATATGCCTAGGAGTGCTATAGCTGGGTCATATGGTAGGTCAATCTTTAGCTGTTTTAGGAACCTCCACACTGGTTTCCACAATGGCTGGACCAGATTGCATTCCCACTAACAGTGTAGAAGGGTTCCCCTTTATCCACATCCCCGCCAACATTTATGATCATTTGTTTTCATGATGGTAGCCAATCTGACAGGAGTGAGATGGAATCTCAATGTAGTTTTAATCTGCATTTCCCTGATGACTAGGGATGTAGAACATTTTTTTAGATGCATATATGCCATTCGTATTTCTTCCTTTGAGAATTCTCTATTTAGCTCCATTGCCCATTTTTTGATTGGTTTGTTTGATTCCTTATTATTTAACTTCTTGAGTTCTTTGTATATCCTAGATTTTAATCCTCTATCAGATATATAGCTGGTGAAGATTTTTTCCCATTCTGTAGGTTGCCTCTTTGCTTTCTTCACCGTGTCCTTTGCAGTGCAAAATCTTTGTATTTTCATGAGGTCCCAGTGGTTAATCTGTGGTTTTATTGCCTGAGCAATTGGGGTTGTATTCAGAAAGTCTTTGCCAAGACCAATATGTTGCAGGGTTTCCCCTACTTTTTCCTCTAGCAGTTTCAGAGTTTCAGGTCTGATGTTAAGGTCTTTAACCCATTTGGACTTAATTCTTGTGCATGGAGAGAGAGAAGAATCTATTTTCATCCTTCTACAGATATATATCCAGTTTTCCCAACACCATTTGCTGAAGAGGCTGTCTTTTCTCCAATGAGTATTTTTGGCATTTTTATCGAATATCAGGTGGCGATAGCTACATGGGGTTACATTTGGGTCCTCTATTCTGTTCCACTGATCTACAAGTCTGCTTTTGTGCCAGAAGTACTTAATTCTTTAGAGAAGTGAATGAGAAATGACTGTGTAGCCATCCCACCAGGTTGTGGAGCCGTTTATTACACCTTCTGGACCTGCTCTCACAGAAACCTTAAGCGAAGATTTCTGTTTTCAATGGGGAATTTGGAGGTCAAAGTTATAATAATAAGAGGCAGAAACATGAGACCAACTCTTAGTCATCATCTAATGCTGTGGCCCCTCTTCTGAACTGCCCCTTGCCCCTACAGGTCAGTGTGATGCAGGTACGGAAGCTGAGGGCTAGACAGTGAGGAGAGTGTGAGGCATGGATGACTTACATATGAGACCAGATATCAGGGCTTGTAGGAACTATAGGACATTGGGAGACCTTCATAGCATGGTTTGAGATTCTAGAAGGCTTTTCCTGAATCTCCAATAACCAGGGACATTTGGACTGATTACAGGGTTATGGGCCAGTATACTACTCCATCTGTGAATTATCTTTATAGATCACGTACTAAGCATTTTATTAGTACATTAAGTGTGTGTGTGTGTGTGTGTGTGTGTGTGTGTGTGTGTGCAGATTCTTGACAGAGATCAACCTTGGGTGTCATTCCTAAGGAACACCATCTGCCTTTTTTAAAGTATGGACTTACGGGCCTACAAGAAGTCATTGATTAGGCTACATTGGCTAGCCAGAGAGCCCTGGAGATACTCCTGCCTCTGTCCTTCCAGTGCTATCACACCTGGCTTCCTTACATGGGTTCTGGGGGCCAAACTTAGATCCTCATGCTTGTGAGCCAAGTACTTTGCCAACTGAGCTATCTTCCCAGCCCCTCATTAAATTTTATAATCCACCCCCCCCCCTGCCAGGATGGAGTATCATTACCACATTTACCAAATAAGAAAGGTTCAGAGAAGTTGAGTAAGTTGCTCAGGCTCCCACAGCTTAGGTGAGTGACCTGAAAATCCTTTTCTCTACTGTCTGGTGGACACCACTGGTGGTGTCACTGCAGAGGTCACACTCAGAGCACTTCCTGGGGAAAAACTCTGATCTTCGCAGGTAAAGGCAACATCACCAGCCGGAAAGGCCAGTGAGTCAGAAGACAGCTCACACCCCAGTCATTTATCAGAGCAGTGAGTCCACACAAGAGAGTTCGCAAAGCCTAGCAGGCACCAATGGATATGAGGGGAGAGGATGTGTACTTCCCAGCTCCTGTCCGCCTCACCTTATATCACTTTTAAACAGATCATGGCCAATATTTTGGACAAATGCAGCCTCTTTTTCCCTGTGGCAAGTAAAGCAATACAAGCTAATTTATTTAGCACCCTATTGATGAGAAAGTAGTGATGGAATACAAGAGAATTAATGACCATGAATATGACCCAAAGGCAGCTGGCTACCTTCAGAGCTTTATCATTCATTATCAGAACATGATTATATCCCAGGAGACAGCATGAAATGCATCTCATTGAATTAAATTAATCTGACCACTGCTCAGCAGCACGTGGTCATGTGAAAGTCATAGACGCAGAATGCTTGATTACCCAGAATGCTACACTTCCTGACAAGACACTGGAGCTAAATAAATATGATCCCACAGGTCATACTTATTTACCCCATCTCATGAAGGATTAGACTTAGAACTGGACTAGAAAGAATGAGCTGGAGACAGCACTCCTATAACAGTACATTGTTTCTAGGGAGACACTGGGAAGTACAACTTACAGCCACAATGATGCTCACAGTGTTAGTTAGACATCATCATCTACTATTGTGCAGGCAAAGGGAATGGCTAGGCCCCAAAGTGGTAAGGGCTTCTAAATACTGGCTATCACTATTATGACCACATTATGCTATGGTGATTATAGAACTAAGTTGGTGACAACTGGCTCGTGCTATCTTTTGTCTTCAAACGTGAAGTGGGGACTAGGGAGGTGGCTCAATGGATAAAACAACATTTGTCTTAGTGTGAGCACCTGAGTTCAGATCCCTAGAATCCACATAAAAGCCAGACACTGCAGTGCTTGTGTCTGTAATCCCCGTGTGCCTGGGGCCAGAACAGAGGTGGAGACAGAAGAACCACAAGGAAGCTCCCAGGCCAGGTAGCCTGACGAGCATAGCAGTGACTAAAGAGAAACCCTGCCTAAAACAAGGCGGATGACCAGGACTGACACTCAGCGTTGCCCTCTGACCTCCGCAGGTGTGCCGTGGTACATGTGCATCCACACTCACAAACTTGAACATGCACATGCGTGCGCACACACACACGCACACGCACACACACACACACACAAAGCAAAGTGGATGTGTAATGTTCCATGGATCTGTGCTTTCCTCTCAGGTTTGGAGTACTGAGTGAAGGAGCCCTCTGCTGAATGTGTCTCTAAGCCTGTCGACTGCGAACCATGTCCTCCCTTCTAAAGAGACTTAGGGATGCTTTTGGTAGGAAGGAGTGCCCACATATCCCAATCCACCACATTCCCTTGGCAATCTTCATCTGTTGGGGTTTTCCTACTGTGGCCCTGGACGGGTTACCACCAGGCTCTGACGTCTGCACGCCCGGAGCTTAGGCCAAGAGTGTTTTGTCAGCAGCAAAGACTGCTCCAAAGAACCTCTGCTCCAAACAACACAGCTGCTCTTGGGCCTCCAGCTGGTCCCTGGAAATACCCTTAGGAACCCGGTCCTTGTCCCTTGGAAGCCTTGGCTCAGGCTCAGAGCTGTTGTCACTGATGGATGGTACTCAGAGGTGGGAACACCAGGGGGCCGGCTATCACACAAGCACCTGTGCTGTGTGCTTTGCAGATCTGTGTTGGCATTTGGGCCAGGAAGCCAACTCTATCCCCCTGCTCCAAGCCTGGTAGAGCGAGAGGTGAAGCCGACACTCTCCCTCCTCCGTTTCTGTGGCTGGCCATCCACCAGCAAGGGCCTGGTGACTGCAGGAGAGACTGAGTTCATCACAGAGCACTCAGATGCAGCCATGGTGGGAAAGTACGACCCTGCACAGGGTGTGGGACTCAACAGGGACTGAGGACTGGCTGGTTTTGCCATGACATCTTCTGGAGAAAGTGGCACAAGAGGGTCTGCTTGCTTTCCCTCCCCAGTTGCCAATCCTAGCTATGCTGGAAGCAGTGCCAGAGCCATGCCAGTCCACCAAGTGGCTGTGCAAGCTAGGGCAGAGCTATGGAGACACTTCCCAGGCCGGAATGCAAGGATGACAATCAGAAACCAGGAAGTGACTGTTTTCATTCCTGAACCAACTGTTAGCAATAAAACAATAATCATGGGAGGACACATACAAAGAGAATCTTGTACCAGGAAAGAGGTAAGGATGCATTAACTCATGCAGATCTGAAAACAACATGATCTCTGAGGTACAGGCTATCCTTCCCACTGGCCTCTAGACAAGGAATCTCAGGGCCAGGGAACTTAGGCTAACTAGCACTAACTCAGCTAGTGACGTGGTACCATCCAGGAAGTCTGACTCCCAAATCTAAAATTTTATTACTCCATTGCACTACATTCTAATTCTATTAATATTTTGTGATTATGAGGCATTATTGATGATAACTGAGAAATGGAAATGATATTTGAGCACATTCTTTTTTTTTTTTTTTTTTGTTTTTCGAGGTAGGGTCTCACTCTAGCCCAGGCTGACCTGGAATTCACTATGGAGTCTCAGAGTGGCCTCGAACTCACGGCGATCCTCCTACCTCTGCCTCCCGAGTGCTGGGATTAAAGGCGTGCGCCACCACGCCCGGCTGAACATATTCTTTAGCAAATGTTTTTTTTGTTTTTTTTTAAGTTGGAGGTTTCTGAAAATCATACGATGGAAACAATCCTCAAGGCCATCTGCAAGTGTGGGTAGTGTGTTCTCAGGTGAAGAGAACTTTTATAGGGTTCTTAATGTAACTGATTTTATTTACCGACAGTGAATTACCTTCTCTTGCCCCCTCCCTCCTCCGTGAATCCCTTCTTCTCAATGTAGTTCTTCGGTGCCATTCCAACACCTGAACCCGTCCTCAGAATATCCCAGGCAGCACTGTGACTAGATTTTACGTTCTCAGTGAAACATCCAACACGTCTCAGCTTCAGTTCCTTCCACTGCAAGATGGCGTCCAGAATACCTGCCTCTCCGAGGTATCACTGAAATAACTGCCCCAGCCCTACCACGAAGCTTGACCCAACAGCAGACATAATGGCAGTTAGAATTCTCACATTGCCCCAGCATGTGCTATATACCCACTTGCTAGTTACTTTTCTCATTGCTGTGGGGAGAAAAAAAATGACAGAAACAAAGGAGGAAAGATGTGTTTTGCCCAGTCATTTCGATGATTTTTGATCCATCTGTTGGGGCAGGCACAGCAGATAGCCGGGTCTTGCCTTCAAAGGCTCACCCCTGCTTCTGCCAATTAGGCCTCCCCTCCTAAAGCCTCCACTGCATCCCAAAATAGCACCACCAGTTGGAGAAAACCTGTGGGGGCCATTTCACACTCAAGCCAGTTACATGGCTTCATTCTTCTTGATTCAATTTCCTTGTATGTATGTCTACATGTCAAAGGGTCCTGCCTACTCAGACTCTCCATGATTCCAAAATAGCCAGTGTCCCTGCCCAGTGTTTTGCTGACCGCCTCCTAGATCGGCAGTTGAATCTGCCCAGCATCCAGCTAGTGGATGAGTGTAGCCTTGTTCTCATCCACTTGCTCTAGGACTGTGAACTGAGCAAAGCGCCAGCCACCTACTACCAAAATCATTACACACAATGAAGGCTACTCCATTAAAAACGAATGTTAGGCTGAAGAAAATTGAACTTGGAAGAGAACGAGGAGATCCAAGTTTGCCAGGAAATCTCCCCAGCATTCTTAATAATCTAGAGTGGTGTAGATAGGGTATTTCGCTCCTCCCTGCATTGTTCGTAGCTTTGCAACACCTCCCACTTGAACATGGAGTTCCTCTCTGATGTGGGCCTGTCCTTGGCCTGCTGTGACT
This sequence comes from Dipus sagitta, assembly GCA_036346955.1. Lineage (NCBI taxonomy): Eukaryota > Metazoa > Chordata > Mammalia > Rodentia > Dipodidae > Dipus > Dipus sagitta. The sequence continues at coordinate 161,176,487 of CM070771.1, forward strand.
GATAGCACACATGAAGGCAAGATTCCAGCCAGGCGTCCAAGACCTTGCAGACTTCTCACATATGAGCAAGCCTTAGCTAGTCTGCTGCATGCTGGCAGACCACATGGACTCAAGCCTGAGGTTCCAGACCTCATGAGAGTCTCAGCAAGACCAGCAAAGTGACCCATGGTTCACTAAAGATGCATAGAAGCATCCAGCTGAAACCAGAATTGCCACACAGCTGATAGTAAATAGCTAGCACCCAGAATTGGAAGTCTGGAGATGATCTGTGGTTGGCACTGGCTGGTACAGATGACTGGGGTGATGTCAAGTACTCAGTTTTATATTGTTACTTGATCTGGGCTGTGAACCCCTGGGGCTACCCCAACTAGCCTCAAATCTTCAGCGAGCACTTCAGCCAGCCAGTGATACTTTCCATCTGGAAAAGGCAGGACTGGGGGCGGGAAGCAGGGAAGGTGGAGCTTGGGAAACAGAAGACAAAGCAGGAGACCAAAGAGGGACTCAATAGATCTGGAGAGGCCAGAATCAGACTGTGAAGCCAAGGAGTCCCCTAGATAATGAAGGAGGAGGATGAGGCAGGCCACAGTTTGGACCTCGGGTAGATCTGTGAGGATATAAATGCTAGTATGACTCTATTAGGCTGGAGGGCTCAGGAAACAACTTGCAGCTGCTCCCAAGGGATCAAACATTATTCCACTTGATCCTCACACTAACCCCAACGGAGACACTCATCACCCTCACATTATAAATGATAAATACCGGGTTGATGAGCCTCCTCAGATGACTGGGCAGATGGAATCACATTTGTCTGATTGGCTTGACCTAGCTAAGTGTCAAAATCCTGAACATTTTATTTCTGAAACTGTAAGTGTTGGGCACCCACCCAGTCCCTGCACCCTGGATAGAGTGACCCCCAAGTCCCTGCATTCCAACAAGACCTCTGGCACTTTGCACCCAGTGAACGATAGGAAGGGTTTCCTGGGTCTCTCCAACTACCTGCCACAAGGATGAGGACATGCCATGACCCTGATCGGGGTGATTGGTGTTCAGATCAGGAGCTAGGGACAGGTGGGGACACACCAACACTTCCTCCAATCCAGTAACCAAAATCCCAGAGCTTGTGTCTAGCTCAAACTTAGAGACAGCCTCACATGAGGCAACAGGGGAGGAGGGAAATCCAGGCATACTGTGGTCACAGCCAATAACAGGAACAGAAAAACCCACCCCCAGCCCCTATCCCACCCCTCCTCTCCTGCTGGAAGTTTCCCTCTTAAAAGGTTTCTTTGGCTGGAGAGATGGCTCAGCGGGTAAAGTGCTTGATAGGCAAGCATGACGACCTGAGTTCAGTTCCCCAGCACCCACATAAAATGACAGGCACGGGGGTGAATACCTATAACCCCAACACCAGAGAGATGGAGACAAGGACTCCCGGGGGCTCACTGCATAGCTAGCCTAGCTGAATGGCTGTGCTCTAGGTTCATTGAGAACATGTCTCATAGAATAAGGTAATAGAGGAAGACACCAAAATGGACTTATAGGCTCCACAGGCCTATAAGTCACACACATGTGAGCCCATACATGTGCACACACACAAATGTGTTTCTTGAGGGGGAGAAAATGCCACCAGATTTTTCTGTCAAGTTCCAAAGAATCAGACTGGATTTGGGCTCCCAAATCGCCAGAGGTGGGAAAGAGGACAATGGAGTTCCTTGTTCACCACCTGCTCTGGCTTTGTCATCGTATCTTGCACAGCTCTCAGATGCATCCCCTCACGCTTTGGAGCCTGGCAGGACCAAGCTGTGATTTCCCGAGGAGGCTGCTGCACAGATTAATCCTCAGCTGGGCAGGCCCTGCCCCAGCACAGCAGGCCAGGCAGGTGAGAATTAATTGAATGTGAAGCCTCTCTCCAGGCGAACTGCAAGCCTCCCAAGTATGAGGACTTTTATGACAATTAATCTTGCATTTGTGGGAGGTTGGCTGTGAAGATAGTGTAGTCTCTGCCCCTGGGTTTTGGGGCATGACTCCTCCTGGGTGACTCACAGACGTAGGCCTCACGCCCATCTCTGTGGAGACTGTGACCTTTCTTAGCATCTGTCACCCTTGGGCTGACTTCACAGCCATCAGAGCCAACTCCCCAAGGCCTGCAGGATTGGATCATTCCCCCATCACCCCTATAAAACTCACCAGTAGATCCTTCTCCCAGCAGCTGTTTATTCCATCACAACCTTAAAAGGTCCCCTCAGAGCCTCCCTGCATCTCACACTTGAGTCTAGTGATTCTAAGAGATCACAGGGCTGCTTGCGAGCCAAGGACAACCCTGAGTTAACTGTAGGTGGCAGTGAAAGCCTCATACTGGCCACCTACCTGCCCACAGACAGAGACCCCAGGCTTCTTCACTTCCATAAAACCTACAGGCTTATTTTGAACCCTATGACTAACTTTCTGGGTTAAGAGGAGTGGGAAGAGACAGTGTGACTCTGACTAGGGATCCAGAATCCCTTTAGTTGAACATCCTTGGCTAGGTTTTCACACTTTCCAAGCCTGAAGCCCTCACTTGTGAAATAGAAGCTCTACCCCCTGCCTTACTGAGGGGTGTGAGGAGATCATGTCTGAAAACAAAGAGTGAGCGTGAGCCACGTGCACCCTTGTTGTGAGCCATGTGTCTCTTGGAACAGAGGCCAATGCTCAGTGGAATGAATTATTTTTAGCTCTTTCAGCCTGTTCTCCCCACCCATGATCTGGGGTGCACCCCTTACCCTTCAGCTGCTTATGATGTCACGAGGCTAAACAGAGAGGCTAAACAGTGAGGGCTCTGTGACCCCAGGTTACTGGTGACACCAGGGCTGCAGGCTTTGCCAAGGAGGAAAGGCCGGCAGTGTGGTCTGAAGGTGAACGGAGGAGCCCACATGACAGGCTCAGAAACAATGGAGCTATAACTCACTAGTGGCTTTTCCAAATGGTTCGCATCATCATTCTTGAAAACTGGGGCACACCTGCCCCTTAGCTGGCTTATAGGAGGGGTCCCTGGGTCTGTGGAATGTCCGTAGGTCTGGAATGACTTTTGTACCTTGAGTATCCATGATAGTTCCAACAAAGGCCCTACCTCAGGACCAGGAAGGAGCCTGCTAAAGAGACACCTTCCATCTGGGACAAAACAAAGCTAATTTTCCTTTCCATCAAGTCATAAAGCTGTATGACTCTGGGAAAGTAGCCAACCTCTCTGAGACTACTTCCTGTGTAAAATACCAGCACAGCGGTACGTACTGAGGATACCATGAGCTCTGCTTGTGCTAATGTCCCTGGTGAGATCAAAAGTAGGTGTTTGGCAAATGACTGCTATGATATCATGGGAGAGAACACCAGCCTGCAAGTCAAAAGGCTGGATTCACTTGTCTTCTGCCACTTTAATAGCTGTGTCCTTGGGCAAGTCACCAGACCTCCAGCCAGCAGGTAGCACAACCTGCCTCTCCATGCGGTGGGAAGCAGGACAGGAGGGGTTGCCACGTTGGGCATAGTTTTATAGATTCAGATGAAGAAACCATGGGAGGTGCAAGAGCAAACCTCATTTAATGGCACATCCCTCTAGCATAGAACCTGGCACATAAACAAGGCTGGGTAAATGTTTGGATGTGAATTAATTGATAGAGCCTAACTCGCTTCACTTTATAGGGAAAGGACAGCAAGACTTTGTCTTAAGAAAGAGAAAAGTTATAGAAAGCCAGTATGATAGTACAGACCTATAATCCCAGCATTTGGGAGGTACATGGAGATGGACTGTAAACTTGATACATGAAACCCTTTGTGTATCATGTCACTGGTCACAATAGCCACGTTACAGAATCAGACTAGGTGCCCATTCACAGATTAGTGAAGGAAGATGTATGGAACTGGATATTGTGTTAAACAGAATAGGCCAGACTCACAAAGATAAGTGGAATTTAGAACAACAAGAGAACATGAAAGTAAAGGGGGAAACTATTAGGAATATGGAAGGGAAAAGGGGAAAGTTGTAATAAAGGAGATGAATATGATGAAAGTATTTTATATACATGCATACATTTCAAAATGAAACCCATCACTTTGTTCAATAAATATAAAGAGTAAAGAAGGTAAAAAGAAAAATATTTCAATAGACAAGGTCATTGAGGAGAGATCTCTCCAGTGCTTATGTGCAAATGGCCAGAAGAGACAATGTACACATGACCATGTACATATATATGAAAGATATTCAACATCTCTGTTCACTACAGGAATGGCAACAAAATCCACATCAAGATGCCACCTCACCACCAGTGTGAACGATTAGTAAATATTAAAAAAAAAATCAGAAACTAGGAAGTGTTGATGAGGATGAGGAGAAACTGGAACCCTGCTACCTGCTGGTAGGAATGTAAAATGACACAGCCACTGTGAAAAAAGCCTGGTAGTATCTTAAAAAAAAAAAAAAAAGATTTATCATATGATCTATAAATTTCAATCTTTAGTGCATGCCCAAAAGAATTGAATGAGAGGGCTACAGATATAGTTTAGTGATAGAACACTTGCCTAGCATATGAATGGCCCTGAGTTTAATCCCTAGTACCACAAAAAAAACCCACCTAAAAGTAGTACTGGCTTTTTATTATAAAAAATTATTTAAAAATTGATATAGGGCTAGAGAGATGGCTTAGTGTTTAAGGCATTTGCCAGTGAAGCCTAATGACCCAGGTTCAATTCCCCAGTACCCACCTAAGCCAGATGCACAAGTTGGTGCATGCATCTGGAGTTTGTTTGCAGTGGCTAGAGATCCTGGTGTGTCCGTTCTCTTCCCCCCTTTCACTCTCAATTAAATACATTATTTTAAAAAGTTGATGTAATCTCATGCCACCACCCTCCTTTGTCCCCCTCTCTCCCATCTCCCTCCAGAGCCCCAACTTTTTTCCTACTATTCCCTCCTCTACATTGATATTTTTTAATTTTTCTCTCCTCCATCATCCATGACAACCTGTTAGTGGGCCACTTGGAGAGTGTGATAGAAATGTCTCATTAAGTGCTGAGCACCCACCTTTCCCTTCTTCTCAGCACTTGGACTAGTTTTGAATCTTCCCAGCAAGTACCACCATTTAAAAAGAGAGACTTTTGTTACCAAAAGTGAGAGCAGCACTAAATATATGAATAGACATAAGTATTTAGAGGGCAATTTAATGGGCTATGATATATTTATGAGGCCAAGCAATAGTAGTAACTTTTTCCCCAAGGTGATCCTCCCAGCCACAGGCATTTGACTTAATTTTCAGTATCAGGCATGAATTCCCGCCCATGGAGCACACCTCAAATCAAAGAGCATTTGGTTACCCTCATAACAGAGGTTTCATTATTGCACTAGTGGGTGCATCTTACCTGAATGAGCATTGCATAGTTTGCAGGACCCATGGCTGGTTAAGACCACTGATGATTTTTCTCCCCCAGCAGGCCGCACAGAACTTTCCAACACTAGGACCGCTAGTGAGCAAGAAGGAGGCTTCCAGCTCAGTTCTAGCTTGATTTCTCAAGGTCCTGTAATGAAACCTGTGATATCTCCAGCAATAGGGTCTTACAATCCAGTTCTGGTGGAGCACTTAGAGTCTTGGCAATAGCCTATATTGTTTTGGAGATCTCAGGGGCCTCTCTGACCAACACCTCACTGGGAGGTATCCCAATGCTGGCACTGAAATTTTTCTGTGACAATCTATGGCTTCTGGACACAGCACTTATATCTCCACAGGGCACTTCGGCCCAAACTCTTTAAAAAAAAAAACACAGGGCTAGAGGGATGGCTTAGCAGTAAAGGCACTTACCTATAAAGCCAAAGGACCCAGGTTTGATTCCCCAGGACCCACGTAAGCCAGACTTACAAGGTAGCACATATGTCTGGAGTTCATTTGCAGTGGCTGAAGGCCCTGGCACTCCCATTCATTTTCTCTCTCTCTCTCTCTCTCTCTCTCTCTCTCTCTCTCTTTGTCAAATAAATAAAATAAAATAAATTTAAGGAAAGGAAAACAGTAGGTTTCCATATGTCTTATGTCCATATGTCTTTAGTTTTTATTAGCAAATAGTTGTTTTGTTACCTGTGTTCATAACAGCACTATTCACAATAGCCAAAATGTGAAAGCAACCCACATTTTTTACCAGTGAGTTAATAAATGAATGTGATGTGCATAATCAACAGAATATTATTCAGCCTTAAAAAGTAAAGCAACTGTGGCCATTGTTCCATCCTAGGTGAATCTTGAAGCTACCATGTCAAGTGAAAGAAGCTACTTACAAGTCAGGTGTGCTGGTGCACAGCTGTTGTCCCAGCATTTAGGAGGCCAAGGCAAGAAGATAGGGCATTTGAGGCTATATAAGGAGTTCTAGGCTAGTCTGTTCTACATAACTAGACTGTCTCAAAAAATAAAAATAGGGCTAGAAAAATGGTTTAGTGTTTAAGGCACTTGCCTGAAAAGCCAAAGGATCCAGGTTCAATTCCCCAGGGGCCATGTAAGCCAGATGCACAAGAGGGTGCATGCATCTGGAGTTCGTTTGCAATGGCTGGTAGCCCTGGCATGCCCATTCTCTCTCTCATTTTTTCTCTCTCTCAAATAAATAAATAAAGAAATTTTAAAGAAATAAAATAAAATAAAAACTAAACCAGGAGACAGAGGGGAAAGAGGAGCTGAGGGAGGAGAGTCACAGAAAGACAAATAGTATATGATTCCACAATGAGGCACCTGGAGCAGTCAAATTCATCAAGATAGAAAGTAGAATGGATAGGAGAAATGTCTCTGCGTATCATGACCCAACGTGTGGTTCTGACATTCTTTCTTCCCCTTCTTCCGCAAAATTTCCCTGAGCCATGTTGGGTTCATTTTTGGTCTGCTTCAGTGATGAGGTGTTGGGGCCTCTGTGTCTCTGGATGTCTGATTTGGTAGGAGTTGATTGCTCTCTGTGTTGATCTCCTTCACCCTTGTGCTGGTACCCGGTTCACCAAGAAAACAGCACCCTTGCTTGTTTCGCCAATTGATCTTAGTTTCAGCTGGGGCCCTTTTGAGGTATGATGGGGTGGTTCTCTCCTTAAGATCTGTGTCTGTCTGAAAAAGAGAAGCAGATTCTCCAACGGAGAGTAAAGTTAGCACCAGACAAATGGGATAACTCTTATTTTTTTTATAGAGAATTTAATAGGTGTAGACCCTCTTGTAGCCCACAATTGGTGGTAGCTTGATAATGGAGAGCGAGCTCATGTTTAGATATGGTTCTGACTTGTTTCCCAGCTCCAGCTATGGGTCCCTTACCACTGAGGTGATCAGTTAGCCAAATCAAGAGCAGTTGGTTTCCCACCATGGCTGTGCACCACTATTGCACTTGTGTGAGCATCACGACAGCCAACCTGCTATTGGAAATCTAGAAGCTCAGATGCAAGAAATACAGGGCCAGCTGGGTGTGGTGGCTCACCCCTTTAATCCTAGCACTCGGGAGGCAGAGAGAGGTAGGAGGATCACCATGAGTTCAAAGCCACCCTGAGACTACATGGTTAATTCTAGGTCAGCCTGAGCAAGAGTGAGACCCTACCTCAAAAGACCAAAAAAAAAAAAAAAAAAAAAAAAAAAAAAAAAAAAAAAAGAAAAGAAAAAAGAAAAAGAAAAAGAAAAAGAAAAAGAAAGAAAGCAAAAAAGGAAATACAGGACCAGAAGCCTGAGGCAAGATTCCCACGACATGTGCTCTCAAGAAGATGGGGGACAGGGCGATAACATATAACCTACACAGTCCTGTTCACCTCAGAACACAGGCCACCCAGCCATCTCAGAACCTGATACAGGCTGAAACATTCAATCGTTCCTGAGCCAAGGGAGATGCCTTTGACTAGGCAGTGTGTCTTCCAGTAAACCCATGTGAAATCGAGAACGTTAAAATTCATGTATTCAATTTCTTCATTAAAAAGACCAAGATAGGGCTGGAGAGATAGCTTAGCAGTTAAGTAGCCTGCAAAGCCAAAGGACCTCGGTTCAATTCCCCAGGACCCACATAAGCCAGATGCACAAGGGGGCGCATGCGTCTGGAGTTTGTTTGCATTGGCTGGAGGCCCTGGCGTGCCTATTCTCCCTCCCCCCCCCGTCAAATAAATAAAAATTAAAGTCCTTTAAAAAAAAAAAGGCCAAGATAGTTGTGACAGCCAGGGCTAAACTGCCTGCCAGAGCCCAATCCTCCCCAGCTACTCCATCTCCTTTCACTACCCGCCACACAGCTGCAGGGTTGAGCACATCGCAGGTGGGTTCTGCTGCTGGCTTCATTGTCATACTAACAGCTCCATCCAGAAGCACCTGTGGGACGCTGGGGATTCATTTACCTGTGGGTTGAAGCATCATAGTGCTTCAAAGCAGGGGAATGGACCAGCTGGCCCTCCACCTGAGGTCTTTAATGAGTCAAACATCCTTGTCTTCAGCACCTAAAATAGCATTTCTAATTGCCCAATCTGTACAGAGCCTCTCAAAGACACACTAAAGAAAATCACATTAAGAGCTCCCTTCCTTTGCTGCCAGAAGACATGGAGTTGGCACTTTCCCAGTGGCTAATGCTTGTAACTGACTTTATGGATTCTGAGGGACAGTGATCAAGGCTAGTGTGACATGGTGCAAGGTAGATGAACGTCTGTCTGCATGCTGGATGAGGCTAGATGAGTTAGAGGTGGGCACTAAGAGACTTGCCTATCCAAATGGTCTTTTCCCCTTGCCAGTCAGACACATGCCTGTAATTCTCAGTTAAGCATTACTGAAGCAATTGAGGTACATGGCCTAGTAATTACCTTGAAGAGATTTGGATGTCCCTCAGAGGCTGCAAGTCACTTTTCCTTATGCCAGCCTATCATCTTCAGAAGCCTCTGATGCTTGCATCATTATTATCTTGTATGGGAGGGTTTTGAGCTTGCTGATCATGAGCAAAGGTAGGACAAATACATGATGTGTGACATCAGCCTCTCTGACACAAACCTTTCATCTGGCAGAAGCCATAAGCCTGGGATGAGTGAGTTTTAAAAGGTGGGCTAAGTACAGTCTGGAAAATGGCTTAAGGCCCAAGTGACCAAAGAGCTCCTCTCTGCCTGTCACGTGTGCACCCAGCAGTGTGCCCTTGTGAGAGAAGTCAAAAGTTGGTACCTGGAACCCAGAGCTAATGAGTTACCTGGAGCAGACCTCATTCAGTGTTGGGGTCTGAACAGTTCTCTGTGTACAGAGGAATAGGAGGGCCACCCAGCTGAGTTCTCTCAAGCTTTAAACTTGAGTCATCTCTTGGATTCAACAGACCTAAAGGGGCTATCTTGTGACAGAGACCTAAATAAATAGCCACTTCCATCCTCACTAATACCACTCTTTGGATGAGACATACTTGACAACTAAAACATGCGCTTCACACAGCATGAAGGTTGTACTAGGCTTACTATTTGGGTCTCCTGCCCTCCCCAGTTGTATATTCATGGTGTTTAGAGCTCTTGTCCAAAACATCAATATGCCCTGGTTTCACTTATTCTTATTTTCCACCATAGCTCAGAACTACTTTTGCCCAATCATTCCTCATATAATCCAAGATCCTAACAAGCTGTTTCCAAATATTGAAACACATTATGGCAGGCCACCAGCTCCATCTTATAATCAAATGGATGAATCACAAGGCAATTTCCTTTGGATTTTTAATAGGATTTCTACTCTTGCCTCATTGCCTTGTCTGGCCTGATGTTTTCAGAAAAAGACATTAGTACTTTCAAATAGATCTGATTGTGTTTTTTAGTCAAATGAAAGCTCACTGCTTAAGTTATACTGCACATAACCCTGTTCTGTGCTCATCTCCCTGATAGTCATGTCTGTGCCCTTTCTGAAGAGCCATCGAACCAACACCACACGAGAGCTCTACTTCCTCAGCAGATATGTAGTTTGGAACATCTGCCATCTGCACTGCAGGGATTCCCTAACATTAGAGGAGGCTGGTTGAAATGTATATGTGTATTTTTATGTATATATATATATATATATATATATATATATATATATATATATTCATATATGGGTATGTATGTATGTATGGTGTGTGGGCGCATGTGTGTAATTGCAAATACCTTTCAAGAAAGCACCCTCCAAACTGCTCAAATTATTCACAAGCCTGCCATATTTCTCCAAGTCAAACAACTGCTATGGACCTCTGGGTGATGCTAGCAAGAGTATAGCTAAGTATTTCTCCATATTTCTCCTGAATTTTCATTTTGCTCAAAGCCTAACAGTAAAAAAGGGTAGCTTCTCTAACTTGAAATCAAGAGGTTAGGGCTGGAGAGATGGCTTAGCAGTTAAGGTGCTTGCCTGGAAAGCCAAAGGACCAAGGTTCAATTCCCCAGGACCCACCTAAGCCAGATGCACAAGGTGGAGCATGCGTCTGGAGTTTGTTTGCAGTGGCTAGAGACCCTGGTGTGCCCATTCTACCATTCTCTCTCTCTCAAACATATGAGGATCACTGTGAGTTCAAGGCTACCCTGAGACTACATAGTGAATTCCAGGTCAGCCTGGGCTAGAGTGAGACCCTACCTTGATAAAACCAAAATAAAATTACACACACACACACACACCACACACACACACACACACACACACACACACACACACACATATATATATATATATATATATATATATATATATATATATATATATGCCAAGACACTAAATAAAATATTTCAGCAGAAAAAACACTTAGGTTTTTATTTGGCCCAAATTCACAAACCTAAAACAATGGCTTGCCTTGAATTTCAGAAGGGATAGATGCCTCAAAGACACTCGGTGTCCTTGCTACCTAGTCAAATGCTTTAGACTACCTACCCACAGCATGCCCACTTTGGGGGCATCTATATTTCAATATAAATGTGAAGCCAGCTAAGATAGGCAAAGCTAGTCTAATCACAGAGTTCTACTTCCCTTTAGCTGTCAGCCCTCTCTCCCCTTCTCTGCTCTGTTCTCCAGCATGCAGGCATGTGCACGTGAGCACACACAGATCCATCCGGAGTTACCTGCATAGTCCTTTGCTGAAAACCCCAAGTCCTTGGTTTGCATACATCTATTTTTCCTTTAGCCACATGACCAGTAAAGCAGGTGTCTTGTGTGTACTTGCTCATTTCCCTGTGGCTGGACTGGCATGACCACTGTGGGTCAGTTTAGAAGCCTGGAACCCACATGGGTTGTAGGCATCTGGCCTCGTTGCTGTGAGACGTGTGCGCGCCCTGTACACGTGGCATGCGCATTCTATGTGAGCCCCACCCATGACCACTCCCTTCCTTCCACCGAAACCACCTCCCCCAACACTCCAGTCCAGGAGCTGTGGCTCCCCGCGAGGAGGATCCCCCACCCCCACCCCCCGCCAGCCTGAGCAGTCCAGGGATGTCCTGAAGCAGCACCATGCTCACCTCCCATTTGAGAAGATTAGTCACTGGAATTGCTTTCTGAACCAAGTCCACACTCCTCAGCCTGGAGCTCAGCGAACGCTCCAATTGCTCTCCAGCTTATCTGTGTAGTTCACTCGCCGCGCCCCGCCCCCTGGGCGATGGGTTAATTAGTAGACAAGGGCAGTGCCTCACATTCAACCATCTACTCCTGAGAAGAGCGCCCTTCTCCTCGCCTTTCACCTGAAGGGCGTGCAGCGTGGCCAGTTGAGTTCCCTTATGCTAAATAACCCAGGGTACTTAGCTTGCAGGGGTGCCGACATGGCATAAGCCGCTGACTGAAACACCGGAAGTGATGCTCTTGCCGTTCCGGAAGCGAGAATCCCAGATCTCAAGGCTTTGGGGCCATGAGCCCTATGAAGTCTTTAGGGGAGAATCCTTCCTGCACTATTCCAGCTCTGGTGGCCCCACGTGTTTTTGCCTGTAGCTCCATTTATTGCCCCAAACCACTACCTTGTCCTCTCATCTGCCCTTCCCTTCCCTACCTTCCCCTCCCCTCCCCTGTCTTCCCCTCCTCTTCCCCTCTCCTCTTTTCCTCCCCTAATCAAAGTGCTAAGTGCCACACATTGAATTTAGGAACTACTTAAAACCCAGATGGCTTCTTCTCAAGTTATGACCCTAAACCAATTACATCTACAAAAACTCCATTTCCCAATAAGGTCACATTATGGGTTCGAGTGGACATCAACTTGGGGGAACAGTTTGCAAACCAATACTGACAAGAAGTGAAAATCTGTTTATCTGACTCAAGTCTCAATAAAATCACTATGTATGTCACAAATGCAGGCCAGAAAGCTCCTGTCCAAATTGAACATCTCTCATTTTTCTGAACATATATCTACTCCCCTTTTCTGCCGTCCTATCTTTACTCTAGTTTCTTTACATAGACTAATCATTTTCTTTTTCAAATCTTCCACCAAACCCAGTTGTAGAAATCTTTAGCTGTCTCCAAAACTGAGCGTTGAGCCACTTCTTCCAAGAAGGCATCCATGGTTGTACCACCAAAGCAAACAGCTCTGGGCACCGCCTTACCTCGCGTCTCAGACATCACTCTTGGCGTCTCACTCCAGGCTTTTGATCAGCTGTCTTCATTCGCCTCATGCCTGCTTCCTGCCACTGTGACCCACACTACACACTTCTTGAAGGCAAAGTGGCTCTGTCCCCTGTGTGTTCCTCACAGTGCCTTTCATTCCTAATTGGGGGCTCCTTCAATGTGACCAAGTGAAATTTTTTTTGAGATGTGGTCTCACTCTGTAGCCCAGGCTGGCCTTAAACTCATCATCCTGCCTCAGCCTCCCAAGTACTGGGATTACAGGTACGCACCCCCACACATGGCTTTAACCCACGTGAATTAATAGCTTGTCTCATTCCTTGCATTAAATACTTCATGTGTTAATAGACTGTATAAAAACCAATCTGTTTGCAATGTCCCATTTCCTCCAAATGGAACTTTTTTAAAGCCCAATTTACCTGTCCACATCAAATCCAAATATTTAATAATTCTTCCACTTGAATTTTATGTAATGGAAACAAATCCAGTCCCTTCCAAGTACAGTATTCCCACATTTTATTTTCTTCTTATTCCAGTGTACCTTCTCTGGCTGTTGGGGACAATAAGATTTACTGCTCTGGAGGCTTCTGAGGACAAGGGCAATGTCTAAATCATTAAACTCTCAGATCCCAGCAGCACCTGGGTGTGCAGTACTGTTTAGACAAGCAGGAGGGAGAGAGGGGGAGGGGCTGCACTGGAGTGTGAGGAGCCTCAGCTCTCCCAGGTCTCACCAAACCTTGAAGGTAGGCATGGGAACTGAGGCTGGGAGAAGATATTGACCACAACTCTTGATCACATATCCAATAAGTGTTGAAATCCTTGTCTGTCTGACTCAGAGCTGTGGCTCTTAACCAAAAAGACTCTTGAATTGCTATGTAGCCTGTGTTTCCAGCCTGGATCAAGCTGCAAGCCCTGGTATGTAACACTGACCATGTCCAGGAGGTCTGGGATCTTTTGGCCATTTGGCTTGGGATGTCTGAAAGAGTAAAGGTTGAATCTGAGAACAGAGAGACATGTGAAGAAGGTATGTATGTGGGTTGAGTCTATGTATGAGTGGTATATGTGTGTTTACAGAACGTATGCATGGTGTATGTGTGCTGTATGTGCAAACATGTGCCTTGGGGATAATGCATGAAGATAATGGGGCTGTGTTTATAGGAACCCATTTTAGAAACTAGATTATGCAAATGAACAGGAGTCACGGTTTAACTCTGGTCCCAGTCCAAACACTTACCATCTGAACAAATTTGAACAATTCACTATCCCTCAGCTTAGTTTACTATGAAATGAGGTTCTGGAAAGATCTGTGAAATTCAAGAAGAAACAGTTATGAAGTCCCAGTATGTGCAGTATACAGCATAGAAAAGTGGAAAAAGAAGTAAGGAGGGAAGACATAATGGTCTCTGATTTAAAGGGAACTGCAGAACAGACTTGGAATGCACACTCTGAGTTATTCAGAATGAAAGGTGCACACCAATAAACAATGGAGGCCAACACTCCCTGAGCACTTTACTGTACAACAGATAAATAGACGATGGCCTCACAGCCCCCTCACAGAAAAGGTACCATTGGCAAGCCCATTTTTCAGATGAGAAAACTGAAGACTAGAAACCTTTACTCTGCACTGCAAAGACACAGTGTACTAAACAACCAAGATTCACACCAGGCCTGTACAACCTTGGATTTACTATTAGCACTGTATACAATTTCCTTGAGCAATTCAAAGATACAAAGTGCATGGAGGTGGAAACTTTGCCCTTACCATGGAAAAGGAGAAGTGGCCAACACCACAGGCAAGCCTCCTACTAAAACTGCAGATGCTTAAGCAACACATGAAGTCCCATGATTGTCACTATCAGTGTGTCTAGCTACAAACTTAGAAAGATGGGCGGGGGGTGAGAGTGAAGGCAGGTGTAGTAGGAGCTACAGCAGGCGTGGAAAGAGAATACTAGGAGGTCCTATGCCCACCACAGGGTGGCACACCTCCTTGTAGAGGTGCCCTATGATTAATGTCAAACCATATTAACCAGGGAAGAGAATTTGCTGTAAGCTTTGCCTTGCTAGATCTCAGGCTGAAAATTACTAGCCTCCCCACTTAATCTTTTGTAATTCCCCTTAATGCTTTAGTCAAGATTAAGGCCTTGAGCCCTCAGGGGGCAACAAAAGACCCATCTGTTCAGTCAGGAAATTTCCAGACCAAAGTTAAAGGTCAATCAGCTTTAACTATAACTTAGCTTTGGATGACCCCATGGACCTCCGTGGCTGTTTCAACAGCCAAAAATAACTGTGCCTCATAATTACGAAGGAGAGGTATTAGGGGTGCTGCCCAACTGAAAACTACTGAACCAGTGACAACAGAAGAAATGTAATATGCCTGTCTCTTTGGGATATACTTGTTGTAAAAGCTATTCAGAAATAATCATACTCAGATGGGAAAATAAAACAGACTGCCATCCTTCCTTTTCAAAAATTTTATTTCTTTTATTATAAGACATATAGGTAAAAACTTGCATATTTTTGAAAAAGATAGAAAAGTTAATAAAATGGATTTTTTTCTTATTAAGAAATATGTTCATAAATATGCTTTATCAAATGTTAAAATGGTTATTTCGCAAAATAATAATAAATAGAACACAGCTATGGCATACAAGTATCAACCCAAAGACTGGAAGTTTTTATGTTTTATACAAAATTCAGGCTTTTGATTACATTTAAAATATAATCACTTCGCACTCCAGATTCCCAATAAATCAGATTTTTAAGATACTCTTATGATGGCTCCATGATTTCAAAAACAATGAAACATAAAACATGGTTTGACTAGATAGAATTTGATGAAAATAGTTCCTCTAAATAGAAAAGTTAGAAGACACGTAAGTAAACATACAATTTTTCAACCAGTATGTGCAACACATACCAGTTTCCAAGTCTACACAACTCTGTGGCCTTTAAACAAAAACCGTTACCTCAGCCTCCAGCACGGCCCACCACTTCCTTTCATAGTGTGGTGGAGCAGCGACTGTCTCAACCATGATGGGGTTGCAGTTCTGCAACCCTAGCTCTGTGGAGAGAAGGTGTGCACACAGCCCTCCTCTGTTCAGTAAATTCTCAGACAGCATTCCTACATTTCTTTCCGACCCAGTGTCCTCAAATTTACATAGAGGAACACAGAGCAAAAGTTCAGCGATGAGAAGCTCCTGTGGGAGGAATTTTTCTGTGAGCTTCTCTGACCTGTTGTCCAAAGGAGAGAAGTAACTCATGTGGACCTCAAACATGTCCTGTGATGAATCCTAAGTGTCCGAGTAACAGGGTCAAGTTTTCTTATTAATAAATACTGACTTGACATTGACCTTTCATTTCCCATGCATTTTGTTGCCCATGAGGCTAACATGGAGGTTCCCAGCTGCAGAGAGGGAAACCGCTTCTAACAGTACTTAAGTGTCCAATCTAATATAGATTATTGGTCCCAATGGCCTGCAACGATGTCCATCGGGGGACATCTGGGTGATGTGGGGGTGTCTAGAGCACAGAGAGGTCATGGCAGGACTTCGACTTGAGCTTGAAGGCCATGTTCTTATTGTTTTTGGCGACGATCTTGCCCCAGAAGCGCCTGGCTTTCCTGGGGATGCTCTCCCGCCTTTTCTGGTAGGCCAGCCGCCGCTCATTCTTCTCCTTGCTGTCCCGGCGGAGGCGGACCTGCCGCACGATGCCCTCGAACAGTTCCTTCACGTTGTGCTGGACCGCCGCAGACGTCTCGATGAACTTGCAGTCAAACACCACAGCACAAGCTCTCCCTTCTGGGAAGGAAATGGAGAGAAGTCAGAAGTTGACCGGTAGGATCTCACACAGCACATAGCCAGGCTAGACGCCGTCTGTTTTAAAGTGCCCTTGGAGTAGCTGTGTCATAGAGAAGGGCACTATGACATGTGTCCCTCAGGACAAAAATTGTAGGAGGATACCTGGCAGCAGGAGAGATGGGCTTTAGATCCAGCCCACCATAAAGTCACTATGTGAAGGTCCAGTTCCATCAAATATAGTGATATTAATCACACCACCAAAAGCCATAGCTTTAATTTACTGTAGACTTACTACAAGCCAAAATCTAGGCTAAGTGCTTTGTAAACATTCCTTCTTGTCCATAACAATCTTAGAAATGATATTATTGTTCTCATCATATACATGTAGAAACTAAAGGGGATCTTTTTAAAACTTGAGGGAATTTATTTACATTTGACAGTGATAGGATATCCAGACCTGCTTAATTCTCAAGTCCATGCTCTTTCTCTTGACTCAGTTTTCTTCATTAAGAATTATAATTCTATAGGGGCTGGAGAGATGGCTTAGCGGTTAAGCGCTTGCCTGTGAAGCCTAAGGACCCCAGTTCGAGGCTCCATTCCCCAGGACCCATGTAAGCCAGATGCACAAGGTGGTGCATGTATCTGGAGTTCGTTTGCAGTGGTGGAGGCCCTGGTGTGCCCATTCTCTCTCTATCTGCCTCTTTCTCTCTGTGTCTGTTGTTCTCAAATAAATAAATAAAAATAAACAAAAAATTATAATTCTAGAGCTGGAGAGATTGCTCAGTGGTTAAGGTACTTGCCTGAAAAATCTTAATGACCTTGGTTTGATTCCCCAGCACCCATGTAAAGCTAAATGCACAAAGAAGCACGTGAGTCTGGAGTTTGTTTGCACTGGTAAGAGGCCCTGGCATGCCCATTCTCTCTGACTCTCTGTCTCTCTCTTTCTCCCTCATTCTCTCTCTCTCTCTTCCTCCCCTTCCTCTCTCTCCTTGAAAATAAATAAATAAATAATTTCAAAAATAATTGTAATTATACTATCTAGTTTTCCTCTCTTAAAAAATGCTGTGATGAGAAATTTTGAAAAAAAAATGAGGATTTTCCAAATGTGTAACACAGGTAAATAACACTATTCAAACTTTTCTACAACAGTCTCAATTTCAAATATTTCAATGTATTTCAAGTATTCCACTGTGTCCAGGTTTTGATTTGTAAAGATATGAATATTGTGGACAGCCATGTCCTAGTAAGAAGCTATTCCCAACCAGTTGAGTGATTGTCTTGGGTTTCTTCTCTCCCCAGTAAGGTCTAAAAATGCTCTTTTATTTTTACAGTTTTACCAAATCTACATTAAGCTAACTGAACCCCAAAGACCCTAAATTCTTATTTACCCAGTCAGCAAACAGGAGTATAAAAAAGTATATGTGGCTCTATAATCTGATCCCTTACCAATAATTTAGGAGTCAGGGCCTGGGAGGCATGGGGCATTTCTGGAGTTCAGAGGGAATACCAACAACTAAAGTATAATTTTTTTGGTATGAAACTCAATCCCATAATTCCCCTAACCAACTATTCCCCATTCTTCTGGCATTAAGATGACGTTTTCCTTTGCTAAACTCAGGCTCTTCTTGAAGAATGAAAAGGACAAAGAGCAAAAGTCGGGGACCAACAATAAATCCCTGAGGCTGCTCTCGTCCCTAAAGTAATTTTGGCAGACCACCCCAAGGGAATTGAGGTGAGTGGGATCCTGCAGGTAGACCAGAGGGACAAACCAGCAGGGAGATGATCTATTTATATGATGGATGAGGACTATGGGTATCCTAGATGATATACATAAAACATGTTGCATTTCAATGAGCCCCTGGGTTGCAGCCTTGTGGAAGAGAAAGGAAGAGTACCTGCCTATAGCACATGTGAGGCAGAGATGGTACCACAGGATCGCACCTCCTCTTACCTGACACAGACACTTCGCGACACCTCACTAGGTCACTTTTGTTGCCAACCAAAATGATGGGAATGTCCTCTGTCTGCCGGGCCCTGCGGAGCTGGATTCGCAGCTCAGATGCCTTTTCAAAGCTTGCTCGGTCCGTGATGGAGTAGACGATCAGGTAGGCATCCCCAACCTGCATGCAATGTTCTTGAAGCCATTCATTCTCCCCCTGGTGAAAGAAGACCTTCCATGAGCCCAGGTTGGCCTGGGAAGTGAGGTGGCATTTTGCAAAGAAACTGTATGTGTATCCTAAATAACTTGCTGGTAACAGAAAGGAATAAAACTGCCTCCAACTCCCCCAAAAAGCATTGATTTTCCATGCTCACAAGATGTCTGGGGACTATAAAGTTCGGCAGTCTACAGAGTATGTATGCCAAAACGTTTGACTGCAAATTTCTTCTACAGCTTGAGTTGACAAATTATATGTTATTCTGACATACAGTATTTCCAATTTCTATCTAGACTATCAAAACTGGGTCTTTTCTGACTTCCCTAAAACTTCCTTTTGCCTTCCCCAAAGGATAGAATTAAGAATCCTTTTGTGAGAGTAGGAGGTTTCTCAATAAACAGAAGATCCTGTGTGTGCTTAGAAGCCCAAACCCTTTAGGAAGCAAAGCTGAAGACTAGCATTGAGAATGTCAACTTCATACAAGATAGGTTTATGTTAGTTGGAAATAACTGGTCATGCTTCTTTGAGCTTTCCCGAAAACAAATACACGTTTTGTAGTTTTTAATAGAACTAATAGCACAGCAGTGCAATTTGCTTGGTATTCAATCCTCATCTGTGAACGACCTGTTCCTCATAACAGTCTCATTCTGTAGAAGTAAATGCTTTTAATCAAGGAAATGAGCCCACCATGGCCACTGTGTAGTACAAGGTCACCCTCACACCAAACATCCTGTTGAAAGAAAAGTTCTCAAAGAATCCACAGACAGCTACAGGCTCCACATACCTTATTTTCCCACATGTCCAGGAGGATAATAGTCGCACTTTCCCCATCAACAATCAGGGTGCGCTCATATGTATCTTCTAGAAAAGAAAGAATATTGATATTAAAGTCAGGTGAATACACAACACATTCACACAGGCTGGTAATGTCAAGGCCTAAGAAGAAAGCTCAACTGAGCTGGGCGTGGTGGCACACGCCTTTAATCCCAGCACTCGGGAGGCAGTGGTAGGAGGATTGCCATGAGTTTGAGGCCACCCTGAGACTACATAGTAAATTCCAGGTCAGCCTGGGCTAGAGTAAGACCCTACCTCAAAAAAAGAAGGAGGAGGAGGAGGAAAGAAAAGAAAGCTCAGCTGGTGAAGTACTTGTCTCAAAGAACATGAGGACCTGAGTTTAATCCCCAACACCCAAATAAAATGCCAGGCGTGTTGGCATCTGTCTTTAATCCTGTCACTGGAGAAGTAGAGATAGGAGGATCCCTGCAGCTTGCTGGCCAGCTAAGTCTAGTCTATCTGGTGAACTCCAGGCCAATCAGAAATACTGCTCAAAAAGACATGGATGACATACCTGAGGTCAACCCTCAAGGTTATCCTGTGGACTCCACACACACATACACACATGCATGTGCACCTGCACACATGCGCACCCCCCACACACTCACACATAGAAAAGAGAATCAATGTTAAAAGTTATGCTAGAAAATATGCTTAGTGACTATGAGATGAATTATGTAAACATACAGCTATTTGCAAAGATAAATTACCACTTTATCATTACCTCAATACATGTTACATAGTCCTCCAGTATTTACTAAGCAGACCACCTACAGCCCTCACATGTGTATGGCTAAATCACCGGAATTAAAAGGCATTCATTTTTGTCATTCTTGAGCCTTTTATAGAGGAAACTGTTAATAAGAGCAAATTCTAGAACTTTTGACTCAGATTCAATGGATACAGCTGTGAGAAAGCATTAACTATAAGCCTGATGATGACAAAGCTTTAACTGTATGCCTCATTTTCATAAGCCTCACACGGAAATCCATTCTGCCTATCAGTAGGTGGTTCCTGAACACTCATAGGCAGCTTCAGGAGCTCTGACTCGAGACCTTTCTCCTCTTAGGAAATGGGCAAGAAAATAATTTTGAGACAACCCCTGTTCAGGCTGCAGTTTTCTTCCTCTTTTTCTTTTCATTTCTTTTTTTTTTTTTTCTTTTTTTGTCTTGTCTTTCTTTCCTTGTCTTGTGTTATTTTTTTGCGACAGTTTCATTAATAGCACTGGCTGGCCTAGAACTCACTATATAACCAACCAGGCTGGCTTTGAACTTGCAATGTTCTCCCTACCTCTGCCTCCCAAGTTCTGGGATTACAGGTGTGTGCCACTACATTTTTCTTCCTTTTAAATAAATAATGCATTTCCCTAGGATTAATTGGACTTTTTTTTTCATCTTAAGTACACTAACCACAGCTCCCTCCAGCTGCACTCAGTAATGGAAACCGTTGCCTACACTTGAACCCAGACTGACTGCAGGCGAAAGGTCAGAGCAATGCAGCAGCAGAACTACTCCAGCTGGGACACTATGTCAGAGACTAGCAGGGCAGGGTGTGCTGACCCTGTGTCTACCCTGAGGTTTCTGTTTTGAATTTCATCATTTCAGAATTATGACTATCGTAATGATTTCCTGTTTTTCTTGTTGGTTTTGTGCCTGAAATCTCTTTCTTCAGATACCTGAAGGCTTGTCCCTTTCTGAGGGAGAAAGGTGTTCCCTGAGCATGGAGTTAAAATTGTAGCACTTCTCTTCCACCAAAGTCCTTCACCCCTTATCCTGCTCTATGCTTCCTCTTTGCATTCATGATCAGGTGTATAACACATCTAACTTACTAATTATTTGTTGTCACCCACTCCCCAGATTGTGAAGTCAGAGATTTCCACTTGTTCTCTTTAGTGTGTCCCTGGAACCCAAGATAGTGCCTGGTTCATTGTAGTTGCTTAATGAAAATGTGTCCGGTGAATGATGAGCTTAGTACTGGGAGCACAAACAAACCTTAATTAGAACCTAGGTGTCAACCCCATATCATCTGTGATTCTGAATCCACCCACCTTAGGATTTCAGACACAAAACCAACAAGAATATATGGGCACGAGGTATAAACTGGTGCTCCTTCCATCACTTCCTTGGCCAGAGGAAGGTGGTTCTTGCCCCACTGACAATTTCCTACTACAGGTAAATCCTACTTTAAGAGTACTATAGAGGAAGACAGGCATTTCTTATTTTATAACAGGGAGAGGTTTATGGAAAGCAATGCTCCTGATTTAATGTGTCTTTAGACAAGTTCTCAAATCAGGATGGGAAGGAAAGAAAATGTAGACAAAAGAGGAGAAAATTAACCACGAAGGGCTCCAACACTCAGTTTCCCCACCTCCTCAAAGTGTTATTCTTCTAATCAGTGATGATCCCTCAGGTCATAAAAACCTGTTGTTCCTATCCTGTCTGCCATGTCTGCAATGTGAAGCATGAAAGAAACTACCATGGGACTTCCAGTTAAGATGGCGGCGTAGGTACCATGCCAAAGCAGCCTAGAGGGGAAAAATAAAATAAAAATAAAAATAAAATAATAAAAAAACAGCAAAATACACACTTTTACTAAAAAGTGAGGTGTATAGGAAATTGAAACAACAGCAGAGAAATAGGAGAGATCCAGAACATCCAGAGCCAACACAGGCTGGCAGAAGTGCCTCCGGCAGGTCTGTGGACTGCAGCCACCAGGCTCGGCTTGAGGCGCAGGAAAAGCCAGGTGAGGGGAGTTTCCACTCACACCAGAGCTCTCCACAAACTCAAGAAATGTGAAGGGAGAACAGTAGTGAACAACGGAGGAGCAGATCACAAGGTAGAAGAACACATGGAACAGCGAGAGAACTAGAGCAGCATCGGCAGCCTCCCCTCCCCCACCGCCAGTGCCCAGCTCCAGGTAACAGAGCAGCAGTCCAGAGACCTGGCCATGCCTACTTGAACCTACAGCGGGACCCAAGCAGGAGCAGAGGTAACTGGGATTACACCAGGGAAGGGTCTCACCTGGTCACAAGCTGACTTGGAAACCTCAACAGACCAGAAATCTTAACCTCCTTGTTGTCAGGATTAAGGGAGTGGGTGAGGCTCCACATAGCCTAAGGGACAGACAGAGGATCTGGTTGTGATAATACCTACTCTTGGATAAATACTCTGAGTTGTTTTTCATTGAAAGTGTACATTGTTTAGTTAAATTTTAGTAACTATCTGTATTTGGTTCCACTCAGCCTACTTGAATACTCACATAGCAGGCAAACCCAACACCTAGGGTCACTTTTGTAGATACTCTGAGAGTCTTGGGAGCCAGACCTAGCGCCTTAAACTCCTACCCTGAAGTTATATAACATCAGATAGATTAATACATCTAATAATACCAACTACCTAGAAAATCCAATCATTAAGTAATCCAGGATGCAAAAATATATACATCATAACACAAGAAACACCAAAAATCAAGACAATATAAATCCACCAAAAAGTATTAATGCATCATAAACTACCATGGGATGCACAATTTGGCTTACTAGCTTACTTTCTACCCAGTACACAACACATCCAGTATGACCAGCATTCTATCAACCAGGTGCCTATAACCAAAGACCCTTCACCCAACTCCCCTCTGGCCTTTTCAGGTGCCAATCAGATGGGGAAAAAGGAAAAAAAAACAAACTGGAACTCTAGGAAAGCTCTTTGAAAAGTAAAAGGGTTGAAGTCTCTCAGCCTATGAATCTCCTCGACAAGGGATCTGGGGACAGACCCTTTCTTCCACTCTCTAGATGAATGCTGGGCTGGGGGGGGGGGGAGATCCACACACTTGGCTTGGCAACAGAGGCCTATCTCCCCTTGATCAGCACACCTCACACCTCAGGTTGTCTTTCTCATTTGCCCTCCTGTCAGAAAGCCTCTTCTCAACCATGCTTGCAATCAGGCTGTCTGAGCTCTCTTCTCGATTAGGCCTCCACCTTGTCTGTCCTTGCAGAGAGTCTAGTTTCCATCAGAACCTTGCTGAGTCCATTAAGTGAGAATCCCCCAACGTTATCTAAATCCCCTGCCTGACTTTAGCAAGAACGCTGTCATCTATTTAGCAAGAAACCCCCTAACCCTGATGTCTCTTCTGAGTAATTTTCCGTCCACTGACACAACCTGTTCCTTGATCATAAATCACCACTTTTGCCTGTTGTGTTTGAAGCTGAGCCTTATCTCCCTCTGCTACTGCAAGGCTCCTGATTACTGTAGTAATCATTCTGAATAACGTCTAGGAAATTTTTATGTTTACACCCTTGTATTTGGAGGCCCCACCTGCCCAAGACAAGCTCCATGGCACTGCCTCATATACTGGCACTGGCTCCTGCAGCCCCTCATGTTCCTGAGCTCCAGCATCCCCCAGCCAAAACAAAAAAAAAAAAAACAAAAAAAAACAAAAACCCTCAAATTGCCTGTAGCTATCATCACCCAAGGCATCCCAAGGACCTTTGGAAGAAATGACTACTCTAAGACACTCTTGACTCATGTCCCTATACACCTATGAAAGAATGACCAGGGGGCAGGGACTACAGTGAAATCACAGACACACTCAGAGAGGAAATGATAGGTCCAGACTAAGCTGTTACCAATGTTTATTCCACATTTACTAAGTGCTAACACTATGCTCCATGCTTATTCTTCTTTCCTTTCATACTCCTACCACCCTATGAAGTGTCATCCTAATTATACTAATGAGGAAGCTTCCAGAGGTTAAGTGGCTTAACTGGGAGAACTCAGCTAAGTCTGTATCACGTTGGGGGTATAAACTCACTAATTGGACTCTTAAGTCTAGAGCTCTTCCCGTACTCCCCATATGTGCCTTCTTGCCTAGCTCAGGGCTTCCAAATCCTAGTTATCTTTAGATCCCTGCTCAGAGATCCCCTCTTTTAAGAGGTCTTTTCTGATTTCTACAGCCAAAACTACTTTCTCTGAACACCACTTTTCCTCTTTTAGCTCTTTCAAGACAGTCATCAGAGTCTGCCTTGCTTTACAGTTAGTGTATATCTGACCTCAACTGCACATTATAAGACCTCTAAGGAGGCAGCCCAGGACTTTGCATGTCCTACAGCCCTCACCAAGTGCTATGGTATATGTTCAGTAACTGTTTGGGAATGAATGATGGTATTCAGTGTGCACAGCATCATAAGATTGTTGCTACAGACTAGTAGACTGGAACAACATACATCTTTATTAGGAGAAATAATGATGAGGATATCATTACAATTTTTGTCCTGTGGTTAATGCTAGAAAAAAAAAAAGGAAAACAAAAAGCAATGCAAAGGTATGCCTTGTGAAACCTTCCTCCTTGGACACATCAAGCCAACTAGTGATTCCAACAAGGCCTACAAATGACAACACACTCCTAGACTACATAAATTAAGCTACTCACATAGGACATGTGACTAGAGATGGGTCACCCAAGAAGCTTCTCACTGTCAAAGATTCTTTCTTTTCTGTCCTCATCTTCCTCTTCAAACAAAAATGTTTCCTAAATATAGAAGTTGGCCTTTCCAAATTCCAGGTGTGAGTCAGTTATCCAATCACTTTATACCTACAGAATATCTCCCTCTTCATAGATACCATCCTACTCTAATGGAAAAACTTCAATTCTTCTCTCTCTATCAAAAAAAATTACATAAAACAAAACAATAAAATAGGTCTTGGTCAATTGCTTCCTTACATCAGTCCACAAAGCACTTCACTGTTACTTAAGCTACTGGCTAATTCATCATGCTCTAAGCTATGGTCACTGACACTAAACTCCTTAGTAAGAGGGTCTGGAGTGCCTCATCCATCACTGGATACCCTGTGGGTACATGGGCCACCTATGTGTTATGTGCTTAATGACATTTGGAAGTTAAATCATGCGACTGCAGGGGACAGTGAAAGAATACAGGTTTGGGTTAAGCAAGCAGGTTTGAATCCAGACCATCCCATGTACTAGCTTTTTTCACCCTGGAAAGTCTCTTGACTTTGTAAGACTCCATCTCATGACCTGTGAAATAGGGATATTAACATCATATTGGTCCCATTCCTGTAAGCATTACCAAAAACCTATGTGGGAAGAAGTTAACATAGGGCCAGCACAGAACAGGTGAAGAATGAGTGAGAAAGCACTAAACTAAGATGATAAAGTCCCATTTCTAAACCCAGACTCCTCACTAGGTGATCCTAGAACAGCCACTTGGTCTCCCCTAGACTCCATTAATTCATGAGTTCAGGAATCTTGTGAGGCCCAAAGTAAACAGCAGGAACTATAAGGCAGCTAATAAAATACCCCTCCCGTTGTGAACATGCAGCACAAACACTCACTCTGAATACCAGCCTGTTCTTCCAGTAGCAGCCACCCAGAAGCCTGCACAAAGAGCAAGTCACCTGCACAAAACTGATCCTATTTCTCTCTTGATGCTTGCTTAGCTATAGTCCCTGAGATTCTGGAAGTGGGGAGAGAAATCAATATTACCTCAGTGAGTCATCATTTATGAGCCTATTCCTGAGCTGCCTCTTGAAGCAGTGAACTCCCTGACACCAAGACAGCCAAGGAGAATAAAACTTTTCAATGAAATGGTCCATTGTAGTGAGGAGTAGGACTCATACACACTCCAGTGTGCAGAAGTGAGTCACCAATGTGAGTCCATCCCCCCTTGGAAGTCTGTGGTTCAGCCGTGTGTTGTAACTGAGTGTAGAAACAGACCATGTGATGTAGGCTAACACTGGATGGTTCTTCCTCCATTTGTAAAGCTGTAAATAGGGACACAGCAGTCCTGGGCATGTGTGCTAAGGCTGAAGCTACAGCTGTATGGAGACCACTGGCTAATAGGATCCTACTATAATGACCCAGAATATAAGGCTGTACTTGACCTATTACTGTATTAATGCATGCTTTTATACTATCATCTCAAAACATGTTTGAAATAGACAAGTATTCAGTAAATCTATATTTTAAATGAGAGTGCAGAGAAAATTCCTTGAAAACCTGTCAGACTATGCAAAATATCTATCACCATTTTTATATCTCAAATTTTCTCTAAAAAATTATTGTACTGCTTCAAGTATAGATTTTGAAGTATTATATACTCGCAAAAGTATCCAGTATTGGGTCATGATATGCAGAGACATTTAGCTTACCCATAACTGTGGGCTAATGCATGACCCGTATACCTCAACAAGGAGGGGCCAAGGGGAGGGGGTAGGTCACGGATGAGCCTAATAATGGTACCAAACTGACTGTATTTGCTGAATACAAAACTGACTAATAAAGAAAAGAAAATAAAAATAAAAAATAAAATTAATAAAATTAATTAAAAAAAAAGTATCCAGTATTAGTGGAAACAAACAAATAAATCTGTCCTAACAGTGGGGTCTTTTTAATCAAACTGGTTTGGTTTTATGTACACTACAAAATGCTGTGTCTACAATACTGAAGTCTACGAGTATGCTCCAGTTCACTGTCAGCAACAGCCCAAAGTGGGATCCTGACCTGTAGTGTTGTCATCTTTACCCAGCCTGCCTCAGATCCCTAAGACTCAGACTCCCAGAAATTCCTGTGCTCAAGAGATTTTTGTCCTATCTACATATATTCTTTCGTTTTCTAGTTTTGAGGGCCTAAGTCAAGGCTTAGGGACTTTGCACCCTCATCCAATGTCAAAAAGATGTGAGTTCTGTGCACACACACATACACACAGACACACACAAAAAAAAATGTAGCTTTTTTTTTTTTTCTGAGATGGGATCTCACATAGCCCAGGCTGCCCTCAAACTCATTACGCAGTCAAGGATGATAATGAACTCCAGATCCTCCTGCCTCCACCTCCCCGGTGTTGGGATTACAGGTGTTCCCCACAATACCCAGCTCTGCCTGGACCACTACGTGACAGAAGCCCACCAGGGCTGGGCCACCTACCTCCCAATACCTCGCAGTCGCTGTCCATGCTGTCATGCACACCTGCAAAGATGTTGGCCAGGGTGGACTTGCCCACCCCCTGCTCTCCTATAAGCACCACACGGTAGTAGGTGTTTCCCAGCTCGGAGGAGATGACAGAGTCCGTGGAGTCAGAGGACCAGCTCTGGCGGCAGTGATCTTCAGGGGCAACACAGTGGCGGTTGTGGAGGTGGGGGTCCTTCTGGACCATCAGATGCCGGCTGTCGGCAGGGACACTCCAGCGCTGCTGTGGCTGCATGCCCACAGTGCCCTGGCGCATAGTGACATTGTTCAGAGTCATTGTGGGGTCCTAGGAAGTAAAGATGTCAAGATGCCAATGTTAGGAAGCATGAGCCAGAACTCAGCAACCTCAAACACAGTCACTGGTGATCTTTCATTAGATGGGTAAGAATGAAGTGTCCCTAACGCAAGGAACACCTATCAAACATTCCTAAGCCTTAACAAGCCAAGTTTCAAATGGACGGGCACACACACACACACACACACACACACACACACTATTACTAACCAGCTACTCAAGCACACTGTCATTCGCAAAGAGAAAAAATTACCAGCAACATCGCCCACTGCCCATAAGTCTCCTGCATCCTCAAGGAAGCCTTAGAAACCCCACTCGGGACTGGGACAGAGACAGCTGCAAGCAACACCCCCCCCCCCACCCGAACACCACCACCGCCTATGGAGATGGCTTGACAGGCAACAAGTCAATGCGGCTGGGAACCAGCTGGCCAGGTTAGCGGCTCTTGTCTAAACATGGCTCTTTAATTGCACCAGAGTCCCGCAGCCTTGTGTGCCTCAGTGGGAAACACGTGGCAATGACATCACTCCCCAGGCTGGACTGGACAGGCACTTTAGGGAACTTCCATGTTTAGTAAAGTTGCTCCAATGCTCTCCAACTGCTTGAACAGACAGTGTTTGGGGAGTGGGGACCATTTCTGTTTGAGGTTTATGCCTTTGGCTCTGCCCTTTTGCCCAGTCACTAAGTTCAACATCCCAGCCTCAGCCTGCTCCCATTAATTCAGACCTGTCAAACTGGTGGTGACAGTGCGTTCTCGCTGTTATCAAACCTCGTCTACGCCGAGATTTCTTAAGCTCAGATATCCACCTTCTTAAAGCAAACCAGAAGGCCAGAGAGACCGCTAAATGACATCCGACAACTTCCTCCAACTTTCTCCTTGCAAGACTGCCTTGCCTGGTGCGGAAGACTGTTCCCCGGGGCTCCTGGAGATAAAGCTGGAGCCGTCACCAGAGCCACGCGCCAGGGTGAGGGACGCCCAAAGCTCTCTCCCACACTCCACTCCCCAGCACCTTGGCCACCACCCAGAACCACCGTCTCCCACGCTCACTTTTTTTTGGGGCGGGGGGGCGGTACTTAAAAGCAGCTTTGTTGGCTAACTTGCCAAAGCCAACAAAAATATACAGTCTCACTGAGGACTGCCATGGGGTGGGGATGGGGGGCAAAGGGGGTCCCATAATCTATGGGAGGTGACACTCGTCCGGGATTGAACTCGGGAACCTGCCCATAGGAAGCGCATCTCTTGCACCTGAACTTCCTTCCTGGACCACACATATCCAGCCACTGCACACGCTGCGAGTTCCAACTTGGAAAGTTCCGTGGCCAGGAACGCCCACTCCCTGCCCGCGCTCCCGCCGCGGGAGAGCCCTCCGGGATGCGCATCCCCCCCCACCCCACCCCGCCAGCCCCCTTACTTGCCGGTGCCGGTGGGCGTCTGCGCGTCGTCGGTGTGCGGCGAGCCAGAGCCGTCCCGGAGCCCGCGAGGCCGTGCGCTGTCCGCAGCTGCCCGCCCGCCGCCGTTTATAGCGCGCCCGGCCGCCCCGACCCGGGGCTTTTCCGTGACGTCAGCGCTCCCCGGCGGGAGGGGGCGGCTCTGCAGCAAACTCCGAGTTGCAGCCACTTAGCTAAAAAACCAGTTTACTCGCAGTCATGTGACTCTCCCCTCGCCCCTTTAGGGGGGAAAATATATATATATATATATATATATATATATGACAGATGAATCCTGAGCTCCTTGATTTTGTTTATCTTCTTTTTACCAGGTTAGACACCGGGAAATGGAAACATACACTTAGTTGCTCCTTAATCGCCCTTCCCAGCAGAGCACTTGTGAGCTGTCTCTGGGGGAGAGGATGGAGGAAGAGAGGTTTGGGTGGCGAGCACAGCGTTTGGTAAGAAAACAGGGACGCCCGGACGAGGGAGACTTCAGCCTCCAGGGCAGGGCTGCAGCCACTGTGAATGGCCAGGACTGTTCGGGCCATATCTTCTGCGTCCTCCTCCTGCCTCTGGTCACCGTGTCTCTGGATGGAGGGGAGGTGGGAGGGAGCCACACTGCTCGGTTTCCCGCTTGTGGCAGGGACCTAGAGAGAAGGGGCCAGAAGAAAAGGGGCAAGACCTTGAAAAAGACAGTTTGGATCCATGCAGGCTGTGCTAGACACAGCCGCCCTCCTGCTCTGGCCAGAATCCCGAAGCTCCTCAATCAGGGAATTCAATCACATCTCAAATAGCGCATCTCAGAATCAGACTGCCTGGCATGGCTAGGCCTATGGACTGGAGCCAATGCTTGCCCGGCTATGGGGACGAGCTCAGGCTCAATCCCCCCCTGAGGGATTCCTGTAGGTAAAGGGTGCAGGACAACTACCACCCTCATTTGCTAAGCCGTCTTAGGACCCACTGTACTGGTGGGCCTGGGGAAGCTTACTGCCCACTGCAGTTAGGCAAAGTGAATAGCTTGCTACCCCGCTGCATGGAGGAACACGATGACGCACGCACTCCAACAGAACCTGCCCAAGGTCAGAGGGCAGAGGCAGGGCCAGCACTCAACTCCTGCACTGCGCCACCAAGTGAAGGGCTTCCACGACCTCTTCCCTGGGACATGGGCATTCCCCAGGCGCTGTGTTTAGAGCCGGTGCTGGGCCCTTCCAGTATGTCTGCTTTTCCGGCCAGCTTCAGCTCTGGGTTGGCCAGTGGCTCTAGGAAGCTGCCAGAGGCACCAGTGTCTGTGGGAGTGGTTGTGATAGAGGTTAGCAGCAAGATGACCATCTTTCTCAAAAAGCTATGGGCGCAAGCCCAAAAGAACGTAGATATCACCCTGCCCTGGCAAGACTGAAAGAGAACTTCAGTCCGATTCACGAAGATGGCCGTAAAGAGCAGCTTCCTGATTCTTCCTCCTTAACTTTTCCAGGGCTTGTATCCCCACCCCTACCCCCCTCACTCCCACCCCCACCACCAACACGACCCACGTCCAGCACCTTTCTGAATCTGTGCGCACCTCCCCGCCCCACCAACCAATCAAGATCCTTCCTGCACATTTAGACTTGGCAATGAGGCTCCTCCTAATTGGATGCCTGATTTGTAAAAATACATGATCCAAATTGCCATGTGAATTTTCTCTTTACCGTCTTAGGACTCCCTCAATAGCCCAGAGGGAGAAAGCCCTCTTAGCTTGGGAGCTTTTTGCTTTTCTTCTCTCCTATTTTTTTACTCTCTCTTAAAATAAATTTTTCATAATTTACCCTTCTTTATTCTTTGCTAATATAGACAAGAACTTGAGAGCCACTAGTGTGGGGAATTCTAAGCTCATCCAGGGCCCAGAGAAGTCTCCTCAGCTCTCAACATCTTAACAGCTAGACTGCACTGTGATTAGAGTGGATTCTCAGGTACCCTTGCAGGCATCTGTTGGCCTGGGGGATTATGTAAATGACCAACTGAGACCTGCCAGGTCCCAAGTTGGCAAAGGTAGAATCCATTGAATAATCAAAATTTAGAGCACCTTAAGTCTCAAGGCTCTCACCATAATCTCCTACTTATTTGTGCATAAGGAAACTGAGAGCCAGGGCTGAAGGCTGCCAAGTGAGGAGAGGGGCACAGCCAGAACTATAGTTTGGATATCACACTGTTCTGGACACTACCCTTCGCTTCCATTTGGTTTTTTCTCAGGGTTATCCAGGAGGGAAGGGGTACAGATAGGGACAGGAAAGGATGAGAAGGGACTGGGGGGTAAGGAAGGTGGAAGAGGAGAGAGCTAATGAATGCCTTAAGGATACATCTAAGATGATATCACTGACTTGATCCCTAAAAGACATGCAATTTGCCAATTATCTGTATTTCAGAATTATCCATTCTTTTTCATCCCTGAGCCTCTTCCTATGTCGCCCAGTCTCAACAGAAACATTAGGGGGTTAAAACTAACAAAGAGTTTATAACTACATCATATAATCTCTCAGTTCCACTTCTTCACATTATAAGAACATCACATTAATAAGAACATGATGCTGGAGAGAGAGTTAATTCAATAAAGTGCTTGCCTTGCAAGCATGAGGACCTGAGTTCAAGACCCAAAACCTGTGTAAAAAGTCAGAGTTTGTGGTACATGCCTGTAATATCCCAGTGCTGGAGAGACAAGGGTAGGAGGATCCCTGGAGCTTGCTGGCTGGTCAGCATAGCACGATTGGTGAGTACCAGGCCTATGAGAGACCCAATCTCAAAGGAGAAATATGACTTCCTGAGGATGACACCTGAGGGTGTCCTTGGATCTCCACACGTATGCATGTACACACACACACACACACACACACACGCACACACACACACAAGAATCTATGCCTTGGCAATATCTACTATGAACTGTTGCTGCTGACATACATAAAATACCCCAAATAAAATGTGCTGTAAAGCTTGGGATAGAAAGGATACAGCAGTTACATGTTTGAATAAAAGGCTTTGCCATTTAAATTTTTCTGTCCTATAAGAAGCCAGATGAAGACAAATGAGAAAACCCAGAACAAGTTTCAAGTGAATGACAGTTAAGTTGGAGTGAATATCTAGAAAAGAAATCATAGTTGTGCCTCATGAAAGCACAGAGAGCCACACACACCCAGCAGAAACTCGGCTAGCTTGCCCTAAGGCCATCTGAGGGTGGGGAGCTGGACAGAAGAGGTGGAACCTGGGCACTTGAACAAGTGTCATGTCCTCAAGACGAGAAATGGGCAGACTACTGTTGATTCTTGCTCTATGAATTGTTTCTTTCTGTATTCTTTCTGCCATCATTTGAAGGCTTCCTTAGGTCCCAGCTGAAATGAGCAACTCAGCTGTGTGGTGAGGAGCAGAACCTAAAACATCAGAAATCACCCACTTTTTCTGAGCAACAGACATGCTTTATCTTGGCTAATCCTCACTACCACATACTGCAGTTACTCATATCTGATAGGTGGAAACGCTGAGGGATGACATCATAACAGCTAGCAGGTGGCAGAGCTGTATTCTCTGGGGCTATGATCTTCACCACTATTCTATTTTGAGCAGGGCACATCCACCCCTGTTCCCATACTAGCCCCACTAGTCCAAAGGGAACTAAACCCACTGTCTCTAATCCCTCCAAAAGAGAAGGCCTTTTTTTTTTTTTTTCCTTTGGTTTCTCAAGGTAGGGTTTCACTCTAGCCCAGGCTGACTTGGAATTCACTATGTAGTCTTAGGGTGGCCACAAATTCATGGTGATCCTCCTAACTCTGCCTCCTGAGTTCTGGGATTAAAGGCATGCACCACCATGCCCAGTTTGAGAAGACATTTTTATAGAGTCCAAAGCCTATGACCTTTTCTGGCCTGGTGGGTAAGGTTTCTCTCCTCAAAGGTAAAAGCCACAATTTTCCTTTCTTCTCCAAGCCCCAAACCTCGTGTGGGAAGGGGAACTTGAGGTCCCTGGCCCATCTTGCTGTCACACTCACTGTTTCTCTGCCACCATAGATACCTGAACAAACCAGCTTCCATGATCTCACATGGGATAAGAGGGAGAAAAGAGATCAAGGATCAGAACCTTTGACAGCATTGTGAAAAAAGATATACTATTATTACTTTGAGTATAATCCCTTCAAAACCCAGGGGGGGGAGGGCTGGAGAGATGGCTCAGTGGTAAAGGCACTTGCTTGCAAAGCCTGATGGCCTGGGTTTGATTCCCCAGTACACAAGTAAAGCCAGATGCACAGTGACACATGGAGTTCCCTTGCAGGGGCAGTAGGCCCTGGCACCATGCCCCTTCTCATTCATCACTTCTCTCTCCCTCTCTTCTCTATTCCTCTCTCTCCCCCTCACACATGAATTAAATTTTAAAACTAGGGGGCGCTGGAGAGAGAGCTTAGTGGTTAAGGCTCTTGCCTGTGAAGCCTAAGGACTCATGTTCTACTCTCCAGATCCCACTTAAGCCACACACAGTGATGCAAGCATACAAGGTCACACATGCACACAAGGGGGAGCACACATCTGTAGTTCATTTGCAGTGGCTGAAGGTCCTGGTGTGCCAATTCTCTCTCTTTCCCTCTCTCTCTCTCTCTCTCTCTCTCTCTCTCTCTCTCTCTCTCTCTCTCTCTTGCATAAAAAAGGACAGTCTGTTGGGCTTGCCTCAAAAAAAAAAAAAAAAAAAACCCTAGGGGAGGAGAGAGAGATCATGGATCCACACATGCCTGGGTCTACCAACTAGTCTAAAGTCTGTCATTCTATTCCAAAAGCAACACTAACCTTTATTATACTGTACCACCTTACATAGTAGGCTTACTACAACTAAGGCAGTGCTTACTGCTGCTAGGTAGTAATGGCTGTGTTCCATTGGAAAAAAAAAAAAAGACTGCTCTCCATTTCCTACCAACGAAGTGGCAGTCTATACACTGATACCTAGGGATAAAACCAATGGGTTTCTTTTCTTCTCATTGCTTTTTAGTTGTTGTATTGGTCAGCTGTCTGCTACTATAGTAAAAATAGCTGAGGTAATTAACTTAGAATGGTTGTTTGGGGGTCATGGTTCTGGTGGTTCAGAGTCTAAAACTGGGTGGTTCCATTTGCTTTGGGCCTCTGGCAAGGCAACAAACCATGGGAGAGCAGGTGGCAGAGCAAAATGGCTAACATCGTGAGCCAGAAAACAGAGAAAAAGACTGAGAGGCCAGTGTCCCACAGTCCCCCTCAGGAGCATGCTCCAGTGATCACCCATTGAATCCCACCTCCTAACAGCCTGGCCCTCCAGTCAGCAGCACCATCCAGGAGTCTCGTGGGAGCTTGCCCATCTCACTGTTGCTGTCACGGGGCCTTTAATACATGGACTTTCAAGGCCATTGAACATGCAAGCTATAGCAAATACTTTGCATTTTTAGGTCTTTAGAAAAAGCATATACTCCAATTCCCCACAGTCCTTCCTAATCCTTGATATCTCTTACTTCAACCAACTTTATATATATATACATAATAGTGTGTGTGTGTGTGTGTGTGTGTGTGTGTGTGTGTGTGTGTGCGTGTGAGTTTCTTGCCCCCTAAAAGAATTTGTGAGTGCTGCACACAAAGGCTAAAAGAAAAGGTAGGGATTTAACATCTGGAAAGCAAGATCAAACTGAAGTGCTTCCCCTTCTTAGCCATGTGGTGCTGGGACGTCGTGGGGCCCCAGAAGCCTTGGCTTCTGCCGTCTGGGGGACTGACTAGTGGAAGTGCTTGTTAACCACAGAGCAGGGCATCAGTGTGGTGATTATGACTATGACGCAGAAGCCAAGAGCTGGAGCTTGGCCACCTGCCCTCAGATTTGCTGCCTCTTCGAGCTCAAGTGAAATTAATTCAGCAGAATTCGGGACACATGAAGTGAAGGGAGGGAGGAAGTGTGGCAAATGTGTTTGATTAGATGTTACTAGGAAAAAATAATTAGCAAGCAGAGCGGTATGGGTAAGTTCTTCGTAAACAAACAAGATGGGGATAAAATACCCAGCATATTGAATAGGTCTCTACCAGCCACAAAAAAAAAAAAAAAAAAAAAATTAAAAAAAAAAAACACTCAGGGGAGGAGCTGGGTGGGAGGCAATGTGCAAAGTCTGAGCACAAAAGGAACCACCCACCGACTCTGGGAAGTCTAAAGAAGGAAAGAATTACTATGTGGCAAACCATTGCTTTAAGAAGGAAAGGGGGAGTGCCAATTGCAAAATCAAAAGAGCCTGATTAAGAGAAAATAAAGACTGAAGTGAAGAAATCTAAGAATAACCTCTACACCCCGAGGCCTGCAGGATCCAGATGGACAACTCCTCCAGCTGGTCCCCCTTCAGACCAGCCCCCACCTTCTCATCAGACTCCTGCTGAGCAGATTTAATTTCCCATTGAAAAAAATTCTTAGCCAGCATCCCTCCACCACTCCATCAGGGCAGCCCGCTGCAGGCCTCCATGGCTACAGTGGTGGAGGTAGCCAGGACCTTGCCTTCTACAACCTCAGAATAAGGGAAGAATGCATTTTAGAAGGTGTGGTGGTTTGACTCACATGGTCCCTATAAACTCATGTGTTTTGAATGTTTGGTCTCCTACTGGTGGCAATCTGGGAAGCAGAACCTCACTGGAAGAGGTGTGTTGTTGGAGGCAGGCTTAGGGGTGTTATAGCCAGCTCCCCCTCGCCAGAGGTCAGCTCACACTCTTGCTGCTGTTTTCCACATGCTGTAGCAAAAGCGACATCCAGCCTCTGCCGCACGCCATCCTGTCCCCTGCCATCACGAAGCTTCCCCTCAAGACCATAAGCCAAAATAAAGCCTTCCCTCGATCAGCTGCTTTGGGTCTGGTGTTTTGTTCCAGCAAAATCAAGATGGAGGAGGTGAGTACAGAGAGGGGACAGGTGCCTGAAGGAAGCAGACACTTTCTTCTCTTTCATCCATTCAACATCAGAAACTATCTGCAAAGAGGGGATGAAAATACTAGAGAGAAAGTATAAGGTGGGGACTGAAGGCAATCCCACTAAGTTCTCATATGCAGCTGATAGAAGTGTAAGCTCACAAGGCCACTTTGGTGGTCAACCATCAACATTGACGATGCTTGCATCCTTCTGACCTAGCAATTTCACTTCTAAGTGTGCATCTTCTTACACACAGAAACAAACACATGGATACTCATGAAAACACTGTTGGCAATAGCAATAACCAAAAGCCACCTGATGGGGCTGGAGAGATGGCTTAGCATTAAGCACTTGCCTGTGAAGCCTAAGGACCACGGCCCCAGTTAGCAAGATGCACAAGGGGGCGCACACGTCTGGAGTTCATTTGCCTGGCTGGAAGCCCTGGCATGCCCATTCTCTCCCTCTCTCTCTCCCTCCCTCTCTCTCTCTCTCTCTCTCTCTCTTTCTCTCTCTCTCTGCCTCTAACTCTCTCTGTCTCTCTCTCTCTCTCTCAAATAAATAAATAAAAATAAACAAAAAATAAAATTGTACGACTTTGGAAAATAATATTTTTTAAAGCCATCTGATGATCATTAGTGAGTGAATGCATTGTGGTATATTTACACAATGTTCTATCAGCCAGCACTGAAAACGAATGGAGTAAATCCATCAACATAGATGAGTATCAAGACCATAATGGTGGAAAAGCAAATTTCAGGGTATAGAGAGGGTAGTAATTAATAAAATTTTAATGTGGCAGTAATATTTTATGGTTGAATATATATTTAGTAGAAGCATTATAACATAGATAAGAAAAATATGCACCAACTTCAGGGTAAGATTAAAATGTTTAGCAAAAACAACATGGAACTTCATGTCAAACTAAACTGTAGTTCAGCAATGTTCACCATGTACTCCTTATAACTGAGCAATAATGATGCCTACCCCAAGCCTCAGTGATACACAATTACAGATGACCAGGTTCCTATCCTCAGGGAGCTTAAAATCTGATGTTCCTCCCATCTGCAACCACCAACTACAAGATCATCCAAGAGCTGCACTGAGCACTCTAGGCCACAGTACATTTGGTTTCCCAATCAACACAATATTTTCCTAAAGTTACTTCCCTAAAAACATTAAAAGGTTGGGCTGGAGGGATTGCCTAGAAGTTAAGGCACTTGCCTACAAAACCAAAGGACCCAGGTTTGATTTCCCAGGACCTATGTAAGACAGATGTACAAGGTGGCACATGCATCTGGAGTTCATTTGCAGCAGCTAGAGGCCCTGGCATGCCCATATTCTTTCTCTCTGTCTCTCTGTATCTTTCTCTCAAATAAATAAATAAAAATAAGGTTTTTTAAAAAACTTAAAGGTCAATGAGTCACTCTAACATAAATAGCCAAAAACAACAACAACAACAACAACAACAAAAAACAGAGTCAGGTATAAGCCTTGTTTTCACTGATTATTGTGACAGACAAGTTCTTCAGGGACAAATCCAGAAAGGCGCACAAATAAGCAGTGGGATGGTAGGCAGGTCCAACACCTTTAGCCTTGGTTGCATTTCCCTTTGCCTACTTTTGTGCTCAACTGCATCATCTTCCTGATTTCCAGGTCTTTACTTAAACAAATATATGGCTTCTCCATACTTAACATGCAGCAAGACTTTTTGGCTTTAGTAGCATGCATTTAATTCACCTCTGCAATGAGTGTCTTCCAGAACTTACTTAAAATGAAAATTAATCAAATCCTTAATTGATGATCATATTTTTTAAAGATTTCCTTTTAGTCTACTTAAAGGCAACAATTGCTGGCTAACGATCTGTTCTCCACATACACAGGTATCACTTGGCTTAAAACAGTGCATTTACTGATGGTTGTAAAGCTAATAGTGATGCCAATGGCTGGCACTGATGCCCACACAACTCTGCAGAGTAAGGACCACTATTGTTCCCACTGTATAGATACAGAAACTGATGATGGGAAAGTTGTTATAGCTGGGAATTGACAGATTCTAACTTTTATCTACCACTCTGGTTCATAGAAGATTCTCTAGGCTCCAATACTTCCATCCTGGGGCCTCAGGAAAAACTGGACAATGTTATCTTAGTGCATACTAACTGGACCATGACATCTTAGTGCATACAGAGGTGTACCTAAGGGTTAGCTTCCTCCACATGGGGAGCTACCAGAAGGCAAGACTGTCCCAGATGCTGTGAAGAAACCTGGGTTCTTAATATGACTCTGCTGAAAACCTGAATGAGCAGCATGTCACCACCTTATCTGGTCAGTGACTTACCCTG
Organism: Dipus sagitta; assembly: GCA_036346955.1. Lineage (NCBI taxonomy): Eukaryota > Metazoa > Chordata > Mammalia > Rodentia > Dipodidae > Dipus > Dipus sagitta. The sequence goes on from CM070771.1 coordinate 161,214,747, forward strand.
AGTTCATATCTGCAAACTAACCAAAGAATTGTCAATTCCAGATTCAAGAAAATGATTTTTGAAATGCCACATTTTATTCAGATCTTACAAAGGAATGGAGAAGGGAGAAAACTTGGAGGTAGGGTAATATAAAGTGGGAAGAAGAGAAGTACACCACATGGAGCCCAAAAGACCATGTAGGCTACATGTAGCCTAGGAACCCATGTAACTTAGGGAAAAAAAAAAAAAAACATGAGAAGAAATTTTTAAAATGTGTGCTTCCAAGAAAGATCAAAAGTGAAGACAGTAATAAAAGGAAAGAAGGGTCTTATCTCACCCCAGCAAGGCTGCCTGGGTGGGGGAGAGCTATTACCCATCAGAAGACCCAAAACATGTTACTGCCAGGTCTGGAGAGAGAGGAAAAGTGGTCCTCTCTCTCTGTGGATCAAGGGGGACATAGGATTTGCATATTCCCACCTGGACACACCTACACCAGATGTCCCACCCAATTGGCCTGGGCTTGGAGGAGAAATCCACCCATACCTGGGCAGGGTGCACACTTGAGAGAGATCGAATTGGGTGAGATGGGTAAACACTAAATCCCAAGACTGGCATATGTGGGGCAAGTTGAGATAGGCATGGTGAGGGTGTGGCATCTTAAGGCCCCTCCCTTTAAGGGCCACATGGTCCTGCCTAATTAATCTAACTGCCTACTCTGGCAGCCCCTACAAGACCACCTAATTCCTGCATTGCAAGGTCATCTTCAGCAGGACAAGCCTCCATCAAGAGGCCCTGATGACAGCATGTATCAGTACCATAGAAACCTTCCTCCTGGCCAGCAAATTAAAAGATATAACATTTAGTAAGTAGGGGAGGTAGGGAATTGTCCAGGCAGAAGTGTACCTTAGGAGATGGAGAAAACTTAACCCTAAAACCATAAGCTCCAACTGGCAAATCCCAGTTCCAGACATGGATTACCTCCCACAGGTCAGGGAGGCCCATGAAGTCTCCAAGAGAATGCAAACCATTGGCAAAGCACTTGGTTGTCTGCCAGGACTAAATTGGTAAGACCCCATTGCTCACCAGAGACTGCAGCTACAGGACACTGAGATATCACACTGGAACTGAGAAGAAAGCCAGCTCCCTGGCATCTAGCCCTCACAGTGCTGAAAGGACAATGTGAGCTGCTGAGAGAATGACAGCCAACAGCAACAACAAGCAAGAGATCCTGCAAGCTACAAAATCAACCAGCCAGGCAAGATGTGCACATCTGTGTAATAGTGGCACACAAGCTCTGGGGGCAATCAACTGCTCTCCGATTGGACATGAGGGCCACTCAGTGGGAAGGAATCCATACCTGGCACTGAGAACCAAGTCAGAAGCCCATGGATAGGAAGGTCATAGACTGCAGAGAGAAGCTCCCACTGTTCTTTGACTAAGAAAAGAAGGTATGCCCATAAAAGTCTTTGAAAGGACTATGTCTTTCCCCTTTGATCCATTCTACTCTGACTCCCAGTTGGAAAATCTGGAGGAAAACAAGGTCCATCAATATGACAAAAAAAAAAAAAAAAATAGCAGACTGCCTAGCACAGGACAAGTGATCTCCATCATGGGAGCTGCTACAGAGGAAGTGACAACTCAAACTCAAGTGCTGCTCTCACTGCCAGCCTGACAACCTCCTCTAGGGAGATGGTGGTAGCACTGAGGAGACGCAAAATTCATCAAAGCAGAAATTCAGAGGATGAAGACAGCTCAACACTTAAGGAGACTTATAACATGCCCACCAAGGATCAGGATCAGGGAACATTGCTGAAGAAGGAGGCAGAAAGATTCTAAGAACCAGAGGGTATAAAGTGTATCCCTAAACATTGCCCAACCCAAATGTGACTTACTGGTGCACTCATGACCCCACAGTGAATACCAACAACCCCACTGAGGAGGGCCTTCAGTGAAATGGAGGTAGGATAGAGGGGATATAAGAGTATAACCTAGTGGGAATATGTCCAATATGTCCATACCGTAAAGTTCATAATAATAAAAATAATTATTTTTTAAAAGAGGCCTTGGGCTAGAGATATGGCTTAGGAGTTAAGGCACTTACCTACAAAGCCTAAGGACCCAGGTTCAATTCCTCAGTGACCATGTAAGCCAGATGTACAAGGTACATGTGTCTGGAGTTCATTTGCAGTGGCTAGAGGCCCTGGTGTACCCATTCTAGTCCTCTTTCTCTCAAACAAATAAATAAAATATTTTTCTTTAAAGAAGCCTGAATGCGAGGGGCTTCAGTCCAATGCTTTCAAGCTTGGTGGCTCATTGGCCATGTGCTGAGAGCTCACTGTAGCAACGCATGTATGAGAGATGCTAACCAGTGTTCACAGCCCACGGAGCAAGGTCTAAGACAGAAGGAGCTCTGGACCCAGAAAGATGCATCCAAAGCATGCTCTGGATACAGAATATGGCAAGCACATTCTGTAGTACAAAGTCATGAGAGGAAGAGATGGGACTCTGTAATCTCCTTTCCTGCAGGAGAACATCCCTCCCTCTAGCATGACTGTGAGGGCCCTGCAGCACCCTGCTATGATTTCCTCCCTTTCAGAGGCCCAGCATTGAGAACTAATTGCCTGCTCTCCTCCCTGTACACACACTCCTACCAGTGGGAGGAGGGGCCTTCCTGTTGGGAGAGCTTGTGAAATCAGCCCTTCCTACTTCCTGCTCAGTGGAACCTAGATAGTTCTTGGATGGGTGATTTCTTGATTTTTTTTAAGGCTATAGTCTTATATACCCTCTTGCCCATCCCCATTCCACTGAGGGCCATCCTCATTAGGGTTATTGGATTCACTGTGAGGTCGTGAAGGCTTCAGTCAGTCTCTGTTGGGGGGGGGGGAACCCATGTCACAGGATATTCCTAGCCACCTGGTGGCTTTTACTATCTTTCTGTCCCCTCTTCTTTAATATGCCCTGAGCCTTGGCAGGTGTGTTATTTGGTGCTGCGTTCTCTCTGTAGCCTCTAGGTTTCTGTTTACATGAGTTTTAAGTGATCATAGTGTCTGTCATCATTTCTCTGGAGCTAGTTGTCAGGCTAGCAGTGAGAGCAGTACTAATGTTAAAAATCACCACTTCCTCTGCAATGTCTCCTGGGTCCTGGCAGACGTGGTAGAGGTGACTCAGCTCATGGAAGGCAACTGGCTATCTTTTCTTGTCATAGTAATGGATTTTGGATCTCTCAAGTATTCGCTGCCATCTGTAAAATTAAAACAGACTCTCCAACCAATATTGAGAGCAACTTGTATTAAAGAGGATAATCATAATTATTTGAGAGACTTTTTGATGTGTGTACCCACTCTTCTAAGCCAAAGACCGGTGGAGGCTTTTTGGAGTCTATGAGATTCAAAGGATTCTGACTTACTTCCCAGTACCAGACATAAGTTTTCCCCTACAGAGTGGGCCTCATATCTTCTGTCCTTCTGAGCAGTGAGTCCACAGCTGTGGTGGGAGAGGCAGTTGCTCTATGGGTGGCCACCTCTGTGGGTTGGCTTCCAGCAGTTCTTTCTCCCACTTTTCTCATACGAATTGTGTTCAATAGGAGAGGGACATCCACTAGCACCAGGGGAAGGATCATAATTGGTCCAAGCTGGACAAGATCAGCTCATCTCTTTTGTGCTGCAAATTGTTCTAAGTTTAGGCACATGATCATGTTTTGGCCAATCATATGTTGTAGTAGTTTGAATCTAAGTCCCCCAGTAGACTTAAGTGTTCTTAAAATTGAGTTTGCAGCTTCTGCCCTAAGCAGGCAGACCCCTGCTCTGGGGGGAGGGGGAGAGAACAAGTCACTGGGGGGTGGATGTGAATTCCAGCCTAAAGTATACAGATTAAGTTCTGCCTGGGTCGCTGCTGTTTTGCTATTGGTTTTATGCTTGCTTATTTGTGGTGCTGGCTAGCTGTTGGTAGCTTTTTCTCTCCACATGGATCTGTGAAAGGGGGCCAGTTTCTTCAGCCATCAGTGGAACTTACCCTGCATCTGTAAACCTGAAATAAATCTTGTTCTTCCCATAAATTGTGTCTGGTTTGGAGGTTCCAGCCACAATGTAAAGCTGCTTACATTGTATATAAAGGGAGTCTCTTTGAAAGCACCTGGGAATGAATTTTTCTCAGAAACCCTCCTTTGCCATCCACCTCTTCTTCATTCCCCATCAATGTGCTAATGGCTCTCAGGATTTTCCCTCCCTAAAACTCCAATTTACAGGAAGGTGGGGGTCAGCCTGCTTTATTTAGCACTGCACAGGTCTAGTCCAGCATGGTGCCTGGATAACAGTTGGCATTTAATAATTATTTTTTAGTGACTGAATAAAGAATAAGATTACTTCCAGATAGAATGATTGAAAAGGACTCTGGGGGCTAGAGAGATGGCTTACCAGTTAAGGCACTTGCCTACAAAGCCAAAGGACTCAGGTTTGATTCCTCAGGGCCCATGTAAGCCAGATGCAGATGCACAAGGTGGATCATGCATCTGGAGTTTGTTTGCAATGGCTGGAGGCCCTAATGGGCCCATTTTCTCTCTCTCTCCATATATATATATATATATATATATATATATATATATATATATATATATATGTGTGTGTGTGTGTGTGTGTGTGTGTGTATACACACATACATACATATATTTGAGAGAGAGGCATATATATATCCATATATATTTAAATATATATGGATATATATATATGCCTCTCTCTCAAATAAATAAATAACAATAAAAGTAAATAATTTTTTTAAAAAGAATTCTGGATTTCTGCTTAGATGAGTTTGAAGATCAGTCTTAACTATGCTAATACTAACACTCAACTAACATTTACTGAGAGCTTTCCTTGTGGTAGGCATTGTGAAAGTAGCTTATCTCTGTTAATTCACTCAACTACCCTTTGAGGTAGGTATGTTCATAGTTACCAGTTTATGCAAAAATAAATTGAAACATTGAAAGGTTAACTTTTAGGCTATAGAGATGGCTCAGGGTTACAGGTGCTTGCTTGCTTGCAAAGCCTGCCAACCCAGGTTCAATTCCCCAGAATCCACATAAAGCCAAATGCACAAAGTGGTGCATGCTTATGGAGTTCATTTGGAGAAGCAAGAGGCGCTGATGTGGCCATATTCTCTCTCTTTCTCTTTCTCTGTCTTTGCCAATAAAGAATAAATAAAGAGAAAGTACAAGAGAACTAGCCCAGAAATAGAATACCAGCTTTATTTTAAAATAAATAAAAAGTTTAACGTCCCCAAGACCACACAACTAGAAAATGGGAATTTTAACTTTAGATTCTGATTCCAAAGAACATGGATTTAATCCAATAGGCCATTGGGAGCCATCAGTTCAACAATCCAACTTAACAAAAAAGATGTAAAATATCTATTACACGATAGTAATATACAACCCTGGCCAATTTCTCTCATTAGTCTCTAGGAATATAGAGATAAATAAGGAACAATCTCTGTATAGATGACTGAGAAGAAAAACTGAGCAACTAATAATATTAATAGATATCCTTGATTAAGCCAGATATTTCACTAAGTCATTGGATTATATCATTTCATCTAATTTTCTCAAAAACCCTATTTGGTCATTATTAATATGACCCATGTTTTACAAATTAGGCAATAGACAAAGAGCTATTAGGTACCTTACCCATGGTCACACAGCTCAGAGACAGACTTTTGATCTATACCCAAGCAATTTGACTCCAGTGTGAGAGCAATTCTATCCAACACCATCATTACAAAGTCACACTAACTTCATAAAGTGACAGACAGTATCACAGAAGGCATATGTTCAGAAGAATGGAGGCAGCAAGAGAAGGGTGATAAGCTATGCTCAAGTTGGCGAGAGAAAAGTTCCTGCAGAAAACTTGGGACGGTAGTGCATTTGTGAGTGTGCTGGGACTGGTGTGGTAGTTTTGTGTATATTCTAATCATGTGCATACACCACTACATCGTCAGGATGTACATATGCAAAAGTAGAGCATGCAAAGGACATTTGGGATGTCTGGAGAACTGCATGAGTACATGAATAAAGGAGTGAGAGAGAGAAAGACAAAGCAGAGGCAGGTGATTCAGGGCCTTAAAAAGCATTGAGTTATACTAAAAGAGCTCAATGCTCTCTTCAGCTTCATAACAATGTTCCAAAAGGAGATCAGCTGACAGGAGGTAAGAGAAATCTCTCAAGGCCCAGAAACAAGCAAGAAACCAGCTCTGTCAGCCTGGAATTTCAAATGGATTCAGGACATGACATGCAGGTGCACATTCACACCTCCCCAAACAAGGGGCAGAAAGTACCCACACTTTTATGAGTAAGTGGTTCCAATAAGTGGAACTAAATAACACCCACTGGTGGTATCCCTGGTTGTGGGACATCCTGAGATCTACCAGGATCAGCCAGAGTGGACATGCCCACACTCATGCCATCAGCTGGAGCAGGCACAGATGTCCTTTCCAAACACCCCCCCTCTAGTCACTGCTTTCACTTTCTCCTCTCCAATATCTCATCTCTCCATTTCCTTCTCTTTGATCTACATTATTTTTTGAGCATCTAAGACACAGCAAACAGGATTTGTGCATAGCCAAGGGATCATCATCTCTACCCAATTTGAAACATCACAGTTGGATAGGAAACAGATGTTTCTGGCCATTAAGTTTTATATGAAAACGATAAATGTTCCTCTGACAAATGAGATAAGGAGAAAACTGAGAAATCATGAAGTCATCCCCACTGGGGAATTCAGCAGGAGTGATACATGGCCCAGTGGCACAGGCCTTGCTGTTTTTCTTGCAAAATTAAAACACAATCTGAGATAGAAGGAAAATCAGCTCTTTGCAAATGAGATGGAAACCCAACATCCTTATCTATGATTCCCACACTTGGAAATTCTGGGCTGGGGATAAAAAAATTGCATAGGCAAGATACTATCATCATATTACTCTGAAGAATTGTATTAGGCATCAACTCATTTTCATGCTCAGCTCAGATTATATAATTTAATAGGTACTTTGTTGTCAAGTTTTATGTTATGTGTGTGTGTGTGTGCGTGTGTGTTCTTTTAAACTGCCAGTAAGTAAAAGGGCCCATTAGGTACTGGACTATATGAAACTGTATGTTGTGGTCTGAATGTAAAATGTTCTTCACAGGGTCATGTGTTAGAAAGCTTGATCCTGGCACTCTTGTAGGAAGTTTGTGGTGGAAACTTTAGGAGGTAGAGCCTTGCTGTAGGAAGTGTTCACTCTGGCAGCCCTTGAAGTATTATAAATTACATTCTCACTTCCTTTTTGTCCAGTATGAGCAATGATCCTCCTGTTCCTGACATCATGCCTTCTCTACCATGATGGATTGTACTTCTGGAACTGTAAGCTGAAATAAGCCCTTTATTTATCACAACAATGATTTAATACTGAAGTGTCCAGTCTTCTCAGAGGACAAGCCCTGTCTGCACAGATGGGCAGGTTCATACTGAGACTTCAAGTAGGGAAGGGGACCTCTGAGCCTGAAAAACAAAGCACAGATTTGTCCATAATAAATTGGTTCTGCCCACATAAAGGTTAACCAAAGAGAACACAGAGGAATACTCACATAGTTTTATTTGGTGTTTGAAACCTAACTCCAATAGCTCTACAGTTCTTTTTTTTTTTATTTTTATTTTTTGGTTTTTTGAGGTAGGGTCTCACTCTAGCCCAGGCTGACCTGGAATTCACTATGGAGTCTCAGGGTGGCCTCGAACTCACGGCGATCCTCCTACCTCTGCCTCCCGAGTGCTGGGATTAAAGGCGTGCGCCACCACGCCCGGCTTTCTACAGTTCTTTATTACATTATGACACACAATTCCATTAGATATCCAGTTCTCCAGTTAGTTTCCCTGTTGGTCCTTTCTAGGGGACAAGAAAGAGGCACACATGGCTACATGTTCATCATATGATGAACAAGAAACCAACCCTACAGCTGCCCTGCTGGGCTCATTTCAAGCAGTTTACCACACAAGACCCGCCCCCCTCCTCACTGAGCCTCTTCATTGCAAAAATTGGGAACTGCTTCAAGCCTATATTAATTTTAAAAAAGAAGAAAGTATCAATGGATGTTACTGAGGCCCTAAGGGACGTATTGGATGGGTTCAGAGCCAGGAAAATGGCAAACTGTCAAAGGCAAAGACACACACTGCCTCCCTCCCACATGGCCCACTTACCATATGAGCCCCTTGCCACATATATTTCTTTCCTTTCCCTCCATACACAGCTTTGTCTTCACACCCCATAGTCTGTTGCCCCTTGGTCCCAAGCTACAAAGATAGACCATCTCTCAGTAAGTCCCAGGAAGGAGCTTCTGATTGGCTCAGCTTGCTTGTTCCTCCAATCAAGTGAAACCTGGATGGTGGAGACATGTAGTGCAAACATGGCTGCCACGGCAAGGTGAGAGCTGGGCACGGACTGAGCAAGGGCCACAGACAGCAAGCACTAACCTTCCACTATTCTGTCATCTTCACTGGCTTCCCCAGCTGCCTGGCCCCTCTTTTAGGCTAAGCCAGACACTGACCTTCTCTTGCATTCTCTACTTTCTCACTTCATGCCTTCTACTTCCTGCTTTCTCGGGTTCTCTTGGCTTCGGTGCCACTTTACTGATGGTACCTCTCTGGGTGAACTGGAGTCACACCCTCTTCTAAATTAGATTGAATTAGACGGGGCTGCTAGCCTCTGCTGACCTGTAGCTCCCTCTGTGTCAGTCTTCCACACACCAATCCTTGACTCCATAAGCTGGGGTTAGGGCAGTAGGCTATAGGACAGAAACTACAAGTAAGGGAACCTCTATGCATTTTCCAAAAGAGAGCTATGAGTCTGGCACCTGTGAGAAGGAACCATGAGCTTTTAGCACTTCCCTGTCTCCACACACTGTCTGGATATAAAATGGCCTCCCTTGGGATCTCTTTGAACTTTTTTTCATTGCTGGGGATGGAAACCAGGAGCTTCAAGCATACCAGGTACATATTACACCACAGAGATACACTGCCAGTTTATTCATTCTCTCTCTCTCTCCTTTTTAAAATTTTGAGCAGTAATTAACATTTCTTATACATTTAATAAAATAAATACTGTAATGTTCAATTAGTATTTTCGTAAGCCTTAGTTCCCTCAAATACCTATTTATGGGCATCTAATAGTAAGATAGAGCAAGGAAACAATATATTTAAAAAAAAACTCACACATCATGAAGTGATTAAGACTGCTACATAACTTCTTGGTGACTAAAGTCTTGCAATCCTGGTGTAAGGCCATAATTCTTCTTATAAAATTCTCTGTAAATTACTTATTTAAACAACCAGAAACCAGCAACACACAAACATCTGCTCTCTCCTGCTCCTCTCTGAAAAATATAACAAATTAATACTAAGGTTACAGTGCCTAAATTATCACCATATTAAGGATAAATATAACATAAACTCAAAGAAGAAGAATATACTGCTGAGAACCAATGAGAAATTTAGAAAAAGACACACTAGATTACACAAAAGAACCTAAATATTTAGACCTCCTAGTTACAAGCTCAGCTTCATATTAATTTATAGCCTAAAACATCCAGTCATGAGTGAGCTCATCCCTTTACTGAACACGTGGGTCTTCTGAGCATGGGAACTCATCTTCAGGGACAGCTCAGATGGGGTTTCTCAGCTAGGGAAAAGTCCAGTAGGAATATGGTGATTTTCACCTGAATGATAACCACAGAAATGCTATCACTATAAAACTTTCTTTTTTATCTCATTTGCAAATCTGAAATGTAATTCTATTTTCAGTGGCAGGGATACACAGAGGTGTGGTCCAAACACTGTCTGCACAGGAGGAACATTGCTCAGGCTCAGATGACCACATAGACTCCAAAGTCAAGGAGACATAACCTGCCCAAGAAGAACCATAGCCTGTGATGAATACAAATCTACTTGAGAAGCCTCTCCCACAACAGGTCCCTCTTTCCCACTTGGTGGCGTAAAGCAGCTTTTGCCAAGTGGCACTCCCAACTGTAATTTAGACACCAGATCTAAAATTGAATAAACTCTTATTAACAAAATTCAAAGTAGCACAGGACATCCAGAAAATATGGATTATGAGCACAAAAATAAGCAAAACAGAATATGTAAATATGAGAGACCCAATAAGCTGAAATATTGCAAATCTAAATATAGGATTTTTTAAAATAAATCTTTTATAATGAGAAAGCCATGAAAATATACTCATTAAACTATGAGCCACACAATAGCAGTTGTGCCTTGTGTAACAAACTGCCCCAAACAATGATCATTTATTAGCTCATGATACTGCTGGGCACCAGTGTGGGCCAGATGCAGATGGGTGGTTTCTCATCCAGACTGGCTCATGTGGCAGCCCACAGCTAGCACTCCAGCAGGGACTGGCTCTTGCAGAATGGCCCTGCTGTCAGGCCTTTGTCTGTCCATATGTTCCCTCATCCCAGCGAGGCCCTTGGTTCTTCCCCTGGCAGCAGCAGCGCACCAAGAGAGGGAGACTGGAGGCTGCGAGGTCTGGACCACTTCAATGTCTGTCTTGCAGCGTTCTATGGAATAAGGTGGATCATCAGATCAGCCACACTCAAAATGTGAACTAGATTGAGGATTCCAGGAGAGTAAACCCATAAGACTAAGGGAATTAGATTCAGGGATTAGGAGAAATGTGTGGCCACAAGCTACACAAACAGCAGAATACATCTTTTTAAAATATATTTTATTTATTTGTTTAATAGAGAGAGAGGGAAAGAGGGAGAGAGAGAGAGAGAGAAAGAGGGGGAGAGAGACTGAGAGAAAGAATGGGTGCGCCAGAGCCTTCAGCCACTGCAAATGAACTCCAGACATATTCGCCCCCTTGTGCATTTGTCTTACATGGGTCCTGGGGAATCAAACCTGGGTCCTTTGGCTTTGCAGGCAAATGCCTTACCCAGTAAGCCATCTTCTCCAGCCCAGAATACATCATTTAAAAATATTTATTTATTGATTGAGAGAGATAGATAATGGGTATGGCAGGACCTCCTGCTGATGCAAACAAGCTTCAGATACATGCACCACTTTGTGCATCTGGCTTTAGGTACATACTGGGCAGTTGAACCTATACCATTGGGCTTTGTAAACAAGTGCCACTAACTGTTGAGCCATCTCTCCAACCCAGCAGAACACATCTTAATGAGCACTATTCTCCTCAGAGCCTGATATAGGGGTTGGTATACACAGAAGATATTTTCTGTCTGTTTTTAAAAGAATACATGTCTATAAAAACATGGGTAATTAGTTTCTAGCCAGATATAAAATAACTTCAAAATTAAAATTGCCAGTGTTTAATACTTGAGTTCCTGCACACTGACCAACCGTGCTCTTATACAGCTCCCCTTCCTTCTCTCTAAGCTTGTGCTGGCATGGATTTCTTTTCCCCTAAACAGCTAAGCTGGGATGAAGCCAATTTTGATATTTCCTTGAAAAATTGTGCTAGTCCTCAACATCCATTACTATCAAAATAACACTGATCATACTTTGTATAAACTGCTTATAAAGATAAAATAACTCTGGTGCTCTGCCCCACATCTGGAGGTATGCACGGCTACATTCCATTCCCATAGGAAGGCAGGTTCACTCATAGTTAGCTCATCACAGTAAAACTGTGGGTCCATTCCAAAGTGTCTGTGCAGGAAGGGCACCAAGAAATGCCCACTTCTTATCTTCTCCATCCCCCCTTCCCCCTCTTATTTTCTCCATTCTTCCACATGCCCTTCTCTTTTCATGAAATGCACCACATATGTGCAGGTAAGCAGTGTTATCAGTCTATTACCCAACTCAAGGTGGGGGTACAGAGAGTGGTTGCCTGCCCTCATTTCATACTAGACCTTTCAGTGCAAGCTGGCAGTGTTTCTGCTGATATCAAACTTCTAAGAACTTTCTGAATCTTCCAAATATGTCATAGGAAGGAATTTATTCCGTTAGGCAAGAGGCCTGTTCTGTCCTCAGATCCTTGCTAGATAATCTTTTCTCCATTTTTGCCTTTGCTGAGATGGCCGAGGAATGCTGCTCATAAGCCTTTTAGATGCTTGTTATATAGTATGATTGGAGCATCTGTGCATCCTATACTTCAAAGAAGCTTTTACATAGCTAAACACTTCAAATGTTTTATCTCTATGATGTATTAACAGAAGAACATTCAGTCAGACTCTCAATTTCCTGTAAAACATGCTTTGCTGACAACAAATCCCTCAATTTTAACATCTTTTGAAAATGGATACTCTGTGCATTGTGCAAGGCATTCATTCCTGACTCCTTTTGTTTACCATGTATCTTGGTCTTCTCACATTTTACTACGAGCAGTAGGAAAAAAGAAGACCACACCTTTAACATTTGAAAGTCTCAAGAAGCTCTGTTTTCCTCATAAATATAACTCACAATTCTGTTGAGCCTCCTGACACTATAATAATTGGAGAAACAAGCAAGGGAGCTGTTTTCATGATGAACCGGATACCAGCACAAGGGGGAAGGAGATCAGCACAGAGAAAAATCAACTCCTACCAAATCAGAGAGCCAGAGCCTCAGAGGCCCCCAACACCTCATCACTGAAGCAGACCAAAAATGAACCCAACATGGCTCAGGGAAATTTTGCGGAAGAGGGGCAGAAAGAATGTCAGAGCCACATGTTGGGTCATGATATGCAGAGACATTTATCTTACCCATAACTGTGGGCTAACTCCACAATGCATGACCCGTATACCTCAACAAGGAGGGGCCAAGGGGAGGGGGTAGGTCACGGATGAGCCTAATAATGGTACCAAACTGACTGTATTTGCTGAATACAAAACTAACTAATAAAGAAAAAGAAAAAAAGGAGCGTGTTGACATGAGAATATCCAACTGTGATATAAAAGGCAAGAGAACCAGGTGGGCTGGATGGAACCCATGAATGTAAGCAAACTACATGAGTTGACAGTTAAAATCAAAGGAAATGTTAAACACAGAGGATGAGTCAACAAGTAGCTTGTGAGAATTAGACAGAGTTCTTAAGACAAGTTAAATACAAAGAATATGTATAGTCAGTAACCTGTCATGGCTGTTTATAAATGAGAATGAATAGAATGTGCAATAGAACAAGCAAGGGCGTTAGTTACACATTCAAAAGGAATGGAAAAACCAAGTAATAAGGTAATTATGCTTTGATCTTAAAGCAACGCAGCATCTAACTTGACCACCCATCACTGGCACCCATAATACTCTGTCCCCATATATAGCATTTACTTTCTTATTGCTGAGACAAAATACCTGAACTGAAGCAAGTTATGGAAGTATATGGCTTATTTCTGGTTTATAGTCTCAAGGGGAAGTTTCATCATGGTGGGGAAGGCCTGGCAGGAGCAGATAGGTGGGCACCACATCTCCATAGCAACAAGAAGGCAGTAGAAAGAAGGAACTGATATAATATTTAGCTGTGGCTATGTGTATTTGCCCATTTGTCTTACAGATAAAGCAAGGGTATGCTTTGTCCTCAAATATCAAATTGGTCCTTGTAATCTCATCAGTGGAGAATGCTTATATGGTAGGACATATGAACATTATATAGCCAAGGACTCAGAGACCACTCAAAGTTTGTCACACACAGTACATGACAAGACAGGGGCTAAAATTTAGGTCTTCATATTTCTATTAAAAAGGAAAGAAACACTTTCAGCTTGTTATTAGAATAGAGCCAATTTAAGCCTTTGTTAACAGAAGAGACCCTTATTTTAATTTGTCTTAGAGAATAAGGAAAAGGAATTTTTCTTAAAATTTCACATGTAGGCAAGCACAAAAGTCAGGGAGAAAGTAAATGGAGAGAAATCTGTCACAATGAGTCAGTCAGTTGGCAGAGGACACAGCTGACAGATAACCTGAGCCTTGTCTCTGGATCTATGACATCCACTGATAACCGGAGGACAGCTTCCTTCAAACCATACATGTCAGATCCATCTTGGGCAAGGAAAAGGAAAAGGGGCTTTCCAACTAACTTTCAACAAGTATGGATTATTTGCCAAGAGCAGAGAAGTCCTTCCCTAGAAATATTATTTTTAAAAATCAAGAGAATATTTGCTGAGGTATCTGACCCAAGATGGAAAACTTAAGTAGGTGATCACCTTCCCTTCTTCCTAAAATCACCCTGAAATGATGGGAAGAAGAGAGAAAAATGAACCACTGTGTATCTCATCAAGAAAACGCATACTGGTACATAAAGAAGCAGCCGTAGCTGAGAGTGCACACCCAAAAGAGCTGTGTGCTTGGATAGAGCCACAGGATAGGGTACTGAGGTCAAGGTCACAAGAACAGAGGTGGGGAGTGGAGCAGGCATCAGCATGATGAATGAAGGCCTGTTGCTGGAATTGGGCCAGTCAAGCGGTGTCACCACCCCTACAATTGGGGACCAGCTCTCAGCTGGAGGAGAGCTCCTTGGAAAACCCTAAGCTACACTTGCTAAAGAGCATGAAAGTTCTCCTTCGGCAGGACAGAGATTGATGGTTCAAATGCTGGAACCTGCAATGAACACCCATCATTTGTCTTGCTTTGCTTTGAACTCTTAGAATTTCGATTTTGATTTGGGAAATCACCCTTCTTGCATTGGCTACAGTTTAGTCATCAAAAATCTGTGAGCCCCCCCCCGCAAAAAAAAAAAAAAATGTTTGCTTTCCTCTCTTAGCCAAGGATTGGATCCCCTGATCCAAGTGATATCAATCTGATCATCTCTGAAACAGACTGACACAAAGACTGAAAATAGCCAGTCTTCTCATCTTCCAGTGACACCCCAAAGATTCTCTTGCTTCCTAAACCACAATTATTGCCTATAAATAAATGCTCAGAAATGGTTTGCCTCCTGTGGGCCTTAGCTCCCATTCTGCTATGAACCTAGTCCCTCATCTTTAATTTATATGCTACCCCCTGCTTTTCCTTGACTGATGCATAAACCTGGGAGTGAGCATTTGACTCCTTATTATCTACTCTGCTGTGATTTGGATGTGTTTGTCCCCCAGCAGATCATGTGTTGAGAACTTGGTCTTCAGAGTTGCAGAACCTTTTAGAGGTGAAGCCTAGCAGAAGGTCATTACATCATGAAGGCATCACCCTCCGAAGGGATTAATTCTGGACTCATGGAGTGAGTGAGCCCTTCCAAGAGCAGATTGCTTACAAACAAGGGCACCCCACATTTTTACCCCCTTTGGCACATGGCCATTTCCCTTTCTGTCCCTCCATCATGTGAGACAGCCATGGGGTTATTACCAGAGGCCAAACAACACAGGAAACCTGATCTTTCATATTCAGACTCCAAAACTGCGAGCTAAGTAACTTCTATGAAGTTCTAGCCTTAATATTTTGCTATAGCAATAGAAAGCATACTAATGCATGCCCTATTTTGTAAAAACTGAAAGTCCAACCCATGATGTAAGATGATTATGGAAAGCTTCTGCTAAAAAAACAGGCTACAGTGTTGGAGAGATTGCTTGGCAATTAAAGTGCTTGCCTGGAAAGTCTAAAGACCCAGGTTCAATTCCCCAGATGCACATGGTGGTTCATGCATTTGGAGTTCACTTGCAGTGGCTAAAGGCCCTCGTACACCAATTCTCTCCCCCCCCTCTCTTTCTCTCTCTTGAATAAAGAAATAAAGTATTTAGGAATTGGACTACAGATATACATAAGATACATGACAGGAAATAGAAGCACCTAGTCAGAGAAAATATCTGACCTCAGAGGAAGCACATAATTAAAAGACAATTAGATAATTTAAAAATAAATAACTAGGGCTGGAGAGATGGCTTAGCAGTTAAACACTTGCCTGTGAAGCCTAAGGACCCCCAGTTCGAGGCTCGATCCCCCAGGACCCACGTTAGCCAGATGCACAAGGGGGCGCACGCGTCTGGAGTTCCTTTGCAGTGGCTGGAGGCCCTGGAACGCCCATTCTCTCTCTCTCTCTTTGCCTCTTTCTCTGTCTGTCACTTTCAAATAAATAATAAATATAAATAAATAAATAAATAAATAACTGCATTAGCTAGACAGCTAGCTGTCTCAGACACCCTTTGCCAATGTCAGGCAACAGATGAGGGGCAAAGCATGAAAGCTAGCACAGTACATTGCACTGGAGCTCAGAGCCATGCTTGCCATGGTGCCAGCAAATAAAAGCCCCCATGCCTAGGCCAGAGCTCTCACAGGGAGACCAATGCATTGGAAGGACAGTCTTGAATTTTGGTATATATCATTAAATTAAATTAAATTAAGCCTGAAGACCCCCCCCACCCCCAGTCTATACAAGTCCATAGCAGCTGTGAGACTTGAATTTAACATGATTAGTATATTAAATTTCCCAACAAAGCTTAAAAACAGAATGAACTATATATTGTACTAAATGTTAGTAACTTTAAATCTCTAAAATAGAATAAAGTGATGAGTATTGTACCTTTAAAGAATAGGAAGAGGGGGCTGGAGAGATGGCTTAGTGGTTAAGGTACTTGCCAGCAAAGTCAAAGGACCTAGATTCAGTTCCCAAGGGCCCACATAAGTCAGATGCACAACGGGGTGCACAGATTGTTTGCAGCTGCTAGAGGCCCTGGAGTACCCATTCTCTCTCTCTCTCTTTCTCTCTCTCTCTCTCTCTGCCCCCTCTCAAATAAATACATAAAAACAAAATATTTTAAAAGTAGAGGTATAGGGTATATCAAATTAGCAAGTTTCTTCAAAGTAAACAACCCCACCAAAGTGAAGAGACAAGCTACAGAATGAGAGAAAGTCTTTGTAAGCTATAATTTAACAGAGGTCAGTATCTTCATATATATACAATATATAAAGAACTCTGAAAATAGCAAAATAACTGAATTTAAAAATGGGTAAGGGCTGGAGATATGGCTTTGCAGTTAAGGTGCTTTCCTGTGAAGCCAAAGGATACATGTTCAACTCCCCAGATCCCTTGTAAGCCAGATGCACAAAGTGATGCATGCACAAGGTCACACACGCACTCATGGTGGTGGACACATCTGGAGTTCAACTGCAGTGGCTGGAGGCCCTGGCATGCCAATTTTCTCACTCTATCTCTCTCTCTCAAAAGAAAAAACAAAAAAATATGGGTAATAGACATTAATAACTGTTTCTCAAAAGAAGTTGCAAAGGATGTGAAAAACCTATATAATGAAAACATTAAAACACTCAAGAAAGAAATCAAGGAGAACTTGAGAAGATGGAAAGTCCTCCCATGCTCCTGGATAGGTAGAATTAATATTGTGGAAATGGCAATTCAAAAGCAACATACAGATTTAACACAATACCAATAAAAATACCAGCATCATTCTTCACAGAGATTGAAAA
The DNA here is from genome assembly GCA_036346955.1 of Dipus sagitta. Lineage (NCBI taxonomy): Eukaryota > Metazoa > Chordata > Mammalia > Rodentia > Dipodidae > Dipus > Dipus sagitta. The sequence goes on from CM070771.1 coordinate 161,232,101, forward strand.
AAAAAAGATCTCAAAATTCATATGGAATGGCCGAAGGCCTTGATACCCAAACATATCCTCAGGGGAAAAAGAAAATCCTCTGGTAGTATCACCATACCTGATCTAAAGCTATAATACAAAGCTACAGTGACAAAAACAGCATGGTACTGGAATAAAAAGAGAAACATATACCAATGGAACAGAAGTGAAGAGCCAGACCTTAGGTCAAGTAACTACAGCTGCTTGATCTTTGACAAAGGTGTCAATAATGTAGGCTGGAGAAAAGACAGCATCTTCATCAAATGGTGTTGGACAAATTGGATGACTGTATGTAGAAAAATGAAATTAGACCCACTCATTTCACCATACACAGAAATCAAGTCCAAATGGATTAAAGTACTCAATATAAGGCCTGAAGCTCTTCAAATACTGGAAGAAAAAATAGGAGGCACTCTCCATGATATAGGACTGGGAAAAGACTTCCTGAACAAAACCCCAGTAGCCAAAGAAATTAAATAAGCATTCAACCAATGGGATCTCATGAAGCTAAAAAGCATTTGCACAGACAAACATATCATAAGCAGAGCCAATAGATTACCAACCGAATGGGAGAAAATCTTTGCCAGCTATACCACTGACAGAAGCCTAATATCTAGAATCTACAAAGAGCTCAAAAAACTAAACAATAAAAAATCAAATTCCAGAAGTGGGGCAGAGAACTAAATAGGGGGTTCTCAGAGGAAGAATTACAAATGGCTAACACACACTTAAAATGTTCAACATTCCTAACCATTAGGAAAATGCAAATAAGGGGCTAGACAGATGGATTAGCGGTTAAGGCGCTTGCCTGCAAAACCAAAGGACTTTGGTTGATTCCCCAGGACTCACATAAGCCAGATGCACAAGGTGGTGCATGCATCTGGAGTACACTTGCAGTGGCTGGAAGCCCCAGTGTGCCCATTCTCATTTTCTCTCTCTCTCTCTCTCTCTCTCCCTCTTTCTCTCTCTCAAATAAATAAAGTAAAATATTAAAAAAAAACAACTGTGACATTCCACCTTACCCCAGTAAAGACAGAAAACATTAAAAAATCAAATGAAAAAAAAAATGTTGGCAAGGATGTGGAGAAATAAGAACCCTCATTCTCTCTTGGTGAGAATGTAAGCTGGTACAACCACTGTGGAAATCAATTTGGAGACTCCGGGAAAGGATAAATATAGAGTTAAGAACAGACCCTGTTATTCCCTTACTGAGCATTTACCCTAAAATCTCCACATCTCGGTTCAGAGATATATGCTCAACCATGTTGATAGCTGCTCAATTCGTAATAGCTAAGAACTGGAATCAACCCAGGGGCCCATCATTGGATGAATGGATAACCAAGATGTGGTATATCTATATGATGGAATTCTACTCAGCAGTAAGAAAAAAAATGACACAGTGAAATTTGTAGAACAATGGTTGAATTTGGAACAGATCATTCTAAATGAATTCACACAATGACAGAAAGACAACTGTCACATGGTTCTCACTTACCTGTGGTTCCTACCCTGGGTCAGCCCAAGTTGCTGACATAATTGAATAGCATCTCAAGCCTTGGACAATAGGGCTTGGGGGAAGGGAAAAGGTGAGGGAGGGAAAACAAAACTGAACCCAAATTGAATTGGTACCATAGAATCCTACATCCTGAAAGTTAGTCTAAAAGGTGGAACCCTCAAGAGGACCTAGGGGGAGCACCTGAATGAAAGGGCCCTGGAGAGGGTGACATGGAACCTAACCACAAATTTCTCCTGTTTAATCTTTCTTCTCTTTTTCTTTTTTCTTTTCCCTTGACACTGGCCTATAATTCCCTGTACCTGGATGTGGTCTATATCCTCAATGAGCTGTTGATCAGAGAGACCCACTATATCTCCCAAAACAAACAAGACAGACTTCTGTCAGAGCACTTGATTACCCACCAGAGGTTAATAGTAAGACCTTACTGCTGAAGACACCATATACTTTTGGCACAGACCATGGAGAGACCTGGTTGGAATCCAGAAGAGAGCCAGTCCCCAGACAACTAGGCCATCTAGTACTGAAAGTTGCTGCATGAGCTACCAGGAGAAAGTGGCCAACATCTGTCCAAGCAACTCAAAATCTCTAAACAACTCAGAAGTAAACAACCCGACATGATGCTCACACAAGTACAATAGTGGCACACAGCCATGGTGGATAACCAACTGCTCTTGGATTTGCTAACAGATTCACTCAGTGGAAAGGAAACCATATCTGGAATTGGGAAACAAGTCAGAATCATATCCAGATAATGATGCTGCTTTCCATTGTCAAGCTCTCACTAATCTTGGGCTATAACAGGGTATGCACCCTCTAAATTCTCTCTAAATTAATAATGTTTATCCATTTAACCAGTGATGACTTCACTCTCCATTGGACAATCTGCTTCTCTTTTTCAGACAGGAGCTAGACCTGAGGAGATAAATGACCCAGTGCACGCCCCACTGGCCCCAGCTGAAACCACAGAGGAATTGGGGAAATGAGCAAGAGTGCTGCTTTCTTAGTGAATCTGATATCAGCACAAGGGTGAAGGAGATAGATACTGAGGACACTCAACACCTACCAAAGTAGAGATCCAGAGGGTCCTAAGTGTCCATTACTGAAGTAGACTTAAAATGCACCAACATGGCTCAGGGAAGTTTATGGAAGAGGGGCAGAAAGATTGTTAGAGCCACAGTTTGGGACATTGTGCACAGACAGATTGCCTCTCCCCCATAAGTGACCGCTGCTCCCACAATGCATGACCCACAATCCCCATGGGGTTGACCTGCACCCCCAACGAGGAAGGCCTCTTCAGAAAAGGGGCAGGGAGGAGGGAAAGGATGGTACCAGCATGTGTTGTTTACATACTAAATATGTCCATATCTAATAAAAATAAAAAAAGAAGATGTAGGGCTGGAGAGATGGCTTAGCAGTTAAGAGCTTGCCTGTGAAGCCTAAGGAACCTGGTTCGAGGCTTGATTCCCCAGGACCCACGTAAGCCCAAGGGGGCACATGCATTTGGAGTTCATTTGCAGTGGCTGGAGGCCCTGGCACACCCATTCTCTCTCTACATATCTGCCTCTTTCTCTCGCTGTCTGTCACTCTCAAATAAATAAATAACAATAAACAAAAAATTTAAAAAAAGAAGATGTAAAATGTAACTGGTTCATGAGAAAAGGTTTGATATCACTGGTCCTCAGGCAAATGTCCATCATAATAGGAGGAAAAGATGATGACATCAAAATAAAAGAGAGACTGATTGATAGGGGGAGGGGATATGATGGAGAGTGGAGTTTCAAAGGGGAAAGTGGGGGGGGGAGAGAATTACCATGAGATATTGTTTACAGTCATGGAAGTTGTCAATAAAAAAATAGTAATTATTTAAAAATTTTTAAAAAAATAATAAAACTGCAATGAGGCATTACTCACTGCAGAGAAATTGGCCATCACCAAAAAGGCAGAAGATATAAAGTGTCCAAAGGGACATGGAAAGAAAGTAACCCTTACCCACCAATGGCAGTAAAGTAAATTAGTATAGCCATAATGGAAAAGAGTGTAAAGTTTCTTCAGGAAATTAAAAGTTATGCTATCACATAACCCAGAAATTCTACTCCTGGGTATTATCCAAAGAAAATGAATTAAATTTTCATGTTTGGTACAGCACCATTCACATTAGCCAAGAAATGAAAACAGCCTAAATATCTATTGAATTATGAAAAGGCAAAGAAGATGTGGCACATATCTAATAGAATACTATTCACCCACAAAAAAGAATGAAGTCCTATTATCTGAAGCAACACGGATGGAACTGGAGGTCATTACGCTAAGTAATGCAAGCCAGACTTGGAAAGACTACATGCTCTCACTCACATCCAAGAAAGCTGAAGTGTAAACTGGCGGCTACCAGAGGCTGGAGAGAGGGGAAGAGGACTGATCAACAGGTATCAATTTGCCAGTAGATAACAGTAAAGAGTTCTGGTGTGCTATTGCACAGTAGGGTGACAATGGATAATGACAATGGACTATATATTTCAAAGATCCAGAAGAAAGGAGTTTATACCATAAACAAATTATAAATACTTGTGAGACAGATCTGCTTAACCTGGTTTAACCATTAGATAGTGTACACATGTATCAAAATATCACATTGTACCCCATTAATATGTATAATGTTTGTAAATATAAGAAAACTTAATTTAATTTAAAAACGTTGTTTAAGGATACATAAAACCCAAATTCCAAGGATAGTGTAATAAATTACTACTAGTAATTATTATCCACTTAACCACCATGCAGCTCAAGGAATAGAACTTTGTCTCACACACATACCCAACCTTTCCACCTAAATTATTATAAGTTTGACTCCCTAGCTTATATTTCAATCACTTCTTTGGCTGCTTTTTTTTTTAACTTTTTTTGTTCATTTTTATTTATTTATTTGAGAGCGACAGACAGAGAGAGAAAGAGGCCGAGAGAGAGAGAGAACGGACATGCCAGGGCCTCCAGCCACTGCAAATGAACTCCAGATGCGTGTGCCCCTTGTGCATCTGGCTAAAGTGGGTCCTGGGGAATAGAGCCTCAAACTGGGGTCCTTAGGCTTCACAGGCAAGCGCTTAACTACTAAGCCATCTCTCCAGCCCTTCTTTGGCTACTTTATAATGTGACCACCCAAATGGGCATGTGTAAACATTATAGTTGAATCTTGGTAATGGAAATTTTGATATCTTTCTTTTTTTTTGCTGTTTTTTTTTTTTGTTGTTGTTGTTTTTTGAGGTAGGGTCTCAATCTAGCCCAGGCTGACCTGGAATTCACTATGGAGTCTCAGGGTGGCCTTGAACTCATGGCGATCCTCCTACCTCTGCCTCCCAAGTGCTGGAATTAAAGGCATGCGCCACCACGCCCAGCTTTGATATCTTTCTTTAAAAACATTTTTATTTATTTGAAAGAGAGAGAGAGAGAAATAGTGAGACAAAGAGAGAATATGGGAACTCCAGGTCCTCCTGCCAGTGCAAACAAATTTCAGATGAATGTGCCACTTTGTGCAGCTGGCTTACTAAGCAGTCAAACCCAGGCCATCACACTTTGCAAGAAAGCATCTTTAACCATTTAGCCATCTCTCCAGTCCCATGAATTTTGATATCTATTTAAGCTGTTGTAGCTGTTGTACACCTCCCCGCCCCCGCATCCTGGGGGTTGAAACTAGGATCTCACAGATCCTAAAGATTTTTCTAAAAATTTGTATTCAACTGGCCTACTGACCAAGATTTTATTGGTATTTCCAAACAGACCATGTAAGGCCAGAAGAGGATATACTGGGCATGCCCAGCGGGTTATATAACGTTGTTTTTTGTTTGTTTGTTTGTTTGTTTGTTTTTGTTTGTTTGTTTTACGAGGTAGGGTCTCACTTTAGTTCAGGCTGACCTGCAATTCACTATGTTGTCTCAGAGTTGCCTTGAACTCACAGTGATCCTCCTACCTCTGCCTCCCGAGTGCTGGGATTAAAGGCGTGTGCCACCACGCCCAGCTTAACTTTGTTTTTAATCATATAATATGTTGACTTACATCCTGTGAATTCTGTCTGTCCTTGAAAGCTACTTTTTCCTCACTATACACATCTCGCTTTTATTAAGTTTTGTTTTTGCTTTGATTTCTTTGGTAGCAAGATTGAATGTGCTCAAATAATAGAGAAAATACACAGGTGTATATGAAAAACTTTCATTTGTTATGCCCTGTAATACTATTTGGGAAAAAAAAGATACAATATGTCTGAATTACTCATAAAACACTAAAACTTGGAAATTAAAATGAAAGCCTTCTATTCCTATAGAATGATTACAAATATTTATCCTTTAATATTAATTTGACACCTTACTATACTCTTTATTTCTATTCTTTTTTAAAATATTATTTTTTATTTGTAAGTAGAGAGAGAAAGAGAGACAGAATGGGTGTACCAGGGTCCCCTACCACGATAAAAAAAAACAAAACTCCAGATGTATGCATCACTCTGTGCATATGCCTTTACATGGGTACTGGGGAATCAATCCCAGGCTACGCAAGCAAGTACCTTTAACCACTGAGGTATCTCCTCTTTCTGTCTAGTCTAAAGGTTTGTAAGCTAGATTTTCATTGCATAAATCACTAATTGGCTGGAGAAGGAATCCAAGGGCAGGCACAACTGAGCCTTCAACTCCTGGCAAGCACATGAGTGTGAGTACAAACCCAGATGTGTGACCCAGACAAGTTACATGAACTGTGTACCCAGGTTTCCCAACTGTAAAATGGAAACAATATGATCACTATTTCCTATGGTCACTGTGAGAAGAAAATCAAACAATGCACATAAGATGCTTAGCACATCACATGGAAAATTGTAAATTATCTGTTTTTATTCTCATTACATTAAGGATGAAGCCACAGCTTACGTCTCAAGTCCCACAAATGGGCTAGTATTCAGTCCTCTCTTCAGAAAATCTTAATTAAATCATCTGTAGCTACTGTAAAGGAAAATCAGAGGGGCAGCAAGTGGGGGAGACCTAAGAAAAAATGGTCAAGATGTTCAAAGGGAAGCAATCAAGGGACACAGCCCATGCTAATACGAACCAGCTACTGAGACTTACAATTGGCCCCTTAGGAAAAGTGTTTTGGTCCCTGGGAAGCTTTTATTTAATAACTGATCTTAGTCCCAAGTCTTGGCTGCATTCTGGCATTCTCTACTCTTTAGGACAGGCAAGTTGAAGCAGAGCCTCCAGGATTTTTATCCTCCCCACAAAGTAAACCCAGAAAAGTAGGCTTTCTGTTGTTAATTATTAGAGGCTTTTAAAGAAGAGATTGTTTAAGGGATAATTCTTGGCTTTGTAAACATCCACAGAACTGTGGAACCAGGTCCTGTCTGGTGATAGGAACCAGTTACAGAAGGAATCAACCCTAGGACTCAGAAATGTTCAGGGCCAACCAGTCAACCTTTACCTTCTAGAAGGTTTCAACTATCACTCCTTGTGGAGATAGTTGTCTCTAAGCCCAGCTGTTGACCAGTCCAGAAGATTGACATAGGACTGGTGTAGAACTTGAATTCAGATCCTAATTCAAGCACACAGTATCTGACCATGTGTGTGTGTGTGTGTGTGTGTGTGTGTGTGTGTGATTTCAGAGGGAGGCAATATTTTATTTTGCTTTGAGACAAGCTCTCACTCTGTAGCCCAGGTTGTTGGCTTTGAACTCCCAATCCTCTTGCCTTTGCTTTCCGAGTGCTAGGAATCCCGATACGTGCTTCTTCGCCTAACAGAAGCATTTTTATGAGTCACCACTCATTCATTCAATCCACATTATTTGCCAAATATGCTGATTCAAGAAGTACAAAAATAAAAACAGGTATCTGCAGATCATATAGATCCAGTAGGTAGGTAGAGAAAGATGATAGATTAGATGATAGATAGATGACAGATAAATGATAGAGACAGATAGATACATGATAGATAATAGACAACCTTTTCCTCATTAAAGAAGTGACAAGTAGTGAGGCTTCCATAATAAGATTCCCTTGACTTATAAAAAAACAAAAAAAGTATTTCTCACAGTTCTTTTTTTGTTTGTTTTGTTTTGTTTTGTTTTTCAAGGTAGGGTCTCACTCTCTAACCCAGGCTGACCTAGAATTCACTGTAGTCTCAGGGTGGCCTTGAACTCACAGTGATCCACCTACCTCTGCCTCCCAAGTGCTAGGAATAAAGGTGTGCACCACCATGCCAGGCTTTTTCTAACAGTTCTTAAGGCTAGGGAGCCCAAGATCAAGGCTCTGGAAGATTTGGTGTCTGGCCAGAGCCTGTTCTCTGGTTCACAGATGGCATCTTCTGTGTCCTCCATGGTGGAAAGGCTGAGGGGCCTCTCAGGGTTTCTTTGATAGTGGCACTAATACCATTCACATCACTTCCCCGAGCCTCCCCAGTGCTATCACAGTGGGCCCTGAGCTTCAGCCCACGACTGCGGAGAAGAAGGTAAAGCCAGTTACACCAAAGAAGATGGTTTACGTTTTGAAGTTCTGATGACTCAATAACAATTAGGGGGAGAGATTCTCTTTTCAGATCCCCTTCAAACCTTCTGACTTCAAGGAGAAAGTTTCCATTTGGCATTAGTCATGGACAAGCCTCTCACGTTTGCTGATTGCCTTTCTAAGAAGGCACAGGCCTCCAGCTAAGATGGCAAAGGTTTTCAATGTTTTCACTAAACATTGTGTTTCTTGTTTTCTGCTGACAATAATATCTAAAAAAATTATTCGTTTATTATTTATTTCTTCATTAGCACGAGCATATGTTAATTATACACAATAATGTTTCATTTGGCATTTTATCCATGTATATAATGTTATTTTTATCATATTCAGCCTCCATTGCCCTCATCTGTTCCCCTCCCCACCCCACTAATTTCTTCCTCTTCCCAACTAGTTAGTCCCTCTTTTACTTTCTTGTCTTTATGTTCTTAAGGATGGATGGATGGATGGATGAATTTTTGATGACTCAATGAGCTTAACCAGGGTATTAGAGTTGCCTTCTTGTGCATGGGTGGGTATTTACCAGAATGTGGGCACTTCACCTGAGGCTATACCACTGAAGAAGAAAACGACTCTTCCTCCTCCAGCAGCCAATTAACTTCCTATAGATGTTCAGTAAAGGGTGGTGTAATATCTAAATTTTTAATGTTTCATTTTATTTTATCTTATTTATTTTTTGTTTTTTTGAGGTAGGGTCTTGTTCTAGCCCAGGCTGACCTGGAATTCACTATTTAGTCTCAGGCTGGGCCTGAATTCATGGCAATCCTCCTACCTCTGCTTCCTGAGTGCTGGGATTAAAGGTATGTGCCACCATGCTCAGCTTGTTTTATTCTTTTTCTTATCTATGTGTAATGTGGAGTGTGGGTATGAGTGAGTGTATGTGTGTGTAAGACAGAGAGAGGGCTGGAGAGATGGCTCAGTGGTTAAAGGCACATGTTTGCAAAGCATGATGGCCCAGTTTTAATTCCCCAGTACCTATGTAAAGCCAGATGCACAAAGTAGCACATGTATCTGGAATTTGTTTGCAGTGGCAGGAAGCCCTGGTATGGTGGTATGCCTATTCTCCCTCTTTCTCTCTCTCTCTCTTCCCCACACCCTTTTTCTCTGTCTCTCTCTCAAATAAATAAAATATTTTTTAAAAGAGAGAGAGAGAAAGAGGTGGTGTGTGTGCTGTACATGCACATATGTGCCCAGGTGCTCACTTGCAGTGGGAACGTCAGGTGTCTTACTCCACTGCTTTCCATATGTTGTTTTTTTTTTTTAAATGAGAGATAGAGAGAATTGGTGTACCAGGGCCTCCAGCCACTGTAATCAAACTCCAGATGTGTGTGTCATCTTGTACGCATGGGAAACCTCACATGCTTGTGTTACATTGTGTGTCAGGCTCAGGCAGACCTGGAGAGTTGAACATGAGTCCTTAGGCTTAGCAGGTAAGCACGTTAACCTCTAAGCCATCTCTCCAGCCCTGTTCTTTTATTTTAAAGATATTTTGGGGATGGAGAGATAGCTCAGCAGTTAAGGCACTTGCCTGCAAAGCCAAAGGACCCATGTTCATTTCCTCAGGACCTACATAAGCCAGATACACATGGTGGCACATGTGTATGGAGTTCGTTTTTGTATCCATTGTCTCTCTGTCTCTCTCTCTCTCTACCTCTTCCTCTCTCTTTCAAATAAATAAATAAATAAACATAAAATATTTTTAAAGGTATTTTTATTTATTTGCAAGCAGAGAAAGAGATAGAGAGAGAGTAAGAATGGGCCTGCCAGGGCCTCCAGCTACTGCAAATGAATGAACTCCAGACATATGCTACTGTGCATCTGACTTTATGTGGATACTGGGGAAATGAACCCAGGTTGTTAGACTTTGCAGGTAAATGTCTTAACTGCTGAGCCATCTCACCAGCCCCCATCTGTTCTTATTTGAACCAGAATCTCTTAGTAATACTAAAGCTTACTATTTTCTTCATACCTTCATAATTCTCAGGTATGGGATGAGGTTACAGACACACATGGCCACACCTAGCTGCGTGGATTCTGGAAATAAAACTCCAGCTGGGGCTGAGAGATGGCTTAGCAGTTAAGCGCTTGCCTGTAAAGTCTAAGGACCCTGGTTCGAGGCTGGATTCCCCAGGACCCACGTTAGCCAGATGCACAAGGGGACGCACACATCTGGAGTTTGTTTGCAGTGGCTGGAGGCCCTGGCGCGCCCATTCATTCTCTCTCTCTCTCTCTCTCTCTCTCTGCCTCTTTCTCTCTCTGTCGCTCTCAAATAAATAAAAAAAATTTAAAGAAAAAGATAAAAAAAAAACCTCCAGCTATCTCTCAGTCCTCCTCCAACCCTTGTACTTGCCCAGCCCTTAATTAATGAGCCATCTCTCCAACCCATGTTTTATTCTTTTTTTGTTGTTTGTTTGTTTGAAGTAACGTCTCACTCTAGCTCAGTCCATGTTTTATTCTTTATTGTATTTATTATTACAGGTATTTATCACTTGCCAAATAATGATGTTTATTAATTTACAAATAAGAGACACCAAGTTTATTTTCAAAGTATGTTAAATGAATTTAAATTAAAAATTATGAGATTTAGGTCTGGAGAGATGGATTAGAAGTTAAGGAGCTTGCCTGCAAAGCCTAAAAATGTATGTTCAGATCTCCAGGTCCCACATAGCCAGACACACAGTGACATGAGTGTGCAATGGCACACATGTGCACAAGGGGGCGCACATGTCTGGACTTCATTCACAGCAGCTGAAAGGCCCTGGCATGCTCATTCTCTCTCTCTTGCTCTGGATCTCCCTCTTTCTCTCTGTCTCTCTCTCAAAAGTAAAATAATTTTTTTAAAATAATGAGATTTAAAGCAAGTAATGATGCAAATGTGGTAACAGCCAAGGTAATCTTAAAAATAGTAAGTAAATAACTGAGTTTGAGAGATAATTTCATGTTAGGAATGATGGTATCTACCCATCTTCTTTGTAAAATTGTTATAAGGATTAAGTATAAAAATAAATTACTGAGTGAATGAATTTTCAGAAAGATCTCAAAGCCACTCAGTTTAAAATACTGAGGAAAACTTGGGATCAAACGTGCGTCTTTACAACATACTCATCTGAAATAATGCCAAGAACAAGACATTCTCCTAGGTCTACTTGTATCACAGTCTTCCTTTTGCAGAGGGTTTGCATTTTCCTAAGAGCTGACACCTCATCTCACACAAATCTGTCTCCTAGGCTAGCAACTACAGAATACTACATTACACCTGGAGGCTTGAGTAGACAGGTGTTTTGAGGATGAACTCGTTTGCTCAGAAGGCAAGGCTCACATTTATCCTCTTGTATGGTTGGGCTCTGCTGGCTCTGAAGTAACTGTGATAAGTAATTTTATGCATCAATTTGACTGAACCATGAGGTCCTCAGATAGTTGGTCAAATATTAGCCCCAGGTGACTCTGTGTATGTGGGCAACTAAATGTAAGAGAAAAGAAAAGTCATAGTTAATTTCTTTAATAAAGGAAAACAATTTTGCAACACACACAAAAAAATCACTCTTCCTATAACATTATGTGAAGATGGCTGGGGGGGGGGTGTGGTAATAGGCACCTCATGGGATGGTTTTGCATTGATGATTCTATAGAAACATTGTTTTAATTTTATTTATTTGAGAGAAAGGCAGATAAAAAGAGAGAATGGGCACAACAGGGCCTTCAGCCACTGCAAATGAACTCCAGACACATGTGCCACCTTGTGCATCTGGCTAACGTGGGACCTAGAGAATTGAACCTGGGACCTTTGGCTTTGCAGGCAAGCACTTTAACCACTAAGCAATCTCTCCAGCCCCAGAATCATTTTTAAGTAAATCTCAGAAGCTTGAAGGATGGTTATATCCTTTGACTCAACATATACACTTGTTGGCATTTATCCCAAGGAAACAGATATAAAAGGATTTTTTAATGTTTAAGAGTGTCAATGAGAATGCTATTTGGTTTTTGTTTATGTGTGTGTGTGGTGGGCATGAGTGTGTATATCCATGTTCATACATGTGTGGATACATGTGCATGCAATGTGCACGTGCTTATGGAGGCCAAAGAACAACCTTGGATGTTATTCTCAGGAACGCTATCCACTTCTCTTTAAAACAGGATTTCACATTAGCCTGGAACTAACCAATTAGGCTAAAGTGGCTGGCCAGCAAACCCCAGGGATTTCCCCACCATCACCACCACCACCCCATTACCAGCTTCCCAGCGCTGGGATTACAGGCACACACTACCTGTAAAATGTCCTGACAGTCTACCTGGGTACTTGGACTAGAACTTATGTTCACATGCTTCCACAGCATGCATTCCACTGAGTAAGCTATCTCCTCAACCCCCAAGAATGCTATTTCTTGGCATAAACTTGGAAATAACATAAATTTCAGCAATAGAAAATGAATTAAAAAAAGAGTTCACAGAAATGAAGAGATGGCTGAGCAATTAAGGCACTTGCCTACAAAGTCTAACAACCTGGGTTCAATTTCCTAGTACTCACATAAAGCCGGATGCACAAAGTGACACCTTCCTCTGGAGTTCCATTTGTAGCGCTGGAGGCCCTGATGTGCCCATTCTCTCTCTCTCTCTCTCTCTCTCTCTCTCTCTCACCTTGCAAATAATTAAATAGAACATTTTTTTAATAACAGAGTTCATGGGGTTAGAGAGATGGCTTAGCAGTTAAGGTGCTTTCCTACTAAGTCTAAGGACCCAGGTTTGATTCCCCAGTACTCACATAAGCCAGATGCACAAGGTGGCACATGCATCTGGAGTTTGTTTGCGTTGGCTAGAGGCCCTTCTCTGTCTTTCTCTCTCTCTCTGCTTCTTTCTCTTATAAATAAATAAATAAATTTTAAAAATGGTTCATTTGTGTAATGAAATGGGATGCAACCATGCCTTTGACTATTTCTCTACCCTACCTCCACCCCACTCAGGCTCCATCTAGATAAATATTAGAAACCACCTGAGTTGTACTGTCATTCTCTGGCACTCCATTTACTCTTTTCATGGTAAGGGCTGTATAAACAGCTTGAGCTCCCTTCCACTCCTGCCACCAGTCAGCCACCCAGTGGCTTTTTCATGTTTGTCAGTACCCCTCTTGCTAGTATAGCTTGGCAGCTTACACCCCAAACTTGGAAAGCAAAGACAACAGCTAGGGACTGATGGGTCCTCCAAACTAGGGTGGGCAGACTAAAATCAAGAATCAGGTAGACAAATGCAGGCTGGCTGCCAAGAGACAGGGCTGACCTTGGTCTTCAGCTAAACCTTCTGCAAACCAGTGATCCAGAGAAAGCATTGTTTCAAACATGAGTTCTGTGCCAGGCACTGGGGAGTTAGCTGCTTAAAGCCAAGATCTACATGGAAACAAAGAAATGGGCCAGCATGAAAGAGAAAAATGAGGATCATGGTTGGCTCAAACACCATAAGGCAGCTAGGCACTATAGGACCAACATCTTTGTAGCCAGTGGATGAGAATAGTGTCAGAAGTTGAGCTCCTTTAAATTCACTTCAATGTGGGCTGGAGAGATGGCTTAGTGGTTTAGCGCTTGCCTGTGAAGCCTAAGGACTCCAGTTAGAGGCTCAATTCTCCAGGACCCACTTTACCCAGATGCACAAGGGGCACATGCATCTGGAGTTTGTTTGCAGTGGCTGGAAGCCCTGGCATGCCCATTCTCTCCCTATCTCTCTCTATCTGCCTCTTTCTCTCTCTGTTACTCTCAAATAAATAAATAAAAATGGAAAAAAATGTAAAGGAGAAGTGACTGCGCAGTCATTAAAAAAAAAAAAAAATCAAGCCGGGCATGGTGGCACACGCCTTTAATCCCAGCACTCGGAAGGCAGAGGTAGGAGGATCGCCATGAGTTCAAGACCACCCTGAGACTCCATAGTGAATTCCAGGTCAGCCTGGGCTAGAGTGAGACCCTACCTCGAAAAACCAAAAAAAAAAAAAAAAAAAAAAAATCACTTCAATGTGATACTCCTGAGGAATTCCAAGGCTCCAATGCTGTCTCTGGCAGCTTTTCTGCATGACTTTATATTCAATATCTACAACTCTCATCAGCCATCTATAGTTCATTCCTTCAGCTTTCTTTTCAGTTCTCCATCACACAAGGTCTCCATGCTGTGATCATGTATGTACTGAGCCTCATCAAAGACTTCCTTTCCTTGCCTCCCATCTTAACTTACAAAATTCCACCCTTCTCCTTGTCTCTTCCCTATTCACACCATCAGGTCCCCATGTGCAAGAACACACAAATAGGCATAACACACCATAGTTAAGAACTAGGAAGGACATGAGATTTTGTCCTACTTAAAGACTAATGACTTGAGGCTGGAGAGATGACTCAGTAGCTAAGGTGCTTGCTTGCAAAGCTTAACAAGCTGGGTTTGATTCCCCAGTCCCCACCATCAAAGTGGTGCATGCTTCTCGACTTCATTTGCAGTGGCTAAAAGCCCTGGTGTGCCCATTCTCTCTCTCTCTTTCTCTGTCTCTCTCTGTCTCTCTCTCTCTCTCTTTCTTCTCCCTGCCTCTACTTTCAAATAAATTAATTAATAAAAAAAATGAATGACTTAGCCTACAACAGCTCAGTGGACCCTGTCAGAGGCACAGGACTCCTGAGTCAGAGGCAAAGAAGTATATTACTCTAGCACAGCAAGCAGCCAGACCACCAGCACCCATGGTCCTGGCTCTCTGAGCTGTAATTCCCACAGAGTGCTGGGAAGTTGCCAGTTGACATTAGCAGGGTTGCATGACAGAAAAGGAACCCAATGTTGAAGGAACTTGAGTCTTTTATAATGAGCAGGGAACGTGCCTGTTCCCTGTTCTGGAAGGAGACATTATGGCTATTTTCCAAGACTGTTTACAACACAGACATCTTTGGAAAAATATCCCAAACTAACTAGTCATGCTACTACTGTTTACCTATAACTACAGGCCTCAGGAGGATTGCAAATTCAAGGGTAGCCTGAGCTATGTAGCAAATCCCTGGCCAGCCTGGGCTACATCATGAAAACTTGTCTCAAAAACAAACAGGACTGAGCCAGACATGGTGGCGCATGCCTTTAATCCCAGCACTTGGGAGACAGAGGTAGGAGGATCGCTGTGAGTTTGAGGCCATCCTGAGACTACATAGTGAATAAAAAAAAAAAAAAAAAAACAAGACTGGAGGCATAGCTCAGCAGTTAAAGGTACTTGCTTGCAAAGCCCGACAACTTGGATTCAATTCCCAGTATCCATGAAAAGCCAGATGTACAAAATGGGCCTGGAGTTCTGGAGTTTATTTGTAGCAGCAGGAGGCCCTGGTATTCTCTCCTCTTCTTCCTCCCTCTTCTTTCTCTCTCTCTCTCTTCCTCCATCCATCCCTCCCTCCATATCTTTCTCAAATGAATATTTAAATAACAAACTATCAAACAAAGAGCACTGGGGTTCCTTACAAGTAACAGAAACAAAGGAGGCAGCTGGAGAGTTGTCCTCTATCACCAGAAGATAAAAATTTAGAGATGGAATCTTGTGTTAAAAATCGTAGGTCTCTCCCCACCCACCAAAAGTCATAAATTGTTATGAGAAAATTTTAGTGCCAGGAGTGGCATACCTTCCAGTGAGTTGTTGGTCAGGAAGACCCCTGATTCCCTCAAAACATTGCAAGCTATTGGTTGCCCACCAGAACTAGATGGTAAGACCCTATTGCTGAAGTCACCACATGCCTGGGCTGCAGGTCCCTGAGAAATCAACCTGGAGCTTATCTGGAAGCCTTCTCTGTTGAGTAGCTATCTGGATGCTGGAAATGGATATACAGCCTGCTGGGGGAGAAAAGTCATCAACAACCTTAACCCGCAGTGGACCTTGCAATCCTTATGCCTGGCCAGCCAGGCCAAATGTACCAACTAGTGTAAAGATGGCATGTTTGTTATGGGGAAAACTAACTGTTCTCTGCTTGAACTAGAGGCCTGCTCTGTGGAAGGGAATACCTACCTGGTACTGAAAACCTAATCAAAAGCCTATGCCTGGAAAGGTCATAAACTCTAGGAGGAAAAGCACTACTGTTGTCAGAATAAATTGAGGGCACCAAACTGCCCTCTAAATAATTATGTTATATTGCCATGTGTTGGTGGTGCATGCCTTTAATCCCAACACTTGGGAGGCAGAGGTAGGAGGATCACTGTTGTGAGTTCGAGGCCACCCTGAGACTACATAGTGAAATTCAGGTCAGCCTGAGCTAAAGTGAGACCTTACCTCAAAAAAAAAAAAAACCGAAAAAATAAAATAAAATAGACAAATAAATAAATATGTTATATTAACATATATTAATGCTACTCTCACTTTGGTTTAGAAAGCTTTTCGTTTCAGATGGCAATGACCACTGAGGAGACTCAAAGCTTACTGAAGTATTGAGAAGAAATGCCAGTGGTGTATTCAGCACTAAATGAGACAGCTCTAGCACACCCTCCAAGGCTCAGAGGCCATTGCAAAAGAGGTGGCAGAAAGAATTTAAGAGCCAAAGGACGGGAGGAGTGATTATAATACTGTCTTCCAGACACAAAATGGCCCCGCTATTCATGACCTCAGAGTCATAAATACCTACACATGACCTGCATAATAGGAGGTAAAAAATGATGACATCAGAATAAGAGAGAGATTAGTTAGAAAGAAGAAAAGATTCACTAGAGACTGGACTGGGAGAGGAAAAAGAGAGAGTGGGGGAGGGCTTATGATGATGATTTACTGTCTGTATATACAGAGGTTGTCAATAAAAAAGGATTTGGGGGGCTGGAGAGATGGTCTAGCAGTTAAGGCATTTGCCTGCAAAGCCAAAGAATCCCAGTTCGACTCTCCAGGACCCACGTAAGCCAGATGCACAAGGGGGCACATGCATCTGGAGTTCATTTGCAGTGGCTGGAGGCACTCCCTCCCTCTCTCTCTCCCTCTGCCTCTTTCTCAAATAAATAAATAAAATATTTTTTTAAAAAAGTTTTTTAGGGATGGAGAGATGCCTTAGCAGTTAAGGCATTTGTCTACAAAGCCAAAGGGCCTATTTTCTATTCCCCAGGACCCACATAAGCCAGATGCACAAGATGGCACATGCATCTACAGTTGGCAGTGGCTGGAGGCTCTGGTGTACCCATTCCCCCCCGCCTCACATAAATAAATAAAACTAACAATTTTTAAAGTTTTCTTTTTTTTTTTTTCCCAGAACCCTACTCATAGGAGCGGTGTGGCTTTGGGTGAGTTTCTTAATTTCTCTGATCCAGTTTTATCCTCTACAGAGCAAATGCAGCAGCATCGCCATCAAATCGTACGTGGACTCAGCGCTGGCGCAGGGCCGCGCCTTCTCGGTACTCTCCGAGTGCTCATGGGCGCATCTATTTTTCAAGTGGAATTTTTGTTAGTGTGGATGAATTATACACAATAACGGGTTTAATTAGGACATTTTCAAGCAGGTACGTAATGTATTTTGATCTTATTCACCTCCACTACCTTCTCCTGCGCCCTTCTGGCTCCCATAGATCCCTTCCTCTTCCTAACTTGCCCACTTTTACTTTCATGTTTTGTTTTATTTATCTGTCTATTCTTCATCACCATCATTATTGTTAGAGTATCTCGTTGTCTAATCTTCAAACCCAGCATAGGCCATCCTCTCTTTAAAGCCCTTGTCCCACGTGTGACTCCTTACCTCCCACCTACCACAGGGAACTTAGCCTCCCGTCAGCCTCCAGCCTCAACAGCCCAACGGGGGGTGTGGGGGGGGTCCTGCCCTGCTGTGTAAGTTTTGTCTTGTCGTTTCACTGTAGATGTGGATGCCCTGTCTTCCCAGCTGGATTATTCCCTCTTTTGAAGGTAGGGATTCTGTCTTCTCCTCTTGAGACCCCTTGGCATGTAACCATTATACCTACCACTCCAGAAAACATTGGCAGCAAGATTACCTGGCCCAAGGTAACAGACAAAAGTTCATTCTTGGGTATTCAGCCCCTCCTTGCTTATGTGAAAAAATTATAGCAGAAAATATCAGGGCCAGAGGGGGTTAGAGTAGGGTGAAACCTAGCCTACCACTCATCCATGAGCGCCCAGCCCAGCTCGTCCACGTGACTCCCCACCAGCACTCCTGGGAGGGGCCCTCTGCAGGCCTGGGAAGACTTACTCTCTTGGCAAAGGGAGAGAAATCCTGGCTTAGAGGAGAAACTTGTTTGAAAAGAACCAGTTGGCTCAAAGGTTTTTTTTTTTTTTTTTTTTTTTTTTTGTAATGCTCCCCCCTGGCAAACCAACTTCAGGAACCTCTGAAATGGAAAACAAGCCCCTGGGATTACATATTGTGCCCTGGGGTGGCAAAGTATATGTACCTCTAACCCTGCCGTAAAAAGTCAAGCCAAAGACATCTTCTATGCGCATTTTAGCATTTAACAACCATCCAAGATCTGATCAAACCCAGATGTGCACAGAGCCTTCTCTGGTCAGCCAAGAACAAACAGGCTTGCCTTTCCAGCCATGCCCAGCCCAGTGCTGGCCTCAGAGCCGCTAGCGGCTCCTGCTGCAGCAGGACAGGTCTTTGCGTCAGGGTACTCTTCTGTGGAGAAGCAGGTTTCACGCGGGGGAAGGGGGTTTCTGAGAAGAGCTGGTTCCCCTGACAAGTCTTCTCCTGCCACTTGCTGGGAAAACTCCCTTTCTTTTCAAATCAAAATATTAGAAACTACAGGTAACAGTTGTAGCAAACATGCTGATGGAGGCCTTCCTGGGGTTATGAACACACAGTGCCTAGCAGAGAAAGACTTGTATAAGGCCTCCTCACTCCGTAGCTTATCATGTAGAGAGTGAAGGGCTTGATCAGGCCTTGACTGGGGTGTAATCAAGTACCAGTAAGTAACCTCCATCTCCAGCTTTGCTCCCTGCACCAGGTGGTAAGTAATCACTTCGAGCCAGAGGAATGCTACAGGGTATTTGTGTGTGTGTGTGTGTGTGTGTGTGTGTGTGTGTGTGTTTGTGTGTGTGTGTGTGTGTGTGTGAGAGAGAGAGAGAGAGACTGTGTGTGTGTACACACGCGTTCATGTGTGCCCAAGTCACGACAGACCACACAGTCACCTTTCCAACACAGGCTGCGATGTCACTGTGGAAGCTGAGAGAGGCTGTGGGGCTGGGCTAGTACATCCCACATCACTCTTGGTCATGAAACAGGGAACCCCGGGGTTCAGATCTAGTTGTTTTACTCACAAGCTGAGTAACTAGGCTTACAATGTTTATCTCAGCATGGAATTTCCTCCTCTCATAAAAAAAAAAAAGGAATCTTGTTAATATGGTCACACCAGCTATTGTGAGGAGCAAGTGTATAATGGGTGCTTAGCGCGCAGAACCGGGGTGTGGTAATGGCTCAGGAAAAGGGAGATTTTTAAACCTCCCTCCCACTAGATGGCTACAGGTGAGGGTCAAGGCATGAGGTGCCCTACCCAGATATTACATGGGAGAAATCATCTCTGTTCCTGACCAGGGGCAAGGACAGGGTTGGGAGTAGTGGTCTGGGAAGATCATACTCTGGAAAAGCCCTGGCAAGTCCATTACTCTCTCCAGCTGATAAAGTCTCTACCCATGACCACAACCACCACCACCACCTCCAACCAAAGAGCAGGGCACCCTGAAATTTAGGGGTTTTGGTTTCCTGCTGAAATCTCCTCACTTGTCAAAATTCTTGTTGATGAATTCTACTCTTTTAAAAAATATATTTATTTATTTTCAATTTATTTTATTTTATTTTACTGGTTTTTCAAGGTAGGGTCTCACTCTAGTCCAGGCTGACCTGCAACTCACTATGTAGTCTCAGGGTGGCCTCGAACTCATGGCAATCCACCTACCTCTGCCTCCCAAGTGCTGGGATTAAAGGCATGCGCCACTACGCCTGGCTAAAAATATATTTATTTTTATTTATTTATTAGAGAGAGAAAGAGAGAGGATGGGTGTACCAGGGCCTCTAGCCACTGCAAACGAACTCCAGACGCATGCGCCACCTTGTGCACCTGGCTTGCATGGGACCTGGAGAATCGAATCTGGATCCTTAGGCTTCACAGGCAAGTGCCTTAACTGCTAAGCCATATCTCCAGCCCATGAATTCTACTCTTTCATCAACACTTATAAGTGCATGAGCTGGGTTCCGTCCACAGTGATAACAGAAAGAATCCTTCTATAGAGGCCAGTGTCATGGGAGCCTCAGCCTTCCTCAAAAGCATCTTCTCTAAGTGTTGATTTCACTGGCCGGTGTTGATATGTTTCCATACTAAAAAGAAACACAGGCCTGTGGAAGAGACATGGGTGAGATAGGCCTGGACGGAGGGTACCACAAAGTCTGCCAGCCACACACTGTCCACACATAACCCAGCCCCCCCGCCCCCCTCAGCAAGTATGGCAGCAGCCTCCCAGGGAAAGTAAGCCTGTGATCTGATCCTGCCCCCCCACAAATGCTGAGGGGACATCTGCTGGGTGCTGGCCTCTAAAGGCCCAGGTGTGAGGCCTAGTGGAACTTCCTGAGCCTAGCTAAAGTTTGGTGATCTGCCTCTGGCCAGACGTGACTCAGCAAGACGCCTAATGGCTTCTTACCTGCTACCTCCACATGGGAGTTAGAATTATCATTTCAATAGTCACAGTTTACTATTGGCCCTTACCTTTCCCCACCATCCTACAATCCCCGCCTTCACCCCCAACATTATATAGGCAACTGTTCATAGCAATAAATCGAGTTCCTGCTTCTACAAGACTCCCGACTCAGTGTGGTTTTTCTCCGGTGGCCAGGAGAGGTCTGAGTCGTCGGACGCTCATCTCCTCCTCAGCCCCTCGGGAGGAACCAGCGGGCCTGGTCCTTCCCTCGGCACTACCTGCCCCCGCTGGCGGAGCCCGGCATCTGGTGCCCAACGTGCGGCTCTCGGAGCCCGGCATCTGGCGCCTAACGTGCGGCTCTTGGAATCCGGCAGACTAGTGCCCCGTGAGAGACATTCGTTGAGGAGCTCAATCGGTGTACATATGCAGGTGAGCGTACCCCCATAAGTAGTCTTTATATTTAATGCGCTAAACTTTGCTTCTATAACCTGTACTTGTTGATCAACATCTCTTTGTTCTCTTTCTCTTTCCTTTCACTTTTAGTTCGCAGACAAGCTACATCTGCGGCTTTTGTACAGCATGTTTACCTATCTTTTGGATCCTTGTGGTTGTATTGTACTCATGTGTATGTGGGTTGCTATTGCCCTAATTTTATGGACATTTTTCTCTCAACTTTATAATGAGGGACAGTCTAACTGTAAATCCAATCCTGCCTTAGAATCTCTCAGGGCACTCCTAAAGAGTAGAGGGCTTAATTTGACTGATAATCAGGCTCAACAGACCTGGGATTGCCTTCTCAAACTGGCGCCATGGCTGCCGGAAGGAAATCTCTTTGATTGGGACACGTGGGATAGGGTAGAGGCCCTTGTTTGTCGGGCACATGTGGAGAAGGGTCAAATACCCCCCTCAGGGGTCCTCCCTATGATCTCAGCCCTCAAGGCCTGCTTCCCTCCAAGGCCAACCAAACATAAACAAAAGACAGAAGAAAAAGATAATATACAGCCTAATCCAGCTACTCCTCCTGGAGATACAGCTTTAAAAAAAACCCAAAAGGATGCATCTTTATGCTCCTCACTCGATCCCTTTGAGAGTGCTCCCTGGCCTTCCGGGGGACCTCCTCCACCTCCTCCATCAACTAACCCTTTCTGGACCCCCTCGGCCCCTCCTTCATATTCGGCCGCCGAGACCCCCCTCAGCCCCTCCATATTCGGCAGCCAAGCCGTCAGAAAATAAAGCTACTTTTTTATTTCCCGTCAATCTAAATCGTGGGGGCAATCGCCCTGCTGCCTGGTATCCGTGGGAAGCTCAGGACCTTAAGGAGCTTAAAAAAGCGGTCTCGGAGGATGGACCCAACTCTCCTTGGGCTGAGACCCTGTTACAGGGACTTGCCCATCAACCTTGTACAACCCAAGATTGGAAAAATCTAGTCAGGGCTGTCTTGTCAGGTCCCCTATACATTAAGTGGTGTGCCTTTTTTAGAGATGAATGCCATGCACAGGCAGAACGAAACCAAAATCAACATCCCCCTGTGCCGATAACTTTTGGGATGCTCTCTGGTACCTCTGATCAATATGCTACAGGCACTCAACAGGCGGCTATACCTGACCCGTATAGGGACCAGGTCAGGGCACTGGGCTTGGCGGCATGGAAAAAGCTTGATGAGGGACCCTCTGAAACTCCCCTTATGAGTATTACTCAAAAACCATCTGAGGATTTGGCTACATTTATAGATAGGGTGGAAAAAAGTCTCCAAAGAAAATTTCCCCCAGGGGCATTACGGGATCAGTTTACTAAAATGTTGGTCTGGGAAGGGATGACGGCCGATCACCGCCTCGCCTGTGCGGGTCTCAAGGACAACTCCATGAGTAGATGGATTGTAGCCACCAAGGACGTTGGCACTATCTCCCATCAGGCTAGGGCCATGGCTGCCGCCCTTCAGGAAAATAAACAGAGAGATTTGGCCAACACGATCTGTGCATTACAGTTAAATTCTAAAAACTTGACATGTTTTGGATGCGGGGACGAGGGCCACTTTAAAAAAGAGTGCCCCAACAGGACAAAGCCTCCTCCGCGCTCTGGGGGGACGACCAACGCCCCTCACACCCTTTGCCCTAAATGCAATAAAGGGTTTCATTGGGCTAAGGAATGTAAATGGAAGTTTAACATACAGGGAAAGCCTTTAAACTCCTCCAGGGGCTTCCCCCAGCCCCGTTAAATAAGGGGAAAGAGACCATCAAAGCCTATTGGACCGTCCCCCTGGTCCCCGGCCTTAGACCCAAAATTATTTTGAATATTGGCAATAAAAAATTCAAACTTCTCATTGACACTGGAGCGGACCGAACGGTCCTGAGAAAGGAGGAAGTGCCCCCCTCCTGGCAGCTTGTGCCCAGCCCTCCCCTACTGGGAATTGGCGGGCAATCCACCTCCTGGGAGACTGCCACGTGGCTCCCTTGGACTGACCCAGGTGGGGACAGGGGGAAAGTCCGCCCTCTCGTGGTGACTGGGCTCACTGCTAACTTACTGGGGCAAGACATCCTTGGAGATGCCGAGGCTTTCATCACTACTGACCATAAGGCCTTTTATAATGATTTGTTAGATAAAAAAGAATATCAACAACAGTCTGAGGAAGGGAGGGAATATCATCCCAATTATAGAGATGACCCTTACTTTGAGCAACTCAGACAAAAGTACTCCAATAAACACCCCCAATTCTAAGGGACACTGCCCAGGCCCCCCATTTAAAATCCAGTGGAGACCGGGGGATCCTGTATGGGTTGAGCAGTGGCCTCTCCCTTCTTCTAAGTTACACCAACTCCACATACTTATTGATCAACAGTTGGAGGCCGGACATATTCGTCCCTCCACTAGTCCCTGGAACTCTCCTGTCTTTGTAATAAAAAAGCCTAATGGGTCCTGGAGATTTTTACATGATTTAAGAAAGATCAATGAACGCATGATCCCCTTCGGAACTCCCCAGAGGGGACTCCCATGGATCCCAGCTATTCCCAATATATACCATATTACTATCATTGACATTAAAGATTGCTTCTTCTCTATCCCTCTCCATCCAGGAGACATGGAAAAATTTGCATTCTCTGTACCCACTGTTAATTTTTGTGGCCCAGATAGGAGATTTGAATGGACTGTCTTACCTCAGGGCATGGCAAATAGCCCACCCATTTGTCAATATTACCTGTCATCCATTTTCTCTTCTCTTATCAATCTCCCTGATACCCTGTTTTATATTTACATGGATGATATTATTCTTGGGTGCCTAGATTCCTCCACACTCCAGGACCTTACCCACCAATGTCTAACTATCCTGCATACTCACGGCTTTAAAGTAGCTCCGGAAAAAGTTCAAACTGTGCCTCCCTTTAAGATCTTGGGCTCGATCCTTACCCTAGATACAGTTTCACCTGTTAAACCACAACTTTATATTCAGGATTCTTACACCTTGCCTCAACTCCAGAAGCTTTTGGGAGAAATTAATTGGATGAGGCCTTGGATACCCATAACTACTGAAGAGCTGTCCCCTTTATTTGACCTCCTAAAGGACCTTAACTTCTCCTCTCAGGTAATTTTGTCCCCTTGTCATCAACAAATTTTTCATAAGGTACAACAGGCTATAAATACTGTGACCCTAAAGAGGTTCAATCCTGATTTGCCCATCTCCCTCTACATTTTCTCTGGGGAAACATTATGCACTGCACTGTTGGCCCAGGAAGGTGAACCCATCCAATGGGTCCACCTCTCAATCGGTGGGGTCCCCAGAGTTTATTCTATAACCAACCAGGTTGCTGATTGCATTATCAAGGGCAGAGAAACCTCTGTCCGGTTGTTTGGCACAGAACCTCACCTTATTGTCACCCCCTTTAAGATAACAGATTTCACCTGGCTTCAGAGAAATAATAATAGAGTTGCTACGGCTCTCGAGGGGTTTCTAGGTAAAATTGATTGCCATTATGGCCCCCACAAATGGATGAGTTCTTTCTCCAGGTTAGAATGGAAGCCCCCCAGGCTTTTTCTGTCTCAACCTAACCCTGACTTTCTTACAGTGTTTACCGATGGAGGGCACCTGGGGGCTTCCCTAGTCGTTTACCCTCCCTTAAAACAGGAAAAAGAGCCTATGCCCATAAAGTCAGTCTCTCATGAGGTTGAGGGGTCAGCACAATTCAAAGAACTATTTGCTGTCGTTCTAGCTTTGGACACTATTCAAGAGCCATTTAACTTATTTTCTGACAGCCTTTATGTTGTTAATTTATTACCCAACCTGGTTGAGGCCCATATTAGACTGGACTCCAACCCTATATCTCCTCTGATGATTCAAGCTCGTTCCCTACTCAAACAAAGAATTAACCTCATTTTTCTTCAACATCTCAGGGGTCATCAAAACTTACCGGGATTTCTTTCTCGAGGAAACAATTTGGCTGATAAAATGGCTTCTATGCCTCAGTGTAATACTATTACAGAAGCTACACGCTTCCACTTATTGACCCATGTCAACTGGAGAGGTCTCAAGCACAGGTTTCCACAGGTACCAGTCAAGGACCTTAAAAAAATTGTCCGGACTTGTAAGTCCTGTCTGCCCTTCCTCCAAGTACCCCCCCTTCAAACTACAGGAAGCAATCCTAGAGGGCTACGCCCTAATCATCTGTGGCAAATTGATGTCACACACTATTCTCCATTTGGAAAACTTAAGTATATTTTTCTTTCAGTTGATACCTTTTCCCGCGCCTGCTGGGCATCGGCACATGCCGGGGAAAAATCCAAACATGCCATTAGTCATATGCTTCAATGTTTTGCCACTCTTGGGCTGCCTGATCAAATTAAAACAGATAATGGCCCCTGCTTCGTAAGCAAGGCCTTTGTAGATTTTCTCCAGAACTGGAAAATCTCACATTCTACAGGCATCCCATACAACCCCCGGGGCCAAGCTATCGTTGAAAGATATAATCAGACTCTCAAGTCTCAATTACAAAAACAAAAGGGGGAATCCTTACCCCCACACGACCAACTAAAAAAGGCATTATTTACCCTAAATATTTTAAACTTTTCTAAAGAAGATAAACAACTATCCCCTTTTCAAAAACATTGGTCCTCATCCATTACCTACAGTTCTATCTGGGTAAGATGGAGGGACCCATTGACTGGGGCCTGGAGAGGGCCTGATCCGCTCCTCACAGCAGGGAGAGGGTTTGGATGTGTCTTCCCTCAAGATGAAAAAAGACCCATTTGGGTACCAGCGAGAGACCTAAAATATTTGTCCCAACAAGAGGACACTGACAATCACTTCTCTAGGGAGTGTCCCACCCCTGAGGACTGTTCCTAAAATGGTCCTTCACCCTACTAAACTAAACAATTCCCTCCCTTGTGGAGGATTGCTGACTTTGCCTCCAATCTGGGCCTCTCTGGCTGCTTGCAGTACAGTTGCCTGTACGACCTTAAAACATTACTCAGCCACCTTCCCCATCCCCGTCCAGCTTTTCCCAATGTTTCCCCTGGAACTTGCATTTGGGCCCCGCCTTCCCCTAATAATTCCAGTATAGATGTAGGATACATTCATCCTTCCTTCTGTACTTTTAACACAGCTGATCCCAATGCTCAATGCTGCCCACCTTCTGGAATGGTTTATGTTTGTGGAGGCGGGATGGCCTATGACTTTCTGCCCACCAATTGGACGGGCCTTTGTGCCCCAGCCACCTTAATCCCAGATGTAAATATCATCCCTGGAAATGAGGCCCTCCCTGTATCAGAGGGAGACCTATCTTCAACAACAGCTAGATTCCCTGGCTGAGGTAGTCCCACAAAACAGGAGAGGACTAAACCTACTAACGGCCGAAAAAGGAGGCGTATGTTTGTTTTTACAGGAAAAATGCTGCTTTTACGCCAATAAATCAGGAATCATCCAGGACAAGATTAAGAGGCTCCAGGAAGACTTGGAGAGGTGGCAGCGGGACCTCCAGGACAACCTGCTGTGGACGGGCTTATATGACTTCTTACCCTACCTTCTGCCTCTACTTGGGCCCCTCCCCCTCCTTCTCCTTCTCCTCACTGTCGGGCCTTGTGTAATTAATAAGATTACACAATTTATTCACCAACGGCTAGAGGCAATAAAACCTCATCAGGTCAAAATACAGGCTGGAAACTCAGGAATTAAGTTCCTCAGGTGACCCACTGCCACCTCCTCTGCCCTCCATGTGACCAATGACGGGTAAGATCCCCATAGGGGGACAACCTAAGACAGGCCATGGGGTGGGTTCTCACCGAGCTAAACACATGGTACCCAGTGACGGGTAGGATCCCCAGAGGGGGACAACCTAAGACAGGGGCCATGATGAATGCTCTGAGCTAAACACCTGGTACCCAATGATGGTTAAGACCCCCAGAGGGGGACAACCTAAAACAGGGGCCATGGTGACTAATGCTCTTACAAAAACAAAAGGGGGAGATGCTGGCCTCTAAAGGCCCAGGTGTGAGGCCTAGTGGAACTTCCTGAGCCTAGCTAAAGTTTGGTGATCTGCCTCTGGCCAGACGTGACTCAGCAAGACGCCTAATGGCTTCTTACCTGCTACCTCCACATGGGAGTTAGAATTATCATTTCAATAGTCACAGTTTACTATTGGCCCTTACCTTTCCCCACCATCCTACAATCCCCGCCTTCACCCCCAACATTATATAGGCAACTGTTCATAGCAATAAATCGAGTTCCTGCTTCTACAAGACTCCCGACTCAGTGTGGTTTTTCTCCGGTGGCCAGGAGAGGTCTGAGTCGTCGGACGCTCATCTCCTCCTCAGCCCCTCGGGAGGAACCAGCGGGCCTGGTCCTTCGCTCGGCACTACCTGCCCCCGCCGGCGGAGCCCGGCAGCTGGGGACACAGGAATTGAGGGACTTCTTGGATTAACATCTTCCCACAGATTTGAAAACTAAAACAAAATGCTTGCCTCTTCACATGACCCCTCCTTATCTGATGCATAAAGCAACAGCAACAATTTTATGACCCCAAAACAGACCCAGGAATGAACCAATGGGCCTAGGATCACTGAGAAGGAGGACTGCAGGATCAGCCAGTTCTGAACCAAACAACCCTGGAAGCCCCACCTTGCAGACATCTCCTTCTGTGAGATGCTAGATGCCTGTAACATGTCACCTTATTGGGCCTTCCAGTACTTGCAGCTAAAGAGAATACTTGGGCTCAGGACATGGCTCAGTGGATAAAGCATTTGACATGCAATTGCAAGTACCCAAGTTTGGATCCCCAGAACCCTAGCAAAGGCAAATGTTGTAGCACAAGCATCTATCCCAGCGTGCCTATGGCGAGAAGAGAGGTGGAGACAGGACAATCACCAGGAAGCCCACAGGCCAGCTAGCCTGGCAAATGTAGTAGTAATCACCGGAAGACCCTGCCTCGAACAACACAAGATCCTTGTCAGAAGACAAGAGCCGCCACCCAAAGTTGTCCTTTGACCCCCATACGTGTGCTGTGGCATGCACCTGTACTTTTTACACATGAACACACACATACACACACACCTCCTTCCTCCAAAGATAATATTTGCAGCTAACTGACTCAACATTAAGGTGACAGTTAAACCCACACTAGGGCTAGAGAGATGGTTTAATAGTTAAGGCACTTGCCTGCAAAGACGAAGGACCCAGATTTGATTTCCCAGTAACCACGTAAGCCAGATGCACAAGGTGATGCATGCATCTGGCGTTTGTTTGTCTAGAGGCCCTGGTGTGCCCATTCTCTCTGTCTCTCTTCCCTTCTCTTCTCTCTCTCTCTCCTTGCAAATAAATAAAATACACCCACTCTACATGTCTCATGGTCACAGTTAAGGGGCTCTCCTGGGTCTAAAAGTGAAGGAAGCAATGTAAGAGATAGATAATAAGTCTTTCTCACTGATTGAGTTCTTACTGTGTGCCAGATCCTAATTCATTTTATCTAATCCTCCTAACAAACCCTTGAGACTCATTGCAGTGTTATTATCCTTGATAATTTATAGATGGGAAATAAGCACCAAGGAGTTAAGTCACTTGCTCAGGATCACTCAGCCAATTCATGGCAGATGCAGGCCTGGTGACCCCACAGTGTACTACCAGAGCCCAGGCTTCAACGACTCATCAGTATCTCTCAAACTTCTCAGACAATAACAAGAGCCCTGGAAGGTGAAGCAGCACCCCAAACATGACAGTAGGTAGGAGGGGTGCACTTAAAGATTTCTCAGGTGGCTTTTGAGAGGTTCCCATGTCCCGGGAGCCACTGCTTTCAGGATGTGTGTCAGTGCTCCACAGTTCAATCCGCTGCACTTTTTCATCTTGTATCAACATCACTGAGAATTGCTCGGGTGCTGACAAACCCAGTGAAAAGCCTCTGAAGTTACAGGCACACCATGGGGCTACAGGACACTTTCTTGGGAGAAAAGAGAGCGGTTTTCAAAGGTATCAGGAGGGGTTAAGAATCAGTTTCCATCAGATACAGCCAGGCCCCACCAAACATATTGGCACTGAGACAAACCAATGGCCCTGTGCTGAAAAGGAAAGACAGGACAAGAAGAAAAGCAGCCGCAGAAGTGGCTGCAGCAGCTAGGAGCTAGCGAGGAATGAGGCTGGAGCTACCTCTGGGAGCTCAGGGCCCTGAGCTCGGCTGGCAGCCTGCAGCCTCACAGGGCTTTTCCCAGATGTGAGCTCCTCTGTGTCAGTAAGCCCTGACTGTGCCTCTCGGTGACTGGGTGTTTCTGCCAGATGCTCCAAGGCACCCTGTTCTTCTTCCATGCTGTGTTCTTCTTATCCATTGTGTTGTCCTGCCCTGTAAGCAGACATTTTTTGTCAGGTCTATTGAGGAACAGCCTGCCACTGTATCCCAGAATCTAGCACATGGAAGACTTATGAAAATTAGCCCTCCAACTTCATAGACTGTACATGGATTCAACCAACCTCAGATGGAAAGTATTTGAAAAAAAACACTGTACTGAAAATATACAGATTCTTTTCATATCATTATTGCCTAAACATCTCACCATTACTGGATGTTAGTTCAACAATACAGTGTCACAACTATCTACATAGCATTTACAATGTATTAGGAGTTCTAAGGAACATAGAAACGGTTTAAAAAATCCAGAAGAAATATTGCCTAAACACGGTTTCTAATTTTTTTAATTTAAATATTTTTATTTATTTATTTGCAAGGAGAGAGAGACAAAGGAAGAGGGAGAGAATGGGTGTGCCAGGACCTCTTGCCACTGCAAAAGAACTCCAAACACATGGGCCACTCTCCGTGGGTACTGGGGAATCAAGCCCAGGCCATCAGGCTTTGCAAGAAAGTGCTTTAACCTCTGAGCCATCTCTCCAGCCCCATGGTTTCTATTTTTCGGAGCTATTTGTCACTTTTTTCTGGGTAAAAATTCACAATCTTAAGTCATTGTTTTGGAACTATGTAGAAAGCTATTGCCCTCTGCTCCTTTTTTATTTTTATTTTGGCAGAGAAAGAGGGAGACAGAGAGAGAATGGGCACGCCAGGGCCTCCAGCCACTGCAAAACAATTCCGGATGCAGGGCGCCCCCTTGTGCATATGGCTAACGTGGGCCCTAGGGAATCGAACCTGGGTCCTTTGGCTTTGCTGGCAAATGATGCTGAGGAACAACTTATTCATTGCAAAAAGAAAAAAAAAAAAAAAGGAAGAATGAATGTCTAAATGAATGAATGGCACTCCTTGAAGAATGGTCCTAGTAAGCCTACTGAGGCTCAGGGCAAACAGCTGATTTTGCCAGTGCTAGCTGACGTAATGCTAAGGAGGAAAGAGGACTGTTGGTAGTTGAAGAGGCAGAGAGAGGACAAATACACAGCAGCATTTTGAGAGCGGTGGAGATATGACAGCCTGGGGCACCTGAGTCAGGTAGGGAGACACAATGAAAGAAAACAGGAGCACTTGAGACCCTGGCCCCTCTCTCACACACACAAACTGCCCCAACTCTGTGTAGGCCTCACCACTTATGCTAAGCCAGCATCCCCATCCCCAAAGACTAGCAAGTGTTTTCCAACCAGGAACTTCATAGCTATTGTCTGCCCTCCTCCTTCATCAAGCCCAACTTCTGGCCCATTTATCTTTCAGCCTGTAGGGAGCATGCCAGGAACTTCCTGTAGCTCGTGAGTCATGGTCTCCTGGTCCTTGAGCACAGAACATGCCCCTGGGGAAGCCAGGGCTGTGGGGGCCCAGCGCCCTGGGGAAGCTCTGCCAGAGGAGACACTGACCCAGAAGCAGCACCCAGGAATGGCCCTGCCAGAGACGCCTGGGCAAAGTGGTCAGGGCTCCATGGAAACCTGACTGGGCCTGAAAGAAGTCAGAGCAGGCAGAAAGCACCAGGCACTGACCTTGGATAGGGCCAGCCTGACGTTTTGTTCTTAGGAGCCCGAATTTGACAGGGTGGCTGAAGGAGCAGGTGCGACCCGACATGAAATTGTTCTGCAAGCTTCTGAGCTAAGCAAAAATTCAATAGCATGAATAAATAAATTCAACAGCAGACCCAAGAGACATAAGATCCCCTGTTTTTGTGCTTTGTATTCCCTTTGTTTCAAATTCTAGGAAGGGTTACGACAAAAGCCTCACAGGAATGTCTTCCACGTGGAGTTGAACAGGGTTGAAACCGCTGCAGGTAGACACTGATTGTCTCTTTGCAGAGAGGAAGTTTCAAAGGCAGGCACAGGGACACCAATAGGCAGAGAAACAACCAACCCCAGATGTCACCAGCGGTTAAGGCTACTCATACTTGGAAGCATGCCTACCTGGTATAATCTTACTTGAGCCAATGGAGGAATAATTATGAGCCCCTGACATGTGGCTGGACAGTGTCAAACGTGTGGTTTCCCAAAGCTATCCACGTTCTTCTCCTCCCCTAAAACTCTCCAAGTTCCCCACCAAGTCAGCACTTCCACTTAATATTCTCATCACTCCCTTGACCCAGATGGCGGATGCAACACAGACAGTTCTGTCTGGGAATTTGCTTCCATTTCAAATGGTATTGTTTGCCTGGCTTCCCCTACATCATCTTTTTTTTTTTTTTTTTTTTTTTTTTTGCTCTTGACTATTAACAGAACCTATTTTTTTCCTTCTTCCCTTCTGTTTGTCATGTAAACACACACACACACACACACACACACACACACACACACACTCAGCTAAAATGTTGACAATAATTGGAAGATACCTTGCCCCCAAGAATTCTAGTTACCACCCACAAAAAAAATGAAAGAATTGAAGAAGGCAAGCTCAAAGGAACCTTCTACCTCTCTTTCTGGTATTCTAGGGTTGTAAATTGGCAGACTGTCATTTGTAAGTAAGGAAAGGGAGCTTGAGACAAGAAGTACCCAGGTCATGAGCAAGGTTGAGATGAGAGAAACTAAAACCATCAAGCTGCTCTGTTGCACTGCTCCATACCCAACATGTAACAGCCTGAATTACAAGACCCACCTTGAAGAATTTGTCTGATTCCAAAACAAGAACAAAAACCATTAGATTGAATTGAGGTTAAAACTATTAAATGTGGGCTGGAGAAATGCCTTAGCAGTTAAGGCATTTGCCTGCAAAGCCAAAGGACCTCTGTTCAATTCCCCAGGACCCATATCAGCCAGATGCACAAGGTGGCGCATGCATCTGGAGTTCGTTTGCAGTGGCTGGAGGCCCTGGCATGCCCATTCTCTCTCTCTCTCTCTCTCTTTCTCTTTCTCTCACATATAAATAAATAATTTTTAAATACTATTAAATGTTTAAAATATCAAGTTTCTCATAACTCAATTAAGTTTCTAGTAAGTAGGACCTGGACAGCCCAGATGCCCATAAACACATGAATGTTTAGTGAAGGCGTGGTACATATACACAACAGAATTCTACTCAGTGGTAAGGGAAAATGAAATAATGAAAATTTCTGAAAAATGTATGGGCTTGGAACAAACCATACCAAGGAAACTCACACAAACACAAAAAGACAAATGTCACATGTTCTCTCTCATCTGTGGTTCTGGAACAGCTTGAGTTGCAGGCATATCGGACAGAAACTTAAGAGACAGATAATGGGGGTGGAAGGGCTTAGGGGAAAAGGAAAAGGGGGGTGGAGGGAGATTTACACAAAACTAAAGCCAACATGAATTAGTACCATAGAAATCTTTCTTCTGGTTAGCAAACTAAAAGATGTTACCCCTAATAGGATTGTGAGGAGATCATCTGGGCAGAAGGGCCCCAAAGAGGGTGGAAGAAAGCTTAATCCTAAAACCACTGGCTCTGGCTTATAATTTCCAGTGCCAGAAATGGGTTGCACTCCACAGTGATATGTTGGTCAGAGAGACTTATGAGGTCCTCAACACAAGACAGTCGTCTGTCAAAGCATTTAATTACTGCCTGAGATCAAATGCAAGACCCCTATTTAAGAAGACACCACCAGCTGCCCACTCAGAGCATCAAGAGTTCTGGCTGGAATCTGGAAGGGAGCCAGCTCCCTGAAGGCTAGCCCTCATAGTGCTGGAAAGTGCTACATGAGCTGTGGGGGGAAATGGCCACCAAGGTTGTGAACAAGCAGGGGATCCTGCTAGATACAAAATCAACCAGCTGGATGAGATGGACACACCTGTGCCATAGAGGCACTAGGTCTAGGCAGGTAACCAACGGCTCTCTGATTGAATAAGAGACCCACTCAATGGGAAGGAACTCATAGCTGGTACTGGGAACCAAGTCAGAATCCTATGGAGACAAAGGTCATGGACTCCAATGAGAAGGTCCCACTAGCCTTTGGCAAAAGAGAGGCTACCCCCATCAAAATATTTCTGCTTATCCCCTTTAACCCATGCTGCTCTCACTCTCCAGTGGAGAATCCATTTTCTCTTTTACAGAAGGCAGCAAAAACCAGGGAGAACCAAAATCCATCAAGCTGACAAGAAAAGATAGCTGACTCCATATCATAGGATGAGCTACCTTGTGCACATGACCCAGGGTCCAGGTGGAACCCCAGAGGAATTTATGAGTTAAGCATGAGTCTGCTCTCACAGAGAAACTGACAACCTATGCCAGGGTGATGGCAATAGACACTGAGGACACTCAAAACATATCAAAGTGGAAATCCAGAAGTTTCTGAGAGCTTAGCATGAAAGTAAACTTATAACACACACCACCAAGGCTCAGAGAACGTTGTGGAAGAGAGGTGACTAACTGTGCTCGTAACCCATGACCCCATGGTGAATACCAGTAACCCCACTGAGGAGGGTCCTCAGTGGAATGGGGACAGGGAGAAAGGGAATGGGACCAACGCAAGACTTGTCCATACAACAAGGTCTCTAATGAATAAAATAAAACTAAAAAAATTAAAAATCAAGTTTCCTTAAGTAGTTATTCAGTTACTAGGTATTTACTGAAGAGGTTATCTCTAGCCTGAAACTGGGGATAGGAGTTGCTATAGTTTGGATGTAAAGGCCCATGCCCTGGGAGGAGATAATGGAGCCCTTCCCCTTCCCCTCCTCTCTTTGGCTTCCTGTGGAGGTGAGAAGTTTTGCTCTGCCACACACTCCTGCCATCATGCATTGCCTCACCACTGGTCAAAAGCAATAGGGCCGACTGTCTATGGACTAGGACGTCCAAAACAGTGAGCCAAAACAAACCTTTTCTCTTTATAAGTTAATAATCTCAGATATTTTTGCTATAGTGAAATCAAGCTGATTAAAACAGGATTCCTGGGATAGCAGCAAGCCAAGGAAGATCAGACAAGAAGAAGAATGATTTTTCTTCCTCTTTAGAATAATTTTGGGCAGTCAAAATTACTGTCTGGTCCCTTAGAAGTCTCTTGAAAGGGTGGGCTATCACCCACCTGTTAGCCCAGAACACAACTTATCTCTACCATTTGTGAAGCAGAACATAGAAAATTCAAACCAGTGATAGCCTTCTCCACCCTCACGGACTCTTAGAGTATCCCACTGAGAAATGGAAAGACACAAATGGAGATGGGGAGAGAAGTGACAGAGAAAGACTAAGATACACTAAAGGGACAAAGAACACTTGGGCCAGAAACATCATACCTCTCTAAAGAAGGTAGCAGAAGACGAGGCAGCCAACATAAACTGGAGTTTGAGGGAAGAAGTGTGAACAGAAGAAATGGTCCAGAGGAGGAGGCAGCTGCTGTATCCTGTGTCATTTGGAGGACATATGGTGCTCAGAGAGGATTGGTTCCTTTGAGATATATTTAATGCAGTGCACTGTCTGGAGATACAGATCAATATCCCTTTACAAGATTGTCTTGAAGTGAAAGTTTCTTTTGTCTGCTACCCTTTTCTAAGACTCATGCCAACCCCTACCCTGTTTTATGGTTTAAATTATTATTATTTGTATTATGGTTTGAATGTGAAATATCACAGGTTCATGAGGTGTGTTTGTTTTGCATGTGTGTGATGTACAAGTGCATGTGCATGCATGTTTCCATGTGTGTAAGCTCATCCATGTGTGCAGTTGTGTATGCACATGTATGCAAATATGTGTGAAGACCAGAGATTGGCATTGGACCTTTTCCTCAATGACTCTCTACATTATTTATTGAGATAGGTTTTTCTCTTGAACTCAGAGCTTGATGATTTGGCTAGTCAAGCTAGAGATCCCCTGTATCTGCCTCCTGAGCACCAAGATTACAGGAGAGCCACCATGACCACCCAACCCTTATATGGGTGCCAGGGATCTGAACTCTGGTCTCCCCAGGCCCCAGATTCATGTTTTGAATACTTGGTCCCCAGCTGGTGGTGATGTTTGGGACAGGTTGCAGGACCTTCAGGTTGTGGAGCCTGGCTAGTAGACACAGGCCTCTAGAGTCAGGCCTTTGAAGGTGATAGCCTAGTCCTGATTCTGGTCCTGGGCTCTCTGCTTTCTGATCCACCAAGATGGCCCCTTCATCTACAGACCAAGCAGCTGCAACCCCTCATTCTTCCCTACCATGATAAATGGATATCACCTGAAGCTAAGAGACAAAATAAATCTTTCCTCCACCAAGTTGTTTCTGTCAAGTATTTTTGTCACAGTGATGAGAAAAGTAGCTACCCCTCATTCTTCCCTACCATGATAAATGGATATCACCTGAAGCTAAGAGACAAAATAAATCTTTCCTCCACCAAGTTGTTTCTGTCAAGTATTTTTGTCACAGTGATGAGAAAAGTAGCTAACACATCATTTTCACACTCTGCTTTGCATTGCTTTGGAAGAGCTGTTTGTGCTTAAGTGACTTTAAACCTGTTGTCTTCTGGGTTAAAAGAGTGTGTGTAAGGAAAAGTGTCTTAGGATTAAAGTGAGGAGACACTGATTTCAATCACAATTGCATGGGGTTGGTTAGTGTCACTACTTCCTAAGTCCGAAAGATGACAGTTCATCTCTTACCACTTCCTCCATGCTGATGTGAAGATATGACATCAGCTTCCTGCTCCTGCCATTCCTTCCCCACCATGAGGAATTTCCCCTCAAAACTGTAACAGAATAGACTTGGTCCACCAGAAAATGCTGGATCAGATATGTCAGAAACAAACAAGTTAAAGCACAACATCTAGGAGAGAGTCAGAAAGAGGAACCATTCTTTAGCTTGTCATGCACACCTCCTCACTACTGTGGAAACAAGGCTGTCATTATTAAATAGGACTCTTATGAAGTCTGTGGACTCCAGTCTCTGTTGGTGCCTCAGGAAAGGTGACTAATGAGATTTATCAAGTATTGAGACCCATCAATGCTTCCGCAGCCCCCCAGCAAGCTCAAGAAGTGCTACAAGAGTTAAAGGAGGGCTGGAGAGATGGCGTAGTGGTTAAGGGGCTTGCCTGCAAAGCCTAAGGACCTATGTTCTACTCTCCAGATCCCACATAAGCCAGATGCACAAAGGTAAGGAAAGCACAAGGTTGCACATGCCCACTAGGTGGCACAAGCATCTGGAGTTCAATTGCAGTGACTGAGGCCCTGACACAACAATTCTCTCTCTCTCTCTCTCTCTCTCTCTCTCTCGCTCTCACTCTCTCTCTTTCTCTCTCTGTCTCTTGCTCTCTAAAATTAAAAGATGAGAGACAGATAGAGTTAAGGGATCTTTCCTCCATGACAATGGAAGACTTTAATGAAAGATGACTTCAGCCGGGATCAGATGCTTCTGGAAGACTCGTGGACGCTCCTTCAGTTCCAGAACCATCTGCAGCCCTGACAACTATGCACTTCATCACCAAGCAGAACCCTTCAAGGCAAGATGTTACCAAACTCCTGAAGAAGGTTAAAACCAAGGGCACTGGTGTGACTATTCTCAGGTGTGACGTTTCTGAGTTTCTTGCCGAAGTGCAAGCAGCAGAAACTACTAGAGCAAACCCAGGTCACAGGTAAACAGAGTGTGTGGTGGACAGAGCTGGAACATAAACTATGAGAAGTAATGGAGAGGACAGTAGGAAAGTCCTCAGGGTCTGTGGAAGAATGAGGAGCCTCCACAAAAATGAAGAAAACAGCAGCAGTCATAGACTCTTAGGAAATCTAAACATCCTCAGAATAAAAAGTAAGTTGGAGTGTGGTTCTAGCTCCGGAAAAGACATGCATAACTTGGTAGCTTAAGCAATTATTCATGTCAGGATACTGGGAGCAACATGGTGTCCCTTGAGCTTCTAGACTTTCAGAACACAATTTGCACCTGAACTCTTAAGGCTACACCTTCCTTTCCTGCTTTTCCTTGTGGAACTGATGCACAGAATCTTTACTTGGCAATAGAATCGTACTAATCAGACCCTTTGTATCATGTTTAGGGGAGATAACTTTGTTCTCTGCAGATAATGTTTGTTTCCACATATATGTACATTAATTACATAAAGATCTTAATCAAACCTAGTCTTGACAAACTACTAGTTTAATGCAAAAAAAAAAAGACAAAAGGTGATGTTTTCTTAAACTAATTTAGTATACATGTAGTAGTCTCAAAAAGTATGTATGTTTGTTTTTAAAGATGACGTCTTGGGCTAGAGAGATGAATCAGTGGTTAAAGGTGCTTGCTTGCAAGACCTATTGGCTCAGGTTCAATTCCCCAGTACCTATATGCACAAAGCGGCACATGCGTCTGGAGTGAGTTTGCAGTGGCAGGACACTCTAGTATATCAATACTCTCTGTCTCTCTCTCTCTCTCATTCTCTCTCTTTCTCTGTCTCTCAGAAATGAAGAAAAAGAAAGGAAGGAAGGGAGGGAGGGAGGGAGGAAGGAAGGAAAGAAGGAAGGAAGATGTCTTATTATGCAGTAGATCTTGCTGACTTTGAAACTGCACTCACTATCTGCATCTGCCTCCTAAATGATGGAACTACCAGAGTGCACCATCATAGCCAGCCCAAAGCCTTTTAAAAGACCATGTGCCCATTAAAAGAAACAACATACTGATGCGTGCTACAATGGGAGTGAATTCCAAACGCATCATGCTAAGTGAAAGAAGTCATACTCAAACACCATATATCTGATTACATTTATATGAAAGGTTCAGGAAAGGCAGACACTTAGAGATATGCCACAGGCTTAATTCTTACCTGGAACTAGGAGTAGAGATCAGGAATTATGGCAAAAAAACCCACATGGTTTCTTCTTTGAGTGATAGGAATAAAATATTAAAATGAGATGGTGGTGACAGCTATAGAAATGATACTAATAATTACTGAGTTATACACTTTAATTAGATGAATTTTATGGTTTGTGAATTATGCCTCAATAAAGCTTTCTTAAACACATGTGCCCATCATTATGTCCAATGTGACAGTGCTGGTAGGGGCTCAGGGAAACGTCTGTCCTGAAACAACATCAGTTCCTAAACATGCCTCCTCTGCCCAGCCTCCATATGAGAAGAACTGATACAAGCCCATACTCCTTGTTAAGGATTCACAACATCAATCATCCACTGGGAGCTTCTGAGAATTCAGACTGTGAAACTCCACTGCAAAACTGTGGGTTGGTGATCACATTCAAGTTTGAGAAACACCGTTCCACAACATTCTGCAAGGATATCCATGCCCTCACAAAGCCTTTTTCCCTTTTCATACTGTCATATTTTGTGACTCCTACATTTGGTAGGAGTCCTTTGTCAGAGAACATTTTTGTTGTCCTGAAAACAGGTAATTGGAAAAGACCAACAACTAGCTTCTCAAATGAGAGTCGGTCCTTTATTATCTGCTATGAACAGCACTAACCGGGCTTGCCTGCCTGCCTCAAAGACTTGACCAGATGTTTATGTGCTGTATCCAAGAGCGAAATACCTCGCATCCAACAAGCACAGTCCTCACATCCCTTTCTGGATGGACACCCGAGAATCCAGTGCCCATTTCTCATGGCTGTGAGGCTCCAGTCTGTCATGCTGGGAGGCACGCTAATACTCCTCTCAGTCATGCCCCTTCTTGCCAATATCAGACGGTTGGCATTGTGCACTGGACAGAAACTTAAAGATGAGCAAGGCTTCCATATTGTGATGCTATAAACTGAATAATAAAGAGGGGCCTGTTTTCAAATTGGTCTGGCTCTGGCATGGAGAACAAGCAGAAATGTGTTTTGGAAACTGCTTTGGAGACCTGGTAATTACAGAAAAGCTGAAGGCTGGGCCATCAAGATTCTGGCTATGACCATGAACCTTAGGTACCTACATAACAGACTTTTGTTTGAAATTTTTACTGTAAATCATGTGAGGCATCATTCTCCCTCAGTCATAGCATGTAACATCCCCAAACAACAAAACTGCTTAGAAAACAGTTTATTTATTTGCAAGCAGGAAGAGGGGAAAGAGACAGAATGGGCCTCCAGCCCACTGCAAATTCCAGTTGTATGCACCACCTTGTGCGTCTGATTTTACTTAGGTACTGGGGAATTAAACCTGGGTTGTTAGGCTTTATAGGCAAGCGCCTTAACTGCTGAGCCATCTCCCCAGCCTCATGTTATCTTATTAGGCAAAGTAATTTTTTTGCTTTGTTTTGATAGTTTTCTGAGACAAGGTCTCATGTATCTCAGTCTGGCTCACAATGTTTCTGAAGATGATCTTGAACTTATGATTCTTTTCCCTTTACCTCCTAGGTGCTGGGATTACAGGTGTGCACCACCAAACCCTGTTTATGTGATGCTAGTGATCAAAGCCTGGCATGGTGATGCACACCTGTAATCCCAGCACTCAGGAGGCAGAGGTAGGAGGATCTCCATGAGTTTGAAGCCAGCCTGAGATACTACATAGTGAATTCCACGTCAGC
This sequence comes from Dipus sagitta, assembly GCA_036346955.1. Classification (NCBI taxonomy): domain Eukaryota; kingdom Metazoa; phylum Chordata; class Mammalia; order Rodentia; family Dipodidae; genus Dipus; species Dipus sagitta. The sequence goes on from CM070771.1 coordinate 161,271,993, forward strand.
CTGGACTAAAGCAAGACCCTACCTTGATAAAACATAAAAAAAAAACTGTCTAGAAAGAAATGCAAAATGGCATTTCATTTATCCTTTCCAGTAATAGGAAGTATAAAGGATTTCTAAACTCTGAAAAAAATGCAAAATCTTTTTTTTTCCATGTAGTGCTTTCTTCATAGTTGATGTGGAAGAAGAGAGAAAAGAGTGGGTTCATGAGCTTCAAGAATCTCTGGCCAAAGATCTTGAGTCGTGGGCTGGAGAGGCAAAGAAAAGGAGATCAGGGTCTGGAGCTGGGACAGGCTGCCCTGGCTGCATCTCTGTCTATCACAGCAGGCTGCTCTGAAAGTGACCCAATGATTTAGGGCTCCCCACACTACACACTATAGAAAGGTGCGCCTCTCATGCCCCAATGTTACACCCCAAGCTGTGAAGAAATACATTTTGAACTATTATACTGGGTGAGTGTGAGGTCTCGCAGCCTAGATTCCCGCCATCAGCCATGAGAGCCATTGCCAGCAGAGTCTGCCAAGGTAGCACATACGCATCTTTACAAATACCCAGGCTGGTCCTTTCAGAATCAATCCAAGAGACCTCAACAACTACCAACAGGAAAGAATAATTACATCCAAACTGAAGTCATCTCACGTATCTAAAAGTGTTTAGGCACACACCATGGGCTTCTCTTCCTATGTGAAGGATGACACAGTTCAAACATAAATCTACCAACTGCAACCCATGACTCTGAAGAAAGACAACAGCCTGATAATTTATTCCCACACTGTCATTGAAAAGTGAGCTTGGTACTGCACGATGGCACAGAAGGCCCTGTAGGGAAACATTCACTGGGCTCTCAGTGGCGAACGAGCGTGCTGATTCGTGCCTCGCCTGCTTGCACTGTCATTCACTTCGCCATGAAAATCACCCTGTTGGGAAGGGAAAGGTGGGAAGCTCATGGGTCTTTCCAACTTGGCCCAGAGGTAGAGGTCAGACAATAACTGGTGAGGACCGGACACACCTGGCACAGTCTCCCCAAGCAGACATGACAGTGGAAGGGGAGCACAGAGCGGCACGACTTGGCAGTTAATGGAGCCATTTGGCAGCTCGTGAGCCTCCTCTGAGAGACCCAGAAGAGAACTGTTTAACATATTGTATTTTATGGAGAGACAATAAATTAAGAGTCAGCATGATGGAGTGAGAAAAGGAACTTTATTGGAGTGAGTAGACGCTGATTATAATGGGAGACTGGGAAGAAAACAAACCTTACTGGCAGTATGGAAAGAAGTGATTTCATGTGTCAAGGTTAAAGAAAAGTGTCTTATGTTTGCGGGGGGGGGGGGTGCTTGCTTTGAAAACTGAAGTGGAACTTCTACATGGTAGAAGAAAGTGGAGTGTGGGGCTGGAGAGATGGCTCAGCAGTTAAGGCACCTGCCTGAGAAGCCTAAGGACCCAGGTTGGATTTCCCAGTACCCACATAAGTCAGATGCACAAGGGGTATATGCATCTGGAATTTGTTTACAGTAGCTGGAAGCCCTGGTGCACCTATTCTCTCTATCTGTCTCTCTAACTCGAAAGAAAGGAAGAAAGAGAGGAAGGAAGGAAGGAAGGAAGGAAGGAAGGAAGGAAGGAAGGAAGGAAGGAAAGAAAATGGAGGGAGGGAGAGAGAGAGGGAGGAAGGGAGAAAGGGAGGAAAGGGGAAGGAGGGAAGGAAGGAGGAGAAATGTGGTTTGTCTGATTGTGGTTGAAGATAAAGTTGGCACTGGAAATAATGCGGAAGTGGCCAAGGTAAGATTGGAATGCAGAGGCTGGTGTTTTATCTTCTATGATGTCATGCATGTTTTTGCTTTGTGTTATGTTGTTGGGTTCTCTTTGTAGCCCAGGCTGTCCGTGAGCTCCATCCTCCTGCTTCAGCGTCCGGAGTGTTGGAATTGCAGGGGAGCACCACTGTACCCGGCTCTTACTGCTCAGCTTTTCTCAATGTGGTGCAGCTCCTAGAGTGCCGTCAAATATTCCACCAGGGTGTGTTCTTCAAGAAAAGATCAGCAGCGTCTGCCTCGAGAGCTGGAGGGAGGCAGGGCCATGGGATTCATGTCTGCTGATCTAGCCCATGGCAAAGGAGTGCCATTGCAAGTTCACAAACTAGCTGTATTACCCAGATAGTGTTTATATCAGCATGGCTATTACAAAAGATGTAGTTTGCCTCTGATTTTGTTTTGTTTTGTCTTTTTTTCCTTTTTTTCTTTATTAGTTAGTTTTGTATTCAGCAAATACAGTCAGTTTGGTACCATCATTAGGCTCATCCGTGACCTACCCCCTCCCCTTGGCCCCTCCTTGTTGAGGTATATGGGTCATGCATTGTGGAGTTAGCCCACAGTTATGGGTAGGATAAATGTCTCTGCATATCATGACCCAACATGTGGCTCTGACATTCTTTCCGCCCCCTCTTCTGCAAAGTTTCCCTGAGTCATGTTGGGTTCATTTTTGGTCTGCTTCAGTGATGAGGTGTTGGGGGCCTCTGACACTCTGGCTCTCTGATTTGGTAGGAGTTGATTTTTCTCTGTGTTGATCTCCTTCCCCCTTGTGCTGGTATCCGGTTCATCAGGAAAACAGCACCCTTGCTTGTTTTGCCAATTTTTCTTAGTTTCAGCCGGGGCCCTTTTGAGGTATGATGGGGTGGCTCTCTCCTTAGGATCTACATCTATCTGAAAAAGAGAAGCAGATTCTCCAATGGAGAGTAAGTTAGCACCAGGACAAATGAGATAACCCTTACTTTTTTTTATAGAGAATTTAATAGGTGTAGGCCCTCTTGTAGCCCACAATTGATGGTAGCTTGATATTGGAGAGTGGGCTTATGTTTGGATATGGTTCTGACTTGTTTCCCAGCTCCAGCTATGGGTCCCATACCACTGAGGGGATCAGTTAGCCAAATTGAGAACAGCTCGCTTGTGCCAGCTCAGGTGCCATCCCCTACCTGTTTTGTTTTTTTTGAGGTAGGGTTTCCCTCTAGCTCAGGCTGACCTGGAATTCGCTATACAGTCTCAGGGTGGCCTCGAACTCACAGTGATCCACCTACCTCTGCCTCCTGAGTGCTGGGATTAAAGGTGTGTCCCAGCTGGGCATGGTAGCACACATTTTTAATCCCAGCACTCGGGAGGCAGAGGTAGGAGGACTGCTGTGAGTTCAAGGCCACCCTGAGACTGCATAGTGAATTCTATGTCAGCCTGGGCTAGAGGGAGACCCTACCTCCAGAAACCAAAACCAAAACCAACAACAACAACAAAAAAGGCATGTTCCACCATACCTGGCTATCATGAGTATTTTATCAAAGGAATGGTAAACTAAAATGATATCCAGAAATGCACTATCTTTCTGTATAGTCAGAAACAAAATATGCCATTTAAAATATATCAAGTATCAAATGCCTAGAAATAAACTTAATAAAACATGTGTCGAATCTCTCTGAAGGAAACTGTTAAATGCTATTGAAAGAAAATAAAGTCCTAAAGCTGGGCATGGTGGCACATGCCTTTAATCCCAGAACTTGGGAGGCAGAGGAAAGAAGGATCAGTGGGAGTTTGAGGCCAGCCTGAGACTACAGAGTGAATTCCAGGTCAGCCTTGGCTACAGTTAGACCCTACCTCAAAACAACACCCCCAGAAATAAAGAAAATAAAGTCCTAGCTAAATATAGAGACATAGCACGTTCACAGATCAGAGATTTGGCATTGGACAGGCGTAGTAGTGCATGTCTTTAATCCCAGCACTCGGAAGGCTGAGGTAGGAGGATCACTGTGAGTTCAAGGCCACCCTAAGAATACAGAGTGAATTCCAGGTCAGTCTGGGCTAGAGAGACCCTATCTCAGGGAAAAAAAATCAACAACAAGAGAGATTTGGTATTAAAAGATAGGAAGCAGTTATCTAAAGTTGTTATTGATTCAATGCAATTCCCATTAAAATCCAAGCCAATATGGTTTTTGTGGGCTTTTAAAAAGCTTTTGCTGAAGATAAAATAATACTTGCATCATGAATGTAATTTGCTTGTTGATTCATTCTATGCAGAGCTTTACATCCCTAAGTGCAGGGGCACAGATGGATGACAGGGAAGACAAACTGCTCCTGAGCTCTATGCGTTCACAGTCTAGTGAGAGAGACAGAGAAGTAAACCAACAACCAGAGCTACAGAGGGGTGAGTTGAGAGTACTGTGGTAGGCTGAAAACTGGCCTCCAAAAGGTATACCCATGCCCCAACCTTTACAACCCTTGAATATAACCTTATATGGCAAAGCAGACAGAGGAAAGGTTGGAGGAAGGTCTCTATAGATGTGATTAAAGATTTCAAGATGGAAGGTCATCCTTGATTGTGGGATGGACCTTAAATGCAATCACATATCCTTCTAAAAGGGAGGCAGAGGAGATTTGACACAGACAGCAGAAGGTAGAGCAATGTGACCACAGACAGAGAATGGAGTGATGTAATCCCCACCATAAGGCAAGGAATGTTAGGAGTTGTCAGAATCTGGAAAGAGGCAAGGACCTCATTGTCTCTTAGCTCAGTGGAGGGGCCATGGACTGCCAATGCTGGTTTTACCTGCTCCTGGTTTCAGGTTTTATCCTCTAGAAATGTCACAGATACATTCTGTCATTCTTTTTAAAAATATTTTTATTTATTTGCAAGCAGAAAGAGACAGAGAGAATGGGCAAGCTAGGGCCTCTAACCACTGCAAACGAACTCCAGAAATGTACGCCACTATGTGCAACTGGCCTATGTGGGTTCTGGAGAGTCAAACATGGGTCCTTAGGCTTTGTAGGCAAATGCCTTAACCACTAAGCTATCTCTCCAGCCCTCACTCTGTTATTTTAATCCACAGTTTGTCATAATTTGTTACATACACCAAATATAAGAAAGAACACAGGTAGTCTTTTTTTTTAATATTTGTTTATTCATTTGACAGAGAAAGAGAGAGAGAGAATGGGCAAGCCAGGGCCTCTAGCCACTGCAAATGAACTGCAGACACAAACTTACCCATGTGCCCGTTTGTGCATCTGGCTAACGTGGGATCTGGGGAATCGAACCTCAGTACTTTGGCTTTGCAGGTAAACGCCTTAATCACTAAGCCATCCCTCCAGCCCAAACACAGGTAGTCTTGTTCCCTCATGAGATAGTGGCTCTGTCAAGATTCTTGGGTCAAGCTTGGAAACAGAGTTGGATGACAGGTAGAAATATTCTCTGGAGGGACCTAGGGTACAGTGTGGGGACCTTCTCTAAATGGCTGTTAGAATCTAGAAGGGCTTAAGGAGGAAGCTCAGAAAATGGGGAGGATGCCAGAAAGCTCCAAATGTCAATGTGAGGGACAAGCCCTCGAGCAGAGACCTTCCCCTGCTCCCAGAAACAAAGATTCATTCTAGCCATCTCTTTTGTGTTCATGTCACTAATTCATGATCCAAAATTCCAGGGACTATAATCTGATTAGATGAGACTTGAACTGGTAAGGGGCAGCAGAGAAAGAATGTGAACTCCCTTCGGCTTCCTCCATGAGAAGAGAGCAAGAGATATGGTGAATATTACATGGAAGGGAAGTCTTCCCAACCAGAAATAATGACAAGAACAGCAATAAAGGTCCACAACAGGAGACAATGAGCCCAGCATGGGAGGCTTTCAGGGAAGAGCGGCATGTAAGTTAGAAGATGGTAACCCGCAGAAGCCAGCCTAGATGTTTATAGAGTAGAACCATCACATGCACACACACGTGCACTCACAAGCAATGCTCTCACCGGGTTCTGTCAGTGCTGCATAGCTTGTCAGTCCCTTCTCCCATTTTCACATCTCATCATTGCTCTCCTGATAATGAAGCATGAAACAGAACCAAGGGGACTTGGGAAGAAGAGAGGAGAACACAGGGTTGAAACCAAAAGCTATCACACATAGCCCTTCTGTGCCTCTGTCCTTGGGACGTAAACTTGGACCCCCCCCCCCCCCGCCCATATGCCTGGCTCTAAGAGCAAACAGTGCCAGTGCTGCAGCCAGTGAAGTGGGTATTATGTTGCCTAGCAACTCCGGGCTGTTTATGTGACTAACTCCTTGCCTAGACACATATGTGTACACCTCTGTCTCTCTGGAGAATGTAACTGAGTCACAATTCTACTTTTATGAGGTCAGGGAGGAGTAAAAGCCTTATTTACCTACGTAGTTGCTCGTGGTTCCTGAAGTGAAGCAGAGCTCTACCAGCTTCAGCTGAAGTGACTCAGAAGACGGAAGGGAGGTTAACAGGATGGAATGCTTCACGAACAAGCTAGAAATAAAGCCTCAAAACATCATCTGCCCGTTGTGGTCTGATGAGTCTGTTGACCTGGCCACCACTGTGGGTCTGAGGGGACAGCAGTCATCAAAGGTTATGTTAGACACAATCCCTTGTCATTGTTATTAAACAGCTTTATACTTAAAAGTTCCCTGGGGTAGGACTGGAGAGATGGCTCAGCAGTTAAGGTGCTTGCCTACAAAGCCTAATGACCCAGGTTCGATTCTCCAGTATCCATATAAAGCCATATTCACAAAGTGACACATGTGTCTGGAGTTCATTTGCAGTGCCTGGAGTTCCTGGTGTGCCCATTCTGTCTGCCTGACTCTCTTCTCTCTAACTCTCTCTCTCTCTGCTTGCAAGTGGAGAAATAAAATTACTTTTAACAAGAAAGTTTCCTGGGAAGAATGCATTATTCATGTTGTATGGGCAACTAGTTACAGAGCACCCAGACTGCTGTGGCTATAAATAATCATTACAAAGAAATAATTCTTGGGCCGGGAATGTTGTTGCACACCTTTAATCCCAGCACTTGGGAGGCCAAGGTAGGAGGATCACTGAGTTTGAGGCCACCTTGAGACTATATAGTGAATTCCAGCTCAGACTGGGCTAGAGTGACACCTACCTCAAAAAAAAAAAAAAAAAAAAAAGAAGAAAAGAAAGAATTCTTGGGCTGGAGAGATGGCTCAGTGGTTAAGGCACTTGCCTGCAAAGCCTAAAAACCGAGTTTCAATTCTCCAGTACCCCCATAAAGCATGTACAAAGTGGTGCATGCTTCAGGAATTCATTTGCAGCAGTTAGAGACTCTAACACACCCATTCTCTCCCTTCCCCCTTCCCCTTGCAAATAAATAAATGCTTAAAAAAGAAACAATTTTCATTTAGACCACTGGAATCTACCACCTTTCCACTACAGGCTGCTCCTCAGGGTCTGGGTCTGTCTCTCCCTTACTCAGATGCCTTCTTGACCCATTGTCAGGGGAAGGGAAATTAAGAAAAGGGATCAAATGATAGTTGTATCATTTAGTGGTTTTGTGCCATGAGCAATTCTCCAAGTCCCAGAGCCCTTACTTGTAAATTAAGTAGGCAAAATAATAGTTATGGTACTTTGTAGGCCGTTTTGGAAATGTAATGAGATGTTTATAAGTCAGCACCATCACTGTCTGGCACATGAGAAACATTCACTACAACTTCTGGCTGCATAGTAGTCATGCCAAAGCAGCATGGGGAGGGGGGCAACAGAAAACTTCATGACACACCCTTCTACCGAAAAGTAAAAGTGTGTAAGGAATTGTAAACCTCAGCTGAGAAGCAGGAGAGACCCATAGCTTCCAGCAACTACACAACCACCCAGAATTGGCTCCGGTTACTGCTCAAATGGTCTCTTGTGAAGATTTACTCGCCTAGGCCATCCTGAGCCAGCCAAACTACAAGGAAGGGATTCTCCACTCACACCAGGCTTGCAAAGTTAGAAAACCTGCAAGAGAAGATAATAGGGACGACCCAAGCAGCTCTCAAACAACTTTAGAAGCTCTTCAAAGCCTCCCCTCCCCCACCAGCCAGCACTGGAGATCTGGGGTCCCTGAGGGATCAGAGCCACCACTCAGCCACACAGCCCCCAGCACAGCAGGTCTGAACAGCAGATCCACCGACCCAACCAGCCTAGCAGAGCCCACAGTGCAACAAGGAGGGAACCAGGCACTCTGCATAGGGGATACAAGAAGCCACCCCTAAAGGTAACAAGGCCTACTTGAACTGGGTCAATACCTGCCCCAAAGCCAGGTATATAGGCCTACACGGGAAGTGCAAATTGGACCTTTCATGTCAGGGCAGGTTAATAAATAAGAATCCCAGAGTGGAAAAGAACTCAAACCTAGCTCACTTAGACAAAAATTCTGGTGTGTTAATTTGAGTGATATACTTTTGTTGTTGTTGTTTTTTGTTTTCTGATTTTTGTTTTTCGAGGTAGGGTCTTGCTCTAGCCCAGGCTGACCTGGAATTCACTATGTAGTCTCAGGGTGGCCTCGAACTCACAGTGATCCACCTACCTCTGCCTTCCAAGTGCTGGGATTAAAGGCGTGCACCACCACGCCCAGCTTGAGTGATGTACTTTTGGTCAGCTTTGCCATTCTTAAGTAAGCTATATTTGGGGTTGGCTTTTGTTGCTATTGATATTTCTTGATTTTTAGTGTCTTTTTGTCTTCTTCTCCTGTCTATCTTGGTAGCAGGGTCTCACTCAGGCCCAGGTTGACCTGTAACCCATTACAGACCAGGAATTTCAGCCTCCCAGTTGAAAGAATTAAGGGTATGAGTCAACACACACCCTTAGGTACTTTGGCATTGTTAGATTACCTGTTTGCTTTAATCCCCACTCTTGCATAAATACTCCGAGCTGGTTTTGTTTGTGTGTATTTATTGCTCAGCTGGATTTTAGAATTCACCTGTATTTTGCCCCACCCAGCCTACAAGAACATTTGCACAGTAGGCAAATCCAACTCCTTGGGTCACTTCTGCTGTTACTCTGGGATTAAGATAAGAGCCACACCTAGCACCTTAGGCTCCTACCTTGAAGATATATAACTTCTGATTTACACTTCAAGGAATTAAGCAGATAATTAGAAAACCCAAGCATTGGATTAACTGAAGGTGCAAACATTTCTACGTTATGATACAAGAAACACAAAAAAATCAAGAGAATATAATTTAAAAATTATAAATCCATCAGAAATAACCTCCAATGAGATTGATTTAAATGAAATGCTAGACAAAGAATTCAAAAGAATGATTATAACTCTGTTCAAAGAATAAAACAAATTCCTAAAGGAGAGTACAGGAAACCAAATTAATGAAATGAAAAGGTTGATATAATACATGAGTAAGGAAATAGAAATACTGAAGAAATGACAATCAGAAATACTAGAAATGAAAAACACAGTAAGTCAAATAAAACAACTCTGTATGAAGTCTCACCAATAGAATGGATCAAGGAGGGGACAGAATATCTAAAGTAGAACACAAGGTGGCAGATCTAGAACAGTCCAACAAAGAGAAAGACAAACTAATAGGATGGTATGAATAGGAATTTCAAGACATTAGGGACACTATGAAGAAATAAAACATAAGAATTCAGGGTATAGTAAAAGGAGAAGAATTTCACTCAAAAGGCATAATAGGTATTTTCAAGAAAATTATAGAAGAAAATTCTCCCCAAATAGGGAAAGAGTTGCCAATACAAATAAAGGAAGCTTTTAAAACACCAAACAGATAAAATCAGGAAAGAAACTAACCTTGCCATATTATAATTAAACTACTAAATATACAAACCAAAGAAAATATATTGAAAGCAGTAAGAGAGAAGCATCAAGTCACCTAAAAGGCAAGCCCATCAGGATAACAGTAGATTATTTAACACAAACTTTAAAAGCCAGAAAGGCTTGGAATGATGTATTCCAAGTTCTGAAAGATAACAACTGTAAACCAACATTACTTTATCCAGCAAATTTATTCATCCAAATTGATGGAGAAATAAGGACTTTCCACAACAAAAACAGGCTAAAGGAATCTATGAATACTAAGTAAACTCTACAGAAAAATACTTGAAGGGATCCTTCACAGTGGAGAGAAAGAAAAGCACACACATGAGGAAATAGGAAAAAATAAACCAAGATCAAATAATAGTTAATACAATGAGTAAAGGAAAAACAGAAAACACTACAAAGCAAAAAGAACGGCAAGAATAAATACATACATTTCAATAATAACTCAATAGCCTCAATGCCCCAACCAAAAGACCCAGGCTTGCAGACTGTTTGTTGCCTACAAGAAACTCACTTCTCCCTAAAAGACAATATTAGTTAGGAAAGATAAAGAAGGTCACTTTATATTGATTAAAGGAACAATCCAACAAAAGAGCATTTATTTCAATTCTAAATACATATGCACCTAACATGGATACTCCAAATTTTATGAAACAAACACTACTAGACTTAAGATCACAGATAACACCAAGCACAATTGTAGCTGGTGACTTCAGTACCCCACTCTCATTAATTGACAGGTTATCCTGGCAATAAATAAATAAATAAATAAATACATAAACAAAGAAGCATCTGTATTAAATGTGCTCATACAACAAATGGACCTAACAGGTATCTACAGAACATTCCATCCAAATACTGCAGAATACACATTGTTTTTAGCATCACATGGAACTTTCTCTAATATAGACCATATACTAGGACACAGAGAAATTCTTAACAAATACAGGAAAATTGAAATAATTTCTTCTACTCTATCTGACCACAATGGGATTAAACCATAAATCAACAGCAAGAAAAACTGTTTTAAAAAATAAAAAGTAGCTGGAAGAAGCTATTCTACATGTAGTTCAATGGGAGAAAGAGATACCACCATTGAAGATACTCAACAATGGACACTGCAAGCTTTATAATCGGCCAGCCAGGCCAAATGAGCCAACGGGTGCAATAGTGGCACGCCTTTCATGGTGGAAACCAACTGCCCTCCAATTGGAGTGGAGGCCCGCTCCATGGGGAGGAATACATCCCCGATATTGAAAACTTAAAACAGGGGTAGTCATGAGCACTAGGGGTGTAACATCTGCTGATGTCTGGAAAAATGTATATACTATGCTTATCAAACTGCCCAGTAAGCACTTCTCTTAATATTTATACCCTTATATTAATGCTACTCTCACTTTGGGTAGAGAATCTTCTCCTTTCAGATGGCAGTGACCTTGGGATGACTCAGAAGGTATCATAGTGCTGGAAAGAAGTGACTGGAGTACTGAGTAACAGCTCGATCACACCTTCCAAGGCTCCGGGTCTAATGCAGAAGAGGTGGTGGAAAGACTGTAAGAGCCAAAGGAAGGGTAGGACTCCTTACAACGTGCTCCCTCCAGACATAAAATGGCCTGGATATCCATGACCTCATAGTGCCTGGCACTACCTACACAAGACCATCATAAGAGGAGGAAAAGATCATGACATCAAAATAAAAGAGAGACTGATTGAGATGGGGAGGGGATATGATGGAGAATGGAATTTCAAAGGGGAAAGTGGGGGGAGGGAGGGTATTACCATGGGATATTTTTAATAATCATGGAAAATGTTAATAAAAATTAAGAAAAAATAAAAATAAAAATAAAAAGTGGTGGTGGGGGGGGCTGGAGGGAAGGCTTAGTGATTAAGGCGCTTGCCTGCAAAGCCAAAGGACCCAGGTTCCAATCACCAGGACCCACGTTAGCCAGATGCACAAGGGGGAGTTCATCTGCAGTGGCTGGAAGCCCTGCCACGCCCATCCTCTCTCTCTTTCTCTCTCTGCCCCTTCCTTCCTCCCTCCCTCTCTCTCTGCCAAATAAATAAATAAATACCAAAAGACAAAGGGGCTGGAGAGATTGCTTTGTGTTTAAGGCACTTGCCTGCAAAGCCAAAAAGGACCCACGTTCGATTCCCTGGTACCCACATAAGGCAGATGCACAAGGGGGTGTAAGTGTCTGGAATTTATTTGCAGTCGCTATAGTCCCTGGCATGCCCATTCTCTCTGTGTCTGACTCCTCTCTCCCTCTCTCTCTCTTTCTCTCTCTTTGCAAATAAATAAATAAAATGAAATAAATTTTAAAAGAAAAAAACTATAGAACATAAACAAAGTCATAGAAACTAAACAGTACACTACTGAATGATGAGCAGGTCATTGAAGAAATCAAAAATTCATAGTATCAACTGATAATAAAAATACAACATACCAAAACCTATGGGACACAATGAAGGCAGTCCTAAGAGGGAAATTTATAGCTTTAAGAACCTATATTAAGAAATTAGAAAGGTCTCAGGTAAACAACTTAATACTTTACCTTAACACCTTGGAAAAAGAATAAGGCAAGCTGAAAGTCAGCAGATGGGAAAAAATAATAAAGATTGGGGTAGAAATTAATGAAATATGAACAAAAATACAAAGAATCAATGAAATGAAGAGTTGGTTCTTTGAAAGGATAAATAAGATTCTTAAACCCTTAGCGAATCTGACCAAAAGAAAGAGATAAGAGACAAAAATTAATAAAATTAGAGGTGAAAAAGGCACCATTACAACAGATAACAATGAAATTCAGAAAATCATAAAGACATATTTTAAGAACATATACTCCATTAAGTTTGAAAATCTGAAATTGATGATTTCCTAGATATATATTACCTACCAAAATTAAATCAATATAAAATAAGCCAATTAAACAGAGCCATAAAAAGATCTGAGATGGAAGGAGTTATAAAAAAATATCTGCCAACAAAAAACAAAACAAAACAAAACAAAAACTCCAGGCCCAGATGGATTCACTGGCAAATTAAATGAACCAACACCAATGCTTCCCAAACTTTTCCACAAAACAAAAAAGGAAGGGGCTAGAGAGATGGCTTAGCAGTTACAGCACATGCCCACAAAGTCTAAGGACCCAGAGTTGATTTACCAGAACCCATGTAAACTAGATACACATGGTGGCATATATGTCTGGAATTTGTTTGCAGAGGCTAGAGGCCCTGGCATGCCCATTTTCTCTCTCTGTCTCTAATAAGTAAATAATAAAATATAAAATATTTTTAAAAAATAGAAAAGGAAGAAATACTACCAAACTTCTTCTATGAAGCCAGCATTACCCTGATACCAAAACCAGACAAAGACAAAACAATAAAATTACAGATCAAGCTCCCTCATAAACATTGATGCAAAAATTCTCAACAAAATATTGGCAAACAGAATTCAAGAATATATCAAAAAGATCATTCACCCTGACCAGGTAGGTTTTATCCCAGAGATGCAGGGATGGTTCAACATATGCAAATCAATAAATGTAATACACCATATAAATGTACAGAAGGCAAAAAAATCATATGATAATATCAATAGATGCAGAAAAGGCATTTGACAGAATGCAGCATCCCTTCATGGTAAAGTCCTAAAGAAACTTGGAAAAGGGCCTGGAAAGATGGCTTAGCAGTTAAGGCAGTTGCCTGTGAAGCCTAAGGACCCATGTTCTACTCTCCAGATCCCACATCAGCCAGATGCACAAAGGTGAGGCAAGCACAAGGTCGCACATGCCCACAAGGTGGTACAAGCATCTGAAGTTCGATTGCAGTGGCTGAAGCCATGGCACACCAATTCTCTGTGTCTTTCTCTCTCTCTCCCCCTGCCCCCCCAAAAGAACTGGGAATGTAAAGAACATATCTCAACATAATAAAGGCTATTTATGACAAACCTACAGCCAACATAATACTAAATGGTGAAAAACTTGAAGCATTTACACTAAAACCAGGAACAAGACAAGGCTTTCCACTGTCCCCACTTTTAAGGAGACATAAATAGAAGGGATACAAATTGGAAAAGAAAATATCAAATTATTATTATTTGTACATGATATGATTCTATATATAAGGGACCCAAAAGACTCTACCAGCAAACTGTTAGAGCTTATAAACACATTATTATTGTTGTTGTTGTTGTTGTTGTTGTTGTTGTTGTTGTTTTGGTTTTTTGAGGTAGGGTCTCACCCTAGCTCAGGCTGACGTTCAATTCATTATGTAGTCTCAGGGTGTCCTCAAACTCACGGTGATCCTCCTACCTCTGCCTTCTGAGTGCTGGGATTAAAGGCATGCACCACCATGCCTGGCTTATTATTATTATTGTTGTTGTTGTTGTTATTTATTCTGAGAGAGAGAGAATGTGCACACCAGGGCCTTCGGCCACTGTGAATGAACTCCAGATGTGTGTACCCCTTTGTGGTGCTGTGCAACATCGCATGTTTGTATCACTGTGTGCCTGGCTACATGAGACATGGAGATTTGAACATGAGTTCTTAGGCTTTGCAGGCAACCACCTCAACTACTAAGCCATCTTTCAGCTCCTGATAAACACTTTCAGGAACATGGCAAGATACAAAATTAACATGGAGAAAGCAGAAGCCTTCCTACATACCAAGAACAAACATACTGAGGATGAAATCAGGGAAACACTCCCATTCACAGTTGCCTCAAAATAATAATAATAATAATAATAATAATAATAATAATAATAATAAAACCAGGCATGGTGGCACATACCTTTAATCCTAGCACTCGGAAGACAGTTAGGAGGATTGCCATGAGCTTGAGATCACCCTGAGAATACATAGATACATAGTGAGTTCCAGGTCAGCCTGGGCTAGAGTGAGATTCTTTCTCAAAAAAAAAAAAAGTACCTTCCTAACCAAGGAAGTGAAGGATCTCTACAATAAGTAAGAAATTTTAAAATACTCAAGAGTGAAATTGTAGAAGACACTGGAAAATGGAAAAACATCTCATGTTCTTGGATTGAAAGAATCAATACTGTGAAAATGTCAATCTTATCAAAAGCAATCTACACATTTAATACAATCCCCATCAAAATTCCAATGGCATTATTCACTGAAATAGAAAAAAAAAATCCTAAAATTCATTTGGAAGCACAAAATATACTCAAATTGCCAAAATAATTCTGAGCAACAAAACTAAGGCTGGTGGTGTCACCATACCTGATTTTAAGGTAGATCACAGAGCCATAGTAACAAAAACTGCCAAAAAACAGACATGTAAATCAACTGAACAGGAAAGAAGACCTAGATGTAAACCTAGGCAGCTATAGCCATCTAATTTTTTGACAAAAAAATGATAAAAATATTCATTGGCAAAAAGACAGCATCTTAGGCCGGGCGTGGTGGCGCACGCCTTTAATCCCAGCACTCGGGAGGCAGAGGTAGGAGGATCGCCGTGAGTTCGAGGCCACCCTGAGACTCCATAGTGAATTCCAGGTCAACCTGGGCTAGAGTGAGACCCTACCTCGAAAAACCAAAAAAAAAAAAAAAAAAGACAGCATCTTTAACAAATGGTGCTGGTAAAACTAGATATCCTTGCACAGGGAGATGAAAATAGATCCTTACTTCTCTCCATTCACAAGAATCAAATCCAAATGTGTCAAAGACCTTAATCTCAGACCTGAAACTCTGAAACTTCTAAATGAATAATTAAGGGAAACCCTTCAACATATTGGCATAGGGAATGGCTTTCTGAATATAAGCCCAGTTTCTTAGGAAATAAAACCACTAATCAACCACTGAGACCTCATGAAATTACAAAGCTTTTGTATAACAAAGGACACTGTGAATAGAGCAAAGAAGCAACCTACATAATGGGAGTAAATATTTGCCAGCTATACAAAGAAATCAAAACACTAAATAATAAGAAATCAAACAACCCTATTAAAAATGGGCTATGGTACTTAACAGAGTTCTCCAAAGAAGAAATACAGATTATCTATAAACATCTAAAAACATGTTCTACATCCTTATCCATCAGAGAAATGCAAATTAAAAAATACTTTGACCTCAAAATATTACAGGCCATTGCCAAGGCTCTTGGTTACGCACCAGAAATAGATGGTAAGACCCTATTCCTGAAGACTCCACATGCTTGGGCTGGAAGGTCACTGAGAAATCAAGCTGGAGCCAAGCAGAAACCCCCTCCCTGTGGATCAGCTGTCAGAAAGCTGGAAAAGGCTATGCTGCATGCAGCTCCATGGGAGAGAGAAGTCATCTGCTTTGAAAAACAACAGTGGACACTGCAAGCCTTAAGTTTGGCCAGCCAACTTGTCTGTTATGGGGGAAAACAACTGCTTTCTAATTGGACTGGAGACCTGCTACACAGGAGGGCATACATGCCTGGTACTGAAAACCTAGTCAAAAGCCTATGGCAGGAGAAGTCATGAGTCCTAGGGAAGTAATGCCTACTGTTGTTTGGGTAAGCACACATATTATGCTCACTTAACTGTCCTTTAAGGTCTTTTCTTAATGTTCATAGCCATATATTAATGCTACTCTCATTTTTGGTTAGAGAAGCTTCTGTTTTCTGATGGCAGTGACCATAGTGCTGAGAAGTGACAGAGGAGTGCTCAGCACTGAGACATCTCTATCACACCTTCCAAGGTTCAGAGTCCATTGCAGAAGAGGTGGAAAAAATGTAAGAGCCAAAGGAAGGGTAGGACTGCTTACAATACAATCTCCAAAACACGAAATGGCTTGGGTATCCATAACCTCACGGTGCCTGGTACTACCTACACAAGAACCTCATAATAGGAGGAAAAGATGACATCAAAATAAAAGAGAGACTACTTGAGAGGGAAAGGGGATATGATGGCAGGTGGATTTGTGAAGAGGAACGTGGGGGAGGGGAGGGAATTATCATGATTTATTCTCTATAATTATGGAAGTTGTCAATAATTTTAAAAAGAAAGCACTCCAGGACTGCAGAGATGGTTCAGTAGGTGAAGGCACTTGTTTGCAAAGTCTGACAGCTGGGTTGGGTTCCCCAGGACCCACGTAAAGCCAGATGCACAAAGTGGCACATGCATCTGTCTCCCTCTCTCTCAAATAAATCAAGTAATTTTGTTCATTTTATTTACTTATTTGCAAGGAGAGAGAGAGAGAGAGGAAATAGACAGACAGAGAATGGGCACGCCAGGGCCTCTAGCCACTGCAAATGAACTCCTGATACATGTGCTCCTTACACATCTAGCTTTCATGGGTCCTGGGGAATTGAACCTGGGTTCTTTGGCTTCACAGGCAAACATCGTAACCACTAAACCATCTCTCTATCCCTAAAAAATTATTTTTAAAAATAAAAAAATAATCCAGGTGCACACCTTTAGTCCCAGCACTCAGGAGGCAGAGGTAGGAGGATCACCATGGTTCAAGGCCACCCTGAGACTACATAGTGAATTCCTGGTCAGCCTGAGCTAGAGTGAGACCCTACTTGAAAAACCAATAAATAAATAAATTAATTAATTAATAATGCACTCCACAAAAAAAGCCTACATTGAGATTCCATCTCATTCCTGTCAGAGTGGCTATTACAAGAAAACAAATGACAATAAATGCTGGCAAGCATGTGCAAAAAGATGAATACTTCTACACTGTTGGTCAGGATGCAATCTTGTATAGCCATTGTGGAAATCAGTGTGGATGTTCTTGAGATAGCTAAAAATATAATTTACCGTATGACCCAGCTATACCACTCCTAGGCATATAGCCTAAGGACTCATCTCACTACCTTAGAGATACTTGCTCATCTATGTTTATTGTGGCTCTATTCACAATAGTTGGGAAACGGAACCAGCCTAGATGTCCCTCAACTGATGAATGGATCATGAAGATGTGGTACATTTATACAATGGAGTTCTATTTGGTGGTAAAGAAAAATGAAATTATGAAATTTGCAGGGAAATGAGTGGATCTGGAAAGGATTCTACTAAGTTGGGTAACCCAGGCCCAGAAAGCCAAACACTGCATGTTCTCTCTCATATGTGAATCCTAGCTACAAATGTTTAGATTTGTTTGTGAGTTAGAATAAAAGTCAGTAGCAGAGGCCAGTAATCTAGAAAGGGGCTATAAGGGAAGTAGGAGAGGGGAGGACTTAAGGAGAGGGTATTGTGTATATGTAAGTAGAAGAACATATTACTGGGGGTAGAAAGGCCTAAGTGAGGTCAGGGGAAGGGAGTGACTAAAGGAAAGGCAGGAGAGTTAATCAAAATTTAAGATGTCAAATTCTCCCTAAATTCACAATGCTTATCCCTTTTAAACTATGCTGACTTCACTCTTGGAGATTCAGTTCATTTTCTTAAGAAAGTTGCAAGACCTGAGGAGATAAACTACCCCTCGCACTCCAGCCAAGCCACAGCTGAAACCACAGAGGAACTGAAGAGATGAGCAAGAATGCTGCTTACATGGTGAACCTCACAATCAGCACTAGGGTGGAGGAGACAGACCCTGAGGATATTCAATACCTACCAAAGCAGAGATCCAGAGGCTCCTAGGAGCTCATCACTTAAATAGACTTAAAACTCACCCACCACAGCTCAGGGAATTTTGCAGAAGAAGAGGTAGAAAGGCTGTAAGAGCCACAGATTGAGACCTCATGCCCAGAGGCATTTCCTCCCCCCCCCCAAAACTGACTGCTGCTCCCACAATGTATAAACCACAACCACACAGGGAAGACCTGCAGTCCCACTGAGTAGGATCCCCAGCGGAATGAGGACGAGGAGAAGGGAAAAGAAGATACCAACACATGATGTATCCATAAAAATTTGTTGTTAATAATAGAAAGAAAGGAAGAAAGAAAGAGAAATGAACGGAAAAGAAAAGAGAAGAGAAAAAAGAAAAGAACAGAGAAGAGAAGAGAAGAGAAGAGAAGAAAAGAAAAGAAAAGAAAAGAAAAGAAAAGAAAAGAAAAGAAAGGAAAATAAAAGAAAAGATTGGCCAGCAAGGCCAAATGTGCCAAGTGGCACAATAGTGGCATGTCTATTATGAGGGAAACCAACCACTCTCTAATTGGACTGGAGGCCTGCTCCATGGAAGGAAATTCATGCCTGGTACTGAAAACCTAGTCAAATGCCTATGGTGGCGGGGGGGTCATGAGTCCTAGGGGAGTAATGCCTACTGTGATATGGCTAAAGGCGTATATTATGGCCACCAAACTTCCCTGTAAACACGTTTTAATTTTTTATTTGTATTTATTTATTTGAGAGAAATAGATAGAGGCAGATAGAGAGAATGGATGCACCAGGGCCTTTAGCCACTGTAAACAAACACCAGATGCATGTATCACCTTGTGCATCTAGCTTACGTGGGTCCTGGGGATTCAAACCTGAGTCCTTTGGCTTGGTAGCCAAGCACCTTAACTGCTAAACCATCTCTCCATCCCTGTAAGCCCTTTTTAAATGTTTATACCCATATATTAATGCTGCTCTTACTTTTGGTTAGAGAAGCCTCTCTTCTATCTCTCTCTCTCTCTCTCTCTCTACATATATATATATACACATATATATATAATATATAATATAATACAATATGTTATATTTAATATATAATATAAATATATTTAATATATAATATAAATATAAAATATATACAATATAAATATAAAATATAAATATAGATAATGGTTTGTTTTTAATAAATCTTTTTAGTTCTTTGCAAGCAAAGAGAGATAGAAGGGAGACAGACAGAAAGAATGGGCCTCTATCAGCTGCAAACGGACTCCAGAAGCATGCACCACTTTGTGCATCTGGCTTTATGTGGGTACTGGGGAATCAAACTCTGGTCACTAGGCTTTGCAGGCAAGAGCCTTAAACACTGAGCCATCTCTCTAGCCTAAGAAACTTCTCTGCTCAGATGGCAGTGCCCACTGGGATGACTCAAAAGTCACCATAATGCCTGGGAGAAGTGACAGTGGAATGAGTGGCACTGAAACATCTCTATCACACCTTCCAAGGCTCAGGATCCATTGCAGAAGAGGTGGCGGAAAGAATGTAAGAGCCAAAGGAAGGGTAGGACTGCTTACCATGCACTCTTCCAGACACAAAATTGCCTCCACATCCATGACCTCGTGGTGCCAGGCACTACCTACACAAGACCTTCATAACAGGAGGAAAGATGATGACATCAAAATAAAAGAGAGGCTATTTGAGACGGGGTGGGGACATGATGGAGGGTGGGTTTGAGAGAGGAAGAGGGGAGCAGGGAGGAATTATCATGGTTTATTGTCTATGATTGTGGAAGCTGTCAATAAAAAGTTAAAAAAAAAGAAAAAGAAATGTTCACTACATGATAGACATTTTATTGGAATCCAATCTATATTATCCACCCTTCTTGACCCTGTCCAAACTATTTCTCCTGTGCTGACCTTTCCCCCTCTGTACAAGAGTGGTCACAAGGCCCATCTTGCAGAATTCTTGAAACTATTAAATGATATACTGTTAACTAATATTCATTAATTGGGGACAACGTCTTTCCTGCTTATACCACTGTTCCCTCCCATGTGGTTTATTGAGCCTAAAACATAGTTGGGACTATTTTTCTGTTCCCTAAAATTTCTGAGATACAAAAACTTTTAAACAACTTACGGTGAAGAACTGTCTCTTCTGGAGCTTCATGTTCCTGGTGCCTGGCACACAGGACACAAAATAAAATTAAGTTTAAAGAATTCTACTCTGTCCTTGACTTCTTCCCCTGCCCGCCTCCCAAAAATCATGCTGTCTCCTCATAGCTATTTCTTAAGAGACTTATTGATTTAATGAGACAGAGGGTAGACTCAGAAGGCACAATATGGATGAAGACTATATTCTGAAAATTATAGATTATTTCCTTTTAATGGTTAGAATCAAGAGAACACTAAAATTCTTTAAATTAAACAATATTAAAAATAATAAAATGAACAATTAGTTAAATAAATATTTAAACCACTAAGAAAAGTTGTTGGAGGGCTGGAGAGATGACTTAGCAGTTAAGGCACTTGTCTGCAAAGCCAGAGGACCTGGGTTCAATTCCCTGGGACCCACATAAGCCAGATGCTCAAGGTGGCGCATGCATCCGGAGTTTGTTTGCATCAGCTGCAGGCCCTCATGAGCCCATTCTCTCAGTCTCTCTGTCTAAATAAATAAATAAATAAAAATAAAATACTAAAAAGTCTTTAAAGCCAGGAGGGATGGTGCATACCTTTAATCCCAGCACTTGGGAGTCAGAGGTAGGAGGATTGCTGTGAGTTCAAGGCCACCCTGAGACCACATAATGAATTCCAGGTCAGCCTGGGCTAGAGTGAAACCCTGCCTCAAAAAATCAAAAAAAAAAAAAAAAAAACACAAAAACAAGAGTCTTTTCAAAAAAGTTGTTGGAGTTTGGATGGTAGGGATGATGTACTCCAAAAATACACAGATTTGATATACAGAAGAAAATATTAGAAAATCAATTTACTTAATATAACAATAAATGTGCATAACTTATCAATAAATAAAACACGTTGAGAATGCATGGTTAAAATGTTAATAGGTTATATTTCATACATTAAAATGTTGGGGTAGGGAAGATGGCTCAGTGAACAATGTTCTTGCCACACAAGTGTAAGGACCTGAGATCAGATTCCCAGTACCCACATAAATGCCAGGAGGGCATGATAGCCCACCTATAATTTCAGCACTCACGGGGTGAAAACAAGGGACCTTTGGGACAAGCCGTCTATCTAGGCTAGCTGAGTCAACAAGCTCAGAGTTCAAGTGAGAGACCCCAATTCAGTAAGTAAGCTAGAGAGCAACTGAGGAAGACCCCCTGATGTCAAGCTCTGGCTTTCACACCAACATGTGCACAGGTGCACTCACGTGTATATAAGTATGCACACACACACACACACACACATTTGGCAATCATTGACCTAAATTACATATGTAATGTTTCAATTTCTTTGAATGTGGAATGTTGTTCATATAAAAATTCATGTGCTGGGGCTGGGGAGATGGTTCAGAGGTTGAAAGCACTTGCTTGAAAAGTCTGATGGCCCAGGTTTGATTACCCAGTACCCATGTAAAGCCAGATGCAAAAAGTGGGGCATGTGGGCTGGAGAGATGGCTTAATGGTTAAGCGCTTGCCTGTGAAGCCTAAGGACCCTGGTTCGAGGCTTGATTCCCCAGGACCCATGTAAGCCAGATGCACAAAGTGGGACATGCATGTAGCTGGGGGCCCTAGAGTGCCCATTCTCACTCTCTCTCTCTCCCCCTTCTCTCCCTGCCTCTTTCTCGCTCTGTCTGTTGCTCTCAAATAAATAAATAAAAATAAACAAAAAAAAAATTTAAACAAAAACAAAGTGGCACATGCATGCATCTGGAGTTTGTGGCAAGAGGTCCTGGTGCTTGTCCATTCTCTCTCCCTCTCTGTCTGTCTCTCTCTCCTTGCAAACAGATAAATAAGTAAAATATACTAATGTTGAAGAACTAATACTTGTATTGCTCTTATTAGCTAAGAAAAGGAGGGAAGATGGAAGAGGCAAAGAGAGAAAAGTGGAGGAAAAACAAAATGGGACCAGGGGTTAAAATTCTTAAAATCTCAAGAAATAATCATCTTATGAATCCTGCTAGCATTTATATGACTATAACCCTAAGTGTGGAGCATAGCCGTAGCTCATTTTTGTTAGCCAGTGTGGAACAATAACCAAACCATTGCCCCAGACTGAGTTAAGGGGAACTAGTTTTTTCCTACAGTGTCACAAAGTTTAGTGCTGGCCTTGCTGGGTATATGACGTGCCATCTTCTTCACCATCGAACCTTGCTGCCCTTTAACTCTTACCTGTCCCTGGGACATCTGCATCAAGTTGTTACAATGATTTGTCCTGTTATCTTACTTGTCATTTATTTTAGAGGTATTAATTCATGACTGGTGGCCTAAAGACTGCCCCAGGTTTGTGTTAGGCAGGAAGACATAAACTCAAATGCCTAAGCCATTACAGTGATTATACAAGATATTATACTGTGCTTTAAATTTTTTATTTATTAATATACAAGCAGAGATGAGGGAAAGAGGGGGAGGAAGAAAGAGAGAGAGAGTGAGAAAGATAGAAAGAGAAAATGAATGCCAGGGCTTCTTGCTGCTACAAACTAATTCCAGACACATGAGCCAGTTTGTGCATCTGGCTTTACATGGGTGCTGGGAAATCGAACCCAGACTGCCTCAAAATGCTCTTCTTAGTTGAACGTGTTAGGCTAGGGAAGTAGCTCAGTGGTAGAGTGCTTGCCTAGCATACACAAGTTCCTGGATTCAATCCCTACACTGTAAATATTTTTCAGTTTTCACCCACCTCATGACTGCAGTTTCTTACTCAACTCTCTAGCCATACAGGGGTGTGTTTAACACAGTGTCCATTGTCTGCAATGACCCCATTTCTGACGGGCAGTTCTTTCCCCAACATTCAGGGTACTCGAGGTCTATCACAGCTGATTCTGGGCACACTCATCGTCTGGCAGCTATTTTGTTTTTGTTAGCTGAGTAACCATTCTTAATAAAGCAAGCCATTAAGGAGTCAGCCTCAGTCTTAACTGTCTGGGCAAGTCAGGACTGACTATATAACATCTCTGACTGTGACCCAAAGATTGAGTACCAAGGTAAAAAAAGAAAAAAATGCTTTCTCTCCTTTGTGGCTTTAGGGCCAAAGGCTTAACCAGCTGGGATGGAAAGTAAGCTAGTAAGCAAGGCAAAATCTGACACATTCTCTATACAATCCAATTTTAACTTAAATGAAAGTTTGAATTGTTTGTTTTGTTCAAGGGTTTTTGATGATTCTTCATAAAGTCTCTTTTGTATTTTTGAAATGGTCTTGCTATGGTTCCAAGCTGCCCTTGAACTCACCACCCTCTTGCCTCAGCCTTCTGAGTGCTAGAAAAACAGCACACCAGACCTTCATTAGAAATTTCATGTCTTTTCTATTCATTTGGATTTTCTCTCTTCCAGGAAATGTTTATTTTCCTCTGATACTTTGAATCCTGGGCCATCTGGCCTGTCTATCCAAATCTCCAAATCTACTCAGTTATCAATCAAGGTCTAATTCACATCACACATTTCACTAATGTCTGCAGTCTACACTGATCTCCTTCTCCTTTTTTATATTTTTTAAATTGTATTTATTTAATTTTATTTATTTGAGAGACAGAAAGAGGCAAAGAAAGAGAGAGAGAGAGAATGGACGCACCAGGACCTTTAGCCACTGCAAATGAATTCCAGATGCATGTGCCACCTTGTGCAACTGGATTACATGGGTACTGGGAAATTGAACCTGGATCCTTTGGCTTTGCAGGCAAATGCCTTAACTGCTAAGCCATCTCTCCAGCCCTATAAATTATTTCTGAGCCAGGGTGTCACTCTGTAGCTCAGGCTGAACTAGAATTCACTATGTGTAACTCAGGTTGGCCTCAAACTCATGGCGAGCCTCCTGAGTGCCAGGAGTATAGGTGTGTGCCACTACATTATCCAGCAAATTAATTTCTTATTGATGTTTTTTTTTTCTGGTACTGGGGATCAAACATAGACATACCCGCAATCCCAACACTTGGGAGGTGGAGGCAGAAGGATCAGGAGTTCAAGTTCATCTTCAGCTACTTATCAAATTGAGTGCCAGCCTGGGCTACATGAGACCTTGTCTCAAGAAGATAATAAATAAATAAATAAATAAATAAATAAATAAATAAATAATAAAGAAAGAAAGAACAGGAAGGAGGGATAGAAGGAGGGAGAGAAAGAAATGGGAAGTAAGGAAGTGAGAGAGAGAGGGAAGATGGGGAGGAGAACAGAAAGAAGGGAGGGAGGGGGAGGATGGGAGAAGAAGGGGAGAAGGAAGGGAAGGAGGAGGGAGGAGGCAGCAGTCCTCACTTAGAGACCAGTGCTCCCCCTCTGCTTGTGAGTCAGGTTGAAATAATCTCACACAGGAAAGGAGACTGAAGCTTAGTACCATGAGCTCCATGTCACAGGCTCTGCTGATCCAGAAAAACTACTGAAAGGCGGATTCACCCCACAAGTGGCCAGTCCTACCACGAGGAATACAACACCCCAAGAGAGGCCATGAAAGACATCACTAAGGAATCCCTGATCTGTGTGTCAGATGCTAGTTAGGCAGCTTGCCACACTCAGAACACCCCACTGTGGAGTTCTATAGGGAAACAGGGAACCCTCCGCCATCAGTGCATTCCAGATCCAAATGTGCATTTGAGTATCCCAGCAGCCTGCTCCAAAGCCTCATTCTAGAAAGAGAAGGCCAGTGTGCCTGCTACACTGCTTATCACAGGGCATGATCCCTACTCTTGGGTGTTGAGCAGAGTGGGAGGGAGACAGGGAAGTCCAGAAAGAAGGTAGAGAGGGACGGCAGTGAGAGGGCAGCAGGGTAAGTGGAGAAGCAGCCATGTTGTCGTGCGTGGATGGGATATTTTCAAACAGGGGGGACTTTTTAAAGTATAACGATTGATCTTTCAAAAACTGTAGATGAGGGGCAGGGGAGCTGGAAAGATGGCTTGGCGGTTAAGGTGCTTGCCTGCAAATCCAAAGGACCCAGGTTTAATTCCCCAATGCCCATGTAAAGCCGGGTGCACAAGGTGGTGCATGCATCTGAAGTTTGTGTGCAGTGGCTAGAAGCCCTGGTGTGCCCCCTGCCTCTCTCTCAAATAAATAAATAAAATTATTACTTTTAGGGCTGGAGAGATGGCTTAGCGGTTAAGCGCTTGCCTGTGAAGCCTAAGGGCCTCGGTTCCAGGCTTGATTCCCTAGGACCCACGTTAGCCAGACGTACAAGGAGGCGCACGCGTCTGGAGTTTGTTTGCAGTGGCTGGAGGCCCTGGAACGCCCATTCTCTCTCTCTCTCTCTGATCCTCTCTCTCTCTCCCTTTTTCTCTCTGTGTCTGTTGCTCTCAAACAAATAAATTAAAATAAACAAAAAAAATTTTTAATTATTACTTTTAAAAACTGTGGGGCTAAAGGCATGCATGGTGGTGCATGCCTTTAATCCCAGCCCTCGGGAGGCAGAGGTAGGAGGATCACCGTGAGTTCGAGGCCACCCTGAGACTCCATAGTGAATTCCAGGTCAGCCTGGGCTAGAGTGAGACCCTACCTTGAAAAACAAAAAACAAAACAAAACAAAACAAAACAAAAATATGTGGGGCTCGAAAGATCCTCAGTGGTTAAAGATGCTTGCAAACCCTAATGGCTTGGGTTCAATTCCCCAGTACCCATGTAAAGCCAGATACACAAAGTGGCACATGCATCTGGAATTTGCAGTGACAAGAGGATCTGGTGTACTTATTCTCTCTCTCTCTCTCTCTTTCTCTTGATTGCAGATAAATAAATTAAAAAAATTTAAAGTGTGATTGGAGCGTGTGGGTATAAATAGAGAGATACAGCATCATTTGTAAGCAGTTAGGTTTCATTCTCTCTGGACTAGTAACAATATTTTTAAAGCCAGTGCTCTAAGACCTCAGCTTTTACCTGAGAACCTCACAGGTCACCAGGTCAAGGACGTAGGAAGTCAAAGTGTGTTGCTGTCTTATAGTTTGGAACAGAGAGCATTTGACCACTGACAGTGGTTCCCCACTCCATAAAATCAGAACTAAAGCATCCCCACATTTGAAAGAAAGACGGGTGGTGGTGGCTCAGCAAATCAAGTGTACTGCCAGGCGAGACAAGCCTCATTCGCTTCCCGTGACCTGCCCGCCTGCTCTGATGACACAGGCTTTACAACCACACCCGGACACACCACAGTCCTATAATCTTGCCTTCTTTCAGCCATTGTGTGTAAATTCACCTTTTCATTTAAATAAATGAGCAAAGGCTGGTGTGCGTAGCTCAGTGATACAGGCTTGTCTAGCACTTAAAAGGCCCAGGGCGCAATATCTAGCCCTGGAAAAACATAAGGAAAACTAATAACTGTCTTAAACTATATCATTCATAGAGTGTCCTTTCTGTCCTCAAATTCTGGGAACGCTCATTATTTTCACTGACGTGCCTTTCTTAAGTGATTGCTTATTTGGTCCCTAAGACAATGAAGTCTGCTTAAAATTTGCATTGTTTTCTTTAAAAAAAAAAAAAGACTGATTGCTTCTACTTTGTACTCCCAGGAGTCCTGAAGCAATGGTCTCAGAAATAAGCCAGTGTGAAAGATAAGGGGTGCAGACGAAGACCATGTGCAGAGGGAGGTGCCTCTAAGCCTACATGGAGAGAAAGAGTCTGTCCCCAACTCCTGGCTTTCCCAATTGCAGGTGACCAGTCTCCAAGTGACCAGTAAGACCAGGACAACTGCCAAGTGAATGTGCTCAAATTACAGAATTGTGAGCAAATAAAATGTTTGTTTGGGTGTACTTTGTTATGAAGTGATAGACCATAAATAATACATGGTAATATTTTATGTGGGTTTTTTATTTATGTGAGTGGTATCAATGTATATATCACTATGAAATTTTTATTTAGCTTTATTAATATTAAAATCATAGATGTATCCCCATTTATTTCAATGATTATATAGTAATCTACAGTATTAAACAACTTGTTTTAAAAATTAGATTGTGCCAGGCATGGTGGTGCATGCCTTTAATCCTAACACTCCGGAGACAGAGGTAGGAGGATCACCAGGAGTTCAAGGTCAACCTGAGACTACATAGTGAATTCCAAGTTAGCCTTGGCTAGAGTGACACACTAACTCAAAAAAAAAAAAAAAAAAAAAAAAGGACTGTTTCCAAGTTTTCTTTATCGCAAACAAAGACATAATGCACAATCTTATGCAGGTCTCATTATGTGTACGGGGCAACATTTGTCTGTTTATGTATTTCAATGGTATTGAAGATCTTTCATGTTCCAGGTTCTACAACACCGAAACAACATTTTTTTAGGTAGCCAACACTATTCTTGTTTTACAAATAAAGAACAGAAATCTGGGCTGAAGAAATGGCTTAGTAGTTAAGGCACTTGCCTGTAAGGCCTGAGGACCCAGGTTTGATTCCCTAGTATCCACATAAGCCAGATGCTAGAGGCCCTAGTGTGCTCATTCTCTATCTGCCTCTTCCTCTCTCTCTCTCTCTCTCAAATAAATAAATAAAATGTTTTTTTTTAAAAAAAGAATAGAGAGCTGGAGAGATGTCTTAGTGGTTAAGGCACTTACCTGTGAAACCTAACGACCCATGTTCAACTCTCCAGGTCTCACATAAGCCAGATGCACAAGGTGACACAAGTGCACAAGGTTGCACATGCGCACAAGGTGGCACATGCATCTGGAGTTTGATTTGGAGGCCCTGGCATGCCAATTGTCTCCCTGTTGCTCTCTCTCCTTCTCTCTCTCTCTCTCTCTCATAAAAAAAATTACAAAAAAAAAGAATAGAGGTTCAGAAAAATAACTGACTGAAGGTCACACAGCAAGTACGTTACTGAACTGGAATCTGAATAGGTTTGCCTGACTTCACAGCTCACACTTCTAGTATACTGGTGTCCTGTGGGTTGATGTCTGAATTGACCTTGCTTCCCAAACAAAATTATAAGCATTTCTCAGAGCTTATCATGATATTGTTTATAATAAATATTGTATGCCAGACATTATGCATAAATTTGAAAAACCATTGTTCCATTTAATCCTCACATCTTCTGATGACAAAGGTAATATTTCCACTTACAGATGAGAGACAAGTGAGGCATGCAGGGATTAAGTAGCTTGCACAGAGTCATATACAGAGAGCCAGTGGTTGAACCATGAAGACAAGTTTCACAGGGCTTGATGTTTATACGAATTGGGGTAGGAAAGATCTCTTTCAATCATACAAATAGAAAACCAGGTAAAAAGTGAATATTCAGGGCTGGAGAGATGGCTTAGCAGTTAAGTGCTTGCCTGTGAAACCTAAGGATCCCAGTTCAAGGCTCGATTCCCCAGGACCCATGTAAGCCAGATGCACAAGGTGACACATGCATCTGGAGTTTGTTTGCAGTGGCCGGAGGCCCTGGCACACTCATTCTCTCTCTATCTATCTGCCTCTTTCTCTGTCTGTCACTTGCAAATAAATAAATAAAAATAAAGAAAAAATGTTTTTAAAAAGTGAATATTCAGAATGAAAACAGAAACCACAATTAACTACTGGATCTTGAGATAATACTAGTCCTTTTCCTCTGAGAAGGCTCTGGACAAATCAAAAATGTTTACATAGAAAAAATTTTCCTGGTTGCCACATGACAAGTAAGGGACCCTAAGGCTAAAGCAGCATTTGCTGGTGGTAAATCTTCCTCTGAACAGAGATGACATTTAATCCAGATCCGCTCCTGGCCAAAGCCGCAGAGACCTGCCATAGGACTTGACACACATTAGGGAGTCATGCTCTGTACTTACCACTAGTTACCTAACCCCTCACATACGGTTTTCTTCATGGTGTCTACTATGACCTACAGCGATCTTATGTGTGCATCCGTGCATCTCTTGTCTGTTTCTCCCACTAGAACATAAACTCTGTGAGACCAGGAACATTGTCCATCTTGTTCCTCATTGCACCTCAACATCAAGAATCCTGCCTAAGCCTGGCTCAGAGTGATTCACAGTATCCAAGAATACCTGTTAAATAAAGGAAGGGATGCATGGTGTTTGAGTGAATAAATTAAAATACTTTGGATTTAAAATAAATCAAAGCTTAGAGAATTTATCATTTTTAATGTCAATAATGGTTTATAGCATGTGAAACAGTGAGACTGTATGATCTTCTTAGAAGCAAGTTAGTTTTTCACACAAGCCATGAAATAGTAAGCTTGTCCTCTTATCAAAATGTTTAGTGTTTCAAACTCTAATCGCAGTCCATAGTTCTTAAGCAAGAGTTCTTATCCTTCCTTAAAACAACTATAAGGTTACATATAAACAATATACAAGAATTATTCTTACAACATGGTAATCAAAAAGTCATAGCAGGGCTGGAGGGATGGTTAAGGCAGTTGTCTGCAAAGCCAAAGGATCCAGGTTAAGCCAGGTACACAAGGTGATGCATGAGTCTGGAGTTTGTTTGCAGTGGCTGATGGCCCTGGCATGCCCATTCTCTCTCTCTCTCTCTCTCTCTCTCTCTCTATCTATCTATCTATCTTCTTCTCTCTCTCTCTCTGTCTCTCAAATAAAATAAAATAAAATGAAAGTTTTTTTTTAAAAAGTCATAGCACACATTCTTTCAGAATAACAGAGTTAACAGTCATAGGTTCTCTTATTTTCAGTGGTTGTCTTTTCGCATTTACACAAATGTAGAATTCAATCCTTCACGGATGATGTATATTAACTTTAGAATATGAAAAGGAGAAATGTTTGTTCCAAGCCTCCGCATCATAAGAAGGAAGTGCACTAGCTGTTTTATATGTTCTCACACTGGCCTCCTCGAAGGACTATTTCATTTTGCATCCTGACTTCACATCTACCAAACACGATTAAAATTCAAATAAAAACCTTGTTTTTTCAAAGTCACATAATTATTATTGACAAAAAATAGAAACTATGTAAAGTTATTGTCTGTGATAAATGTTTGAGGTAAGTAGCTTCTGTTTTCTGCTCTTCTATTAAGAATGGCAATGGAAAATCCTCAAAATAACTATAATTAATGCTTCATTGGTGATGATTCACTTTCCTGTTGACTTTCCAAGCAGTCCCTCTCAGAGAGGAGAAATGAACCTCTGCTTCTGTTTATTTTAGTTAGATTTCCAAATCCACATTCAGTCTTCTGAAGAATTTTAAGAGTACACTTTTAGTACCAATTTATTCATATTATTATCAAAGGTATGGGGTTAGTGGCATTGGGACAATTGAATGACCTTCTTAAAAATAATGCTAGACGGGGGCTGGAGAGATGGCTTAGTGGTTAAGACAATGCCCATGAAGCCTAAGGACCCAGGTTCAATCTCTCTCCAGATCCCACATAAGCCAGATGCACAAAGCACAAGGTTGCACATGCACAATAGGTAGCACAAGTGTCTGGAGTTCAAGTGCAGTGGCTGAGGCCCTTGTATGCCAATTCTCTCTTTCTCTCTGTCTCTCTGTCTCTCTCTCTCAACTAAAAAATAAAATAAAATAAAAAGTTTTAAAATAATGCTAGAGGGGCTGTCCCAGAATCATAGTTGGACTTAATGACACTTTTTCCTACTACATTTGTTATGCTTCCAAAACTAGTAACAGGTGGACCCCAATCCAATCCCAAGGTTTGACCCATCCAAACCTATCAAAAAATGTTTGGGCTAGGGCTGGAGAGATGGCTTAGTGGTTAAGCGCTTGCTTGTGAAGCCTAAGGACCCCGGTTCAAGGCTCGATTCCCCAGGACCCACATTAGCCAGATGCACAAGGGGGCGCACATGTCTGGAGATCGTTTGCAGTGGCTGGAGGCTCTGGCGCGCCCATTCTCTCTCTCTCTCTCTCTCTCTCTCTCTCTCTCTCTCTGTCACTTTCAAATAAATAAATAAAAATAAACAAAAAAAATTAAAAATGTTCATAAAAATGTTTGGACTAAATAGCATAATACTAGAAAAAATAGTTAAAGTAATACCACATTAACAAAGCAAATAGTTATTTGATTTAACAGTTGCAGATAGTACATTTGATATAACCCATCCATAGATTTTTTTAATGATAGCAAAATAACAATATAAAGGAATATTCTTATACTAAAAATGAGAATGGACAAAATGCATAGAATAAACCATCATGAGTATATTGTTCAATATATTCTTATTAAAGTAGACAAAGTAAAGGATACTCATGATCACTGATTCTATTCAACATGCACTGAAAGCTCTGGCTAGTGCTGTGAAATAAGAAAAATATCATAAAGGTTACAAGTAAATACCAAATCATCATTATTGGCAGATAATCTGCTTGTCAGCATACAAAAGTCAAGATCATTTATAACCTCTAAGAGTTCAGTCAGCAAGTTGTTGTGCTATAAAATCAATATACAAAAATCAATTATTTTCTAGCTGGGCATGATGGCGCGCACCTTTAATCCCAGCACACTACAAGCCAGAAAAAAAAAAAAAACAAAACTAAGCATTATGTTTTTCACAAATCACAAAAACTTGACAGGGAAAAGGACTAAATGTGCAATTTATGTGTAATGTTTTGTGGAAAAGTCATAATACATTATTATTGTAGGACACTACAAAGACCTGAAGAGAGAAGTATTCATGTTCACAGATACAAAGCTTTGATGCTACAAGTGATCATCTCCAAAGATGAACCTACAGAAGGAATGCAAATCCAATGAAGACATCAGTAATATTTTTGTATGGCTCGATTCTAAAATCCATTTAGAACAGCAAAAATAGGTGTGTGGAAGAAGAATGTATTGAACCAGTGTGGGGTTAGCCAAGCATATCAGTGAGACAACAGAGGGCACAGAAACAGAATTATAGGTTTTTATATATATCAGACATAGTACTACAAATCATGGAAGGTCTCCACTAGTCAGTAAGTAGTGTTGGAGAAGAAATGGTTGTTAGGAAACAAGTAAAAACTAGATCTCTGCTAAAAAATTCTGAAGAAAAGTTTAAATAATCAATAAAAATATGATAATATATTCAGTTCTACTTCAAGTTAAGGGGATGAAGAATAAAATAACCCTAAGGTACAAACTCAGTCTCATACAGATTATCAAGAACCACTTGGCTTTTCCATAAGCAATTCTACTTTTAGAGAAAGTCCTGCCTGTGTACAACAATGTGCACTAGATTTGGTTTGACAGGATTGTTTATAAGAACAAAAATGTGGAATCCTAAACACTCATCAGCAGCACAAAAAAAATGAATGAATCATGAATGTTCATATCACCAAATATTGCTTGTCAATTAAAATAAAAACTTAGACAAATTTTTTGTTGTTGTTTTTGTTTTTGTTTTTCGAGGTAGGGTGTCACTCTAGCCCAGGCTGACCTGGAATTCACTATGGAGTCTCAGGGTGGCCTCGAACTCACGGCGATCCTCCTACCTCTGCCTCCCGAGTGCTGGGATTAAAGGCGTGCGCCACCACACCCGGCACAAAAGTTATTTTAAACATGTAGTGTAGCAGGCTTGGGAGAGAGTTCAGTCAGTAGCGTGCTTGCTTTTCAAGCATGGATTTGTGTTTTGTTTTGTTTTTTTTCTTTAAGCCAAATGTGGTGGCACATGCTTGTAATTCTAGCACTGGGGAGGCAGAGGCAGGCAGATGCCTAGAGCTGGCTGGTCAACCATCCTAGCTTGATTAGCAAGCTACATAGCAATAAGAGACCCTGTCTCAAAATGGAAATGGACAGCACCTAACAGGAACAACACTCAAGTCTCAAGGTTGTCCTCTGGCCTCCATACACATCTGCACACACTTGTTACGTAGCCAGGCTGACCACAAACTTGTAGCCATCTTCCTGCTTCTGCCTCCAGAGGGCTAGGATTACAGGAGTGTGCAGCAACTTCCAGGCCACCTTGTCTCAAAAAAAAAAAAATAATAATAATAATGATATTTTTCCTTCTGACATAAGATGATGCATTTCACAAGGAATTTTAACTCTGTTTATCAGAAACAGAATGAAGATCAAAGCAACCTTGTTATACCTGCTGTTTTTCACATGCCCTTAACTCAAAATGACTAACATGCTAGAGCACATGTTTTGAGAGAATGTTTCTTTTTAATTCCTTTAGCACTTACTACAACATCACACTTCATATTTTCTGTATGCTTAAAGTATTTCATAGTTTTAAAAGAAAAACTTGGGGCTGGAGAGATGGCTCAGCGGTTAAAGGCACTTGCTTGCAAAGTCTAACAGCCCAGGTTTGACTCCCCAGTACCCATATAAAGCCAGATGCACAAGGTGTCACATGTGTCTGGAGTTCATTGGCAGTGGCAAGAAGCCCTGGTGAGCTCATCTTCTCTTTGTGTCTGCCTCTTTCTCTATGTGTGTGTGTGTGTGTGTGTGTGTGTGTGTGTGTGTCTTAAATAAATAAATAAAATATTTAAAAAAGAAATACGACCAAAAAAAGGGAAACTTGCTTACTTAGACAGGAGTAGTTGTCTGGCAGCAGAGTAAGTGTTAGGAAATAGACAGTAGCCTAAGTGATCAGTCATAAACAAATGAGGACATGTGGGTGACAACAGCAGCAGAAGCTGGTAGACGCCATCATGGAATTGCATGGCTTCACAGGGCCTGGAGAGGAGGTGCTAGAAGCCTGTTATCAGTTGTAAATTTAAACATCATCCTTTTTATTTATAGATGTTTCCTCCATTGAGGAAGCACTAAGGGCTGTACACAGTCAATCAATTGACAAGTTGCTATCTTGGGGCCCAAATAAAGAGATTGTTATTGATGGAGATTTGTGCTCATGGCCAGGGGCCTATCAATGCTTCTAAAACTGGTTGATGGCCCAGCAGCCTGAAGTTTCCAACTTCAGTCAGCGGAGAAGAAGCCTGCTGTGGCAACGCTGAAAAAAGAGGAGAAAACTGGATTCTGTCCTTGCAGATTCGTTCCAAGGGAGACAGGGAAATCCTGAAAGGCACTGAATCTGAGCCAATCTGATTACCAGAGCACTTAGCCATTCTCGGGAGAGGCAAGTAGAGCTCAGAGTCCCAGCAGAAGAGCTCATTTCCAGCAGAGAACCTCCCTGAATTTGAATTTGATATTATTTAGCAACAACTTGTCAAAAGTCGTTCTCATTTCTAGGTTTCTACAGATGTTATGAACATAATAAAGGACACCCGAATATCAATTAAAATTCCATTTTTTTACTGGCAGTAGAAGATACCAACATTAATAACCTACACAGAAAACCCTGGGATATAAAATGACCTCACCAGCACTGTAAGCAATGCAGAAGTCTTGAGCTTTCGTGTGGTGTTTTATGGGTGTGTCAGGCCTACTAGAAGACAAATAGAATTGTAGCATTTAAGGTAAGGAGAAATTGACCTCACTGTGCACAGGAAATGACCATTCATCAAAGATACAGCTACTCTCAGAACCATGGACTTTGTTTCACTGAAGATTCCCCAAGGACAAGCTTAATGACATCAACTCGGAGGATAAATCACCACAGCATGGTTTTAGCCACTGAGATTCAAGAGAAAGATTAATGTCAGCCACTGTGAGAAAATCTATAATTGGGCTGGGGAAATTGCTCAGTGGTTAAGGCACTTGCTTGTAAAGCCCAAGGGCCCTGATTTGATTCCCCAGTACCCACATAAAACCAGATGTACAAGATGGCACATGCATCTGGAGTTTGTTTGTTGATGTAGCTACAGGCCCTAGAGGGCCATTCTCTCTCTCTCTCTCAAATAAATAAATAAATAAATAAATAAATATTTTTTTTTAAAAAAATCTAGCTAGGGGTCGTGGAACATGCCTTTAATCCAGCACTCAGGAGGTAGGAGGATTGCCATGAGTTCAAGGCCACCCTGAGACTACGTAATGAATTACGGGTCAGCTTGGGCTTGAGCAAGACCCTACCTTGAAAACTAAAAATAAAAAAGAAAATCCATAATTAAATATCTGTAAATATGGATTTCTTCCTATGCTTTAAACCCTTGGGCTGTTAAAAGATGCTCAAAGATGGACTGAAGCAGAAAGAATAAGAGGAAGATCAGAGACAAAATTTAAGACCGGGTTGGGGTATGCATAAGAACCCATCTTAGCCAAGAAGAGTTGACCAGGCTTATTGAAAAATTGAAATGGAATCCAAACTCAAGTGCTGAGAAGAAGTGACAGTTGAGTGTTCAGCACCAAATGAAACATTTCTATCACACTCTCCAAGGCTCATGTGGAAGATGTGGCAGAAAGAATGTAAGAGCCAAAGGAAGGAGAGGAGTGCTTTAAAACATTGTCTTCCACACACAAAGTGGCAATTGCATCCATGACCTCATAGCAGCTACACAAGAACTGCATAATATTGGGCCCATTAACATGTTGTCATAGATGATGAAGGAAGGAAAAAAGTAACACCAAAATAGAAGAGGGACTAGAGGGAAAGAAGAGAGTGTTCAGTGGATCAGGGATAGGGTTGGCAGGCTTGTGGAGAAATGCCTTCAACCACTGAGCCAACTCCCTAGTCCCCTAGTTTGTTTTTTAATTGTTTTTATTAGTGCGTTCTACTTTCTTTCTATGATCAGTAGTTGATAATCTCAAGAGA
Organism: Dipus sagitta; assembly: GCA_036346955.1. Classification (NCBI taxonomy): domain Eukaryota; kingdom Metazoa; phylum Chordata; class Mammalia; order Rodentia; family Dipodidae; genus Dipus; species Dipus sagitta. The sequence goes on from CM070771.1 coordinate 161,307,778, forward strand.
AAGCTGCCCACAAAAATAATTTAAACCATAAAATAATAAATAAAAACTAAAAGAAGGAGTGGAGGAGATGGCTCACTGGGTAAATTGCTTGCCACACAAGCTTGAGGAACTGAATTTGATATCTCTCCCCACCTCTTTCTCCTTGCAAATAAATAAATAAATGATATTTTTAAAAAATTCATACTGAGGGCTGGAGAGAAGGCTTAGCAGTTAAGGTACTTGCCTATGAAGCCTAAGGACTCCTGTTCAAATCCACCAGATCCCACTTAGCCAGACACAACAGTGACACAAGCGTACAATGTCATGCATGCCCACAAGGGGAACACACACATCTGGAATTAGTTCACAGTGGCTGAAAGGCCCTGGCGTGCCCATTCTCTCTCTTTCTCTCTCTCTCTCTCTCTTTCCCTCTTTCTCTCTCAAAAAGAACTTTAAAAATGCATAATGAGTGATGATGACAGGTGAGAATGGCAAGTGAGAAAAATGCATAGTAAATTTAAGGTGTTCCTGGGCTATAGCAAGACCCTACCTCAAAAAGCAAAACAAGGGGTGGGAGGGGCTGGAGAGATGGCTTAGCAGTTAAGGTACTTGCCTTCAAAGCCAAAGGACCCAGGTTCAATTCCCCAGGACCAATGTATGACAGATACACAAGGTACCCATGTGCCTGGAGTTCATCTGCAGTGGCTGGATGCCCTGGTGCATCCATTCTCTCTCTCTCTCTTTCTCTCTCTCCCTCCCTCTCTCTCCCTCCCTCCCTCTCCCTCTCCCTCTTTCTCTCTCAAAAAGAACTTTAAAAATGCATAATAGGTGAGAATGGCAGGTGAGAAAAATGCATAGTAAATTTAAGGTCATCCTGGGCTACAACAAGACCCTACCTCAAAAAGCAAAAAAGGGGGGAGGGGCTGGAGAGATGGCTTAGCAGTTAAGACACTTGCCTTCAAAGCCAAAGGACCCAGGTTCAATTCCCCAGGACCAATGTATGACAGATGCACAAGGTACACATGTGCCCGGAGTTCATATGCAGTGGCTGGATGCCCTGGTGCATCCATTCTCTCTCTCTCTCTCTCTCTCAAATAAATAAATTAAAATTAAAAAAATTAAAAAGGCAAGCATAGTGGTGCATGCCTCTAATCCTAGCCCTGGGGAGGCAGAGATAGGGAATACTTGGGACTCACTGGCTAGCTAGATTAGCTGAGTTGGAGAGTTCTAGGTTCAACAAAGAGACCATGTCTCAAAGAATAAGATGGAGAGTGATTGAATAGTACACCTGACATTTATCTCTGGCCTCCACATACATGCACACACATATATGCACAGACATATACACATGAACCTGACATAAACACATGCATATCCACATGGTATTTATCACAACAAATGAACAAATCACTGTGTAGAAACAAAAGAAATATGAAAAAGAAGGCAATATGATTCATCCAAAAGTTCACCACTCAATAACAGAATCTGAAGATCTAAAATGGTTAAAATTCCAGACAAAGAATTCAAAGGCCTAACTTTAAAAATACTCAATGAACTTTAAACATATATGAGTATAGTAAGGATGCCAATTCAGGACCAGATGAGAAAGTCAGAAACATGGGTTAGAAATTCAGCAAAGAAAATGGGATTCTGGGGAGGCAGGGGGAAGAAGAAGATTGTTGGAAATGAGAAACTTAATCAAATTTAAAACCACAGTAGAAACATCACCAATAGACTTCATCAAGCAGAAGAAAGAATATTAATGGCTCAGCAGTTAAGGTGCTTGACTGTAAAGCCTGATGCCCTGGATTCACTTTCCCAGTATCCACATGAAGCCAGATATAGAAAGTGGTGCATGCATCTAGAGTTTATTTGCAGCAGCTAGAGGCCCTGTTTCTTTCTTTTCTCTCTCTCTCTCTCTCTCTTTCTCTCTCTCTCTCTCCTCTTTCTCTTTCTCCTTGTAAATAAAAAGAGAGCTTTAGGTCAGGAGTGGTGACACCCACCTTTAATCCCAGCACTTGGGAGGCAGAGGAGGATTGCTGTGAGTTTGAAGCCTCCCTGAGACTACACAGTTAATTCCAGGTCAGCCTGGGCTAGAGTGAGACCCTACCTCAAATAAAGGAAAGAAAGAAAGGAAAGGAGGGAAGGACGGAGGGAGGGGGGAGGCAGGAAGAAGGAAGGAAGGAAGGAAGGAAGGAAGGAAGGAAAGATATTAAAATCTGCAAGAGAAAAACACCAATTACTTACAAAGGCAAATTCATCAGAATTACATCAGACTTCTCCCCAGAAAAGTTAAAAGCCAGGGAAGTAGGGAATGAAATGTTTCAAGCCTTGAGAATAAGTCTTGTGTCAACCAAGACTACTGTATCCAGAAGAGCTATCCCTTAACATCAGTAATAACATAATAAGAAAGGAGAAATAAAGATCTTTCAAGATGTACACGAACTGATTTGTGACCACCAAGCCAGAATTTTAAAAGATATTCAAAGGAATCCTCATACAGGTAAGGAGAAAAGAAATTCCACATGTATTTACTCAATGAATATTCATTAGGATGGGTATAAAAAAAAAACCAGAAAATAGCTGAGTGTGGGCAAGAATGTTTAAAATGTAAAATGGTACAGACCCAGTAGAAAACAATATGACAGTTCCTTAAGAATCAAAAATACAGGGTTGGGGAAATGGCTTAGTGATTAAAGTACCTGGTTGCTTGCAAAGTCTAAGGGCTTAGGTTTGATTCCCCAGTAATCACATAAAATCAGACACAAAAAGTGGCACATACATCTGAAGTTCATTAGTACTATGACATGGATAACATTTTACATCAATAGCGAGAGAATAGATTATTTAAGTACTGTTGACACAACTGAACAGTCATTTCCTAAGACTAAAATTTCTAAGTCTTCACACAAAAATCACAAACAAGACCTACAGAAATTAAAATAAGCATCTCTGAATCTAGGTACTCAACAACAACAAAATAAACATAGAATACCACAAGTTCTCAAATACTATGTAGCAGTTACCTTCTTGCTGATGATGAACTAAAACACTTGACCCGAACCAGCTCATGGAAGGAAATGGTCATTGTTTCAAAGGGAAGTTTCAACATGGTGGGGAAAGCATGGCAGGAGCAGACATCTGCGCATCACATCTCCACAGCAGCACGGAGGACGTACAGAAAATTATCTAAGTGTGGCAAGCAAAACACATTTAAACCTGTCCTGGCTGGGCATGTTGGCACACACTTTTAATCCCAGCACACGGGAAGCAGAGGTAGGAGGAGCACCTCATGGTGCTTTGAGGCCACCCTGAGACTCCATAGTGAATTCCAGGTCAGCCTGGACTACAAAACCCTACCTGGGGGGGGGGGAGGAGAAAAACTGTCACTAGTGACATACTTCCTCCAGCATGGCTTCACCAGCTGGGGATTAAATATGAGGCTTAATCAGAAACACATGAAGCTGTGAGCAACATTTTACATTCAAGCCTCCACCACACGCTATTAGTAATAAGTACATGAATAAGACATAGGATGCCTTATAGAAAAAAGTGCAAGTTCTCTCATATTTGCTTATTTGTTTGATTCATTCTTTTCTTGTTTTGTCCATTTAATCCACCTGTATTGAGCCCTTGGTTAGTGCCAGCCAGCACCATCCCAAGACATTGTAATGTCTGGAGATTCAACATGTCCTGAGGTATCAATCATGTTTCTCCTATAGTAGTATCTAGCTAGAGTCAGCTGACAGAGTGCTGTTTTATCTCATCTTTCTCAGCAACACAAACCCTGCCCTACCCTAGAATCAGAGCCCAGGCTCTGAAGTAGGGAAGATTATGGGATTAAACTAGGAGATAAATCAACACCCAAGTCAAGGCGTCACTGCCTGACCACGTGACAACACATCTGGACCTCCTCAGCACCTCCTCCTGATGCCCTGAGGCTGGCTGCACTCCTCATATGGTCCTGTGGTTGGAAAGGTCTTCCATGGGCACTTCCTCGGACATAAGCAAAGCAGACAAAATGTGTATCTTCACTTTCTACTAATTCTGGAATCAACATCACCTTGTGTTTTCAAATCATTTGTCAGTCATACATCCTTTAATAATATGTATGGAGGAAAACTGGAAATTTACTTCTGGAAGTTGCCCGAAACAGTCACAACAAAATAACAAATGCTACATTCTTGCAAAAGTCAGTTTATTAAGACTACATCATTTTACAAGAAAATCAGAAGTTGGCAACTAAGGCGTTGCTGATTCAACAGATTATTTTCATCAAACTTTAAAAGGTTTGCTCACTTTTCATTTAATTAGATAATTTAATACTCACAGCCTTCTATGCACACAATTAGTATAAAATTTGGGCACTATAAAATGTTGGGGGAAATCCTATTATCAGTCATATTGATAGTTCAGATGACTTGTCAATCTTTATAGTATGGTCATGGCAACCTGGGATTTGAAATCACATAAAAACAGAAAGCTATGTGCTTTAAACCTTGCCTGGAATGCCTAATAACAGTCGGTACAGCTGTGATCTATTGCTGCCACCAACAGGTCACTGTCAGAAAATGGTATTTTCCATTTTGCTTTTTGTTTGGTTTCCAACTCATCTACAGATATTTCTTGACCACCAAACTCTTTACTCAAAATGATGAATTAAAGTAGTGTAACATATCTTTCATGAGTGTCCAGTAGCTTTTTTTTTTTCTCTTAGAAATAAACCTCCTTCTCTAGTCCTACATTTTTCTTCATAAGACTTCAAATCCGCGGGCTGGAGAGATGGCTCAACAATTAAAGCACTGGCTTACAAAGCCTGATGGTCTGGGTTCAGTTCCTGAGCACCCACATAAAAGCCCTGATGCAAAGTGGCTCACACTTCTCCCCCCAACACACACATATACATGCAAATAAATAAATAAATAAATAAGATTTTTAAAAAGATCTCAAATCCTTGTTCATGAGATCATTTTTTTTTTGTAAATAAAACTTAATGTATAACTTGTAGAGCCCATCACACTGACTGCTACAAGGTATTCCTTAAATTTTCATTTAGCATGTAAGTCATGCATATAAGCCAATTCTAAAGTCATATTTATTTGCAACTAGATCCAGCTCTTGTGGAAATAATTTACCTGCTAGGTCTAAATTTACTCCCTTGTAAAACAGGAATGATACCTATGTCTTATGATTGTCAAGAGGAATAATGAAATATATATATATATATATATATATATGGAAAGAGAGAGAGAGAGAGTTAGCAAAATGCCTGGCACATAGCAATTAATAATTTGTTACAATAATAACAATTATTATTATAGGAGAGTGCAAATTTTAAGTGGGATACATACAATCAGAAGCCAAATAAATGGAATTCTGACTAGAGCCTCCAGAGCTGCCAACTCCAAGTCAAGAGCTTGAACCATTGTACTGCAAGAATGCTGCCTTTCTATTTGCTTAATTAGTATAAAGGCTCTGGTTTCTTTGGGGTAAATACAAACTAGCTAAAAACATGATGCTTTTAAAACTGAAGTTCTTTATAAGCCCAGAGTTATATAAATCACTATGGTGCCTGGACAGCTTTACAATACCTATCATTTTTTAAAAATTTTTTTCTTCATTTTTATTTATTTATTTGAAAGTGACAGACAGAAAGAGGCAGAGAGAGAGAGAGAAAATGGGTGTGCCAGGGCCTCCAGCCACTGCAAACAAATACCAGATGCATGCGCCCCCTTGTGCATCTGGCTAACGTGGGTCCTGGGGAATCGAGCCTTGAACCAGGGTCCTGAGGCTTCACAGGCAAGTGCTTAACCGCTAAGCCATCTCTCCAGCCCACAATTTTCTTCTCATTGAATGGCAAAAGTAGCCTGTCATTTATTTGCTGGCCTAGTTTTTGTAATTTTATTTATTTATTTACTTACTTACTTACTTATGACAGAGAGAGAGAATAAAAAAAGAATGGGCATGCCAGGGCCTCTTACCCTCTGCAAGCAAGCTCCTGACACATGCTCTACTTTGTGCATCTGGTTTTATACTGAGTACTAGGGAATCAAATCCAGGTCACCAGGCTTTGTAAGTAAGCTCCTTTAGCCACTGAGTCATCTCCCCAGTACCATTTACTTGTTTTTGAGACAGAGTCTCACACTGTAGCACACTGGCTTCAAACTCATGACAATCGTTTTGCCTAGCCTCCCTCATGCTGGGCTTACTGGAATGAATCAATATGCCTGGATTACCAAGGTGCTGTCTTTATAAACTGTCTCTTCCCTATGATGACCATTTCCTTTGCTATGCAGAGGCTTCTTAATTTTATATGATTCCACTTGCCAATTCTTGGGTCATTCCCAGTGCTGTTGTGTTTTTCAGAAAGCCCTTGCCTACATCTTTGACTTGAAGTGCATTCCCTGCTTTCCTCTAGAAGCTTCAAAGTTTTGGGTCATACATTAATGTCTTTTATCCATTTTTAATTGAGTTTTGTGAAGGGTGAAGATATGGATCTAGATTCATTCTTCTTCATGTAGATATACAGTTTTCCCAGCACCATTTATTGAAGAGGCTATCCTTTTTCCGGTGTATATCATGTCAGTTACTTTCATGTTGCTAGAACGAAATACCCTACCAGAAGCAGCATGAGGAAGGAAAGGGTTTATTTTTGGCTTAGAGTTGAGAGGGGAAGTCCATTCTGACAGGGAAAGCATGGCAGGCTTGGGAAGCCAGTACCACATCATCACATTGGAAGGGAGAAAATAGAGAGAGGATAATGAGAGAGAGAACAACACATGGGGCCCAGATGTAATTCCAAGGCCCAGACCTCAGTGACACACTTCATCCAGCAACGCTCCACTTCCTGAAGGTTGTACAACCTTCCCAAACAACACCACTTTGCTGTATCAAGTATTTAAATATATGAGGCCATGGAATCATTTTACATTCAAACCATCATATCTATCTTTGATACTTCTGTCAAAAATCAAGTGGGGGCTGGAGAGATGGATTAGCAGTTAAGGCACTTGCCTGCAAAGCCAAAGGACCCTAGTTTAAATCCCCAGAACCCACATAAGCCAGATGTACAAGGTGGCTCATGCACCTGGAGTTCGTTTACAAGCAGCTGGAAGCCCTGGTGTACCCATTCTCTTTGTACCTGCCTCTCTCTCTCTCAATCTCTCTCTCTCTCTCTCATAAGTAAATTAATGTGTTTTTAAAAATTAAGTGGCTTGCTGGAGAGATACTTGCCTTTGAAGCCTAAGGACCAGGTTTGATTCCTCATTTCCCAGTACCCACGTAAGCCAGATGCACAAGGTGGCACAGGTGTTTGGGGTTTATTTGCAGTGGCTAGAGGCCCTGGCATGCCCATTCTCTCTCTCTCTCTCTCTATAAATAAATAAATTTTTTTTAAAAATAAAAAGGGTATTAAGATAGAATGGGGAGAAGAGCTTGGGAGAGTGAGGAGGCTGTGCTCTAGAGATATGATCTACTTTCCAAAAAAAAAAAAAAAAAATCAAGTGGTTATTCAATGTGGGTTCATTTCTGGATCTTCTATTCTATTCCATTTGTCTTCATGTCTGTTTTGTCCCAGGATCACAGTTTTTGTTACTATAGCTCTATAGTAATAATAATAATAAAAAAATATCAAGCTTTGAGATACTCTTAACATTGCTCTTATTGCTTAGGGTTGCTTTGTCTATTGGGATCTTTTGACACAAAGCTACCTTTCTTTTTGTTTGTTTATTTTTGAGACAGAGTACTCATGCTTGTGCAGGAAGTGCACTTAACCACTGGGCCATCTCTCCAGCCCCCTAACTACCTTTGAACTTTACCTGTAATCACACACCTACAAATCCCATCTCCATAGATAATATGCCAGTGAGCAACTGATCTCAAAAGCCATTTTTTTGTGTCTTCACTACAAAATGTACTCCAGCAATGGCCTCTTCCTGTCCTACATTCTTTTTCCACACTCCTTTCACAACTGAATGCTGCTAAATAGTTGCCAAGTGTCTATTCACTACAGGCAAGACCCCAGAAAAGCCCAGAATAAACTGTGGCAGAAGCATGGTTGGCATTTAAAGAACAGCAAAATGGAGACTGGAGCTGCAGCACAGTAGTGAAAGGGAAATGAAGTCAGAAAGATACTGGGGCCAGATTGAGCAAGATAGTGACTGATGACTTTTATATACCAACCCCTTATATGAGCCAGGATGCCCTCCGCGTACACAAAGCTGTGTGTGGGTTCTCCTTACTGCCTGTGGACTGTGGTGTAAGCCATACAGCCCAATTCGCTACATGCAGGTGAGCACCTGAGTTTGGATCCTTGGGACCCACATAAAAAGGAACATGCTATATGGAGCTTCTGTAATCCTAGTGAGACTTTGGTGAGAAGGACACAGAGACAGAAGAGTCTCCTGGAAGTTCATAGTCTAGCTGGCCTGCCAAACTCAGCAGTGTGCAATAACCATCTTTATCAAACAAGGTAGAAGGCAGAACCAACACCTGAAGTGTCCTCTGACCTACATGTGAAAACCTGTACTCACACACATAAATTCTCTCTCTCTCTCTCTCTCACACACACACACACACACACACACACACACACACACACACAAGTGGATACTCCCAGTATTGGGTGACATGTATCCAGCACCCCAGACATTTGTCAATGGACTTCTTTACACATCCACAGGGTCCTCAGTGTGGCCCATAGCCGGGTCTTACCAATTAGACTATTTCCTGAGATCTGAACAGGGTTTTTTGTCCCCACTTCATTCACATCTTTTTGCTGTGTTATACTCAGCCACACCCAAAACCCAGAAAATCGTCAGACATCTTGAGATGCACCAAGCCAGTGATTACTCTTCTACCAGTCCCTTATCCCAGCTGGATGCCCTTGACATCGCCGGAGCTGGGGGGGGGGGTCCTCTTTACTGCCTATGGACCCTGGTGTAACCCCTGAGGTCTAATCTTAGCTTTGTCACTAAGCGGATGCGCAAAGGTCAAGAAGGAAGAAACCCACAACAGCCGCGGCAGCCCTAGTGCCACCTTTCTTGCTGGCCCCCAAATTAGAAGCTAATTTTCTAGGCTGACCCCAGGGAGGAATCTGGTTGTCCGCATCCTGATCGAGTCTAATAAAGCTTCATATGAAGCACAAGGCTTCCTGGATGATTTCCTGGAGCGCCTGTCATCCAAAGGGGCTGAGTGAATGAAGAGAGATTAGGGCAGCCAGCTCAGGGTAACACAGCTGACCGCGTCTGCTTTGCCAGTGATTGAATTTTAAAGTATGAACAGGATTAGGAGGATAAAGGTTAATATGAAGCCCCACTGCGACGGTTTTGCTTACAGTAGAAAACAGTCATTACCACGTTAACGTTTCCAAAGTGCTGATACAAGCCGCAGACTATTAGCATTAGTGCTGCTCTCACTGTAACGAATTCAATGACGGTGATATAAATAATCACACTCAGCCCCAAAATTGAAATCAAGCCCAGCATGCCGAAAATAAACACAAACAACAAACCACCTAGCCTCTTTGCAAATCCCTCTTGTAAAGTACTTTTTTCAAAGCTCACTCGGTACCTGATTCCCTACCACCCCCAGTGGTCTAGTGAACGAGCCTCCATCCATTGATAGTCAGTAAGGTTGTGTTCACTGTCCATTATGAAGGGAACATGCTTTCTGCCACCCTTTCAGGGAACTCAGATAACTCCTCCATTCTGTTTGCTCCTATATTCACTTCAGCACTTTGGAGAAGAGTGACTTATCTCACTAATAATTTTACCAAGAATAAATTAATACAAATTAAGTGAAAGCCGGTATATAATTTTGCAACTGAGCCCTTAAAGGGAAGACTTGTCATTCTCTTTCCTGTTAACTAAAATGCAGTACATGCAAGAGCCTGACTGGACAAGGCGAAAGGTTCAAAATAAGAACTGACCAGCAGCACAGAGCACCAGAGACTTCTTGAGGACTGCAAAATTCCACATCAGTCTATACTGCCAACTCAGACTTTTATCTAAGATATAAACTGACCTGCTGTGGTGGCACACACCTGTAATCTCAGCACTCAGGCGATAGAGGCAGGAAGCTTGAGAGTTCAAGGTCAGCCTGGACTGTATAACAACTCTCTCTCTTTCTCTCTCTCTCTCTCTCAAATAAATAAATAATTAGTAGGGAGGGTGGAGAGAGAATTATACAAAAGTTAAAACAACATGAATCAGTTCCATAGAAACCCTCATTCTGGCTGGTTTTCTATGAGATATTACCACTAATATAGGGGAGGGGGGATGGTCCAGACAGAAGGTGGAAAAAGTTTAACTCTAAAACCACAGACTCTGGGTAGAGTATTCCAAGCCCAGAATTGGGTTACCCCCACATTAAACTGTTGGCCAGGGAAACCTATACAGTCCCCAAAACAATGTAGGTTAATGCCAAACCACTTGATTACCCTTACTGATGAAAACACCACAGGCTGTGGTCCCAGGACATCAGATTTCCATGCTGGAACTGAAAGAGAAACTAGCTCCCTCCTGGCTAGCCCTCATAGTGCTGGAGAGCCCTGCAGGAGCCACTGGAGGACAATGATCACCAACAGCATGAATAAGCAGGAGATCCTGCAGACTATGAAATCAACCAGCTGGACAAGAAGTACATACTTGTGCAATAGTGGCACACAGCCTCTGTGGGTAATCAATTGGTCTCTGATTGAATATGAGGCATGCTCAGTGCAAGAACTCGTATCTTATACTGGAAACCAAGTCAGAATCCCATGGTCTGGAAACCCAGACTTCAAAGAGAAGCTCCCACTGCTCTCTAGAGAAGAAGAGTGGGCTTGCACACCAAAAAAAAAAAAAAAAAAAAAAAAAAAACTCAAATAAATTTGCATACCCCCTTTACCAAGCTGCTCTCCCTTTGGTTTGGAGAATCTGCTTTATTTTATAGATGGCAGAGAAAACAGAGAACCAATATTGTGTTATCAACAAGACAAGAAAATTGCTGACTGCCCACCACAAGACATGCCACCTCTACCACATCTGCCAGGGCCCAGGAGAAGTTGCAGAGGAGGCAGTAACATGAATACTGCTCTTACTGATAGCCTGACAACCAGTTTCAGGGAGATGGTGACAGATATGATGATCAATCAAAAACTATCCAAAGCAGCGATCCAGAGGCTACAGAGAACTCAACACTAAATCAGACTGCCAACAAGCCTGCCATGGCTCAGGGAACATTGCAGAACAGGGGGTGGAAAGAGTGTAAGAGCCACAAAGTGGGTCCCCCGCTACTCCACAGGCCTTCATGACCCCACAGTGAATACCGTAACCCCACTGAGGAGGACCTCCAGGGTAACAGGATCAGAGGCAAGGAGATAAGAGAGATTATCCTCTTATAATTTATATGATATAAAATTAAATTAAGGGCTGATGACATAGCTTAGCAGTTAAGGCACTTGCTTGGGAAGCCTAAGGACCCATACTTGATTCCCCAGTATTCACATAAGCCAGATGCACAGGGGTGGCACATGCATCTGGAGTTCATTTGTGGTGGGTGAGGCCCTGGCATGCCCATTCTCTCTCTCTTTCTCTCTCTCTCCCTCCCTACCAAATAAGTAAATAAATATTTTTAAATTAAATTTAAAAAAGAATGACTTTTAAAAAGAGCAATGAGATATAAAATGAACAGAAAGTAAATTAAATAATTGAAGAAAAGCAAGTCATGATTTATACTTATAAGTTAAATTTGAATTCATCCACATTGACTCACTAAATGAGCTAGAGTACTTGGAAAATTTTCTAGCACATAATGAATAATGCATAGCTTCTGTTAACTAAAAATAAAATGAATAAGAATGAATGGTACAGGCTGGGGAAATGGCTTAGTGGTTAAGGTATTTGCCTGTGAAGCCATAAGGACACCAGTTCAATTCCCCGGGACCCACATAAGCCAGATGCACAATGGGGCACATGTGTCTGGAGTTCATTTGCAGTGGCAGAGGCCCTGATGCACCCATTCTCTCTTTCTCTCTGCCTCTTCCTCTCTCTCTTTCTTTGTCAAAATAAATACATAAAATAAAAAAGAATAAATGGTATGATGGTTGATTTTGTGTTACATTGGGTAGGCCATTGTGCTCACACATTTGAGCAAACACCAATCTAGACATTTTGTGAAGATATTTCTTAGGTTTGATTAACATTTAGGGTCAGGTGATTTTAATAAAACTACCCTCCATAATGCTGAGTGGACTTCATTCAAACAGTTGAAGGTCTTAGGAGTAAAGGCTGTGATTTCTCAGAGAACAAGAACTTCTGCCTGAGTTTACAGCCTGCTGAACAGGGAGGGAGGGTGAACTCTCATACTAGTTCTGTGTCTCTGAAGAACCCTAATAGAAATGGAAAGTTAAAATAGGTCAGCACTGGAAACCACTGGAATTTGTATTTCTTGAAAGCATGAGTGTGGGATAAGGGATGAGACTAGGAACTTTGTTCCACAAGACTTCCCATTCCTGCCCTCCTCTCACAGAACCAAGGATAACAGCCACAAGGTCACACATGTTCCACCACCCTCCTTCTCTCGCAGCTGATTTGCAGCAGACAATGAAAAGGACCATACCGAGATGCATCCCAGGTCAGCAGCAAAATGCTGACAGGTGCAGGAGTTCTTTGGAGGTGAAGACAACGCCCTGAAATCAGACAATGGTGATGGCAGTTGGCAAATGTTCTAAATGCCACTAAATTCTTCATTTAAAAATGAAGGATTTTATGTTACATAAATTACACATGAATAATTTTTTTTTAGTAGGGAATATTTTGTTGTATGAATTTCTCTTGTGGTGCTGGAGCTCTAACCTGGGGCTTTCTGAATGCCAGGCAAGCACTTCTACCATTGAGCCATACCCTGGCCCTGTCAAAAATTGTGCATCAGGCCTGGGAAAATGGCTTAGCCATTAAGGCATCTTCCTGAGAAGCCTAAGGATCTGCATAAGCCAGATGCACAAGGGGATGCATGGATCTGGAGTTCGTTTGCAGTGGCTGGAGGCCATGGTGCACCCATTCTATCTTTCTCTCTGCCTCTTGCTCTCTCTCTCTCTCTCTCTCTCTCTCTCTCTCCCTCTCAAATAAATAAATAAATAAAATATTTTTTAATTGCAAATCAGGAGAAACGGTATGAGTTTGAGGTCTGTCTAGGCTACATAATGAGTACCAGACCAGCCTGGGCTCCATAGCATCCTGTCCCAAAAAAATTGCAAATGAAACAAGTACCTCCATCTCCTTCCTCCCAGAGCCTGCTTACAGAAAACACATTCTCCCTGATATCAGAAAGCTTACCAAGAAAATATCTCCTCATGGGTACAACAGAGTTATTGGGTAACAGATGTGAAGCCAAATCCATTCCATCTACGCTTTCAATAAAGAAAAGTTTTTTTAGGTTTTTATTTTTATGTATTTGAGAAAGAAGGAGAGAGGGAGAGAGAGAGAGAGAGAGAGAGAATGGGCATGCCAGAGCCTCCAACCATTGCAAGCAATTTCCAGACACAGGTGCCACCTTGTGCATCTGGCTTACATGGGTCCTGGGGAATCGTACCTGGGTCCTTTGGCTTTGCAGGCAAGCACTTTAACTACTAAGCCATCTCTCCAGTCCTAAAAATGATATTTTGACCTCTTCGTTTCCCATCCTTAAAATGCTATAAAGCTAAAGAAACCTCAGAACTGATGACTCCCACTTACTGAGGTTGTCCACACCCTCAGTCTTGTCTCACATGACCCCATGCATTGCATGTACAGAATGACTGAGACATTTGAAAGCCTTACCTGGAGTCATAAAACCTATGTTCAGCTTTGGTAATCAGTGCCTTCTTGTTACTGATCCTGCATATTTTCTTAAAGATGGGTAGGCTTAGAGCTGGGTGCAACCCATATACAACATATCTTGAGTTGATCAACGATTTGAAAACAATGGTGATACAATCAAATAAATTTAACATTAATTGTGAAGTGTCATTTTTATTGTTCTGTGGCAAGTGGTTTGTCTGTGTATCAAATATTTCCACCAAGACTAAAATTAAAGACAAAGATGTTGAGATGGGCTTTCTCTTTACCCTATACTATGTCCTTAACCTCTAACCCCATCCTTAAAACATCCTTAAGAGAAAGCTGGTTGGTTTTTGCCTCAATTAAACCTGACCTGGACCACGCAGCCACCATTAGGTGACCTTCTTATGGCTTCAGAGTTGCCTGTGCACATCACAATCATCTTCTATGGGTATGTCCACTTCAATGCAATATGAATTCTGAGGCAAAGGATCAACTCTTGGGTATTTTTGCATTCCTGGAACCTGGTACAGCATCTGTTGCAAAGAAAATGTTTAATAAATGAGTTAAAAGTCTCAATAAACTGGCCACACGTGGTGGTGCACACCTTTAATCCCAGCACTCGGAAGGTAGAGGTAGAAGGATCACTATGAGTTTGAGGCCACCCTGAGTATACATAGTAAAGCCAAGTCAGCCTTGGTTACAGCAAGACCTTACCTTGAAAAGAAAAATGAAAATAAAAGGAAAGGAAAGGAAAGGAAAGGAAAGGAAAGGAAAGGAAAGGAAAGGAAAGGAAAGGAAAAGAAAATAGAAAAAGAAAAAATGCTGGGCATTGTGTAGCATGCCTTTAATCTCAGCACTTGGGAGATAGAGGTAGGAAGATTGCCATGAGTTTGAGGCCACCTGGAGGCTATATAATGAATTCCAAGTCAGCCTGGGCGACTGGGCGAGACACTACCTGGGATTTTTTTTTAAATAAAAATAAAATTAAAAAAGGAAGGTAGGAAGGAAGGGAAAAAGATGAGGCCTGGCATGGTGGCACACGCCTTTAATCCCAGCACTCGGGAGGCAGAGGTAGGAGGATCACCATGAGTGTGAGATCACCCTGAGATTACATAGTGAATTCCAGGTCAGTTTGGGCTAGAGCGAGACCCTACCTCAAAAAAAAAAAAAAAAGTTCTCAATAAAATGATACATGCATCATAATATCAATACTTGGGATTGTTTCTAAAACTGTTATCTTATGCAGAAGGTGGGTTTGTTTCATTAGTCTGGTTAGGACATAAAGGCTTATTTCTATTTTAAATTTTTTACAATACTTATATATGAGTGAAAAGGAATTGATTGGTTTGCTTACTTTTGTGCTTAAGAATTTAATCATTTGGGCTGGAGAGATTGCTTAGTGGTTAAGGCGTTTGCCTGCAAAGCCAAGGGACCCAGGTTTGTATTCCCCAGGACCCACATTAGCCAAATGCACAAGGGGGCGCATGCATCTGGAGTTTGTTTGCAGTGGCTGGAGGCCCTGGTGTGCCCATTCTCTCTCTCACTCCCTCTTTCTCTGTCAAATAAATAAATAAAAATAAAAATATTTTAAAAAAGAATTTAATAATTTGGTGTATTAACTACAAGCTAGTGCATTTGTGAATGCATAGAGTCAGATGCTAAAGCTTACACTAAAAAAGATCCCTCAACGTCACAGGCACTATATCCAATGCAATTCATACTCTACAAACAGATTGATCTTTTTCTATTTGTTGTTGTTGTTGTTGTTTTCAAGGTAGAGTCTCATACTAGCCCAGGCTGACCTGGAATTCACTATGTCATCCCAGGCTGGCCTCGAACTCACAATGATCCTCCTACAACTGCCTCCAAACTGCTGGGATTAAAGGTGTGCACTACCACATCTAGCTTTCTATTTTTTGGTGTATGTGTGTGTAGGTGCATGTGTGAACACGTAGGCACTTATAGTGCCTCCTCCTCCTCCTCCTTTGGGTTTTGGTTGTTGCCTTCCACCTTGTTTGAGGCAGAGTCTCTCATTCACCCATGCATTTGCCTAGCCAGCCCACATATTTCTGGGAAATTCTGTCTCTGCCTCTCTTCTTGCCAGTGGGATAACAGATGCCCCATTGCAGTGTCTGGCTTTTATTTAGGTGCTGGGGAGCTGAACTTGGGTATTCACAGAAGTTTATTTTTGTTCACCTTGAGCATAACATTCATATCTTACAAATTCCTACCTTGTTCAAATCCCAGATGTTTAATGAATTTCTTGAAGAGAAAAAGTAGTGCTAGACAGTCACATTGGTTCATCTTCCTTGCATATATACACCTATTGCAGGTCTGATGAAATCATGGGGTAAGACAGGGTAATAATGCACTGGAAAGAACTTAGAGTTTTGAGTTGAAAGGGAAGTGGGAGTGTTCAGGTTTCAGATCTGTCCCTGAACGATCTGGAAAAGTCATTTCATCTCTCTAAGCCTTCAATCTGTAAGACAGAGATAATAGAAGACTTGTTCCTTCTAACTCCCAGCACTGTTGTGAGAAACAAACTTAGAAAAGCTAAACAAATGTAGGTTATCAATTATGTTTCAGGCACTCAATTTTTATATGTTCATTTTTAGTCTGCTTCAGAAGATTTTTGGTCCTACCTTGAAGTATGATTTTCATTTATGTTTTATTATCAGATGTCATATTATTATATTATTTGTGACTATACTGCATGCATAATAAAAATAGAGCTCCATAAATACTTAATGTATCATATTATCTGAGGGAAATAAGCATAGATTGATATTCCTATATGTTTTCTTTAAAGAAATATAGCAGTTATGTTTGCTCTACTCAGATGCTAAACAATGGTATATATATCTATATTAGTCAGATTTGCACAGAGAAAAAGAACCAACAAAGGAAGCAGAGATTGCCATGGAGAGGGATTTATTATAATTTGTTCATAGGCTCATAGAAGCCAATATAGAAGTCCAACAATGTGCCTTATACAAGCTAGAGAACAGGAAAGCCAGTAGTACAATTCAGTCTGTCCAAAGACCTAAGAACCAAGAGAGCCGCCGCTGTGCATTCTAAACCAAGTCTAAAGGCCTAAAAGGGAAGGAGGGGAGAGTTGAATACTAATCACTAACATGATAGTATTAGGAGGCAAGGCATTTTGGCCAAAGAGCAGCCCCTTGCTCTCTACACTATGTCTATAAACCATTGTCTATGAAACAGAGAGTAGGCCATCAGACACTGAACCCACCAGCATCTTGATAATGGATTTCCCAGCCTCCAGGACTGTGAGAGCTAAATTTCTGTTGTTTAAAGAAAAGAGCCACCCAGTGTTGGAATGTTGTTATAGCAGCCTAAGCAGACAGACAAAGGTATATGTCCCAATCTGACTCCAAAACCAACAGCTCCAAAATCTGGAGGCAGGAGATGATGGTTCAGTTTTGGCAGGGAAGAAATTCACTCTTGCATTTGTGTTCTATTCAGACCCTTAAGATATTTATATCTATCCATAGTGTCTACCAACAATCTAGGCCAGACCCTTTCCTTAGCCCAGACAAGTTGAGACATAAAATTAACTATCATAGCATCTTTATTTTTCACTATATATGACTCAGTTTCCCCTATGTATCGGTGTTAGTTGAAATCATAGATGCTTAAGAATACTTGGGGATTGGAGAGATGGCTAAGTGGTTTAAGGTGCTTTCTTGAAAAAACCTGATGGCCCAAGTTCGATTCCCTAGCACCCATGTAAAGCCAGACACACAAAGTGATGTGTGCATCTGAAGTTTGTTTGCAGTGGCAAGAGGACCTGACATGTCCATACTCTCTCTATATATATACAGATCTGCCTGTCTCTATCACAAATTTAAAGAAAACTATTCCCTTCCCTGCACAAGCTTACCAAAGAGTTCTTCCAGCTCAGCTAGTAACCACACAAGAAGGCAGAAGAGACAGTGGTTGGCAGATGCTGCCCCACATGAAGAGGGTTTTCTCCCTGCTGTCGGCTGCAGTCTGCTCTTCTCTGAGGAAGCCTTTCTTCTAGCCATGGGACCGACATGAAGGTTCTCCTACATAGCCTCCACAGCACGTCTGCAACCAGCTGGTCTCAAAATCCAGGGTGCTGAACCCAAATGAACATTGCCAAATTCCTATGTCCCGTGCTTACTCTCTGGGAAGCTGTCTCCTGAGGTCAACATTGTTTGGGGGCTTTCAACTTCCATTTCCGCCCCCTTCTATATTCTGACCTATATTGCAGGACAACAGAGGGCTAAAATCTCTATTGCTCAAACTCTCTTACCACTTCAAATCTAGATGTCATTTAATTTCGGTGCCCACAATATTTGCACTATGCAGGAAAGACGAAGATCACCTTTCTTTGTATGACAGCAAGATTGACAGGTGAAGTTCAGCCAATCAGGTTTTGAGGTAGCAAGAATCCATGATCAACTAATTAATAATTGTATGTGTGTGCTCAGGCAGCTGGGATATCAGCAAAGGTTTTCTGCACTTTTCTTGTGTGATAGGCAGAATGTCTCAAAGATGTCCACTCTGACCCCTGGATCCTTGTGAAAATGTTATGTTTCAGAAACAAGAACCTTGTAAATATAACTAAGGAGAGTACACCATGCCCAAACTTCTGACTCTCATAAATCTAAGTCCAAATAACTGTATGTTGCAGTAAGCTGATAAATTTGTGATTTGTTGTGGCAGCAGCAGCAGTAGAAAAATAACACACCTGACATCGGATGGAGGTACATGGGTTTGGTTTGGTTTGTGGGAAAGAGGTTGGTGCGGGGCTTGATCCCAGGACCTTATGCATGTAAGTGAGCCTTCCATCACTGACATCTGAATCTGCACTGGGGAGGTGCTGAAGCCTAGCAGCGGCCTTCTGAAAGCTACTTCACCTCCTCTACTGATGATGTTGAGCGAACCCCAATTGCTTGAAATGCCAAACCTCCTGTTTCCCTCACTACACCCTGACTGCTACAATATGTGGTCCCATCTCCTGTCCACGTCTTAAATGCACATCTACTGTCCAAAGATCGCAAGCTTCTAGCTCTCTAAAGAGGGAGAATGGAAAAACAGTTCCCATTTCTTCTGATTCATTCACATGAGCTTCCAGAATAAAAGTGAATTCACCCATCAGGTTGTCCTGCCACACTAGTTTTTAAATCAGCATGAGGACCTACGCATCAATGATCCAAGGTGGATGACAGATAGATGCAACCAAATTATTTGTAAGCTGCTATACTCAAAAAATAATTTCATGACTCCAAAAAACTTTTTATAGGCTGAATTACATTTAACACTACACGCATTCAAGTAGCATAACAAGCTCCAATAAACCATTGCAACTGTGTCAAGAAGGCTTTTTCCAGGGTGAGAACAAAGCTATCACCCTAGGTTAGAGAACCAGCTCATTCAGAAAAATGGTCAGATTTATCCAATCCACAGAGATGGCTGATACGTGGCCATGTGCCAGCCCAAGTCGTTCTTGTTCAAATTGAGCAATTCTTTTGGGTTCACCCCCTCATTTGCAAGTGGTGAGCCTACTGTAATAGGGATGTCTGAAACGTGAGGGAGCAGGTTGCAGAGGGTGTGTTTTTCTGGGAAAAAGAGAGCTCAGGAAAGTATCCTTTAATTGGCTGAAGGCTCCATGAGTGCCAAACCAGCTGATAGACCAGCAGAGCCTGCCTCAAATATCAAACATTCAGAGATTTGAAAATCATCGAGAACATCTGAGTCCACTTCTGTGGACTGCTCACTTACCCTTGTCCCTGGTGATGATGAGGTGTCACCTTTTCTGAAACGTGCAGGGATGCTGGTCCAGGTTTCTTCAGAGAGAGCCAGACAACTCCAGGCTTATACTGAGCAGTGTTTTCTTTTCACCCAATGACAGAGGCAGTAGGACTCTTGCTTCTGGGTTGAACACCACTCACATAGGTTCTTGAATTCCTTCTTGACTTGTTTTGAATAGGAATTGATTTTCTTACCTTCTATCAAAATAAAATTGCTAAGTACACATGACAGGTGCTGACCAAGGAGGTCCTCTCTCTTCAGAAACCTGTACTGAGCACATTTTAATCCCCCCCATACCACCCAAGGGGAAAAAAAAGTATTTTACTTATTTAAATATGAGGGAGAAAGAGAACAATAGAGAAGAGAAAGGGACAGATACAGGGAATGGGCACAACATATGCCCTAGGCCACATTAGTGCCACCTTGTTCATAGGGCTTGGGTGCAACCCACTTGCGTGCATCCCAGGGGTTTGAACCAAGGTCCTTTGGCTTCAGAGTCAAAGGCTCTAAACGCTGTCATTTCCCAGTTCCCATGCCTTCCGGTCCTGTCTTTCTTTCCCTTTGTTTTTCCAGCATGTCTTGAATTCTAGTACCCGGTGACCAGGAATTCAGGATGTAGCCAAACGGTGGCTGCAATGTCATGCTCATCCTCTTGTCTATGCAAGCAGTAAAGGTGCCTGCTGTGACGTCATGCTCCCTCTGTTTACGAAACTCAACTGCTCTGATCATTAAAAATCAGAGATATAATGAAAACTATGCAAGATGGGTCAAAGGTTACAAACAGGCCTAAATGTTTGTCCTTCAATAGGGATACCCTAGAAAGAAATATATATATGACTTCCATTTCATCCAAAGACATTGCGATCATTTTCTGGCAAGTAAAGATATCATTCCAGTGCGGTATACAAGAACCTGTTTGGACAACTGGAGATGCTGGGTGCAGTTTCGTATACAATGTCACCATAAAGCATAGTCATGCCTGTTCTTTTCTTCCATGTAATATGGACTTCTCATGATTTTGTGGAGTAACTAAGGCCACAGCAAATTCCAACTGTGTTGACAGTGGACCTTGTGTTATGTACTTACCATATTTTCCTTATTATCTGTGAACGTGACTCAATGAACGTGGGGCACGTCTGAGATTTTCCAGTACTTACCCTTCTGCTCCATCATTACCCCTGCATCCATTGTCGAGTCAGGATGGTTCTTGGGAGCCTGCCAAAGGGTACACAAACCCTCAGAATACAGATTTGGACCCCGACGCTCCTAATTCTTTCTGGACTGGCTTCACCAATTCTGCCCTGGCCCTATAAGGCAAAAAGAATGTCCATACTTGCATATGGGTTTTACGTTCATTAGATTTTCTTTCCCCTTTGGAACTTGGTAGACTCCTGTGTGTCTCCAGCCTCAAACAGATGTCGATCCACCTGCTAGAAAGGGGCTCAGGACTCACAGGTAGTGTCTCACTTCACCTGTAAGCTCTGCCTGTCCCACGCGGATGTGACCACTTAAGTCATATGTATGGCAGGGGCCTCATTTCCCTAGCACACAGAGATTGCCTGCATCGTCGTGACATTCACCTGGACCTAAAAACTCCCAATATCCTAAACTAGTGTGAAAGCAAAGCTATCACCCTAGGTTAGGGAATCAGCTCTCTTCAGAAAATGGGTCAGTTTTATCCCATCCACAAAGACGGCTGATGCATGGCCATTTGCCTGCCCGAGTTGTTCTTGTTCAAATTGAGCAATTTTTTCAGATTCACCCCCTCACTTACAAGTGTTGAGCCTACTGGAATGGGGATGTCTGAAATGTGAGGCAACAGGGCCTGAAGGGTATGTTTCTCAAGAAATAACACAGCTCCAAAAAGCATCCTTTAATTTACTGAGGGAGGAGGGCCTCCATGAGTGCCGAGCCAACTGACAGACCAGGAGAAGCTGCCTCACATATCAAACATTCAGACATACGAAAACTGTCAAGAACGTCTGAGCCCACTTCCATGGACTGCACCCTTACCCTTGTCACTGGTGATGATGAGGTGTCCCCTTTTCTGAAACGTGCAGGGATACTGCTCCAGGTTTCTTGAGAGAGAGAGCCTGGCAACTCCAGGACCTCTAAGGAGTGGAGTTTTCTTTCCAGCCAATGACAGACGTGGTAGGACTCTTGCTTCTGGGTTGAACGCCACTCACATACGTTCTTTAATTCCTTCTTGACTTGTTTTGAATAGGAACTGATTTGCTTACCTTCTATCAGAATAAAATTCCGAAGTACACATGACAGGTGCTGGCTAAGGAGGCCCTCACTTCAGAAACCTGTGTCGAGCATATTTTCATCCCCCCCCCCCAGGGAAAAAAAAAGTATTTTAATTATTTAAATATGAGAGTGAAAGAGAGAGATAGACAAGAGGAAGGGACAGATACAGGCAATGGGTGCACCAGGTGCCCTAGCCCACACGAGTGTCCCCTTGGGCATTGGGATCGTGTGCATACCACTTGAGTGCATCCCGGGGATTCGAACCAGGGTCCTTTGGCATCACAGTAACAGGCTCTAACCCCTAGCCTATTTCCCAGATCCCACAGCGCCTGTGCCTGGTCTTCTTTCCCTTACATTCTGCAGCTATTCCTGAGTTCTAGCAGCGACTGACCTGGAATTCAAGACGTAGCCACAGGGTGGCTGCAATGCCATGCCCATTCTCTTAACTCTGCTGGCACTAAAGGTGCCTGCCATGACTTCAAGCTCCCTGTGTTGATGATGCTCAATTCCTCCGATCACTGAGAATCAGAGATCAGATGAAAATGCTGCAAGATGGGTCAGAGGTCACAAACAGGCCTAAATGTTTGTCCTCCAACAGGGATACCCTAGAATGAAATATGTATATGACTTCCATTTGACCCACAGACTTGGCAATCATTTTTGTTTGCCCTCTTGAACTTGGTACACTTCTGTGTGTCTACTGCCTCATACAGACGTCAGTCCTTTGGCTAATAAGGGGCTCAGGACTCATTGATAGTGTCTCACTTCACCTGTAAGCTCTGCATGTCCCATGCGCATGTGACCACTTAAGTCACGTGTGTGTCAGGGGCCTCCTTTCCCTAGCGCAAAGAGATTCCCTGCATGGTCGTGGCATTCTGTCGGTCCGAAAAGCTCCCGATTCCCTAACCTAGTGTGAGAGCAAAGCTGTCACCCTAGGTTATGGAATCGGTTCTTCAGAAAATGGGTCAGTTTTATCCCATCAACAAAGATGGCTGATGCATGGCCATATGCTTGCCCGAGTCTTTCTTGTTCAAATTGAGCAATTTTTTCCGGTTCAACCCCTCACTTACAAGGGTTGAGCCTACTGGAATGGGGATGTCTGAAATATGAGGGAGCAGGGCCCCGAGGGTGTGTTTCTCTGGGAATAAGAGAGATCCAGAAAGTATCCTTTAATTGGCTGAAGGAGGAGGGCCTCCACAAGTGCTGGGCCAGCTGACAGAACAGGAGAGACTGCCTCACACATCAAATATTCAGACATTTGAAAATTGTCGAGAATGTCTGAGTCCACTTCTGTGGACTGCTCACTTACCCTTATCCCTGGTGATGATGTGGTGTTCTGATTTCTGAAACGTGCAAGGATAATGGTCCAGGTTTCCTGAGAGAGAGGCTGACAACTCCAGGACTTCTAAGGAGCGGTACTCTGCTTCCACCCAATGACAGAGGTGGTAGGACTCTTGCTTCTGTGTGGAACACCACTCACATAGGTTGTTTAATTCCTTCTTGACTTGTTTTGAATAGGAATTGATTTGCTTACCTTCTATCAGAATAAAATTGCTAGGTACACATGACAGGTGCTGGCCAAGCAGGCCCTCACTCTTCAGAAACCTCTGTTGAGCACATATTCATCCGCCCCACCACAAGGGAAAAAAAAGTATTTTACTTATTTAAATGTGAGAGAGAAACAGACCGAGATAGGGAAGAGAAAATGACAGATAAAGGGAATGGGCACACCAGGTGCCCTACCGCACACGAGCGCCCCCTTGTGCTCTCATGTGTCCTGGGGATTTTTTACTGGGGTCCTGTGGCTTCACAGTAAAAGGGTCTAACCCCTAGACCATTTCCCAGTTCCCACAGCTCCTGTGCCTGCTCTTCTTTCCCTTGCTTTTTCCAGCTACACCTGAATACTGGGATGGGTGACCTGGAATTCGGGATGTAGCCACATTTTGGCTGCAATGTCATGCTCATTCTCTTATCTGTGCTGGCACTAAAGGTGCCTGCCATGACTTCAAGCTCTCTGTGTTTATGATACTCAACTCCTGGGATCATAGAAAATCAGTGATCAGGTGAAAACGCTGCAAGATGGGTTAAAGGTTCCAAACTGGCCTAAATGTTTGTTCTTCAACAGGGATACCCTAGAATGAAATATGTATATGACTTCCATTTGACCCACAGACATGGCTATCATTTTCTGGCGAGTAAAGATATCATTCCAGGGCAGTATACAAGAACCTGTTTGGATAAGTGGAGACACTGGGTGCAGTGTCGTCTACACTGTCACCATGAAGCATAATCATGCTTGCTTTTTTCTTCCATGTCACATGGGAGTTTCTCATGATTGTGAGGAGCAAGTAAGGCCACAACAAAGTGCAACTGTATTCCCAGTGGACCGTGTGTTATGAACTTACCGTATTTTCCTTGATGTCTGTGAACGTTACTCAATGAAAGAGGGGCACGTCCATGATTTTCCAGTACTCACCCTTCTGGTCCTTCATCCCACCTGCACCCATTGTCCACTCACGATGGTTCTCCAGAGCCTACGAATGCATACAGAAACCCTCAGATACACATTTGGAACCTGACACTCCTAAGTATTCCTGGTCTGGCTTCAGCAATTTTGCCCTGGGCCTATAAAGCATGAAGAATGTCCATACTTGCATATGGGTTTTACCCATATTTTGTTTGCCCTCTCGAACTTGGGAGACCTCTGCATGTCTACTGACTCAAACAGACATCAGTCCTCTGGCTAGAATGGGGCTCAGGACTCATTTGTAGTGTCTCACTTCACCTGTAAGCTCTGCATGTCCCATGCGCATGTGACCACTTAAGTCACGTGTGTGTCAGGGGCCTCCTTTCCCTAGCGCACAGAGATTCCCTGCATGGTCGTGGCATTCTGTCGGTGCGAAAAGCTCCCGATTCCCTAACCTAGGGTGAGAGCGAAGCTATCTTCAGAGAATGGGTCAGTTTTATCCCATCCACAAAGATGGCTGATGCGTGCCCATATTACTGCCCGAGTCGTTCTTGTTCAAATTGAGCATGTTTTTCGGGTTCACCACCTCACTTACAAGTGTTGAGCCTACTGGAATGGGGATGTCTGAAATGTGAGGGAGCAGGGCCCGGAGGGTGTGTTTCTCTGGGAATAAGAGAGCTCCAGAAAGCATCCTTTAATTGGCTGAAGGAGGAGGGCCTCCAAGAGTGTTGGGCCAGCTGACAGACCAGGAGAGGCTGCCTCACACATAAAACATTCGGACATTTGAAAATCATCGAGAACGCCTGAGTCCACTTCTGCGGACTGCTCACTTACCCTTTTTCCTGGTGATGACGAGGTGTCCCCTTTTCTGAAATGTGCAGGGATGCTGGTCTAGGTTTCCTGAGAGAGAGGCTGACAACTCCAGGACTTCTAATGAGCAGTCCTTCCCTCCACCCAATGACAGAGGCGGTAGGACTCTTGCTTCTGGGTGGAACGCCACTAACATAGGTTCTTTAATTCCTTCTTGACTTGTTTTGAATAGGAATTGATTTGCTTACCTTCTATCAGAATAAAATTCGTAGGTACATATGAGAGGTGCTGGCTAAGCAGGCCCTCACTCTCCAGAAACCTGTGTTGACCACATATTCATGTGCCGCACCAGAAAAAAAAAAAGTATCTTACTTATTTAAATGTGAGAGAGAAACAGACAGAGGTATGGAAGAGGAAATGACAGATAAAGGGAATGGGCACACCAGGTGCCTTACAGCACACGAGCGCCCCCTTGTGCTCACGTGTGTCCCAGGTATTCGAACCAGGGTCCTTTGGCATCACAGTAACAGGCTCTAACCCCTAGCCTATTTCCCAGATCCCACAGCGCCTGTGCCTGGTCTTCTTTCCCTTACATTCTGCAGCTATTCCTGAGTTCTAGCAGCGACTGACCTGGAATTCAAGACGTAGCCACAGGGTGGCTGCAATGCCATGCCCATTCTCTTAACTCTGCTGGCACTAAAGGTGCCTGCCATGACTTCAAGCTCCCTGTGTTGATGATGCTCAATTCCTCCGATCACTGAGAATCAGAGATCAGATGAAAATGCTGCAAGATGGGTCAGAGGTCACAAACAGGCCTAAATGTTTGTCCTCCAACAGGGATACCCTAGAATGAAATATGTATATGACTTCCATTTGACCCACAGACTTGGCAATCATTTTTGTTTGCCCTCTTGAACTTGGTACACTTCTGTGTGTCTACTGCCTCATACAGACGTCAGTCCTTTGGCTAATAAGGGGCTCAGGACTCATTGATAGTGTCTCACTTCACCTGTAAGCTCTGCATGTCCCATGCGCATGTGACCACTTAAGTCACGTGTGTGTCAGGGGCCTCCTTTCCCTAGCGCAAAGAGATTCCCTGCATGGTCGTGGCATTCTGTCGGTCCGAAAAGCTCCCGATTCCCTAACCTAGTGTGAGAGCAAAGCTGTCACCCTAGGTTATGGAATCGGTTCTTCAGAAAATGGGTCAGTTTTATCCCATCAACAAAGATGGCTGATGCATGGCCATATGCTTGCCCGAGTCTTTCTTGTTCAAATTGAGCAATTTTTTCCGGTTCAACCCCTCACTTACAAGGGTTGAGCCTACTGGAATGGGGATGTCTGAAATATGAGGGAGCAGGGCCCCGAGGGTGTGTTTCTCTGGGAATAAGAGAGATCCAGAAAGTATCCTTTAATTGGCTGAAGGAGGAGGGCCTCCACAAGTGCTGGGCCAGCTGACAGAACAGGAGAGACTGCCTCACACATCAAATATTCAGACATTTGAAAATTGTCGAGAATGTCTGAGTCCACTTCTGTGGACTGCTCACTTACCCTTATCCCTGGTGATGATGTGGTGTTCTGATTTCTGAAACGTGCAAGGATAATGGTCCAGGTTTCCTGAGAGAGAGGCTGACAACTCCAGGACTTCTAAGGAGCGGTACTCTGCTTCCACCCAATGACAGAGGTGGTAGGACTCTTGCTTCTGTGTGGAACACCACTCACATAGGTTGTTTAATTCCTTCTTGACTTGTTTTGAATAGGAATTGATTTGCTTACCTTCTATCAGAATAAAATTGCTAGGTACACATGACAGGTGCTGGCCAAGCAGGCCCTCACTCTTCAGAAACCTCTGTTGAGCACATATTCATCCGCCCCACCACAAGGGAAAAAAAAGTATTTTACTTATTTAAATGTGAGAGAGAAACAGACCGAGATAGGGAAGAGAAAATGACAGATAAAGGGAATGGGCACACCAGGTGCCCTACCGCACACGAGCGCCCCCTTGTGCTCTCATGTGTCCTGGGGATTTTTTACTGGGGTCCTGTGGCTTCACAGTAAAAGGGTCTAACCCCTAGACCATTTCCCAGTTCCCACAGCTCCTGTGCCTGCTCTTCTTTCCCTTGCTTTTTCCAGCTACACCTGAATACTGGGATGGGTGACCTGGAATTCGGGATGTAGCCACATTTTGGCTGCAATGTCATGCTCATTCTCTTATCTGTGCTGGCACTAAAGGTGCCTGCCATGACTTCAAGCTCTCTGTGTTTATGATACTCAACTCCTGGGATCATAGAAAATCAGTGATCAGGTGAAAACGCTGCAAGATGGGTTAAAGGTTCCAAACTGGCCTAAATGTTTGTTCTTCAACAGGGATACCCTAGAATGAAATATGTATATGACTTCCATTTGACCCACAGACATGGCTATCATTTTCTGGCGAGTAAAGATATCATTCCAGGGCAGTATACAAGAACCTGTTTGGATAAGTGGAGACACTGGGTGCAGTGTCGTCTACACTGTCACCATGAAGCATAATCATGCTTGCTTTTTTCTTCCATGTCACATGGGAGTTTCTCATGATTGTGAGGAGCAAGTAAGGCCACAACAAAGTGCAACTGTATTCCCAGTGGACCGTGTGTTATGAACTTACCGTATTTTCCTTGATGTCTGTGAACGTTACTCAATGAAAGAGGGGCACGTCCATGATTTTCCAGTACTCACCCTTCTGGTCCTTCATCCCACCTGCACCCATTGTCCACTCACGATGGTTCTCCAGAGCCTACGAATGCATACAGAAACCCTCAGATACACATTTGGAACCTGACACTCCTAAGTATTCCTGGTCTGGCTTCAGCAATTTTGCCCTGGGCCTATAAAGCATGAAGAATGTCCATACTTGCATATGGGTTTTACCCATATTTTGTTTGCCCTCTCGAACTTGGGAGACCTCTGCATGTCTACTGACTCAAACAGACATCAGTCCTCTGGCTAGAATGGGGCTCAGGACTCATTTGTAGTGTCTCACTTCACCTGTAAGCTCTGCATGTCCCATGCGCATGTGACCACTTAAGTCACGTGTGTGTCAGGGGCCTCCTTTCCCTAGCGCACAGAGATTCCCTGCATGGTCGTGGCATTCTGTCGGTGCGAAAAGCTCCCGATTCCCTAACCTAGGGTGAGAGCGAAGCTATCTTCAGAGAATGGGTCAGTTTTATCCCATCCACAAAGATGGCTGATGCGTGCCCATATTACTGCCCGAGTCGTTCTTGTTCAAATTGAGCATGTTTTTCGGGTTCACCACCTCACTTACAAGTGTTGAGCCTACTGGAATGGGGATGTCTGAAATGTGAGGGAGCAGGGCCCGGAGGGTGTGTTTCTCTGGGAATAAGAGAGCTCCAGAAAGCATCCTTTAATTGGCTGAAGGAGGAGGGCCTCCAAGAGTGTTGGGCCAGCTGACAGACCAGGAGAGGCTGCCTCACACATAAAACATTCGGACATTTGAAAATCATCGAGAACGCCTGAGTCCACTTCTGCGGACTGCTCACTTACCCTTTTTCCTGGTGATGACGAGGTGTCCCCTTTTCTGAAATGTGCAGGGATGCTGGTCTAGGTTTCCTGAGAGAGAGGCTGACAACTCCAGGACTTCTAATGAGCAGTCCTTCCCTCCACCCAATGACAGAGGCGGTAGGACTCTTGCTTCTGGGTGGAACGCCACTAACATAGGTTCTTTAATTCCTTCTTGACTTGTTTTGAATAGGAATTGATTTGCTTACCTTCTATCAGAATAAAATTCGTAGGTACATATGAGAGGTGCTGGCTAAGCAGGCCCTCACTCTCCAGAAACCTGTGTTGACCACATATTCATGTGCCGCACCAGAAAAAAAAAAGTATCTTACTTATTTAAATGTGAGAGAGAAACAGACAGAGGTATGGAAGAGGAAATGACAGATAAAGGGAATGGGCACACCAGGTGCCTTACAGCACACGAGCGCCCCCTTGTGCTCACGTGTGTCCCAGGTATTCGAACCGGGGTCCTTTGGCTTCACAGTAAAAGGCTCTAATGCCTAGGCCATTTCCCGGTTCCCACAGCACCTGTGCCTGCTCTTCTTTCCCTTGCTTTTTCCAGCTACACCTGAATACTGGGACGGGTGACCTGGAATTCGGGATGTAGCCGCAGGTTGGCTGCAATGTCATGCTCATCCTCTTATCTCTGCTGGCACTAAAGGTGCCTGCCATGACTTCACGCTCCCTGTGTTGATGATACTCAACTGCTGGGATCATAGGAAAACCAGAGATCAGATGAAAACGCTGCAAGATGGTTCAGAGGTTCCAAACAGGCCTAAATGTTTGTCCTTCAACAGGGATACCCTAGAATGAAATATGTATATGACTTCCATTTGACCCACAGACATGGCTATCATTTTCTGGCAAGTATCATTCCAGTGCAGTATACAAGAACCTGTTTGGAAAAGTGGAGACGCTGGGTGCAGTGTTGTCTACACTGTCACCATAAAGCATAATCATGCCTGCTTTTTCTCTTCCATGTCACACGGGAGTTTCTCATGATTGTGAGGAGCAAGTGAGGCCACAACAAAGTGTAACCGTCTTCCCTGTGGTCCGTGTGTTACGTACTTACCTTATTTTCCTTGATGCCTGTGAACATTACTCAATGAACGAGGGGCACGTCTGTCATTTTCCAATACTTACCCTTCTGGTCCTTCATTCCACCTGCACCCATTGTCGGATCACGATGGTTCTCGAGAGCCTGAGGCCAGCCCAGCCAAATGAGGCAACAGGTTCAATAGTGAGACGTGTGTTATGGGGGAAACCAACTGCCATCTTATATGAGTGGAGAGCTGCTCCATGGGAGGGAGTCCATCCCTGATACTGAAAACCTGCAACAGGAGTAGTCATGAGCCCTACGGGTGTAATGTCTGCTGCTGTCTGGCTAAATATATATACGATGTTCACCAAACTGCCCAGTAAGCACTTTTCTTAACATTCATACCCATATATTATTGCTACTCTCACTTTTGACTAGAGAACCTTCTGTTTTCAGATGGCAGCGACCTTGGGAAGACTCAGAAGGCACCATGGTGCTGAGAAGAAGTGACAGAGGAGCACTCAGCACTGAAATATCTCAATCACAACTTCTATGGCTCAGGGTCCTTTGTGGAAGAGGTGGCAGAGGGAATGTAAGAGCCATAGGAAGTGTAGGGGTCCCTACATCGTGCTCCTCCAGACACAAAATGGCCTGGATATCCATGACCTCAGAGTGCCTGACACTACCTACACAAGACTATCATAATAGGAAAAAAAGATCATGACATCAAAATAAAAGAGAGACTGATTGAGAGGGGGAGGGTGTATGATGGAGAGTGGACTTTCAAAAGGGCAAGTGGGGGGAGGGATGGAATTACCATGGGATATTGTTTACAATTATGGAAGTTGTCAATAAAAATATTAAGAAAAAGAAGTAGGAAGCCATGAGCTATGTAGTGGTGGTTGAATTTTATAAAGGAAGTGTGGGATCAGAAGGAATCTGATGCAGTGGAGGTAGGATCAATGTCAGGAACTCTCATTCAATGTTTAATTCTGAGATGTTCTTCTCTTATTAAGTGCATTTAATATATTTTAGCAAGTTTTATCTCACAAAGAAAAACTGAGTTAGTTTCATATAAGATAAAATAGCTATTGTCCAAGCCATTTGCATCATCTAATTCAATGTTATGTAATCATGTATGGCCAAAGGAAATCAAATGAAAATTTAGCTTTTTTGAAGGACATACATTTACTACTAATACCACATAGTAGTAGTACTAGGACATCAGTATATTTCAAGAACTCAACAGCCACATGTGGCTAGGGGCTACCATATTGCACACCAGAGAGATAATATTCCCAGCATGACAGAAAGCTCTATTAGACAATATTTGTCTAAGAAAATAATCCACTGGCCCATTACTGCCTAAGAAAGGAGTATGGAATCTGTGGGCTGGAGGGATGGCTTAGTGGTTAAGGCATTTGCCTGCAAAGCCAAAGGATCCAGGTTCCATTCCCCAGGACCTAAGTTATCCAGATGCACAAGGGGGCCCACGTGTCTGGAGTTCATTTGCAGTGGTTGGAGGCCCTGGAGCACCCATTCTCTCTCTCTGCCAAGTAAATAAATAAATAAATAAAAATAAGGAGTATGAAATCAAAATAAAATTCATCATCATTAGGTAGAGCCCCAGTAATGATGCAGCCCAATGTTCCACAAAAATCAGTATTAGTATTACAAGACTTTGAGGAGTCATATTACATAGACCTGATCACAGAAAATCAGTATTTAATAATGACAAATAAATACAGGTGAATTTTTCTCTTTAATTTTCAATCAATGAAGTTTGTATATCACTGTCATCAACTGGGTGACTAGAAAAACTAAGCTAAGCCTTTGAGTTTGTATTTACTCTTCACCCTGATCTGACAAATAATAAATATGAATGCCTTGTGTATGTCAAGTGGTACTTGCCTTAAAAATATCTTCCATTGACTCTAATCTAAACCAGTGATTTAACTGTTTAAATTGTCCAGTAAGAGGATTTCTGGTAAGAAGAGAGACAAAAAGGTACCTCCATGTGAACTGGTGAAGGTGAAGAGCAAGAACCACAAAAACAGAAAAGTGCAGAGAAACAGAAGGGTGACTTGGTGCAAAGAAGCAAGACATGCTAAATACAGCTCCAGTGAAACCCAGAGGACCATTTGAGCATATTTTATAGACTAATAGTCCAAAAAATCTAGAAGACAAATGTAAATTCCTTGACCAACATGGCCTACATAACTTAAATGGAAAGCATATTAACAACTTAAATTTATCCACAAGTAAAAGATTAAAGTAGTAACAAAAAGATTGTAAACATCAAGGATCCCAAACCAAAGACTCCTCCAGAAAATTCTTAGACTTGATAAACACTTTCGGAAAAGTAGCAGAATACAAAATCAGGATATAAAATCACTAACTATTCTATATAACAATAATGAGCTTTGTTGAGAACAAACGAGAAAATATAACATTCACATTGATATCCACAAATATCTAAGAATAAGGGATAGTGAGATGACTTGGTACAGAAGGCTCTCACAACTCAAGCTGAAGTATTTGAGTTCAATCCCCTGACTCCACATAAAAAGCCAGAAGCTGTGACAGGCTTCTGTAACCCTAGCATGCTGATGGAGGTGGAGACAGGGGATTTCTTGAAGTCAGCAAAGAACAGCAGAGTAAAAATGCAGAGAGAATACCCTGCCTCAAATGAGGCTGACAGACAAAGACCTACCCAAAACCATCCTCTTAATTCCACACATGCACTGTGATATGTACACACACATACACACACACACACACACACACACACACACACACCTATCATACATACACATAAGACTTAAAGCAGAAAATGAGAGAAGAAATCTAAAGGGAGGGGAAAAGAAGAACCCAGAAAGGGTAATGATATGAAAGCAGGAGGAACTATTTGGAAGGAGGAAGGAGAACAGCAAGAGTGGAAGAGAGGGGATACAGGACAGGGAAATAGGAGATGTGAATAAGAACAGGATATAACAATATATATATATATATATATATATATATATATATATATATATATATATATATATATAGTAATGAGTTTACCTTTATGTATATATATATACAAAGATAAACTCGTTACTTTGTATGCTAGCCAAAATATTAAAAAAAACAAATTTTGAAGCAATTCTTTTATGTAATAAGGTGAACAGTTAGAGGTCTCCAAAATACTGTTTCTCTGAGAAAAATATAAGATATAAGGTACAAATAGATTATTAGGGGGTGGAAAGGCCTTAGTGAGCTCAGGTAAGAGATTAAGTAAAGGAAAGGTAGGGGAGGGCTAATAAAAATCTAAGAAGGTATGAATAAGTCATATGGAAACCCACTTTTTTGGACAATGGCATGCATCTAGAAGCCATAGATTGTTACTAGAAAATTTTCAGTGCCAGGGATGGGATACCTTCCAGTAAGTTGTTGGCCAGGGAGGTCCCTGATACTCTCCAAAACATTTCAGGCCATTGATGAGGCTCTTGGTTTCCCGCCAGGAATAGATGGTAAGACTCTATTGCTGAAGACTCCACATACTTGGGCTGCAAGGTTACTGAGAAATCCTGCTGGAGCTGAGCTGAAAACCTCCTCTATGTAGACCAGCTGATAGAAAGCTGGAAAAAGCTACACTGCATGCAGTTCAATAGGAAAGAGAGAAATCACCAGTGAAGATACCCAACAGTGGACACTGCAAGCCTTAAATTTGGCCAGCCAAGCCAAATGAGCCAACTGGTACAATAGTGACATGTCTGTTATGGGGGAAACCAACTGCTCTCTAATTGGACTGGAGGCCCACTCCACAGGAGGGAATACATGGCTGATACTGAAAACCTATGATGGGGGAAGTCATGAGCTGTAGGGGTGTAACATCTGCTGGTGTCTGGCTAAATATATATACTATGCCCACCAAACTGCCTGGTAAGCACTTCTCTTAATGTTCATACCCATATATTAGTGCTACTCTGACTTTTGGCAAGAGAAGCTTCTCTTTTCAGATGGCAGTGACCTTAGGTTGGCTTAGAAGGCACCATAGATCTGAGGAGTGACAGAGAAGTGCTCAGCACTGAAACATCTCTATCACACCTTCCAAGTCTCATGTTCCATTGTGGAAGAGGTGGTGGAAAGAATGTAAGAGCCAAAGGAATGGAAGGACTCCTTTCAGTGTGCTCCTCCAGACACAAAATGCCTGGATAGTCATGACCTCACAGTGCCTGACACTACCTACAGAAGACCGTCATAATAAGAAGAAAATATCATGACATCAAAATAAAAGAGAGACTGATTGAGAGGGGGAGGGGATATGATAGAGTGTGGAGTTGCCAATGGGAAGGTGGGGGGGGGGGTGTGTGGAGGAAATTACCATTGTTTACTGTCTCTAATTCTGGAAGTTGTCAATAAAAAACTATTTTTGAAACAAGAAAAAAAGATACAAAAAGCTCCTTAAATTTGTTTTTTTTTTTTAAGAAAGTATTTCTAATTGTAGATGGCAGTAATGTTAGCCTGCTAGTGGTAAAGCAAAATAAAATAATAAAATATTAAAATAAAATTAATGTGTATTATAGTAATGACCATAGAAAATAAGGGTAGAAATCCACTCAGCAGCTCATCTGTCACTGCTAGCGCTGTTGGTAATTAAACCATCGTAACTCCAGTGACGCTGTCCAAGCGGGGTTACTGCCAGCACGGGTGACTCCAGCGTGGGGTCTGCCTCATGAACCCACGCGGAGGTGTAAGTGGAAACGGCTTGTTGTCTCGTTAAGGGGTGTGTGTGCGTGTGTGTGTGTGTGTGTGAGAGAGAGAGAGAGAGAGAGAGGAGACTGAGAGAGAACTGTTTCATTTAAAAAATACTTGGCCACCTGTACAGTGCAAATACACCCTAGGTTTTGCAAAATGAATGTATAAGAGACGTTAAATAGCCTATTAAATTCAAGAAGAGTAGTGGTGACACGATGAGAGATAGGGAATAAAAAAGCAAACCATGACAAATGATGCTTAAGGAATACAGAAATAAAGGAAGAGCAAGCGCTTAAAAACTGCCATTCTCCATCTATCCAGCAGGTGGCAGAAGTGCTTCACGCAAATAGCACATGCCCTTGATAGTACAGCGAAACAGATTTGTGACCAACCTGAATTTATCATTTCTCTTTATGACACAAAACCAGAAGCGTAATATAAATACCTATATCCTCAGGATAATCCTGCTCCTTCATGAGCATGATTGATGCTAACCATAATTTACAGAAGGGTTACCTGGGCAGGGATGAGGAAGCCTAAACCATTCATTCTACAGCCCAGGATAGGCCATCTTGGGAGACAGGACATCCTGGCAGACACACCGTCCTGTTTTCTGGGGTTAAGTGAAATCTATAGGCGGCTCTAAAGCATGGGAGGCAGCTGTTGGAAAGAGTTATCACAGGCAGCACATTTCTCTAATAGCTGTACAAAAAGTTTGTACTTGGGATGAAGGTATAGCTCAGAGACAGTCTGAGGACACTCAGCAGGTAGAGTTCACCACAGAGGGTAACCACAAGTTTGATCAAGAATAGCCTGGGTACATAGTGATACCCTGTCTCAAAAACAAACTAACAAACCAACAAACCAAAAAGAAAAAAAAAGAGAGGGAGAGAGAGAGAGAGAAACCTTAGCCAGGTAGAGTGTCAATAATGCTGGTAGGACAACTAAGTTTGGCAGATGACATTTGGGAAAGATCCATGTGTTTTGACATATTAGGCCATTCACTCATAATCAATTGATCCCTAGTCCTATTGTAAGTATTAAGTACTTGCAAGCAAATAGGACCGAGACATGGCCTTTGAGGAGTCCAATGCAGGTCTCCTCTTCCATTTCCTCCCCAGCATGTCTAGATAAGAATAAGGTTTCCAACCTAACAGGAACAAAGCACTCCAAACCTCTCCTGATCTTTGGTCCTAACAGCTACCCTCTCATGTTATTCTTACATCACAAATTCGGAAAAACCATCACCAACACTCCTTTATGTCTGCTTCTTCATGTGCCATTCACTTTGCACCTCAGCCTCCTACCATTACCATTCCTGTGTCTGTCTAGTATGCCTTCCATTGACTGAATGGGAAATTGGTTCAACCTTCTGTCCAACTTTCTTTTCTACACTTAACACTTTATTACTTGGGAGAGAGTTCAAATCCAAAATAGGGTGTTTGAGGTTCTCCCTCTTTCACTGGCTTTGTGATGCTTCCCTTGGGACCCCTGACTTTCCTCAGTGTTGTGTTCTTCTTCCTACTCTTTCACCTGGGTCATTGGTTCCTGGCCTTTTCCCCAGTATTGCTAAAATTGTTCTAGGTATCCTTCCATAGCAAATTAAAGTAACCCTTGTCTTAGCTTTCCTCCCTGGTGCCTCTGGTCCCAGCTGGACAACAGAACCCAGCTCTGTTTTCCATTAACATTCTGTACGGATGACTTAAATGTACTTTCTAGCTAATATCCTGCTTATCTGCCTGGTGCATATGTTATACTTATGTGCTTCTGTGTCTGTCTTCCCTTTCAGCCTGGAAATTTCTTTTTCTTTTAATATTTGTTTATTTATTTATTTGAGAGAGAGAGAGAGAGAGAGAGAGAGAGAGAGAGAGAGAGAGAATAGCTGTGCCAGGGCCTCTCATCAGTGAAAACAAACTCCAGATGTATGTGCCACCTTGTGCATCTGGCTTTATGGGGGTACTGGGGAATCAGACCTAGGTCCTTTGGCTGTAACTGCAAGTACCTTATCTTCTATGCCATCACTTCAGCCCTAGCTTGGGGATTTCCTTAAGGAAGAAAAGTACAAAGATTTCATACATCAAAGACTCAAAACAAACAGAAAACTATTATAGTAAAATACTCTATATTTTAGTATTATTTAAAAGTTTCTTTACACATCTTCTAATTGTCAAAACATAGGCATTTGTGTTTATTTCATAAGAATCACTGCACTAGGAAAATGATGGATTAATTGAACCAGAAGCTTATTATTTAAAAATTTAGAACATGATTGTTTTGGGGGAAAAAGTAAATAAACCGTAAGACATCTAAAACCTACAAATTGAGCATGAAGTATATAATATTACCAGAATCACAGCCAAGTGTCAAAGTTAAAGATTTCTCAAAGAGTCTGTATTAAATGCTGTGGTGTTTTGAATCAGATGTCCACCACAAATGGGTGTGTTCTGAATGATTGGTCCTCAACTGGTGAAATGTTGGGATGTGGAGCCTTGCTGGAGGAAGTGTGTTGATAGAGGTGGACTTTCTGGTTTTATAGATTGGATTCTTGTTGCCGGAATTTAGCTGACTTGCTTATTGCTTTCTGCCAGCTGCTGTGGTAAGAAGTGATGTCCAGCTTCTGCTCTACCGTCCTTGCCCTGCCACACTGTAACTTCCCCCCAAGACTGTCAGTCTTTCCCATCAGCAGTTTTTGGCAAGGCATTTTTTTTTTCCCCAGAAATGTGGATGTAACACCAACGAATGTTTTTGCTTTTTTGTTTTGTTACAGAGCCTCACACTGGAGACTAGGTGGCCTTGTACCTGTGATCTTCCTGCCTCAGCCACCTGATTACAAGTTTTGGTGTTATATGCATATGCCACCATACCTCTACTATGGCTTTTATAAGTAAATATTTAAATTAAATATATGAAAATTATATTTATGTAATATTAAGTTGCAAAGACATTGGGCTGCAAAATGAACTCCTCAGAGGAGTTTACATTCTCATCATAATCATCTTCTGCTCTAGGTGGATCTGTCCATGGATTGACTACTAGGGGGAATGGAAAACATATTAACATACGGAGGAGAGCCTAAAATCAGTTAATGCCTTCCCTGATTGAGCCTATAACCTTCAGGTCTTCTTCTCTCCACAGGGAACAGTAAAGGAGACCCACCTTTCTACCCTCAAGAGGAGATGCAAACTATTCTACTTTATGGACATACATATGAGACAGTATAGTTGCTTCTACTGGATGTAAAGATTTCAGTATTCTTAGAGAAATTCCACCAGAAAGCTTCATTAATCAAAATGACTCCTAAAGCTCCAACCATTATATATAATCCATACTAACTGCACAAAAAAGGGAGAAACATGGAAAGCAACATACTATCTTCTACTTAAAAGTTTCCTCAAAATAGAAAAAAAAAGCTTATTATTTAATTCATTTGCGAAACAGTATAATAGTACCAAGGAAACAGGGAATATGGTCTTGTTCTGTCCTATGCTCTAACTACAAAGCAAAATAGGAATGATAGCTTTTACAGCCTGCTAACAGACTCCCATTCTGATCAAGAATCCTATGAACCAGTGTTGGTCTGTAGCAGCTGTAATGATCTCTTGAATGGAGAGAAAGAGAGAGACAGACACAGAGAGAGTGTCCTTTTTTTTTTTTAATTTGAAGATTGTAATCAGTGGTTTCTATTCGTCTTCAGTTTAAGGATTCTAAAATTTTAAGAAACTTGTGAGAATTACCCTTTGGTTGACATCTCAGTGGAATGTGTTTTGGCATGTCCACTTTTAGAAGAAGCAATTTCTGCTGGAAAAGAAGCAGATGTAGCAGTGTAAACTATACGGACTTCATTAATCCTGTTTGCAAGTCCTTATTTAATAACAGTCACCATTTGTTGACATCAAAGGAGTCAAGAATTTTTTTTTTCATTGTGAACAGTAATATAAATTGAATTCTTGGGGGCTGAGCAGATGGCTTAGCAGTTAAGGCACTTGCCTGCAAAACCAAAGGACATACGTTCAATTCCTCAGTACCCACGTAAATCAGATGCACAAGGTGGTGCATGTGTCTGGAGTTTGTTTGCAGTGGCGGAGACCCTGGCACACCCAGTCTCTCTCTCTCTCTCTCTCTCTCTCTCTCTCTCTCTCTTTATGCTTCTTTCTCTCTCAAATAAATAAATAAAAAAGATATTTTATATTGAATTCTAGGATCCTCAAAGGGCAACTTTTTGAAGGATTTCATGAGCACACAGCTGGAGGAATGTAATGATCAAGGCTCACTGAATTTTACAAACCATGTGCTTGTGGCAACATTGGGAAGTTGTTGGAGTCAAAGAAAAAAAATACATCCTCAGTGAGAAAACGAAGTAATTCTTTCTATTTACAGAAAGTAACACCTGGGGGCTAGAGAGATCTCTCAGCGGTTAAGGTATTTGCCTGCAAATCCTGACAGCCTAGGTTCAATTCCCCAGTAACCATGTAAAGCCAAATGCTCAAGGTGATGCATGTATCTGGAGTTCTTTGCAGTGGCAGGAGGTTCCTAGCACCCATTTTATCTTTCTCCT
Source organism: Dipus sagitta (assembly GCA_036346955.1). Taxonomy (NCBI): domain Eukaryota; kingdom Metazoa; phylum Chordata; class Mammalia; order Rodentia; family Dipodidae; genus Dipus; species Dipus sagitta. The sequence continues at coordinate 161,346,777 of CM070771.1, forward strand.
TAAAAATAAGAAAATGAAACCAGGTCAACTTGGAATAAAGTTGGAAGAATATTGAATTGCAACCCAATGAACTCTTTTTAGTCTGTGTTACCACAAACAAATAGTCAAGATAGCAGTGTATACAGTTCCTTTAACAGAGTGCAATGATTAAGTATGGTGGCTCAAAGTTCATGAAAGTTATTGCTATGCCAATCTAAACTTGTTAAATATTAGCAATATCCTATGATTTAATCAAATAGCTCTTCTGATATGTGGATATCATGGATCAGCTCTGCCTGAATATAATCTGGTTTGATTCAGGTGTCCCCCATATACTTAGGTGTTCTGAATGCTAGGCTCCCAGCTGATGAAGATTTGGGAATGAATCCCTCCCAGATTCAGTCTAATGTTGGGGGTGGGCTTATGGGTGTTACAGCCAGTTTCTCCATGCCAGTGTTTGGCACACTCTCCTGTTGGTATTGTCCACCTTATGTTTGCCAGAGGATGCTGTCCACCCTCTGCTCATGCCATCATTTTCTCCTGCCGTCGCGGAGCTTCCCCTCAAGCCTGTCAGCCAAAATAAACCTCTTTTTCCCACGAGCTACTCTTGGTTGGGTGATTTCTACCAGCAATGCGAACCTGACTGCAACAGGTTCTGAGGATGCAAAGGTGTCATTGTCCTTACTGCCATCACACCCTTCAGAAATGTGCCTTGAGAAGTATTAGGCAGAGCCCAGGCTGAAAAGGAACCCGGATCTGCAAAAGGACCAGAGGTCACACAGTGGGCAGAAGGAAGATGAGGAGGTGATGAGGGAAGGAAAAGGGTGGCTAGGCACTGTTTGGTTGGTATCTAGTTGCAGCAAAACTGACATTTAGCTTTGCTACTTGGGAAACGAAAGGTTCAAATTTTCTAGCAGAAGAGAGAACAAAGATCAGAGATTATAGTTGGGAGACAGTTGGTAGGATCACAGATCCTGTCCTGGCGACACCCTGCGGCTTCTTCTCTAACACATTCAATGTTAGCCAATGTGCATCCCTATGCTTTCCTTCCTCAGTCACTTCCAATAACCTTTCCCATTTACATCATTCTCCAGGGGGATCTACTGCACCCTGAGAGCCAGCTCATCTTGATTTCTCTTCAGTCCCATGGGACTCCTCTTATTAATTTCACCCACATATAATTCCATTTAGTGTCTCATAAGCATTCTATTGAGACCTTTAATGTTAGCTTCTCTGTGAATGCTTTCAGCCATCTTCATTTAGATGTCTGATGTAAGTCAACAAGATTGTAAATTCCCTAAAAGTGAAAACTTTATGTAATTTTTAAGAAAGCCTTCTGGGTTCAGAGACAAAGAGATAATGTGTGTTAACGTGTACTTTTATTATTAAGAAGTAGAATGTTGCCTCTCTTATGCATGACTTAGGTATTGGCAAGCCTCAAATTTCTGCTGAACAGAAGATATGCCAAGCAAAAGCAGCGAAGAGTCTGAGAAAGTCAGTGTCACACTCTCCTACAGTCCATGTTCACAACTCTTCTATGAGGACTAATTCCAGCCCTTTTCTGCTGGTTGCACATATATCTAAGAAGTTTGAGCGCCTTGTTTCCATAGAAGATTAGAAGGTTCAACAAGGAGAGTGAATACGGACGGTTACGGCTTAAATAGGGTATAGTCCCCCAAACTTAGGAGCACTCCAAAGTCAAATGTTAATGTATTCAGAAGAGGGAACAATTCAATGAAGTGATTTTGCTCATTAATCCTCATTGTCTTCATTTATTTAGATCAACAGGGCACACACATCAGGGAATGTCTGGTGATGGTGGGGGGGGGGGTCCATAGAAATTTAGCTTTGGAGGAAAGACCCACCCTGAATGTGGGCAGTGCCATCTCCTGAGCTGGGGTCCAGGACTGGGTAAAGGCAAAAATGAAGACGCTGGGTGAGCAACTGCTGTAGATGCAATGTGACCAAGTGCCGCATACTTCTGCAACCATGCCTACCTTACCATGATAGACTCACTTTTGCACTGAACCCTCTCTTAAGTTGCTTTTCATCAGGTATTTTGCAGTAGCAATAGAAATGGAGGTAAGTGATAAAAGGTAGGGCATTTAAAAAGTGATTCGTGGCCTGCAGTGATGTCTTAGTGGTTAAGGTGCTTGCCTGCAAAGCCAAAGGATACAGGTTTGATTCCCAGAACCCATGTAAGCAAGATGAACAAGGTGGCCCATGAATCTGGAGTTCATATGCAGTGGCTAGACACCCCTTATGCTCCCATCATCTCTCTCCTTCTCTCTCTCTCTCTCTCTCTCTCTCTCTCTCATAAATAACATTTTTTTAAAAAAATGAAACTGATTCATTCTAGATAAGGTTATTAGAATGAAGTCCCCATGATTGAATCCTGTTGGCTTTCTGAGGAGAGAGAGGGGGGAGGGGAAGAGAGAGAAGGAGAGAAAGAGAGAAAGAGAGAGAGAGACAAAGAGAGAGAGACAAAGAGGGGCCTAACGTAGACATACCACGTGCACTTCCTGTCACTTTCAATGCAATGTTCTATGCCATCTTGGGAATTTGTCAGCATAAAACGGTTGTCAGAAATGAGCCAATGTTAGTGTGTTCTATTCTTGAGTCTCTAAAATTATGAACTAAGTTAGCCTCTTTCCTTTATAAAAGTAACTCTCTTTAAGTATATACTTATAGTAATACATAAGTGACTAATACATGGATATATATATATATATATAAAACAGGAAAAGTATCAAAATCAGACATATGATTTCAAAAGAGCGATTTCAGTTGACTTAGTGAAAGTAGCGCTCATGCTACACTCACCAGCTCCGTTGTGGTTTCCCATGGGCCCTGGTTGTTGAGGGAGGGTGGCTCAGCTCATGATATGGGTCCAGCTGTCTTTTCTTGTCATGTTGATGGATTTTTGTTCTCTAAGGTTTTTGCTGCCTTCTATAAAGGAGAAAACAGATTCTTCTGCAGACAGTGAGCACAGCATGAGTTAAGATAAGCATAGTTAATTAAAAGTGATTTTGGATATAACCTCTCCTGCCAAAGAAAAGTGAGAGCTTCTCACCAGAGTCTGCTACCCTTGACTCCATAGGATTCTGACCAGCTATGAGTTACTTCCCATTGAAAGGGTCTCTGAACCAATCCTAGGCTGAGATACACAGGTGTGTACATCTTGTCTGGCTGGTTAATTTCACTCCTATTGAGGGTTATATCTTTTAGTTTTCTATCCAGGAGAAAGATATCTATGGTACTAATTCATGTTCGCTTTGGAAAGGGAGGGTAGGTGTAGATATACATATTTTGGCTTTTTTGAAATGGGGCTTGAGTATCCCAGTCTGGCCTTAAACTCTTGATCCTCTCACCTCAGTCACCCAGTGGCTAGGATTAGAGATGTCTGATACGAGGGCTAGTGAAAAATTTATCTGGGAAATGTGATTTCTCTGTAAGACATATGTGATAGTTCCTTTTGGCGAATGAAATTGAAGGAAAATGATCAATCAGTTGGTTTCATAGAGTACCATACATGCTGATCATGTGGCTGTGAGGTGAGATTGCGACTTGCTAAAGCCCAGGGCCACAGGTCAATGATCACATGTAAGATTCCCATCACTGCATGTCTCTAGTTAGTGAAATCATGGAACTCTCTTTGGCAGTGGCTCTCCTTGCCAGAGCTGTACACGACACTACTGTAGTCAACAGAGCAGACAGACTTTGAGAAGAACTCTGGCCTGACATACCACACAGAGAAACTATCCCTTGTAAGCCCTGATATCAGGGCCGAGGACAGCCTGTTTTACTCAGAACTTGTCCAGACTGCTCTTAAAACCTGGTATTTGCTGCCCTAAGAATTACCATTTGTATCATTTTCTCTATCATAGCATCAGTCAGCTCAGGGCACGATTATGAACAAGGCAGAAGTGGTGTAGGACAAAAACAAAAGCATCAGTGTCATTGGGTGGAACAGGAGAGGTGAATGCATACATGACAGGATTATGTCCCTCCAAAATGCATAAGTTGAAGTACTAACTTGCAGTATGAGAATGTGGCCTTAGTTGGAAGTAAGACCACCACAGATATAATAAGTCAACTGAGTCACACTGCAGCAGGACAAGCTCCTAATAAATTATTACTAGGATCCTTATCAAAATGGGAACTATGGGGGCTGGAGGGATTGCTTAGTGGTTAAGACACTTGTCTGCGAAGCCTAAGGACCCAGGTTCAAGTCCTCAGTACCCACATAAGCCGGATGCACAAGGTGGCATATGAGCCTGGTGTTTGTTTGCAGTGGTTGGAGGCCATGGTGCACTTATTCTCTCTATCTCTCTCTATCTGCCTCTCTCTCTCTCTCTGTCTCCCAAATAAATAAATAAATTTTTAAAGGGGGAAATATGAACAAGGAAAATGTTGTACGAAGAAGACAGAAGTCAAGGTGGTACTTGTACAAGCCAAGGGCTGCCAAAGACTGCCAGAAAGCTGCCAAAAGCAATGAGAGAGGCAGGCGACAGATTCCTCTTTACAGCCTGCATAAGCAACCAACCCTGATAACACCTGAATGTTAGACTTATAGTCTTAGAACTAGAGAAAAGTCTCAGTTGTTTAAATTCCTAGGTTGTGATGCTTGGTGATGACCACTGTAGCAAATAAATATACCTCCTTTTTCCCAGTTCCTTGAGAGTACGTAAAAACAAACTACTAGAATATCCCTATAAAGCATTTGTGAGTGTTGTGTTTATATGGTGGATAGATAGATGACTGAAAGGAATACAAAGAAATAATAGAAAATCTCCAAAGTTAAGCTCAAGTTCTTCATTTCTGCATATACCTGTCAATTCCTCTATATGTTCACTCTCTCCAAATAAAGTTAACTACCTGGAGAAATGTCCATCAAGTTCATCTGTTTTAGTGAGCTCCAGTAGTCACAGCTCTTAACAGGTTCTGTAGACATGGGGGTGGGGCAGAGTGATTAAGTAGTACCTTTAATGGAGTGGCACTTTGATTGCACTCTGGCTGGGGCTGCCACAGTCCAATCCAGGAAATTAAACATCTATCTCTTGAGTGACTACTATGAACAGGGCTCCCTGTGAGGTATTTAGAGACAATGCACACATTAATAATTAACCACTACCTTGGACATCAACAGGATGCCATAGACCATTTGAATTACTAATACTGTAAATGAAAGAAAATCATGGATTGCAGGAATATACACACCTTATAGTTTTCTGTTACAATATCCTAGACAGAGAAAAAAGGTTTGAATGGTAAAGCCAAATGACATGACTTCTTTGAGTTTATGAGAAAGTGTATCTATACCACCATCCTCATTCTCGTTAAAGGTTCATTCTGTGTGACCCTGCCACTAAAAAATACAATGGTCAACAGGTAAGAGGGAATCTATTATGTGATTATAATAAGCCACTTATATGTACCGTTTCCATTTATCGAGAGTGATTGTCTCATCATCTATGAACATTACCATTGTTCCCTTAAAGTATATTCTGGAAGAATATTTATTAATTTATAGAGTTAAGAAGTGTTTTATTTTTAAATAATCAATGACTTTTGTTTGTTTGTTTATTTATTTATTTGAGAGTGACAGAGAGAAGGAGGCAGAGAGAGAAAGAGAGAGAGAATGGGCGCGCCAGAGCTTCCAGCCTCTGTAAACGAACTCCAGATGCATGCGCCCCCCCTTGTGCATCTGGCTAACGTGGGTCCTGAGGAATTGAGCCTCAAACCAGGGTCCTTAGGCTTCATAGGCAAGCGCTTAACCACTAAGCCATCTCTCCAGCCCAATCAATGACTTTTTTCTTCATTGCTTCTTTCTTTTCGGTAAGATAATTGATGAAACACTACAAATGCCATATCCATTTTCTTGCCACCAGTAACAAAAGCTTTCTAGATCTACCTTCTTTGACCTGTCTCAATAAAAATATGCTCATCTCTCGGATCCAGGGTGGCCCTCTGAAGATTGAGGCTTCTTAAACAGCGACATCTAAGTTCATTTATAAGAAGCTTCCTGGCTTATATACCAAGAAAGAAACTTCAGGGACCAATTTTCTGCGTTGATGGGACAGATGATGGAATAAGGGGGCAGATATGCATATTAAGATTCTGATGGAAACATAGCCTCCTCTGACCCCTTTTATTAGAACACAGTATTGTGTTGTAAATGGTTATAAATGGAGTGTTTTCAAGTTAATGGGTGCCTTTAAATGGAAACTATCTGTAAGTAGCTTTGCATAAACTTTGCAGACAAATCTTGCATAACCAGAAAGTTATAGTCTGGCACTCATTTGACAGGATAACTTACCTCTATATTTTTCAAAACTTGCTTTTCTGGATCATACACTCCTGCACTTTTCAGTTTGAGCAAGAGTCTTTTACAACTTCTCATTGCCGCACACAAACACTTCCTTCAGCTTTATCACAGGTCTTCATTCATATGACTACATAAATACTCTTTAAAGCTGAACTTTTTAATGTACAATGGTAAATATAAATATAAATGAATGAAGATATATATATCCTTTTAATTTCATTGAGTGTAACAACTATCTTCTTTTGATAACTTTTCTCCCTGCTTTTAACTTAATACCATACCTTCTTGGTTACATAAATCTGACCTCATTATGGTTCTTCCAAGAGCAATCTCAGGACAACGACTCGAGGAATTCTGTCTCAGTGTTTTCTGACTGCTTCAGCCTGCGCTGTTTGCTTTGGAGCTGCAGAAGCACAGGGGCAGCACTGAACCATCCTTCTGGTCGTCCAGTGCTTTCACCCGCCACCCTCTGCGGGCTCTCCCCTGGATTTTGCCTTGTCTTTCTTTCCATTCCCTTAGTATCATGTGGCAAATCGTGTAGCCTCATTAGATAGAAAACATGTGAGGAAACCTTTTGAAAGTTTGATATTTATCCCACTTGAGAACACTTAACTGATAGTTGCTCCGAGTATAAATTTTGGGGTTGAAGAACACAGTCTTTCAGAATTTTGAAAACCTAATCTATTAACATCTAGTATGTATGCTGAGATTTCTTATCAAAGTATTTTAGTTTTCTCCTCTTTATAAATATGTTTGACTTTCTTTTTCAAAATATTTTATTTATTTATTTATTTTCAAACAGAGAGAGACAGACACAGAGAGATAGATACAGAGATGGAGGTAGGGCCATTTCTCCAGTCCCTGACTGTCTGATCCATATTGTGTTAGGCATTTTTGTGAGCACTTCCATCCTCAAATCTACATATTTCTGTTTGCAGAATGTTTCTTACATTTGCTAGCTGTCTTGCTAGCTTCTGTCCTTGTCCCATCTTAATAAACATATTGTAGTCATTTTCTGGTTTTTGCAGAAATAACTGACCACTTTTTCTCAATGTGGGATAGCTCTGAAGTGACATCCCAACAGCAGAATTTCCCAAATGTTTGGCTACAGTTTCGGTAGCAACCTTAAGAGCTACCTGTTTCTTCTGCCCAATTATGCCTTTTTCACTTTCTTATAGTCCTATATAATGATAGCAATCATTTCTCCTAGACCAAAAAAATAGCCTTTTGCATTCAAATCTTTTATTCTCTTTATTGGGGAGGATAGTTGTGTTAGTCAGGGTTCTCTAGAGAAACAGAACCGCTAGAATGAATTATTTTAAAAGGGGATTTATTGGATCAGCTTACAGTAGTCCAATAGCAGTTGCAGGCCCAAGAATCACCGAACCTGGTAGTTGCTCAGTCCTCATGGCCAGATGCCTCAGCAGTCCCGACCCGGCACTGCAGATGGTGCAGGAAAGCCTGGAGGCTTCCTGAGGAGCCGCTGGGTTTCGATCCACAAGGGTCTTCAGTTGATGCTGGTCTTTCGTCCTCACTGGTCTTCAATCCATGCTGGAAGGTAGCAAGCAGCTCCTGCAGCCACATGGAAGGAAGGGAGGAAGGAAGGAAGGGACTCTTTTTACCCAGAGCTTCCTTGTATCAAGTCCCCCTCTGGGTGGGGCCGCCCATTCTGGGGGAAGGGCTCACCCCGGGGGGAAAGACTTCCTCCTTTAGTTGATCCTTCCTAGAAGCAACCTATGGATTACTAAACAGATCAAGTTGACAACACCTTAACTATCATAATAGTCTAGCTATTAGAGAGAGTCCCAAGATCTCAGTGGATAACTAAACTGAGACTTCAAAACTGAATATGCAAAAATTTTACCTAACCAAACATTTCTTTTAATTTTACCTTTTATGGTACTACTTTTCTTCCTGATACAAAGATCCACATTTCATTATTTAAGAGCTCTGAATATATATGACACCTTATTTTTCTGGAGTAGCAGATGGACAATTAATTGGTTGCATGGACTGTGTGTGTGCGTGTGTGTGTGTGTGTGTGTGTGTGTGTGATATATTTGGAAGGTTCTTTTTTTGTTTGTTTCTTTTTTGAGGTAGGGTCTCACTCTAGCCCAGGCTTACCTAAAACTTTATAGCTCCAGGCTGGCCTCAAACTCACAGTGACCCTTTTACCTCTGCCTCCCAAGTGCTGGGATTAATGGTATGCACCACCACTCTTGACCCTAGTTTCATTTTTTCACAGACTTTTAATTAAATCTGTTTATATACAACCTTCAGTCCACCTTTTGTTTAAAGTATGCTTAAAGTGCCACCTGATAACATAAGAAGTAACCTAAATATGTTTATCTGGCAACATTTTATATTTTATTGTATTCTGTACCTTATTTTGCTAATTTTCTAAAATTGTGTAAGCCCTGAGATTTAGCCAGTTTTCCCAAAGCTATTTTCTATTCTCTGAATTTGACAATTCTAGATTCCTACAGAATCACACAAGTTTATTTTTTCTTTGTTGGCTTATTTATTTATTTATTTATTTTATATTTTTTGGTTTTTCGAGGTAGGATCTCACTCTAGCCCAGGCTGACCTGGAATTCATTCTGTATTCTCAGGGATGCCAAAACTCACAGGATCCTCCTACCTCTGCCTCCTGAGTGCTGGGATTAAAGACGTTCGCCCCCATCCTTCAAGGTACATCTTAATTGCAGATGTGTCAAAACTTGCTTTCCATGGCTGAACAATATTCCAGTGTATATGTGTACCATTCTTGTTGATTGATTTTTCCTGTGGTGAAAATGTAGGCTTGCTTCCATATTTCAGTTACTTTGAAAGCTATTGCTACAGACATGATTATATCATCTGTAGTTCTATCCTCTAATTTTTTGTCTTCTCCTTCCTTTCTCCAAATATCACCATAACTCTTTACTGCAATCTCAGACTCAGGATGGAATACAAAACCCAGAAAGATCTAGTAGTCAGAGAGCTCAGCTCAGCTTTCCAGGGACTCATGCTGTGATTAAGCTAGGGTTCCCAAGATTAAAGGGTCTGGTGTTTAACAAAAATCAACATGAAGCCAGGCGTGGTGGTGCACACCTTTAATCCCAGCACTTGAGAGGCAGAGGTAGGTGGATCTCTGTGAGTTCGAGGACACCCTGAGACTATATAGTGAATTCCAAGTCAGCCTGGGCTAGAGTGAGACCCTACCTCAAAAAAACAGTTAACATGAAGTCAACTATTTTGTGAACGCTATAGTTTTATGTCACCTGCCGTAGAAGCTTCACTGTAGTTTACATTAAATCATCTAAGGCAGTATACTGAACAAAGGTAGTTTTAGTGAACAAAGTTCTAGAATGCAACAAGTATTAATGTGCACATTAGGGATACCACTTGACCATAATGTAGAAATTATGGATGTGTATAGAAAATACTTATTTTAGAAAAAAACCTTTGTTTTATGACAAAAATCATAGCCTTAAAGTTGTTTTCCTGAGTTATTCAAGTTTCTAAATGTGTTTAGGTAACTATAATATTTTGGGTAATAAGTATGATAAAATAATCTACCAATATCTATTTGAGAATCAAAATAACTATACAGAGGGTCAAGGAGATCTGATTTACATATCACTTCTCTTACTCCTAGGGTACTGAAGGATAACATACCAAAAAAGCTGGAAAACCCCAGGGGAAGAGAAGAGGGAGATCTCAGCATTATCAGATAGAAAAGAATTCCCCTTTCACAACATATTGAATGTTATTCTTTGGCTCCAGGTAACTAACCAACATCCCGCCCGCCCCCCCCCTGCAAAAAGGTGCCTTTCAACTTAACCCAAGTTAATAATATTCAATACTTTCAAAACATACTTTTAAACTTTGCAATAAAGGACCCTCTTATTCTTTTTAATTATTGAAGATTTATAATGTAATTTAGGTGACTACATGCTAGATGAATGTCTTCTACATGTTGATAAAACAATATCTTAGTAAAGCTTCAAGTGAGATTTTTGTAAAGAGTAGGACCAGAGATCAAGGTCATTTTAGAAAAGAAGTGCTCTAATGGACTTAATTTCAGGAACTCAATTAAGACTCAATTCCCTTGTAATTGATGATGTATCCAAAAGAAAGTGGTAAAAGTGATCTAAATCCCAGGAAGAAGAAATGCTGTTGGTCTGTTAATGGGATATAAAAGCATCAGGAAGATGGAAAGTGCTATTTGAACCCATGTTTATTCTTATTAAAGTTGTCACAGTGAATTGAGGTTTTTGATTCTGAAAAGTGCAGAGGAAGACCTTAGCCATACTGAGTAATGATAATTTTAAAACTTAAGTAGGGGGCTAGCAATAATAATTGGACAATGATCTACCTGTGAACTAGAAAAAGGGTTTGGTTTACTGACTGGCAGTATTAATGAAGGAAAAAGAGAGTTCTCTGGTTGGCATGAGGTTGAGAAATGGGTAAGATAGTCAAAAGTTACTGAGATAACCCCAGATAATAGCAGTAAATTACACATTGTGAACCTTGGCTGGCATATGACACCTCTGAGTTTAATGTGGTGTTCTAAGATACCAGAAGACTTAGTTTTTTGTAACATGTTAAATTATATTCCAGTGCTTTAGAAGAACTTTTGTGCATATGAAAGGCATTTTTGGTAAGGATTCTCCATTGGAATAAGGTGATGTATTACCTAACAAAGTGAATGACAATGGCTTGTTGAGTTGCAATAGAGCACTAGGGAGTGTGGACAGAATGAGACAGTTGCACGTGTGGGTTTTTATGTATTTTTATTTATTTATTTATTTGTCTGTTTGCTTTTGGCTTTTTCTGAGGTAGGATCTCTCTCTAGCTCAGGCTGACCTGGCATTTACTATATAGTCCGAGGCTGACCTGAAACACAACTACCCTCCTCTATCTGCCTCCTGGGTGCTGGGATTAAAAGTGTTCACCACCATAGCTGGATTGTTGTTGATTTTTTAAGGTACTTTCCCCAAGAGATTCTCTCACTATGGTTTCCACAGTACCTTTTAGACCTAGCTCCTCCAATTCACAATCCCTCTATTATAATAAAGCTCAGAACCATAGCAACTTTTCCTCATATTCCTAAAGCCTACTTGAAGCAGTTTATTATTACATTTTTAAAATACTTCTCAAAAAGTCTGAAAATTGGCATTTTTAATCATATGTCATTATATGTTATATTTCTTTGCAAGTCCAATACAATCCTGACAAACACAGAAATGTCACTTAGATTCCAGGCTCCCTGAATGCCTTCTAATTATGTATCATTATTTCACCAGTTAATGAAATTTTGCATGCATTACCATATTACAATGTTCTACAGAAAAATGCTCCCTATGTAGAACTTAAGTCCATAAAACAAAACATGTCAAACTCCTCTAACTTCAACTTCCAAGGTTCTATTAGGGCTCAGTTTCAGGATCTCAGCAGTTTCCAGTTGCAGGGGGTCAAGGCTAACACCTCATAACATCAAGAAATGACCCAGCCCATGATATATTCTATGAACATATCAAAAATTTTATGTGAATAAACTAAGGTTAATACTTCCCCATACAGTAACATCTTAAAATTATAATTATTGAACAGCTATAATTATTTTTAAAATGCGATTTTTGTCTTAAATCGCCATTGTAATTGTACATATTAGGGGATGTAGTATGGCACCTCAATGCAGGTATCCAGTGTATAATGACCAGTTCATGGCAAGTGGTATATCTAATACCTCATGCAGATATTATATCTTTGTGTCAGGAACATTAAAATCATATCTCCTAGCTGTTTTGAGATATTCAAATACTTGGTGTAAATCATAGTTATTTTACTGAGCTGTTGAATATTTTCTCTTTTTAAGATTGGTCTTCTTAATCAATAGTTCCCTGTACCCATTTACCATCCTATTTCTTAGCTTTCATAACACAGTGAGACCAAACACTACTTGTCTTTCTGAGCCTAACTTATTTCACTTAACATAATGTCTACCAGTTCCATTCTTATTCCTACAAATGACAGAATTTCACTCTTTTACTTGTAAAATAATATTCCGTTGTATATACACTACACTTTTTAAACCCAATAATCTGCCTATGGACATTTAGTTTAATTCTATATCTTGGCTGTTGTGAATAGAGCTGAAATAAACATGGGAGTATATAGGTGTCTCTTGAAAATATGACATCAATTCTGTTGGGTATATCCCACATAGTGGGATAGCTGCATCATGTTGTATTCCTATTTCTAGTGTTTTCAGGAGTGCCCATACTGTTTCTCGTAACTGCTGTACAATTTACATTCCTGCCAATAGCACAGCTGCCCCCTTTGTATCCTTGTATTTGTTTAACTTTTTCCCTTTTGGTACTAGCTGTTCTTTTTAAAGTTTTATTTATTAATTTTGTAATAAAATGGTTGTACCCTTTAGACCCCTTCTCACTACCACCCCAATTCTGCTGAGGGTTTTCTTTAGTGAAGTTATTGGTATTCACTGTGGGGACCAAAAGGCCTCAATCAGTCTACGCAGAAGTGGGGGAAACAAGGTGCCTTAGGCTATTCCCATTTACCCTGAGGCTCTTACAGTCTTTCTGTCCCTTCTTCCACAATGTTCCCTGAGCCTTGGCAGGCAAGATAAGGATCTGATTTAGTGTTCTTTTCTCAGTATACTTTGTATGTCTATTTTTCTTTTGTTTATTTTTATTTATTTGAAAGAGACGGACAGAGAGAGAGAGAGAGAATGAGCATGCCAGGGCCTCCGGCCACTACAAACGAACTCCAGATGCGTGTGCCCCCTTGTGCATCTGGCTAACGTGGGTCCTGGAGAATTGAGCCTCGAACCAGGGTCCTTAGGCTTCACAGGCAAGCGCTTAACCACTAAGCCATTTCTCCAGCCCATTGTATGTCTATTTTGATGAGGTTTGAGTGACCACAGTCTCTGCTGCTGTTACGCTGGAACTGGTTTTCAGGCTCACCATAAGAGCAGTGTTGATGTCATTGTCTCCTCTTCAATGACTTCTGGGCCCGGGAGATGAGGTGGAGGTGACCCATCTCATGGCAGACAGTTGGCTCACTCTTCTTGATGTACTGATCTATCCTTGTTCCCTGCAGTATTCACCCCTATTTGTAAGACAGAACATATTCTCCAGCCAAAAGTGAGAAAAGTTTGAATAAAAGGGAATAAGCCCAGCCAGTAGGGAGATACATTGATGTGCATATTCACTCTTCTTAGTTAAGGAGCAGGGGAGGTTCTATCTGGAGCCTACTGACTTCATGTCCTAGGGAATCTGCCTTGGTTTCCAGATGCAGCTATGAGTTCTCCTCTTCTGAATGGAATGGATCTCATGTCCACCCCATGAGTAGTTGGTTACTTGCATTGGCTGTGTGCCTCTATTGTACAAATGCAGGTTTCTTGCTCTGCTGGCTGACTTTGTAACTGGCAGGATCTCCACCGTATTTACGCAGCTGACAACCATTATCCTCCAGCCACTCTCATAGCACTTTGCAGCACTATGAGGGCTCACTGGGAGGGAACTGGACTCCCTGTCAATTCCAGCATGGAAACTTGAGATTCTGTGGCTGCTGGTTCTGCTGTCTTCAGCAATTGGGACCCAGATTTTAGCTCTTTCAGATAATCAAGTGTTTTGACAATGGCCTGTACTATTTGGGGGACATCATGTCTCCCTGACCAACATTTCTATGTTTGACAGGGGAAGCCAATTCTGGTCCTAGGAATTATCAGCCAGAGCCCATGGTTTTAGGGTTATGCTTTCTCCACCTTTTCCGGGGCTCTTCTGTTTGGTTCCATCCTCCCCCTTATTGAAGGTAATGCCTTGTAGAATGGTATCCAGGTAGATTTCTATGGAATTGATTCATGTTTCCATTAGATTTGTGAATCCCCCCTGCAGTCCCCTTTCCTCCACCCTTGAGGACTTTCTCTCTCTTTTTCTTTCTTTCTTCCTTTCTTTCTTTCTGTCTTTCTGTCTGTCTTTCTCTTTCTCTCTTTCTTTTTTCCTTCTGACTTTTGACTATATGTGAGTAGTCCTTCCCCAATTCCCCCCATGTTCCCTTTTGTTTTTCTATCTTCATTCTAATGCCATATCCATATTGTAGCTATTTATTGTGGCTTACAATTAACTGACACCTGTCCAAGTTAGGAACCACATATGATAGAGGTCATGTGTCATTTGTCTTTCTGAATCTGTGTGACCTTACTAAGCACGACTTCTTCCAAGTCCCTCCATTTTCCTGTGAATTTTGAGTAGATTGCTTAATTTTATATTGTTTACTTTTTTGAGTTATTTATAGATTCTAGATATTAAACTTTTGTTGGAGGGATAGCTGGTGAAGATTTTCTCCTATGTAGTATTTTATTTATTGACTCTGTTGATGGTTTGCTTATCTCTACAGTAGCTTCTTTTTATTTGCATTATGTCCCAGTTGTTGAGTGTTTACTTAATTCCCTGGGCTACTGGAGTCTTATTCAGGAAGTCTTTTCCTATGTCTAGATCTTGCAGTGTACTCTTTACTTTTCTTTCCATAGATTTAGAGTTTCAGGTCTTATATTGAGGTCTCGGATCCATTTGGAGTTATTTTAGTGCAAGATGAGAGGAGAGGGTCCAAATTCAATTGTTAACATGTGCCTATCCAGTTTCACTAACACCATTTGCTGAAGTTGCTATCTTTGCTCCAGTGGGTATTTTTCGTCCTCTTTATCAAAGATCAGGTAGTTATAGTTACTTGAACTCATACCTGAATTATAAATTCTATTTCATTGATCTACTTTTTATGCAAGTACCATGCAGTTTTTATTACTATGGCTTTATAGTACAACTTTAAATCAGTTGATACTGCCAGAGGTGTTCCTTTTGCTGAGGACATTTTTGGATAGCCAAGGCCTTTTTTGCTTCCATATAAATTCTGAGACTGTTTTTTTTTTCTATCTGTGAAGGGTGTTGCTGGGATTTTGACTGGAATTCAATTGAATGTGTATGTCACTTTTGGTAGGATGGGCATTTTAACAATATTAATTCTTCCATTCCATGAGCATGGGAGGTCATTCCATCCTCTCATGTCTTCCTCCAGTTCTTTCTTCAATACTTCTATGTTTCCATTGTATAGGTCTTTTACTTCCCTGGTTAGGGAAACTCCAAGGTGGGGTGTGTGTGTGCATGCATATGTCAATTGTAAATGGGACAACTTACCTGATTTCTTTTTCTATATTGTTGTCATTGATATATACAAAGGCTTAGTGATTCGTGTGTGTTAATTTTTTTTTAATTATCATGGTTTATTGTCTGTAAGTAATACAAAATTTAAAAAAATAAAGAAACTTCCCAGGGGAAGACTGGGTCTCTTAGTCCAATTCCATATTCTAAGGGAGAGCTTCCAACTTTTTTTTTTTTCAAGGTAGGATCTCATACTAGCCCTGACTGACCCAGAGATCTGTAGCTCCAGGCTGGCCTCAAACTCAGAGATCCTCTTACCTCAGCCTCCTGAGTGCTGGGATTAAACTCAACAACCGCATACTCTTCTGCTGTCATCAGCCTAGTGGAGGCAAAGCACAATGTTCTACCTTTGCTGTGTTCCAATGGCTTTTCCAGTTAAGTGATTTCCAATACACAAGGTTATTTCTCTGCCTTCACACAGGTAGGCAAAACATGTGCATCCCAGTATATCCACATTTACTTGATTTGGGGACTTTTTTTTTTTTTTTTTTGAGTTTCATATGTGGCCAAAGTGGCCTCCAATTTGATTCTTTTAAAAAATATATTTTATTTATTTATTTGAAAGAGAGGGCGAGAGAAAGAATGGGCACACCAAGACCTCCAGCTGCAAGCAAACTCCAGGTGTGTGTGCCACCTTGAGCATCTGGCTTATGTGGGTACTGGGGAATCAAACGTGGGTCCTTTGGCTTTGCAGGCAAGTTCCTGAACTGCTAAGCCATCTCTTCAGCACCTTTTGTTTTCTTTGTTGTTTGAGGCATGGTTTCACTCTAGCCCAGGTTAATCTGAAATGTACTCTGTAGCCCAGGCTGGCCTTAAAGTCATAGTGATCCTCCTACTTCAACCTACTTAGTCCTGGGATTACAAGTGTGGGCCATCATGCATGGCTGTGGGCTACTTATTTATTTTTGGTTTTTCGAGGTAGGGTTTCACTCTATCCCAGGCTAACTTGGAATTCACTATGTATTCACAGTGGCCTTGAACTCACAGCGATCCTCCTACCTCTGCCTCCCAAGTGCTGGGATTAAAGACGTGTGCCACCATACCTGGCTTCTTATTTATTTTTAACGAAGGTTATAGTCTTATATCCCTTCTCCCATCCCCTTTTCCCTGAGGACTCTCCACAGTGGGTTTCTTGGTGTTCACTGTAGGTAAAGTCGCATTTAGTTTGGGGGTGGGGTTGTGCCTCAGGCTCTTTCTACCCACCCTGTGGCTTTTATAATCTTCCTGCCCCCTTCTTCCACATGGTCCCTGAGCTCCGGTGAGTCTTTTAGCAGTCTGGCTTAGTGTTGAGTTCTCTGTTGCCTCCCAAGTTTTTCATTTGATGTGTTTTGATTGACCGCAGCGTCTGTCACCTTTCCCCTGGAGCTGATTGGCTAGCAGTAGGAGCAATACTTGTGTCACTGCTTCCTATGCAATTTCCCTTGGGTCCCAGCAGATATGTGGCACATCTTGTGATAGGCAGTCAGCTATCTTTTCTTGTCATGTTTATGGATCTTGGTTCTCCTCAGTTTTCTCCACAATCCGGTCTAAGAAACACCTGGGACCAGTAACCGACAAAGGGCTGACATCGCCAAGAGAATGACAGTCCACTTGCGGGGTGCAGCTTTTCATCCCCAAATGCATCCAAGAACACCCAAGCGGTCCGGAGAGAACAATAAGCTACCAGCGAAGAAGGGGAGGGATAACGAATTAAGGAACCAACTAGAAAGACAAGGGAACAGGGCACCACCCACAGCCTGAGCGAGCTCCCACCGGGAGCCCAGGCCTGACCCCCATGTGTGTTAATTTTATATCTTGTCACTTTGCTGAAATTGTTTATCACTTCTAGGAGTTTTTGTTTTTTTGTTTGTTTGTTTGTTTTGGTGGAATTTTCTGGATCTTTCTCTTTTTTTTTTCTTTAACCTTTTACTTTTAATTACTTATTTACTAGAGAAGAGAGACAGGGAGGCATCTAGAAAGTGAGAATGGGCATGCCACCGCCTCCAGCCACTGCAAACAAACTCCAGATGCATGTGCCACCTTGTGCATCTGGCTCACATAGGAACTTGGTAATTGAACCTGGATCCTTAGTCTTTGCATGCACCCCTAAGCCATCTCTCCAACCCTAAAATTCTTTTTTATTATTTTATTTTATTTTTGGTTTTCTGACATAGGGTGTCACTCCAGCCCAGGCTGATTTGGAATTCGCTATGTAGTCTCTGGGTAGCCATAAACTCATCGTGATCCTGCCCTTCTCTACCTCCCAAGTTCTGGGATTAAAGGTGTGTGCCACCACACTGGGCCCCAGTACTGTCATCTGCAAATAGGGCTAACTTTTCTTCTTCCTTTCCAATTTGTATGCCTTTTATTTCTTTCTCATATCTTGTTTCTTGAGCTAAGGCTTCAAGTACTATGTTAAAAAAAAAAAAACAGTGGTGAGAGTGGGCACTTCTGCCTTGGTCCAGACCATAAAGGGAATGTTTTGAGTTTCCCCCCAATTTAGTAAGATATAGGCTTTAAGTTTATTGCATATTGCCTTTAATATGTTGAGATATGGTTCCTTCATCCCTGTCTTCACCAGTGTTTTAATCATGATAGGATTTCAAATTTTGTCAAAGACCTTTTCTGTATCTATTGAGATGACCATGTGGTTTTGATGAATTTGAGTTTGTTTATGCGATTTATTACATTTATCAATTTCTATATGTTGAACCTTCCCTGCATCCCTGGGATGAAACCTACGTGATCAAGGTTGATGATACTTTTGACATGTTTTTGAATTTGGTTTGCAAGAATTTTATTGAGAATTTTTGCATGTAAGTTCATCAGGGATATCAGTCTCTAGTTCTCTTTTTCTTGTGTCTCTGTTTTTGGTATTTGTGTGATGCTGGCTTTGTATAAGGAATCAGGTAGCATTTCCTCTTCCATGAAGGTTCTGTAGAATTCAACAATGAAACCATCTGGACTCTTTTTCTGTGGGGGGGAAGCTCAATCTCATTTGATGCTGTCTCTATTCAGGTGATTTACCCCATCTGGGTTTAATTTTGGTAGGTACTTTGAGTTAAAGAATTCATCCATTTCTTTCAAGCTTTCCAGTTTTGTGCAGTATAAATCCTTGAAATATGTCCTGATGATTCTCTGCATTTCATTAGGGTCTGTTGCAACTTCCCTTTTCATTTCTGATCTTGTGTTGAGCCTTTACTTGTTTTTTTTTTTTCCTTTTGATCAAATTGGATAGGAGTATATCAATCTTGCTTATTTTTTTTTCAAGAACCATCTCTTTGACTCATCAATTTTTTCATTGTTTTTTGAATTTCCAATCCATTGATTTCTTCTCTGATCTTCTTTTCTTTATCTCTGCTACTATTGGATTTGTGTTATTCTTGTTTTTTCAATGCCTTGAGCTGGATGGTTAAGTTGTTGTCATGAGATGTATCTTTTTGCAATGAAAAACATTTAGTTCTATAAACTTTCCTCTTAAGACTGCCTTCCTGGTGTTTCATACGTTTTGGTATTTCATTATCATTCAGTTTCAGAATTTTTTTTAAATTTCATTTTTTATTTCCTCAGCTATCCACGCATTATTTAATAGCGAATTGTTCATCCTCCAGGTAATTCTGAGTTTTCTGCTATTTTCCTTGCAGTTAATCTCTAGATTTATTGCATTGTGGTCTAATATAGTGCATGGTATTATGTTGGTTTTCCTGAATTTATTGAAACATGCTTTTTTGCCCCAATGTATGATATGTTTTAGAGGAGTTTCTGGAAGTTGCTGAAAAGAACATTTGCTGCATGGAATTAGGGTAGAATATTCTGTAGATGTCTGTTAAGTACAATTGATATATGGTATTGTTTAACTACCTTATTTCATGGTTAATTTTCTGCTTAGATGATATGTGTAATGATGATAGTATAGTGGTAAAGACTCATAATTGTGTTGGGAGTTGTTTCTGCTTTATTTTCAAGCAGAATTTGCTTTATAATATATTGTGTTCCAGTGTTTGGTGCATATAGGCTTAAGAATGTAATATCCTCTTGGTAAGATTAAGACTAACCTTAATCTCCTACATCTTCCCTCCCTCACTTCCCCTCTCCCTGTCTCTCTCTCTCTTATCTCTAACTCTTGTATATTAGTTATCTTTTTCCTCATTTTCTTAGTGGGCACTGACCTGTAACTCCCAGAACCAGCATGGGGCTATCATCCACAATGAGCTTTTGATCAGAGAGACCTACAAGGTTTCCTAAAAGACAGACAGATTGCTGTCAGAGTACTTGATGACCCACCAAAGGTTAGTGGTAAGACCCTACTGCTGAAGATACCTTATGTGATTGACATGCAAATTAGAATGGCATGGCTGGAAGTTGGATGAGAGTCAGTCCCCAGACAGTCAGCGCGTCTAGTGCCAGAAGGTGCTACATGGGCGACTGGGGGAAATTGACCAATATCTATCGAAGCAACGCATGGTCTAACCTACTTAGCAGCAAATAACTTATTGTGATGCCCACACAAGTGCAGTGGTGGCACACAGCCATGGTGGGGAACCAACTGCTCTCAATTTGGCTAACTGATCCCCTCACTGGTATGGGACCCATAGCTGGAGCTGGGAAACAAGTCAGAACCATATCCAAACATAAGCCCACTCTCCAGTATCAAGCTACTATCAATTGTGGGCTACAAGAAGGCCTACACCTATTAAATTCTCTATTAAAAAAAAAAAAAGTAAGGGTTATCTCATTTGTCCTGGTGCTAACTTACTCTCCGTTGGAGAATCTGCTTCTCTTTTTCAGATAGATGTAGACCCTAAGGAGAGAGCCACCCCATCATACCTCAAAAGGGCCCCGGCTGAAACTAAGAAAACTTGGAGAAACAAGCAAGGGGGCTGTTTTCCTGATGAACCAGACACCAGCACAAGGGGGAAGGAGATCAGCATAGAGAAACATCAACTCCTACCAAATCAGAGAGCCAGAGCCTCAGAGGCCCTCAACACCTCATCACTGAAGCAGACCAAAAATGAACCCAACATGGCTCAGGGAAATTTTGCGGAAGAGGGGGCGGAAAGAATGTCAGAGTCACATGTTGGGTCATGATATGCAGAGACATTTAGCTTACCCATAACTGTGGGCTAACTCCACAATGCATGACCTATATACCTCAACAAGGAGGGGCCAAGGGGAGGGGGTAGGTCACGGATGAGCCTAATAATGGTACCAAACTGACTGTATTTGCTGAATACAGAAC
Organism: Dipus sagitta; assembly: GCA_036346955.1. Taxonomy (NCBI): domain Eukaryota; kingdom Metazoa; phylum Chordata; class Mammalia; order Rodentia; family Dipodidae; genus Dipus; species Dipus sagitta. The sequence continues at coordinate 161,367,526 of CM070771.1, forward strand.
TGACTAATAAAAAAAAAAAAAGAAAATAATAGTGGAGACTACCCATATCCTATAGGGAAAAAGAAATTTATGGTCAGAGATACAACCACTCTGCCTCTATCCCCAACTCTCATATTAAAATATTGCCTATTGGTTTTCAAGGTTTCTCTCCTACTGCAGCAACTTAAAAATAATTTGGATATCAATTTTTTTGCTTACTGTTGTGTTGTGATTCTTTGCTCTGTTGTCGCAAGTATGAATATCAGGTAATGGGCACCATTCATTTCTGTGCGTAGTAGTTTTCCTAGGGTGCCAGTGACAGGAGAAATGTATGCATTAAAACAAGCGTGATGAAAAGCAGCTTTCTTTCTAATTTCAGCCCAGCTGCTGTATTGATGGATACAATCTCTACCACATGCTCCAGGTGGCTTCTAATGCCTGACTCCCTGCAGAAGCCTCTATTTGCACATCTTAAACCACTTATTGGATTTGAACAGGATTTTTCAGCCTGAGTGCAGTAACAGTGTTCACTTGTGTAATATTTGTAAATCCTGGCTTTACATTTCACTCACCAAATCATCATCAGAACACACTCAACAGTGCCTTTGTGCATCCCTGATCCCCCTGTCCTTAGATTAAATTGTGTCCATTTAATGTGACTAAAAGTATATTGATAAATGTATTTTCATCATGTTGGCATGCACAATGAAAAGCAATTCAATTAACAAAAAAAAAAAAAGAATGTAATATCCTCTTGTACTGATCCTTTGATGAGTATAAATTAGCTTTGTTTATCTCTTGATTACTTTTGGTTTGAAGTCTATTTTGTCTAATACCAGCATAGCTATCCCTCTTTGTTTCTTATTTCCATTAATTCAGAATATCATTTTCCATCTCTCCATCCTAAGGTAGTGTCTATATTTATTGGTAAAGCAAGTTTATTATAGACAGCAAATGGATGGGTCCATTGTTCTGATCCAGTTTTAAGCTTGTGTCTTTTGATTGGAGTGTTGAAATGTTGATGTTATAACTGTGAGGTGCAAGTTAATCCCTGTCATGTTGGAGGCTTTATGGAGTTTGTTGTTTTATTGGACTTTATATGTTTTCATGTCTGTTCTATTCATGGTCATTATTTTTCCCTCTTGTTGACTCTTTGGTATATTTCTTTTCTTTATAGTTTGGGTTATTCCATGCAATATTCTCTGTAGGGTTGGCTTAATGCTCATATAATTGTATAGGTGACTTTTATCATGGAAAGTTTTCCTTTTGCCTTCAATTATGAATAGCAACTTTGTTGGATATAGTATTTTGGGTTGGTAGCCATAGTCTTTCAGGATTTGAAATGCTCCATTCCAACATCTTCTGGCTTTTAAAGTTTCCATTGAAAAATCAGAGGTAATTCTGATACATTTACCATTGTATTTAACAAGCTATTTTTCTCTTGAAGCATTTAGAACCCTCCCCCCCCTTTTTTTTCAATGTTAAGAGTTTTAACTAAAATATTACATGGAGATTTCTTCTCTGATCCTGTCTGAGTACCTCTTGTATTCTGATGGGGTCTTTTTTGTGAAGTTTTGGAAATTTTCTCTGATAATTTTGTTGCAGATGTTTTCTGTGACTTTAGTCTTTATTTCTTCCCCTTTTTGAATATTAGTTATCCTAATATTTGTTCCTAATGTGTCCCAGATTGTCTTCATATTCTGTGGACTTTTTTTAAGTTGTCATAGTTTTAGGACTACCAGACTGTTGGTTCTGTCTTTATCAAATACTTTTTACCCACACATTGAGATTAGCACAAGCTTGATTTAATGTGCTACACTTTTAGATTTTTATGTTTTGAAAACTTTTGTCCACCTGGTATGTATGTCACTTGTTAATTATGTATTATAATGTGTATATATGTGCTCTGCTTGATTCTATTTCATAATATTTTTATATGTAAATTCATCAGAGACATTTGTCTATCACTTTCATTTCTTCTTTGTTGGAATTCAGTATCAAACTCTTAATCTACTCTGCACCTGATTTGCTGGCATTGTCCTAATGCTTAGCAGCAGTTACATTTCATTAACATTATATATTGTGTCTTCATATATTATCTGCTTTATATTCTTTTTAAAAAGTTGATACAGTGGCCATATTTTTTTTCTCTGCCATTGCTGCACATAGAATCACCAACTCTAACTCCTCGCTGCTCTTTTCTTAGAATAAGTGCATACTGTCTTTCAAGTATTAACTCCTTTGATTATTAGCTTTTAAAAACAATCCCCAGATGTGTTCTTTTCAAGTTGCTTAATTAGTTACCTACTTTGATCATTTTACCTATAACCTTTAGAGCAAACATATTTCTTCTAGTAAAAGGCTAGCTCTTCTGAGCTTCTCACTTCTCCAGTCAGAGTTTGCTCTGTGAGGTTGCCCAGTTACAATTTCTGTGTGTTTCAGACCATGTTGTGTCACTGTCACACAGATTATCCCCTCTTTTACATTTGTCCTTCTAATCTTCTATACTCTGTTCTTATTCTCCTCCTCTTCATCCTTCTTCTCTCCCGCCCTCCTCCTCTCTCTGCATTTACATTCATCAGAGATTTTAGTCTACATTAGTTCTTTCTTTACTTCTTTCTTTTGGTCTTTATCTCTCGCTGTGTGTTCTTGATACCAGGATAATGCTGACTTCATAGAATGGGGACGGAAGAGCCATTTCTTTTGGAATCAATTGAGAGAATAGGATTATTGATTTCAAGGTTTAGTAAAATTCATCAATGAAACTATCAGGTCCTTTCTTTGTTGAAGATTTTGTTATTAAATATATTCCATTACTTGTTTAGTACTTGTGTGTTTAGGTTTCTCCCCTTGTGGTTCAGCTAGCTATGTTATATTTGTTCAAAACTTATTCAGTTCTCTTTTACAATTTGTTGGCAGGCTCAGCGTTATTCCTAAGGATCCTTCATGATTCTGTGTTGTCATTAATACTGGCTCCTTTTTTGTTTGTGATTTTGCTTTTTAAATTTACTATATTTTTCATTGTTGGCCACTTTAAACATTTTCAATTTATTATTAAGGTTTAAATATATTTCTTTATAGGTTCATGTGTTAAAAGCTTGGTATCCCCATGTTGATGCTGTTTTGGAAGATGGTGGAAATTAGGAGGTGGGTCCTAGTTGGAGAGAGTAGATCAGAGGCAGTGACTTTTGGGGGTCATATTTTGTCCCTGTCCCCTTCATGGATATTATGGCAGCATTATGCACTTCAAGCACAAAGCAATGGATTTAGACAACCTTGGACTAAAGTGCTTGAAACTTTGAAAAAAATAATTTTTCTAATATTAATTTGTTTCCCTTATGTATTTTCATTGACTTAAAAAGCTAACACATTCATCTATTTTTAAGAGAAAATTCTTCACATTACTATTTTTTTAAAGTTACTCTCTATTTTGTTAATTCCTGCTCTTATTTTTATCAATCCTTCTTATAATTTTGGATTTGATTTTTTTCTTATTTAGCTTCTTGAGTTTGCTTTTAGATTATTTGAAGATACTCTGATCACTAAACCCTCCTACCATTCTCACTTTCCCCATTCTCATATGACCCCTATACTGAAGTACTTCTTTCCAGCTAGTCCATCTTCTATTTTTATTGACATTTTTTATATATATAGAAAATTTATTTTTGGTTTGTTTTTAAAATATTTACTTATTTGAGAGAGAGAAAGGAAGAGGCAGATAGAAAAAGAGAATGGGCACACCAAGGCCTCTGGCCACTTCAAATGAACTCAAGGCACATGTGTCCCCTTGTACATCTGGCTTACGTGGGTCCTGGGGAATCGAACCAGGGTCCTTAGGCTTCACAGGCAAATGCCTTAACTGCTAAGACATTTCCGTAGCCCTAAAAAACTTATTTTGATCATAGTCAAATTATTTGATTATAGTCATTCCCTCTGAACTTTCTAATTTTTGATGTAGATAATTATTACTGTGAATTTCTCCTTTAGTACCACCTTTTACTATATTTTATATGTTATAGTATGCTGATTTACATTTTGATTTGTTTTAAGAAATTATAAAAAATAATGGAATCAAATAATTTTTCTGCCTCTTCTGCTCTCTCTATTAAAAATAATCATGGCAGGGACAATATATTAATTACACATTACCGTATGCTCAGAATCTAACAAAAGGCCTAGCACAAAATTAACCCAAATTATATTGATTAAAAATGAATGCATAAAAATGATATATTTTATAACAATAGCACATTTTTCTTTTATCTTTAATGAATTTTTCATAATTTTCCAAGAGCCATAACATAATAGACACAAGGTTGAAGTACTTTACCACATATACATTTGAATTAATGACCAAAGAAATTAATATAAAGTCCATTCTCATTTTGTAAAAGCTTTCTGATAAAAAAAGAAGTTTGTTTTAGGACATGCCTAGCCTGGAAGTGAGATAGGAACTATGCACATAGTGTGGGAACTGGGCCCTCTTATGGGAAGAAAATCTCCAGCAATCTCCTGAGGGCTCAGTGGGCTCTCACCATGTCTTCCTCTTTTCTAAGCATTAAGTACATCCTCTAACATTGTCTATCCCTAAGCCCCATTCTTTTCTCTATATTTCTTTCCTCCACCTCACTGATACTGCAAATGTTCCAAGTTAAAAGTTTTCTGCTTCTATCCTGGGGCGGGGGTGATGTAAGAAAGTAGGAAGATGTTTAAAACAGGGTGTTTAAATCACATATTTTAACTAGATCCAGGTTGTGATTAGCCTTTTTCACACCCTGAAATTCTTGGTACACTTTTATTTTAAGATTGATTTGAAATTTAAAAAAAAAGTTAGAAGACCTTGGTGCAGCCTCTGTTTTTAATGTTTTTGTAATATTTGTTCACAAATAGATTTGACTGTGACTTTTTTTCGTTGTATTTTTTGCTTTTGGCATACACTGCTTAATATTTCATGTTCATAATATATCTTTAAATTCACATTTTTGTAAGAGGACATGCATATGACATTATACACAGTTATTTCCTTCCTTTTCAGCATATGATTTGGTGGTTGTTGAATTTTTTTTTCTAGGTTCAGTGAACTCCACTGCAGAAGGCACAGATGGGGCAAAACATGGTTATGCTGGAGCTATGTGAAATGTGGCCAGTATCCTGTGAAATTGAGTCATAATTTTATTACATTAGTCAGCATATTTGGAAATTCTTTTCTTCTAAGGCATTAAATATCATTATAGAAATTTTGAAATATGAGAAAATTTTCATTAAAATTTTTACTGCTATATTGTAATTAGTAATTTTTTGTTGTTTCTTATATTCATACAAACTTTCTTATCTTTTTATTTTTTCTTTTAAAATTTTATTTATTTATTTATTCAAGAGAGAAGCAGACAGAGAGAGAGTGAATATGGGCATGCTAGGGCCTCCTGCTACTGCAAGCAAACTGCAGATGCATGCACCACTTTCTACACCCAGCTTCACTTGGGTACTGGGAAATCAAATTCAGGCCATCAGGCTCTGCAAGCAAGTGTCTTCAATAGCTGAGTCATCTCTCTAGCCCATTATTTTTTTAATGTGTATAATTAAATACAACCAAAAAATTTTAAGATAGAACATTTACAAAAGGAAATTACTATGCTTACAAACACTCATATAATATAAACTAAGATTAAAATGAATAGGATTTCTCTTAATAGAATTGATTAGTCAAAAGACTGAAAACAGTGCACAAAACATTACAGATAAAGGAAAACATTTATGAAAAGAAGTATGCCAAAATCAGGAACTTCTATATATTAGAAGACATCACTAAGCCAGGCCTGTAATCCTAGCTATTCAGGAGTCTGAGGCAGGAGAATAGCAAGATCAAGGCCTGGCTGGGCTACAGAATGAATTCAAGATGATCTAGCAACTTAGTGAGACCCTGTCTCAATATAAAAAAAAAAAAAGAATAAATAAAAAGTGTGGTGTGGTGATTTGCATTAGGTGGCCCTCTTAAACTCATGTTTTCTGAATGCTAGGTCCCCAGTTTATGGCAATTTGTAATTGGAGCCTTGCTGGAGAAGGTGTGTTGTTGGAGGTGGGCTAATGAGTATTATGGCCAGCTTTTCCCTGTCAGTGTTTGGCACACTCTCCTGCTGGTGTTATTCCCCTGACGTTGACCAGGAGGTCATATATAGCCTCTGTTCGTGCCATGTTTCCTCTGCCATCATGAAGCTTCTGCTCAAGTCTGTAAGCCAAAATAAACCCTTTCCTCCCATCAGCCGCTTTGGGTTGAGTGCTTTGTGTCAACAACAAGAAGGTAGCTGCAACAGGTCAGGAGAGTGCTGGTGATGTCTCAGCCACTACAAGGATTTTCTGTAAGCATGAGGAGCTGAGATCACCTGAGTTCAATCCTCCTCCAACACTCACATAAACAGTGGAGCATGGCCATGAATGCCTGTAACCTTAGTCCGTGTGGAAATAGAAACTGGAAAATTGTTGGAACTCATTAAAACTGTAGTTCAGTGTTCTGAAAGAGACTCCATTTCAAAGAAAAACTTGGATCAACAATAGAGGAAACATCCAATGTTCTCCTCTGGCTTCTACATGCACACACAGGTACATATCACACACACACACACACACCTGGGGATATAGTTCTATGGTATGAGTCCCTGGATTCCATTCTTAGTGCTACAAAACAAAAAAATCTACTATCACCAACAACATTAACACCAGAACAAAAATAAATGACTCATAAAGTATAAAAGACAATTCACAGGATGGAAGAAGATTAAATTATTTATATATGAAAGAAACTCCTAACCAGAACATATAAAGAATGCTTAAAAAGAGAAAATTTAAAAAAAGAATCCTTACCAAACATTAAGAAAAATAGTTATCCCTGAAGTATGAAATATAGATAAAATCTTGGATCATGTACATCATAAGAAAGAATACCCAATACCCAACAGGGCTGGAGAAATTGCTTAGTGGTTAAGGCCCTTGCTTGCAAAGCCAAAGGACGCAGTTTCAATTCCCCAGGACCCACATAAGCGAGTTGCACAAGATGGCACATGCGTCTGGAGTTCATTTGCAGTGGCTGGAAGCCCTGGCATGCTCATTTTCTCTCTCTCTTTCTCTGCCTCTTTCTCTGTCTCTCTCAATAAATAAATAAATAAGTTCTATTGTGTTTATGGTCCATATTTTAAAAAAATACCCTAATAGCCAGGAAACCTGAAATAAGATGCTCAAATTAATTGCTATCTTTGAATCGCATACTAAAACATAGTGCAAATGCCAAAACATCACCACTGCCAATTAAAAATGAAAAAAGCAGGGACACTTAGAAAATTCAGATATAAAATGCATTGACTCCTTGGGAAAATAGATTAGTGATTTCTACTGTAAATAAACATATACATCCTCTGTGATCCAACAATTCATTCCTGTATATACATACTCAATAACAAAACATGTATATATACTCACCAAAAGAAATGAAACAGGTTAGGTGCTGTAGATGAATGAGACTATGTGGAGATTTTTTTTCTGTGATTGGGTAAGTTCACTGAGAATGATCTGTTCCAGGTTCAACCATTTTTCCTCAAATTTCATTGTGTCATTTTTTCTTACTGCTGTATAGAATTCCATTGTGTAGATATACCACACCTTAGTTATCCATTCTTCTAGTGATGGGCATCTGGGTTGATTCCAGCTCTTAGCTATTATGAATTGAGCCGCTACAAACATGGTTGAGCAAATCTCTCTGGCCTGTGGTTTGAAGGTTTTAGAGTAGATGCCCAGTAAGGGAATAACTGGGTCTGTTGGCATCTCTATAGTCAGCTTTTTCAGGAGTCTCCATATTGCTTTCCAAAGTGGTTGTATCATCCTACATTCCCACCAACAGTAGATGAGTGTTCCTACTTCTCCACATCCTCACTAGCATTTAATTTCAGTTGATTTTTTGATGTTTGCTATCCTTATTGGGGGAATCTCATAGTTGTTTTAATTTGCATTTCTCTGATGATTAGGGATGATGAACATTTTCTTCAGTGTGTGTTTGCCATTTGTGTTTCTTCCTCTGTGAACTGCCTGTTCAGCTCTTTGCCCCATTTTGTGAGTGGGTGTTTGACTTCTTACTGTTTAGATTTTTGAGTTCTTTGTAGATTCTAGAGATTAGGCCTCTATCAGTTGGATAACCTGCAAATATTTTCTCCCATTCTGTGGGTAATCTATTGGCTTTGCTTATTGTATGCTTGTCTGTAAAGAAACTCTTCAGCTTAGATGGCTTAGTGGTTAAGCACTTGCCTATGAGGCCTAAGGACCCCAGTTCAAGGCTCAAATCCCCAGGACCCACGTTAGCCAGATGCACAATGGGGTGCATGTGTCTGGAGTTCGTTTGCAGTGGCTGGAGGCCCTGGCGTGCCCATTCTCTCTCTGCCTCTTTCTCTCTCTGTCACTCTCAAATAAATAAATTAAATAAACAAAAAAAAATTTTTTTAAAAAGAAACTCTTCAGCTTCATGTGATCCCATTGGTTGAGTGACTGTTTAAGATCATGAGCTAATGGGGTTTTGTTCAGGAAGTCTTTTTCCATTCCTATCTCATGGAAAGTACTTCCTAAATTTTCTTCCAGTAGTATTCGAGTTTCTGGTCTTATATTGAGGTCTTTGATCCATTTGGACTTGAGTGTAGTGCATGGTGAAATGTGTGGATCAAGTTTCAGTTTCCTGCATATGGTTATCCAGTTTGTCCAGCACTATTTGTTGAAGATGCTGTCTTTTTTCCAGCCTATATTGTTCAGGCCTTTGTCAAATATCAAGTAGCTATAGTTGCTTGATCCAAAGTCTGGGTCCTCAAGTCTATTCCATTGGCCTATACTCCTGTTTTTATGCCAGTACCATGCTGTTTTTATTACTATGGCTTTGTAATATAGCTTTAGATCAGGTATGGTGATGCCTCCAGAGGTATTTCCTTTGCTGAGGATATGTTTGGAAATGCGAGGCCTTGTGCCTTTCCATATGAAATTTGAGATCATTTTTTCTATCTCTGTGAAGAACACTGTAGGGAATTTAATTGGAATTGCATTAAATCTGTGAATTGCCTTTGGTAGGATTGTCATCTTCACAATGTTAATTCTGCCTATCCAGGAGCATGGGAGGTCTTTCCATTTTCTCAAGTCTTCCTCAATTTCTTTTTTGAGTGTTTTTGTTTTCGTTGTATAGATCTTTCACTTCTTTGGTTAACATTATTCCAACTCATGATCTAACCTACTTAGCAGCAAATAACCTGTTGTGATGCCCACACAAGTGCAGTGGTGGCACACAGCCATGGTGGGGAACCAACTGCTCTTGATTTGGCTAACTGATCCCCTCAGTGGTACGGGACCCATAGCTTGAGCTGGGAAACAAGTCAGAACCATATCCAAGCATAAGCCCACTCTCCAATATCAAGCTACCATCAATCATGGGCTACAAGAGGGCCTACACCTATTAAATTCTCTATAAAAAAGTAAGGGTTTATCTCATTTGTCCTGGTGCTAACTTACTCTCCATTGGAGAATCTGCTTCTCTTTTTCAGACAGATGTAGATCCTAAGGAGAGAGCCACCCCATCATATCTCAAAAGGGCCCCGGCTGAAACTAAGAAAAATTGGCAAAACAAGCAAGGGTGCTGTTTTCCCGATGAACCGGATACCAGCACAAGGGGGAAGGAGATCAACACAGAGAAAAATTAACTCCTATCAAATCAGAGAGCCAGAGCCCCAGAGGCCCCCAACACCTCATCACTGAAGCAGACCAAAAATGAACCCAACATGGCTCAGGGAAATTTTGCAGAAGAGGGGTCGGAAAGAATGTCAGAGCCACATGTTGGGTCATGATATGCAGAGACATTTAGCTTACCCATAACTGTGAGCTAACTCCACAATCCATGACCCATATACCTCAACAAAGAGGGGCCAAGGGGAGGGGGTAGGTCACGGATGAGCCTAATAATGGTACCAAACTGACTGTATTTGCTGAATACAAAACTAATTAATAAAAAAAGAATGAAAGAAAAAAAAGAAATGAAACAGAATTTTCATAGTGAAATTATTTATATCAGCAAGAAATAATCTGAAAATTGTAATTACCAGGTCAATGCTGGCATATTTACACATTTGGAGTATGAATATTTTATACAATGAAAATGAAAGCAATCAGAGTAAATATGATGAAGTACATGATGCACACACACAAAAATGTCCTAATGAAACACACTATTTTATATCATGAATGAAATAAAAAGGTAATGTCCTAGGATTGGATGAAAATTAAACCACAAAACAGCATGGTATGGTTCTATTTATTTAAATTACATAAATTAAAAAGTGCGTAATGATAGCAGTCATGACAGTAAGTGCTCTTGTAACAGTGAGGATATTTTTCAGAGGAGTGTAAGCAGCTTGGTGTGATGGCACACATCCATAATCCCAGTACACAGGAGTCTGAGGCAGAAGATTGCAAGTTTGGGCCAGGCTGGGTCTTATGGTGAATGCCAGAGAAGCCTGAGCTACACAGCAAAATTGGTATCAAAAATACAAAAACAAATAAACAACCAAATTCTAATGAAGATTTTTGAAGTTCTGCTAATGTTTGACTTCATTGGAATATGTCCAATTTATAAAAATCTAATTTACATTCATCTATGACATATGTATATTTTCTTTTTTAAAAATGTCTTTATTTATTTAAGACAGAAAGAGGTAGAAAAAGAGAGAGAGAACGGGAGATAATGGGTGGGACAGAGCCTTCAGCTGCTGCAAATGAGCATGACATGTGTGCTCCTTGTGCTCATGGAGACATTGCCTGTTAGTGTCACTGTGCATCTGGCTTACATGGGACCTGGAGATCTGAACATGAGTTCTTAGGCTTTGCAGGCAAACACCTTAACCACTATGCCATCTCTCCAGCCCCTATATTTTCTTTTTTTGAGGTAGTGTCTTACTATGTTGGAATTGTGATCCTCCTGCCTCAGGACCACCCAGGCTTCTGACTGGCAGGATTACCACTCAAACCTGGTAGGATCGATCCGGCTGTATTTTCATAACTGAATGTAAGTTTTTAAAAGTGTATCCAAAATTAAATAGTTAATTCTCCTCCAATCAACTCAGCTACAGTGATCAAACCATAGCTAAACTTTTGTCACTTCCCAATTGTCTTGACACAAATTCCACAATAACTATATTGTACTCTTTACAATTCCTCAGTTCCTTATTAGAAAACAAAGTTAGCATTCAAATTTTCAAGAAGAGCATTGGTTCACTTTTATTTATTTATTTTTTGGAGATTCTCTCTCAGCAAGCACAGAAAGAGACAGAGAGAGAGAGAGAAAAAAAAGATAGAGAAGAGAGAGAGAGAGAGAGAATGGGCATGCCAGGGCCTGTAGCCACTGCAAACAAACTCCAGATGCATGTGCCACCTTGTACATCTGGCTTAGGTGGGTCCTGGGGAATCGAACCTGGGTCCTTTGGCTTTGCAGGCAAATGCCTTAACCACTAAGCCATCTCTCCAGTGCATGGTTCACTTTTTAATGGAGAAAAAAGAAAAATATACACTACCTAACTTCCTCTTTCCCCATCCTCCTCATTTCACATTTCTAGATATGCCTGAATGACCCCAGGTCCTACAGGCCATTAGGTCATGACCACCCAGAAGTCTGTTGAGTTATATTAGTTAACAAACACCAGAGTATGTAGACTTTCATAGTCCTAGGCAGTTTTTGGAGAGAAAGAAGGACAGTGTAAGAATACAAATGACCTTAGTAAAATATTTAGGTCTCAGAACGGAATCCATTAAACAAAACCCAATGAAGGAGTGTGGAGGACCTGAAGGATGAAGAGAGGCTATTATGTAAAGGCAGATGTGTTCAGGGAGAAAAATAAAAGTGTATACACTTTCTGTGAACCTAGAATCCCCCTGCTCCCCTGCCCCCTCCGTTTGAAAAGGATGTAATCTCCATATTATGTTCTTTTTAAACCTGTTCATTCAACCCCATGAATTCTATACACATACAAGAAAACTTAGTAATAGTTTGCTTCATGAATTCCTCAAAGGTTTGTACACATATGCACATTTGAAATCTATGTTTAAAATGTATTCCTTTTTCTATATACTTCTATGATAGCATTTCTAGTTTTTCTCAGTATTTTCTTTTACAATAGGTTCTATTTTTGCAATGATGCATCAACACGAGATTTTGGAGTTATAAGCAGTTTTATAAGATAAGTTAACTTACATAAAAATAGACATTTAGCTTTCCATAGTAAATCACAGCTTTGTGGGTTCAAGAGACATGCACTTATTCATTGTCCATGTTTATTGCTGTGGCTGGGATATTTCTGTGAAGGGATTATGGTGCTTATTCAACACAGGATGTTTAAACCAGTGATATGATGGTAGAAGCTGTTTATATTAGCATGGCCCTTGCTTTTTCAACATATCTTCGTGTCAGAAGACTTGAGTCATCATTGAGGGAGTTAGCCTAAACTGTTTGCAACATGGTCATTCTTTCTGAGCTCAGTTTTGAAATTTTAAACTTTCACAGTGACAAAAGCAGAGCAGAATACTGGCAAAGCTGTCACCAGCATCTCATTGCAATTGGCCTCAGAAGCAGATCAGTAGGATACAACAAAAACCCTAGCTAGTATCCTTTCTCTTTGAAAACATAAGCAATAAGTCCAACATTAGAGGAACAAGCTCCAATTAATTTTACCTCCTGGTTTCTACTTATTCTAGCAATTCAGAGCCATGTTGCAAATCAAATAATAAAGGAGGCTTCACAATGGTAAACTTTTGTTGTAATTTTGAGTTACTAACATTTCTCGCAATGTACCATCACTGGTATTTTAGTGATAAATTGAGAAACATTATAATTAGAAGAATGGCTTTACACAGCAAAAAAGAGAAAGCACTGTGTCCTATGAATACTTTTATTTATTAGTAAGATATACAGAGAAAAGAAGTTCTAGGGACTTTTTTTTACCAGCTCATAGTAATGTCCCGGACTCAGAAGTGATCTACCCACAGTACCGGCCTTAGCATTTCATTACCCTGTTTATTTTCTGTCATGAAATAGCTATTGCAGATGCAGGCATTAATCCTCACATGGCAGTGGCCAAAGGAAACAAAGGAAGACTAGAAGCAAAGGCCCTTTGGTCATATGTTTCTCTCTTTTATTAAAAAAGTTTTTTTTTTTAATTTATTTCTTTAAGAGTGGCAGACAGACAGAGAAAGAGGGAGAGAGAGAAAGAATGTGTTCCAGGGCCTCCAACCACTGCAAACGAATTCCAGATGCATGCACCACCTTGTGCATCTGGTTTATGTGGGTCCTGGGGAATCGAGCCTCAAGCTGGGGTCCTTAGGCTTCACAGGCAAGTGCTTAACTACTAAGCCATCTCTCCAGCCCTGATTCTCTCTTTCAATAAGTGATAAATTATTTTCAAAAGACCCCAACTCTCTAGCTAACTGCTTCATGTTACAGATTGTAGATATTCAAACCCAGACTAAATTAGTTGTTTTCTTTATTACTATGACAGAATAACAGACAAAAGAAATTTAAGGAAGGAAGAAAGAGTTTATTTTGGCTTTCAGTTTGAGGCAATACAGTCTATGAGGGCGTGAATAGTCTGGTCTCATTGCATCCACAGCAAGGAAGAAAGATAAAAAATATAAGTGCTCAGCTGACTCTTGTTTCTTTTCTTTTTTATTCAAAATGGAACTCCATCTAGCCCATGGTCTAGTGCCCACACGCATTCAGGATGGATCTTTTCTCCCCAGTTAAACTTCTTTGAAAACAGTCTCAAAAACACATTTGAAGAAATGCCTCATTGATGCCCTACCAATAAAACTGAATTGAAAATAACCAACACATACCAATTACTGGCAGAGTGAAACAAAATTATTGTGATTAGTTGAGACAATATATAGTGTCCTGCGAGTTATCAAAAGAGAAAAATCAACTCCTACCAAATCAGAGAGCCAGAGCCACAGAGGCCCCCAGCATCTCATCACTGAAGCAGACCAAAAATGAACCCAACATGGCTCAGGGAAATTTTGCGGAAGAGGGGGCGGAAAGAGTGTCAGAGCCACATGTTGTGGGTCATGATTTGCAGAGACATTTAGCTTACCCGTAACTGTGGGCTAACTCCACAATGCATGACCCATATACCTCAACAAGGAGGGGCCAAAGGGAAGGGGTAGGTCACGGATGAGCCTAATAATGGTACCAAACTGACTGTATTTGCTGAATACAAAAAACTAACGAATAAAGTAAAAAAGAAAAGAAAACTGGTATAATCAAGGAAAGAAGGCTAAGTCATAAGGTAAGGAATTTCTAGTGCTTTTGCAATGTGCTATTATTGACATTTTAGTGAGGAATTAAAACATCTTATGAATTTACACAGCAAGGAAGAAGGAAGCACTATATCCTATGAATACTTTTATTCTGTTGTAGGTGGCGCTGAGGGTCATCTGCTTTGTACAGTTTTGAAGAAGTCCCCATGTGGATTTTCCAACATTGAATTCCCAGCATGGGTTATATATCAGATGAATATTAATAGAAATCAACACAAAATAACAAGAATTGCAATGCATAAATAAACATCTTATGTCTGAACTTTATGGTCATAGACATAACAGCACATTATGTCACTATGTTTATTTTTAAATTATTTGGGGGGGCTGGAGAAGATGGCTTAGTGGTTAAGGCATTTGCCTGCAAAGCCAAAGGACCTTGGTTCAATTCCCCAGTACCCACGTAAGCCAGATGCACAAGGAGGCACATGCACCTGAAGTTCATTTGCAGTGGCTGACAACCCTGGCACATCCATTCTCTCTCCCTCTCTCTCTCTCTGTCTACTTCTTTCTTTCTTTCTCTCTCTCTCAAATAAATAAATAAACAAAATATATTTTTAAATTATTTTGGATTGATGTATAGTAATTGTACATATTTAAGGGATGTGATATGATATTTAGGTTAGTGTATAAATAATAATGTCCATCACCTAAAACATTTATGTTTTTATTGGAAGGTTCATAAATCAAGTCACATATAGGAATGTAAATGGCTCTAGACAAATGAGTAAGTTCAGATGATGATAATTCTTGAGCAGATAATTCTAATCCTTCAAGAAAGACTACAAAGTGCTGGTAGAAAGAAGCATCAATAGATGAATTCAAATTCATTCTCAGTATGCAAAACTAATTAAAAGTATATATGCTTTTGAAACATTTCACCTTTACACCCTAAATCATAAAGTGATTTTTGTGAAATTAAAATAACATTGTGAAAATGTGTCAAGGAACCTCAAAAGAGAGCACAAGTCTACCAAAGGAAGGAAAAATCAACAAATGAAGATGAAGATTATATCATAGTTACTATTGTCAAACAAACACATCTGAGTTTAGCATGTCCCCAAATATTTATTACATCTTCTAAGATAGCTTTCCTGATATTTAACTTTTTTTCATGTGGTTAGACACTCTGTAACTAGAAAAGAAACTAAGAAAGTGATGAAATAACTTGATAGCAAGCTAGACAACATTTGGCAATTGCATAAGCATGTGACCTGTGGTCATAATGGAAGGTAACATCTGTGCAGAATGTGTTTAAACAGTGTGTCCCAATGCTTTAGATGTGCAGTGTATCTCTTTGGGAAACTTGTATTTGTAGCTGTCTAGGTTGGCCAGTTTTCTCACAGGAGTGGGTGATCTATAAGGAGGACAACTCTACTTTAGAGACAGACTCAGTATGTAACACAGATTTGTGCTGAACCCTCCACCCTCCTGCCTTAGTCTGAGAGTTTTGGGATTGCAGTCATGCATGGCATACCTAACAGTCAACTTATCACTGTTTGAACAGAGGGGTGAGTTAGATCTTATTTTCTACTCCATGACAATGGCCACAATCCTCATTCCAGGAATATCACATCCTCCAGGAGAAATGACATAAATCTGGAACCATGGAACTCAGCATGAAAAAATGGGGAGGGGGATGGAAGCAAGGAAAGGATGATCAGATCAAACAGCTGATGGTAGCTGCTACTTGTGAAGATTCTTGGCAGAAGGGGTACTGTGGTTTGAATATAAAATGTTCTATGTAAGCTCATATTTTGAGCCCCAGATGTCAATGCTATTTTGGGATGTGGTGGAAATTTCTGGAGGTGAGTCCTAGTTAGAAGAAGTGAGATTTACTCCTCAAGAGCCTTTGAGGGTTATAGCTGGTTCCCCATCACTTCCTTTCTGCCTGTCACACACTTTCATTGCCATGTTTTTCTGTTCAAGTGCACAAGGCAGACAACTAGGAGCTGAACTCTCTGGGACTGTAAGTCTTTAAATTGTTCTTTGAGGTATGTTTCATCACACCTATGCAAAAGTAACTAATGTGTGTGGTCAGGGGATCTTTAGCTAATGCTAATCAAATGATGTTATTACTGAAATACAGAATCCATGCTGAGTTATGTATTCATCCTCACACATTACTTCAACTTTCCACTGGGATACATTTTAAATACTGTTAGATATAACAGTACTGTGATACTATCATATTTTCAGTAATAATGACTTGATATGTAAGAAAAGATAAGCCACACATGTTGGCTCATAATGTAGCCTTTACCAAAGTTTAACTGGTTACTTCCTTTGGTTTTATCCTTGGAATTTCCCAATGAGGAAAACAAACAATTCATTCAATATTATCCTCAATTTGTTTAAAGTTGGCCTTGATTACCAAGTGAGTAGTTGCAATTTTCTTTATCATCTTCTGTCATACCATAGAGTTTACTCCAGGCAGTGGTTTGTCTGAAAGAATTTATTGAGCACAGTCATAATGAATCATACTGTTTAAGGATGAATGTTTACAGTTAAAATAATTAGCTGTGTGATCAAAGGAGTGGAGGTTGTAGGTGAGGCAAGTCATTGATGTGTGACTACTAAGCATGAGAAATGATGAACAAAAAATGCCACTGGATCTCTAATTCTAGCAACCCTGCAAACTCAAGTACCTGCCTTTGGACAAGTCTTCCTGCAGGCTTTAGTTTCTCATCAGTAAAATGAAGAATGAAAAGGATTAGACTTCTATGTGAGTTGGAATATAAATCAGTAGCAGAGGCCAGTAAGCGATAAAGGGGATACAAAGGGAAGAGAAAGGAAGGGAGGGGGACTTAACAGGATGGTATTGCATATATGTAAGTAGAAAAAACAGATTAATGGTGGTGGAAAGGCCCAAGTGAGGTGAGGGGAAGAGATTAAGTAAAGGAAAGGTGGGAGAGGGCTAGTCAAAATCTAAGAGAGTATGAATAGTCATATTGAAGTCTACTTTTTTGGAGAATGGTACACCCAGAAGCCATAAATTGTTACTAGAAAATTTTCAGTGCCAAGGATGCATACCTTTCAGTTAGTTGTTGGCCAGGGAGGTCCCTGATGCCCCTCAAACATTATAGGCCATTGGTGAGGCTCTTGGTGTCCCACCAGAAATAGATGATAAGAGCCTATTGCTGAAGACTCCACATCCTTGGGCTGAAAGATCATTGAGAAATACTGCTGCAGCTGAAAACCTCCTCTGTGTAGACTAGCTGGAAAAAACTCTGCTGTATACAGTTACATGGAAGAGACAGAAATCACCAGTGAACGTACTCAACAGTAGACATTGTAAGCCTTAAATTTGGCCAGCTAGGCTAAGTGAGTCAATGGGTACAATAGTGGCACATCTGTTATGGGGGAAACCAACTGTTCACTAACTGGACCGGAGGCCGGCTCCATGGGAGGGAGTACATGCCTGATACGGAAAACCTATAACAGGGGTAGTCATGAGCCCTAGGGGTGTAACATCTGCTGGTGTCTGGCTAAATGTATATACTATGCTCACCAAACTGCCTGGTAAGCACTCCTCTTAATGTTCATATACATATATTAATGCTACTCTCACTTTGGTTAAAGAAACTTCTCTTTACAAATGGCAATGACCTTGGGATGACTCAGAAGGCACCATGGTGCTAAGAAGAAGTAACAGTGCTCAGCACTGAAACATCTCTGACACACCTTCTAAGGCTTAGGGTTCATTGTGGAAGAGGTGGCAGAAAGAATGTAAGAGCCACAGGAAGGGTAAGACTCCTTACAACACTCTCCTCCTGACACAACATGGCCTGGATATTGATGACCACTCAGTGCCTGACACTACCTACACAAGACCATCATAATAGGAGGAAAAGATAATATCAAAATAAAAGAGAGACTGATTGAGAAGGGGGAGGGTATGATGGAGAGTGATGTTGCAAAGGGAAAAGTGGGAAGAGGGAGGGAATTACCATGGGTTATTGTCTGTAATTATGGAAGTTGTCAATAAAAAATAAATCTAAGGAAATGGAAAAAAATGAGTTTTTTCACAAGTTGTGAGAATTCAACATGATCTCAAACAAAATATGAAAACTGGCTCATTGTGATCATTCAATAAACGTGAACAAGTCCAGTGATGACTGTATCTCGGTGCCTCCTATAGGTTTCTTAGGAAACATAAGGCATAATTTTCCCTTTTTCATAACAACACAATTAGAAATTACTTCACAGTCATTTTCTAATAGTTGATCTTATTACCAGAAACCACAAAAAAGTGTATTTGATTTCGAAGAGTCTAAATTTTAATGCTTTTGTACTTGAAAGGTTCATAATGGTATGCATTGTACTGAGCTTCTAATACTTTCTCAGATTACTGACAAATGATCTTGGGCATAGTAAGTAAGTGTTTTGGAGCATTACTTGTAAGATGGAAAACTACATTATATGGTATTTTATAACATAATAAACATTTTCTCATGTTAGTCTAATTTGCTGTTAACAAAACCCAAATTATGCTGGCTCTATTAGTTAATTCTGTGCACAAATAATCAGAAGTTCAGACAAATTCAATGATCAGACTAAAGTTACAAAACTGCCTAGAAGTGTCTAGGAATCAAACTTTTGCCTTCTTGTTTCAAATTCTATATTATTGCACAAACTTTTGTTCTTTTTGTCTGAAAATTTCAGATTTGCTAGTGTATCAGTGGGGCCATCTGTGGATAATTTGGAAATTGGGCATCAGTTTGCTGAGTTCCTTACAGGGACACAGTCTACATGTGTAGTGTTCTCTGTGTTTTTTCCTACATCTTAATACGAATGTGTATATATTTGATTTTTGATGAAACAATAGAAAAACAAAACTAAAAACCACCAAAGCCTAAGTAATATGTTTGTCTTTTTATAATAATCCAGTGTGTATTTTAATTTTAACATAAGTACTGTTTGTTCATAGTTAAGCATTTGTGCTTCTCACAGAGATTAAAGTTTTTGCATGCAAAGCCTGACAGCCAGGGCTCAATTCCCCAGTACCCATGTAAAGCCAGGTGCACAAAGTGGTACATGTGTCTGGAGTTTGTTTGCAGCAGCAGGAGGACCTGGCATGCCTATTCTCTCTCTTCCTCTCTCTCTCCCTCCTTTTCTCTTTCTTCCCTTGCAAATAAATAAAATAAATCTTTAAAAATAAAAATAAATTGAAAACTTTTCCATTGCAGCACTCAGTATAATTTTTTTATGTTTTACTTGGTCTTTTTCATCTGAGACATGTCTCACTTTGTAATCTAGGTTGCTTTAGAACTCACTTTGTAGCTCAAACAGAACTGAATTATTTATTATTCTTGCCACTTGTTCCTGGTGTCTGTCAGCTTACCCAGAAGCAAGATGTTTCAGTAATAGTGACCGCATGCATTCTCAACATGAAACGTCCCAACCAATTTATGCAGAGCTGAAAGTCTTCTATATGGAGAAACATCATGGTTGGATATCTAATAGTTATGAAGTACAGATGAATTATTAATGTTCAAAATATAATCAAATTGACATTAAACTCTGTCTAATATCATTTTGATAAACACCAAAACTCCATCTTCTCTTTACTTTGATAACAAACACCAGGGTATGCTGATCTATTCCTTATCATAGGTGTTTGGGATGACTGTAACAATTTATTTTTGCCAACGTGACTCCAAGGCTTACTAGTCATTAGTAATTTTGAATTCTCAAACTGTGTTTGGCAGTCTCCAGTGACATTCTATGCCCACATTGAGCAGGTTCTTTTTGGTCATTCTTTTATGAAACATTCTTCAGATCTGGCATTCACTTTCTACCATTTGAAAACTCTTCAATCTAATGGATATGGGGATGATAGTGACTTTACTCCCTCATCTACAGACATGCCACATTTTTCTTTTGCTTTCCTCAGAAACCTAGGTGCCTCCAATTATTTATGGATTGTTATTCATAAACATGACTCAGACTGTCTTTCAACTTTAGTAGTTCCAATGTTCTGCAGGTTGAAAACCGTCCTTATCTTCACTTCTTCCTGGCCCAGGTCCTCTCTTCACTTCCTCCTGGCCCAGGTCATTGTTTCCGTGTGTGTGTGTGTGTGTGTGTGTGTGTGTGTGTCTCATTGTCATCCTGATTAACTTTATTGACACCACTGTTGTTCTTGCTTTTGCTCCTTTACTGCAAATTGCCTACTCTCAATTAACATGACATTTTACATAGTACATGTACAAAACCCATTATAAAAGCACTCTATTTTTCAGCTCTCCTTTCCTTCTACTTCATGTGAAAACCATATCACGTTTCTTTCATTTAGTCATCTTCCTTCACTTCTATAATTTGTACATGTGATTCTTTCTACTACAATGTTCTTGCTTGTGTGGTATTTTCTTCATCACTTCAGTTTTCCCCTAATACATATTGACTCAGCCAGTACCAGGGATCCCAACTTCTATGGAGCCTTCTCTAGTTAATCTGTGTCAGTGGTCCCGCAGCACCTGTGGAGGGAACTACAGATAAACACACTTCCTCTTCTTTCTAGGCAGTATCTTTTTAAGACTTCTATGCAATTATTATAACCATGTGACCTTAACATATCTGATCCCAAACAATGCTTCCAAGCTGCTCCATGCAGAGTACTTCCATGTTCTTTTCCATCTCATAGCTTCATACATATGAACATGGAAACATGGGGATCCATGAGTTGAGGATGGCAGAGCTACTCTGTGATGGGATCCTTGGTAACTGGGTCACCCTTGCAAAGCTTCTGGTTAATTAAAGATATCTGTTCTGAATAGATGATCCTGATGGAAGGTGCCATATTAAATGAAGTAAATTGGGCACAGAAATATACAAATATTTACATGGAGCCTAAAAAATGATTCTATAGAAGTTGAGAAGTAAATAGTTAACAGATCCTGGAGTGGATGTTGGGGAGGAGAATTGAGATAGGATTATTAACAAGCACAGAGAAAATGCTAATTAGGAGGAATAACTTCTAGTGTTCTGAATCATGGTAGAATAACTATGATTGGCAATTGTATAATTCAACATAGCTAGTTGAAAGGATGTTGAATGTCCCAAAGACAAAGAAATTGTACTTGTGTAAAGTTGTGAAGACAATCTTTATAGATCTGCTTATTGTACACCATGCACATATACTGAAGTTTCAAATTGGGTCCCATATATGTGTACAATTACTGTGCAATTAAACAGTTAAAATATATACATTTTTGGATAATTTTCCCTGGAATAGTTCAGTTTTGTTTTCAATTCCTAATGCTCAATAGATTTTAGCAACTAAATGGCAACGTTGAAACCTCATTTACTTTTTGATTCTCTCTCTCCCTCCTTCCCTTTCTTACTCTGTTACCGAGTCTGGCATCAAATTCATGGCACTCTTCCTGCATCAATCTTCCAAGTGCAAGAAGTGCAAGCATGAATCACCTTGTCAGCTTTTTTGTTTATATGTTTGTTTGGCGGTTTTTGAAACAGAATCTTGACATGTAGCCCAGGTTGGCCTCAAACCTGTGACAAGTCTCCTGCCTCATTTTCCTCAGTGCTGGGCTTAAGCATGTGCCCTGTCACACAGAGTTCTTGTTTATTTTTCTCCGTACTCTATCTGTCTTTTAGTCAGTTGGAGAATAGTGATTGGCTTTCTGTAAAAGCCAGGTAATGCTTGTCAGGCTGCTGCTATTTACTCCTTTGATTTGTGTCACTGCATAGTAAAAAGGCCATTGTGGGAGAATAAACTTATAAGCAATACTTAAGTGATTGATTTTGAGTAAAGTGCAATCCAATTTCAAGGACTACATTATGAATCTATGGGTGGTGGTTTGAATAGAATAGATGGCCCCCAATATATTCAGTTGTTTGTAGTTTGCATCTGCAGCCACCTGGCTGGAGTCAGTGCCATTGTGTAGATCTTAAGGTGTGGTGGTGGGTCTCAGATTTCAATCTAAAGATACGCAAAGTGTGCCTAGCTGGAGTTCCTGAAGTGTGCTGTGGCTTTTGACCTTTAGGCTTGTACTTGTCTCTCTCTGCTTGGTCCTGTGAAGACAGGGCAGCTTCTTCTGCCATTTATGGAACTTCCCCTGGATCTGTAAGCTACAATAAATATCCCCTCCTCCATAACTGTGCCTGGTCTGGAAGTTCATCTCAGTGAACCTGAAGCTCTCTGCTACAGCCATTGTGGGAGAATAAACTTATAAGCAATAATTAAGTGATTGATTTTGAGTAAAAAGCAATCCAGTTTCAAGGACTACATTATGAATCTATGTAAACTAGTTTATATAAGGTAGTTTAATCAAAAGGCATAATATCGATTCACAGAACGAGTTGCACCTCATATAATTAAGTGGGACTACAAAGGTCACACAACTTCTTGACAAGAGGGAAGGTATGGTTCTCAAGTTGGTCATTTGTGCCTGTGAAACTACAGAAACAGGATGTTACTGCCTGAGAATAAAGGTATGCATGTTGTTCACTGACTAATTTTAAAGAATAACGATACAGTATTTTGGATGTTGTGCTAAGGTTCTTGATATTTAAGATAAGCATAATTATTGTTCTGACATACATAGCTAAATTCCAGTTTAAATTTCAGCTGTAATGGATATAATTTCACATTTTATATTGGATATTACTAAGTTTCAGGCTGATATAGTTATCATGATAAATTACGTAAGATAACATGTTATTCAAATCTATGTTAATTATTTGAATTATGGTGATCTAGAATTCACTAAAAACCTTATGACCTAAAAAACTAAAAGTGGTTTTTATTTTCACAAAAAGGATAAACATATGGATCTTTGACAAGTTAAACAAGTGTGCTTATTTAATCTGAGGACAGAGGTCAAACTCTTCATATTATTGTGTTTTCTATTTAAGATAAGTCCAATAAAATATTTCCATATAATCATTTAAAATGGTTCTGTATTCTTAAAGCTCCACATATAAGAAATAGTAATAATAATACAAATATTAATAATAAAGTGTTTTGTATTATGGTAGTACTTTTTCAGTCTGAAATAATCTGGGTATAAATTATGTGCATAGAATGTAAAGTTGTACCATAGAGGAATTTTATACTCAAAAGGTAGCTTTAATTGTACTTATAAATCTTATAAAGTGTATGGGAAATTTGAGAAATCAGTCACATCTCATTCCCTACAAATGTCATGGAAACATATTTTTAGTTTTTGCTATTACTACAGATTATATAGCTAGAAATAAAAAGTTACAACATAATGATGAATGCCAACATCTGTTTAAGTAATACAATATGTATATATTTCTAAGAATTTTATATCTGTAAAATATTTTTAAGTCTTATTTAAGTCTAAAATTTGCTATGTTGTTTCTCTGACACAATTGATTCAGCTTTTCCTTGTCTGGAGGCCAACTTAATTAGCTTTTTCTATATCTCACATTTAAATAATATTATCAAATTTACATTTTATTAACTGCTCCAGTAATCACTCTAGATGACAGTTACCAAGAGCCCTATTATTGGCACTGGTTTGAATTATCTGTGTACATGTCTTGGCCCTCTGAGGAGTAAAAAGTGAAACTGTTTGAGGTTCTCTGTAGCAGAATACACTTAGTTTTTCTATTTGTAAAAAAATAAGAAATAGGTGTCATTGTACTGATGTGTGTGTGTGTGTGTTTAATTTATCCACATTTACCCTTATTAGGAAATTTTTTTCCATTTTGGATTTAGTTGTCACCAAATTGAGGACATAGTTTGATGTATCACAGAGTCTCAATGCATATCTTTGCTTCCTCTCTTACTCAAATACTCCAAGAAAGGTCATATAAAAATGTTTACTATCTAAACAACTGGGCACAAATGGGACAGAAATTTTTAATTATATGGTAAACAAAAAAAATCCACAATGTGTACTGGCAATTGTCTGAACATACACCATCATCCTTTGTATCTGACATTCTATAAAAAAGTAAAACCTAGCCGGGCATGGTGGTGCACACCTTTAATCCCAGCACTTGCAAGGCAGAGGTAGGAGGATCACCCTGAGTTCCAGGCCACCCTGAGACTACATAGTGAATTCCAGGTCAGCCTGGGCCAGAGTGAGATCCTACCTCGAAAAACAAAAAACAAACAAAAAATAGTAAAACCAAAACAAAACATTTGTGTTAAAAGAATAAACAAACAGGGTGTGGGAGGAAACAATGCCACCAACAGACAGAAAAGATTATGTATTTTAAAAAGTGAAAAGAGAGATAGGATATGATCCATAAATTTACTAAATGAAGCAAGACACAAGTAATACACAGGCAAAAGATAACTTTGATAGGAAGAAAGATGAAGTCCTAACCCCAAGGTCAATGCCCTAAAACTTTTTTTTTAATTTTTTTGTTCATTTTTATTTATTTATTTGAGAGTGACAGAGAGAGGAAGAGGCAGATAGAGAGAAAGAGAGAGAATGGGTGCGCCAGGGCTTCCAGCCACTGCAAACGAACTCCAGACGTGTGCGCCCCCTTGTGCATCTGGCTAACGTGGGTCCTGGAGAATCAAGCCTCGAACCGGGGTCGTTAAGCTTCACAGGCAAGCGCTTAACTGCTAAGCCATCTCTCCAGCCCGCCCTAAAACTTTTATCAAACAAATTGTTACTTCAAAAGCACCATGGATAGTTGGGTTAATCAGCACTATTCCCCTAAATGATCTGTGCTAAGTGAGAAGCAGAAATGATGCTTGCTCACAGGCTAAGGAATGCAATCAAATGGAACGAATGTCACTGAGGTGCTACAGGAGACACAAATATAGAACAAGGATTATGTATAAATGGGATGCTTAAACACACAGAAGCCCTCAACATTTCATCAGGCTCATTGTCACACATACTCACCAGAGATTGACCTAAAACATAGATGAGGCAAGTGAATAGAAATATTGAGGCATCAAGATGAGCAGATGGACTCTTCAAAGTCTGAAAAGAGTAGTGCAATTATCATGAGAAAATGAGGTTCATAGGACAAGGAGATCAAGATGTAAGCATAAAATAAATAAAATAAAAGAGTGAGAATATATCATCTTTCCAAATGCTAAATCAAACACATTCAAATAAAAACTGGTTCATGGAATTAAAAATTAGATACTTGATAACTATATAACTGAAAAACAAAACATCAAACTTCATACAGTATAAAAAATATTAAAAAATACATTAATTCTTGGTGAACCTAGTACCAGCACAAGTGAAGGAGATGAACGCAGAGAACACTCAACTCCTACCAAACCAGATATCCATAGACACAGAGGCTCCTAAGACCTCATCACTAAAGTAGTCCTAAAATGAACCAAACATGGATCAGGGCAATTCACAGAAGAGGGGGCGGAAAGATTGTTAGAGCCATATGTTCAGATATTATACACAGAGACATTGCCTCCTCCCCATAACTGATGGCTAACCTCACAATGCATGACCCACATTCCCCAACAAGTACAGTACCTTCAGAGGGGGGAGGACAGGGAGTAGGCTAATGATGGTACCAACATGGCTGTGTACACACTGTGTACATAAGTAATAAAAAAAATACACGGTAATAACCTTAACATACACGTAAATGGATTAAGAAATTTTAATATGTACGAAAAAACCCTAACAGAAATAGAAATTATATGAAAATTTGTAGGCTTAGCTGGACATAAACCTTCATCAGTTCCTTATTTATTTAGTTCCTGGTAGTTTACTTAACTTTCTCTAAGGATGATGCAGACAGTTTCCCTTATGCTCAACCTAAACAATTTGGATAAATCTGGCTTTATGCCTGGCTTCACAGTGAGCAGGCATTAATCAGTGACCATGTAATAAAATGTATTAATGTCAAAATTATGTAGAGTTTTGAATAATCAAATTACTGTTCTTCCAATAATTGTTTCTGTCTATGAAATTTAATTCACAACCCAATTCAATAAATAAATAAAACAACACATTTTAAACATTATATACAGGAGGAGTCAGAGATTAAGGAAAGATTTGAAAATTTATGAGGATACTATAAATCCTAATTAGTTTTTCATATTTTTATTTATTTGCAAGCAGAGAGACAGGTATAGAGAAGAAAGGCAGAGAAAGAGGATGGAAGAGTCAGGGTCTGCAGCTGCTGCCAGTGAACTCCATCTGGCTTTACGTGGGTACTAAGGAATCAAACCTGCCTGGGTCAGTGGGCTTTGTAGGCAAGTGCCTTAATTGCTGAGCCATCTTTGCAGCCCCACAACTCATTTTTAAAGTATGCATGGAATGAGTTATTTCCAATTTGATGATTTTGACTCAATAAGTTATAGGACATCTAAATAGGCAATAAGAAGATGAACATGGAAAATGCAGCCAAATAGTGAGCCCTAAAATAATGTATTTTAATGTTGTCATAAATAAACTTTCAATGATACATGAGACTGTTACTTGAACAGTTTTATAGCCTGGTGAAATACTGGATTGAAATAAAATTCAAATGGCTGTAAAAATAAAATACAGCTACATTCATCCATATAAATCTGTCAGCTTTCATTTTGTGACTGTAATGATATAGTTAGCTATTAACAAGTATCCAGTTTGGGACAATATTGAAAAAAAAATGCTTTTGAAGCAGAAGTCATGTTAGAAATCCAGGAAAAACCCAAAATATATCTGAGAAGAAACAGTAGCACAGTTACAAATCACTTTGGAAGCAGTGTAAAATTTCACTCCAAGAAGTTAAAAAACAAAACTCTAAGATTAAGCAGAATATAAAATTACAATAATAAATCATCTAAAAAGCTTGGTTTTGACAGAAAAGTTGTAAGTCAAAATTGCAAGGAGATGCAAAATAGAAACTGATTATTTTAAGTTATAGAGGTTGGATTTGATGGTTAAATAGTTCACATCAACTAATATTGAATGTTAAGAAAAACAATAAATTTTATCCAAACAATTAAAAGAAAACATAATTATAATCATAAAATAGGAAATTTTAATAGAGAAAAAGAAAAATGTAAACCAAAAAAGAATCAAACTGGATTTATAGAGTTGACAATACAACTCTAAATGAAATATTCCCTAATAGATTCATTAAAAGATGTTATATGAAAAAGAATCAGTGAACTGAAAAGCACTAAAAATGGTAGGGCTTCATAGACTCATGAAACAACATTAATTATACTCATACATCATAGAAGTGCCAAAAGGAAAGAAGAGAGAGAAATGGGAAGAAAACTCTAACTGAAGAAACAGTGAATGAAATTTTCAAATTTAATTAAAGGTATTAATCTACAAACATAAGAACCTTATAAACAGGAAAAACAAAGACCATACCTAAAAATGTCAAGTTTCTGAAAGACACAGATGAAGAAAAATGTGAAATAAGGAAGAGAAAAAATATTATGAGATAGGACAACTGAACATTTTAGTTTTTCTTTACAAACAGTGGTGTTCAGAAGTAATCAATGGCATTCCAAGAATGGGGGGGGGGGACACAAGCAAAAAATAAATGAAAAACAGTGTCAAGTAAAACCTCTATATCAAGCAAAAATTGTCCTTTAATATTTTTAAGCCAACTTGTCATTCAAGAAATTCTATAGGATGTCATTCATAATGAAAAGTGATAGCACTGATCATAACCCAAATCTCTAAGAAATGAAGAGTGCTCAGTTTGACAAATACACAGGCAAACATGAAATTCTATACATATGCTTGTGGATATCTGTGTTTTTAGTCTCTTTCCTTCTTTTATTTTTTTTTCAAAACTGTGGATATTTTAAAGTGATAACAGTGTAAGTGGGTATCTAATATAAATAGATATAATATACATATGTTGTAAGTGTTTCCCATATGACAATATTATCATAAAAGGAGAGCAGAAATTATACTAAAACAAAATTGCCATAGTTTATTGAAGTTAAATTAGTATCTAGATTGATATAGAGTACAACACATTAAAGACTATTATTGTAACCAAAACAATGTGAAAATAACCTACAAATATCTTTTTAAAAGTATTAATAAGTAAAAATTCTGTACTTAAAGAATTATTACATAAAAAAGAATACAATAAAGTAAGGACATGGTGACTAGGAAACACATGAGATATATAAACCAAGACTATGTTTATAATCTTGATGAACAATTATATTGAAGGTCAATAACCCAGTGAATAAGCCCAGCAATTAAAAGGAACAGACTCATGCAGGAAGCAAGGATAAGAACCAACTCCAGCCGTCTATGAGGAACACAAAAAGACACAGATTAAAAGTAACATTTGGGAAAAGATCTAGCATGCAAATAAGGTGTATAATAAATCTGGAGTGGATACACCTAAAAACGGAGGTATCCCCAGGTGA
The DNA here is from genome assembly GCA_036346955.1 of Dipus sagitta. NCBI lineage: Eukaryota > Metazoa > Chordata > Mammalia > Rodentia > Dipodidae > Dipus > Dipus sagitta. Next base: position 161,396,198 of record CM070771.1, read on the forward strand.
AATGGACCTTGATAGAACTGAGGGAAGACACAGATATTTTCAAATTATAATTGAGTATTTTAATACTCCTTTGAGAAACTGAGAGCAGAAGAATAGAAAACGACTAAGACTATAGAAAAGTTAACAATGTTAAGTAGCTGGGCCTATTGTAGTCAGCTTCACATTGCTAGGATGAACTTCCAAACAGACACAATTTTTGGGAAGAAGGGATTTATTTCAGGCTTCAGATCCAAGGGGACATTCCATCAGTGGTGGAAGAAGTTGGCTCCCTTTCATAAATCCAAGAGAGAGAGAGAGAACCAGCCAGCAAGCAAGCAGGATCCTGCAACTGCCAAACCCTCCAAAACTCACTCAACATACCTTAGGAAGGAAATCTGATCCACCCTCAGTAACACATTAGGGCTGGACCCCAGGATCTGCCCACAGTGACAGCTCTTCCAGGCAGGTGGATGGAAATTCATGTTACAAGCTTTTAAATAAAAACCCATGAGTCTATTGGGAGACATTCAAACTACTACAGTGCCTGAGTAAAATATTCAGATGTTATCAAACAAGAACATGTTGCATAGCATGTTAAAGTCCATATAGAATGATCTCCAGGATAGACCACAGGTCAGCTATAAAACACATTTTGGTAATTCCTCATTTAAATTTATGTGAATTGACATCACTTTAAGTATGAACATACCTAGATTGAATTGGAAACAACAACAAAAAGAAATTTGGGGCATCCACACATACTTGCAAAGTAAACTACGTACTTCCAAAAGTAATTTATGAATTAAATTAAACAACTGAACATTTTAGTTTTTCTTACAAACAGTAAATGAAATGAATACTCAGTAGCTTTTTCAAGAGAATGCTGGAAGCTCACAAGCCAACTAGTCTGGTGTACGTAGCAGTAGAATCTGTCTCAAGCAAACCTCACGTTGTCCTCTGACCTCCACATGCACACTGGCAAGCATGCACCTATACACCCATGTATATACACATATGCACATACAGCACTTACATATACAAATGCATAAATATTCTGGTGCGTCTAGCCAATGAAGGGGAAAATGAAGATGAAAGGGATGGAAGGTAGGAAAGTGAATGAAGGAAGGATGAGGAGCAGTTTGCTGAGGGGAGGGGTTGGGGAAGTGGGACATAAGACATGAATTTTATTTTTCTCTTTGAGACAGGATCTCACCCATGTGGATAAGAAAATTGAGTTAGTGATTATATTAATACCTTTTCTTACTGATGTGACATGCCTGACAAACAACTTCAAGGAGGAAGGGTTTATTGTGGCTTACAGTTTTGAAGGATACAGTCCACTATGGTAGTAGAAGCATGGGGTGACTGATCATAATGTACCTGTAGTCAGGAAACAGTGAGCAGTCAGGAAGTAGGGCTGGCATATAAAATATAAAGGTTCACCCCCTAGGGACTCACTTCTTCCACTAATGTTCCGCCTCCTAAAGGTTTCACATGGTTCAAAATAATTTTATCAGCTGCAAACCAAATGTTCAAAACATAAGTCTATGGTAAACATTTCACATTCAAATCACAACAGTGATGAAATATTTATTTTCTCAGCACAACAGTGAATCTCTGGTGCATTATGATAATTAAAAGAAGCCAGAGCAAAAGTCTCCATAGTGCATGATTTTATGTTTGAAATTTCTAGTAGAGGCTAAGTTGTAGAAACACAAACTGTATAAAACAAAGCTTATTAAGTGCTCTTGGTGAATGTGAGGGCCAATTGCCTTTTTGTATGGGAACTTTGTGTATTGATAGAGCTATTCTAAAACCAGTTCATAATTCTGTACTTATGTAAATTTCCTAAAAATCATCCATGTGTACATGGAGGAGATTTCACATATATGAAAAGATGCAACACAAACTATTTTAAGTTTCTTGTTTTCAGGAGCCAAGACTAAAATAGCCAGCTTTACCTTCAGTTTTGATTGCTCACAAAATATTATCAAAATATAGTTTTTAATATGAATTGATAAACTAAAGCAATTTCATTTTAAGTGACCAAATAGAGACAATTTCTTAGAATTCAGTTCTTCAGCTAAAATGGCAGTAATTTCCTTGAGAATGTAAGTAAAATCACTTATTATTTTTCTTTCTTTGAACAAAGATCTACTTAGTGTCAAAACACAATCTGATAGTAGAAATAATCTTCTGGAAATTTCCAAGGAAGTTATTTTTGCTAATAACTATTGTTATCTTGTTTATTGTTTATCAGTTATTTTGAAATTATCATTGGTAGAAAATACTGCATTTAATATTCTCCATAAATAATTAAACTTCAAAGGAAATGAGTCCTAATGTAAATTATTAGATAGCATCGTGTTTCTGGCTACAATGTGCATCTTAAATTCAGTAATTTGCAGTAAAAGGAAACGCCATCAATGAAGATGCTTTTGCAGGGCAGGAAATAATGTTGCAATTGATAAGAAATGGTCACAGAAATTTCTGAGACATCTTAGGAAAATATTACTGAAAAATGTCTAAAGTGGACAAGTCCAGCAAAATATAAAGGAAATGTTAATGTCCTGTGTTGTCATAGCAGGAAGCAGGAAAAAAACTCAGTTCTTCAGTGCTAGCCACTTGTTTTCAGCATCAGAGCAGGCGAGGACAAGCTGGAAAGAACATATGCTCTAGAGTACACATGTATGTACTGGGTCTATGTCCATATGGTAGGGCGCTGCAGCAAGAATGCAGAAGGCATCGTTCTATCGACATTTTGTTTTGCCAGTTGTCACCCAGGAATACCACAACGGAAGGCTGTTGGCTATTAGTGATTGTTTTTATCCCCAGACCTCACCCTCTATGCCTGGGGTTCCCTGTCCCGCATCCCTCTAGCAGAGCTAACAGAATCATCTGATGCTTTCTACCACAGCCCTGTGCCTCAGCTTCCAAAGGACAACTTTGAGGAGCCTTTATCCTCTTCTAACCTTGGTGACTCTTTTCAGCTAAATACAGGGACAAAGGAAGCTGATTGCAGTCACTCATTAAATAAAAATCCTTAACTATGCAAAGGAACACTTACATTAAAAATGTATTTAAAGTCTGGAGAGATTGCTCAGTGGTTAAAGCACTTGCCTGCAAAGCCTAAAGACCCAAGCTCAATCCCCAGTATCCACATAAAACCAAATGCACAAGGTGGCATATACATCTGGAGTTCATTTGCAATGGCTAGAGGCCCTGGCATGCCCATTCTCTCTCTCTATCCAGTCTCTCTCTCAACTAAATAAATAAATTACACATTTTTAAGCCAGGCGTGATGGTGCACGCCTTTAATATAAGCACTCAGTAGGATTATTACTTTGAGTTCTAGGCCAGCCTGAGACTACATGGCAAATTCCAGGTCAGCCTGGGCCAGAACAGTACCCTACCTCATAAAAAAAAATAGTATTCTGAGGGAACATTGATGGGTTCAACATGTACATTTGGTCAAAAAAACTTCAGGCAGAGGAAAAAGACATCAAAATAGAAGAGGCGCTTGTTGAAAAGTAAAAGAGTTTCAATGGAAGGGGTGGGGAGGAGGAACAAAATAAAGTAATGGAACACATTATGATCAAATTCTATTCTGTTCATGTATGCAAATTGTCAATAGAAAGTTGTTTTTAAGAAATGAAAGTGAACCTGAAGTGCATCAAGTTCCAGTCAGGGAGGAGGCAGGGGCTCAGTGGGAGCTCCACTCTTTACGCTCTGCTCTCATTCTTTCCTGTTAGTTTGTCTAGGTGCATTGCATTCTTCAGTAAAATCCCTGCTCTGCACTCTGCACACACACTGGTGGGAAGCTGAGCTGCACTGAGTGAGCGTCAACAGCAGCGTCTTTCCCTGATCACCAGCGATCTCCTCGCATGGGTTGCGTGATGAGTTAAACATCATCTTTGCAAGAAATCCCTCTCCAGGGGAGGAATTAATGGCAACGTGCTGTATCAATGAGAAGACATGTAGTACCTTTCCCCCATTCCTCATCAGGTCCATTCTGCTTGCCCCTAAATTCACCCAATGTAGCTCATAGGTCAGACAGAGCACAAACCTTTCCTGAGCGCCAGCTGCCTATGAGGTCCTGGCTTCCTGGGGAATCTCTGGTTAGGTAATGGAGACTTGCTAGGTGAGAATCTGACACTCATGACCTTAACAGGAGCCCAACTTATCAAAGCAAGGTACTCAAAGCTATGCTCTGTTCCGAGCAAAGTGTGAACAGCTTGGGGAGAGGCTTTCTGGCTTTCTAACCTTGGCACTCAGTGGCAGGCCTTGCGAGGGACTATCTCCCATGTACCTGAAGCTTGAATCAGCCTCATTAACTGAGCAGAACACCTTTCTTTGAGCACAGTTTATACCCACGATGCTGATCAATAATTGAAGGGCAGGCCAGTGAAGATAGGACCCTCAACAAAGCTGAGGGCAAGCCAGCCTTGTAGATCAATAATGGTTTATATTTAACCTGTCATATTTATGTTAACCACTCCAAGACACCGAAGTGTGAGGCCAATTCACACTGCTATCCACAGATCCACAGGGGAAAGAGAGAGAGAGAGAGAGACAGACAGACAGACAGCGCGCGCGCCTTGAGATTTGAAATGGTCTCAATCGATGCCCAATCCTGAGATAAATTTTCTCCAAATGACTAGAAAGAGAAATTTTACTAAAAACCCTTATTTTCAGATCCAATAGCTCCCCCTAAAAGGAAGTGAACATGAGTGGAACATTTCCAGCGGTTTTCATTGGGGAAGGAAAAAAAAAATCCCAATGTAGGGGCACTTCACCTCCCCCCCCCCCCACCCCGCCGCCGCAGGCTTTCACGTTCCGCCTCCGGCGCGCGCCCCAGGGTCCGGGGCGGCCTGAGTAGATTCTAACAGAGTGGTTGGGTCCGCAGGGACTTGCGGTCCTGCAGGGGAAGGGGGGGGTCATGCACAGAGGCGGTCTGCGGTGCCTGCTCCAGCGCTACAAGTAGTCCGGGGCCCGCGAGCTCCTTCCAGAAGCTCCTTCCAGAACTTCTGCTCCGCCCCGCCCTGGCGCAGAGGGAGTCTCCAGCAGCGGGGAGCTGCGGGGAGTAAGCCGGGGCTCGGACCCCGCCGCCGCTCGCCGCTCACCGCTTACCGCTGTCTCGGCAGGTGCGGGCGTGTGGGAGGCGGCTGCCGCAGGTGCTGTCCAGGTGGGGTCAATGAAGCGCAGCCTTAGGAGAATGCTGCGCCCCGGGGAGAAGAAGGAGCCCCAGGGCGTTGTCTACTGGGGCGTGGAGGACGACGTCGAAGGCTCCAAGAACTCCTTTAAGGTACCCTGGGAGATGGGGCTGTTGGGACGGGAGAGTCTGGGCGGTGGGTAGCTACAGGTTTCCTTGTTGGCAGCATCCAGCAGCACTGGATGCCGCGGCGCGAGGCGCGGAGATGTGTGCTTCCGGTTGTGAGAATCTCGTAAGCGCCTCTCAGGATCTGGGAGCCTGGGGGCCCTCATTCAATGCGGCTCCAGAGTGCCTGTTTGTGCTTTTTCTCTGCTGGCTTGTTTGTCCAACTTGTTCTTGCGAGGGCATGGTTTAGTGCCATGAAGGGAGATCTAATCCCAAAGCACTCTTTTGGTATCTTGCAGCATCAGGAGATGGCCTGGCCAAAAGTTAAGGTAATTTGGGTGTGTGTCTTTTGGATTTTTATCTAGAATCCAACAGTTAAATGAATGTTAGTCGGGTAGCTCACCAAGAAGTGCATTATGGTGGGGTATCCTCGTCTAATAGTAACACAGAGAACCCAGCATGAGCAAAGGAAGATTTACATAGACGGGGTAGAGGCAAGACTGGCAGAGAAGGGCCGGGCGTGGTGGCGCACGCCTTTAATCCCAGCACTCGGGAGGCAGAGGTAGGAGGATCGCCATGAGTTCGAGGCCACCCTGAGACTACATAGTGAATTCCAGGTCAGCCTGGACCAGAGTGAAACCCTACCTTGAAAAACCAAAAAAAAAAAAAAAAAAAAAAAAAAAGACTGGCAGCGAGCGTATGGGAGAGACCCTGCAGGGAGAGACCTGGTGAAGATGAGTGGGTGGCTGGCTGCGATGGGACCGTTTGTCTATTTACTGCTCAGGTCCCTGCACTTTACTGCTCTCGAAGCTCTACTGTTCTCCTCTGAGGGTGTTGGAAACTCAGAAAACAAGTTGACCTCCGAAGGGACGTTCTATTATGACCTGTTAAGATATCCTTGACAGTGGCTTTTCAAACCCCACCACTATTTTCTTTCTACAGTGGACACATTCTTAGCTCCCAATGCATTTTTCAGGGAGAACATGCTTACACAAATGAATACATATTCATATAGCTTTCCTAGTTTACAAAGTAGGAAGTCACAGAAATACTCATGAAATCTATTTGAGGTCAGCACTTGGAGATTTGGGGCCCCCTTTCCAGCAGTTTCACGATATTCCATTGTATTCCACCGTTCATGTAAGCAGCTAGGCACTGATGGGACTCTTCTCTGTTTGTTGTTTGCTTTGCTGTCCTATTTAGTCTTGCTGATTTTGTCAGCTTATAGTTGTGCTTCTCAGTCAGTCTGTCTGTCTGTGAAGTGCCTGTGTGGATATTTTGTCTGTTAAAGTCTCAGCAGAAAGTAGAAGTGTGTACAGCTTTCCTTCAGGTAGAGATTGCTTTGTTGCTGACTAAATGTTGCAAGACTGGACACCATTGTCAGTCACCTGTGGTTGGAGGAGACATAGTAAGGGACACAAGCCAACGTTCCAGGTCTGGAAAGGTCTGTTTGCATATGCAGGTCCAGCATCACTTCCCTTTAATATTACCATACTGCCCGAGGCCATGTTTTACTCAGAGAATCCAGTCATGGGTGGATTTCCATCGCTAGGATGCTACCTTCAGAATTAATATGGGACAGGAAGAAATTTAAATTGTTTTAAATCACTCATTTAGTTCTGTTTTCTAGAAATTTGCTGAAGAATTTCTGCAGTCTAGTTCCAATCTTTTCTTCACGCTTTTATTCTAGTGTCTTTATTTAAATTTATTGACTAAATTAGTTAGAGCCACTAAGTGGACTTAAGTCAACATCAGGGTTTGTAGATTGAGAGATTAGATATTTTATGTGCCACAATAATGCCAGTTCATTCTGTAAGAATCCTAGTGTTTGAACTCATTTCAAAGTAACACATATAACATCATGGAGAGCTTGAACTCCAGGGATTTCTTAGCAGTCTCCTTATTTGAGGAATATGGCATATAATAACACGTTTTCCAGCACACACACATTCTTAGGAATGCTAATAAAATCAAGGGCTTGTGGAAAACAGAAAGTGTGAGAAAATAACCATCAGATCTGTTTTTTCTATTTTTTTTGCCATTTTCCATACATTTTTTTTCTAAAGAGCTAATGCTTTGGCATTAAACTTTCATTTACTACAATCTCTCGCATTATTTTCCTCCTTTTGGCCTCAGTATTGCTCATATTTATTTCACTAAAGAAAATTGAAACAGGTGGATTTAAAGATTCTTGCTTTATAGGGCCTAACTTAGAATTTACATACCTAAAAGCGATCCAGTGTCTTTCACCTTGAATGTAGTCATAGAGGTCAGAATCCAGAAGAGTTCATTGACTTATCAGGAAACTACACTGAATGAGTGAAAACCATTTGTCTACCTAGGATCCCAGGCTTATCTTCAGAACAGAATTTCTTTTTTTTTTCTTTTTTTTTTTTTATTAGTCAGTTCCGTATTCAGCAAATACAGTCAGTTTGGTACCATTATTAGGCTCATCCGTGACCTACCCCCTCCCCTTGGCCCCTCCTTGTTGAGGTATACGGGTCATGCATTGTGGAGTTAGCCCACAGTTATGGGTAAGCTAAATGTCTCTGCATATCATGACCCAACATGTGACTCTGACATTCTTTCCGCCACCTCTTCCGCAAAATTTCCCTGAGCCATGTTGGGTTCATTTTTGGTCTGCTTCAGTGATGAGGTGTTGAGGGCCTCTGAGGCTCTGGCTCTCTGATTTGGTAGGAGTTGATTTTTCTCTATGCTGATCTCCTTCCCCCTTGTGCTGGTGTCCGGTTCATCAGGAAAACAGCCCCCTTGCTTGTTTCTCGAAGTTTTCTTAGTTTCAGCCGGGGCCCTTTTGAGGTATGATGGGGTGGCTCTCTCCTTAGGGTCTACATCTATCTGAAAAAGAGAAGCAGATTCTCCAACGGAGAGTAAGTTAGCACCAGGACAAATGAGATAACCCTTACTTTTTTTTTTTATAGAGAATTTAATAGGTGTAGGCCCTCTTGTAGCCCACAATTGATAGTAGCTTGATACTGGAGAGTGGGCTTATGTTTGGATATGGTTCTGACTTGTTTCCCAGCTCCAGCTATGGGTCCCATACCAGTGTAGGAATCAGTTAGCCAAATTGAGAGCAGTTGGTTCCCCACCATGGCTGTGTGCCACCACTGCACTTGTGTGGGCATCACAATAAGTTATTTGCTGCTAAGTAGGTTAGACCATGCGTTGCTTCAATAGATATTGGTCAATTTCCCCCAGTTGCCCATGTAGCACCTTCTGGCACTAGACGCGCTGACTGTCTGGGGACTGACTCTCATCCAACTTCCAGCCATGCCATTCTAATTTGCATGTCAATCACATAAGGTATCTTCAGCAGTAGGGTCTTACCACTAACCTTTGGTGGGTCATCAAGTACTCTGACAGAAATCTGTCTGTCTTTTAGGAAACCTTGTAGGTCTCTCTGATCAAAAGCTCATTGTGGATGATAGCCCCATGCTGGCAGAACAGAATTTCTGTAATCAGTATCTTTGAAGTTTGACTTGTCTGTTTCTGAAATGAGATGGTCAAACACCTTTCATGAGTGACTGTGAATTCAGCATATCTTGTGAGAGTACTTGAACCTAGTTCTTCCTGGGCAATTGGGTTTTTGTCAAGCACACATCTCTGAATACACTTACAAATTTGTTCAGGCTTCTGCAGTTGGGCATCATGTTCTCTGTATTACCATCCAAATGACATCAAATACAAATGCTCAACTGCTTCCATATTGATTTGGGTGAACACTTTCTTCAATAAACATTAAAGACTAAGACCCTTTTTCTGCACTAAGTTCAGTTTTATCACTGAATATGTGTAAATTTGAGAATAGTAGGATGTTATCACCTTATCTTGTACTCACTAAAGGTATATGAAATTGAGTTTTTCAGATGGAAAGTTGATGCATCTTTCAGATACTATTGTGGAAGGTTTATTTTCAAGTTTTATTCTGCAATAACAGAAGCAAAATCCAATGTTCAAAATTTAAAGATTTCATTTTATTTATGTATTTTTTGTTTAGAGGCAGGATCTTCCTGCAGCCCAGGCTCATTTGGAACTCACTCTTTAGTCCCTGGCCCCCAACTTATAGAACTCCTGTTGCCTCTGCCTCTGAGTGCTGATATTAAAGACATGTGCCACCATGCCTAGAAAAGATTTTATTTTAAACCAGTCTCACATTTACTGAATTTATGTTAATATGCCAAATTGTTTAACTTCATTTGTTTTTTTTCTTCACCATAGTATGGAATGTTTCAGTTGTCTTTAAAATAAATTACAGTTTTGAAATCTCTACTATTATGTAGCAAATGTGACCAGTCATATTCAAAGGTAGAATTAAAGGAACCTTTTTGATATTTTGTTTGTGGACAATTTCATGTCATTGTATCATGAATTTTATGTAAAGCTACCTATTGTAGTATGGTTTGCTTTTGGTTTGTGTAATGATGAATTACTTGAAAATACCTTTGACAAAATGATAGGCAAAATCTGTACTTGGTTATGTCTTTGAAAGTCTGGAAGGTATACTAAGAAATATGTTTAATCTTATGTTAACCTAGAACTACAAAGAGGTTTTTTTAATTCTTCCTATATTGTACATTTAAGCCTTGGGGAATGAAAACGCACCAAGTATCTTGGTGTTGACGGGGGGTGGGGGGGTCTAGTATGCCCTCATCTGTTGTGTGTGGCATTTCTACTCTTTCTTCTTCCTTACTCTTTCATTCTTTCCTCTCTTTGGAAAAAAATACACATATTAATATATCATGAAAAAGAAGCATTCAAATGTGTAGTAAACATTACATGCAGTAGAGACAATGAAAGATAATTTAGAACCCTCTGAGCTAAACAATGTGATGAATTCATGAGATGGCTTTTTTTGTGTATAGCCTTCATAGTCACCAATGTTTGTCATATTAGAAATTGAAGTAGACAAAAACTAAAAACATAACTTCTGTGGTGGTAATCCCAGTATGGTGGAGGTAGAATAAGAGGACTTCAAGGTCAGCTTCAGCTGTAAGACAAGTTTGAGGCCAGGTTGGGTCATATGAGACCTTGTGTCAAGAAAACAAAATCAAGCAAACAAGAAGCCTAAAAACCACTGGAAGGTACAGCACACATCAGAGTCATGTGTGTCATCAGACATCAGTCTGGAAGTCCCTGCAGTGGACTGAGGAGAAAGTGAGAGAGGCTAAGAGTATGGTACATTAGAGTGATCAGATGGCCTCCAGGAGGCAGATTTGGAGGGTAACAAGGAGCTGGGACTGGGAACAAGGAGGAAAAGATTATGCTTCATAGGGAATAATAGTCTCCCAGAGGCCAGGTAGGATGCAAACATAGCTGCATGGCATAGAGCTGGCCATGCTAGCTTCCAGAGGGGACACAGTGTGCACTTTAGGGACATGACCCTGAAATAACAGCTTTAGGCTTCAGCCTCAATCTGGGGCCCAGATCTGTGAATGAGCTTTAGTTCTGTCCTGACTTTGTCCATCATATATCACTATCCCTAAGTCAGAGTCCTTTCTATCATCCCTGACCTAGTATGTGACTCATGATATCACTACATTAAGACTGTAAAAATGTTATCCATGGAGAAAGGTATGACAGTCATATTCAGTGATGGTAAGTAGCTATACATTGTCAAATATAGGTTATAGTTCTAAAAGCAAATTTAAATGAAAGCATTGTCAAACAATTGAAAAATAATTAAATACTTCTATAATGAACAATCTTAGCAACTCTCTATTTCCTGTGCAAGACAGAAATTAAAATATTTAAATAGTTGAAGAAGAAAATATATTGTTGTGATTGTGAATGTTGAGGGATATGGGCAGCTCTTCCAGATTACTGAGCAAATCATGATGGGACACTGCTTATCCCAATTTCCCAATGTATAAGGAAAGGTAGAATGGAGACTCACTGCAGCAGGAAAGACCAGAGAGACAAGGACTTGAAATTCCTAGGCTTAGTAATCTTCACATTCATGTAATACCTTTCCTTCTTACTGTTTTATTGCTATACACTAATTATATCAAGAGTTTTATTATAGTATTCCCTTGTGTATATAGTAATATATTTTATCATATTCATCCTCTCTATAACTCTATCCTGCATGCTGTCATTCAGTTCATTTTACTTGAAAAACATGTTATTCCTCAGAGCACGTTTGTTAAGGTTACTTTAATATTTTTCTAAGGCTTTTATTTCTACAGCACATGTAAGATTATAGTTAGAGAACAAAATGTATAAACACGTTTAACTTGGATAGTAAACATTTTTCTAGTTTTATTTGTGTGTACACGGACACACACATGGAGAAGTCAGAGGACAATCCGGGGTGTTTCTCCTCTTCTTCTATCTTTCTTTGAGAAAGGGTGTCTTTTTTCACAGAGCTTCCTAGCTTCTCAATTTCCTGGTCCCACCTCACTGCCATTGTTGTACATATGTTGGGATTATAGATACCTGCAACACTTTGGGTCCACCATGGGTCGTGAACTTTCTCCTCAGATCCCATAGTAAACTTTTTAAGGCTATAAAATATTAACTTTATAAGTTTTTACATAATTGTTTGAAGTAATAATTTTATAAATATACCTCTAGGTGAATTTTGAGGAAAATGCATGTAAATTACAAAACTTTATCAAAAGCTGGAGAAAACTAAACAACTATGAAGATGAAAATGTTTCCTCTTTGCATCATGCAGCAGCAGAAGGTCAAATTGAACTGATGAAGATTATCATCCACAGCTCTTCCTGTGAAGGTAACAAAGCATTGTGATGCTGGTAGAAGAAACATATGAAGAAATCTGAGAGACTCATACTGTATTTGAAATTTTAGACAAGTAGTAATTTATATAAATTTTACATACCCCCTATACTATTTCAGTTGAGATTGTTGTACATTTAAATGTCTTAACATTGAACTAAATTGAAAATTTACATTATAACATTCTCCCTCTCCTGACCTTGTCGGAAAAATTAAGCTATAGAAAATGAGGATAGTGGCTAACACCACAATGCATGACCCGTATACCTCAACAAGGAGGGGCCAAGGGGAGGGGGATAGGTCATGGATGAGCCTAATAATGGTACCAAACTGACTGTAAAAATAAAATAAAATAAAAAATAAAAATGAAAAAAAAAAGAAAGAAAATGAGGATAGTGAATGCTAGAGAAATAGTTAAGGGGCATGATAAGACCTTACTGCATAGTTCCCTCAGTGTTGGGAAAGATTAATTAGAAATAGAGATCCAATTAAAATGTATATGAGCATAAAGAGATCATGGGGTTCCTCCAGGGTGGTGAGTGTGGGGTAGAAGGAAGGAAGGGATCAGATTTGTGTATGTAATATTAACAATGATTGGCAACAAATTAAGTGTGAAGAGTAAGTGTCAGGGAGCTATAGCTTTGTGAGTCCTGGGGTCAATTTTATCCCATAGATAACCAGAACTACAAAAGAGAGAGAGAGAGAGACAGCCCGCCAAGGTCAATTGATCCTAAGAAGTAAATGAAACTAAGGAAATGATTGGAAAACAGAGGTTGTTAACCAAAGGTAGCTAGTAGATAAAGCCTGACAGTAAGAAAGAGATGGCAGAGGAAGGGTTGAGGGGAAGTCATTGGGACAAGGAGTTGGAATGGTCAATTGCTACAAAGAGATCAAGTCAGAAGGAGATCATAAGAAAGCTCTTACAACCATGATCTTTGGAAAAACTGAGTTCAGAAAATTGGTCGAAATAAAAGTCATACCAACTTATGTGTTTATTGATACAGATTTGTCTATGTAAGCCCCTATTTGTTTGGTATTGAATAAGATGTTCCATCTTACATAATATGCGTGTGTCTGTTTGTGTGTGTGTGTGTGTGTCTTCTAGTGTATGTGACTGTGCATGTGTATCTATGTGTGGTGATTGTGAGAATGTTGAACTTGGGTGAATGACAGGAAAAAGTGGTGCTGGAGAGATGGCTTAGCAGTTGGGGCACTTGCCTGCAAAGCCAAAGGACCCAGGTTCAATTCACCAGGACCCATGTAAGCCAGATGCACAAGGTGGTGCATGCATCTGGAGTTAGTTTGGAGTGACTAGATACCCTGGGGTACTCCTCCCCTGCCTCTTTCTCTCTCAAATAAATTAGAAAAAAAAAGAAATGAAAAAGTGGGCAAAAGACATTTTAAAAGGGGAGAAATGGGAAACTTGGCTACTGATGTTTCATGAGTAAGTCCATGTTCTTTTCCCCAGACAAAAAGGTATAGAATCATGACTGTTTAGCTACAGAGCAGTACAAGATGTTCGTGGGGTAAATAGTATGATTTCTTATAATCTTTTTTTTCCTCATTAACACTTTCAGAACCCTTGCTATAGGCCACACACTGTTAAGTCATTGAAGACGTAATTTAATATTTTTTGAAACATTGCCAGGTGTGTGTGTGTGTGTGTGTGTGTGTGTGTGTGTGTTATATGTGCATTTTTAAGTCAAATTGTACTTTGAGAATGGTTAGGTTCAATGAGGCAGTGTAACAACTCAGGCAACTCCATACTAGATATGTGATATTATTAAGTCTTTTAACCTCCTTTGTTTTTAGCCACTTCATTGTGGGAATGTGTGGGCTACTCAAGGCTTGAATGAAATCATACTCATATATGGCTTAGTTAATACCACACATGTAGTTCTGGATTTATATAATGTCAGTATTATATCACAAAAATTAAAAAAAATTACATACAGATAAAATCATGTAGTGAATAGAAGGCTGTATTGTTTACATATGATACTGACCAAAATTTAAGTTGATTCACAGAATCTGTGCTATACTGTCATATTCTCAAATAGTGGCCATTATTAGAGAACTTAAATTTTATTTTATTTTTAATTTTTAATTTTTCATCAAGAAGATGTATACCCCATTGAATTTTGAATTGGACAGGCACCTGAGGTATTAAATACATTCAAAGCAAAATTTAATTCAAATTTTGTTATCTTTTCTAGTGCTGAATGTAATGGACGATTATGGAAACACCCCCATGCACTGGGCAGCAGAAAAAAACCAAGTTGAAAGTGTAAAGTTTCTTCTCAGCCAAGGAGCAAACCCTAACCTCCGAAACAACAACATGATGGCGCCCCTTCATATAGCTGTGCATGGAATGTACAATGAGATGATCAAGGTGAGGCTGATAAGCCACTGGCAGAGGGCTAACCATGGTTTGCTCTCTTCCCAAGCCAGAGAAGTGGAAAATGAATGTAATAGTTACAGTTATTCCTTGTCAGCAGTTTATGATGGTGGTGGGGAATGCTGGTGGTGGTGTAGATATCCATGGTGACAGGGTTTGGGATGGTGATGATGGGGGTGAAGATAGTGATGACAGTGGTGAGGATGTGGAAGACAGAGATGGTGATTGGTGATGAAGATCTTGCTATGTGGTAGTGGTGATAATGGTGACAGGCAAGGGTGATGGTAATGGGTAACGATGGCAGTGAAGAGGAGGATGAAAGCAGTGATGGGTAATGTGGATGGTGGTGATGACTGTGGAGATGAGAAGCAAGAAGTTTGTTATGATGATAGTGACTCTAGCCATGCTATAATCAACCAACCTTTCTTCAGTTATAATTTAACTGCTTTTTTCTGTGTTTAAGTATATTAAAGCTCCATGCAAAAAAATAGATATTATCCAGGCATGGTGGCACACACCTTTCATCCCAGCACTTGGGAGACATATGTAGGAGGACTGGAATGAGTTTGTGGCCAACATGAGACTACATAGTGAATTCCAAGTCAGCCTGGGCAAGAGGGAGACACTTCCTTGAAAAAATAAACAAAAAATACCTATAACTTTAAACTATTCATATCTCTATTTTACATATGATGCAAAGAGAGAATTAAATAACTTGTCTAATGTTGCATAACTAATTCAAGGAAAAACTGGGAATCTCATGCTCCTAAATTCCCAAGTTGAAGCTGTCCTGTGTGTAGCTCATTGATTCCATGACTAAAACAAGGAAGACAGGGGTGGGAGAGATTGCTCAGTGGTTAAGGTACTTGTCTACAATGCCTAACAACCTGGGTTTAATTCCCCAGTACCACATAAAACAAGATACACAAAGTGACACATGTATCTGGAGTTCGTTTGCAGTGGTTGGAGGCTCTGATTTGCCCTTTCTCCCTCTCTCTCTTGTTTTCCTTGTCACTCACTCTTTTCTGTCTGTCTATCTCTCTCTCTTTCTCTCTGAAAGCAAATGAATAAATAATAAGTAAAATATGACCAAAAATGAAAGGCTGGAGAGATGGCTTAGTAGTTAAGGTGCTTGCCTTCAAAGTCCAAGAACTCATGTTCTACTCTTCGGATCCCATGTAAGCCAGACACACACAAGGTAATGTAAGCACACAAGGTCACACGAGTGTACAAGGTGGCACACATGACTGCAGTTCAGTCATCATGGCTGGAGGCCCTGGCATGCCAATTTTCTCTCTCTCTCTTTCTGTCGTAAAAAGACCAGTCTGTTGGGCTTGCCTCAAAAAAAAAAAAAGAAAAGAAAAGAAAAACAAGGAAGGGGGATAAGCACTTCAGTGAGGTCACAAACCTTAATTATATGTCTCATTTGTATTAGAGTAGATAGATGGCCTGTCAAAAGATTGGTTTGGGGCTGGAGAGATGGCTTAGTGGTTAAGGCACTTGCCTGGGAAGCATTAAGAACCCATGTTTGACTCTCCAGATCCCACATAAGCCAGATGCACAAAGGTGAGGCAAGCGCAAGGTCTCACATGCCCACTAGGTGGTATAAGCGTCTGGAGTTCAATTTCAGTGGCTGAGGCCCTGGCGTGCCAATTCTCTCTCTCCCTGTCTCTCTCTCTTTCTCTCTCTAGCTCTTGCTGTCTCTAAAATTAAAAAAAAAATGATTGCTTGTAGAAGATATAAAAATACTATTGAAGAATTTCTTATTTAAGGGCTTGAATTTCCTCAAATAGAGGAATTCTAGTAAGTGTCTAAATGTCAGGATTTTAAAAGCTATAGAACTTTTAAACTATACTTCAGAATCTTTAGATACATGCTTCCTCAAAGAGGAATGCCAATTACAAATAGATCAAGTTCTAGAAGTGCATTTTGAAGTTAGACTATTTGGAACTTACAATCAGTTTTCCTGTGGAAACAATACTGGGAATGACAATTTAGCTAATGTGCTAGGCCAAACCAAAACATAATTGTCTATAAATCACCAAGAGAGCAAAGCTCCCTTTAGCACAAAAACTTTCCTCTCAGCCCTTGGGGTGATGATCATTGGAAGTCTGGCTTATGGAGAGAGAGGAGCGAGCCTTCTTCATGCTTGGCCACTGTACTTGGATTTAGAACTCTACCACAATTCTTACCTCATGATAGTGTCATTAATACTCATGTGCTTTCCTGCTCTACTGGCTGTGTCCATGCGAGAGGGGCAGTGTCTTAGTACTGTGAGCAACTGTTATCATCACCACTATTCTGGTAAACAGTGGTAAATGAGTAAATGAACAGATGTGAAAGCTGAGGAACTGGCATCTACAAAAATGAGGCATCTCAGCCCCTGAGGATATGTTAGAAATTGCCTTTGTCTTCTTCTAAACATCTGCATTATCCATTAGCCAGGTGCTGTTTCCATGTCACCTACAGTGGGCCTCTAGTGATGGCAGAGAGCCCAGGTGGTGTTATATACTTCCTAATGGATTTCTGGTGTTTTCTCTGAAGTCCCTTTTCACAAATAAATGGCCATGAACTTAATTAATCTCCTCTCTAAAAGCATGATTTGGGAATTTAATGACAGGTAGCAGCAAAAAAGTGTTAATTAGAAACATACACAGAGCAACTATAGAAATAAAAAAAAACTTTCAGAAATAAGCCTATAGCTAATTTTTGAAATATATGTGTAGATATAAAAGACATTTTCCAGAATGGATGATGCCTACATCTCTGTATACTAATTAAAAACAAGAGTAAATTAAAAAAAATTCCAAGGGCAAAACTAGAAGTTGAAAAATAGGGTCACAAGAAAATAAAAATGCTATCTCCCATACTTGGTCTTACCTGCCATAACTGTATCTGACAATATTCTCAAATCTCTGGTTCACGAGACCAGGGAGAAGAGAGCAAAGCTTATAATCAGCAGTCCCTGCTCTCCAGGCTCCCTCTCTCAGCTATGCTCATGGGATTAGCCTGTATCTATTCAAGCCTTCTCAGTTTGGAAGACATTTTCACTGGCTGATATACTAGCTTCCCCAGAACTTCCACTATTATCTACATATTTGTAAAGTAAGAATTTGTCATCCATGCCTCTGCTCAGATCTGGGCCTACACTATAGGTTTTTCTTTCCTGGGTGTCATTTCCCTGGAGGTTAGGAAATTGCCTTACTTCTACATGATCATTGTCCTTGGATCTAAACCTCACAGTATCCAGTTGTTTGAAACTTTCTTGAGGCTTTCTGAATTCTTATCAAAGGGACCCTAGAGATATCACCTTCCAACCTTCCAGACATGCCTGGTCATGAAGGAATTGAAGTACACTGAATTGAAGTACATGATGGAATTGAAGTTAGTGTTCTCTGTGGGTCCAACACCACCTATAATTTCATGCAGCCTTTGGAACATTATGCCTATGACAATATAATAATTAGACCTTAATAAGTTCTGTAGGTGTTTAATCAGTGATTCTGAGGACAAAGGAGAAAAATATTCTTATAAAGTTTGATGAGTTACTTTACATATGAATTTGGAGCTTAAGAATAGAATGTGAAGTTTCCTAAAATGGAATGATGCTTTGGCTCTCAGTTCCCTTTACCTTACCCACCAGTAATTCTGCTATGTGTTCTTATGTATGAAAACATTTAAAAGCTCAAATTCTCTTATGAGCAGAGCTAATTAGTAAGCCTAATTCATTTGCTGGCTGTCGCATTGAAATATTTTCTATTGGAAAGGAGTTTTGCTGGGAAATTATGCACTATTTCAAAGAAGTCAAAGTTTATAAGAAACAGATTTTTAGATAAATCCTTGTAAACAATTAAGTTGCTAGGCCTGGGTGGATCAAGCCTGCAATCTCAGGTAATCAGAAAGCTGAGAAAAAAGGACTGCATGTTCATATCTTGTCTGAGCTACCAAGTAAGTTCAAAGTGTGCCTGCACAACTAAATAGGATCTTGTCTCAAAATTAAAGAAATGGAAAAGTAAAAGCAGGTTGAGGATATGTCTCAGTGGTAGATGGCTTATCTAACATGCATGAGCCCTTAGTTCTATTTCTTTAATTTTTTTGTTATTTTTATTTATTTATTTGAGAGCGACAGACAGAGAGAGAAAGAGGCAGGCAAACAGAGAGAGGGAAAGAGAATGGGCGCGCCAGGGCCTCCAGCCACTGCAAAGGAACTCCAGACATGTGAGCCCCCTTGTGCATCTGGATAACGTGGGTCCTGGGGAATCGAGCCTCGAACTGGGGTCCTTAGGCCTCACAGGCAAGTGCTTAACGCTAAGCCATCTCTCCAGCCCAGTTCTATTTCTTATATAGCAACTACCTAAATATGTAAATAAAAAAGGTAGAATGAAAAATTGTGTGTTATGGTTTTATCACAGCATTAATTCAAGAGAAAAGTTCCACAGCAGGTCATCTTAGGATGTCTCATCTGAAAGAGACACTTATAAGACGGTGTTTTTGTTAGATTTCATGTGGAATTTAATATTGTGAAAGATCAGTAGATTTGGCCAACAAAGAACTGGTGGTCAGCAGGTGAGGGGATAACAGGTTTTCACTCAAATGACATGAGAACTATTATTTGATGTTTTATCAGGATAATTTAAAAAATATTTATTTTTTTATTTGCAAGCAGAGAGAGAGGAGAGAAAGAGAAAGCTGTGAGAATGGTCATAACAGGCCTCCAGCCATTTCAAATGAACCCCCAGATGCATACATCTTTGTGCATCTGGCTTTATGTAGGTACTGGGGAATTAAACCTTGGTGTTTAGGCTTTGCAGGCAAAGACCTTAATCTCTAAGCCTTCTCTCCAGCCCTCTTCAGGATAATTTTATGGCATATAAAAATGTTTCTATTCCAAACCGTTTGAATTAATTAAGTTATATCAAACACAGGCTTATATAGAGCTCTAAACTTATGAGAATGGTATTTTTATTGATATTTCCCCCAGTGCTTGCCTTCTAAATTAAAAATGATAATAACTGCATGGAAAAAAAAAAAAAGAGACTCTTAGCCGGGTGTGGTGGCGCACGCCTTTAATCTCAGTACTCAGGAGGATTGCTGTGAGTTCAAGGCCACCCTGAGACTACATAGTTAATTTCAGGTCAGCCTGGACCAGAGTGAGACCCTACCTCGAAAAACCAAAAAAAAAAAAAAAAAAAAAAAAAAGAGAGAGAGAGAGAGAGAGACTCTTATCTTCCTTCCTTTCTCTCACTTTATTTTCCCCCTTTTTTGCATGGTAGGGTCTCACTCTGGGTCCAGGCTGACCTGGAATTAACTGTGTAGTCTCAGAGTGGCCTCTTATGGTAATCCTCCTGCCTCTGCCTCTGCCTCTGCCTCTGGAGCGCTGGGACTAAAGGCGTGTGCCAGCACACCCGGCTCCTCCCATTTCTTTTCTCCCTCCCTTATCCTCTGTACACTTAAAAGGGACAAGTGCTCAGAGAAACTATAAAGTACTTCCAATTGTAGTTCCTTTTCTAAATACACAATTCAATGCTGCCTCACTTGCAGTTAGTGAGACTAAAGCCATTCTCTGAAAGATGCATTTGATTCTCAGTATGTGCAAGATTTGGGTAAGGGATTGCAGAAGATAAGACATGAACTAGACATCTAAAGACCATGATAGAATGGAAGATATATCCTTATTTGAGAATCAACAATTTAGATTTCTGCAAATGATTTTTCTGTTTTGTTTAGGTCTTGGTTGAGCACAGTGCTACTAACATTAATTTAGAAGGAGAAAATGGAAACACGGCTGTGATAAGCACCTGCACCACAGATAACAGCTGAGGCCCTGCAAAGTTTGGTTTGTGTACAGATTTCATTGCCTTCTTTTTGTGAAGTGCTGTCTAAGAAGATCTTTTATTTACCAAAGTGAAAAATAAGTTTACGAAAGCTGGTCTTTGTGTTTTTTCATACATGCATACCCCTTAAAAGGACACGAGATTGTACACAGAAGGCTAACAGTTATACACATGAAAGAACACATGAGAAAAAAGAAAACACAGGCAGAGATAATAAAGATGAAACTGGCAATTAGGCTAGAGTATAAAACATGAAGTGTAACCACAGCCTGTATGTTAATAAGACCATTTTATGCTGAGCTTCTAAATGATCAGAGGAAAAATTAATATAGTCAGTTGCAGAGTTATTTGGCCCATAGACTAAAAGCTAAAAGAAGCACAGCATCTCTGTTCCCAAATCAAGAACTGTTGCTGTGGCTTCTCCAAGGAAGAACCCTTGTGGTTTGGTGGCTAACTGTCCTTAGCCACACGCCTGAGAGGATAGATCATGCACCTCTCCCCAAACTGTTCCTGGTGTTGTCCCCCAAGGTGGCAGAGATGCAAGCAGCTTTCTTTCAAATGTTCCTGGATCCTACGAACAATATCTAGACTAGGTTCTGACTATGTTACTGGATGATTCTTTCTTTTCACCAACCCAGAGGGTAAGTAAATGAAATGAAACTATATTAAACATTTGCTTGATAGTCAGATGTACAAATGTGTGTCAGTATATTCACTAGATGAACTAGGGGGCAAACATATAGACTCTAAGTTAATGTGATTGGACCAAAAAGATAATAAATGGTAAATATAATAAAAATAGCAATCAAGCCTAGAATTTAGGGGAAAAGCATTAAGTTATCCAAAATAAGTTAAAATAGCAAAGTAGTAAAGTTGAAAACATACAAGAAAAGTTACACATAGTTATGTAGATTTATAGGTACAGAGATATAGATATTTAAAATAGTATTGCTTTATGTGGGTACTGGGGAATCCAACCTGGGTCCTTTGGCTTATCAGGCAAGTGCCTTAACCACTATGCCATTGTCTCTTCCCCATAACTAATGGCTGCCCCCACAATGCGTGACCCATAATCCCCATGGGGCTGACCTGCATCCCCAATGAGGAGGGTCCCTTTGGAAAAGGAGCAGGGATGAAGGAAAGGATGGTACCAACATATGCTGTTTACATACTATGTATGTATGTTTACATACTATGTATGTCTGTTTATATACTATGTATGTCTATAACTAATAAAAAATTTAAAAAGTATTCCTTTGCAAAATTGTTTTGTATGAATGAAGATTGTGATTGTATTATTCAAAAATATTTTATATAACAATGTATATTATTTTTAAAAATATTTAATTTATTTACTTATTAGAGAGAGAGGCAGACGGAGTGAACTTTAGCATGTGAAGGTCTCCTGCTACAGTATATGAATGCCAGATGCATGTACCACTCTGTGCATCTGGGTTTATATGGATCATGGGGAATTTAACTTAGGCCATCAGCCTTTGCAAGCAAGCATGCCACCTCTCCAGCCCCAAAACATATATTCTTCATTGTGATTTTATGAAGTACATCTTCCATTTGTTTCATTTGTTTTATGTGTACAGAATACATATGTGTGTCAGAGTCTGTCATTAAAAGACAAGATTATAGGCATTTACTTCACAGTATTCTACAATTACAAAATCTTTTCTTCCGTGATGATGAACGATACTAAAAATTAAGTCCAACAATTTATAGTAAATGGTACTGGGAGCTGGGTGTGGTGGCACATGCCTTTAATCCCAGCCCTTGGGAGGCAGAGGTAGGAGGATCGCTGTGAGTTCGAGGCCTCCTTGAGATTACATAGTGAATTCCACATCAGCTTGAGTTTGAGTGAGACCCTACCTTAAAAAGAAAGAAAGAAAAGGAAGGAAGGAAGGAAGGAAGGAAGGAAGGAAGGAAGGAAGGAAGGAAGAAGAAAAAAAAGTAAAGAAAAGAAAAAAGAAAAGAAAATGCTACTTGGAAATGATTGGCTCACTTAAAAGGTTCACAATAAGATTCAACTCTTCTAACATCATTTTAGTAAAGAAACCTCATTAGTGCAAATATATGATTTTCATGATTTAGTAAAGAGCACTTGTATATTATTTTATATATATTATAATTTAGTTTTTATTAATTTCACATAGATGAAGGAGAAAATCTGGGAAATACATTATTTGCCTATGAGTTCAGAATGAGTTTAAAGGTTATGATAATGTTTTTAAACATTTTGTTAAAGATGTATTGAATTTGCTAGTGTATCAACATTGATACTCTCTGTTATGGTTTTCACTTCTTCTTTTCAAGATAATTTCTACTGTGAGAATTTTAGCCTAGCTCCAAAGTTCCCTTCTGACCTTGATTTTACAGCTTACAAAGTCTTTTATGTATTTTCCCATAGATTCAGAAGAGTGAAATGGTCTGGTATAGGCACTGAAAACTCTTGTCCACCCTTCTGATTTGGAGTTTAACTTGTACAATTGACGTTTTCATTTCCTTTTCATCTAGTTAAATAAAGGAGCAAAGCTATGTAAGTCAAATAAATGGGGAGATTACCCTGTTCATCAGGCTGCATTTTCAGGTGCCAAAAAATGGATGGGCTTGACATTAAAGTACGGTAAGTGAAAGTTTTCTACATTCTACATGGCAATGAAACCTATCAGCTGCTATCAATTTGAAAAAAAAGCTATATTTGATATAATTGATACATATGCTTCTATATAAATTTAGATGTTCTTTCTTTCTAAAATTCATATTATTTTTTTAAAATATCCATCTTAAATGTTATTTTATTCTGAAGGTAAAAAAAAAAAAGGCTATACCAGACAGTCTCATATTAACTTTGTGAACCATAAGAAAGTCAGCCCACTCCACCTGGTAGTTCAAAGTGGTGACTTGGAGATGATTAAAATGTGCCTGGACAATGGCGGAGACATAGACCTTGTAGAGGTAAGTGATCAAACTCTGCATGGCGCTTTTCTTTAGACTTGTCCTGATTCATTACCCAAACTGTTGTACAGCTCCCTGGTAGCCAAATAAGTTTGAAAATGCATAAAGTAGAAAACATATTATTTCCATTTGTTCATGCAGAAAAATACATTCCAGTTTTATAAATTTCAACATGCCAAAATTAATTGCAAATACATATAGAGTATATCCAGTTTCATTGTCATGAACCCAACCTCAAAGATACTGACATTAATATTGCCTGCCAGAAGCCCAGTCTTGAGTGTCTTTGGACCTAGTTCTATACTAAAGAGTTATAGTCTTCATCTAAGGACCATCTACCAATTTGTAAGGATAATAAGGATAAAGAAGTGTTGACTGGGCCTAGGTCCTGCCTAACTGACTATGTATGTCTGACTAAAAGTACAGACTTCAGGCTTTTTGCCTGTAGTATTTTGGCTTTTGAGTGACAATATGTTTCCCTCTGAGATACCTCAGAGGTCTGTCCTTTGTGCAGAAAAAAAATATTGGTTATTAAAATCTCATATACCTTATGCCCATTGCCACAAAATTCTTTCAAAACAGAAATGAATAACCAACACTTTTGGTGTGTAGCTACTTTCATCAGCTATTAAAGGGATACATGAGACTCACATGCCTTAGAAGAATAATGGCATTTGGGTACTAATAATGACAGGGTACATGAAGAGCTGTCACACTGTCAGGAAGGACCCTTGCTAGTGATGGTCAGCACAGTCACAGTCTTCAGAAGATGAGCAGCACTGTTCCTTAGCTTAAATGTGACAGTCATTGATCTAGGAAGAAGAAACTCACAGTGGGACTTGCATGTGTTACATCATCAAATT
This sequence comes from Dipus sagitta, assembly GCA_036346955.1. Classification (NCBI taxonomy): domain Eukaryota; kingdom Metazoa; phylum Chordata; class Mammalia; order Rodentia; family Dipodidae; genus Dipus; species Dipus sagitta. The sequence continues at coordinate 161,420,309 of CM070771.1, forward strand.
GAGATTTAAGCACTAATTAGGATATCAAAACCATTTACAGAATGGCAAGTGCATGGCCCTTCATTTTGCTGCGACCCAGGGAGCCACTGACATCGTTAAACTGATGATCTCTTCGTACTCTGGTAACAGTGATATCGTTAATGCCACTGATGGGAATCAGGAGACCCTGCTTCACAGGCAAGTTTCCTACCTGCCATTCACATATTAAAGTACATATCACCAGAAAAGACACACACATTAAAAAAGTATGCTGGCAATAGGGCAATAGTTCTAATATTTAAAGAGCAAATGAATATCAAAGACCTTTCAGTCCAGCTGGGATCTCTTTTAAGTGCCTTAGGAATCAGAGTAGGATGTTAAATGGAACTTTGCAGAAGAAAATCTCCAGTGAAAAATTCTGGATTAATTCTGGGTCCACTAGCTGCAGGATCACACTTCACTTCCTGTATATAAGAAGCCAACTCACAGGAGACTTTCTAAGACATCTTAATGTTCCATTTCTTCAGGCGTGTCTTCTTATTCTCAGTGATTATTACCAAGGGACAGATACCCAAGGGTATTCCACAGTTCCCCCTCATACTCCTTCTGCCTACACCTAAAATTATACATAAATGTTTTGAAAACATACAGATTTAAGAAATTCCGGTCAATTGTCCAAAAAGATAAGCATTTCTGTGGCATTTTAACCAACTACCACATCACATAAGGGAAAGGGTCTAAAACAGCTTAGCGGATTCTACAACAGGAAATGAGCAGTAGAGTGTGGGAGCTTATCTCCTTTGAGAGAACAAGGAAAAATTATTTCCTACTTCAGTGACAGAGTTCATTCTCCATAATTTCTCTCTTTTCCTTCATCTCTTCCTGACCTGTGATTAAGCTAGGAGACTAGAATGTCATGGAAGAGGTAATAAATCTCCACTATTTAACTATACCGGGAACTCTACACTAGCTCTCGGCAAAAAAAGAAACTATAGTTATCAATCTAATATATACTTCTGAACTGGGGAGGTGGGACGAATGTACACATTAGTAAAACTAGCAGCCATGATAATACATTAATTCATAGAAAGGACCTCTCATTCATGTTGTCTTAAAATTAAAATTTCATTTTTTATAATTTATTTATTTATTTTTCATTAACTAGTTTTGTACTCAGTGAATACAGTCAAGTTGGTACCATTGTTAGGCTCATCCATGTCCTATCCCCTCCCCTTGGCCCCTCCTTGTTGAGATATATGGGTCATGCATTGTGGAGTTAGCCCACAGTTATAGGTAGGAGAAATATCTCTGCATATCATGACCCAATATGTGGCTCTGACATTCTTTCTGCCCCCTCTTCTGCAAGATTTCCCTGAGCCATGTTGAGTTCATTTTTGGTCTGCTTCAATGATGAGGTGTTGTGGGCCTCTGGGTCTCTGGATATCTGATTTGGTAGGGAAATAGCTAAATGCAAAAAGAAAGAAAAATGACAAAAGACAAAAGTTGTATTTACTTCCGTTTCAGTGTTTGTGTGTGTATGTGTGTGTGTGTGTATGGATAGAGAGAGAGAGAGAATCTCACTGGGAGTTCAAGACCAGCTTGAAATTAAATAGTAAATTCCAGGCTAGCCTGGGCTAGAGTAAGAATCTACCTAAAAAGAAATTATAATTAATTAAGCAATGTGATAAGAATGAGGAAATAAAGGTTTTTAGTCTTTCAAAGGTATAAATAAGTGACTAATCAGTAAGTGGGGATGGAGAGATGAAAGCTCAGCAGTTAGGGTGCTTGCCTGCAAAGCCTAATGGCCTGGGTTCAATTCCCTAAAACCCATGTAAAGTCACAAGCACAAGGTGACACATGCACCTGGAGTTCACTTGTGGCCAGAGGCTCTGATGCTCCCATTCTTTCTGTTTCTCTTGTATAAGAAAATAAAATTAAAATGATGGATTTATCTCTAGATAATTTTTTCTGCTGCATATGAAATCACAAGATGATTCCATAGTGACTTTAGTTCTCTCTGTAAGTAGTTTCACAAAACCTCAGTAATACTAGTTTCTCCTTGTTAGCTCTTACCAAAGAGAAATCCACCTCCCAAAATGGGCCTGTTGAAATTTTAGGTACACCTTCATGCAGCTAGCTCTTCCCATAACTAAAATAATACAGACCAGTACCTTTGTCTCTTATATATTGGGACATATATTACTACTCACTATAGAACATCTTCGTGATGATTTCTCAGGAGAAAATAAATCTACTCAAAGATGAGGAAGAAAATTTTCATGATATATTTTGTTTTTCCTTATTTATAATACTTGGGAAATAGACTCATTAGAATCCTCATAATTTAGCATAACATTGTGTTCATTCATTGTTCAACTAAGTTCATTTTATGAGTAAGTAACTTTATTTTCTATACTTATGTCAGTGTTTCTGTCTCTTTCTTGCAGAGCCTCATTATTTGATCACCATGACCTGGCAGAGTACTTAATTTCAGTGGTAACTATTTGACACGATTAATTTTTACATGACTATTAATAGTTGAAAAATCATACAGCTACATAGTATGGATTTTCAAGAATAAACCCCATTTTAATTTATTGTTTAGCAGCAAGGTTTCTAGAAGGATGACTATCGCATTTTCAACTAGAGTATATTTCATATGGATACGTAAAGTACAAGGACTGTGATGTCCTTGTCAAAGTTTCTATGAAGGAACTGTAAGGAAAGCTCTTTTTTTTTTTTTGAGGTAGACTCTCAGTCTAGCCAGGCTGACCTGAAACTCATTCTGTAGTCTCAGACAGGCCTTGAACTCATGGCAACCCTACTTATGCCTCCCAAGTGCTGGCACTAAAGGCATGCACCACGACGCCCAGCCGAGGAAAGCTCTTTTGATGGCCTGTCTGGAATTCTCTTGGTACTGCTGGGATTAGACAACTCTGCTAGTCATTCTTTGGCACTGGTGGCTGGAGGCCAATACAGGACAGGTAGCCTACATTACCTTAACCTTTCCCTGTAAGCGTTTAGCTCCAGTTCCTGAGCACCACCTGCCAAGACATGAAAAATCAAAGACATTGGATGACATCATTGAAGATTTGTTGCCAGTGAAACCATGCGGTCCTTTTCACTCTCAGAAGTGGAATCAGTTCGCTTTTTAGTTACATTTTCACAAGACTTCACATGAATGAATTCATGGTGGGTTTATTTACGCCTTTCCATATGAGCAATGAATGAAGTTTTAATCATCATATTTAACATTTGAGGTTGTCAGTAGCAACTGTTGAAATTCTAATGTCTATGCAGAAGAATCCCAGGAAGCCTAACTAGACCCGGTGGTTTTGTGCCATGCGTGGTTTCTTGCAGTTCACCTGGCAATGGCTGAAGCTCACTGGCCAGCATCAGCTCTTAGCAGGGACACTGTTGCCCTGTCGTCTATGCATAATGAAAGCATAGGAAAGTATGGCACTCAGAGTTAAGCTGGTATTACTGCCCTGCCAGATAGAGGGTTCTTGCCACAATAGCTTCAAAGCCCTCTGGTTTATTGTCATTTAAAATATTATTATAATGGCAATTGTTAAAATCACAACAATAATATTAATGCAATTTTTTTTCAAATTTGTGTCTGGTTAAAGTCTTACCTTCATAATTTAGTCAAGTTATTTCTATTTTTCAGTTTAAGATGAAGGTTTTTTAAAGTAATATTTTCTTGCTAATGTTTTAAATCATAACACACATGCAAAATTTGGAAGAATTAAAAAATTTTTTAAAATTTCTTGTAATAAGAATGACAGCCAGTTTTTTTTTTTTCTTTGAGGTAAGGTCTCACTCTAATCCCAGACTGACCTAGAAAACACTGTGTAGTCTCAGGGTGGCCTTGAACTCATGGCAATCCTCCTACCTCTGCCTCCCGACTCCTGGGGATTACAGGCGTGCACCACCATGCCCAGCTTCCTTTTTCCGGAGTTTTAAAATCCAAGAAACTTCTTACAAGTTTTAGAGGCCATTACTAACGTAGTTCTGGAGAGAGATGGTAGTGACTCGGCCTCTGTGACAATCACAGAAGAGTGAAATCAGAGATGGAGTTAAGGATGTAGAGAGGATAATGGCTAGGTGATGAATTGGACATGGGAGGATGGAGGGCTTTGGCAAGGATGATTTGAGGTTCTGGTTTGAATAGCCAGATGGAAGTACAATTCAAATTCGTAGGAAACCAAGAAGCATATTTCAAGGAGGGAGATAAGCGAAGCATGAGATTGGCTTTGAACAAGTTAAGGTTGATGTGTTATAGGACATTTATATGGATGTATCACTGCATGAGGATACTAAATAAATATTTCTCCAAGCCCTTAAAAAAAAAAAAAAAAAGAATGACAGCCAGACTACACTGTCACCATAAAGCATAATCATACCTGTATTTTTCTTCCATGTCACATGGGAATTTCTCATATTTGTGAGGAGGAAGTAAGGCCACAACAAAGTGTAACTATATTCCCAGAGGACCGTGTGTTACATACTTACAGTATTTTCCTTGATGTCTGTCAACGTTACTCAAGGAACAAGGGGCACGTCCATGATTTTCCACTACTTACCCTTCTGGTCCTTCATTCCACTTGCACCCATTGTCCAGTCACGATGGTTTTCCAGAGCCTGCGAATGCGTACACAAGCCCTCAGAGTACACGTTTGGGTCCTGACACTCCTAAATCTTCCTGGCCTGGCTTCAGCAATTTTGCCCTGGGCCAACTAGGCATGAAGAATGTCCATACTTGCACATGGGTTTTACTCATATTTTGTTTGCCCTCTCGAACTTGGGAGACTTCTGGGTGTCTACTGCCTCAAACAGACGTCAGTCCTCCGGCTAGAAAGGGGCTCAGGACTCATTTGTAGTGTCTCACTTCACCTGTCAGCTCTGCATGTCCCATGCACATGTGACCACTTAAGTCACATGTGTGTCAGGGGCCTCCTTTCCCCAGCACACAGAGATTCCCTGCATCATCGTGGCATTAACTCACACCTAAAAGCTCCTGATTCTGTAACCTAGGGTGATAGTGAAGCTATCACCCTAGGTTAGGGAATCGGCTCTCTTCAGAAAATGGGTCAGTTTTATCGCATCCACAAACATAGCTGATGCATGGCCATATTCCTGCTGGAGTTGTTCTTGTTCACATTGAGCATTTTTATCGGGTTCACCCCCTCACGTACAAGTGTTGAGCCTACTGGAATGGGGAATGTCTGAAATGTGAGGGAGCAGGGCCCAGAGGGTGTGTTTCTCTGGAATAAGAGAGCTCCAGAAAGTATCCTTTAATTGGCTGAAGGAGGAGGGCCTCCACGAGTGCCCAGGCCAGCTGACAGACCAGGTGAGGCTGCCTCACACATCAAACATTCAGACATTTGAAAATCGTGGAGAATGACTGAGTCCACATCTCTGGATTGCTCACTTACCCTTATCCCTGGTGATGATGAGTTGTCCCCTTTTTTGAAACATGCAGGGATGCTGGTCCAGGTTTCTTGACAGACAGGCTGACAACTCCAGGACTTCTAAGGAGCAGTTTTTGCTTCCACCCAATGACAGAGGCGGTAGGACTCTTGCTTCTGGATGGAACACCACTCACATAGGTTCTCGAATTCCTTCTTGATTTGTTTTGAATAGGAATTGATTTGCTTACCTTCTATCAGAATAAAATTTGTAGGTACACATGACAGGTGCTGGCCAAGCAGGCCCTCACTCTTCAGAAACATGTGTAGAGCACATATTAATCCCCACCACCACAAGGAAAAAAAAATATTTTACATATTTAAATATGAGAGAGACAGACACAGATAGGGAAGAGGAAATGACAGATAAAGGGAATGTGCACACCAGGTGCCCTACCGCACACGAGCGTCCCCTTGTGCTCATGTGTGTCCTACAGATTTGAACCGGGGTCCTTTGGCTTCCCAGTAAAAGTCTCTAACCCCTAGGCCATTTCCCAGTTCAGACAGTGCCTGTGCCTGCTCTTCTTTCCCTTGCTTTTTCTAGCTAGGCCTGAATACTGGTACAGGTGACCTGGGATTCAGGATGTAGCCACAGGGTGGCTGCAATGTCATGTTCATCCTCTTATCTCTACTGGCACTAAAGGTGCTTGGCATGACTTCAAACTCCCTCTGTTGATGATACTCAACTGCTGTGATCATAGAAAATCAGAGATCTGATGAAAACGCTGAAAGATGGCTCAAAGGTTACAAACAGGCCTAAATGTCCTTCAACAGGGATACACTAGAATGAAATATGTACCTGACGTCCATTTGACCCACAGACATAGCTATCATTTTAAGGCAAGTAAACATATGCCAGTGCGGTATACAAGAACCTGTTTGGAAAAGTGGAGACGCTGGGTACAGTGTTGTCTACACTGTCACCATAAAGCATAATCATGCCTGCTTTTCTCTTCCATGTCACATTGGAATTTCTCATGATTCTGAGGAGCAAGTATGGCCACAACAAAGTGTAACTGTGTTCCCAGTGGACCATGTGTTACACACTTACCATATTTTCCTTGATGTCTGTGAACCTTACTCAATGAACAAGGGGCACATCCGTGATTTTCCAATACGTACCCTTCTGGTCCTTCATTCCACCTGCACCCATTGTCCGGTCACAGTAGTCCTCCAGAGCCTCTGACTGTGTACACAAACCCTTTCAGTACACATTTGGAACTCGACAATTCCTAAGTCTTCCGGCCTGGCTTCAGCAATTTTGCCATGGGCCTATAAGGCATGAAGAATGTCCATACGTGCATATTGGTTTTACTCATATTTTGTTTGCCCTCTAGAACGTGGGAGACTTCTAGGTGTATACTGCCTCAAACAGACGTCAGTCCTCCGGCTAGAAAGGGGCTCAGGACTCATTGGTAGTGTCTCACTTCACCTGTAATCTCTGCATGTCCCATGCGCATGTGACCACTTAAATCACATGTGTGTCAGGGGCCTCCTTTCCTAGCACACAGAGATTCCCTGCATCGTCGTGGCATTCTGTCGGACCTAAAATTTCCCGATTCTGTAACCTAGGGTGATAGTGAAGCTATCACCCTAGGTTAGGGAATCAGCTCTCTTCAGAAAATGTGTCAGTTTTATCCCATCCACAAAGACAGCTGATGCATGGCCATGTGCCTGCCCGAGTCGTTCTTTTTCAAATTGAGCAATTTTTTTCGGGTTCACCCCCTCACTTACAAGTGTTGAGCCTACTGGAATGGGGATGTCTGAAATGTGAGGGAGCAGGGCCCAGAGGGTGTGTTTCTCTCGGAATAAGAGAGCTCCAGAAATTATCCTTTAATTGGCTGAAGGAGGAGGGCCTCCATGGGTGCCTGGCCAGCTGACACCCAGGAGAGGCTGCTTCACACATCAAACATTCAGACATTGGAAAATCGTCGAGAGCACCTGAGCCCACGTGCACAGACTGCCCACTTTCCCCTGTCCCTGGTGATGATGAGGTGTCCCCTTCTCTGAAACATGCAGGGATGCTGGTCCAGGTTTCTTGAGAGAGAGGCCCACAACTCCAGGACGTCTAAGGAGCGGTGCTTTGCTTCCACCCAATGACAGAGGCAGTAGGACTCTTGCTTCTGGGTGGTACACCACTCACATAGGTCCTTTAATTCCTTCTTGACGTGTTTTGAATAGGAATTTATTTGCTTACCTTCTATCAAAATAAAATTCCTAGGTACACATGACAGGTGCTGGCAAAGGAGGCCCTCAAAATTATTTTACTTATTTAAATGTGGGAGAGAAACAGACATTGATAGGGACAGATATAGGGAACTAGAACACAAGGTTCCCCGACCACACATGAGCGCCCCCTTGTGGATCAGGCTCGCATGCGTTCCGGGGACTTGAACCGGGCTCATTTGGTTTCACAGTAAAAGGCTCTAACCCCCAGGCCATCTCCCGGTTCCCACAGTGCCCATGCCTGGTCTTCTTTCCCTTGTTTTTCCCAGCTATTCCTGAGTGCTAGCAGCGGCTGAACTGGAATTCGACATGTAGCCACAGGGTGGATGCAACGTCATCCTCATCCTCTTATCTCTGCCAGCACTAAAGGTGCCTGCCATGACTTCAAGCTCCCTGTGTTGATGATGCTCAATTGCTCTGATCATTGACAATCAGAGATCAGATGAAAATGCTGCAAGATGGGTCAGAGGTCACAAACAGGCCTAAATGTTTGTCCTTCAACAGGGATACCCTAGAATGAAATATGTATATGACTTCCATTTGACCCATAGACATGGCTCTCATTTTCTGGCAAGTAAATATATCGTTCCAGTGCAGTATACAAGAATCTGTTTGGAACACTGGAGACGTTGGGTGCAGTGTCATCTACACTATCCCCATAAAGCAGAATCGTGCCTGCTTTTATCTTCCATGTCACATGGGAATTTCTCATGATTGTGAGGAGCAAGTGAGGCCACAACAAAGTCTAACTGTGTTCCCAGTGCACCGTGTGTTACGTACTTACCGTATATTCCTTGCTGTGTGTGAACGTTACTCAATGAACCAGGGGCACGTCCGTGATTTTCCAATACTTACCCTTCTGGTCCTTCATTCCACCTGCACCCACTGTCGGGTCACGATGGCTCTCGAGAGCCTGCAAATGCATGAACAAACCCTCAGAGTGCACGTGTCGAACCCTGTGCTGCTAACTCTTCCTGGCCTGGCTTCAGCAATTTTGCCCTGGGCCAATAGGCATGAAGAATGTCCATACTTGCATATGGTGTTTACTCATATTTTGTTTGCCCTCTCAAACTTGGGACACTTCTGTGTGTCCACTGCCTCAAACAGACATCAGTCCTCCGGCTAGAAAGGGGCTCAGGACTCATTTGTAGTGTCTCACTTCACCTGTCAGCTCTGCATGTCCCATGCACATGTGACCACTTAAGTCACATGTGTGTCAGGGGCCTCCTTTCCCCAGCACACAGAGATTCCCTGCATCATCGTGGCATTAACTCACACCTAAAAGCTCCTGATTCTGTAACCTAGGGTGATAGTGAAGCTATCACCCTAGGTTAGGGAATCGGCTCTCTTCAGAAAATGGGTCAGTTCTATCGCATCCACAAACATAGCTGATGCATGGCCATATTCCTGCTGGAGTTGTTCTTGTTCACATTGAGCATTTTTATCGGGTTCACCCCCTCACGTACAAGTGTTGAGCCTACTGGAATGGGGAATGTCTGAAATGTGAGGGAGCAGGGCCCAGAGGGTGTGTTTCTCTGGAATAAGAGAGCTCCAGAAAGTATCCTTTAATTGGCTGAAGGAGGAGGGCCTCCACGAGTGCCAGGCCAGCTGACAGACCAGGTGAGGCTGCCTCACACATCAAACATTCAGACATTTGAAAATCGTCGAGAACCCCTGAGCCCACTTGCATGGACTGCCCACTTTCCCCTGTCCCTGGTGATGATGAGGTGTCCCCTTTTCTGAAACATGCAGGGATGTTGGTCAAGGTTTCTTGAGAGAGAGGCCCACAACTCCAGGACTTCTAAGGAGCGGTGCTTTGCTTCCACCCAATGACAGAGGTGGTAGGACTCTTGCTTCTGGGTGGTACACCCCTCACATAGGTTCTTTAATTCCTCCTTTACGTGTTTTGAATAGGAATTTATTTGCTTACCTTCTATCAGAATAAAATTCCTAGGTACACATGACAGGTGCTGGCCAAGGAGGCCCTCACTCTTCAGAAACCTGTGTTGAGCACATTAACGTCCCGCCCCACAAGGAAAAAAAAGTATTTTACTTACTTAAATGTGACAGAGAAACAGAGATAGGGACAGATACAGGGAACTGGCACACCAGGTGCCCTACTGCACATGAGCGCTCCCTTGTGCATCGGGCTCACATTGTCCTGGGGATTCGAACCGGGCTCCTTGGCTTCACAGTAAAAGGATCAAACGCCCATGCCATCTCCCACTTCCCACAGTGCCTGTGCCTGGTCGTCTTTCCCTTGCTTTTTCCAGCTATTCCTGAGTTCTAGCAGCAGCTGAACTGCAATTCGAGTCGTTGCCACAGGATGGCTGCAACGTCATGCTCATCCTCTTATCTCTGCCAGCACTAAAGGTGCCTGCCATGACTTCAAGCTCGCTGTGTTGATGATGCTCAATTGCTCTGATCATTGACAATCAGAGATCAGATGAAAATGCTGCAAGATGGGTCAGAGGTCACAAACAGGCCTAAATGTTTGTCCTTCAACAGGGATACCCTAGAATGAAATATGTATATAACTTCCATTTGACCCACAGACATGGATATCATTTTCTGGCAAGTAAATATATCATTCCAGTGCAATATACAAGAACCTGTTTGGAACACTGGAGGACACTGGGTGCAGTGTCGTCTACACTGTCACCATAAAGCATAATCATGCTGCTTTTACCTTCCATGTCACATGGGAATTTCTCATGATTGTGAGGAGCAAGTGAGGCCACAACAAAGTCTAACTGTGTTCCCAATAGACCGTGTGTTACGGACTTACCGTATTTTCCTTGCTGTGTGTGAACGTTACTCAATGAACCAGGGGCATGTCCGTGATTTTCCAATACTTACCCTTCTACTCCTTCCTTCCACCTGCACCCACTGTCGGGTCATGATGGTTCCCGTGCGCCTGTGAATGCTTACATAAACCCTCAGAGTGCATGTTTGGAAGCCCGACACTGCTAAGTCTTCCTGGCCTGGCTTCAGCAATTGTGCCCTGGGCCTATAAAGCATGAAGAATGTCCACACTTGCATATGGGTTTCACTCATATTTTGTTTGCCCTCTCGAACTTGGGACACTTCTGTGTGTCTACTGCCTCAAACAGACATCAGTCCTCTGGCTAGAAAGGGGCTCAGGATTCATTTGCAGTGTCTCACTTCACCTGTAAGCTCTGCATGTCCCATGCGCATGTGACCACTTAAATCACCTGTGTGTCAGGGGCCTCCTTTCCCTAGTACACAGAGTTTCCCTGCATCGTCATGGCATTCTCTTGGTCCGAAAAGCTCCCGATTCCGTAACCTAGGGTGATAGCTCCACTCTCACCCTAGGTTAGGGAATCGGCTCTCTTCAGAAAATGGGTCATTTTTATCCCATCCACAAAGACGGCTGATGCATGGCCAAATGCCTGCCCAAGTCGTTCTTGTTCAAATTAAGCCATATTTTCGGTTTCACCCCCTCACTTACAAGTGTTGAGCCTACTGGAATTGGGATGTCTGAAATGTGATGGAGCAGGGCCCTGAGGGTGTGTTTCTCTGGAAATAAGAGAGCTCCAGAAAGTATCCTTTAATTGGCTGAAGGAGGAGGGCCTCCACGAGCGCCGGACCAGCTGACAGACCAGGTGAGGCTGCCTCACACATCAAACATTCAGACATTTGAAAATCGTCAAGAACCCCTGAGCCCACTTGCATGGACTGCCCACTTTCCCCTGTCCCTGGTGATGATGAGGTGTCCCCTTTTCTGAAACATGCAGGGATGCTGGTCCAGGTTGCTTGAGAGAGAGGCCCACAACTCCAGGACTTCTAAGGAGCGGTGCTTTGCTTCCACCCAATGACAGAGGCGGTAGGACTCTTGCTTCTGGGTGGAACACCACTCACATAGGTTCTTTAATTCCTTCTTGACGTGTTTTGAATAGGAATTTATTTGCTTACCTTCTATCAGAATAAAATTCCTAGGTACACATGACAGGTGCTGGCCAAGGAGGCCCTCACTCTTCAGAAACCTGTGTTGAGCACATTAACGTCCCGCCCCACAAGGAAAAAAAAAGTATTTTACTTATTTAAATGTAACAGAGAAACAGACAGAGATAGGGACAGATACAGGGAACTGTCACACCAGGTGCCCTACCGCACATGAGCGCCCCCTTGTGCTTCGGGCTCGCATTGTCCCAGGGATTCGAACCGGGCTCCTTTGGCTTCACAGTGAAAGTTCAGATGCCCATGCCATATCCCGGTTCCCACAGTGCCCATGCCTCGTCTTCTTTCTCTTGCTTTTTCCAGCTATTCCTGAGTTCTAGCAGCAGCTGAACTGCAATTCGGCACGTTGCCACAGGGTGGCTGCAACGTCATGCTCATCCTCTTATCTCTGCCAGCACTAAAGGTGCCTGCCATGACTTCAAGCTCCCTGTGTTGATGATGCTCAATTGCTCTGATCATTGACAATCAGAGATCAGATGAAAATGCCGCAAGATGGGTCAGAGGTCACAAACAAGCCTGAATGTTTGTCCTTCAACAGGGATACGCTAGATTAAAATATGTATATAACTTCCATTTGACCCACAGACATGGCTCTCATTTTCTGGCAAGTAAATATATCATTCCAGTGCAGTATACAAGAACCTGTTTCGAACACTGGAGGCACTGGGTGCAGTGTCGTCTACACTGTCACCATAAAGCATAATCATGCCTGCTTTTACCTTCCATGTCACATGGGAATTTCTTATGATTGTGAGGAGCAAGTGAGGCTACAACAAAGTCTAACTGTGTTCCCAGTGGACCATGTGTTACGGACTTACCGTATTTTCCTTGCTGTGTGTGAACGTTACTCAATGAACCAGGGGCATGTCCGTGATTTTCCAATACTTACCCTTCTGGTCCTTCATTGCACCTGCACCCACTGTCGGGTCACGATGGTTCTCGAGAGCCTGCGAATGCTTACATGAACCCTCAGAGTGGACGTTTGGAACCTGACACTGCTAAGTCTTCCTGGCCTGGCTTCAGCAATTTTGCCCTGGGCTAACAAGGCATGAAGAATGTCCATACTTGCATATGGGTTTCACTCATATTTTGTTTGCCCTCTCGAACTTGGGAGACTTCTGGGTGTCTACTGCCTCAAACAGACGTCAGACCTCTGGCTAGAAAGGGGCTCAGGATTCATTTGTAGTGTCTCACTTCACCTGTCAGCTCTGCATGGCCCATGCGCATGTGACCACTTAAATCACCTGTGTGTCAAGGGCCTCCTTTCCCCAGCACACAGAGATTATCTGCATCATCATGGCATTCTCTCGGTCCGAAAAGCTCCTGATTCCCTAACCTAGGGTGAGAGAGAAGCTATCACCCTAGGTTAGGGAATCGGCTCTCTTCAGAAAATGGGTCAGTTTTATCCCATCCACAAACACAGCTGATGCATGGCCATATTCCTGCTGGAGTTGTTCTTGTTCACATTGAGAATTTTTATCGGGTTCACCCCCTCACGTACAAGTGTTGAGCCTACTGGAATGGGGATGTCTGAAATGTGAGGGAGCAGGGCCCAGAGGGTTTGTTTCTCTGGAAGTAAGAGAGCTCCAGAAAGTATCCTTTAATTGCTGAAGGAGGAGGGCCTCCACGAGTGCCGGACCAGCTGACAGAGCAGGAGAGGCTGCCTCACATATCAAACATTCAGACATTTGAAAATCGTCGAGAACACCTGGTTCACTTGCGTGGACTGCCCACTTTCCCCTGTCCCTGGTGATGATGAGGTGTCCCCTTTTCTGAAACATGCAGGGATGCTGGTCCAGGTTGCTTGAGAGAGAGGCCCACAACTCCAGGACTTCTAAGGAGCCGTGCTTTGCTTTCACCCAATGACAGAGGTGGTAGGACTCTTGCTTCTGGGTGGTACACCCCTCACATAGGTTCTTTAATTCCTCCTTTACGTGTTTTGAATAGGAATTTATTTGCTTACCTTCTATCAGAATAAAATTCTAGGTATACATGACAGGTGCTGGCCAAGGAGGCCCTCACTCTTCAGAAACCTGTGTTGAGCACATTAACGTCCTCCCTACAAGGAAAAAAAAGTATTTTACTTATTTAAATGTGACAGAGAAACAGACAGAGATAGGGAACTGGCACACCACGTGCCCTACCACACATGAGTGCCCCCTTTTGCATCGGGCTTGCATGCGTCCCGGGGATTCGCACCGGGCTCCTTTGGCTACACAGTAAAAGGATCCAACCCCCATGCCATCTCCCGGTTCCCACAGTGCCCATGTCTGGTCTTCTTTCCCTTGCTTTTTCTAGCCATTCCTGAGTTCTAGCAGCAGCTGAACTGCAATTCAAGACGTAGCCAAAGAATGGCTGCAATGTCATGCTCATCCTCTTATCTCTGCCAGCACTACAGGTGCCTGCCATGACTTCAAGCTCCCTGGTGGGTGATGCTCAATTGCTCTGATCATTGAGAATCAGGGATCAGATGAAAACGCTGCAAGATGGGTCAGAGGTAACAAACAGGCCTAAATGTTTGTCCTTCAACAGGGATACCCTAGAATGAAATATGTATATGACTTCCATTTGACCCACAGACATGGCTATCATTTTCTGGCAAGTAAATATATCATTCCAGTGCAGTATACAAGAACCTGTTTGGATCACTGGAGAGGCTGGGTGCAGTGTCATCTACACTGTCACCATAAAGCATAATCATGCCTGCTTTTACCTTCATGTCACATGGGAATTTCTCATGATTGTGAGGAGCAAGTGAGGCCACAACAAAGTCTAACTGTGTTCCCAGTGGACCGTGTGTTACGGACTTACCGTATTTTCCTTGATGTGTGTGAGCGTTACTCAATGAACCAGAGCCACGTCTGTGATTTTCCAATCCTTACCCTTCTGGTCCTTCATTCCACCTGCACCCACTGTCGGGTCATGATGGTTCTCGAGAGCCTGCGAATGCATACACAAACCCTCAGAGTGCACGTTTGGAACCCGACACTCCTAAGTCTTCCTGGCCTGGCTTCAGCAATTTTGCCATGGGCCTATAAGGCATGAAGAATGTCCATGCTTGCATATGGGTTTTACTCATATTTTGTTTGCGCTCTGGAACTTGGGAGACTTCTGGGTGTCTACTGCCTCAAACAGACGTCAGTCCTGTGGCTGGAAAGGGGCTCAGGACTCATTGGTAGTGTCTCACTTCACCTGTAAGCTCTGCATGTCCCATGCACATGTGACCACTTAAGTCACCTGTGTGTCAGGGGCCTCCTTTCCCTAGCACACTGTGATTCCTTGCATCGTCGTGGCATTCTCCCAGACCTAAAAGCTCCCGATTCCCTAACCTAGGGTGAGAGCGAAGCTCTCTTCAGATAAAGGGTCAGTTTTATCCCATCCACAAAGGCAGCTGATACGTGGCCATGTGCCAACCTGAGTCGTTCTTTTTCACATCGAATAATTTTTTCGTTTCACCCTTAATAATGGGTCCAAACTGACTGTATTTCCTGAATATCAAACTAATTAATAAAAAATTAAAAATTTGATAAAAGAAGGAATATTGGCCAGGCATCGTGGTGCATGTCTTTAATGCCAGCACTCAGGAAGGAGACGTGGGAGAATTGCTGTGAGTGTGAGGCCAGCCTTGGACTATAGAGTGAGTTCCGTCCCGGTCAGCCTTAGTTAGAGTGAGACCTTAACTGAAAAAGTCTGAAAAGTAGCACATGCCTGTAAGCCCAGCACTTAGAAGGCAGAGGTAGGAGGATCGCTCTGAGTTCAGAGACAGCCTGAGACTACATAGTGAATTCCAGGCCAGGTTGGGCTATAGCAAGACCCTACCTCGAAGAAAAAAAAATGTTATTATATAAAACTTTGTTGTTATATAAAACTTTGTGAAAGGTATATTGTTATAATTATAAATGAATTACACATGTCCCTCAATTTATTGCCCATTGCACTGGCAACTTTTGTCAGTTTGTGCAATAGGTTGGTAGAAATTGTGGAAGCAAAAAATTAAAAAGAAGGAATCTGCATTCTTTCCATGCTTTAACAGCATGTAGCATAGCTGTGTTCAGCAACTGGCCTAGCAAGTACCTTGAAACTGAAATCTATGTGCAAGAAACTAAGGGACCCAGCAAGGCAATTAAAAAAGAAACCAGTGAGCCGGGTGTGGTGGCGCACACCTTTAATCGCAGCACTTGGGAGGCAGAGGTAGGAGGATCGCTATGAGTCTGAGGCCACCCTGAGACTACGTAGTGATTTCCAGGGCAGCCTGAGCTAGAGTGAGACCCTACCTCGAAAAGAAAAAAAAAAAGAAAGAAAGAAAGAAACAGGTGAATTACCCTGTTTTATTATTCACCCAATTTCTAAGAAGCTCTTTTGTGCCCTGTGTGATAGAAAGTAATTTAGAAATCAAGCTGCAAGCCACCTCACTGCTGGATAGCTGCCATAGTGCCAGGGGAGAAAAGTCACCAACAGTCTTAAGAAGCAATTGATCCTGCAAGCTACATACCAATCAGCCAGGCAAGATGTGCCCATGGATGCAATAGTGGTGCATACACATGGGGATAACCAACTGATCCGTGATTAGATCTGAGCCTCACTGATTAGGAGGGAATTCATGCCCGGTACTGAAAACTGACACAGGCTCTACAGCACAGCTGCCACTGTTCTTTGGCTAACTGAATATATTAAGCCCAACAAATTGTCTTCTAAATATATATGTTCATGCCCATTGATTAATACTATTCTCAATTTTGGTAAGAATATATTCTTTTTACAGATGGTAGTAAACATTGGTGAGACCCAAGGCTTATCACAGTGATAAGAAGAGAAAGCCCAGTACTTAGCACTGGACAAGTCACCTCTATGACACCCACCAGGGCTCCAGGAACATTAACGAGGAGGGAGCAGAAAGAATATTAGTGCTGATCCTATTGCTAGCCAGAAAAACTTCTCTAAGGAGACAGTGGTAGACACTGAAAAGATTCAAAACTCATCAAAGATGAAAATAAGAGGCTCTTGAAATGCAGACAATTACCAAAACACTTGATTACCTACCAGAGCTAAACGGTAAGATCCTAATGCTGAAGATGGCACAGGCTGCAGTCACAAAGCATCAGAATGACTTAAAGGGAAACTACCTCCCTCCTGACCACCCCTTCTAATGCTGGAGTCCTAATGGAGCCACTGGAGTACAATGGTTCCCAACAGCATGAATAAACAGGAAACCCTGCAGACTACGAAATCAACCAGCCAGACAAAAAAGTACATACTTGTGCAATAGTGGCGTACAGCCTCTGCAGGTAACCAACTGCTCTCTGATTGGACATGAGGCCCATTCAGTGGGAAAGAATGCCAATCTAGTACTGGAAACCAAGTCAGAATCCTATGGTCAGGAAACTTATAGACTTCAGAAAGAAGCCCTCACTGCTTGTTGGAGAAGAGTGGGCTTGCATACCAACAATCTCTTAAATAAGTTTGCACATCCCCTTTAACCCAAGCTGCTCTCACTCTTGGTTGAAGAATCTGTTTTGTTTTATAGGTGGCAGAGAAAACAGAGAACGAAGATCCATTGATAAGACAAGAGGATAGCAACTGCCCACCATGACACTTGCCACCTCTAACAGGACCCGGGAAGAAGTGGCGACATGAATACTCCTCTTACTGCTAGCCTGAAAACTAGATCTAGGGTGATGGTAACAGACACAGTGATCAATCAAAACCTATCAAAGCAGAAATCCAAAGGCTACAGAGAACTCAGCACTAAATCCCACTGCCAACAGGCCTGCCACATCTCAGGGAACATTGCAGAAGAAGGGGCAGAAAGATTCTAAGAGCCATAGAGTGGATAGGAGTACCCTGAGGTCCTCCTCCTCACACACCACTACCTTACAGGGACTGACTGAGGCCTTGATGATCTCACAGTGAATACCATCACATCACTGAGGAGGGCCTTCAAGGTAACAGGAACTGGGGCAAGGGAACAGGGTATAGCCTGTTATTATATTAAATAAAATAATAAAATAGAGGCTGTTGAGAGGTCAACACGAAATGAGACATGTCTATCACACCCTCCAAGGCTCAGGAAACATTGTGGGAGAAGGGAAGGAAAGAATGTAAGGGCAACAGAGTGGTAAGAAGTACTCTGGTACACTGTCTCTTGACATGAACCAAATGGTACATTCAAGACCTCACAGTGGTTACCAACACCCCAACAAGACCTATGCAGTTCTGAGTCCACCAACATTTTAAAACAGAGTTTAGAAGAGGACAAAAAGAATGAAGCATCAAAACAGGGAACACCTGGAAAGGATGGTGCTCTGTATAGGGCCCAATGAGGGCTACGGAGGGGGAACAAAAGGGAATAGAAATACGGTTTTGTATGTATTGAATTTTCCAATGAAAAAAATTTTTTTAATGCCAGGCATGGTAGCACATAATTGTATGTGGCTGGGGAGTTGGGGACAAGCATATCCCTGCAGCTCACTGACCAGGCAATCTAGTCTAATTGGTGAGCTCCAGGCCAATGAGAGACCCTGTTTGAAAACAGGTGGGAGCACCTGATAGAAATGACACTCCAAGACCCAAAGGTTAAAGGTACTTGCTTGCCAAACCTGCCAGACCAGGTTCAATAACACCCCAGTACCCATGTAAAGCCATGCACAAAGTGGTACATGCATCTAGAGAGTTTGTTTGCAGCAGCAGGAGGCCCTGGCACACCCATGCTTCCTCACTATCTCTCTCTCCTTCCCCCACAAAAATATTTTTAAAAAATAAACAATACTTGAATTTGTCCTGTGGTCACCACATGCATGTGCACACGCATACATACACACAAAGGCAATAAAAGAAGAAGAAAGTTGTATTGTCAATATTTCCCATTAAGTGGTTATTTGCCAAGTATTTACAATTTGGTAGCACTGGTTAAAATCACTGAAATGACATCAGTGATATCCTGTGAGTAGTGAGCATGTTCCATGGAGAACACACTGAGTTAGAGTTGCGTGAAAGAAATCTGTTGAGAAATGCTCATAGGAACAATATTTATGGAGACTGAAGAAAGCAGGACTAGACATAAGCTCCATTCAATTAAACTGCAACAAAGATCTTACCTGAGGAATGATCTCTTATACTTGTCCCAAATGGAATGTCACCCTTCAATGAGTCACTTAATGCCAAAAAACCTGAAGGGGAGGTGCAACCTTAGGAGAAGCAGTACCTTTCAGCTGAGCACTACTCTTGGGAAGTACTTTGGCTGTCAGTACTCAGCAACTGAGGGAACAAGTGCCTTATTCCTAAAGGAGGAACTCTGGGTAGAATACTAAAATTCCACCAAATTAAAACAAAAACAAAAACACAAAATTGTGTATCTCTTAATGTGGTGGTTTGAATGTAAAGTTGCACCACCCATAGCTTTATGTGTTGGAACACTTGATCCTCAGGTAGTGGTGATATTTGGGAAAGCTGCGGAACTTTTAGGTGGTCGAGCCTTCCTAGAGGAAGTGTCATGGTAGATAGGCCCTTAGGTTTCATAATCTAGCCCCACTTCCTGTTTTTTCTCTCTACTTCCTCCCTGTAGATGTGACATCATGACTCGCTGCCTTCTCCTATCATGCTGTCGGTACCATGATAGACTTTCCCTTGAAACTGTAAGCTTCTGGTTGGGTATTTTGACCCAGCAATGAAAAAGTAACTTATATAAGTCATTATATCTTACTATAATTTGAAAGAAGTCTTATGTAAGAGTTATACATGGAGCCTACACATAGGGCCAAAAAAATTTTTTTACTTTTTACTAGTTGGCAGTTTCCTCACTGGCCAGTTTGGTCCCAAATTGCCTATTCATGAATCCTACATATACAGGTGCCCAAGTACACATATCTATAAACAGAAAACAGTTATGTTTGCTAATAAGAACTAATACTCGATACATGAACTTAATCAATACCTCAACAATGTGGAGTCTAAAAAGAATTTTCTCACTGGGTGTAGCAGCACATGCTTATAATCCCAGAACTTGGGAGGCTGAGACGGGAGGACTATGAACTCAAGGCCAGTCTGACTTATATAGCAAAATCCCATCTATAGATAATAGGTGGGTGGATGGGGTCGAGGGGGGGGGGGCGTTAAAGGAAGGGAGGAAGGCAGGAAGGATAAAAGGATGAAAAATCCTAAGTGGAAGGAAAGGCTGTTTATAGAAGGCCCAAATTAAATGGAAATTAAATTATCTTTTCCTTGCAGGCTTCTGTCCTCTAAAGCTTGTTTTACATATTAAAACTTTTTTTTTCCCCCGAGGTAAGGTTTCATTCTAGCCCAGGCTGACCTGGAATTCACTATGCAGTCTCAGGGTGGCCTCAAACTCACAGCAATATTCCTACCTCTGCCTTCCAAGTGCTGGGATGAAGGTGTGCGCCGCCACGCTTGGCAAAACTTTTTAATTTCAAAATTACTCCAGACAATCCTCAAGTGATAATAGTTGAACCTTTATTTGGCCTTACTGTTTGCATGTCAATCTTCCACATGCCTCAGGTCCTAGACCGGAGCCTTGCACTGAAGTGTCTCAATGAGTTTCTTGTCTTCTATCATAACTTGCCGACTACTCTCACACATACTGCTCTGTAGGAACTGTTACACTTAGCTTCAGATTCTCTTGAGATTTTTTTCACCTATGTCTAACATTCGTCATGAGATTAAAATTTCCCAAAGACAGAGTCTATCTTTTGCCATTTTATATCTCTTAAGAAAATTCTTCAGTTGATACTGATAAAAGTATATCAATCATAGAATTATTAGTAAGCAGTTATATGATGATACCTTTCCTGTTTTATTATTTATTTACTTTCATGTGTGTGTCTTTTCATGTGAGTGTGGACATGGTGTGCCACAGTGTATGTGAAGGTAGACAACAACTTTCAGGGTGGTCCTCATCTCTCCTAAAGTTTGAGGCAAGGCTTCTTGTTGTTTGTTACTCAGTGCTCCATTCACCAGGTGAGCTGGTCTGCAAACTTCCAAGAAATTCTTCTGTCTCTGCTTCCCCTGTGACCACAGGTATGCTGGGATTCCAGAAGCCTACCACAGCTTCCAGCTTTTACATGGGGTCTGAGGTACTCACACTTGTGCGGCACGCTCTTCATCCACTGAGCCATCTCCCCAGATCCTAATGTTTCATTTTCAACATTGAAGAACATATGTAAGAAATCAAACCACTCCAAGAATTTTTATTATATTTACAAGCTGATCTACTATGAAACATAACATACTATTTTAAATAATACTATTAATTTTCAAAAATTAGATTTAATTTCTGTATTCATTTTTTAAAAGAAGCAGAAGAGTATTATAAGTAATTTTTTATTACATGGTAGTAGCTTGATTAGTTATATTCTGAAAATAGAATGACACATTTTCTCTTATTCTTTCAAGAAATGGATCTGTAAGACTTAAATGCTCTCCAGATGAATGCTTCCATTGCTTCAGCTGTGACATAGAAAGAGGCTTCCAGCAGTTCGCTTTCTGGTGATGTGGACCAAGTTGGCATGGTCTACAGATGGTGAGTTTTTCCACAGAATCATCTGAAATAAGTAAAACAATGAAAAACATCCCTGAAGCCATCCAGTATCCCACTGTATACAATGCTTCTTGTTTTATGATAATGAGTTTACATGATTTATCACAGTTCAGATTAAAACACTCAGTTCATCCATTCCTTCTACAAATACTGATAACTTACTATGTGCTTACTTCACCATCAGAAGCAAATATGGTGAACTAAGACAGACATGGTTTCTGAATTCAACAACTTTTATAAAGTGTAGTAGGCAAGATGTAAACAAATAATCATCCAAAGAAGTGTGCTACAAGTTCACGATCTTTTATATAAAACGTGGAATGGCGCTGAGGATGGAGCTTAGTGGTAGAGCGCTAGCCTCGTATGTATAAAGCCCTGAGTTCTAGTTCTGGGACAAATAAACAGATGATCCTGAGGCCAGATATGTTCCCAAATTCAAAAAAAGAACTGAGCCAGCATTCCTTTAATAGAACTCATTGATATTATGTAGTAAGCCATACTAATAGTCTTATCAAATGTAAAGGTTAAAGACTACTGATAAGCTCAACTTAAAGTCTTGCCATCAAATTTTTTTTCCCAAAATTTATGAAGAAAAACAAATCTTTGTGTTGTTTGAACTTTGAGAATTCAGAACTGAAGAAAGTGGGGAGCTGCATTACAAAGAGAGGTAAAATAAAGATGCAGGGGATTATGTGTACATATGAAAAGAAAAACTGGGCAGTTGCTTACAGAGCCTCACTTCTAAGCCTGCCTGCCTGCTTTTCTGCATTTTGACTTGAAACACATAACATTTCCTTCTTTTTGTTAGTTTTGGTATGTTATGTGGTGTATGCATGTGTGTGTTGTGTGTGTGTGTGTGTGTGTGTGTGTACAGATGCATACACCCTGTATGCACATTGGCAGCCAGGTGCCTCCCTCTATCTCTTCACCTTATTTCTCTGAGAAAAGACTCTCACTGAATCTAGAGCTCACCATTTTTCAGTTAGGCTAGCTAACCAAGGAACCTCAGAAATCCTCCTGTCTCTATCCCCCTTAGCCCTGGGATATAGACATGGACACCCAGGCCTGGGTGCTGGGGGTCGAGCTTAGGACTTCATGCTTGAGCTGCAAGTGTTTTAATCACTGAGCCATCTCCCAAGCCCTTTTCCCTTTCTATCACTTCTTTGGATACCAGCTAAAATCCTAAGCATGCTTGCCCCGACACTTGGGCATTCTCAATCATTCTCTAAAGATCACCCATCCCCCATGCAGCTGCTGGTAGACTTATTTCAAGTCCAAAAAACATGCCTTTCCTTCTTCTGATCCACATCTCTCCTCCCAGCAGAGATTTATAGCTTGCCTGTGCTGTTGTTTTCTCTCCAACTATTAACATGGTCCTCAAGCTCAAAAGGGTGGGGGAGGGCTAGAGAAATGGCTCAGGTGTTAAGGCGCTTCCCTGCAAAGCCTAAGGACCAGAGTACAATTCCCCAGTACCCATGTAAAGCCAGATGCATAAAGTGATGCATGCATCTGGAGTCTGTTTGCAGAGGCTATAGGCCCTGGCACACCTATTCTGTTTCTCTTTTATCTCTCTCTACTTTGCAGGTAAATAAATAAAGAATATTTAAAAAGAAAAAAAAGGAGAAGGGAAGGGGAGCAGAGAGAAGGGAGGGGGATAAAAGAAAGATGAGGGAAGAGGGGAGGGTAAAAGAGAAGAGAAGATGACCTGGTAAGGGTCCTATGAGGAAATGTTTTAGTAAGATTTAAGATATGTGGAAAAAAGAACTTGAAGAGGAAGAGAGGCAAAATGTTCCAAGAGAAGTACAAAGACCTCAAAAGGACAGGGATATTGGCTGAAAACCTGCTAGGACTGAAACAGAACTAATGCTTCCAGAACAAAAGTGAAGAAAAAGGCAGGGAAGGCAAGTATTTAACGGCTGGGTCACCTAAAACATGGCAAATCCATCTCCCTTTCCTTGGAGCATGCAGCCACATTTCCCAGTCTTCCACAGACTCTGTCCCCTGGAATATGATTGTTCACTGCCAGGCCTGGCCTATAAAAATCCCTCTTCTTTTCTTTCATTGCTGCAGGGGACCCTTGAAGAGAACTCTATCTGAAGTGCAAGGGGATGGAAAAGCCTAAAGTGGAAGAAGACTGGGTCACCAAGTCACCTATAAAAGACCGTTCAGCCAGTGTAGTGATACATGCATTTAATCCCAGCACTTGAGAGGCAGAGGTAGGAGGATCGCTGTGAGTTCGAGGCCACCCTGAGACTACATAGTGAATTCCAGGTCAGCCTGGGCTAGAGTAAAACCCTACCTCAAAAAAAAAAAAAAAAAAAAAAAAAAAAAAAAAAGACTGTTCACTAAATGCCACATGACCTGCTTACAAGTGAGAAATATATTTCTAAGCAGCGTCTGGTGGCATAGGAACACTGATGCCAGCTACTCAGAAGTTTGAGGCAGAAAGACACAAGTTTAAAGCCTGCATGAGCCACAGAGTAAGTTCAATGCAGCCTGTTCTACTCAGTGAGACCCTGTCTCTAAAATAAAAAAAAATAAAATAAAATAAGAAGACTAAAAGACTAAAAGATTTCACAAGAATGATACAAAGATATAAAGTAAAATTTGACTGAAAAACAAGAAACTCTAACTTATTATCAGACTTTAACAACTTTATATAGCAAATACATTGACAAAGAAATAGGTTATTAATTTTAAAATGGGCAAACAGAAGCTAGGTATGGTGGCACATACCTTTAATCCCAGCACTCGGGAGGCAGAGGTAGGAGGGTTGCCATTGAGTTTGAGGCCAACCTGACACTACATAGTGAATTCCAGGCCAGCCTAGGCTAGTGAGGTCTTACCTTGAAAAACCAAAACAGGGGGGTGGGTAGAGAACTATACATATACTATGCTATATTTTCTTACAAGGAAAAAAAAAAGAGGGCTGGAGAAATGGCTTAGTGGTTAAGCACTTGCCTGTGAAGCTTAAGGACCCCGGTTCGAGGCTCAATTCCCCAGGACCCACACTAGCCAGATGCACAAGGGGGCGCACGTGTCTGGAGTTCGTTTGCAGTGGCTAGAGGTCCTGGCACGCCCATTCTCTCTCTCTCTCTCTCTCTCTCTCTCTCTGTCACTCTCAAATAAATAAATAAAAATAAACAAAAACTTTTTTTTAAAAAAAAAAAAGAGAGCAAGAATACATCCATAGTGTTTACACATACAAATATATGAAATGTTGCCCAAAACTAATAATGGTAGTTTCTTAAAGACCAGAAACTAGGCAGAGGGGTACAGTAGTAGGAGGAGTTTTCATTATATAAATTTACATTTTTAAACAGTTCAGCTAGGTTAGGGATATAGCATAGTGGTAGAGCTCTTGCCCAACATGCATAAAGCCCCAGATTCAATACTGCCACCCCAACAGGTTCAACTAAATAGGTGAAAAATATAATATCAATTCAAAAAATTATTAAAATTTTGAATTTGTAAAACAAAAACTTGATCAGGTAGCAATTTTTTAATTATATGACAGAACTTCAAACTAAGTATTAAGAGACAACATGGGGCAGGGGAAATGGCTTAGCGCTTCAGGTGTTTGCCTGTGAAATGTAAGGACCCTGGTTCAATTCCCCAAGACCCACATAAGCCAGATGCACAGGGGGCACATGTGTCTGGAGTTCATTTGCAGTGCCTGGAGGCCCTGGCATGTCCATTCTCTCTTTCTCTCTGCCTCTTCTTCCTCTCTCTCTCTCTCTCTCTCTCAAATAAAGAAATAAAATATTTTTCATATAAAGAACCATTTAAAAAAATGATCATGGGCTGGGGAGATGGCTCAGTGGTTAATATGCTTGCTCAGAAAGCTTAATTACCTGAGTTCAATTCCCCAATACCCATGTAAAAGCTAGATGCACAAAATGGCACATGCATCAGGAGTTCATTTGCAGTGGCTAGAGGGCCTGGTGCACCCATTCTTTCTCTCTCTCTTCCAGGCATTATGATATCTACCTTTAATCCCAGCACTTGGGAGGCTGAGGTAAGAGGATAACTGTAAATTTGAGGCCAGCCTGAAACTACATAGTGAGACCCTACCTCAGATCAGTATATGATCTGGTAACCATATGCCAGATCATATCCCAAATCTTTATAATTGCCAAAGAATTCATATCATAGACCCTATCTCTCACTATAGTGCAGAAATTTTGAACTTAATAATAAAACTAAAATGAATTTTATACAATACCTTTTAAAAAATCATGAATAAAAGGAGAAATAATAGTGTGGTGGTTTGATTCAGGTGTTCCCCATAAACTTATGTGTTCTGTGTCCCCAGCTGATAGCAATCTGGGAATTGGAACTTCTTGGAGTAATGTATTGTTGGGGGTGGACTTATAGGTGTTATAGCCAATTTCCCCTTGCCAATGTTTGGCATGCTCTCTTGCTACTGTTGGCCACCTCATATAGGCCAGGAGGTGATGCCTACCCTCTGCTCATGCCATCATTTTCCTCTGCCAACATGGAGCGTCCCCCTAAGTCTATAAACCAAAATAAACCCTTTCCTCCCATAAGATGCTCACGGTCAGGTATATTCTGCCAGCAACACAAAGCTGATCACAACAGTAAACTGGTACTAGAGGAGTGGAGTTGTTGCTGCTAGAAACCTGACTGTGTGGCTTTTGGCCTTTTGGAACTGATTTGAGGAAAGAATATGGATGTATTTGAAATTTTGGCCTAAGAGATGCCTTGCAGTACTGTAAGTACGGGTTGATTGGACCATTCTGGTCAGAGTTGAAAGATCTGTTACAGTAAGGACTACAGACTGTGAGGTTTGGCTTATAAGGGTGAGAAAGAACTTTGTTGGAACTGGTCTAGAAGCAGTTTGTGCAAAAGACTTACTGCTTTCTGTCTGTCCATGTTCTGGGAACTTGTGCAGAGTTGCTTTGTGTAGAAATGGACTGGTGTGAGCATATGGATATGGTACAGAAAGAAATGAAATCTTTGGGCTGAAAATGATGTCCATTTAACTGCAATTGTTTGAGAGATTACTTCAAACTAAACATTAAGAGACAACATGATTTTCAGGGCCAGAGAGATGGCTTAGCAGTTAAGGCACTTGCCTATGAAACTTAAGGACCCAGGTTCAATTCCCCAGTACCCATGTAAGTCAGATGCACAAGGGGGCACAAGCATTTGGAGTTCATTTGCATTGGCTAAAGGCCCTGGCATGCCTGTTCTCTCTTTCTCTA
Organism: Dipus sagitta; assembly: GCA_036346955.1. Classification (NCBI taxonomy): domain Eukaryota; kingdom Metazoa; phylum Chordata; class Mammalia; order Rodentia; family Dipodidae; genus Dipus; species Dipus sagitta. The sequence goes on from CM070771.1 coordinate 161,446,744, forward strand.
TCTGCCTCTCCCTCTCTCTCTCTGTCAAATAAATAAAATTAAATTAAAATATTAAAGAAACAACATGATTTTCATACAAAAAAAAAAAAAAGAACCATGTAAAACAATGATAACAGGCTGGAGAGATGGCTAGTGGTTAAGGAATGTTGCAACCATTGAGATTGGGCCAGCTAATCTGCATTGGCACAACAGGTAGAATGCAGACTCTTGAAGTAAGGGGCCTAAATGCTAAAGGAGTGTTCTGCTCTTCAAACTCAGATTTATTTCCCCCCTGGATTAATACATTGGTAGCCCACCTAGTACTAAGAGAGGGTCACTGAATTTGCAACATGGTTTTGTTTTTTGGAAATGGCCATGGGCAGTGTGAAACAGGCTTGCTGGATTACTTGCATGGAGGCTCACTGGAACCATGTGTGAAGTGTGGGTTGCAGTAGAGACCCAATGAAGATGCCAGAACTATGGCTGCCAAGGAGAGCTTCTAGCACTGGATAAAGTTTTCTGGGACTGTGAGTAGCCTAGCTGGAGGGGTAGAATTGAATACTCATCGCTAATTAGAATTATTGGACTTGGAGACTTGTCAGTGGTTAGAGTTGTCATTGGTTATAATTATTGGATTTGGAGCTACAGAATTTGATGTCTGCCCTGTTTGTTTTAAATCTTGTATTGGTTTGATTTGTACTTATTATGCCCAATGCCATCTTTTGTAGTGTGAATATTTATTCTGTGCCACTGTGGGTTTTTGTTTTTGTTTTTTGTTTGTATTATGGCTCAGTTAAAAGACCTTGGACTATGGGGATATTTGAACAACATTGGGATTGATAAAAACTATAAAGACTTTAAAGTTGGACTGAATGCATTGCCATTTTACGTCATGGAAGGTTATCAGTTTATGGGGGTCAGGGGCAGAATGTGGTGGTTTGATTCAGGTATCCCCCATAAACTTATGTGTTCTGAATGCTAGGTCCCTAGCTGGTGGCAATTTGGGAATTGGAGCCTCCTAGAGGTGATGTATTACTGGGAGCGGGCTTATGGGTGTTACAGCCATTTCCCCTTGCCAGTGTTCGGCACACTCTCCTGTTGCTGTTGTCCACCTGATGTCAGCCAGGAAGAGATGTCCAGCCTGCTCATGCCATCATTTTCCCCTGCTATCATGGAGCTTCCCCTCAAGTCTGTAAGCCGAAATAAACTCTTTTCTCCCACAAGCTACTTTTGGTCAGGTGTTTTCTGCCAGCAATATGAAGCTGACTACAACAAATGGAAAAAAATGAGATATTCAGAATTAAATAGGGGTAGGAATAAGAAAGACTACATATCGATATTATGAGATTTGGCTTAGAAGAAAATTTAGAATGTAAAATTCCCACTTTAGAAGTTTGAAGATCATTAATCTAAGTACTCAAAAATTATAAAAAGAGCATTATATTACATATAAGGAAATGGAAAGAGAGGACATAAATATTATTAAAACCAAAATCCAAGTTTATAACCCTAGCTACTGGCTACTTGGAAGACTGAGGCAGAAGAACTGCAAGTCTAAGGACTCCAGAGTGAATACTAGATTATCTTGGACAACATTGTAAAACACTGCCTCAAAATAAAAACTAAAGAGAGGGCTGTGGATGTACCTCAGTTGTAGAATGCTTGGCTAGCATGTTTAGGCCCTCAGTTCAATCCTCAAATACAGCCAAAGAGGAAGGACAACAACAACAACAACAACAAAAAAAAGCAGCCTACATGCCTATAATCCCAAAACTTGAGATGCTCAGGACAAAAGATGTTGAGTTCCTGGTCACCTTGGGCTACATAGTGAATTTGAGGTCATCCTGGCCTACTAAGCAAGACCCTGACTTGCCTGGGCTAGAGTGAACCCTACCTTGAAACCTACATACATATATCTATATCTTTCTATATCTATATCTATCTATCTATCTATCTATCTATCTATCTATCTATCTATATAAAATCATTGCACTTGAAATGCAATATAGTGGCTTTAATATAAATGTCCCCCATAGCCTCAAGTTTGTTTGTTTGTTTTTGGGTTTTGGTTTTTTTTTTTTCCTTTGGTTTTTTGAGCTACATTCTTGCTCTAGTCCAGGCTGACCTGGAATTCACCATGCAGTCTCAGGGTGACCTTGAACTCACAGCGATCCTCCTACCTCTGCCTCCCAAATGCTGAGATTAAAGGCATGTGTCACCATGCCTGGCACACCTCAAGTATTTTTTAAGTATCTGTATGAGAGAGAGATGGAGGGAGGGAGGGAGGGAGGAAAGGAGGGAGGGAGGGAGGGAGACAGGGGAAGAGAATGGGCACTCAAGGACCTCTAACCATTGCAAATGAACTCCAGAAGCAAGTGTCACCATGTGTATCTGGCTTACATGGGTACTAGGGAATTGAACCTGGGTCCTTAGGCTTTGCCGGCAAGCACCTTAACTGCTAAGCTATCTCTCCAGTCCCACCTCAAGTATTTTATTTTAAAGATTTTATTTTTATTTATTTATTAGAGACAGGGAGAGAGAGACAGAGAGGGAATGGGCATGCCAGGGCCTCTAGCCACTGCAAATGAACTCCAGATGCATGTGCCACCATGTGCATCTGGCTTACATGGAACCTGGAGAGTCGAACCTGGGTTCTTAGGCTGTGCAGGCATGCACCTTAAACGCTAAATCATCTCTCCAGCCTCTCACCTTAAGTATTTTTGTTTATTATTATTTTTTTAGTTATTTGAGAATGACAGACAGAGAGAGAAAGAGGCACAGAGAGAAAGAATGGGCACATCAGGGCCTCCATCCACTGCAAACAAACTCCAGACACATGTGCCACCTTGTGCATATGGCTTACATGGGTCCTGGGGAATCAAGCCTTGAACCAGGATCCTTAGGCTTCATAGGCAAGCACTTAACCACTAAGCCATCTCTTCAGCCCCACCTCAAGTATTTTTTTAAATTTTTTTGGTTCATTTTTATTTATTTAGTTGAGACTGACAGAGAGAGAAAGAGGCAGAGAGAGAGAGAGAGAGAGAGAGAGAGGGAGAGAGAGAGAGAGAATGGGCGCACCAGGGCCTCAGCCACTGCAAACGAACTCCAGATGTGTGTGCCCCCTTGTGCATCTGGCTAACATGGGTCCTGGGGAATCGAGCCTTGAACCGGGGTCCTTAGGCTTCACAGGCAAGCGCTTAACCACTAAGCCATCTCTCCAGGCCCACCCCAAGTATTTTTGATTAAGCTTCCCACTTAGTCTCCAGCAGGCAGAGGCCCAATGGTGGATCACTGGGGATAGTACTTAATTCTATACTACTGCGTGTTCAGAGCCAGCTTGAACTAGATGTCCCCAACAAACTCATGTGTTCTGAATGCTTGGTCTCCAGCAGATGGTAATTTGGGAGGTGAAGCCTTGCTAGAGGAGGCATGTTGTTGAGCATGGGCTTAGGGATGTTATAAGACAGTTTCTCCCTGTGAGTGTTCAGCTTACTCTCCAGCTACTGTTTTCCACCTGCTGTAGAAGAAGTGATGTTCAACTTCTGCTCATGCCATGCTTCCTGCCATCATGAAGCTCCCCCTTGACATTATAAGCCAAAATAAAAACTTTTCTCCCATCACCTGCTGATGGTTGGGTGTTTTGTCCCAGCAACAAGAAGTACAACCAAAAAAAAAAAAAAAAAAGGTACCAATGGAGTGGGGTCATTACTGCTAGAAACTTGACTGTGTGGCTTTTGGAACTGATTTACAGGAGGAATGTGGAAGGATTTGAAACCTTGGCCTAAGAGATGCCTTGCAGTGTTTCTTTCTTTCTTTCTTTTTTTTTTTTTTTTTTTGTTTGTTTGTTTTTTTGTTTTTCTAGGTAGAGTCTTACTCCAGCTCAGGCTGACCTGGAATCCACTATGTAGTCTCAGGCTGGCCTCGAAGTCACAGTGATCCTCCTACCTCTGCTTCCCAAGTGCTGGGATTAAAAGTGTGTACCACCACGCCCTGCTCCTGCCTTGCCATGTTGAAGGCACAGTTTAATGGACCATTCTAGTCAGACTTGAGAGACCTAAATACAGTAAGACCTATGGACTAAGCAGGCTTAGCTTATAAGGTTTCCCTTATAAAAGTGAGTTTTGTCCCGACTGTGCTAAAGGCACTTTGCATGAGAGGAATGCTGCATTCTACCTGTGTCCACAGAAGGGTTGATTTTAGAAGAAAAGGATTAGTATGAGCAGATGGATATGGCACAGAAAGAAATGAAAGTTGGGTAGGAGACAGCACCATTCAGCTGCAACTATTTGAGAGGTTACCACCATTGAGACTGGGCTATCTATTCTGCATTGGGACAGCAAGAATAATACTGACTCTTTTGAAAGTAGGGCATCTGAATGTTGAAGGAATGGCCTACTTTACAAAGTCAGCTTTATGCCCTGCTGGATTAACAAATGTGGTAGCCCACCTGGTACTACGGAAGTATAACAAATGCAGGGGAAAAAAGTCATTCAATTTTCAATATGGTTTGTTTTTTTGGAAATGACCACCGGGCAATGTGAGGCAGGGTTGGAGACCCTGCATAAAGACCCAATGGAGCCTTGAGGGTGAACTATCAGTTGCAGTGGAGACCCCAGGACTTTTTCAGATGTCAAGACTGTGGAACAGCTGCCAAGAAGAGCTGCTACCTCAGGAAGGAGTGTTCCCTGGGCTGTAAGCAGCCCAGCTGGAGGAGCAAAATTAGAACTGCAGAGACTTTGTCACTACTTATAGATGTTAGACTTAGAGCTATAGGATTTGATGCCTCCCCTGCATTCCCTTGGTTCAATCTTTCCTTGTAATAACTAATGCCACCTTATACAATGTGAGTGTTTACTCTGTGCCGTTTTGGTTTTAGTTTTACAGGCTCACAGTTAGGATACCTTCAATTATGGGAATGCCTGAATGCTGTTGGGACTGATAAAAACTATGGGGACTTTCAAATTGGACTGAATGCATTTTTACATCTTGACGGTCATGAGTCTAATGGGGCCAGGGAAAAAATGTGGTGAGTTGAATCAGATGTCCCCTACAAACTCATGCATTCTGAATGCTTGGTTCCCGGTGACAGTAATTTGGGAAGTGAAGCCTTATTGGAGGAGGTGTTTCTGAGGCAAGCTTATGAGTGTTATACGAGTTCCCCTTTGCCACAGTTCAGCTCACTCTCCTATTGCTGTGGCAGAGGTAAGGTCCATCCACTGTGCAAGACATCATGTAACCTCCCCTCAAGACTATAGGCAAAAATAACAAAACAACAACAACAAAAAAAAACTACTTTCCTCCCATCAGCTGCTGTGTCAGGTGCTTTGTCCCAGAAATGTGAAGGTAAATACAACATATTACTAAATCTATATATAATTATGCATTAGCATATACATGGATGTATGTATGTGTCTATATATATATATAATATCATAGAAACACATACATACACACTACATCAGTTTCCTATAGTCTAACAATATAATTTGTTAGTGACTTTCAACCACAGGGAAATATTTGATCAACTCCTAATCCTTATCTACTTTCTTTCTAAAGAGTGTCCAATGGGCTGGAGACATGGCTTAGCGGTTAAGCGCTTGCCTGTGAAGCCTAAGGACCCTGGTTCGAGGCTCGATTCCCCAGGACCCACGTTATCCAGATGCACAAGGGGGCGCATGCATCTGGAGTTCCGTTTGCAGTGGCTGGAAGCCCTGGTGCGCCCATTCCCTCTCTCTCTCTATCTGCCTCTTTCTTTGTGTCTGTCGCTCTCAAATAAATGAAGAAAAAAAAATTAAAGAGTGCCCAAGACTGGACTGTTGACATTTCAGAATTATATAAACAATACTAGTAGATAATCAAGTACTGTGAGAAGTATAGCTGCCTATTCTAAGTATCTCACAAAGTCTGACCCCATTATGAATAAGTCTATATAATATAAACAAATAATATAATTACTCTATCAAGTTTTTTAAATATCTTATTTATTTACTAAAGGTATGGAGAGAGAGACGGATAGAGAGGAAGAGGCAGAGAGAGAGAACGGGTGAACCAGGGTCTCCAGTCACTGCAAATGAACTCCAGATGCACGTGCCACCCTAGGCTTCGCAGGCAAGTACCTTAACCACTAAGCCACCTCTCCAGCCCAAGTTTTTTTTTTTTTTTATGAAATAGCAAAAAGACTAAAATCCATTTTTCTCACTCTGTAATCATTGTACCAGACTTTGAAGGATTTTACTGTATAAGTTAATTTTTCACAACAGATCCAGAAATAAGAAACAGAGAACCAAGCTCTACTGAGTGTTTTCTCAAAAATGTACCTAGTACTTGCCTTAGGAACAAACAGAACTAACATATACAAACATTTTAAAGTTATTCCTTAAATATTTTCAAAAAGAGGGAAACAAACTTTACTATGGTAGCAGAATTAAACATAACTAACCTGTATGGGCTTTTCCTCTTGTACACTCACAGTCAAGCAGATCATGAGTAACACAATGTGAACTTTCATGTAATGTGAACAAATCTTTAAGTTCTTCTACTGAAAACTGAATATGTTCAGATGACTTGGCTAGGTCTACAACTGCCCCAGAAAGACCTTGCTTACTGATCTGTCTTTGGTAGATCTTTTCTTCTATTGTACCTGAAAAGAAGACATTGATTAGATTTCCTTCTTTTTATGTCTGTTATTTTCGCTGGGCAAAATATCCTTATTACCACAATAGTTTATAAAACAACACATTCCAAACGAAGTGAAGACTAACACACACAAAAAAATGTTTTGTTTGTTTGGTTTGGTTTAGGTCTCACTCTACTCCAGGCTGACTTGGAATTCATATGTGGTCACAAGCTGGCCTTGAACTCAAAGCTATTCTACCTCTGCCTTTCAAGTGCTGAGAGTAAAGGTGTGCATCACCACATCTAGTCTAACAAAAATATTTTAAGAGTATTGTATTTTTGTCATATTGAAGGTTATTACCTGTAGTTAGGAGTCTGTAAATATGTACAGGATGTTTCTGACCATCTCTCCATACTCTAGACATAGCCTACAAGAAATAAATGAGAATTCTAAGTACAAAAGAAAACAATAGTCTTTGTCATATAAACAATTTTAAGATATATTTTAAGATTGGGAAATCTGGATTTTAATATAACTTCAAAAAGCAAAGTCCAGGGCTGGAGAGATGGCTTATCGGTTAAGTGCTTGCCTGTGAAGTCTAAGGACCCTGGTTCGAGGCTCAATTCCCCAGGACCCACATTAGCCAGATGCACAAGGGGGTGCACGTATCTGGAGTTCGTTTGCAGTGGCTGGAGGCCGTGGCACACCCATTCTCTCTCTCTCTATCTACCTCTTTCTCTCTCTCTGTCACTCTCAAATAAATAAATAAACAAACGAAATTTAAAAAATTAAAAAATAAAAAAGCAAAGTCCAGGCATGCTCAAGCATGTCTGCTTCACTGACAAAGATAGGAAGGGTTGAACACTCCCTGAGGCATGTAAAATATCTGCAGAGGGTCATGCAACAGTGAGAGCATATAGCTTGATAAACATGAAAGAGCAAGTTTGGACAGACCAGAATATACTAAGTACAGCATGAGCATGCAGAGTCCATTCAGTCCAGGTAGCTAATGATTCACCCCTGAAAAATCCTTAAGACATCTGCAGTCAGCTCAGGCTCTAGGTAGATCCCTAGAGTTTAAGGATTAACAGTGGTACTGTCCAGTAAAAGGTTGATATTCAAACCTTGCACATTGCAAAGAAAAGCCTGACCTCCAACTAATATAGTAAGGGGGACAAAAGATACTAGGTGCTTATGCTCTTGAGCCTGTTACCCACAGAGTTTTCTTCCCTTGTCTTATTAGCACTGTATGGAATGTGCCTGACCTCTACCCCTTACCTTATCACAAGGGAAAACCCCATCAGGTACAGGATAATGCCAAGATGTTTGATCATTAGTTGTTACTATACAAACTGGCCATTGATATGCAGTTTACATGAGGAAAATCCCTTAAATCATGACATAAAGATTTCAAAAAAGTACCTGTCTTGGCCAGGCGTGGTGGCACATGCCTTTAATCCCAGCACTTGGGAGGCAGAGGTAGGAGGATTGTCATGAGTTCGAGGCCACCCTGAGACTACATAGTTAATTCCAGGTCAGCCTGGACCAAAGTGAGACCCTACCTCAAAAAAAACAAAAAACAACAACAACAAAAAAAAGTGCCTTTCTCAGGCAGCCTGAATCTCCAGAATCAATGCTGTTCCCTTCTCAACTTTTTTTCTTTCCAATTAATATCTAGAAGTTCATACTAAAATCTTTGTTTTTATTTCTATAATCCATCTACCAGCTCCCTTATATCCAGTATCACACCTAGCTTCATGTGGTATAAATTTGATTTCTGGAGGGGATAAAGACTGAATAACTCATTGGTCAATCATACAGGTGTTCCATGCCTATAGGGCTGATCCTTTACAGGGCTGAACCTCAACAAAAATTCTGGACACAATCTTGGGTGAATGTTACTGGTCAACAATACCCCATATGTGTCAATACTCATCTGTGTTGAGAACTTATCCAACTCTGCTGGAAAGGATAAAAAATGAACATGTGCCTTGTCCTGCCCCTCTTCTCAGACTGTCTATGCATGTTTTTCCTTTCCTGGTTTTATAATGTAATACAATATAATATAATACAAAACATACTGTGACTGCAGCTTCTTTTCTCAGTTCATTAAATGATTCCTAGGAAATCATTTAATCTAAAGGTTGTCTTGGGATCTCATAATGCAAATAGCATCTGAGGTATTTATATAGGTATATAAATCTAGAGGTTTAAATCTCAAAATACATGAAAATGGACTATAAAATGAAGAAAATAATGGCTTCTCTGCTAATGGTTTGCAAAATAAATTAATTTCATACTGTTATTGTAAGCTGCACACACTGATCACAGCATTCCCAACATGCCATGAGCATCCTGAAAGCCTAGCTGTACAGTGAATTGGTCCTTAAAGATACAAGACTTGGTTTTAAATCCTGGTGTTGCCTCTTATAAGCTACAGGAACTAGAACAAGCTTCTATTTCTTCATCTGTAAAAAAAAAATGGAGCTACTCATATCCATACTTGTAGGGATGTTGTGAAGATTAAATTGATGGTAAACGGAAAGCAATGAGCAGAGAACCTGCTACAAGATATAAATTTAATATGCAAGTTATCTATACATCAATGAATCATCTTGGTGTTCTTAGGCATTCAATAATGTCTACTTCGTGCATAAACATTCTTACCTGGATATCAGTGGCTGGATTCCAATCAATATCATACAGAATTAAATGAGATCCTCCAATAAGATTAAGTCCTACACCACCAGCTTTTGAACTTAACAAAAATATAAAATCAGAAGAATATTTACTATTGAAGCCATCAACAATTTGCTGCCTTTGAGAGACTGGTGTTTGGCCATCAAGTCTTGCACAATTATACCCATGATGCTTGCATACTTCTTGTAAAATATCCAAGGTCTGTCTATAGTTGGATACCAAAACCACTCTGTCAATCAAAAAGAAAATTTCTTTATATAAAAATTTAGGCAACATAATGAATTTTTTTAGTTGAAGGAAAATATGATCACCAATATTTATAACATACAATAATGACCTTATACAATTAAAACAGAGGTATTTAAGGTCTTTGCCTAAGCTACCAGTTTTAAGAAAGCAGAATAAAGATCTTTCTATCATCTTCGTTTCTCTTCAGTCACACTAAAAAGGGATGGAAAATAAACAAAATACAAAAATGAACACAAATGCAAGCTCTATCCTTCATAAACAAGGAAATGCTGGTGAAAATCAAAAGAAAGCTGGATGTGGTGGCACACACCTTTAATCCCAGCACTTGGAGGCAGAGGTAGGAGGATTGTCATGAGTTTAAGACCACTCTGAGACTATATAGTGAATTCCAAGTCAGCCCAGCTACAGAGAGACCTACCTTTAAAAACCAAAATAAATAAATAAATAAATAGAGAAAGAGAAAGTAAAGCAGCAAATGACCTACTTTAGAAGAGAACAGAGAAAGTGAACCTTTCATCCAAAGAGCAAGATGCAACAGGAACCAATGTAAGTTTATTCATAACAATGGATCTTGCTAAGATCCATCTCACAAGAAAAGAGTTTAGAATATTTGTACACAGAACCCCAGGACCTGCCCTAATATAATCAATGGATTTGGGGGTGTTTGTTTGTTTGTTTGTTTGTTTTCTTTTCTTTTCTTTTGAGAGAGAAAGAGGGAGAGAGAGAATGGGCATGCCAGGATCTTCAGCTGCTGCTAGCGAACTCCAGATGTGTGCACTCCCTTGTGGTGCATTGTGACATTGCATGCTTACGGCATGGTGCATCTGGCTACATGGAACCTGGAGATTCAAACATGAGTTCTTAGGCTTCACTGGCAAGTGCCTTGACCACTAAGCCATCTCTCCAGAATAATTTGTCTTTTTTAAACAGAGTATTTATTCTATGGAGAAAATACTTCAAAGAAACAAACCAGGGACTATAGGGACAGAATACTGTGACAAGTTATGATGAAAGTCTGGATACTGGAGGGTTATTCTCATTTTCCTGTCAGCTCCCAGAAATACTAGCATCCAGCTACGTCCCAGCCAAAGGAGAATATTACTGAGGATTCTTCTATGAACAAGTTAAGTGATGCCAAGGAAAGTATCTAAGGATAAGAAGTACCAAATAAAAGACCAGCTAGCTGCCTGGTTAGCCAATGAAGGTCACCAATCAACAAGCCTTGTTACTTCCTTATTCAAAAGGACACTGTGATGGTAAAGTTCTATTATTAACTTGATCAAATTGGGAATCCAGAGACATGCCTCTGAGGCAGGTCTGTGAGGTTGTTTCCAGGAAGAAGTGAAGGAGAAAGTCCTTCCTCCAGAGTGGGCAATCCTTTCAGTGGTGGACTATATATAAAGCTCCAAGGGAACATACTCCTTTTTTCACCTGTCTACTCACGCTACTCACTGCCAAGTGTTTTTTACCTGGGTGCCCTAACTACTCACACATGCATCTACCCTGTTTCAATTATCCTTCCTCAACAGTGGAATCAAGTTTCATCAGCCTTCCAATGTAAACTAAAGACCAGCTCTTCAGGAATCCTCCAGACATTCCATGCCAGATTGGGACTGCTATAGTACCCAGCCTTGTATACTAAGCAACTACATGACTCTGCTATGCTCAAACCTCCAGACAGCTATTGTTGGACTGCACATGCTAATCCAGTAAATCACCATTCTATCAGCTCTGTTCCTCTAGAGAACACTGATGGATACAGACACCAAGGACCAGCTAATATCTGAGGTTAGCCGACAACATGAAAAAGACAAACCAAAACAAACAGGAAAGTTTCTCATCACTCTGATAAGATACCTGACATAAACAAATTGAAGGGAAGAAAGACTTATTTTGGTTTCTGAAGGTTCAGTCTATAGTGATTTGTCTTCATGTTTCTGACCATAGTAAGGCACTACATCATAGCAGTAAGAATGTGTGGCAAAGGCTGTTCACTTGCAGCCAACAAGCACAAGTGAGAAGAGATAAGGAGCAAAATATCCTGGAGGATCTACCTTTAGTCAACTACTTTCTTCAGCTGGCCCTACCTACTAAAGTTTCCAGTGCCTCCCAAAATAACATCATCAGCTGGGAGCCAAGCCTTCAATATAGGAGCCTTTTGGAGGGACACTTCATATCTAAACCTAAGATTGAATAAAGCACACGATGGAAGAAAGGGAAGACAACTTTTTTAAAAGGCCATATCCAAAACTAAAAACAAGATAGCATTCACAAGAGAATTCAGAGCTAGGGATAGAGATCAATGGTAATTACTTAGTATACACAGCAAAAATAAACAAATCTCCATTCATTAGCCCTTGACCAACAACAACTATCCTCCCCAACCCTCAGAAGGGAGCAGGGAGATCCAATTAAAAAGCAAAAATACTACTACTACTAATAATAATAATAAATACAAATAAGGGCTAGAGAGATGACTTAGAGGTTAAGGTACTTGCCTGCAAAGCCAAAGGACCCAGGTTTGATTCCTCATTACCTACATAAAGCCAGATGTACAAGGTGGCACATGCGTTTGGAGTTCATTTACTGCAGTAGCTAGAGGCCTTGGTGTGCCCATTCTCTTGGGCTCTCTCTCTCTCTCTCTCTCTCTCAAATAAATAAATATTAAATAAAGAATTAAAATTAGGGAGTATATTTTCTATAGTTATGGTAGTTTTCAATAAGTTTTTTTTTTGTTGTTGTTTTGGTTTTTTTGGGGGGGTGGGGTTTCAAGGTAGGGTCTCACTCTAGCCCAGGCTGACCTGGAATTCACTGTGTAGTCTCAGGGCGGTCTCAAACTCACAGCAATCCTCCCGCGTCTGTCTCCTGAGTACTAGGATTAAAGGTGTGCACCACCATGCCTGGCTAAAAAGCTTAAGAAAGCAAGGAAGGAAGGAAAGATGGAAGGAAGGAAGGAAGGAAGGAAGGAAGGAAGGAAGGAAGGAAGGACAGATGGACAGACGAACAGGGCTAGAGAGATTGCTTAGTGGTTAAGGCACTTGCCTGTGAAACCTAAGGACTCAGGTTCTATTTCCCAGGACCCACATAAGCCATATACACAAGGTGGCACATGTCTCTGGAGTTTGTTTGCAGTGGCTGGAGTTCCTGGAACACTCATTCATTCTCTCTCAAAAATAAATAAATAAACAAATAAAATATTTTTTAAAAAAATTAAAATTAGTGGTGGCTCACACCAAGAATCCCAGCATGTGACAAGCTGAAGCAGGAGGACTGCTATGAGTTGGAGGCCATCCTGGGATACATTGGAAGTTCCAGCCCACCTTCGGCTACAAAGGAGACCCTGTCTCTTAATTAATTAATCCAACACTTTGACTGTTATAGTTGGAAGTGGAAAAGCAAGTCCTGAATAACTTCCAGATACTTTGCTTGCATTCATCAGACTCATAAAAGCAACATGAACAAGTTGGTTCTAGACATCTGAAGCATGAAGGACATCAAAACAGACTCAGATAGCTATTTAACAAAAATAAGGATGTGGAAATTAGAAGAGAGGACTGGACTAGAGATACGGACTTGGGATCAATGTTACAAGGGTAACAGTTGAAAATACAGGGAACAGAGATCCTTCAGGAGGGGTGCTGATGGTGAGATGGAGGCAAGAGAGAAAAGCCCTAAGGTTTGCTGACATTTGACAAGATGCTAAAGGAGAATGAGAAACAGGCTACATGTTACACACCTAGAGCTAGGGTGTTAATATACAGATATAATATTTGGCTTTTCTTAAACAAAAAGTTACATATTATTTTAAGTTTACAAAATACTGAGCTGTAACTATACACCCAAAGAATGTTCTTTTAGTATTTTCTTATTTAAAGAAGGGAAAGGAGAGGCAAACAATAGTGTCCATTAAAATCCATGAAAAAAAAATAATAATCCATGAGATAGGAGTGAACTCTGCATATGAAGTAAGGGCAAGGGCTCATGATGAGTGCATGAGCTATGCGCGATCATGTCCCCCACTGGGCTGAAGGGACATGCAGAGGGCATGTTGGCCTCTCAGTGAGTCAGCCTGTAATGTGCACAAAGAATATCCAATCCGATAAAGAGCACCTCAGTATCCAGTTCCTGCCATAAGTCAGGGTCCTAGACCAAGCAGCTGGGTGGCAACCCTCTCTCCTGGAATACCTGTCACCTGGGAGTCTTCCACTCTTTCCTTAATAAGTCTACTTTCGCTTTGGTCACTCTTTGGTCCCGCTCCTTATTCTTCATCAGTGCAAGACAAAGAGTTCCAGAGTCACTGGCTCAAGGAGCTCTGGTGACTACTGATCATCTGGCATCTTGCCTCCCTTTCTTTGCTAAGTCCATCTAGCAAAGAAAGGCTCTGCCACCTTCAGAGAGCCTACACTAGCTACAGGCAGTTTATTCAGTTGGTCTCTTACTTTTCAGAGGGTCGAAGCTCATGGACAGCTGCTAAAAGCTTCAATAGCACCTGTAGTTTTCCTGACTCACTCTCAGCAAACAAGAAAGGGTTGTAGTCAGCTGGGAACACATTTAGCAAGCCTCTGTATAGATTCTTTTCTTCATTTTCATCAGCTGAGCTGCATTCTTTATTCTGTTCAAAACGATAACAGTTAAAACAAGCTTGTGTTAATTTTTCTGATGAGAAAAAAATACTGCTAAAATTATAGGTGTAGGGGTTACAATTTTATCATTTGTTAGAAACAGACATCCTACTACCTTCATTACTGAGTGGTTTAACTGTGGTCTCCTAATAGCTGCCACCTTCACCTGCTATAGTATCTGTCAGATATAGACATAAAGGTAGAGAGCAGAAAAGAAAGCAGAGGAAAACAAAGGGCAAGCGGTAATGCACAACAGTTTTCTTAACGGTATCAGTTTCTCCTGTAAAATATAATGTCACCAACAAATTGACAGAGAGACTTAGTCTTACAACATTTTTTGTTTATCTTACCAAATTAAGAGGGGTGATGGAAACAGTATTCTATGTTTTGCTGGGCTTCATGCTCAAAGGATAAAATTTTTACTACTGTATAATCTATTTCTTTAAAAGTTCTTAATAAATTGTTATAACCCTGCCTTTAGCAGAGCTATACAAAGTGAATTCTATGAAAAAAAAAAAAAACCACAAGTAAATATAATGCATTATAGGGTAAACTCGGAGAATTCTGGTAGACCTCTCCATTTGTTAAATATGTAATTAATAACTTCAAACATAAGACAACACCCACAATTTTTGCTTAGGGAGGTTATTTTGGGGGACATTGTTTTGATTTTAATATTTACAGAATAAAAGCTGTCCAGGGTGAAATGGGAAAATTTATTAATAATTAGTGACCAACTTTTATGATACAGTATTCTGCTAGGTTCTTCTGAACTGTCATAATGATGCTATCATGAAGTTATAGTTGTCTCTGCTTTCCACATGAGAAAATGAATGTTCACAGATGTAACTTAAGTATGAAACTTGTCAATAAAAACTTAGAGCTTGCTGCCACATTTGTCTCTTGCCCCAAATGCCACTTGTCCACTGGGGACTAAACAAGGTGGCCATATTCCATTATTATGTTGTGTGTGTGTGTGTGTGTGTATGTGTGTAAAAAATTAGAGTTGGGCCAGGCGTGGTGGCACACTCCTTTAATCCCAGCACTCAGGAGGCAGAGGTAGGAGGATTGCCATGAGTTCGAGGCCACCCTGAGACTACATAGTGAATTCCAGGTCAGCCTGAGCTAGAGCGAGACCCTACCTCAAAAAAACAAACAACAAAAAAAATTAGAGCTGGGTTTAGCAGGACATGCTTGTAATTTCAGCATTTGGAATTGGAAGGAAGGTAGAGGCAAAAGGGTCAGGTTAAGGTCATCCTCAGCTACACGGTGAGTTTCAGGCCAGCCTATATTATATAAGACTCTGTCTCATAAAAGCATGAATAAATGAATAAATAAATAAACCTAGGTAGTTTAGGAAACTGCTACCCAGTTCTAATTCCAAACCAGGATATTCTTACCATACTCCAAACTACCTTATATTCATTAAATATCCAGATAGCACAACTATACACAGTCATTTAAAAACATCTAACTTGCATTTTATTCAGCTATGAAGAAAAATAAAATTAAGAAATTTACATGAAAATGGATAGAACTTGAAGAGATTACACATTCTAAGTGAGGTAACCCAATACTAGAAAGAATCATGTTCTCTCTTATATGCAGATCCTAATTTTTAATGTTTGTATATAAGTAAACAAGGGGATGTGACAGTGAATATAAATTATGACTCAAAATAGATTACAAGGGCTGGACAGATGGCTTAGCAGTTAAGGCACTTGCCAACAAAGGACCTGGGTTCAATTCCCTAGTACCCACCTAAAGCCAGATACACAAGGTGGAACATGCATCTGGAGTTCATGTGCAGTGGCTAGATGCCCCACTGTGAGCCCATTCTCTCCCTCTCCCTCTCCCTCTCACACACACATACCACATATATATATATATATATATATATATATATATATACACACGCACACCTCTTTCTCTCAAATAAATAAAATATTTTTTAAAGATTATTTAAACAAGGTGTGGTAGTGCATGCCTTTAATCCCAGCACTGGGGAGGCTGAGGTAGGAGGATCGCAGTGACTTCAAGGTCAGCCTGGGCTAGAGTGAGACCCTACCTTGAAAAACAAAAAAACAGGGCTGGAGAGATGGCTTAGCAGTTAAGGTGTTTGCCTACAAAGCCAAAGGACCCAGGTTCAATTCCCCAGAACCCACATTATCCAGATGCACAAGGGGGTGCATGCATCTGGAGTTTGTTTGCAGTGGCAGGAGGCACTGGTGCACTCATTCTCTCTCTCCCTCTCTCTGTCAAGTAAATAAATAAAAATAAATATTTTTTTTTAAAAAAAAACCATAGATAGATCACAAAAGAAGAACAAGAGGTGATAAAAAGAGGCCATGGAAACAAATGGGGAAATACAGTTTTGTAGTATGAAAGTGGAAAGGGGCTATGGTAGGAAGAGGACAGAAGGGGGAGGGGGAAGAAACAAAAACCAAAATATTTTTGAAATATACCATAAGGAAACCTAATTATTTATATGCAAATGAAAAACATTTTTTACAAAGAAAGCACACTTGGATAAGGTAGCAAATTGAAGGTAGAAAATGTTCACAATTTATTAGTGAGACACATTTTAAAATAGTGAGCACATCATTAAAATTAAATTCTTCTAGAATAAGATTATATATGCTTATCTCTAAGCCCCTATTTCAAAAAAAGTAGGGATGTTCACTTTTGGTTAGAGAAGCTTCTCTTTTCAAATGGCAACTTGACTGCTGGGGAGACTCAAAATTTGTCAAAAGTTGGGCGTGGTGGCACATGCCTTTAATCCCAGCACTTGGGAGAGAGAAGTAGGAGGATCACTGTGAATTCAAGGCCTTCCTGAGACTACACAGTGAATTCCAGTTCAGCTGGGGCTAGAGTGAGACCTTACCTAAAAAAATAAAATAAAATAAAATAAATAAATTTGTCAAAGTGTAAGAAGTGACATTGGAGTATTCAGCAACAAGTGAGTCCTCTCTATCAAATCCTCCAAAGTTCAGGGACCACTGTGGAAGAGGTGGTGGGAAGAATGTAAGGGGAGTGCTTTGCAATACTGTCTTCCAGACAGTGGCTATGGCATTCATGACCTCACACTGGCTGATGCTACCTGCATAATGGGGGGTGGGGAATGATGACATCAAAGTATAAGACAGACTAGTTGGAAAGAATGGATTCAGTGGAAGGGGAATAGGGAGAAAGTGAGGCTAATGGGAGGGGATTATGAGCATCCTAAATTGTCTGTATGTATGGAAGTTGTCAATAAGAAGTTAAAAAAAAAAAAAGGTGTAGAAGCTGAGCACAGCCGCAGGTGCTTCTAGCCTCAGTTATTTAGGAAGCTAAAGTGGCAGGTACAATTGAGTCCCAGGAGTTCAAAACCAGATTGAGAAAAATAGGAAGACCTTGTTTCTCAAAAGTAGCGATAATAATTGGGGCTGAAGAGATGGCTTACAGGTTAAAACCTAAGGACCCTGGTTCAATTCCCCAGGATCCACATAAGCCAGATGCACAAGGGGGCACATGCATCTGGAGTTCCTTTGCAGTGACTAGAGGCTCTGGTGTACCCATTCTCTCTATATATCTGCCTCTCTCTCACACACTCCCAATCTCTCTCCCTCTCTCTCTAACAAATAAAAAATTAATTTTTTTAAAAAAGAATAGTGGGCTAGAGGAATGGCTTAGTGATTAAGGGGTTTGCCTGCAAAGCCAAATGACCAAGGTTTGATTCCCCAGGATCCACGTTAGCCAGATGCACAAGGGGGCACATGCATCTGGAGTTCATTTGCAGTGGCTGGAGGCCCTGGCACACCCATTCTCTCTCTTTCTAACTCTCTCCCCCTCTTTCTCTGTCAAAGAAAGAAAGAAAGAAAGGAAGGAAGGAAGGAAGGAAGGAAGGAAGGAAGGAAGGAAGGAAGGAGGAAAAGATTAGTGGAGAAAAAGAATAGTGATATATAAAAAAAGTAGAGATAATAATGTATCAGAGTTGTGTAGAGAGTAAATAAACTAAGGAACTCAAGTGTCTGGCAGATACTGGGTACTTAGTAACTATTAGCTAATATTATATTATTAAAATCAAAATGTGATTTTCTCTGGCTAGAAAGTATACATTTATTTTTCTTTTGTTTCTTTGTTTTTGCTTGTATGTATAATGTTGTATGGGGGCCCACATATATGGCTATACAGTGGCCAGAGCAGAATGTCAGGTATTCCCCTCCATCTCTTTTCCGTTGGTTCTTGTTTGAGCAGAAGTCTCTTACTGGTCCTGGAGCTTACTGGGGTTCTTTTTGTTTTGTTTTGCTTTTCTTTTTATCTTGAGTGAGCTCCAGTAATTCCCAGGTCTCTGCTCCCATGTGGGACTGGGCTTATAGATGCCTATGGCTATATCCAGATATATAACATGGGTCCTGAAGATTCAAGTAAGGGCAGTGTCAGTCCCCCTTAGGACTCCATGCTTGGGCAGGAAGTGCCACTGAACCATCTCTCCAGCCCTCAGTTTTCTGAGACAGGACCTTGCTTACTCTGTAGACTAGACTGGCTACTAGACTAGAATTCATAGCAATCTTCCTCCCTCAGCCTCTCACATGCTGGCATTACTGGTGTGAGCTACCATGCCATCTTTGTGTGTGTGTGTCCTTGTGAGATTTTCAAATTTTATGCAACAATCATGTATAACTTTCATAAGAAAAACTATTTTTTTTAATTTTTTTGTTTTTATTTATTTATGTGAGAGCAACAGACAGAGAAAGAGGCAGATAGAGAGAGAGAGAGAGGGAGAATGGGCGTGCCAGGGCCTCCAGCCACTGCAAACGGAACTCCAGATGCATGCGCACCCTTGTGCATCTGGCTAACGTGGGTCCTGGGGAATCGAGCCTCGAACCGGGGTCCTTAAGCTTCACAGGCAAGCGCTTAACCGCTAAGCCATCTCTCCAGCCCAAGAAAAACTATTTAATGATAAATTTTATAGTTGATAGTATCAAACAAAAACAACTGACTATTAAGACAAAATAGGAAAGAAGGCAAAATACTAGACAAGGTCTCAACAGGCATGGGGCCCAAGCTTTACCAGGCAGTGCTTCCAAGCCTTTCACCCTTACATGATCTCTAGGTACTTACTGCACATGCTCTTAAAACCAAGTAGAAGATAAGCTCTATAGCAGAACCATAGTATATTGGAGGGCTGCAGTTTTTAAATTAGCTACAATATGCAGTCCTGGGGATTAGCACAATGTTTTCTTGGATTCACAAACCATACAGCCCTTCTCTCCTGCCTGACAGAGCTTCATCACTACTTACCTTTATAGAATTGTACAAAAGGCAGGGGTGATTACACAGTTTTTTCAGAGCTCCAATACATATTAGATGGGTACTGTTTTCCACTAATCCTTGAAGACAGAATTTGACCACTTGAGAATTCAATAGCTTTCGATACAGTTCAATCTGTAGTGCTCTTGGTCGGCAGAAGACTACATTCTCAATTTTAGGTGGGAGATACTTATTTATGACTTCCTGGGTTCTTCTAAGGATAAAACGTCCAGTGAGGCAAGTGAGTTCAGCTGCTCTTTTCTCTCCTAACTCTTTTTCTTCCTATAAAAAAAAAATAGCAGATTTAAAAAAGTGTCATAGACAAAAATACCTACAGTTAAAATTAAAATTAGGGCTAAGGAGATGGCTCAAAAGTTAAAAGCACTTGCCCTTTAAGCATGAGGGCCTCTTGATCCAGAGACCACCAAATTGTACTCCCCAGATCCCATATAAAAAGCTGGGCATGGCCACAGTCTGTAATCCCAGTTTACAGGGGAGGGAGTGGGGAACAGAGATTGAGAGAATTGCTGGTGCTTGGTGATAGCAGCTCCAGGTTGAGGAGAGAGATCCCATCTCAAGGAAAAAAAAATATGCAAATGAGCAATAAGAGAAGGACACCCAATGTTCTCCTCTGGCCTCTGCACACATATACACATGTGCATGGGGCACAGCATCTGTGGACAAACACATTTTCATACACACATGCATATACCACCCATCACATACACACATACAAAATTAGCAAGAACTATTTTATAATGCTAAACTATTCAATAGTTGGTTCCATCAAGTTTTTGATTTTTTTTGTTTGTTTGTTTGTTGAGTCAGGGTCTCACCATGTAGCTCAGCTAGCCTAGAACTCACTATGCAGCACAGGATGGTCTCAAACTTCGCAATCTTCCTTCTTCTATCTCCATAGTTCTAGGATTACAGCACATGCCACTATAGTTAGCCACATGAGACTTAAAACAAACAAACAGAAACAGAAAAAATAGAAGACAAGCATGGGGATAGAAAAGCCACAATAGTGTTGGGGCTATAGTTCAATGGCAGAGTGCCTGCCTATGTGCAAGGGCAAAGGATTCAATTGCCATCATTGGAGAAGAAAAAAGGAAAACCTAAACATAATCTTTTCAAATGTTTAGCATAAGTATTTAATTAAATGAAACCATAATTATCTTATCATTGCTTATTTGATTACCAGCAGCTTTCTGAAAATAAGGGTTTTTATAATTTATTTATTACTCATTTATTAGAGAGAGAGAAAAAATGGGCACACCAGGACCTCTAGCTACTACAAACAAACTCCAGAAGCATGTGCCACCATATACATCTGGCTTACTTAGGTTCTGGAGAGTCGAATGCGGGTTCTTAGGTTTCATAGGCAAGTGCATTAACTGCTAAGCCATCTCTCCAGCCCCAAAATAAGCTTTTATTGGAAGACTTTACTGGAACATAGTCTTAAAATTATCCGCAAAGACTAATAGAAACAATTCTTGCAAGCAACTACTTTGGCAAGTATTGATCCTAAAACTAACCCTACAGGAAATAATTGGCACAAATGCCAGGAGTAGTGAGCACACCTTTAGTCCCAGCACTTGGGAAGCTGAGGTAGGAGGATCACCATGAGTTCAAGAGCAGCTAGGGCTATAGAGTGAATTCCAGGTCAGCCTGAGCTAAAGTGAGACCCCCACCTCAAAAAAAAAAAAAAAAAAAAAAAAACTGGAGAGAGGGCTTAGTGGTTAAGACAGTTGCCTGCAAAGCCAAAGAACCCAGATTCGATTCCCCAGAACCTATGAAAGCCAGATGCACAAGGTAGCACATACATCTGGAGTTCGTTTGCAGTGGCTGGAGGCCCTGGCATGGCCACCATTCTTTCTCCCTCTCTCTCTATCTGCCTCCGTCTCTCTCAAATGAATAAATAAAGCTAAAAGATATAAGAAGTTTAAAAAAAAAACTGGCAGAAGATACTACTGACTCTTTCAAAACCATTACACCTTGCTCATTAAACAAATGGAATAGAGAAATAAAGGAAGGAAGAAAGAAAGAAAGAAAGGAAAGAGAAAGAGAAAAAAATATGGTGTATATATAACATACATATACATATATGGACCATCTTCATAAAGTTTCTTATCAACTTTAGTGTTTTCAATTTTTTTTTTTTTTTGAGGTAGGGTCTCGCTCTAGCCCACGCTGACCTGGAATTTACTATGTAGTCTCAGGGTGGCTTCAAACTCATTGCCATCCTCCTACCTCTGCCTCCCAAGTGCTAAGATTAAAGGTGCGCACCACCATGCTTGGCTGTTTTCAATTTTTTTATTCTTACAGCAAAATCTTTGAACAAATCTACCATTATTTCGCTATAATAAGTTATTGAGAGGTGGGGCTGGGAAGACAGCTCAATGTATAAGAGCACTTGTCACACATGCATGAAGACCTGAGTTCTATTCCCAGTACCCATGTAAAAAACAAGTGTGGCCACACATGCCTGTAAGTTCAGTCTTGAGGTGGAGTGAAGATAAGAAATATGGGGGATGGAGAGAGGGCTTAGTGGTTAAGCGCTTGCCTGTGAAGCCTAAAGACACCAGTTCGAGGCTCAATTCCCCAGGACCCATGTTAGCCAGATGCACAAGGGGGTGCATGCATCTGGAGTTCGTTTGCAGTGGCTGGAGGCCCTGGCGTGCCCATTCTCTCTATATATCTGCCTCTTTCTCTCTCTGTCTGTCGCTCTAAAATAAATAAACAAAAAAGAGATAAGAAATATGCTGGTCAGCCAGTCTTACCAAAAAAAAAAAAACAGTTCCAGGTTCAGTGAGAGACTTCATCACTTCAAACTCAAG
The DNA here is from genome assembly GCA_036346955.1 of Dipus sagitta. NCBI lineage: Eukaryota > Metazoa > Chordata > Mammalia > Rodentia > Dipodidae > Dipus > Dipus sagitta. The sequence goes on from CM070771.1 coordinate 161,469,042, forward strand.
GAAACAAAATGGAAATGACAGAGGAAGACAACTAACTTTCCTCTGGCCTTCATATGTGTGTGCAGAGGGCACCTGCATTTGCATGCACATGTCATACATTATACACACAAAAAAGTTTTTATGTTTAAAAAAATAAGGATAATTCTTTACAGATCATAAAGATATATACTTTTAAGATTTCTGATATGCACTGCTAAACCTTCCTCAGGATGTGTGAATTGACATTTCAACAAGCAGAAGATGGTACTCTCATCTTCCCTTGCCATTATTATGTAAAGCCAACCAATGTAACTATAAGAAGTTGGGATGGAGAGATGGCTTAGCGGTTAAGCACTTGCCTGTGAAGCCTAAGGACCCCAGTTCAAGGCTCAATTCCCCAGGACCCACGTAAGCCAGATGCACAAGGTGGCACACGCATCTGGAGTTCGTCTGTAGTGGCTAGAGGCCCTGGCGTGCCCATTCTCTCCCAATCTCTCTCTCTCTCTCCCTCTCTCTCTCCCTCTCCCTCTCCCTCTCTCTGTCACTCTCAAATGAATACATAAAAATTTTTTTAAAAAGAAAAATACACTTTACTTCATGATTATGTTGGGAAACTTAGGATGTTTACTGTTGCTTATCATCTTTGTGAAGTGATCATGTATGGATTTTAGATCAGTCATGCAGTAATTTTATAAAAATAAAAAATATAGCCAGATGTGGTAGCACATGCCTTTAATCCCAGTAACTGGGAGGCAAAGGTAGGAGGATTACCATGAGTTTGAGGCCACCCTGAGACTACATAGTGAATTTTAGGTCAGCCTGGGCTAGATAATCTAGCAAGACCCTACCTCAAAAAAACAACAAAAATAATAATAATAATATATAAAATATATATACACACACACACATATATACATATACACTTACACACATACATACGTACATAAAATGATTAACACTTATGGAGGAATATTCACTCATTAAATTTGCTCTAAGTTATTATCAAAGCTATGGATGATTTTCCCAAACAGGCTGAAGTAAATGATACCTTTGATGAAGAAGGTTCTCTGGACACAATGATGGGTTCTTCATATATTTTCCTGTAAGATGACAAAGAACCTAGAATTCCTGGATTAATAAAGTCAACTAATGCAAAAAATTCTTGCAGGTCATTTTGAACTGGAGTTCCTGAGGAGAGATAAAGGTGATGAAATCATCATTTGTTTTCTAATTATATGTCTTTGTAGAAAGTTGTGTCTTCTTCCCTAAGGGCAGTAAGTAAAGTAATTCCCTAAAGGTGAGAAATCAAAGCTTAGAACATTAATCATCACATACATTTTCATGTCTGGAGCCTAACTGCTTAGGTTATAATCCTACCTACATCACTTCCTTCCAGAGGAACTCTGAGCAAATTCTCTAAACTAATTTATTATCTACAAAATGGGGACAATAAGAATACCTCCTTTAGGGCTGGGAAGATTGCTCAAAGTTTAATAAGATCCTTGCTTAAAAAGCCTGATGGCCCAGGTTTGATTTCCCAGTATCCACATAAGCCAAATGCGCAAAGTGGCACATGTATCTGGAGTTAATTTACAGTGGCAAGAGGCCCTGGCATGTCCATTCCTTTCTCTCTTTCTTCCTTTCTTTGTTTGTTTGTTTCTTTCTTTCTTTTTTGCCCTTTCTTCCTTTCTCCCTCTTTCTCTCCTTGCAAATAACTAAATAAAATATAAAAAAGAGTAACTCCTTCAATTATAGGACCAAAGTGGTTAATCCATATAATATAACTAAGTATTAGAATTCTAGTCTTTAGAACTGTGAGAAAATAAGTCATCTAGATTAAGTTTTCCATTTCCTAAATTACTTTTTCCTCTAAAAACACTATTTTATTCATGATATATCAGCTTATCTATTCTCAGGTTTCCACATCAATATTGCTACAAATGTCTATTGGTCATCTACTAAATTTTGGGTACAGAAATAATTATGATATTTGATACTGGTCATTTTTATCTTTTTCATATTTAAGTGACTAAATTCAAATAATTTAAAAGCCACTTAATATTTCAGGGTCATACTATGTAACCCAGGTTGTCCTTGAATTTCCTGCCTCATATTCCTGATTTATGGTGAATGCAGGAGTATACCACCACTCTTGGACCAAAATAAATGCTGCGGCTGAAGAAACAGCTCAGTGGATGAAGTGTTTGTTGTGTAAACATGAGTACTTGAGTTTGAATCTCCAGATCCCATGTAAAAGCCAGAAGCATTGGCAGGCTTCTGCAATCCCAGCACACTTATGGTGGGGAGGTGAAGACAGTAGAGTATTTCATAAGCTCAGGGGCTAACTATCCTAGAGAATGGAACATAAAGTACAAGAGACCCTGCCTTAAATGAGGTGGAAGGTGAGGGCCAATACGTGAAAGTTGTCCTATAACCCCTGCAGGTCTCAATGTGTAGCTCTGGTTGGACAAGTCACTACCAGACCAAGCTAGTCTTAAACCATGATCCTCCTGCCTCTGCCTCCAAGTGTTGGGATTGCAAGCATGTACCAGTATGCCTGAATAAAATATATTTTTAAATGATACTTTAAAAAATCATCTCTAGTGGGCTGGAAAGATGACTTCATAGTTAATGCACTGGCCTACAAAACCTAATGACCTGGATTTGATTCCCCAGTACCCACATAAAGCCAGATGCACAAAGTGGTACATGCATCTGGAGTTCATCTGCAGTGGCTAAAGCAGCCCTGGTGCACTGCTTATAAATAAAAATATTTTCAAATATCATCTCTAGTAATAGTACAGTCATGAATTGAAAGTCACATAACTGGAATGTATAAAAATAAATTCCCACCTCACTTAGCAATTTGCTAAGAGCAGAAGAAGAGGGGCTATCCTTCTCTCTTGCTTTGGGATAAACTTCTACCTGAGAGAAGAAGAATTCCTTCTCGTGTTAATCTCAGAGAAGAGTCCTGGCACACACAAGGAAACACAAAGGACGAAATCACACAAGAGAGCATCCTATGGTAAGAATAGTCATGCCCTCTCCATTCCTTCTGGAAGGTTGGAGATGGTAAGGAAATGGGACCTTCAGTAGCAAATAGAGGGGCTATAAATATGAGGAGTTAATACAATTTTCTTCCTTCTGCCAGAATAGCAAATCTGAAGAGTGGCGAAAGACTATGCTGAGGAAAGATACGCTGAGGCAGACCTGACTCTAGGTTACTACAAAGGAGTGGTAGAAGGGGATTCTTGTATTAACACATGGTTGACCCACCTTTACAGACAGTTTGAGCCAGACCCTTCAGCCAGCATTAAGCCATGTGCGTATAGCACAGACATAGCTAGTATTTATATGAAATGCTTAGCACATGTCAGATAATCCCAAGAACTTTACACTGATAACTCTTTTGACCTTCATAACAACACTATGAAGTCCCAGGCATCACATCCCTATTTCACAGATAAGAAAACTGAGGTACTGAGAAGTTAAATAACTTGCCCAAAGTTGTACAGCTTAAACATCAGGCCCACAAACTAAACATAGCTAAACAAGCCCCATCACCTATATTCTTTATTATTTATTTATTTTATTTATTTAAAGAAGAGAGAGAAAGAATGGGTATGCCAGGACCTCTAGCCAATGCAAAGGAACTCCACACACATTTGCTACCAAGTGCATCTGGCTTTCATGGGCTCTGGGAAATCAAAACTGGGTCCTTAAGCTTTGCAGGCAAGTGCCTTAATCACTAAGCCATCTCTCTCCAGCCCTATATTCTTTATTATGATACCACTGGGTGCATTCCTCCCAAACCCAAAAATAAGGCTGAAGAAAATTACCCAAGGACTTGAAGATTCAAAATCCTATCAAGCCTCAACCCAGGTATACTTGTCTGAATTTCATCTAACACCACCAGTTCTTTGTATATCAAGCATCCGATTACAAATAATAAAGGTTCATTAGGCAAAAATTCTATCATATCTCCTCCAAAATGACTACTTACCAGTTAGAATTATTCTTTTCTCACAGGAGAGACTAACGAGGGCTGTAGTTGTCTTAATGGCACTGTTCTTCAACCGATGCCCCTCATCACAGATTAAAAGATCAAATTTTATTGTCTTAATTTGATCTAGGGAACGAAGTAACATTTCATAACTGATGATAAGAACAGTATAAAACGTAGCTTTGATGAATTCCTCAACCTTGTGGTCCTGAGGGGGGGAAACATAATATTTAACAAACCATGAACAGAAACTATGTGAAATCAAATTTAAGCAGTGTATTTTTGCTGCACTAGACATATTAACTGTTTTGGTCCTCTTGGACTATATTAACAAAATACCATACATTGGGTGGCTTGGACAAGAAAACATATATTTCTTACAGTTCTGGAGGCCAACAAGCCTAAGATCAGGGTGCCAACAAAGGTGGGCCCAGTCACTCTCCTAGCTAACACTATTTGTTTCTGACTCCACCTTGTTTCCTTTCCTTACTTCTGAAATCTCCTGAGTCTTTTCTCTCCTACAATGCCTTACATTCCAGGAACAACAGGCCTGAGTGATGGACATCTTAAGGCAAAGGACCAAAACTACCCAAGCAATAGAACCTCATTAATATCAACAAGGCTCCACCCAGCTGATCCTGAGATAATGGCCTGAAGTAACATTAACCCTACCATAGCCAGAACAAGAGGACCTGGACTGATATGATGGAAGTCCCCAACTCTTGTTGGTGCTTGTCATTGCTACATAGCACTGAGAGTGCTGAAATCATAGATTTTAGGTCATTATATCTCTGGTTCTTCCCCCAGTATGGTCACACTGCAAATAAAGCTCCTTGTTTACCTTCACCAGAACTCATCCCTTTGATAGGCTTTCTGGGATAGATGGCTGAACCTAATTCACTGGGAAATACAGAGTGCTCAGGCTTTTGTTCTAATTCTAGTGACACCAATAAAATAGATGAGGGCCTTCTTCCTTCTTGCTATATCCTCCCCCACTGGGCAAGGGAAGCGCTCATGTCTTTTCCTTTATGGCGATGGGGACTAATCCCATCACAAGGCACCATTCTTGTCATCTCATCTAATCCTAATTACCTCCCCAAAGCCCTACTGCCAAAAATCACTGCAAGTTTCTGACAAACTTATGATGGTTGACTTTCAATTTTTTATTTTATCATGGTGAAAAAAGACACTCATAAAACCATTCTGTCTTCAATATGCAATAACCTACTTGAGACATTCAATGTTTTTATTAAAAAATAACCTTTATAGGGCCAGGAGTAGTGACACATGCCTTTAATCCCAGAATTTGGGAGACAGAGGTAGGAGGCTTGCTGTGAATTCAAGGCCACCCTGAGACTACACAGTGAATTTAGCCTGGGCTAGAGTGAGACCCTACCTTGAGAAACAAAAGGTAAAAGTAAAATAAAAGTTTTGTATAGTGATTTTGTCCAATCAGTCTTACATAAGTGTTTTTAGCATATTTAATGTAAATTGGACTGAGCTATGATGTTGAATACACTACATAGATGCATATTTTGGGGCAGGATGGGGGTGACCTCACTATATAGCTTGGGCTGGTCTCAAATTCTGGGTTCACCTGTCTCATCTCAGTCTCACAAGTGTTATGATATAGGCATGGGCCCAGCTGCATGTTTAACTCATAATGTTTCATAACCCCCACTGCAAGTCATTAAACACTTGCTTACTGAGAGTTAAGCTTCAACATGCTAATTTGAAAGAAACCCAAATATTCATCCCATAACAACTCAAAACCAAAATGTAAGCCAAGACTCCACTTTTGTGGAAAGGGACCGAGGAACACTGAGAATGAAGTCAGGAAAATACATCATAAAGTTAATAACTGAACAGCTGACTATAAAAATGATTTTAGCCAGGTGTGGTGGCACATGCCTTTAATCTCAGCACTTGGGAAGCAGAGGTAGGAGGATTGCCAAGAGTTTGAGGCCATCCTGAATTCCAGGTCAGCCTGGGCTAGTGTGAGACCCTACCTCAAAAAAATAAAAAAATAAAAATTTTAAGAATGACTAAGGCTAAAGTTTAAAAAAAGCTCTTACCTGATCAACAGTAAATATCTTGATTCTTTCACTTCCCAGCCATTTTTGAAATTCTTTCCTCCAATTCTTCACCAAGCTTCCAGGTGTGACAATAAGTGTCTTCTTTATTACTGGCTTGCCTCCATAGGGGCCCTGACACTGTAGCGTCCAGATGAGGGAAATACACTGCAATGTTTTCCCTAACCCCATTTCATCGGCAAGAATAGCTCCACATCTGCCAGTTGTTCTGTTAGAAATGATTGTATTTTAAGCCCCTGGTCATCAAGTGTCAAAAATTCCTCTCTTGTAGTGATGACACAGAAGACTCATCTAGTATCTCATTTGGCTGATTTCCAACATGTCATATTTTGAAATTTTGACAATTAAATCCATTACATTGTTAACTAAATTACCAAAACATAAATTAGAGACCTGAATATAAATCATTTTTACTATTATATTAATACAAACATTATCTACGTATATATTAATAACATAGTATTACATATATGGTAAAAAAAAAAAAAAAGATTGTGAAAGTAATCATGAAATACTAATACTTGAGAGATGCTGATCTATAAGACGCCTAAGCTCCTAGGAGAAGTATCCCTGACTACCCACCTTCTGTCTTCATAGATAAACAGAGACATAGTCTAGAAATGATTCCCAATTTTATATATATATTTGGTTAATTTAGCTATGGTTCTCATCACTAAAATTTGAACAATTTTTATCAGTTTCAGTATTACATATTAAAACAACTTAAAATATATTATAATTTTATATTATTTATTTATATATTTATTTGAGAGAGAGAGAAAGAGGCAGATAGAGAGAGAAAGAGAATGGGTGCACCAGGGCCTCTAGCCACTGTAAAGGAACTCCAGATGCATGTGCCATCTTATGCATCTGGCTTACTTGGGTCCTTAGGCTTCATACACAAGCGCCTTAACCCCTAAGCCACCTCTCCAGCCCTATATTGTCATTTTAATCAAAAAGATTACTGAGCTGAAATGTCTTAGGATAAATTTATTTTACAATGCAAATATGTCACTGTCTGTCAGACAATGACATCCTCAACCAAAATAGCTTAGTAAAAGTCTGTTATCCTACAAACTAGGTAAATTAATACAACTTAAAATTAAATCATTAGGAATATTATTCAGATCATACATTTTATACCATTTTCGATTTTTAAAGTCCTTAGATAGCTACATGATATATATTAAAAGTTACAAACCAGGCGTGGTGGCACATGCCTTTAATCCCAGCGCTTGGGAGGCAGAGGTAGGAGGATTGCCATGAGTTTGAGGCCACCCTGAAACTACATAGTGAATTCCAGGTCAGCCTGGGCTAGAGTGAGACCCTGCCTAGGGGGGGGGGGAAAAAAAAAGTTACAAAGTCCAAGACTGGCAGAGTGAACATGCCTTTAGTCCTAGCACTTGGGAGGCAATGGTAGAAAGATTGCCATGAGTTCGAGGCTAGCTTGGAGCTACAAAGTAAGTGCCAGGTCAGCCTGGGTTAGAGTAAGACCCTGCCTCAAAAACCACCAAAAAAAAAGGTTACAAAGTCCAAAAGAATTAATGGTATTAACAAAGATGTAAGTATAGGTTATTAGTTAATTTTATTTCTTATTAGTAGAATAAGAATGAATAAGCAATTTTAAGCATGTTGTAATTTCAAAATGTAGTTAAAAAAAAAAAAAGTTCTAACCATGAGCTACATCCACTGTTATCATTAGATTGGCCAATGCAAACAGCAAAGTGAAATATGTATAATGAATGACAGAGCACAAAGGAAATAGAAATCTGTCTTTTCATGATAGGAGGAAAGGAAATAAGAAAACTTTATGTAGGCTTTTAAAGGGTAAACAGGAATTTAGTATACTAACTGGACAGTTAAATATCCTTGGAGCTTGAACTGAATTCCAAAAGAAGGAACACAGAGAGTAAACAGTTCAGAACAATAATCCTAGAACTTGGGAAACTGAGACAGGAGGACTACCACAAGGTTGAGGCCAGTGTAGGCTACAACCTGAGTTCCAGGCCAGCTTGGGCTATAGAGACCTTACTTCACAAAAGAGATATGAAGCTGGCAAGGAAGGCAGAAAACAAAAGATGTGGAGACAGGGATAATTCTCCAGAGCACTTAAGCTGTCTCTTGTAGATCAGCACATCTCAAATATCAATCTTTCAAGATTATCATCGCTTTTTTTTTTCCCCCTTGGTTTTTTGAGGTAGTGTTCACTCTAGCTCAGGCTGACCTGGAATTCACTATGTAATCTCAGGGTGGCCTTGAACTCACAGTGATCCTTCTACCTCTTCCTCCAAAGTGCTGGGATTAAAAGAGTGCACCATCATGCCCAGCTTATCATCACAAATTTTTGCCATACATATATGTTATTATGTAAATCAATGTACTTTAACTTAAATTTATGTGAAAAGAAAACTAGAAAGTTTTTGGCTTAAGTTCTAACTTGTAAATATAAAATTTCAGTATGCTATTTTTAGGACCTAAAGATTATTAAAATTTAAAAGACAGACATGGAAGTGCACAATTATAATCCTAGCAGTCAGGAAGGTGAGACAGAATTGTTCAGATCCAGCCTGGGATGCAATGCAAGACAGTGTCAAAATAAACACCAAAACAAGAAGAAAAATCTTGTCAATATACCATTTCAAAATGACCCTACATACCATGAGTGGACTCCAGATCACAAATGAGCACACTACTTAAATTCTGACACTCAGTCAAGGAAGGTCATGTTCAGAATTACTTGTCAGTATATACAAGTTGGTGGCTACAAATACATTGCCTTAGAGGACATTTTAACACATTTAAGTTAGAAGCCATTACTATAGGCCAAATAAAATGCAATGTTTTACAATGTTTTTAATTATATAAATTACTAGGACCATAATGGTGGATGATAGAAAAGACAAAGAATCAAATGATATTTAGGAATTTAAATAATTAAAGTTCAGATGGCTTAGCAGTTAAGGCGTTTGCCTGCAAACCCAAAGGACCTCGGTTTGATTCCCCAGAACCCACATTTGCCAGATGCACAAGGGGGGAGCATGCATCTGGAGTTCGTATGCAGTGGCTGGAGGCCCTGGGACACCCATTCTCTCTCTCCCTCTCTCTGTCTCTTCCTCTCTCTCTCTCTCTCTCAAATAATTAAATAAAAATAAAGTTTAAAAATAAATAAAGTTCAGGTTTGATTAGAGTCAGAAGGTAAAAGAATAAATCAAAGATGATTCTTAAGCCAACTGAGATAAGCACTCCCAAAAGAAAAATAAGATTTGGGGGAGAACAAGTCTAGTTAAAAGTTTTTGGGTGGGGCTATAGAGATGGCTCAGCAGTTAACGTACTTGCCTGAAAAGGCTAACAACCCAGGGTTCGAGTCCCCAGTACTCACATAAAGCCAGATGCACAAAATGGTACATGTACGTGGAGTTCATTTGCAGCAGCTAAAGGCCCTGGTGCACCCATTCTCTCTCTTTCTCTCCCTCTCTCTCCTTGCATATCAATAAGTATTTTTCAAAAGGCTTTTCTTTGAAACAAGGTCTTGCTCTAGCCCAGACTGACCTAGAACTCACAGTAATCCTCCTACCTCAGCTGTTCAAGTGGTAGGATTAATGGTGTGAGCCATCACTTTCAGCTCAATTTTTTTTTTAAGATGATCAGGATATCTAACACATGGCATCTGTCAGTTCAGGAGTAAATGCACACATTTATCATTCACCTTTCCTACCAAATAAAACTCATGATTTACTCTTGAGACTCACTCTGCCAAACTTTTCTTAGAAAGCCATTATGTTATAGGCTAAAAAAATGATTAATTTCTTACCTCATTCCCATTACACATTCATAAAGGAATATGATTCCTTCTTTCTGGTGCTGTCGAAGGTGATGCACAAGGTGAGGATCTACCACTACATCCATAAGAGGAAAACAGTTCTTATTGAAAATCCACTGGTGGTTCTTGTCTGGCCGTGGCATTACAAGGGAATCTTAAAAGAAAAAAAACGGTAGTAAACAAATGTAATATCACATTTTAGCAGCTACATTGTCTTATCTTCACTATTCCTAAGAACTGTTTGCCATAAGTTAGGTGTGGTGACACACATCCATGCACCTGCACCTCCATCTGAAAGCCGAGGCAAGAGGATAGGGAGCTAGAAGCCAGCCTGGGCTACACAGTAACACAAAAGAGGAGAAGGGAAAGAAGTAAGAAGAGGAGAGAAAAATGGAGAGGGGAAGGAGGCAGCATAATTTGGAAAGTCTCATGCCTTGCCATTGTCAAGATTTCATGCAAAAAAAAAAAAAAAAATCAAGAAAAACTTTACAAACTTCATTTGCTCCAAAGTGGCTCAAAGCTGCTACAATTTCCTTTTTTCTATAAGGAATTCAGTAAGCAGTGACATTCAACAATTCAGTATTCAGAGCAAAAAGATCTATTCCGCTTGAAAACACGGGTTAAACATTGCCAAGATGCACTTGCCAGCAATCACAGTTCACATTCTGAAGACTTCCAAGCTTAACATAAAGGCTGTCTTTATCTTCATTCCTGTACACACTAACAGCAACTGCCACTATTTTATTAATCAGAACTGAGAAAGCACAACAAATTTTTTCATTGATTAAGCCATCTTTATTTGCTTAAATTATTACATTAGTGAAAATCAAATTCATGCACATTCACAAAGCAACACGAAGTACTCATCAAATGATAATGTAATTGGATGTTTTTCAGTGTTGGGGATTGAATCCAGGGCCCTGCCCATGTTAACTAAGCTGGTGTCCCATCACTGAGCTATAGCCCCAGCCCCAACAACCAAAAATATTTAAATATTTAAAAATATGTACATTTAATTAATTTATTTGAGAGAGAAAGAAAGAGGCAAAGAAAGAGCAAGAGCAAGAGAGAGACAGAATGGGTGTACCAGGGCCTCTAGCCACTGCAAACAAACTCCAGACACATGCACCACCTTGTGCATCTGGATTTACATGGGTACTGGGGAATCAAACCTGAGTCCTTAGGCTTTGCAGGCAAGTGCCTTAACCTCTGAGCCATCTCTCCAGCCCTAAATAAAATATTTTGAAGAAATGGGGTCCACTACATTAAATAGTCATTCAGTGCATGGAAATAGAGTCACTAGAAAGTGAGCTTGATTCTGTTTACCATTAGCAATTACCCAGACCAGTTCTGAGAGTAAGGAGAAGAATAAGGTCCAAACGGCCTTACACAAAGTGCAAAATCAGTGTATGATGGAAACCAGTTGACAGAGAGGAAGACTAGAAACCTCTGTTCCATCAAAATAGAAAGAAATGAACTCAAAGATGCCTTTATTAGGGACTAGTTTCTCAGGACATGGTCACGGAAGAGATAGTACAAAAGACTGGCTCAAACCCTGGGCGGAGATGAGTAAAGCCAAAAGGGTGTGGGGCTCAAATGGTTGTTAGTAATCCCCTGGCAGGTAATGATGGGTTCACCAGGGACGCCTGGTAGCATGAAGGAACTCAGGTCTTCTTGAGGACACTGCACATTAGGAGGGATGCCTCCTTCCATACTGATGCTCTCTCTGTAGGAAATGCAGTTCCTTTGGGCTTTCTGCTACAGTGCATCCTCAAAAATTGGAGTAAGTTTGATCCTAAAGAAAGAGAGTCTTCCAGGTAAGATGGCAGTGTAGTAGCCATGGCAAAGCAATGAGAAGAAGAGTAAAATATACTCTTCTACCAAAAAGTGAAAGTATATAAGGAACTATCAAAAACAGCAGATTAGCAGGAGAGACACAAAGCTTCTAGGAAGAAAGAAACCAGCCAGAATCCCACCGAGGCCCTGCCCCTGATCCACACGCTGCCCATCTGCCTGGTCCAGCACAGAGCTGAAGGAGGAGAAGCCAGGTGAAGGGATTTTCCACTCATACCAGTCTCCTCACAAAGTCAAGAAACCCAAAGGGGAAAACAGCAGGGAACCAGCTGAGCAGCTGTTGAAGGAGAACACAAATGGGACCATCTGAGCAGCTCTGGTACAACTCCAAGCATCTGGCACAGCCTCCCATCCCCAACTGCCAGTGCCCTGAACCACCTGAGAACTTACTCACCCCCAGGCTGCACAGCATCTAGGACAGCCGATCAGAATACCAGATCCAGTGACCCAAGCAGCCTGAGTCCACAGCGCAACAGAGAGGGATCAGGGTGGGCACTCAGCATTGGTGAAATTGGGAGCTATCCCAAAAGGGCCTACTTTCACAAGGTACCTAGGCCTGCACTGGAAGTGCTAATCTCACCTTCCATGTCAGGGCAAGTTATGTGTTAGATTTGATTGATGTATTCTTAGTTGGTTTTACCATTCTCAAGTAAGCTGTATTTTGGTGTTGACTACGGTTGCCTTTGACATTTCCTGATTTTTAAGGCCTTTGTTTTCTTCTGATTATTGGGGGCAGGATCTCACTTGACTCCACGCTGACCTGGAACCCATTCCAGGTCAGAAATCTCAGCCTCCCTGTTGACAGAATTAAGGGTATGGAGCAAAACACACCCTTAGAGAATTTAGCTTTATTAGATTATCTGTTTGTTTTAATCCCCACTCTCCCATAAATACTCTGTGCTGTTTTTGATTGAGTGTATATATTGCTCAGTTGAATTTTAGAATTTGCTAATAATTTGCTCTACCCAGTCTGCTAGAATACTAGCATAGCAGGCAAACTAAATACCCCCCCTTTTTTTTTTTTGCAAGGTGGGGTCTCACTCTAGACCAGGCTGACCTGGAATTCACTATGTGGTCTCAGAGTGGCCTCGAACTCATGGCAATCCTCCTACCTCTTCCTCCTGAATGACCAACTTAAACACCACATTTCTATTGTTACTCTGGGAGTAATATAAGACCAACACCTGGCACCTTAAACTCCTATCCTGAGGATATATAAAGTCAGATTTACATGGCTAAGAATACTGCAGATAATTAGAAAACTCAAACATCAAATTAACTCAAGATGCAAAAATCTTTACAGTATAATACAAGAAACACAAAAAATCAAGACAATACAATTCCATCAAAAAATCATAAATCTATCAGAAATGACCTCCAACGAGAGTGATTTAGAAGAAATGTTTGACAAAGATTTCAAAAAGAAAATGATTACCTCTATGCTCAAAGAAACCAAAGAAGATATCAAAGGAATCAAAGAGGAAAACAAACTCCTGTAGGAATCCCAAGAGAACACAGGAAACCAACTTAATGAAATAAGGAGGTCAATACAAGACATAAGTAAGGAAATAGAAATAATGAAAAAATACCAATCAGAAATACTAGAAATGCGAAACACAGTAATTCAAATAGAAAACTCTGTAGAACGTCTCATTAGCAGAATGGATCAAGGAGAGGGCAGAATATCTAAATTAGAAGACCAGGTGGCAGATCTAACACAGGCCAAAGAGAAAGACAAACTAATATGAAGGCATGAAGGGGAATTTCCAGACATTCATAACCCTATGAAGAGATCGAACATATGAATTCAGGATGTAGTAGGAGGAGAAGAATATCACTGCAAAGGCATAGCAGGTATTTTCAACAGAATCATAGAAGAAAACTTCCCCCAAATAGGGGAAGTGATGCCAATACAGATACAGGAAGCCTTTAGAATGCCAAACAGACAAAATCAGGAAAGAACCTCTCAGAGCCACATTGTAATTAAACTACAAAATACACAAACCAAAGAAAGTATATTGAAAGCCATTAGAGAGAAAAATCACGTCACAAACACCTTCTACAAAGCCAGCATCACCCTGATACCAAAACCAGATAAAGACAGAGCAAAAAAAATAAAATAAAATAAAAAATAACAGGCCAATCTCCCTCATAAATATAGATGCAAAAATTCTCAACAAAATACTGGCAAACAAAATACAAGAATATATCAAAAATATCATTCACCCCAACACACATAAAAGGGATACAAATTGGAAAGGAGGAGATCAAGTTAACATTACTTGCAGATGATACCTATACATTAAGGACTCTAAAGACTCTACCAGCAAACTGTTAGAGATGATAAACAATTTTAGCAATGTAGCAGGATGCAAAATAAACACACAAAAGTCAGTAGCCTTCCTATATAATAGCAACAAATATACTAAGGATGAAATCAGGTAATCTCTCCCATTCACAATTGCCAAATAAATAAATAAAATACCTTGGAATAAACCTAACCAAGTAAGTAAAGGATCTATACAATGAAAACTTTAAATCACTCAAGACAGAAATTGCAGAAGACACTAAGAAATGGCAAGACATCCCTTGCTCTTGGATTGGAAGAATTAATATTATGAACATGTCAATATGAACAAAAGCAATCTACACATTTAATGCAATCCCCATCAAAATTCTAATGCCATTCTTCATAAAAATAGAAAAAACATCCTAAAATTCATTTGGTAGCACAAAAAAAACCTCAAAAAGTCAAAACAATTTTAAGCAACAAAAATAAGGCTGGTGGTATCACCATGCCCGATTTTAAGATATAGCACAAATCCATATAAACAAAAACACCATGATACTGGCACAAAGACAGACATGTAGACCAATGGAACAGAAGAGAAGGCACAGTTGTAAATCCAGGCTGCTATAGCCATTTGATTTTCGACAAAAATGCCAAAAACATGCATTGGAGAAAAGACAGCCCCTTTAACATATGGTGCTGGGAAAAGTGGATATCTATATGTAGAAGAATGAAAATAGGTCCTTATCTCTCTCCATGTACAAGAATCAAATCCAACTGGATCAAAGACCTTAATATCGTACCTGAAACGCTGAAATTTCTAGAGGAAAAAATAAGGGAACCCTTCAATATAATGCCATAGGCAATGACTTTCCAAATATAAGCCCAGTTGTTCAGGAAATAAAACCACTAATCAACCATTGGGACCTTATGGAATTACAAAGCTTTTGTACAGGAAAGGAAACTGAATAGAGCAAAGAGGCAACCTAAAGAATGGGAGTAAATCTTTGCCAGCTATACATCTAACAGAGGATTAATATCCAGAATATACAAAGATCTCAAAAAACAGAATAATAAGAAATCAAACAACCCAATCAAAAAATGGGCTATGACTAAGAACCCCGGTTCGAGGCTCAATTCCCCAGGACCCACGTTAGGCAGATGCACAAGGGGGCGCATGCATCTGGAGTTCGTTTGCAGTGGCTGGAGGCCCTGGCATGCCCATTCTCCCTCCCTCTCCCTCTCTCTCCCTCTCCCTCCCCCCCACCCTCTCTCTTTCTCTGCCTGTTTCTCTCTGTCGCTCTTAAATAAATAAATAAAAATAAACAAACAAAAAAAATGGGCTATGAAGTTGGGTGTGGTGGTGCACACCTTTAATCCCAGCACTTGGAAGGCAGAGATAGGAGGATCACCATGAGTTCGAGGCTACTCTGAAGCTACATAGTGAATCCCAGGTCAGCTTGAGCTAGAAGGAGACCCTACCTCAAAAAAAAAAATTAAAAAATAAAATAAAAGGGCTATGGGAGTGGAATGGCCTAAGTGAGGTCAGGAGATGAGAATGAGTAAAGGAAAGGGGGAGGGTTAATCAAAATTTAAGAAGGTATGAATAAGCCATATGGAAACCTACTTTTTTGAACAACAGCACACCCAGAAGCCATAGATTGTTACTAGAAAAAATTTCAGTGCCAGGGATGGGATACCTTCCAGTGAGTTGTTGGCCAGGGTATCCCTGATACCCCAAAAATATTATAGGCCATTGCCAAGGCTCTTGATTTCCCACCAGGAAAAGATGGTGTGGTGGTTTGAATAGATGGCCCTCAATATATTCAGTTCTTTATTGTTTGTAGTTTGCATTCTGTAGCCACCTGGCTGGAGGCAATGTCACTGGGTAGATCTTTAGGTGTGGTGGTGGGTTTCAGATCTCAATCTAAAGATATGCAAAGTGTGCCTAGCAGGAGTTCCTGAAGTGTGCGGTGGCTTTTGGCTTTAGGCTTGTGCTTCTCTCTCTGTGTTTGGGCCTGTGAAGGCAGGCCAGCTTCTTCTGCCATATGGAACTTCCCCTGGATCTGTAAGCTTCAATAAATCCCTTCCTCCATAACTGTGCCTGGTCTGGAAGTTCATCTCAGCGAACCTGAAGCTGTCTGCTGCAGATGGTAAAATCCTATTGCTAAAGGCTCCACATGGGGCCTGGAGAAATGGCTTAGCCATTAAGGCGCTTTCCTGCAAAGCCAAAGGACCAAAGTTCAATTCCCCAGGACCCACATAAACCAAATGTACAAGGTAGTGCATGCATCTGGAGTTCCTTTATAGCAGCTGGAGGCCCTGGCATGCCCATTCTCTCTCTCTCTCTCTCTGTAATAAATAAATAAAATTAAAAAAAATATTTTTAAAAAAATAGCCGGGCGTGGTGGCACACGCCTTTAATCCCAGCACTTGGGAGGCAGAGGTAGGAGGATCACCGTGAGTTCGAGGCCACCCTGAGACTACATAGTGAATTCCAGGTCAGCCTGAACTAAAGTGAGACCCTACCTCGTAAAACCAAAAAAAAAAAAAAAAAAAAAAAAAAAAAACGGCTCCACATGCTCAGGCTGCAAGGTCACTGAGAAATCTTGCTGGAGCTGAGCTGAAAACCCCCTCCCTATAGACCAGTTAACAGAAAGCAGGAAAAAGTTATGCTGCATGCACCCCTATAGGATATAGAAGTCATCAGTGGAGATAAACAACAGAAGACACTGCAAGCAAGTTGGGCCAGCCAGGCCAAATGATTCAACAGGTACAATAGTGACATGTCTATTATGTGGGAAACCAACCACTCACTAATTGGACTGGAGGCCATCTCCACAGGAGAAAATACATGCTTGGTACTAAAAACCTATGGCAGGAGAGGTCATGAACCCAAGGATTGTAGCATCTGTTGTTATCTGGCTAAATATATATATTATGCTCACCAAACTGTTCAGTAAGCATTTCTCTTAATGTTCATATTCATATATTAATGCTACTCTCACTTTTAGGTTAGAGAAGCTTCTCTTTTCAGATGGTGACCTCTGGAATGACTCAAAAGGCACCATAGTGCTGAGAAGGGACAGAGGAGTATTCAGCACTGAAACATCTCTATCACACCTTCCAAGGCTCAGGGTCCATTGTGGATGAGGTGGTGGAAAGAATGGAAGAGCCAAAGGAAGGGTAGGATAGCTTACAACATACTCTCCCAGACAAAAAATGACCTGGATATCCAAGACCTCCCAATGCCTGATACTACATATTGAGAGACCAAATACAACCATTTTAAGTAAAAAGGCCCAGGCCTGACTTAGATAGAGAACTAGCCGGCTAATGTGCTGAGCTTTGCTTCTGTAAACTTGGTTTGCTTGCTCAATTGCTGCCTTTCTCCCTAAAGTTTCTGAGGAATCTCCACTTCAAGGACCTTCCAGAAACACTCCACTGCGGGGGGCCTCTGGCCTCCGACCACCTGCTTAGATAAACCTGTCAATTCAAAAGTCGTAAAGTACCACTGTTTGCTTAGCCCATCACAATGGAGATTACCTCATCTGCCTGGAGTGCCCCTAGCTCCTGCCCCCAACTTTGCCCGCTGAAACCCCAAGCCAATCAGAACTGTTAAAATCAACCAATCATGTATCTATCCCCTACTTCTTTGTTCAAATTCCTATATGAACCCCTTCCCCCAAAAGAAAGGGGCTCTCTTCCACTCCCACTGCATCGGCCTGTGTGGATTGAGTCCCTGCCTAGGCTTGACAATAAAGAATCCTGCTGTTATTGCATTCGAGTGTCTCGGCTTTCTCGGTTCACTGGGTGACTCCCGAGGACCTCAACTTCATCTGGGGGTCTTAGCACTTCAATATAAACAACCCTCATAATAGAAGGAAAAGGTGATGACATCAAAATAAAAGAGAGATTAATTAAGAGGGGAAGGGAATATGATGGAGAGTGGATTTGTGAAGGAGAAAATAGGGGAGCAGAGGAAATTATCAAGGTTTATTGTCTATAATTATGGAAGTTGTCGACAAAAAAAAGATTAAAAAAAAAGAAAGAAAGAAGAGGCTACTATTTTACCATGACACCATCTTGCTGAATATAGACTAGGTATTAAGTGGTTTGACCAAAGGATAGAAGGAATTATACTTCTTTCTTTTTTTTTTTTTCTTTTTCTTTTTTATTTGGTTTTTCAAGGTAGGGTCTCACTGTAGCCCAGGCTCACCTGGAATTCACCATGTAGTCTCAGGGTGTCCTCGAATGCATGGAGATCCTCCTACCTCTGCCTCCCAAGTGCTGGGATTAAAGGCATGCACCACAACACCTGACTTATACTTGTTCTTATTGTACATATTAAATCCTTGAGGAAAAACAAAGGATTGGAAAGGAAACTAGAAGGTATGCATTTGGATTGAGCACATGCTTTCCCAGGTCAGGAACACACTACCTGGGATTACAACCTCCCGGCAGAAACTTATAGAGATAAGATGATGGTAGAGAGACTCTTCACAGAAATGAAAAAGTGTATTAAGAAATGTGTCACCTATAATAAGATCAGAGAGGTTACTAAAGAAAGGAAGGATGCCAGGTGCGATGGTGCACACCTTTAGTCCCAGCAATTAGGAGGCAGAGGTAGGAGGATCGCTGTGAGTTCAAGGTCAGCCTGAGACTACATAGTGAGTTCCAGGTCAGCCTGGACTACAGTGACACCCTACCTTAAACCCCACCAACACCACCAAAAAAAAGAAAGGAATGAAGGAAGGAAGGAAGGGAGGGAGGGAGGGAGGGAGGGAGGGAGGGAGGGAGGGAGGGAGGGAGGGAGGAAGGAAGGAAGGAAGGAAGGAAGGAAGGAAGGAAGGAAGGAAGGAAGGAAGGAGAAATATACCTTACTTCTCTATAGGCTATTTAAGGAGTTTAGAAAATTAAGGATATCTCAGCTAACCTCTGCTGTTTATCTTTTCAACAAGACATTACCTCAAGTCTGTCTAGCAAGCCTCACTTTTCTATCTCCTTTTTCTATTTACTAGGCCTTCCTTCCATTTCAAAGATATGGCGATGCAAACTTACTGCTTTCTCTTTAGTGAGTACATTCTGATTTAATGTAATTGTGTCATATGTGTGTGTTCAGGATAACTGTTTCCTTGCAATTGTTTTAATGCATCATTTTGTGTCTAAGATAACATGAGACCGCTACCTAAAAATAATCAACAAAACACATGGTCACCTCATTTTGCATTTTTAAGCTACCGTGCTTTAAAAATACCATTCCTGGGCTGGAGAGATGGCTTAGCAGTTAAGGCATTTGCCTGCAAGACCTAAGGACCCAGGTTCGATTCCCCAGTACCTACATAAGCCAGATGCACAAGGGGGTGCATGCATCTGGAGTTTGTAAAAAAAAAAAAATGATAAAAATACCATTCCTGGCATGCCTAATTTACAATGTGAGGGCATGCATGTTTGTGAACATAAACATTCTTAGGATGATTGGTAAACTTGCAATTATGACATTAAGCTATTGCTTGTCTGCCTGTGTTTTCAACAAACTGGCTTGTCAAGGTTCTTATCTTGGCTATTGTGAACTGGGAAAAAAAAATAGTCATTTTAAAATCAAACCATTGCCAGATGTTCAGCCTGCTTAAAGCTTTAAAGAGATACCTTATCTCTGTGCTTTAGCGTGTTTCTGTGCTGAAGTAAGCAAGTAACCCAAAGGTAAGGATAAAAATACAAAATGAAAGGCAAAACCCCCAGATTTTTCTCCTGTCTTTGTTAAAGAGCAACAAAAAGAAACCATAAATCTCTTGAGGACTGGTAATATGCTTTGACTGTGTTTCAGACAAAGCTTCCTGTGTTTTTAATGAAATATAGTTATTTACTAAGAAAGAAGTGTTTTCTAAAAACAAATGATAAATATAGAACTATCAAGTAAAAAGAAGATTTTAAAAGTTATAGATGTATAGGCTGGAGAGATGGCTTAGCAGTTAAGATGCTTGCCTGCAAAGCCTAAGGACCCATGTTTGACTCCTCAGATTCCACATCATCCAGACACACAAGGTGATGTATGTGCAAGGTCACACATGCACACAAGGTGATACATGCATCTGGAGTTCAATTGCAGTGGCTAGAGGCCCTGACATGCCAATATTCTCTCTCTCTCTCTCTCTCTCTCTCTTTTTTTTTACTTTCACTAAAAAAGGGAGAGAGGGAAAGAGGGAGGAAGGGAGGGAGAGAGGGAGGGAAGAAGGGAGGGAGGGAGGGAGGGAGGAAGGAAGGAAGGAAGGAAGGAAGGAAGGAAGGAAGGAAGGAAAAAGGGAAGGAAGGAAAAGCCAGGTGTGGTGGCATATGCCGTTAATCCCAACACTTAGGAAACAGAGGTAGGAGGATCACCAAGAGTTCAAGGCCACCCTGAAACTACATAGTGAATTCCAGGTCAGCCTGGGCTAGAGCAAGACCCTACCTCGAAAAAAAAAAGTTATAGATATAAAATATATTTTTGGTTTGGTTAAACAAGACAGGAAATACTTTTTGGTATAAAATAATTTTAGAAGACAATTTTGTCCAAAAAGGTAAATTTTTAAAGTATAATTAAAGATCCTAGGATTGGGGCTGTGAAGATGGATCAATGGTAAAAGGTGCTTGGTTGTAAAGACTGCCAGCTCAAGTTCAATTCCAAAGCCATTCATGTAAGCCAAATGCAAAAGGTGATTCAACCATCTGGTATTCATTTGCAGTGGCAAGAGGTCCTACCATGACAACCCACATGTGTGTGTGCACAAATGAATAAATTTTTTTAATCCCAGGGTAAAATTATTGCTAAATAGTAATTCTATCAGTCAATCTTCCCCCAACAAAAAGAGGCAATGAGACCCCAGACACTCAAAGTTAACTTTTAGATGTGTGTGGTGGTTTGAAACACTCATGTGTTAGCATACTTAACCCCCAGTTGGTGGCACTGTTTGGGAAGGTTTGGAATCTTTAGGAGGTGAAGGAAATGTGTCACTAGGGGCAGGGCTTGAGGTGTTACAGCCCAGCCCTGCTGATGTGACATGAGTTAGCTGTCTGCCCCTGCTGCCAAGCTTTCTCCCGTTACAGACACTTCTCCCGGAAACTATAATCTGTAATGAACCCTTTGCTTCTATAAGTGGCTTCTGGTCTAGTATTTTGTCCCAGCAACCTGGAAGTAACTGATACAATGTGGTTTGGGGGTAAAGGCCCAGGGACATGATTATAAGCAAAAGAAAAAGACTACTTCATAGCTTTAGCACTGGGAAATAATATATTTTCCCAGGCAGGCAGATGAGTCCTGTCAAAGATATAAATATCTTCTGTTTGCTGACACCTTCTCAGATTATAATAAGGCCTACTCTGCCCAGACTGAAAGAACTCAAAAGAACTCAAAAGTTATGCCCTACAGGCCAGAAAGATGGCTCAGCTGGTAAGAGTAATTGCTACCCAAGTATGAAGACCTGAGAGGGCCTGATTCACCCTTAGTTCAATTCTCCATCACTCAAACAGCTGGCCATGGCCACACACATCTGTAATCCTAGTTCTATGGGAAGCAGAGACCAGACAATCCATTGAGCTCACTGGTCAGCTATTCTGACTAAAAAACAGCACTCTGGGTTGAGTGACACCATCTCAAAGAAACACATGGATGAGTGATACAGAAGACATCCAATGTTCTCCTATAGCCTCCACACATGATATGTATACACACATATGCATATTCCACACTACACACACATATGCAAAAAAAGTTATTCTCAGTTGGGTGTGTGGCACCTGCCTTTAATCCCAGCACTCGGGAGGCTGAGGTAGAAGAGCTGCCATGAGTTTGAGGCCAGCCAGAGCAGAGTTGAGTTCCAGGTCAGCCTTAGCTAGAATGAGACCCTGCCTCAAAAATAAAATAAAATAAAATAAAATAAAATAAAAAGTAAAACTTGTCCCTTCTGATTCTCCACAGCCTCAAGAGCATCTTGAGAACAAGGACACTTACAATTGCAAACTATTAAAAAGCCTTAAAAATGAACTTTAAGTAAGAGAAAAGAATGTTTTAACTTCTTAAATGCAAAGATAAGTTGAGAGGATCAAATTTGCTTCAGTTTACAGCTAGGCCTAAGTTTCAGTTTCCCAGAGAGGCAGTTCCTGCAATACCTCTAGACTATGACCAAAAAAAGGACTTGTCCGAGACAGCAGGCTCCCGGGCTGAGTCAGTTCCTGCAAAGTCTCTAAAACTTGTCTAAACATGTCCAAGGATGGTAAAATCTGGACTACAGCCAATCAAAGGTGTACCAATCTAACTGCTGCTTGCTTAGCCAATCACTTTAGAAGATGACCTAACCCTCCTAAAATTCCCCTAGCTGTGCTTAAAAGGGGCCTGCATGCTCCTCTCAGGGTCGCCATTTTGTATGAATGGTTGATTCCCACATGCTGGCTGATTCTGCAGAATAAACACTCTTTGCTTTTATATTCTATTTGAGTCCAAGGTCTTTCTTCAAAGACCCTTACAAAGTCTTATCTATAAATCTACTAATAGTTGCAACCTTTCTTTATGTTCTGCTTTTCTACATTATTTTTCTTCTGGCACCTTTGGGTTTTTTGTTGTTGTTGTTGTTGTTTTGTTTTATTTTGTTTTAGTTTGGTTTGGTTTGGTTTTTCGAGGTAGGGTCTCACTCTACCCCAGGCTGACCTGAAATTCACTATGTATTCTCAGGGTGGCCTGGAACTCCTGGCGATCCTCCTACCTCTGCATCCCAATTGCTGGGGTTAAAGGCATCCGCCACAACGCCCAGCTCTACTGTTGGTATAATATATGCTCAATGATTACACATACTAGGTTTCTTTTAACTGGTTCCATCTCTGGATTCCTTCTTAAAATTGTCCCCTTGTGAGCCAAGTGTGGTGGTGGATGCCTTTGATCCCACCAATTGGGAGGCAGAGGTAGGAGGATTGCCAGGAGTTCCAGGCCACCCGGAGGCCAGCAGGGAAGAGACACAATGGATGCAAAATTAGCATACAAAAAAAAAAAAAAAAAAGCTGTTGGCAAAGAGCAAAGTTGGAAACCCTTCCACTGACACCGACTCAAACTGGCTAGATCCATTGGCTCAAGTGCACAGGCATTCCAGAATGTCTGATCTGAAGGTGACCTATGGCTCACTATACTGCATGGAGTTCCTACACATTTCTCTGCTCTAGCCCACTCCCTCATCATGAGTGCCAGAGACTGGACATGAGCTGCAGTTTGCCCTGATGCTTTTCAGTCTTGCTTTGGTCCAACCTTCCCTTGCTATGCCTATACCTTCTCTTTTGGACTAGGAATGCTTACTCTGTGCTGTTATATGTTGGAAGTATTTTATTTTTAATTTAACAGGGAGTCTCAATTAATAGAGTGTCTTGCATCTCAAAAGAGACTGTGAACTTTTGAACCATATAGGGACTATTAAAGATTATGTGGACACTGGGTAGATGTTTCAATGATTAAAGGTGCTTGGGTTGCAAAGCCTATGGACCCAGGTTCAATTCCCCAGCCACCCACATAAAGCTGGAGTCTGGTGCATATTTGCAGTGGCAAGAGATACTGGCAATGAACACACATGCATATATGTACACACATATATGCAAATAAATAATATTTGTAAAGACTATGGGGAACTTTGAAGTTGGACCAAATGCATTCTGTATCATGAGGTGGCTACAAACCTACAAGGGCCAGATGTGGAATGTTGTGGGTTGAATGTAAAATGTTCTCTCTCCCACCCCTCAATGGCTTATACTGCACAGCTGGTCCCCAGCTAAAGGACCTATTCAGGAAGGTTGTGGAACCTATAGAGGGTGGAGTCTTGCTGGAGAAAGTGGATCACTTGAGGCAGGTCTTGAGGTGTTATAGTTCAGCCCCACTTCCTGTTCATCCTCTGCTTCCTGAGTGCAATGTGACAGGCTGGCTTCACACTCCTACCACCATGTCTTCCTTTCCAACAAGGGAGGCATCCTCCTGGAACTGTAAACTGAATTAAACCCTTTCCCTACCTTAATTTGTTTCTGGTCAGGCATTTGTTCACATTGAGAAAACAGCTAATACATGGCAATTGAATTCAAGTCCTCATGCTTAGAAGGCAAGTACTTTACTCACTGGGTTATGTTCCTAGCCCAACTATTTATTGATAAATGATCTGTTTCTTACATAACTATGTGTCCATGCTAAGTTCTTTGTTCCAGAATACAAAAACTTGGAAATCTTGCCAGGTGCCCACCAAACTCTGATATCTGTCAATAACATTGAGATTAAGAATCCCTATATTGAATTATTCCCCAATTCTGATTTGACTAAAATATTATTCCTAATGTCAGATGGTATGTCAGAAGAATATAATCATCAACTGAATTTTTTTAATTTTGTTTTTATTTTTGAAGCAAGTTATGCTGTTGTAGTAGTCAGCTTCAGGTTGCTGGGATTAACTTCCAAACCAGGCATAGTTTATGGGAGTAATAGGATTTATGGAAGCTTACAGATACTGGAGAAGTTCCATACTGGAGGAAGAAGCTGGCCCCCATTCACAGGTCTACAGAGAGAAAATACCACCAGCAGCACCACAAGCAAGCACAGAGACAGAGCTCAAGCACTCTGTAAACCTTAGATAGTAATTCCAGACACAACCCCAAACACACCATAGGTCTGGACCCTTGACTTTTCCAGCCAAGCAGCTAGAAATCAAAGAAGCTTTAGTAAAACTAAATCTATTGGGGACATCCATCCAAACTACCACATCTACTTAGTTCAGGCTGGCTTTGACTTACTATGTAACCAGGCCAGCCTGAATCACTTGAAAATTTTTAAACAAAATTTAAACTTCAAATTCACATATCAAAATCTTTGGACAATAAAAACAGAATATATGAATTACTTTTAAAATCTTACTTGGTGCATATGGGTCATGGCGTGGTTTGCAACTTTGCAGATCATTCAGTCTATTTTCCTTTGAATTTGGTTGACAAACACTTTTGAAAGGGTTAGAAAAGCACTTCCTGACAGGCTGAGAAAAATTTGGGGCAGCAGGACTTCCTTTTCCACACTGAAAACACCTGCCACTGTTGAAGTCATCAGGAGAGATCACACCCATGATTTCTATTTCTTTTCCACCAATCATCAGTGTTTGACCCTCTTCTATATTGTCAAGATCTTTGAATTTATATCCAATGCCTTTGAGAAAGAAAAAAATTGAACATTTTAAAATATCTTAATGATACCATCCATAGTCACCATCTCATGATGATACAAAATAAAAACTGTATTTTGAATATAGCCTTGTATGACTAACTCATTAAACAGAAATGGAAGCAGAATTTGACATTTTGATTAAGAAAACCAAGCTGGGCGTGGTGGTGCATGCCTTTAATCCCAGCACTCAGGAGGCAGAGGTAGGAGGATCGCCGTGAGTTTGAGGCCACCCTGAGACTCCATAGTAAATTCCAGGTCAGCCTGGGCTAGAGTGAGACCCTACCTGGAAAAACCAAAAAAAAAAAAAAGAAAGAAAGAAAGAAAGAAAGAAAAGAAAATCATCTACGAAGAACAAGAAATAGTGGTTAGGGATTCAGTTCAGTGGAAGAGTGTTTGCCTAGCAAATGCAAAGCCCTGGATTCAGTCCTTAGCACCAAAAATACAAAATAAAATAAAACAAGAAAAAATAACATAGCTATAAAAATGAGCTATACTTTAGAGAAAGCAAGATATTTTTAGTAATGAAAATACAGCCTATTGAACTCTGTAATAGTTTTGTTGCCAGGCATGGGGGTGCATGCCTTTAATCCCAGCACTCAGGAGGCAGATGCAGGAGGATCACCACGAGTTCAAGGCCACCCTGAGACTACAGTGAATTCCAGGTCAGCCTGAGCTATGGTGAAACCCTACCTTGAGAAACAAACAAAAAAAAAAATGTTTTTTATTTTTAAAAAGTTTTGTAATCTTCGCATTAAATAAATAGCCCAAAAAAGTAGTTTGATGGACTGAATGGGCTTTCTTTTTCCTGTGAAGAAACTAGAGCTGCACCATGGCATCTGTATTTCCATGTAGAAAGCACTGGAAATGCAACTACTATCACAACTGGATCTGTACTGTCCTGAATGAGAGACAGAAAAGCTAACAAACAGTTGTGGTTAGACATCAATGATATTCCAAATTCTACCTCCTTAATCAAAAACAGGTATATTATGGCATTGTTTGTTCAGTTGAATTACTATTAATTCAATGGATATTTATTAAGTATGGCCATGTGAATATGAATAAGTCAGGCATAGTCTGCTTAAAAATGGCATTGAAGGGATGGAGAGATGGCTTAGTAATTAAGGTGCTTGCCTGAAAAGGCAAAGAAAGAACCCAGGTTCGATTCCTCAGTACCCATGTAAGCCAGATGCACAAGGTGGCATGTGCTTCTAGAGTTCATTTGCAGTGGCTAGAGGCCCTGGTTTGCCCATTCTCTCTCTTTATGTATCTATCTACCTTCCTCTCTCTCTTTCTCTCCTCTCTAATAAATAAATAAATAAATAAATAAAATATTTATAAAATGGCACCAAGGAGAGCTCTCAGGGAGGAGACTACATCCCTTGTTAAATTAATTCGGGAGGGGAGTTACCATCGTTTATTGCTTATAATTATGGAAGTTGTCAATTAAGCAAAATTTTAATAGTAAGCCAGGCATGGTGGCGCACACCTTTAATCCCAGCACTTGGAAGGCAGAGGTAGGAGGAGCGCCATGAGTTCAAGGCCACCCTAAGACTACATAGTGAGCCTGGGCACATATTTGATTCCCTAGTTCCCACATAAAGCCAGATGCACAAAGGTACGCATGCATCTAGAGTGCATTTGCAGTGGCAGAAAGCCCTGGAGTGCCCATTCTTCCTCCCTCCCGCCTCCCCCTGCCATCTCTCTCTCCCCCTCTCTCAAATAGATAAGTAGATTTTTTAAAATAAAAAAGGAATTTTTTAAAAGCTCATTATGGGCTGGAGAAATGGCTTACCGGTTAAGGAACTTGCCTGCAAAGCCTAAGGACTCTTATTTGACTCTCCAGGTCCCATATAAACCAAGCACCAAGTGGCACAAGTATGCAAGGTCACACATGTGCACAAGATGGCACACACATCTGGAGTTGATTGCAGTGACTGGAAGCCTTGGCACACCAATTCTCTTTCACACTCGCTCTCGCTCGCTCTCTCTCTCTCTCTCATCAAAAAAAAATTTTTAAATTATTTTTTAAACTGGGCATGGTGGCACACTCCTTTAATCCCAGCACTTGGGAGGCAAAGGTAGGAGGGAGGATCGCCGTGAGTTTGAGGCCACCCTGAGACTATATAGTGAATTCCAGGTCAGCCTGAGCTAGAGTGAGACCCTACCTCAAAACAACAACAACAACAACAAAAATTTTAAAAAGCTCATTAATCAGATAGATGGAATTTTATACTCTTATGCTTACCTGATTAACTGACTCAAGCTACTAAATGCATACTTATTATGCTATTATGAGGGACAGGATTATATATGCCCTAAACTAGCTTTGGGTTTGTTTGTTCTTCCTTCCCTTCTTTCTTTCTTTATTTATTTTTTGTTTTTTTGAGATAGGGTTTCACTGTAGCCCAAGCTGACCTGGAATTCACTATGTTGTCTCAGGGTGGCCTTGAACTCATGGCGAGTGCTGGGATTAAAGGCATGCACCACCATGCTGGGCCTTCAGCATTTTTTTTTTTTTTTTTTGAGGCAAGCCCAACAGACTTGCCTTTAAAATATATATATATATTTTGTTTTTATTTATTTACTTGAGAGAGAGAGATAAAGGAGAGAGATCGGGCATACCAGGGCTTCTAGCCACTACAAACGAACTCCAGATGCAGGCACCACCATGTGTATCTGGTTTATTACAAGAACACTGGGGAATCAAACCTAGGTCCTTAGGTTTCACAGGCAAACGCCTTAACTGCTAAGCCATCTCTTCAGCCCTAGCTTTTTTTTTTTTTTTTAATGCAAGAAAATGAGAGCAAGAGAGAACTGGCATGTCAGGGCCTCCAGCCACTGTAATCCAACTCCAGACACATGTGCTACCTTGTGCACATGTGTGACTTTGCATGCTTGCACCACCTTGTGCATCTGGCTTACGTGGGACCTGGAGAGTAGATCATGAGTCCTTATGCTTCGCAGGCAAGTGCCTTAACTGCTAAGCCATCTCTCTCCAGCCCAGGTTTTGGCATTTTTTAACACAGCATCTCACAATGAAGCTGAGGCTGGACTTGAATTTATAATCCTCTTGCATCAACCTCCTAAATGCTGGAATTACAAGTGTGTGCCATCACACAAGCTCTACAAGGTATTCTTAAGTTTCTGAAAATTAATAATAAACTGGCATATTTTAGAAAATATAATCTTTTTCATGTAGTTGAATATGCCACAATTTATGTTATTAAAACTCATCTTTGCTGGTATGGTAGCATATGACTTTAGGGCCAGCACTTGGGAGGCTGAGGTAGGAGGATCGCCATTCAAGACATTCAAGACCCTGCCTCAAAAAAAAGAAAAAAAAAAAGAAAGAAAAGAGAGCAACAACAAAACCTCATCTTACATTTATAATCTTACCAATTTATAACATATACATATTATTAAATTATTTATCATAAAGTATATTTTAACTTTAATATTTTGACATAGGAAGGCTTTACTGATCCCTACTCCAAATATTACTGCTTCCTAATTATCAATTACATTGCTTTCTCCTTACTAATTTCATAAACTGTATGTTTTTTAATTTATTTATTTGAGAGACAGAACGGGAGCACCAGGGCCTCCAAGCCACTGCAAACAAACTCCAGATGTATGTGCCACCTCGTGCATCCAGCTTATGTAGGTACTGGGGAATTGAACCTGGGTCCTTAGGCTTTGCAGGCAAGCATCTTAATTGCTAAGCCATTTTGCCAGCTCATAAACTATATTATTTTTAATCTTTACCCCTAACATAGTAGGCAACATATAACAGTTACAAAAAATTATAAACTATTTTTAAGTAGAACAGATTTC
Organism: Dipus sagitta; assembly: GCA_036346955.1. Taxonomy (NCBI): domain Eukaryota; kingdom Metazoa; phylum Chordata; class Mammalia; order Rodentia; family Dipodidae; genus Dipus; species Dipus sagitta. The sequence continues at coordinate 161,498,124 of CM070771.1, forward strand.
ATAAATGGCCCAGCTCAAAACTGAACAATAACATACAATGCAAAAAGATATTACAGTATTAACCTTTCTGAATTTGTAGACTACCTTATATTATAGTACAAGTTATGCTGGCAACATTTTATAATAGAAATAATGGTAAACTGTATGCCAGGCTTAATCCTTATGCTCTTGTTCTGTTTTTCTTTTTTTTTTTTTTTAATATTTTTTGTTTGTTTATTTATTTATTTGAGAGTGACAGAGAGAGAGGGAAAGAGGCAGACAGAGAGGGAATGGGCACGCCAGGGCTTCCAGCCACTGCAAACGAACTGCAGACGCGTGCGTCCCCTTGTGAATCTGGCTAACGTGGGTCCTGGGGAATCGAGCCTTGAACTGGGGTCCTTAGGCTTCACAGGCAAGCGCTTAACCGCTAAGCCATCTCTCCAGTCCTTGTTCTGTTTTTCAAAATTTTGAATAGTACTAAAACTGGGTACAATTCAACTTCTAAAAATAGCACCTCTTAAAATTTTTTAAATAAATTTATTTTATTTTTATTTATGTATTTATTTGAGAGAGAGAGAAAAAAAAAAGGCAGATGGCAGATAGAGAATGGGTGCACCAAGGCCTCTAGCCACTGTAAATGTGCATTGGCTTACATGGGTCCTGGGGAATTAAACCCAGGTTCTTTGGCTTTGCAGGCAAGCACCTTAACTGCTAAGCCATCTTTCCAGCCCAAACTTTAATTACTTGGCATTTGGGAAGGAAAAGACACCAAGACAAACTACTTAATCTCAGAAGAATGTCAAAGTCACTGAATAGAACTGGCTGACCACTTGTGAGAAAATGAAACCATAGTACAGGAGCTGTGCCAATGACCTCACATAGGTCATAAGATTGTCACACTCACTATTATGAAATAACTTCATGAATAACATGCAGTTGAAGCATAAGAATCAATTAAAGAACATCCTAATCTATTTCTTTATAAAGCCCAATTCATATTTCAATTGTACATTCAAAGATATATACTAATTTTAGACCAAATCATAAACAATCAGTATTACTACAATACCTCTTCCGATGTCTTTGCCTTCCAAATCTTTTAATGTAAATGATCTTCCTTTTACAATAAGAATAGCATCACCTTCCCACTTTTTATGTTTTTTCTTTGAAGCTTTACACCAAACAACACTAAAATACTTAAGTAGGCTACCAGGTTCCTCTTCTTGTGCCTTGGACTCTGTTATTTCTTTAGAGAATGAATGAACTGGAATAAAAAATAATTAAATAAAAACCTCATTACTAAATATGACTATAATATCTAAATAACAAGGTCATTCAAACAAAATCAATAGCTAGAAGAAGAATATTATTAAGGAGAAATATAAAAACATAAAATCATGTTCATTAGCGTTTTAGAAACTGATAAAGCCAAATGCTAGGTGCTAACATTACCATAAGCACAATGAATGAAAATGTCTTTTTATCCACATGTCATATAAACTCAGTTCAAGTGGGCTAACATAATCATTCTGAATATTTTTAAACCCTAGAAACTGAGGCTATTATTTCAATGTCTAGAACATGGATATATCTAAAATTATGTTTTATTGGGCTGGAGAGATGGCTTAGTGTTTATGGCACTTGGCTGCAAAGCCAAAGAACCCAGGTTTTATTCTCTGCACATGGTGGCATATGAGTATGGAGTTCGTTTGCAGCAGCTGAGGGGCTTGGCACACCCATTCTCTATCTGCCATTTCCTCCTCCTCCTCTCTCTCTCAGTTAAATTTTTAAAAAATATGTTTGATTGACTGATTTAGTTAACAGTGACATATTGATTACAAAGATTGCAGAGATTTCTAAAATATAAAAAATCTTTTTTACTTTCTTTTTTACTTTACTTTTTTCATTATGCATTCGTTGTACATGGTTCACTTATGTCTAGTTGACAAAAAAAGACATATTACATTGTACAATCTAAACTTTGTATCTTATCCAACATATCCCCCCATCTCCCAACCCCTCCCATTTCCTGGTGGTCACCATTCTTTGCTTCTAGCTCAACATTTTTAGGTGCCATATATAAGTGAAATCATTCAGCAACTGTTCGTCTGTTTGGCCTATTTCACTTTACATAATGCCTCCAGGTTCACCCATGCTGCCACAAATGAGAAGATTTTGTTTCACTCTGAAGAAAATTTTAATGTATATAAAATACATGTTACTTACACAATCATCTGTTGATACACACATAAATTGGTTCTATCTTTTTGTTTTGTTTTGGTTTAGACAGGGTTGCACATTGCCTAAGCTAGCCTTGAACTTGCTATGAAGCCAAGGCTGGCCTGTAAATCATCACCTCTGCCTCTACCTCTAAAGTGCTAGGATAACAGGCATATGCTACCACATCTGGCTCCCTATTTTGGTCATTGTAAATAATGCTGAAATAAACATGAAAATGCAGATATTTCTTCAACATACTGATTTCATTTTTGTTTTTTGTTGTTTTTTGTGGTACTGGAGATTAAATCTAGGGTCTTAAATCCTCTATCACTGAATTACATGCCAAGTCCTCTTTTCCATTTTATTTCTTAATTTTTAATTTTTATTTAAATATTTTATTCATTAGAGCAAGGGAAAGAATGGGCATGCCAGGGCCTCTAGCCACTGCAAACAAACTCCAGATGCAGGTGCCGCCATGTGCATCTGGCTTATGTAGGGTCTTGAGAATTGAACCTGGGTCCTTAGGTTTTGCAGGCAAGGAAAGCACTTTAACAGCTAAGCCATCTTGCCCACCCAATTATTTTTATTTTTACTTTATCTCACTAAATTGTGAAGTCTAGCTTTGAACTCACACTGTAGCCCAGGTAGGCCTTGAACTTGTCCATCTTCTTGCCTCAGCCTGCCAAGTAGCTGGGGTTATAAGCCTGCACCATAGGCCTAGCACTGATTTCACTTCCCTGGATACCTATCCAGAAGTAAGAGTGCTAGAAACAACAAAGTACAAAAGAGACTGAGTCAAAATACTTGTATTCTAATTAGAAAGTAATCATAGTGACCACTGATTCTGAGAATTTAATAGTAAATTATTTTTTTACAAAAGCCTGTGCTTTTCTCAGAAATTTCTAGTCGGGCGTGATGGCACATGCCTTTAATCCCAGCACTCAGGAGACAGATCGCTGTGAGTTCAAGGCCACCCTGAGATTACATAGCGAATTTCAGGTCAACCTGGACTAGAGTGACACCCTACCTCGAAAAAAAAAAAAAAAAAAATATATATATATATATATATATATATATATATATATACACATATATATTCCAAATAATTATATTTTAAGTGTTTTGAAGCAAAAGCCATTGTACATATATTACTTCAAAGTACACGTGACCCTACAGATAGCATCTCTATTTCACCTTGGCTCCTCTCTTCACCTTGGTATTTACAGCATTTACAGATCAGACATAAAATACTAATACCCAATGAGAAACACAGCCCATCTTCATAGTAAGTCCTGACTTCATTTTGCCCGAAGTTGTACATTAGATTTTCAAGGACTACATAAAAGTCTAACTGAAGACAGAAAAATCTCGGTGTCTGAAAGGTATTTCACTATGACTTTTATCTCATAAACATTGGACCTAATGATGCTATCAAAACAATAAAATATCAGGCTGGAGAGATGGCTTAGAGATTAAGGTGCTTGCCCGTGAAGTGTAAGGACCCATGTTCCACTCCCCAGATCCCACGTAAGCCAGATGCAGCAGGTGATGCATGTGCAAGGTCACACATGTGCTCAAGGTAGCACACATGTCTGGAATTCTATTACCGTAGATGGAGGCCCTGGCTTGCCAATTCTCCAACCACCACCCCCCCCGGCTGCATAAAAAAGGCAAGTCTACAGATGCACAAGGGGGTGCATGCGTCTGGAGTTCATTTGCAGTGGCCGGAGGCCCTGGCGCACCCATTCTCTTTCTACCTATCTATCTGCCTTTCTCTCTCTGTCTGTCACTCTCAAATAAATAAATAAAAATGAACAAAAAAATATTAAAAAGGCAAGTCTATTGAGCTTACCTCAAAAAAGAAAACAATAAAATATCAATACGTAATAATGATAATTTTTACCTTCTAAAATGTACCACTTGCTGGCATGGTGACTCATGCCTTTAATCTCAGACTCAGGAGGCAAAAGTAGGAGGATCATCTTACCCTGGTCTAAACCAAAAAAGAAAAACAAAAACAAAAATGTACCACTTACTTAAATGGGAAATATCTTGATACAAAGAATGAGAGAAGGATGCCAGTCATGGTGGTGCACACTTTAATCCCAGCACTTGGGAGGCTGAGGTAAGAGGGTTGCCATGAGTTCGACGCCAGCCAGAGGGTACATAGTGAATTACAGGTCAGCCTAGGCTAGAGTGAGACCCTACCTCGAGAAAAAGAAAAAAAAGAATGGGAGAGGGATGACCACTTCCCTCAACATTGTCCTAATAATCATGGCCACTGCAGTAAGACAAGGAAACTTTAAAAGTAAAAGATCTTAGCTACAAATGTTTGGACTTATATGTGAGTTGGAATAAAATTCAATAGCAGAGGCCAGGAAACTAGAAAAGGGATATAAGGGGGGGGGGGGTACTTATGAGGATGGTATTGTATACATGTAAGTAGAAGAACAGATTACTGTGGGTGGAAAGGCCTAAGTGAGGTCAGGGGGAAAGATTGAATAAAGGAAAGGTGGGGGAAGGGTTAATCAAAATCTAAGAAGGTATGAATAAGTCATATGGACAATGGTGCAACCAGAAACCATAGATTGTTACTAAAAAGTTTTCAGTGTCAGGGATAGGATACCTTCCAGTGAGTTGTTGGCCAGGGAGCCCTCTAAAACATTACAAGCCATTGCCGAGGCTCCTGGTTTCCCACCAGGAATAGATGGTAAAACCCTATTGCTGAAGAGTCCACATGCTTGGCCTGCAAGGTCAGTGAGAAATCCTGCTGGAGCTGAGCTAAAAACCTACTCTGTGTAGACCAGCTGATGAAAAGCTGGAAAAAAAAAAAAAAAAAAAAAAAAAAAAAACTACACCTGCATGCTGCTCCATGGGAGAGAGTGAATTCACCAATGCAGATAAACTACAGTGGACACTGCAAGCCGTAAGTCGGGCCAGCCAGGCCAAATGAGCCAATGGGTGCAATAGTGGCATGTCTGTTATGGGGGAAAACAACTGCTCTCTAATTGGACTGAAGGCCTACTCCAAGGGAAGGAATACATGCCTGATATTAAAAAACCTATGATGGGGGAGGTCATGAGTCCTAGGGGTGTGACATCTGGTGTTTGCCTAAATGTACATATTATGCTAACCAAGCTGCCCAGTAAGCACTTCTCATAATGTCCAAACTCATACATTAATGCTACTCTCACTTTTGGTTAGAGAAGCTTCTCTTTTCAGATGGCAGGGACCTTGGGATGACTCAGAAGGCACTGTATTGCTGAGAAAAATTGACAGAGGACTGTTCAGCACTGAAGAAAACATCTCTATCACACCTTCCAAGGCTCAGGGTCCATTGCGGAAGAGGTAGCAGAAAGAATGTAAGAGCCAAAGAAAGGGTAGGACTCCTTAAAAATGCACACTTCCAGACACAAAATGGCCTGAATACCCATGACTTCACAATGCCTGACACTACCTACACAAGACCATCATAATAGGAGGAAAAGATGATGACATCAAAACTAAAAGAGAAAGCCGGGCATGGTGGCACACACCTTTAATCCTAGCACTCAGATGGCAGAGTTATAAGGATTGCTGTGAGTTCTAGGCCACCCCGAGACTACATAGTGGATTCCAAGTCAGCCTGAGCTAGAGTGAGACCCTACCTCAATAAACCAAAAAAAAATTAATTAATTAAATTAAATAATGAAATAAAAGACAGACTGATTGAGAGGAGGAAGAGATACGATGGGGAGTGGAGTTATGAAGAGGAATAGGGGGAGGGGAATTGCTATGGTTTATTGTCTATAATTATGGAAGTTGTCAATAAAAAATTAATTTTAAAAAAAGTAAAAGATCAGAAAGGAAAAAATAAAACTGTACCTATCAGTTGGGCGTGGTGGCGCACACCTTTAATCCCAGCAGTCAGGAGGCAGAAATAGGAGGATTGCTGTGAGTTCGAGGCCACCCTGAAACTACATAGTGAATTCCAGGTCAGCCTGTACTAGAGTGAAACCCTACATCGAAAAACCAAAAAAAAAAAAAAAAAAAAAAAAAAAAAAAGCAACTGTACTTATCTACATATGACATTAATGCTTCTATAGAAATTACCTAGCATTCTAAAACTAATGACTAGATCTAATAAAATAGATTTAGCTGGGTCACAGAACATAAGGATCATAGCAAAAATCAATTATATTCAATGATTCAATCATCATAAACAATGAGAAAATAACTTTTTTTCCTAGCACTAGGGATAGGACAGACTGTAGGGCCTCTAGTATCCTAGGCAAACATTCTACCACTCAGCTATACTCTTTACCTTTTTTCTACTTTTTTTTGGAGGGGGGGTAGGTCTCACTCTAGCCCAGGATGACCTGGAACTCACTCTGTAGTCCCAGGCTGGCCTTGAACTCACAGCAATCCTCCTACTTCTGCCTCCTGAGTGCTGGGATTAAAGGCATGTGCCACCACACTGGGCTTTTTTTTTTTCTTTTCACTTTAAAAAAAAATTTTTTTTGTTGTTATTTTTATTTATTTATTTGAGAGTGACAGACAGAGAGAAAGAGGCAGATAGAGAGAGGGAGAATGGGCACGCCAAGGCCTCCAGCCACTGCAAACGAACTCCAGACACATACGCCCCCTTGTGCATCTGGCTAACATGGGTCCTGGGGAGTCGAGCCTTGAACCGGGGTCCTTAGGCTTCACAGGCAAGTGCTTAACTGCTAAGCCATCTCTCCAGCCCTTTTCTTTTCACTTTTGAGATTGTGTCTCAATAAGTTACAGAGGCTGGCCTGGAACTGACTCTATGTCAGCCTTGAATTTATAAACCTCCTGCACAGCCTACTGAGCATCTGAGGTTACAGGTCTGTACCACTAGGCCTAGCAGAAAATGAAAATTGTTAAATTTCATTCATAGTAGCTCCAAAAAATTACACACAAATCCAGACATGATGGCACACACATCTGTCCCTAGCATTCAGAAGGCCAGTCCTGGGTAGACTGGACTACATAGTGAAATAAAACCTTGTCTATAACTAATTGGAATGAAGGGATTCAGTAGACGGGAGATACAGCAGGGGGGGGGGAGGCAGAGTAGTGGGAAGGAATTATGATCATGGTACATTGTCTAGATGTACAGAGACTGTCAATAAAAAGTTTTCTTTTAGCCAGGCGTGGTGGCGCATGCCTTTAATCCCAGCACTTGGGAGGCAGATGTAGGAGGATCACTGAGAGTTTGAGGCCACCCTGAGACTACATAGTGAATTCCAGGTCAGCCTGAACTAGAGACCCTACCTTGAAAAACCAAGAAAAAAAAAGTTTTCTTTTTAAAAAATCCTTGTCTATTAAAAAAATAGTCAGGCATGTCATTGCAAGCCTATAATCCCAGCACTCAAGAGACTAATGCTGAATGATAGCAAGTTCCAGACGGGCTTGGGTTACATAGTAAAACATTGTCTCAAAATACACACCCCCAATGTGATACTACTTTACATCCATTAGAATAGCTATAGGCAAAGTGTTAAAAAAAATCAACAAGTATGGTGAGATGATAGAGAAAGTGAAACCATGCTCCTAGGAATGTAAAACGGCATGACCACTTTGAAAAGCAGAGGGCAGTTGCTAAAACGGTCAGTTATACCATTTTATAGTATGACACATGAATTCAATTCTTAGGAATATATACAAGAAAATGTAAACATATATCCATTCAGAAGCTTGTACACAAACATTTATTGCACAAATCTTCCTAACAGTACAAAGGTAAAAACAACCCAAGTATCCAACTGACAAATAGGTGGCATTTGCTATATCCACAAAACAGAGTATTATTCATCCATAGAGTCATAATGTACTGATAAAAGCTCAAACATAAAGAACCTTGAAAACATTAAGGTAAGTGAAAGCAATCACTCACATATGATCCTACTTGTATAAACAGACAAATCTGCAGAGATAGATTACTGCTTAAAGACAGGGGGTAGAGATGGGGATAGGGGGTAGAATGGTTGGCTTAAAATATAAGGTTTACTGAAACATAAAAATTGGCTGTGGTGGTAGTTGTACATTAACTGTTACTATAGAAAAGTGAACTGTACACTTTGGATGGATAAGTTGTATAGTATATGAATGGTGATCACAATGAAGTTGTTTAAACACACACAGTGAGACACCACCATGTAGCATTAAACATATTTTTAAAAGCTTGGCTATACGAAGTGTTGAAAAACATGTAGGGCAATTGGAAATTTCATACTCTGCAGGAAGGAATATAAAACAATACTTCGGGGGGCTGGAGAAGTGGCTTAGCAGTTAAGGTGCCTGCCTGTGAAGCCTAAGGACCCAGGTTTGACTCTCCAGAACCCATGTAAGCCAGATGCACAATGTGGCACATGTGTCTGGAATTCGTTTGAATGGCTAGAGGCCCTGGCACACCCATTCTCTTTCTCTTTTTCTCTCTCTAATAAATTAAAATAAAATATATTAAAAAAAATACTTCAGAAAGGTTTGGCAGATCATCTGTAAAAACTTCACATATACTTACTATCATCAGCCATTCAACTTCTAGGTGGAGATGGAACAGATAAAAGGGAAGATGACTTAGGGTCACACAAAAAAATACTTGTTGGGCCTGGAGAGGTTGCTAAGTGGTTAAGGCACTTGCCTGCAAAACCTAATGACCCAAGTTCAATTCCCCAGTGCCCATGTAAAGCCAGATGCACAAAGTGGCACATGTATTTGGAGTTTACTTGCAGCAGCTAGAGGCCCTGACATGCCCACTCTTGCCCTCCCTCTCTTTTCTCTCTGCTTACAAATAAATATTTTTTAAATTACATTTAAAAAATACTTGTAGATCTTCACACCAGGTGAAAGTCAATCATTCAAAAGTTTAGGAAGCTGTTGCTATTATTAAAATTCAGACAATTCATTTCTTGTTTAAAAATATTATTTATTTACTTGAGAGAGAGGAGAGAGTGAGACTGAGCATGGATGCACCAGGATCTCTTGCCACTGCAAACAAACTCCAGATACATGGCAGCATGTTGTGCATCTGGCTTTATGTGAGTTCTAGGGAACTGACCTGGGGAGAGCAGGCTTTACAAGCAAGCACCGTTAACCACTGAGAAATCTCTCCAGCCCCCAATTCATTTCTTTATCATTGGCACTAGTGGATTTATAAGGCAAATCATGACTACCTTCAACCAACAAATTACAGTGGTATTTTTGTAAGAAAACATGATTTATATTCAGCTTGAGTTTACTCTGTTTAGCATGTGTAACCCAACATACACTTATCAATCAGTTCCTAAAAGGCTTTAGCCTGTTGAGACTGAATAAGAATAGGGGAGGCACAAGACACAAGCACACTCCCAGTTTCCTGATCTTCTTTAAATAATGAAACTATGGAGAAAAGAATTTTCAGACACTGCTTTGTATACACAAATAAAAATGCATACTTTTTACTCTCTTCATTTCATATGTTATTATGAATATATTGCTCTATAATGTTTGATTAGAATGAAGCATCAATTGGTTTAATAGGTTCACTTATTTTGGTTGCATCACAATGTTTGTACATATTTGATGATCTGCTCAAAACAAAGTCCTAGAAATGAAACCACTGCCCAGGAACTTGTTAAGAGAGCAAAATGCTATATTTCTCTATATTTCTTTATACCTAGCCTAGAGAAATATAGAAGTTAGGAGGCTCTGTTGATGGCAGACAAACAGGAGGCTCTGCTAATAGCAGGTAAACAAGAGGCTATGCTGGAATGAACAGCATTTCCTGGGGCCTGCGTTGTTCAGCAAAGTCCTTCAGATAAGCAGGACTCCTGGTCACAGGCCTACAACCCAGGTGGCACTTCCTGTAACTGACCAACAGATCTGTTTACAAGTTTCCTTTTTTTAACTTTTATGGCTGTAACTTTCACATGTAAATTGTGATTTAGGGTTTAACTCCCGTCCTGGTTTTTTGTTTTTTTTTTTTTCTCCTAACATCATGTGGTTATTTCCAATAAAAGCTGACACTCTGAACAGTTCACGGCTGCCACCCTGAGATTCCCTCTGGGGCAGACCTGATACACCAGACCTTCCTTTTTCTTTTCTTTTTTACCCAACAAAACTTTGCCTCACATTCCGTGAGTTGATGGTCTTACTTGTACGACACTGGACCCCATAACAAACTCAGTATGCAACCAAACAGACTGGGATCTACTTACAGTAGAGCAAACCAGCCTCAATCTCATGAAGCTCATGACTCAGCCTCTAGAGTGCTGGGATTACAGGTATGTATCACCTTGCCCAAGAGGTCTTCTCTATCCCTCAAAGCCACACTTACTTCATGTTGTTATTTATTTATGAGACAGAGAGAATGGGCACTCCAGGGCCTCTAGCCACTGCAATCAAACTCCAGAATGTGTGCTACCTTGTGCTCATGCATCACCCTACGTATCTGGTTTATGTGGGTTCTAGGGAGTTAAAGCTGGGTCCTTAGGATTTGCAGGTCAGCACCTTAACAGCTAAACCATCTCCTTAGCTCTGTGTTGATTTACTTTTAATGTAAATGATGATTGTATATTCTTTCCTTGAAATCCATTACTACCATCTTGAAGGATGCATGCTACTTTACCATAATTTAGGGCCTTTTTATTTGTTGTGATAATCTTCAGGGTCAACTTGACTGGAGTTAGAATCACCACAGAGATAAACCTCTGGGTATATCACAACATAGTGTTTCCAAAAAGGTTGGACTGAGCAGGGAAGATCCACCCTGCATGTGAGTGGAACCATTCCATGGGCTGGGTCCAAGACCGAGTAGAAAGAAGAAAGTAGAGCAACAGCATTCATTGCGCTATGCATTTTCTCCTGGTAGCAGACATGCTGTGACAAACTACCTAATGACTTTCTTGACATCATGAGCTACAGAAACCCTTCCTTCCTTAAGTTCCTTTTGTCAAGTATTTTGTCACAGCAACAAGTAACTAGCCGGGTGTGGTGGCACATACCTTTAATCCCAGAACTCTGGAGGCAGAGGTAGGAGGATCACAATGAATTCAAGGCTACCCTAACACTACAGAGTGAATTCAAGGTCAGCCTATACTAGAACAAAACCCTACTTTGAAAAACCAAAAAAAAAACAAAAAAGGGTTGGAGAGATGGCATAGCGGTTAAGCGCTTGCCTGTGAAGCCTAAGGACCCCAGTTCGAGGCTGGATTCCCCAGGACCCACGTTAGCCAGAGGCACAAGGGGGTGCATGCATCTGGAGTTCATTTGCAGTGACTGGAGGCCCTGGCATGCCCATTCTCTCTCTCTGCCTCTTTCTCTGTTGTTCTCAAATAAATAAATGAAAATAAACAAAAAAAATTTTTTAAGTAACTAATATACTTATCTTCTTCCAAAATGCCTGTTATACAATCACTCTAATATATAAGTTAAAATTTCTTTAACCAAATTAGATCAAGGTGCCTTATTATCTCAGCATTATCTAAACAAATTCATTACCTAACAAATTATTTCATGTCTATCTTCAATGCAAAGCTGTAAAATCCAGATAGGAGTCTGCTTTGATTTTACATATGAACTTTTCCCAAATAATAGGTACTCGTCCTTCTGATACTGGGTGTTAGGTCAGGACAAAATGGAGTTACAGGGCTGGAGGATGGCTTAGTGGTTAAGGCATTTGCCTGCAAAGCCAAAGGACCAAGGTTCGTTTCCCCAGGACCCATGTTAGCCAGATGCACAAGGGGCCACGTGCATCTGGAGTTCGTCTGTAGTGGCTGGAGGCACTGGCATGCCCATTCTCTCTCTCTCTCTCTCTCTCTCTCTCTCTCTCCCTCTTTCTCTCTCTCTCAAATAAATAAAAATAAAATATTTTTTTTAAAAAAATAGAGTTATAGCAGGAGGGCAACAGAGATAAGGAAGTGAGCCATCCACATTCCTCAAGAAATTGCCCAGCCATTATCCCTCCCCTGCCTAACAAGGCTCCAGGTCTAAATTTACTGCCCCCTTATCTCTCACCAGGTCACTTCTGGTCTCACCCTATGGCTAATGTAAAGAACAAAGAAATTCCTTCCCTTCCTCACCTTCCCCCAACTGAAGAGCTCTATAAAGCCCACTATCTATAACCCCAAGCTGACTACTCTGCTCGAGTCAGTCCGGGCAGCTCATATTCCCCCCCCCCCCCCCGAATAAAAACTTCCATCTTTGCCTCAGAGTGGTCTCCATGGTCTTGGTCACTCCTGAGCCTTACACTGGGTACATATGACTTCATGTTTTAGACAACATAATTTAGACAGAATGATTTCAGACTTCTGGGTAAGATGGTGGCATAGTAGCCATGCCAAAGCAGTCTAGGGAGGGAAATAAGCAGAAAAACAGCAAAATGCACCCTTCTAATGAAAAGTGAAGGTCCTGTATAAGTTATTATCAAACACAGCAGAGAAGGAGAGACTCAGATCTTCTAGAAAGGAGGAAACAAGCTAGATCCTGCTAAGGTACCAGTGGCCCCAGGCCATGCACCTGCCTGCCCTGCCAGTGCAGACAGAAAAATCACATCACATACAAAGGCAAGACCTTCAGAATAACAGCAGATTATTCAACATAAACTTTAAAAGCAAGAAGGCCATGGAATGATGCATTCCAAGATCTGAAAGATAACAACTGTCAGCCAAGATTACTTTATCCAGCAACATTATCCATCCAAATTAATGGAGAAATAAGAATATCACACAACAAAAACAGGCTAAAGGAATATATGAACACTAAACCAGCAATTACAGAAAATACTTGAAAAGATCCTCCATGCTGAAGAGGAAGAAAAGCACACAAATAAGGAAACAGGAAAAAATAAGCCATATTCCAGTAAGAGTTAATACAAGAAAGTAAAGGAAAAACCACAAGAAACAAAACAAGGAGAGAAAGATTAAGTACACACCTTTCAATAATAACTCTTACTATCAACGGCCTCAATGCCCCAACCAAAAGACACAGGTTTGCAGACTGAGTTAAAAAGCAGGATCCTTCTATTTGTTGCCTCCAAGAAACTCACCTTTCCATAAAAGTCATACATTATCTTAGGGTGAAAGGATGGAAAACGGTATTTCAAGCAATGGGCCTAGAAAATAAGCAGGTGTCACTATCCTAATATTGGACAGGGTAGACTTCAAAACAATTAGGAAAGATAAAGAAGGTCACTTTATATTAATTAAAGGAACAATCCCACAGGATGACATTACAATTCTAAACATATATGCACCTAACATGGGGGTTCCCAATTTCATCAAACAAACACTATTAGAATTAAGAGCACAGATAACACCAAACACAGTTTGACAGGTCATCCTGGCACAAAATAAACACAGAAGTATCTAGATTAAATGAGATCATAGAACAAATGGGCCTAACAGATATCTACAGAACATTTCACTGAAATGTTGCAGAATACACATTCTTTTCAGCAGCACATGGAACATTCTCTAAAATAGACCATAAATTAGGACACAAAGCAAACCTTAACAAATACAGGAAAATTGAAATAACTCCTTGTACTCTATCTGATCACAATGGGATTAAACTACAAATCAATAGCAAGAAAAGCTATAGAGCATATATAAAATCATGGCAACTAAACCACACACTATTAAATGATGAATAGGTCATTGAAGAAATCAAGAAGGAAATCAAAAAATTCACAGAATAAGAATACAACATACCAAAACCTTTGAGACACAATTAAAGCAGTCCTAAGGGAGAAATTGATAGCTTTAAGTGCCTATATTAAGAAATGAGAAAGATTGTAAGTAAACAACTTAATGCTTCACCTTAAGGTCTTGGAAAAAGAAGAACAGGGCAGGGCTAGAGAGATGGCATAGTGGTAAAGGCATTTGCCTATGAAGCCAAAGGACACAGGTTTGATTCCCCAGGCACCACATAAGCCATATGCACAAGGTAGAGCATGTGTCTGGAGTTTGTTTACAGCAACTGAAAGCCCTGGTGCACCCATTCTCTCTCTCTCTCAAATAAATAAATAAGAGAGAAGAACAAGGCAAACCAATAATCAGTAGATGGGAATAAATGATAAAGATTAGGGCAGAAATTAATGAAATAGAAACAAAAATACAAGGAATCAATGAAGCAAAGAGTTGTTTCTTTGAAAGGATAAATAAGATTGATAAATCTTTAGCAAATCTGGCAAAAAAAAAAAAAAACAGAGAGAATATACACAAGGTACCATTACAACAGATATCAATGAAATTCAGAAAATCATGAGGTCATACTTTAAGAACACATACTCCACTAAGTTTGAAAAAATCTCAAAATGAATGATTTCCTAGACTTATATGACCTACTAAAATTAAATCAAGATAAGATAAATTATTTAAACAGACCTATAACAAGCACAGAGATCAAAACAGTTATTTAAGCTGGGCGTGGTGGCGCACGCCTTTAATCCCAGCACTCGGGAGGCAGAGGTAGGAGGATCGCCGTGAGTTCGAGGCCACCCTGAGACTCCATGGTGAATTCCAGGTCAGCCTGGGCTAGAGTGAGACCCTACCTTGAAAAACCAAAAAAAAAAAAAAATGAAAAACCAAAAAAAAAAAAAAAAAAAAAAAAAAAAATCTCCCAACTAAAAAAAAAATCTAGCCCCAGATGGATTCACAGGTGAAACTATCAGACCTTCGTGGAATAACTAGCACCACTACTTCTCAAACTTTTCCATAAAATAGAAAAGGAAGGAATTCTACTAAACTCCTATGAAACCAGCATCACCCTGATCAAAATCAGATAAAGACAGAGCAAAAAAAAGAAAATTAGAGGCCAATCTCACTCATAAACATAGATGCAAAAATTCTCAACAAAATACTGGCAAACAAAACACAAGAATATATCAAAAAGATCATTCCCCCAATCAAGTAGGCTTTATCCCAGAGATAAAGGGATGGTTCAACATATGCAAATCAATAAATGTAATACACCATATACATGGAATAAAGGATAAAAATCACATGATCATTTCAATAGATGCAGAACAGGCATTTTACAAAATCCAACATCCTTTCATGGTGAATGTCCTACAGAAACTGGGAATAGAAGGAACATATCACAATATAATAAAGGTTATTTATGACAAACCAACAGCCAACATAATACTAAATAGGGAAAAACTTGAAGCTTTTCCATGAAAATCACGAACAAGGCAAGGGTGTCCACTATCCCCACTTTTATTTAATATAGTACTGGAAATCTTAGCAATAGCAATAAGGCAAGAGACACACATAAAAGGGATACAAATTGGAAAGGAAGAGATCAAATTATCATTATTTGCAGATGATATGATTCTGTACATAAAAAATCCTAAAGATTCTACCAGGGCTGGAGGGATGGCTTAGTGGTACTGAAAACCTGTGACAGGGGAGGTCATGAGCCCTAGGAGTGTAATGCATCCTGGTATCTAGTTAAATGTATATATTATGCTCACTAAACTGCCCAGTAAGCATTTCTCTTAATTTTCATACTCATATAGTAATGTTACTCTCACTTTGGGGTTAGAGAAGCTTCTCTTTTCAGATGGTGACCACTGGGATGACTCAAAAGGCACCATAGTACTAAGAAGTGACAGAGGAGTGCTCAGCACTGAAACATCTCTATCACACCTTCCAAGGCTCAGGGTCCATTTTGCTGAAGAGGTGGCAGGAAAGAGTGTGTCAAAGGAAGGGTAGGACTCCTTATAATGCACTCTTCCAGACATGAAATGGCCTGGATATCCATGACCTCACAGTGCGTGGTACTACCTACACAAGACCATCATAATAGGAGAAAAAGATGATGACATCAAAATAAAAGACTGACTGAGAGGGGAAGGGAATTTGATGGAGAGTGGAGTTGCAAAGGGGAAAATGAGGGGTGGAGGGAATTATCATGGTTTATTGTCTGTAATTATGGAAGTTGTCAAGAATAAAAAAAATTTTTAAACATACAATGATCTAAAATTACTTTTCTTTTTTTTCATTTTTTTGAGTTAGGGTCTGGCTCTAGCCTATGCTGACCTGGAATTTACCACATAGTCTCAGGGCTCAATGATCCTCAATGATCCTCCTACCTCTGGCTCTTAAGTGCTGGGATTAAAGGCATGAACTACCACACCTGGCCTCAAAATTACTTTTCACTGAAAAGGTATATCTAGAAAAATAACTAATTTCCATTACTGTCCACTTCTATTTTATTTTAAAGACTTATTACATTCAGATCGACTATTTTCCAAATAAACTTCATAAGCAAGATTTGATCACTTTCTTATGTGTGTATCTTACTAATTATAGCAGTTATCAAAGTGAGCTCTTTTATAATCATATTCTCTTTGTTTTTGTTTTTATTTTGGAAATAAGATCATGTTATATAGCCCAGAGTGACCTGGAAATCATGCAATTTCTAACAAATCTAATTTAGCTAAATTAGTTGTTGCACACCTAAACTTTACCAACATTATATTATTCCGCCACTTTTTAGTTAGCAAAATTGAGCAGCTTATAGATGAATTACAACTTGCTGACCGGGAGAGTGACTCACTCCTGGGATCCCTGAACTCAGAAGGGAAAGGCAGGATTTGCATGTACCAGACTAGCCTAGACTGTAGAGTGACACACTGGTTTTAAAAAACAAACAAGCCAGGCATGGTGGCACATGCCTTTAATCCCAGCACTCGGGAGGCAGAGGTAGATGGATCACTGTGAGTTCAAGGCCACCCTAAGAATACACAGTGAATTCCAGGTCATCCAGAGCTAGAGTGAGACCCTACCTAAAAAAAAATTAAAATAAAATAAATAAAAAACAAACAAAATATACTTGTCATATTTGATTTTTTTTCTGCTTTATCAAGTTTGATTTGCCCAGAGAAAGTTTTAAGATTTTTAATAAGAAGATGGGATGCTTTGATTAGTTCTTTAACTAAAGAATTTTGTGGAGTACAATTATGTTTTCTTTTTATATTTCTACCAGTAGTAGTCGCTATGTATGAGATAGAAAACATACTTATTATAATTTTTAAGTTTGTTGTTTGTCTATTAGAGTATCCAAGAGAAAAAGAGAATTCTTTTTAAGTATTTCAAGATTGCTCAAAAGCAAAGGGAAAAAGAGTATTTTGTCAAAATGGCTAGAAATAGTACTAGTGGCAGGAGACTAGGAGATTCAGGCAGGAGGATTAGGAGTTAAAGACCAGTGAGGGGGCTGGAGGCATATCTCAGTAGGTAAGTGCTTGCCTTCAAGCATGAAGACTTGGGTTCAATGCCCAGGACCCACATAGAAGCAGTGAGCATGGCAGCTTGTACTTGTAATCCCAGCTCCGGGGAGGCAGAGATAAGAGGATCTCTGGGGCTCAATGGTCAGCTGTCTAGTCTACTCGGATAGTAGGAGAAAAAAGGTGGACGAAGGCTGGAGAGATGGCTTAGTGGTTAAGGCACTTGCCTGCGAAGCCTAAGGACCAAGGTTCAATTCCCCAGAAGCCACGTAAGCCAGATGCATATGGTGGTGCATATATCTGGAGTTCATGTGCAGTGGCTAGAGGTTCTGGCATGCCTATTCAATCTCTCTCTCTCATAAATAAATAAATAAATAAATAATAAAATGGTTGGACAAAATATTCTAAATCAAGCCGGGCGTGGTGGCACACGCCTTTAATCCCAGCACTCGGGAGGCAGAGGTAGGAGGATCGCCGTGAGTTCGAGGCCACCCTGAGACTCCATAGTGAATTCCAGGTCAGCCTGGGCTAGAGTGAGACCCTACCTCGAAAAATCGAAAAAAAAAAAAAAATATTCTAAATCAAATACTACTGAAATCTCAGGACCTAAAAACATTTGTATGACACCCCCTCACTCAAAAAAGATGAGGACTAAAAACAATAAATTATGAAACTATGGAAATTATAATTAACTTTGAAATAGCCTAAGACTCTCAGGTAAGTATAGCCTTTCTTTTATAGAGCAGCAAAGGAATATAACCTATGACAAAGCCAAAGACAAACTGCCTGCGTTTGAAGATTGAATTGGCCACTTACCAACTGGGTGGCTCTTCACATTAGTCAGCTTCACATTACTGGACAAACACCCAACCAAAAATAGCTTATGGAAGCAAAGGACTTATTTCAGGCTAGCAAATTCCAGGGGAATACCATCAGTGATAGAAGAAGCTGGCTAACTTCCACAGATCCAAGTGGAGAGACACAACCAACAGCCAGTGAAGGACTCAGGAACCAAAGGGACACCATAACAGGCTTCAGAGTCACCAGTAGGCCTAAGTTTCTGTTTCCTGGCAAGGTTTGTTTCCCAGCAAGGCTTAAATAAGAATTTAACAGTTACTGAAAAAAGATCACAAACTACTTATGCCATACATTTCTATAGTCATAAGATAAGTTGCTTAAGTTCCTCAAACATACATAGCCAATCACAATAAAGGTTACCTAATCTGCTTGAAATTCTCCTAGCCCCCTTCCCACCAGCACTTTAGGCCTATCAGAAAAATACAAGTACAGTTACTACTTAAATCTACCAATCATGTAACCATTCCCCTGCTTCTTTGTTCAAATTCCTACAAAAAACCTGCACCCCCCCCCCCTGCTGCTCAGGGCTCTTTATGGATCCACTGCGTTGGTGAAGTCAAGAGTCCGAGCTTAAGCCCGAAATAAAGCTCCTTGCCTTTGCATACGTGTTTGGTTCTCCTTGGTGGTCACTGGGGCGCCAAGAACTGGGCATAACACCAGCACCACAAAACCTCCAGAGCTGAAACTGCTCTCAACAGCACACCTTAGGGTGGGGCCCAAGATCTGCCCCCAAACACACCTTAAAGCTAGACTCCAAGTTCCATCCCCCAGTGACATCTCCTCCAGCCAGGCTGCTGGAGACTCAAGATACAAGGTCAATGTGAGTCTATGGGGCCATAAATTCAAACCACCACAGTGGCCTTAAACACTTTGTGCCAGATTATGAGTCTATAAAATGTAATACTAATACCTCACAAAATTATTATTAGCATTAGCTAACATATATATGTAAAATGCTGAAAACTTCTCACATAATAAATGCTTTATATGTTTTTTAAAACAAGACCTCAATATGTAGGTCAGACTGACCTCAAATTTTAAACATTCCTGCCTCAAACTCCCAAGGGCTGGGATTATAGACACGTGCCACCATATCTGGCTATCTAGGATTTTAAACAGAAGAGTGGTTGCCTGAGGTGTCCAGAGATTGATGAGGAAAGGGTGGAGGGAATTTTGTGAACAGATGATAACATTCGATATATTTGTTTCGTTGTTGTTGTTTTCAGATTGAAACCAGGAGAATTCTACAGGTCAAACAAGTGTTCTGCCACTGAGCTATATCCCCAATCCTACTCAAAATCTTTATATGTATATATATATATACATATATATATATGAGAGCAAGAAAGAGGAATAGAGAGATAAAGAGAGAGAAAGAATGGGCGCACCAGGGCCTCCAGCCACTGCAGACAAACTCCAGATGCATGCGTCCCCTTATGCATCTGGCTTACGTGGGTCCTAGAGAGTTAAACCAGGATCTTTTGGCTTTGCAGGCAAACGCCTTAACTGTTAAGCCATCTCTCCAGCCCATACTCAAAATCTTTACAGGAGGCCAGGCATGGTGGCGCACGCCTTTAATCCCAGCTGTCAGGAAGCCAAGGTAGGAGGACTGCTGTAAATTCAAGGCCAGCCTAAGACTACATAGTGATTTCCGGGTCAGCCTAGGCTAAAGCAAGACCCTACCTCAAAAAAATTTTTTATAAGGGTTTGATCACCTATGTAGTTACTTTCCAAAACTCTTTAAATAGTATGTTTAAAGTTGGGAAAATGTGAGCTGGGGATATAACTCAATAGGTAGAAGGCTTGCCTGGCATTTGCGAAGTCCTGGATTCAATTCCCAACAGCACATGAGCCAGGTGTAGAGCTGCACAAATGTAATCTCAGCACTTGGAAAGTGGAGGCAGGAAAGCCAGCCTGAACTACAGAGTTCAAGCAGACTGTGTTGTATAACATCTTGTTTCAAAAAAAATTTTTTTTGGTAAAATTCAGACGTTTAAAATGCATACACTCCCTATCACTCAGGAGGCAGAGGTACGAAGATCGCTGTGAGTTCAAGGCCAGCCTGGTACTAGAGAATGAGTTCCAGGTCAGCCTGGGCTATAGCAAGACACAGCCTCTGGGGGGAAAAAAATGCATACATTCAAGCCAGGCATCATGGTAGATACCTATCATCACAGGTGGAGATAGGAGAATCAAGAATTCAAGGCCACTCTGTGGGGGTGAATAATGCTGTACCCAAAAACCAGATTGTTATTAGAAAAATTCAGTGACAGGGATGAAATACCTTCTAGGAAGTCATTGGTCAGGGGGGCTCCTGATACCACCAAAACATTGCAGGCTATTGCCAAAGCTCTTGGCTGCCCACCAGAACTAGATGTTAAGACCCAATTGCTGAAGACACCGCATGCTAGGGCTGCAGGACACTGACAAACCAAGCTGGAGCTGAGCTAGCAGCCACCTCCCTGCTGGCTAGCTGTCAGGATGCTAGAAAGAGCTACAGAGCCTGTAGGGGGAGGAAAGTCATCAACAGGCTTAACTAACAATGTATCCTGCAAGCTTCACAGCTGGCCAGCCAGGCCAAATGTGCCAACTGGTACAATGGTAGCAGGATTATTATGAAGAAAACAAACTCTTCTCTGATTGAACTTCAGGTCTTCTCCACAGAAGGAAACTAGGTTTGATTCCCTAGTACCCATGTAAAGGAAGATGCACAAAGTGACACATGCGTCTGGAGTTCATTTGCAGTGGCTGGAGGCCCTGAGTGCCCATTCTTTCTCTCTTCCTCTCTCTCAAATAATAGAAAAATAATAAATTTCAGATGGCAATGAACACTGAGGAGACTTAAAATTCATCAAAATGCCAAGAAGTGTCGGCGGCATGTTCGGCACTAAGTGAAACATCTTTACCACATCCTCCAAGGATCATGGACCATTGTAGAAGAGGCGCTGAAAAGAACATAAGCATTAAAAGAAGGTGAAGGATGCTATTCAAAACTATTATACAGACATAGAGTGACCTTGGCATTCACAGTGACTGATACTACCGACAAAGAAACTGCATAATAGGAGGGGGAAATGACATGAAAATAAAAGAGGGGCAGGAGAGATGGCTCAGTGGGTAAAGTGCTGGCCTGCAAAGCCTAAGAATCCAGATTCAATTCTCCAGGACTCACATAGACCATGCACATGGAGGTACATGTATTTGGAGTTCATTTGTAGTGTGGTTGGAGGCCCTGACATGCCCATTCTCTCCCTCTCCACCCACCCCTCCTTGCAAATAAATTAAAAAATTAGAAGAGAGACTAGTTGGGAAGAACTGATTCAATGAAGGAGGGATTTGGTTGGGGCAAAAGGGAGGGTGGTGAGAGGAGATTATGATCATGGTACATTGTATTACAGAGGTTGTCAATAGAAAGTAAAAAATAGCTGGGAGTGGTGGTGCACACCTTTAATCCCAGCACTCAGGAGGCAGAGGAAGGAGGATTGCTCTGAGTTTGAGGCCACCCTGGGACTACAAAGTGTGAATTCCAGGTCAGCCTGGGCTAGAGTAAGACCCTACCATGAAAAAAAAAAAAAGAAAAGAAAAAGAAAAAGAAATAGAGTTCAAGGCCAGCCTGGACTATACAAAATCCTGTTTCCAAAAAAATTAAAAAATATAAGTAAAATACATGAAGACAAATAAAAATATTAAACTCTAGCTAGTAATACTTACATTGAAGTATTAAGTATCTTTTCTCATAAAGGCTTTTTAATATTTATTTATTTGAGAGAAAGAAAGAAGAAAGAGGGGAGATAGGCATGCCAGGGCCTCCTGCTGTTGTGAACAAACTCCAGACACATATGCCACTTTTTGAATTTGGCTTTAAGTGACTGCTGGGGAATTGAACCCAGGACATCAGGTTTTGGAAGCAAGTGCGTTTAACTGCTGAGCAACCTCCCCAGCCCATAAGAACCTTTAAAAATAACACTTTTAATTTTAAAAGTGAATTGATGCATAGATGGATACAGATAATAAGCAACTATAAAAAAATTAGTTACAGAATCTAGATAACAGGTGGGCATTTGAATATTTACTATTAAATTTTTGAACTTTTCTGTATGTTTGATAGGTTAGCTAATAAAATGTTATGAGGTATAACAAGTTTTCTAGCAGTTGATTCAAGCACAATTTTAAAACATCAAAAAGGGACTGGAGGCCAGGTGTGGTGACACATGCCTTTAATCCCAACGCTTTGGAGGCAGAAGTAGGAGGATCACTGTGAGTTTGAAGCCACCCTGAGACTACATAGTGAATTCTAGGTCAGCCTGGACTAGACTGAAGCCCTACCTCAAAAAAACCAAAATTTAAAAAAAAAAAAAAAAAATATATATATATATATACATATATATATATATATATATGGACTGGAAGATGGGTCAGTAGTTAAAGGTATTTGCTTGTAAGCCTGTTGGCCCAGGTGTGATTGCCAAGCCACCATATAAACCTGATGCAAAAAGTGGTATCTAAGCCAGGCGTGGTGGTGCACGCCTTTAATCCCAGCACTCAGGGAGGCAGAGGTAGAAGGATCACTGTGAGTTCAAGGCCACCCTGAGACTACATAGTAAATTCCAGGTCAGCCTGAACTAGAGTGAGACTCTACCTTGAAAATCAAAAAAAAAAAAAGTGGTATCTGGAGCCAGCTGTGGTGGCACACACCTTTAATCCCAGCACTCAGGAGGCAGAGGTAGGAGGACTGCCATGAGTTCAAGGCCACCCTGAGACTACATAGTGAATTCCAGGTCAGCCTGGGCCAGAGTAAGACCCTACCTCGAAAAACCAAAAAAAAAAAAAAAAAAAAAAAAAAAAAAAAAAAGTGGTATCTGGTGTTCATTTGTGCTGGCCAGGCAGATACACACACACGAGCGTGCACGCACGTATGCATACAAAAAATAAATTAAAAAAAATAATAAACCATGTAGGCATAATGGCACATGTCCACCTCAGCATTCAGTAGAACTGCAGTGAGTTTGAGGCCAGCCTGGAGCTACAGAGTAAGTTCCAGATCAGCCTGGGCTAGAGTAAGACCCTGCCTCAAAAATAAATAAATAATGCAAAAGACTTGCAACCAAAGTATAAATCTAATATGTCTGTTTTAATTTTAACTGTACTGCTAGGGTGGGGTTGTAGCTCAGTTGGCAGAGTGCGTGCCTTTACATGCATGAAGCATGTTCAATTCCCAGCACTACATAAACCAGGAGCGGTGATACACATTTATAATCACAACACTCAGGAGGTTTAAGTAGGAGGATCAGAAGTACAAGGTCAGATGTGGCCACACAGAGAGTTGGAAGACAAAAAAGGAAGTCTTGATATATCCTTAGCACAAGCTTATCATGTTTTTAAACCAGTACTATAACTTTCCTTTGTGTGTCACGAGTCTTCTAATTTGAGATACTATTTTACAACACAGTTCTAGTAAAAACATCTTTACAGTTTTGCAATTGAAAGTTCAAGGCTAGCTTAGAACACACAAGACCTTTTCTAAAGAAATAAGTAAAGTTGATCAGTGACACTTTTATTTGCCTTTACTCCTTTATTTCCCACTATTTACAAAACTACTGAAAAATAAATAATATAATTTCAAATTATACCTAATAGTTTTAGTCAATTTAAAAGATAAAGAAAAGCACATTAAATATCCTTGTAGGTTCATAGGTACTTAATATAGTATTTGAAAGAACTAAGTAAAAGCAAGCATGTATGGATAAAAATTTAAATATCTCAAATTATAAAGATTTAGCACAATTCTGTTAATAAAAATTAGATTGCATAACTCAAGAGTTTACTCATTAAATTATGCA
The DNA here is from genome assembly GCA_036346955.1 of Dipus sagitta. Taxonomy (NCBI): domain Eukaryota; kingdom Metazoa; phylum Chordata; class Mammalia; order Rodentia; family Dipodidae; genus Dipus; species Dipus sagitta. The sequence continues at coordinate 161,522,235 of CM070771.1, forward strand.
ACCATATTTCATATGCTTATAAAGTATTTACATTCAAATTTACCACCAAATATTGATTTAAAAATTTTTTCAAACATTTGAAAAAATTGTATTATGATGTCTAGATATGGTACATTTGGTAACTATTATAATCATCTAAATAAATTTATTTCAATTATGACTTAACAAAAAATTTTCTCTACTACACTAAATTTTGTTCTTTGACACCAAGATACAAGTCAGTATAATGTGTTACGTTATACTTAAAAAAAGTATTAACAAAATATTATATAACCACCATCATCAATAATACAGAATAAATACAATATATTGCACTCTGCAACATTTAAACAGGTCTATATAAAATGACATCACTCTAATAGGCACATGGATAATAATTTTTGAAACATTTACATATCAGTAAACAGTGAACAAGGTAAAGTAACTCAAAAATGAAATAACACTAAATTATTTTATTATACAAAGATTTGATTTAAACATTATAAGAAATATGATACTTGTTTAAAACAAAAATGCTTAACTTTTCTCAGGATGCTATTATACATCATATCTAATTTAGAAAATGTTATAATAACATATCTGTTTAGGATAGGATAGATGGCAAAGAATAACCTATCCATTATCTAAATTACTAGTAGAATGAATGAAATAATCTATTAACTTAGCCTATTTTCAAATTTAAAATAGTTCTGCAGAATCACTAAAACAGAAAAACATTGGTCTTCCGTTTTTTCAGCATCACATCTTACAGATAAAGTTCCTGAGCCCAAACAGTTCTCCACAGTGTGCAGGATGACTAAAAGCTTCAGATACTTCATCAGTACTAGCAGAGCTTCCTCCTTGAAATTCCCCTCAGGGAAACTTACCCTCAGCAAAAACTGCTACTGGAAATTGACAGATAGTCCTCAAATTTAAGGTCTCAATATCAAAAAAAAATAAAAAGATTCAGTTCAAAATCTATCTGTGATATTCTGCAAATAAGTAATTTGCTTATTCAAGAATTTCCTAAGCTCTACTGTGGTGATCATGGTTTGCATAGGGGAAAGGATTAGAGAATGGAGCAAAATCATAGGCATTCAAACTTGTACAAACTAAACAACACTGGCTTATAAAAACTGCAGTAAATTGACTGTAATAAATAACTATGGTGTTTAAAATAAGGTTTCTTATTCTACTGTCCCTAATTGCTAACAAATTGTGTCGTTTGATATGATCAAAGAAATAGCAAACCTAAACAATGCTAAAGAAAAGTATACCTTATGTTTATACTATTTAAAATTTTTTTGTTTATTTTTACTTATTTATTTGCGAGACAGACACAGAGAAAGAGGCAGATAGAGAGAGAATGGGCGTGCCAGGGCCTCCAGCCACTGCAAACGAACTCCAGACGCATGCGCTCCCTTGTGCATCTGGCTAACGTGTGTCCTGGGGAATCTAGCCTTGAACCAGGGTCCTTAGGCTTCACAGGCAAGCACTTAACCACTAAGCCATCTCTCCAGCCCTTTGTTTATATTATTTTTATGGGCAAAAAGAAAATTTTATAGACAACTTTATATATACATATTCATTTTAACCTTCATGCATAGTTATTTTTTAACCTTTAAAACACACACATCTTCCAGATTGATTTTAGAATCAAGCCATCAAAAAACTATGCAATGAGCTACATGTGTTGGTGTATGTCTTTAATCCCAGCACTCAGGAGGCTGAGGTAGGATCACCACCATGAGTTCCCAATCAGTCTGGGCTACAGTGAGACCCTGCCTCAAAAAAGAAAAAAAAAAAGTGCTGTTCTAGAAACATTTCAGATTTAATTTCCACAAAACTGGTCTTTTTGTACATAGTCAATACTCAAACATTCATCAATTCTGAGTAGTAGCATGCTGAAATTATGATATGAATTATCTATCCTATCATAATTTAGTTATAATACTTTCAAAAAGTTTTCTACTGTAAAGATGTATTATTAGAACTATATTACAAGAGTAGTGCCTCAACTTAGAAGATTCGTTACACTCAAAGGAAGGTCATAGAACTGATTAAAAGATAAAATTGTAGTAAGTATACATGTGTCAAGACTTTTTTGGGGGGGGAGGAGTGGTCTTAAAACTCTCTAGGTAGCTAAGAATGACCTTGAACTTCTGATCTCCTGGTCCATGTCTCAAGTGCTAAGACTATAGCTGTGCACCATCATGCCCAATTCATCCAGTGCTGGGGATAGAACCAGGGCCTGGTGCAATGCAAGGCAAGCATTTCACCAACTGAGTCGCATCCCCAGCCCTCAAGATATTTCCATAATAAATTTTACTCAATGGGAAATATAAAATACTTTGTTTTTGTAAATTTTTTATGACAGAGAGAGAATTGGCACACCAGGGCCTCCAGCCACTGCAATCAAACTCCAGATGCATCGTGCGCCATCTTGTGCGCATGTGCAACCTTGCACGTTTGCATCACCTTGTGCACCTGGCTTACATGGGATCTGGAGAGTTGAACATGGGTCTTTAAGCTGTGTAGGCAAGCCCCTTAACCACTAAGCCATCTCTCCAGCCCTTGTTTGTTTTTTTGAGGGAGGGTCTCACTCTAGCCCAGGATGACCCAGCACTTACTATATAGTCCCCGGATGGCCTCAAAATAAAATACTTTTTTAATTCAATCATTGAAATTAAGTAAACAGACTAAAATAGCACCCATTAGGATTCACTTGTTTTATTAAATTCTATAACCATAACTGTTTGATTAAATTTCCTCTCACTACAATGCTTATTCCTAAATACTATAATATCATTCATCCTAAATTACAGTTCTAGTCATATCAACCCCATAATCAAGAACAGCAGTGGCATATACCTTTAATCCCAGCACCTGGGAGGCAGAGGTAGGAGCATCACTGAGAGTTTAAGGCCAGCCTGGGACTACATGGTGAGTTCTAGGTCAACCTGGACTAGAGTGAGACCCTACCTCAAAAATACCAAAAGAAAGAAAGAAGGGAGGGATAGAGGGAGGGAGGGAGGGAGGGAAGAAAGAAAGAGCCTGCCTTCCAAAGTTTCCCATTGTACATTCAGTTGGGTTTGACTCCTTAGAAACACCATTTAATGTAACCCATAATCTGGCCCCAATTAACATCCAAATTAATATCCCTCAGTTTAGTTACACTCTTTACTCTTCAAAACATATTTTCTGCTGAACATAGTGGTACACACCTTTAATCCCAGTACTCCCACCCTAAGACTACAAAATGAACTCCAGGCCAGCCTGGGACTACATGGTGAGTTCTAGGTCAACCTGGACTAGAGTAAGACCCTACCTCGAAAAATCTCTATATATATTCTCATACTCCTGCAGGTAAAAAATCAACTCAAGCTACACAGAACCTACCTTATTTTGTCCAGAAAGATGTCAGAGCTCAGGTTGCTAGAACTGTGTCTCTTCACACTCACCTAAACCTCACCGGTTCAGTATTTGAAGCTGAACACCCCATTCTACTTCATCCCATTCTCCATGCCCCTTTGCAAATGTTTACTCTGACTTCAAACATCTTCTCAATATTGCTGAAACTCTACCCCATTATAAAGCTTGAAGTCCTTCTCATCAAATCCAGAAAAAATAAAATCTATTAAGACACATTACATATTTACCATAAATTCAGTATGTAAGTTTCAAAAACTAAGGTTTTATTTCCACAAATGCTAAAATAGCAAAATTTACAGGAATCGTGAAACTATAAGTTATATCATGGGTTATAATCATGACACTTTTTATTTTCATTGTACATAAAATTTTCATTTTTTCTAATTTTTACTGTAAAAAAACATTTCGAGTATAAGACATTTAAAATGAATTCTGGTAACTTTAAATCACATAAGCAAGCTTCAATAAAATATGTGATTTCATTTGGCAGGACAAAAAAGGAAAAGATGGAGCCGGGCGTGGTGGCGCACGCCTTTAATCCCAGCACTCGGGAGGCAGAGGTAGGAGGATTGCCGTGAGTTCAAGGCCACCCTGAGACTCCATAGTGAATTCCAGGTCAGCCTAGGGTAGAGTGAGACCCTACCTCGAAATACCAAAAAAAAAAAAAAAAAGGAAAAGATGGGAAATGACATAATTCCCTTGATTTCATAGCCTAACTATTTTTTGGGAGGGGAGTGTTTTTTGAGTTAAGGTCTCACTGTAGTTCAGGCTGACATGGAACTTTGTAGCCCAAGATAGCCTGAAACTCACTGAGTTCCTACTACCTCAGCCTCCCAAGTGCCCGGGTGTGTACCACCATGCCTGGCTAGACTTCAATTTTTTAAAAATATTATTTATTTATTTGAGAAAGGGAAAGAGTGAGGAAGAGGCAAGGGGGAAGGGGGAGGAAGGGAGGGAGGGAGGAAGGGAATGGGCACACCAGGGCCTCCAGCCACTACAAACACTCTCCAGAAGCATGTGCCACCTTGTGCATCTGGTTTATGTGGGTCCTGGGGAATCAAACCTAGGTCCTTAAGCTTCACAGGCAAGTGCCTTAACCACTAAGCCATCTCTCCAGACCTAGCCTATCAATTTTTTAAAAAGTATTTATTTGTGCACACACACACGTGTGTGTGTGTTGGTATGCCAGGGCCTCTTGTCACTGGAAACAAACACCAGATGCATGTGCTACTTTCTGTGTCTGGATTTGCATGATATTGGGAAACCAAACCCAGAACAACAAGCTTTGCAAGTAAGTGCCTTTAACCTCTGACATGTCCCTAGCCTAACAATTTTTTTTGGTTTTCTCAAGGTAGGTTCTTACGCTCTAGCCCAGGTTAACCTGGAATTCATTATGGAGTCTCAGGGTGGCCTTAAACTCACAGCAATCCTCCTAACCTCTTAAAGACATGTGCCACCATGCCTGGCTAGCCTAGCAATTTTTAAGAGCAAGTTTTCTTTTGCCATCCTGGGGATGGAACCTTATACATGCTAAGAAAGATCTGAGCTACTTCCCCTGTACAAAAGACCACTTTATTTTTCCTATTTGTCTAAAATATGCTTTTTTATTTATTTGCAAGGAGAGAGAGACAGAGAGAATGAGCACACCAGGGCTTCTAGCCACTGCAAACAAACTCTAGATGCATACATCGCTGTGCATCTGGCTTTACGTGAGTACTGGAGAATATAATTCCGGTCATTAAGCTTTGCAGGCAAGCACTTTAACTACTGAGCCATCTCTCCAGCCCAATTCTTTTTCTAATTTCATCTATTTATTTGCAAACAGAAAGGGAGGGTAAGTACAGGTGCACCAGGCCCTCTTACCACTGTAAATGAACTCCAATTATGTGCACTACTTTGTACATCTGGCTTTATTTTACATGGGTACTGGGAAATTGAACCCAATCCAGAAGGCTTTGCAAGCAAACACAAAAGGCAATGTTAATGGAATAAAGTCTTATAATTTTTAAATCTGGAAAATATCCTAGCAGATTATTTCTATAAACAGGAATAAAAATTAAACCACCAGCATCCTTACCCATTAAAAAAATAAAAACTTGGGCTGGAGAGATGGCTTAGCAGTTAAGCACTTGCCTGTGAATCCTAAGGACCCCAGTCAAGGCTCGGTTCTCCAGGACCTACGTAAACCAGATGTACAAGGTGGTGCATGCATCTGGAGTTCATTTGCAGTGGCTGGAGGCCCTGGTGCGCCCATTCTCTATCTGCCTCTTTCTCTCTTTGTCTGTGGCTCTCAAATAAAAATAAACAAAAACATTTTTTAATAAAAATAAAAACTAGCCGGGCGCGGTGGCGCACGCCTTTAATCCTAGCACTTGGGAGGCAGAGGTAAGAGGATCGCCATGAGTTCAAGGCCACCCTGAGACTACATAGTGAATTCCAGGTCAGCCTGAACTAGAGTGAGACTTTACCTCGAAAAACTAAAAAAAATAAATAAATAAAAATAAAAATAAAAATAAAAACTTATCTACTTTTCTTTGCTCTGCTTTAAATAACTTTGTTATCTCAAGTAAGTTATCAAGTTCTCCCTGGACCTCAGTCTCAACCATCTTTAAACTAAAGTGTTTTCCAAATTTCTTCTATCCCTAAAATGTACAACCAATGCCTTCCAAAGATGATGATACAGACATTGTTTTATAGATAAGTACTTAAAATCTCTTTATTGTGCTTTTTCATATTTTATTTAGTTATTTGAGAGAGTAAGAGAGAAAGAGGTAGAAAGAGAGAGATAGAATGGGCATGCCAGGGCATTCAGCCATTGCAAATGAATTCCAGACACTTGTACCACCTTGTGCATTTGGCTTTACATGGGTACTGGGGGATCAAACCTGGGTCCTTTGGCTTTGGAGGCAAATGCCTTAACCACTAAACATCTCTCCAGCCCAAGTACTTGAAAACTTCTGACAAGCATCTGTAATTCCAATATTCAGAAGGCTAAAGCAGGGAGATCTCAAGCTGGAGGCCACTCTGTACTACATAGTGAGTTCTTATCTCCAAACAAGAAAAAAGAGAGTCTAGTGATGTAGCACAATGTCAAAAGGTACATGCTTACCATAAGGTCCTAGGTTCAATCCTAACCACTACAACCAAAAACATAAAACCTGTAACTTTCAAAGTTCTAACTAAAAATGCTGAAGACTCAAAACATTAAAGAAATATGTATGTATCTATGCAAACATGTGTGTTGTTAGAATTTTTTTTGGGGGGGGAAGGGTGAGGGTAGGGTCTCACTCTAGCCCAGGCAGACCTCAGACTCACTCTGTAGCACCAGACTGGCCTCAAACTCAGTGATCCTACAACCTCAGCCTTCTGAGAGCTGGGATTAAAGAGATGCACCATCATGCCCAGCTTGGTTTGGTTTGCTTTTTGTTGTTGTTGTTGTTTCAATTTTCTTTTATTATTTATTTACCAGCAGAGAGAGATAGACAGAGAGAATGGGCACACCACGGCCTTCAGGCACTGCAAACAAACTCCAAATGCATGCACCACTTTCTGCATTTGACTTTACGTGGGTATTGGGGAATCAAACCCTGGTCATTAGGCTTTGCAGGCAAATGCCTTAACCACTGAGCCATCTCTCCAGGCCTGGTTTGGTGTTTTCAAAGAAGATCACTTGTAGCCCAGGCTGGCCTTGACTCCATATATAACTGAGGATAACATTGAATTCCTTATCCTCTTGTCTCCATCTCCCAAAGGCTGGGATTACAGGCGTTTGCCATCACACTCAATTTGTGTATTTTTTAAATATTTTATGTATTTATTCATTTGCAAGCAGGGAGATAAAAGAAAGACAGACAAAGAATGGGCACAGCAGGGCCTCCCAGCCACTGCAAACAGATGCATGCATCACTTCATGCCTCTGGCTTTACATGAGTACTGGGGAATTGAACTGGGGTCATTAGGTTCTGTAGGCAAGTGCCTTAACTGCTGAGCCATCTCTCCAGCTCATGCGTATTTTCAATCATCAAAAAACAAAAGATCTTTTGTAATGCTAACAACTAAATATCTTAGAAAAATGTGGACAGACAATAAAAATATTACCATGCTAACCAATCCTTAAGTTTTAATATCTGAAAAGAAAATTAGAAAAACATGTATAAAATGGATGGGATTATAAAGAAAAGTAAAACGTGTCAAAAGTTGTTTTGCTTTTCAAATCAGAGTTAATATTTTTATAGGAAGTGTTCAGTTTCAAGATATTCCCAGATGAAAGTAATTTTGACAAAATTAAAAAGATCAAGTTGAAAAACTGAAAAAATCTTAGCAGCTACTATATTCCGGTAAATCATGCCGTAAACGAATTGCTTTAAGCTTCTCCACTTCAATTTTTGCTCTTAGTAGCTCTTCTTCTAGCTGCTGCCTTCTTTTCAATCCATCCCTCTTCTCTTGAACATATAATCCAAAATTTTTTTGATTTTCTAAAATTATCTGATGCTCATCTTTTAACATTTGCAGGATCTGAGGGTCATACCCTAGCAGTGACCTAAAGTGTTCTCCACTCTCATGGCGAAAAAAATCATCTCTCCTTGGCACAGAAGATGGAGATGATGTCATTCTCATATCAACAGAAGAAAGTGAGGGCGATAAGGATCTTTCCATAACATGTACTAATTCATGCTCTTCTCTTGGCTCTACAGTATCACTGTGTTGAGGATTTAAAACCAGTGGAAGAGGTGGTTTAATGTCTTCTTCTTGCTTCACCTCCACTGCAATAGCCACGGGATGGTGATCCAGCATTACCTGCAGGGAACTGGTACCAGCTTGTTCAGCCTCATCCAAGTTTGCACTATAGCACATAGAAAGAGCATTATAAAATGTAAACCAAATGAAGGATAAATTTATAGCATATTTTCATACTTAAAATACATTAAATAATAACCTTCGAGTAGAGAGTGATGGTGCATCTCTGTAATCCTAGCACCAGAAAGGCTGCAGGAGAGGTGAGGCTACTTATCAACCCCTTTGTCCAAAAAAAAAAAGCCCCACTACATACACATATACATAAAGCTTTAAAATTATGAAACAACACAGAAAGTTTAACCCTGGAAATAACAAACTAAAGTGACTAAGATTAAACTTTCAATAACATATGTCTCCATCCTTAACTTGCCTTTGTTTTTGTTGGCTTTGTTTTGTTTAGAGGCAAGGTCTCACTCTAGCCCAACTGACCTAGAACTTGCTATGTAGCACTAGATTAGCCTTGAACTCGCTGTGATTCTCCTACCTTAGCCTTTCTCCCTTAAGCTAGGACTAAAGGTGTGTGTCACCACACCTGGATTTTAACTTGTTTTGCTGTTGTGCTGAGACCTGAGCCCAGGGTCCTGTGCATGCTAAGCAAGCTCTCTACCACTAAGCAATATCCCTAGCCTTCCATCCTTAACTTTAAAAGTAGAATTTTAAGGCAGGCTTGGTGGCTCACACCTTTAATCCCAGCACTCAGGAGGCAGAGCTTTGAGGATCACTTTGAGTTGGAGGCCACCCTGAGACTACACAGTGAATTCCAGGTTAGCCTGGGCAAGAGTGAAACACTACCTAAAACAAAAAAAAGTAGGATTTAAAAGAATAGAAAATTATAAATGGGCTGGAGAGATGACTCAGTGATTAAGGCACTTGCCTATAGAGCCTAATGAAGCAAGTTTGATTCCCCAGTACTCATGTACAACCAGATTCACAAAGTGGTGAATACATCTGGAGTTCATTTGCAATGGCTGGAGGCCCTGGCACACCCATTCTCATTTTCTAGGTCTCTCTTCTATCTCTGAGTGAAAATAGGTAAAGTTATAAAAAGGATAATTATAAATATTATATAAAGTTAATGAGATAAATTTAAAAGGGGGATTGGTGTGTATATGCAGTATGTGTGTTTACAGATGTGCATGCCTCGTGTACATGCATGTGGAAGACAGCAGAGGACATTGAGTATCTTCTTTTTCACTCTTCTTGCCCAATTTCCTTGAGACAGAGTCTCTCACTGAGCCTGAGCCTCACTGACCAAAGACCAGAGATCCTCCTGGCTCTGTTTCCTCAGCACTGGGGTTACAAGTGTGCAGAGCCATACCAGCTATTTACATGGCAGGTGGAGAACTAGGGTCAGGTCCTTGTGCTTGAGCAGCACACACTCTTCTTACCCACTGTTTTAATGTTCTCAACAAAGATATGTCAAAGCTTCTTTTCTTTCTTTCTTTCCTTCTTTTTTTTTTTTTGAGGTAGGAGCTCACTCTAGCCAAGGATGACCTGGAATTCACTATATAGTCTCAGGCTGGCATGAAACTTACAGTGATCCTCCTGCCTCAGCCTCCAAAGTGCTGGGATTAAAAGTGTGTTCCACCATGCCCAGCTACAGTCTTGTTATTCTTAAATGGTGTTAAGAATCATTTCGTGTAGTCTATACCTTGCTGTTCCTATACCTTAGCCCAAGCCCTCCTGCTTCTGTTCTCCCAGGCTGATGTGAAAACAGTAAAGGTGGATGATTTCTAGACACACAGTGGAAGCCTAGCTACGGCAGCTATTGATTTCTGCATTTACCCCCCCCAAATAAAAATAGATAAATAATTTGTAGGGCTTTGAACTATGTCCAACTATGGGAGGGTTATTCTAGCTATCCTACTTCAATAACTTTTCCCCTTAACCTAGCTTGAACAGCCTGACTCAGTGGCTCTTTAAGTCTTTCAAACATGCTCAAGTGATGTTCACACAGCAAGAGTATCACTCATCAGTTTATATCTAGCACGTATCATAACTCAGCACTGTACTTAGAAGATGGTCATTATAAGTTGAATTTGAAATTTTATTTGTGTAAACAAATAAAATAATTTTAATGAAAAAAATTTAAATGGCCTATATAAAGGGAAGGTTTATTACATTTATATTGAGTTTCTATAAAAAATGTATTTCTAGGAGAAACACTAAAGTTTTAGCATAATTTGAACTCTGGCATAATATTTATTTTGACATTATAAGCACAACTTATCTTTAAATTTTGGGATTTTTTTGAGGTTTAGAATGGTATTATTACAGAGATTATAGATATAACTTAAGAGAAGGATGGATGTGAAGCTCCTGCCCAAGAGGAGGCAAGGCAGGGTTCCAAGAAATGGAAAAGCCCCTGGGTTTTTAAAAAGCAATCCTGCTGGCATGGCAGCATATGCCTGTAATCCCCCTCCTTGAGAGGCTGAGCAGGATTCCTGTGAGTTCAAAGTCAATCTGGACTATAAAAGACAGTTCAAGGCCAGCCTGGGATACATACTAAAACCTGGTTTCAAAAAACCAAACATTTTTAAAATTTTCATGTATAACAAGAAGCTAGCATTAAGACTATATAGTCTTAAAGCCAGATGTGGTAGCACATGCCTTTAATCCCAGCACTCAGGAGGCAGAGGTAGAGGATCTCTGTGAGTTCAAGGCCAGCCTGAGACTACATAGTGAATTCCAGGACAGCCTGAGCTAGAGTAAATCCCCCAAAAAACAAAAAACAGAAAACTATATATAGTCTTGCTTCTTGACTTCTTAATTTAAAAATAAAAAGTAATAGATGACAAACAGATTATAGAACCCAATAGAAGTGTTAACATTAGGGATATTTTATAAGTAAGTAACAGTAACATTATTAATCGTCTACATGGGTAAGTTAAAATGAGAGTAAATTCAAGTAAAATGTAATGAAAAAAATTAAAACTCCCATCTCACTAAGAGCATTTACATTTTCAGAAATATCAGACATTTGCATAAGACATTAAAATGAAATAATTAAATAAAATGTATAATATCAGTGAAAAACTTTCTGTAGATTATATAAATTCTTTCATTTTGTTCTTTTCTGTATCATGTTATGGTTTCTGCAAACAAAACAACAGACTATAAATGTAATTCAAAATAGCAAGATTTGCTTCTATTAGCATGTACACTAAAATCTAGAACGGGAAAACGTTTTGAAGGTACAAATGAAACTTAAGCTTTAAAAAGCTACATAGTTACTATTCCAAACTAACATGTAGAGTATAAATATTATGTTTCTCTGTAAATTAAAAACATGTTTATACCTGTAACATTCCATTTGATTTTGGTTGAAACATCACAAGCAAAGCATAGAAAACTGAAAAAAAGAAAAGAAAAAAGGCCAGGTGTGGTGGCACACTCCTTTAATCCCAGCATTGGGGAGGCAGAGTTAGCAGGATCTCTGTGAGTTGGAAGCCAGCCTTGGGACTACAGAGTGAGTTCCAGGTCAGCCTGGGCTAGAATGAGAACTGACCTCCAAAGCCCAATAAATAAAAGATTGGGGGAAATAAAACACTTTAAGGGGAGGTTGCAAGATAGAGGACCTCCAAAATTTATGAATTTGAATTTAGAGTCAAAGAGACTATAAAAGCAAACTATAATCTGCTTTGTAGAGAAAAATAGTCAAATCAGTGTGAATTGTAAAAATAAACTTATAAAATAGGTATATAGTCCTAAATACAAAGTATATGCAATAATATTGCTTTATAAGGAATGGAGTTTTCTCAGGTTCATAGCCATATATTGATGTAGAAACATAATTATAATCACAGAATTATAAACTTCTGAGATAGTTAAGATTCAAGATATCAATGAAATAAGTATAAACACATTAAACATAATTAAATATATGAAACAAGCTAACAGAGAAAATGTCAGTGTAGATACCAAAATAAAAATGGTGTTCATGTGTTCCCCTGAAAAATGTAAAACCTTGGTATTATTTTAAACAGTAGGTCTAGGAATATATAGATTACCTAACCCATAACTCATTTTAATCAGGGAAATGGTCTCAAAAATTGTTTATGTATATGATGTATGTATACACAGAAATAGTCAAAATGTAAGCAGATATTTTTATATTTATGTTAGTCTTCTTCAATATGTCACTGAGTTTTCAAATTATGCTAAGTACAATACAGCTAACTACAATAACAATGTGTAATTTTCAAATCATAAAAATTAAAATTGAATACCCAAAATATAGTTTTATATGCCTCTAATGTAAAAGCCATTTTTCTCAACAGTTTGAAGGAGGCAAAAAAAAAAAAAAAAAAAAAAAAACACCTAAATAAGTAACACTAAATCTAACAATTTTACTGTGAAGGTGGTTACACATCCAATATTATTAGAATTTCATTACTTGTCACTACAGTGAACTTTTTAACCAATGGCCCTAAGAATTGATCTACTATATATCCAAGTCCTAGATACCCACTGGAGATATATTTTTCACTGTGCTATCAAGTACAAATAGGCAGTAAAAAGCAAATATTTTCTAGTAAATTGCCAAAATAACATGTATGTCGTCAGTTAAAATAACAGGTATGTCAGTTAAAAGTGTTTCCTTCCTATTTCTCTAACTCCAAAGAGTTCCCAAGTAATCAGTAATTTTGCTAATATAATGTGTATGCTATCAGTAGAAAAGCACACTGTATAAAGCTTTGTTTGAAAGGCCTTGAACTAACAAGGAGTTTACAGTTTGCTTAAATTACCCTAAATGATTCACAAAAATGTAGTGGTCATTTTTATCTTCTGCCAAGGGTTAAAGTTTGAATTAGTGACAAGGTAACAAACAGCTTTGAAGATTCTCAGGCAAATAATTACAAAGAGCACAAATTTAACCCAAAATAGTCTTTAACCCTAAAAAACCCAGACTGCTCTTATTAAAACTCATATTGTGATAACCTTGCAAAGCAGTATAAGAAAGGTAACCCTTTTTTGTGACCCAAGATCAAAGTGAAAATATTAATCAATAAAACTCTTCAGTAAGTAATCTGAATCTCTTCAATAGACGTTGATTAACTGCCTTTAGCTGTACCCATCTTATCTATTTAAAATGTTAGAAAAATAATGAAACCTGTCTTCATATACAATCATGTAATTAATCGGTTTATTTGTTTTTAGTTTTGTTCAGTGCACATTTAATAAGTGTACACAGTGACAATTCTTAAAAAAGCAAAGTTACCATTTCCTTGGAAACTAACTCCATACACATTTTATATGAAATTGAAAATCCAATGAAATGTAATCATAAATAAGAAAAATGCCTCCCTTAAAAACAATTTAATTTTGAAGCTTGAAGTTTATCAAATAAATATACATATATGAAAATGTCTTAATGAAACTAATTATTTTATACAATTAATATGTTAAAGTCTTTTAAAAGTTTATGAAGTGATGTCACAAATTTCATCCCATTTATTCTTCCCTAACATTTACTTTTAGAAACTATAAAAGGGAAGAGGGAAGAAGACAGTCAAAAGTAGTTTAAATCCAGTGCAGCAGAAAAAAAATCCTTATAGCCTCACTTTTCTTTTTTAAGAAAGCAAAACAAAGACACTATTCATTGCTCCCCTGGTGGGGATGCTTGCTATGCATATCTCTATTACAACTAAGCCAAAGCCCCAAAGATAGGAGGCGCCATAATTTTCCACAACAAATAAAATAAAGCTTACCTTTGTATGTGGTTCCTGTCTCTTACCAGGCAAAAGCTGGAAATCTGGGGAATCATCTCCATAACTTTCTTGGTTGGCTCAGAAATACTGCTTTTAAAATCTGATTGGGCCTCTTTCTGCTGCAATAGCTCCTGTTTGGCATATTCTTTGAGCCTTTTGTAAAGGGTGCGTAGGCCCTGGGCTGTTCGAGGAGGGCGGTCTACTCCAATTGCATTATAGTTAACTGCTATGATATCCCAACATCTATTCTTTTCTACTATTACTGAGTGTTTATTAGTGTGTTCTTCGAGAATTTTCACATATGGCTTCACAAGCTTTAGCAAATCGAGCTTTTCAGATAAGGTAAAATTGGAAGATCTAGCCTTTCCTACCATTGTTCTTTTGAAATAAGTAGGCAGTTTCTGAAACCACCATGCAGCCTTCGGCTCTGCTCAGCTCTTTTCACAAACAGAAAAAGATCAGGCTTAACTAGGCTAGCCTCATTTAGGCCCACGCCTACAGGGGAGGGTTTATTAAAATTCCTCCAGCTTAAGCTGACGCAGGTTCAGGAAATCTGCTTAAGCCAAGCCTGACCTACATAAAGCTTCGCACTGAAGTACACAGGAAGGCAAAAGCAAAACCCACTTGTGTATAAAGAGAACAGCTCGAGATAGGATTTAATGCACAAAGGTCTGAAGATAAGCATGGAACATAGCTTAAAATTAGCTAATTTGGTGAGAATATCGAATTTCCACACATGTATGCCTTGCTGATAGACTGAAACTGCACTGCAGGATCACTTTAATACAAACAAAAGAACTGTTTGGTGCTATTTGTTTACAAATCCAGTAGACCGAAAACTAAGACATAAGGGGCGAATGTAGTGATTCCTAACAGAGCTCAAATCACTGTTACTGAGCTGGGTGTTCTCCCTTACAAAATCTGCATAATGCTGGTCCTGCTGTCAATCAGGAATTGCATATCCTCTAGCTAGTTAGGTTACACCCAGCTCAGACTTCCCAGTAAAGCTAAGCTTCCCCTTCATTATACAGCCTACAGTATCCCCTGCATATTTTTGTTACTCAGGAAGACATTTTTTTGCTGAAGGCTAAATCTAAAAACTAGGTAAAAATTATGCCTATTATTCTATCAGTAATGCATGTGAATATAGTAACCTGCTTTATCATGTGTAAAATAAAAAACTGTTCACAGTAAGAAACGGCATAGCCATGCCTTAAGAGTGCACAAAACAAAATCATATTTTCTAGTAGAGCAGGGTTTTTTTATTCGGCTATAATTACACAATCTAGGCATTTGCAAACCTACCCATTTTCATGCTTAATCCTATGTCTGAAAACCTAGTAATAATATATAAAAAAAAAAAGCCTATTTTCTCATGACACAATGTTTTTCCAAAAAGGTGAACTAATTAAAATATACTTGAATGGCTAGCAGTGCAGTTCACTGGTAGAGTGAGGCCCTATGTTCAGTCCCCTGTACCTCAAAACAAAATAAACAAAGAACTTGAACATGTTTGATTTAGCTAAACAATTACCAAATACTTATAGAAAATGTTCCTAAAATGGGCGTGATGGTGCATGCCTTTAATCCCAGCATTCCGGAGGCAGAAGTAGGAGGATTGCCAAGAGTTCGAGGATACCCTGAGACTACATAGTGAATAGGTCAGCCTGGGCTAGAGTGAGACCCTACCTCAAAAAACTAAAAACCAAAACAAAACAACAAGGAAATGCTCTTAAGTAATCCAGAAGGCCCAAGGAAAACAAAGGTGGATCTAGATGTGAATGGTGTGTGGAGAACTGCTGTTCCCAAGGGCTGTGGAATGGAAACTAAAGGCCTTGGGCAGCCAGGCAAATGCACTGCATGACTTGCAAGGTTCAGAAACCTTAATGACCTTGTTTTCGTTCTTACCATAAAAGAAACAAATTAAACTCAATTCTCTTTTCATTGTTATTTTTCTTCCTGAGACAGTCTCCCTGTGTAGTTCAAACTTCCAATGTAGCCCAGGCTGGCCTTGAACTTATGATTTTCCTGCCTCCTGAGTGCTGAACAACAAGCATGCACCAATACATCCAAAGAGCTCTCATTTTGTTCTGAGGGAGATAGGTAGCATTAGGGAGAGGCAGTTAGACAGAAGGCCCACAGGAGAAATATGGATCATAATTCCTGTCTGCCAAGCAGAGATAAAACCAACAGTGGCTGCTTAACATCACACATTCATCCTGCTGTCTGAAGCTGCTCACATTTTTTGGTGAGCTTTTTTTTCTCTTTCCCAGTCCCCAGACTGTTATCTCCCACAGGTAAAGTTCTGTCCTTCCCATCCTGGCAGCTTGACTGCTGCTAGGGAGGGAAACAAAGATGTGCTGTTGCCTTATTTTTAAGGCCTCTCTTTTCTATTCTTTTTCGTGTTTCTTTTTTTTTTTCTCTAGGACCATAGACATTTTTATACATGGGCCCTTGAGCAAGTGGATGTACCCATTCTTTATCCTTTGGTTCCTGGACTTTATGGAATAAAGTGTAGTAATTCACCAAAATGAGCCTTCTCAGTCTTGTTTTATTTCAATTTTTTGGTAAAGCAAACACGAACTCAGCTTTGGGGTTTGTGTTTGAACCCCCCCCCCCCGCCAAAGTAAGTCCCATCTCAGTACTAGGCAACATGCTTAAAGGTATTATTTGCCAAAAAAAAAAAAAAATGTTGGGCTAGGCAGTTGGCTCAGGGCTTGAGGGCAGTGGCTTCCAAAGCCTGCCCAATATCCACGTAAGATGCATAAATAACACGATACATGTGTCTGGAGTTCATTTGCAGCAAGAGGCCCTAGTATGTTTTCATTTCTCTCTAGATAAATAAATATTCTTTTTTAAAAAACAGTGTAAACTAAACCAGGCATGGTAGTCCAGACCTATAAACCCAGCACTCAGGAGGCCAAGGTAGGAGGATAGGAAGATCACTTTGAGTTCAAGACCAGCCTGGGAGTACAGTGAGTTCCAGGTCAGCCTTGGCGAAAGGGAGACCTTACCCCTTACCTCAAAGAAAAAAACAAAGAAGAAAAAGAAAAAAGGGGTAAACTGAGCTGGTGACTCACACTTATAATTCTAGCACTCAAGAGGCTGAAGGAAGGTGGTGGTGCATACCTTTACTCCCAGCACTCAAGAAGCAGAGATAGGAGGATCACTGTTAGTTCCAGGTCACCCTGAGTGAATAGTGAATTCCAGGTCTACCTGGTCTAGAGCAAGACCTTACCTTAAAAAAAAAAAAAAAAAAAAAGAGGCTGAAGCAGAAGACAAGATAGAGAGGCAAGAGGATGAAACAAGTTCAAAGCCAGTCTAAACTATAAAGACCCTATGTCAAGAAAGAAACAGAGGGATTGGGGAAGACATTTTCTTCAATGGTATAGCCCATGCTCTAGTAAATAACCCCCAAGTCCATGCTAATGCCAGCAACCCTAATTAATCTCATTGTGTCAGAGGGGGAAAAAAAGAAACATGAAAATAGGAGTGATTCAGAAGGGGTTGAATGGGAGGAGAACAAAGGAGATTAGGAGGGCGGTGAGTAGTATATACATGTATGAGATTGTCAAAAAATTAATTTTAGAGTCAGGCCTGGTGGCGCACATCTTTAATCCCAGCACTTGGGAGGCAGAGGTAGGGGGATCACCATGATTTAGAGGCCACCCTGAAACAACACAGTGAATTCCAGGTCAGCCTGTGCTAGAGTAAGACCTTACCTCAAAAATCCAAAATAGTAAAAATAATAATTTTAAAATGGAAGAGGGGGTGGAGAGATGGATGGGTGGTTAAAGCACTTCCCTGCAAAGTCTAACAACCATGGTTCATTTCCCCAATACCCACATAAAGCCAGATGGACAAAGTGGCACATGCATCTGGAATTTGTTTGCAGGGCTAGAGGCCCCAGCATGCCCATTCTCTCTCTCTTTCTCCATATATATCTGCCTCTTTCTCTCTCTCAAATAAAATCAATCATTCACTGTTCCTCTAGAATTTCCTACAGCCTCCATTTCTCTCTCCTCATGAGCAAGGTACATAAGCTTCTCTCCTCTGTGCTGCCCTCAACCACATGACTGCCATGCCTTTCTCTTTAGTCACACACTGAAATATCAAAGCTCTAGAGAGAGAGGAATGGTACTGATGCCGGATTCTTAAAGTGCAGGAAGGGGCTAGATTCCATAAAAATGCAGGAAAGTCCCAGGTCCATGGATCCCAACTTTCGATCCTTGTCCAAGTTATCAAATAAATGAAAATGCGGACTCAGCTGGGTGTGGTGGCGCAAGCCTTTAATCCCAGCACTCGGGAGGCAGAGGTAGGAGGATCGCAGTAAGTTCGAGGCCATCCATCCTGAGACTATAGAGTGAATTCCAGGTCAGTCTGGGCTACAGTGAGACCCTACCTGGGGGGGAGGGGGAGGGAAGCGGACTCAGAGAAGGGTAAATTATGAATTATAAATTTCATTTTAAGGAGAGTTAAGATCTAGAATGAAGGCTAGCAGGGAAGCCCAAGCCAAAAAAAAGTTCTCCCCCTTCCCAGCTGGAAAGGGGTAGGGGAAACAGAAAAATTTCACTCACATGGAGAAAGGCCTGAGCATACACATGCAGAAAGCAAAGCAAGAAAGCACCCAAAACAAAGCAGCAAAATGCCCAGATAAAAACAAATATTCCCTTCCAGCCTGGTAAGGGGTGAGAAAGAATATCTGCCTCACATAGGGAAAGAGCCAAGAGCTTACCAAAGGGGTCAAAAACCAAGAGGAAAAAGGGGTTCAACAGGGATCAAGAGGCACCAGTACCATTTATATGGATGAAGCAACCAATTAGGACAAGTCTCATCAGCAGACTCGGTGTGTAAGGGAGGGATCTGATTGGCTGGCAGGCTCAAGAGGCGGACTCAGGAAGGGCCACAGGTGTGCAAACTGAGGAGGAAGCGCTGCTGGGAAGTTGCTGCTTGCCACCACCTTGGGTGAGACTGGATCAGAAATGGGTTAGTCTTGTCAGGGCAGGCAAAGTAGCTTCCACACTTATGTGGGACAGTCCCTAGCTAACTACCTATCATACAAACTACCTATCTTTTGAAAGGTTACCTGCGCCTATCTCATATCAGCACTGTTGCTCAACATCTGTAGAAACATCCAAAGTTGCATATTTCTGTAGGTAGAAAATGTAATATGGGCTGCTTCCGATTGAGATGGCAGAATAGGAGCCTCACAAAAGAAACCAGCCAAGGAAGAAAGAAGTAATATTCCACACAATTCACCCTTCTTCTAATAAAATGAAGGTCTGAGAGTAACTGTTAAACCCATGACTCAAAGAAAAGACCACCAGTTCAAATATTTGGTCAAGTTGAAGCAAGCTGTATTGTGCACCCAGAATCTGGCCAGCTGGCTGCCTCACCCAAAGGCAGGGTTTTTAGAGAGCAGCCCTGAGCATAAGAGAAGGCAGGTTTTTATAATTCACAAACTGTAAGGTTGAGAGATTTCCAATAGGAAATAGAATAGAAGCAAACAGCAGTTCACAATTACTTGACATGATATCTTGGGAGAGTATGAGGCAAGGCAATGTCAGAGTGGGGAGTAACTCAGGCTCCAGGAAGGTCCAGGGGTAGGGAACTCCAGGCAGGTAGTCAAGGTACATTTAGGCCTAACAGATACTTGTTTCACAGTAAGCAGAAACAAAACTTATCTTGATTTAACAACAAAATGGCTCCTAGCTCTAAGATGAAGTCAGACTGGTTCATCATAACCACTAACCCAGCAAAGTACCTGGCAGAGAAGCAAGAAGTTTCTAGCAACATAATCAGCAAAGGGTGCTAACAAGGCTGAGCTCTAGGGCCAGGCACCATTCTGAGCCGGCTAATGGGGAGAGCACAACCCAGGGGAAGGGCCAGTGGGAAAGGTTATCTGCGCAGGACTGAGCACCAGGGCTAGGCACCATTCTACAGCAGCTGCTAAGGACCCTGCAACCCAGGGGAAAGGTCAGCAGCAAAGGGCTCCAACAGGACTGGGGGCCAGAGCTAGGCACCAATCTGCAGCACTGCTCAGCCCACAACCTAGGAAAAGGACCAGCACGAAAGGCCCATGTGGGGCTCAGTGCCCCTCAGCTTCACTCTGTGCTGAAGACTGCTGGGGTGTGCAAAACCCAGGGGAAGGACCAGTGAGAAAGGTTGCAAACTGGGCTAATCCTCAGCACAGAGGAATTCACTAACCTGTACCAGGGGGCAGGGAACTCAAGGGAGTGTGGAAGCCTAGGGGGTCTGGACAAACCTGGAGGGAGTGAGCTCTCACCACCAAGTAGAACAGAAGAGAATGAGGGGCCAAGATACTAAAGCACATAGTCATCAGGAAGTGTTCCTACTTGTTGGGCCCAGCCCTGCCTTAACTAGCAACAGCTGACCTACTTGGAAGAGACAGATTCTACTACTCACCCACCTTGCAAGCCCAAAAAAGAAATAAAAATCTGAAGAAGGGCTGAAGTAGAGGGCAACTGCGCGTTGGCTCCAGCCCCCAGGAGAGATTTACAGCTGGTCTCACTCCAAAAATCCAGACAGGAATAGCACTGAAAGAAAAGTGCCCAGTCTGGAGACCTGACAAGCTAGGCCTCCCAAGGACTAACCCAGATTTACCTGAATGAAACACACACAAAGTGGACCCTGCTCAGACTCAATACCACCCCAATCCAGTGGATAGACTGCCATCCCACACCCACTTCAAATTAGACCAAGCCACTCAACTCAGGCTATACAAGAGCAGTTATTCTCAGTGAGACAACTGATCTCAAGATGGGCAGAGGACAGGAGAGATGACTTAGCTGTTAAGGTGCTTGCACACAAAGCCTAAGACCAGGGTTTGATGATCCAGTACCCACATAAAGTCAGATGCAGTGATGCATACATCTGGAATTCATTTGCAGTGTCTGGGAGACCCTGGCACGCCCTTCCCCACCCCTTGCAAATACATTTTAAAAGTATCTTTTTTTTTTTAAAGAAGAAAGCCAGGTGTGGTAGCGCACACCTTTAATCCCAGCACTCATGAGGCAGAGGTAGGAAGATCGCAGTGAGCTCAAGGCCACCCTAAGACTACATAATGAATTCCAGGTCAGCCTGGGCTAGAGTGAGACCCTACCTCGAAAAACCAAAAAAAAAGAAGAAGAAGAAGAAAGCTGAGCGTGGTGGCGCACGCCTTTAATCCCAGCACTTGGGAGGCAGAGGTATGAGGATCGCTGAGAGTTCGAGGCCACCCTGAGATTACATAGTTAATTCCAGGTCACCTGGACCAGAGTGAGACCCTACCTCAAAAAACCAAAAAACCAAAAAACAAAAAAAGAAATGGCAGACCCCAACACAAAGCAAATAACACACAACACCAAGCAAAGGGATCCCTACCAAGATCACATAGTCCCAAAATGGAAGCCTCCAATGAAAGCGTAGAGAAACGGAATACCAAAATGGTTAAACAAACTTAATGAAACCATGAACAAACAGCTGGAAGAAATGGGACAAGAGTAATCAAAAAGAATCTCTAAGAACAGCTGATGGAGATGGAAGAAATCTGGAAAAGTCAAATAATAAATCAAAGGAAGGCTTAATGAATTGGAAGAAATGTGACAAAAAGAACTCAAAGGGAACTAGAGAGATTGCTTAGTGGTTAAGGCACTTGCTTGTAAGCTTGACAACACAGGTTCAAATCCCCAGTAACCAAATAAAGCCAGATACACAGAGTGGCGTATGCATCTGGAGTTAATCTGCAGTGGCAAAAGGCCCTGGCATGCACATACTCATTCTCATTCTCTCTGCCCCCCCCCACTACTTGCAAATAATAATAAAAAAATTAATTAATAAATAAATAGAACTCAAAGGAAAGATGAAGAAAATCAGCAAGAACAACTCAAAGGCTAAAGAACATCCAAGAGAATCAGGAAACAGTGTTTCATTGACAGCTTAATAAAATCAAAGACAATCAAAAAGAGATCAACAGAAGGCTAAAGGAATTTGAGGAAAATCAATAAATAAATGAGCTTATGAGTCAATGGAACAAGCTCAACAAAGACACATCCAAATGCAGGAATGAACTACAAGAGAAAATAAAAGGTCAAATTAAGAAATGAAAATGCCACCCTAAGACTGCAGAGTGAATTCTAGGTCAGCCTGGGCTAGAGCAAGACTCTACCTCAAAAAACCAAAATAAGAAAGAAGTAATGAAAATGGAATTCAAGCAAGAGATGGAACTGCTGAAGAAAAACATAACAAAAAACAGAAATGCAGTAATTCTTTTAAAATGCTCCCAAGAAAACCTCACCAACAGAACAGACCACATGGAACACAGAATTTTGAAACTTGAGGACAAGACAGAAGAATTAGATCGGGACTCCAACACAGGTTGACAAAAGCAATGTCAAGTTACAAAAAAAAAAAAAAAATGTATGAACAGAACATGAGGGAACTTGGGACACCTTAAAATGAACAATTATTTGAATCACAGGCATACAGAAAAGGGAAGAAATAAAGGTCAAAGGCATAGAGAACACATACATTCAAATTAATGAAGATCCAGGTATTAAAGGCACACACCTTTAATCCCAGCACTCGGGAGGCATAGATAGGAGGACTGTCGTGAGTCTGAGGCTATCCTGAGTCTACATAGTAAATTCCAGGTCAGCTTGGGTTAGAGAGATTCTATCTCAAAAAACCAAAAAGGGGGTTGGAGAGATGGCTTAGTGGTTAAGGTGCTTGCCTGTGAAGCCTAAGAACTCATGTTCGAATCTCCAGGTCCCGCATGAGCAAGACGCACAGTAACACAAGCACACAATGTCACACATACGCACAAGGGGGTACACGCGTCTAGAGTTTGTTCTCAGCAGCTGAAGGTCCTGGCACACCTCTTCTCTCTCTCTCTCTCAAAAAAAAAAAAAAAAAAAATTGCAATGCAATCTTCCAGACACAAAATGGCCTGGATATCCATGATCTTGCAATGCCTGGTACTACCTAGAAAAAGATGATGACTTCAAAATAAAAGAGAGACTGAGAGGGGGAGGGGATACAATGGAGAATAAAGTTTTGAAGGGGAAAGTGAGGGAGGGGAGGGAATTATCATGGTTTATTGTCTATAATTACAAAAGTTGTCAATAAAAAAGTTTAATTAAAAAATAAATAAGCCAGGTGTGGTGGAGCATGCCTTTAATCACAGCACTTGGGAGGCAGAGGTAGGAGGATCACCTTGAGTTCAAGGCCACCCCGAGACTCCATAGTGAATTCCAGGTCAGCCTGAGCTAGAGTGAGATCCTATTTCAAAAAAAAAAAGGAAAAATAAATAAATTAAATTTTAAAAAAAGATAAAACTTTTCCAACCATACTAAAGAAACTGATCCAGGTACAGGAGGAATACAGAACATCAAATAGACTGGACCAGAGAAGAGATTCCCCACGTCACATTATAATTAAAACACTAAACACTGAAAACAAGGAGAGAGCACTAAAAGCTGCAAGAGAAAAATACCTTATTACATACAGTGGTGCCCATAAGAATGATCTCAAGTTTCTCAATGGAAATTCTTAAAGCCAGAAGGGCATGGAACAGTGTATTTCAAAAGCTAAAAGACCATGGCTACCAACCCAAACTACTATACCTAGCAAAAAAAAAAAAAAAAAAAAGAAAGAAAGAAAGAAAATCCTTCATAATAGAAGGTGAAAGAAATTTTTTTTACAATATAAGCCAGCTTTTTGATTATAGGGACACTAAGCCAGCCTTACAGAGAATACTACATGGAATACTCCACACTGAGGAGATGAACAAGCATTCACATGAGGTTACAAGAGAAAAAAAAAAGAAATAATCAAAAACTAGTACAGGGCTAGAGAGATGGCTTAGCGATTAATGCACTTGCCTACGAAACCTAAGGACCCAGTTTCAATTCCCCTGTACCCACTTAAGCCAGATGCAAAAGGTGGCACATGTGTCTGGAGTTGGTTTGCAATGGCTAGAGGCCCTGGTGTGCCCATTCTCATATTCTCTCTCTCTCTCAAATAAATTAATTAAATATTTTTTTAAAAAAATTAGTACAGACATAAAAGAATACAAAGACCAAGAAAACTCAAAATCCCACAAAACCTTCAGTTCAACAGGGATGAATTTGTACCTCACAATTACAGCACTGAGCATTAATGGACTCAACTCCCCAATCGAAAGACACAGGTTAACTGGCTGGATCAAAAGTTGGACCCAGGGGCTGGAGAGATGGCTCAGCGGTTAAGCGCTTGCCTGTGAAGCCTAAGGACCCCGGTTCAAGGCTCGATTCCCCAGGACCCACGTTAGCCAGATGCAGAAGGGGGCACACACATCTGCAGTTCGTTTGCAGTGGCTGGAAGCCCTGGCGTGCCCATTCTCTCTCTCTCTCTCTCTATCTGCCTCTCTCTCTCTCTGTCACTCTCAAATAAATAAATAAAAATGAACAAAAAAAAATTTTTTTTTAAGTTGGACCCAGCCGAGTGCAATGGCACATGCCTTGTGTGGTGGTTTGATTCAGGTGTCCCCCATACACTTAGGTGTTCTGAATGCCAGGTTCCCAGCTGATGGAGATTTGGAAATTAACACCTCCTAAAGGCAGTGTGTTGCTGGGGGCAGGCTTATGGGTATTATAGCCAGTTTCCCCTTGCCAGTGTTTGGCACACTCTCCTGTTGCTGCTGTCCATCTGATTTTGGTAAGGAGGTAGTGTCCACCCTCTGCTCATGCTATTGTTTTCCCGTGCCATCGTGGAGCTTCCTCTCCAGGGCTGTAAGCCAAAATAAAGCTTTTTTTCCACACAAGCTGCTCTTGGTCAGGGGATTTCTGCCAACAATGACAACCTGACTGCAAAACCTTGAATCCCAGCACTCAAGAGACAGAAGTAGGAGGACTGTCGTGAGTTTAAGGCCACCCTGACACTACATAGTAAATTCCAAGTCAGCCTGGGCTAGAGCAAGACCCTACCTCCAAAATGACAAACAAAAAGTGGAACCCAGCCAGGCGTGGTGGCACATGCCTTTAATCCCCGCACTTGGGAGGCAGAGGTGGGAGGAGTGCTGGGAGTTCAAGCCCAGCCTGAGACTACATAGTGAATTCCAGGTCAGCCTGGGCTAGGGGGAGACCTTACCTTGAAAAACTAAAATTTAAAAAGGGCAGGGGCTAGAGAGATGGCTTAGCAGTTAAAGTTCTTGCCTGCAAAGCCTAAGGACTCAGATTCAATTCCCAGAACCCACGTAAGTCAGATGCACATGCTGGCACACACATCTGGAGTTTGCAGTGGCTAGAGGCCCTGACATGTGCGCACACACACACTCGCTCGCTCGCTCTCAAATAAATAAATAATTTTAGGGGAAAAAAAGCTAGACCCATCCATTTACTGCTTATAAGAAACCCATCTTACCATTAAAGACAGGCACCACCTTAGGGTAAAAGGATAAAAAAGATATTCCAAGCAAATGGGAATAAAAACAAGTAGATGTGGCTGTCCTAATATCTGACAAAATAAACTTTAAACCAAAAGTAATCAAAAGAGAAAAAGACGGGTGAGGAGGTAAAAGAGTATATAGCCTGTTATATATAAAACATAAAAAATTTAAAAAATAAATAAAGGTGGCCATTTCATACTCATTAAAGGAACAATTCAACAAGAGGATATGATAATCACAAATCTATATGCACCAAATTTCATAAAGCAAAATCTACTAGACAATAAACCACATATAATTCACAATACAATAATAATGGCAGCCTTTTAAAATTTATTTATTATTTTCAAGCAGAGAGAAAAAGAGAGAGAGAGAGAAAGAAAATGGGGGCACCAATGCCTCCAACTGTTAAAAACAAACTCCAGCTGCATGTGTCACTTTGTACATCTGGCTTTATGTGGGTAATGGCTAATCACACCTGGGTTATTAGATTTGCAGGCAAGTGCCTTAGTGGCTGAGCCATCTCCAGCCCCAATAGCAGGAGACTTTAATACTCTTATTATCAAAATAGACAGATCATCTAAATAGAAAATAAACAGAAAAATAATAGTGCTAAACAACACCATAGACCAAATGGATTTAACAGATACCTATAAAACATTCCATCCTAACTCTATAGAATACACATTTTTCATGGAACCTTCTCCAAATAGATCATATATTAGGGCACAAAGCATGTCTCCAACAAATTCAGAAAAATTGACATAATTCCCTGCATTATATCTGAGCACAATGCAATAAAGCTAGAAATCAATGACATTAACAACAGATAACATAACTATTGGAGATTTAAAAACTCACTATTAAACAATGAATAGGTCATTGAAGATATCAAAAGGGAAATCAATACATTTAGAGAGATGAACAATAATGAAAACACAACACACAAAACTTATGGGGTATAAAGAAGGCAGTTCTAAGAGGGAAGTTTATAGCATAGAGTGGGTAGGAATACTCTGAGGCATGATCCCTCTCTCCTACCCCAAAGAGACTGAGGCCTTCATGATCCCACAGTGGGAATACCATAACCACACTGGGAAGGGCCCCCCAGGGAAACAGGAACAGGGGCAAGGGGTTAAGAGAGTATAACTGAAGTCACACAGAGCTAGAGGCTGAGGTGGCCATCTGTAATCCCAGCAAGCCAAGGGAGACAGAGACAGAAGAATCACCTGGATTCTCATATGCCAGCAAGTGTGGCATTCCTAATGGTGAACAAAAGATGAGTGGCAAGCACTGACACCTGAAAGTTGTCCTCTGACCTCCAGTGAAACATAGAATCACAACCAAAACCTAGAACTCAGGACTAGCAATGAAGTTTGACTGAAACAGGAAGGGAAATAGGAAGAAGGGGAGGAATGGAATAACATATAAAAATAGCAATTTAGCCGGGTGTGGTGGTGCACGCCTTTACTCTCAGCACTTGGGAGGCAGACGTAGGAGGATTGCCATGAGATTGAGGCCAGCCTGAGACTGTATAGTGAATTCCAGGTCAGCCTGGGCTAGAGCAAGACCCTTCCTGGAAAAATAAAAATACAATAAAATAAGAAAAGAAATGAAATGAAATTTAGCTTATAATAACATCTAAACTGCTCGGCCAGTCAACCCGGAAGCCTGGAACTTTCGTGTACACATGTCAATCTAAACCTTTATTCATGAGCCGGGCATGGTGGCCTTTAATCCCAGCACTTGGGAAGCAGAGGTAGAATTGCTGAGTTTGAGGCCATCCTGAGATGACATAGTAAATTCCAGGTCAGCCTGGGCTAGAGTGAAACCCTACCTCAAAAAACCAAAAATATAAATAAATGAATAAAATAAACCTTTACTCATGTAAGTGAGAATTTTTATTGTTACTTGAATCTAAAGCACACTGACTGACAAAAATATGTTCCTTTTGGTTATTTGTCTTTTCATTGTGCTAACACTACATTGCCTATTGTATCTCACTTAAACTTTTAGTTCTCCACATTTTATAAATATTTCATTTATTTATTTGATAACAAGAGAGAGACAGAGAGAAAGAGAAAGGGAGTACCAGGCCCTCCAGCCACTGTAAACGAACTCCAGACGCATGTGCCACCTTGTGCATCTGGCTTATGTAGGTACTGGAGAACTGAACCTGGGTCCTTAGGCTTCACAGGTAAGCGCCTTAAAAGCTAAACCATTTCTCCAGCCTGCCACGTTTTTTTTCTTAATGATGATTCACAACTAGGGATACAGTTCAGTAGAAGAGAATTAGCATAATGTACTCAGGCCCTAGCTTCAAGCTGGAGAAAAAGAGAAGGAGGGTGGAGACTGAAACCTTCTTTATCCAGAGAACTAAAGGCAAATTAGTTAGGGAAGAATTATCTTCAATAGTGGTTTTATAAGAAACAAGGATATACCTATCAAGTTTCTCCTCTGCACTGGAAAACAACTATAGAGCTATACCTCCAAATCATAAAACTTAGTTATTCCCCGACCCAAACTTTTATAAAGAAGTCAAAAAAGATGAAGGAAAGAAAGAATTCTTAAGTTTCTATGGGAACATCACCTGATTCAATGACCTGCAGTCCTTGAAGTCTTGTGTAAATAGCTTCAATTTCTTGCTACATTCCCATTTACAAATCCCTAATTGACATTGCTTTTACAAAAGTTCTCCATATAAGCAGAGAACCAGCCTAGTAAAGAGGAATCCAATGGCTCAGTCAATTCAGATTCGCCATCTCACACCCTCAAAATGACTGTCACTCTAACTCAATTTGCACATTCCTTTAATCCCAGCACTTGGGAGGCAAAAGTAGGAGGCCACCCTGAGACTACACAGTGAATTCCAGGTCAGCCTGAGCAAGACCCTACCTTGAAAAACCAAAATAAATAAATAAATAAACAAATAAAATAAAATTTTTAAAAAGAATGCTGGTAGGAGTATAAACTGTACTATCTTCTGCAGAAGGCAATTCTTTATAATCTATCAGACTGACATATATTATTCCTTGTGACCACCATCCTAATCCAATGTATTATCCTGTGGATATATCTGCTCATAGAGTAATATATGCATACTCATTTTAGCTTTGAAATAAAAGATTCTATATAATGTCCATTAATAAGTCACTGGCTTAAGTACATCTAATAAATCCATACAATGGAATTAGCTTTTAAAAAGAATGAGTTCACTGAGCACAGTGCACATAACCCCAACTGAAATAGGGCACAAAGATCATGAGTGTGAGACCAGCCTAAGCTACATAGTGAGTTCAGGGCCAGTCTAAGCTACAGAGTAAAAATACTAAGGGCTAGGGATACAGCTCAGTGGTAGAGTGTGACCCTGGCATGCTCAGTGCTCTGGATCCAATTGCTAGCAATGCAGAAAAAAGAAAGAAAGAAGGAAGGAAGGAAGGAAGGAAGGAAGGAAGGAAGGAAGGAAGGAAGGAAGGAAGGAAGGAAAGGGAAGGGAAGGGAGGGAAAGGGAAAGAAAGAAAGAAAAAGAGGAGAAAGAGAAAGACAAAGAGGAGAAAGAGAAAGAGAAAAAGAAAAAGAAAGAAATGGCACCTCAGAGATTTCTCAGTAGTTAAGGCACTTGCCTGCAAAGCCCAAAACCTGGGTTCAGTTTCCCAGTACTCATGTAAAGTCAGATGTACAAAGTGGTGCATACATCTGGAGTTTCTTTGCAGTGGCTAGAGGCCTTCGCATGCCCATTCTCTCTGTCTCTCTTCTCACTATCTCTCTCTGCTTACAAATAAATAAATAAAATTTAATTTTTAAAAAGTTGGTTCTAGCCGGGCGTGGTGGCGCACGCCTTTAATCCCAGCACTCGGGAGGCAGAGGTAGGAGGATTACCGTGAGTTCGAGGCCACCCTGAGACTCCATAGTGAATTCCAGGTATCCTGGGCTAGAGTGAGACCCTACCTCGAAAAACCAAAAAAAAAAAAAAAAAAAAGTTGGTTCTAAATATACTAACAAAAAGATTTCAAAGATATAGTAAAAATGCAATGTAAAAACTACAATTGCTGAACTGCTATATGAGAGACATACATACATACAAATGTTTCCAAATATGTAAAATACCTAAAGAAGATGCACAAAAATATCGTAAGACCCAGACATGATGGCGCACGCCTTTAATCCCAGCACTCGAGAGGCAGAGGTAGGAGGATTACCATGAATTCAAGGCCAACCTCAGACTACATAGTGAATTATTCCAGGTAAGCCTGGACTAGAGAGAGACCCTACCTAAAAAATATATATATACATACACACACACACACACACACATGTAGAGAGAGAGAGAAAGGGGGGGAGGTTGCCTCTGCCTCTGGGCAAAAGAACTAATTAGCTAAAGATGAAGGAAAGATTTTTTTTTTACTATATTTTCCATACCATCACAAGCTTTTCATACCATATTCAAGCATTAATTATTAAAAAATTCATAAGTTGGAGCCAGGCATGGTGGCATATGCCTTTAATTCCAGCACTCAGGAGGCAGAGATAGGAGGATCACCACGAGTTCCAAGCCACCCTGAGACTGCATCATGAATTCTATGTCAGCCTGGGCTACAGTGAGACCCTACCTCAAAAAACAACCCCCCCAAAAAAATTCATAAGTAACTAAGTATTAAATTATTCTCTTTAATTTTTTAAACGTTTTATTTATTTGAGAAAGCAAGAGACAAAAAGAGATAGAATGGCAGCCATCTAAAAGATTATGTATATACTTTTATTAATGTTGTTTAAAGGAGAACATAAAGTCCTAACTTTCTAAAAGTATATAAACATTTAAGAATATGTCAAAAGTAAGACAAGCATTGTGGTACATGCCTTTAATCCCAACACTTGAGAGACAGAGGTAGGAGGATCGCCGGGAGTTTGAGGCCAGCCTGAGACTACATAGTGAATTCCAGGTCAGCCTGGGCTAGAGTAAAACCCTACCTTGAAAAAACAGAAAAGAAAAAAAAAAAAACATGTCAAAAATAAATAAATACATAAAGCTGGGTGGGAGTGGTGGTGTACACCTTTAATCCCAGTACTCTGGAGGCAGAGGCAGGAAGATCAGACAATGCCTGTGAGTTTGAGGCCAGCCTGGAACTACAGAGTGAGTTCCTGGTCAACCTGGGCTAGAGTAAGATCCTACCTCAAAATAACAACAACAAAAAAAAACAAAAACAAAAAAAACAGAGTGTCTAACCATTTACAAGGACCTACTACTCATTTGAAACAGACTTATTTTTCTACCACAGAAAGATTTTACCACAACTTGTTATGTTTTTAATCCTAGACTCTTGGGAAGGAGGAAAAGGATGGGTAATGGGTACAAAAATGCAGTTAAATAGAATTATTAAATCCTACTGTTCTACAGTACAGTAGCATATTTACTTTTCTCATTGCTGTGACCAAATATCAAATATCTGACAAGAAGCAAACTGAAGGGAGAAAAGTTTACCTTGGCTCTTGGTTCAGGACACAATCCACCACAGTGAAAAGGCACTGTGGCAAGGTGCTGCTTGCTAACATCTCAGAGACCAAGAAGCACAGGAGGGGGAACACTGGGACTCAGCTGGCTTTCTCCTTACCCTTTTGATTTGTAAAGAACCCCAGCCTGGCCGGGGCGGGCGTGGTGGCGCACACCTTGAGGCAGAGAGGTAGGAGGATCTCCATGAGTTCAAGGCCACCCTGAGACTACATAATGAATTCCAGGTCAGCGTGGGCCAGAGTGAGACCCTACCTTGAAAAACCAAAAAAGAAAAGAACCCCAGCCTGTGGAATGGTGCTGCCAACATTTAAGGTGGGTCTTCCTTCCTCACTTAAACCTTTCAAACTTACTCACAGATACACCCAGAAGTATGTTTCCTAGGTCATTCTAAATCTAGTCAAGTGGACAATGAAAATTAACCATGCCAAGTGAGGCAACTTCAGTTAAGAATACATTATTACATATTACTCAACACAAAATAGTAAAAATACAAATGTTAATTATTTATTTGATCAGTACATACTATATACATACATATATTGAAATATCACACTGTACCCTATAAATATTAATTAAAAGATTTAAGCCAGATGTGGTGGCACACAACTTTAATTCCATCACTCAGGAGGCAGAGGTAGGAGGATCGCCGTGAGTTCGAGGCCACCCTGAGTTTACATAGTGAATTCCAGGTCAGCCTGGGCTAGAGTGAGACCCTACCTCAAAAACAAACAAACAAACAAAAAAAGATTTAGCCAGGTGTGCTAGCAAAGCCACACACCTTGAATCCCAATTCTCAGGAGGCAGAAGTAAGAGGATGGCTGTGAGTTTAAGGCCAGCCTGTGACTATAGAGTGAATTTAAATTTTTTTGTGTGTTTATTTTATGATAGAGAAAGAGAGAACTGGCATGCCAGGGCCTCAAACCACTGTAATCAAACTCCACACACATATGCCACCTTGTGCGCATGTGTCACCTTGTGCACCTGGCTGACATGGGTTCTGGGGAGTCAAGCCTAGGTCCTTAGGCTTTGCAGGCAAGTGCCTTACCGTTAGGCCATCTCTCCAGCATAACTTTAAAATTGTTAATATTTAGGGCTGGAGAGATGTCACAATGGTTGAGTAACTTGCCTGCAAAAACTAATAATCCAAGTTCGACTCCTTAGGACCCATGTAAAGCCAGATGCACAAATTGGTGCATGCATTTGGAGATCATATGCACCGCTAGAGGTCCTAGTGCTCTCTCTCTCTCTCTCTCTCTCTCTTTCTCTCTCCTTGCAAATAAGTAAAATATTCAAAATAAATTGTTAAAAATAACATTTTTGAGCCAGGCATGGTGACACATGCCTTTAATTCCAGAATTTAGGAAGTAAAGGTAGGAGGATCAGGTCAACCTAGGCTAGAGTGAGCCCTACCTCAAAAAACAAAAACAAAACAACAACAAAAAAAGGTGTAACCCCTGCTGGTGTCTGGCTAAATGCATGTATTATGCTCACCAAACTGCCCAATAAGGTACTTTTCTTAATGTTCATACCCATATATTAATGCTACCCCTCACTTTTGGTTAGAGAAGCTTCTCTTTTCAGATGGCAGTGACCTCTGGGATGACTCAAAAGACACCATAGTGCTGAGAAGAAGTGACAGAGGACTGCTCAGCACTGAAATATCTCTATCACACTTCCCAAGGTCCAGAGTCCATTGTGAAAGAGGTGGTGGGATGGATGTAAGAGCCAAAGGAAGGGTAGGACTGCTTACAATGCACTCTTCCAGACACAAAATGGCCTGGATATTCACGACCTCACAGTGCCTGGCACTACCTACACAAGACCATCATAATAGGAGGAAAAGATGATGACATCAAAATAAAAGAGAGACTGAGAAGAGGAGGGGATATGATGGAGGATGGAGATGTGAAGGGAAAAGTAGGGGGAAGGAATTATCATGATTTATTGTCTATAATCATGGAAGTTGTCAATAATAATAAAAAAGAAGCAAGGAGGAAGAGGGAGGCAGAAGAAGAAAAACAGGAAGAAGATGATGATGATAGTTCTGCTTGTAAAGTGCTTGCCTCACAAATATAAGGACCTGAGCTCAATACTTAGTGCCAATGTAAACTGGCTGGACATGGGGCTGGGAAGAAGGCTCAGTGGTTAACAGTGCATGCTTACAGCCGGGCATGGTGGTACACACCTTTAATCCCAGCACTTTGGGAGGGAGGGGTAAGAGGATTGCCATGAGTTTGAGGCCACCTGAGACTACATAGTGAATTCCAGGTCAGCCTGAACTAGAGTGAGACCCTACATCAAAAAAACAAAAAAATAGTGCTTGTTTACAAAGCCTAACAGCCTGAGTTAGAGCCCCCAGTAGTTATGTAAAGCCAGATGCACAAAGTGGTACATACATCTGGAGTCTGTTCATAGTGGAGGGAGGCCCTGGCATGCCTATACTCACTCCCTCTGTTTGTCTCTCTCAAATAAATGAATAACCATTTTTTTAAATGCTAGACATGATGATGCTAGCCTATAATCCTAGCATTTGAGAAAGGCAGAGAAAAGAGGATCCCTGGGGCTCACTGCTCAGACAGTATAATCTAGTTGGTGTGCTCCAGATCAATGAGAGACTATCTCAAAGGAGGCAGACAATGTTCCTGGAGACAACACCTAAGGTTGTCCTCTGGGCTCCACGAGTTCCATGTGTACATGCATATACATGTGTGCACATGCACACACACACACACACACACACACACACACACACACACAAAAGGAAGAAAAAAAGGAAAAAAAAAAAAGGTGTAGTGGTTCACACCTTTAATCCCAGCACTCAGTAGGCACTGGTAGGAGGATCATCATGAGTTCGAGGCAAGCCTGGGACTGCATAGTGAATTCCAGGTCAGCCTGGGTAGAGTGAGAACCAACCTCAAAAAAATAAAAAATGGGAGGGCTGGAGAGGTGGCTTAGCAGTTAAGGTGCTTCCCTTCAAAGCCAAAGGACCCAGGTTCGACTCCCCAGGACCCACATAAACCAGCTGCACAAAGGGATGCATGCATCTGAAGTTCATTTGCAGTGGCTGGAGGAACTGGTGCCCATTTTCTCTCTCTCTCTCTCTCTCTCTCTCTCTCTCTCTCTGCCTATTTCTGTATCTCTCTCTCAAATAAATAAAAATATTTTAAAATTTTAAAAACATGGGAGAGAGGGAGGAAAAAGGAAGGAGAACAAAGAATAAGAATAACATAATAATAATAAAAAGAATAATAATACATGTGCCTCATCATATAGTTCATCATAATGAAAAACCATCTGAAAGATTAAAGAAAATAATTCTCTTTTTCTATATAGAAAATACAGCTCTGACTATCCAAGAATTCAAAGCTTCCTATGTTAATTCACAAGAATGGTGCAACAAAGTACCACAATCTAGGTAGTTTAATGCAATAAAATTTGTTATCTCTGAGTCTGGATTTTAGATGTCCAAAATCAAGCTATCAGCAGGGCCATGATCCCTAAAGGCTCTAGAGGTGAACCCATAGTCTCTTCCTAGCTTCTGGTGTTCACCCACAATCCAGAGAGCTCTCTGGCTTGAGGCCACATTAACTCCAGTCTTTACCTCCATTATCACATGGACTTTTTCTCTGGGGATCTGTCTGTCTTCCTATATAAAGACACCAATAATGACATTCAGGGTCCACCATAAACCAGTATAACTTCATCTTAACATGATTAGATCTGTGAAGACCCCATTAAAAGTTAAGGTCACATTTATAAATATCACAGCTTAAGACTTCATACCTTTATAGAGAACAAAATTCAACTTTACTACATGCCCCTTCTACAGGATTTATGCTTCACAAGCACCAGCTAAAATGATTGAGTTGGACTGTTTTTAGGTTCTTTTAGTTCACAAAGAAAACAAACAAATCAGTTTATGTGAAAATAGTATTACTAATAAACTGAGCACTAAGCATTATTAGTATTAAATTTTCTTTGTATAATAATGTATTATTATTTTAAATTTTTTTCATTTTTATTTTTTTCGTTGACAACTTCCATAATTTTAGACAATAACTTATAGTTATTCTCTCCCTCCTTCCACTTTCTCCTTTGAAACTCCACTCTCCATCATACACCTTCCCCCTCTCAACAGTCTCTCTTTTATTTTGATGTCATCATCTTTTCCTCCTATTATGATACTCTGGTGAAGGTAGTGTCGGGCACTATGAGGTCATGGATATCCAGGCCATTTTGTGTCTGGAGGAGCATGTTCCCTTCCTTTGGCTCTTAACATTCTTTCCACCACCTCTTCCTCAATTGACCCTAGGCCTTGGAAGGTGCAATAAGAGATATTTTAGTGCTGAGCACTCCTCTGTCACTTCTTCTCAGCACCATGGTGTCCTCTGAGTCATCCCAAGGTCACTACCATCTGAAGAGAGAAGCTTCTCTAACCAAAAATGAGAGAAGCATTATTATATGGGTATGAAGATTAAGAGAAGTGCTTACCGGGAAGTTTGGTGAGCATAGTATGTACATTTAGGCAGACACCAGCAGATGTTACATCCCTAGGGCGCATGACTACCCTTATTATAGGTTTTCAGTATCACGGATATATTCCATCCAATGCAGCAGGCATCTAGTTCAATTAGAGAGCAGCTGGTTTCTCCCATAACAGAAATGCCACTATTGCACCCATTGGCTCATTTGCAAATCTGGCCAAATTTAAGGCTTGCAGTGTCCACTGTGGAGTATCTCCACTAGTGATTGCTCTTTCTCCCATTGAACTGCATGCAGCATAGCTTTTTCCAGCTTTCTGTCAGCTGGTCTACAGGGAGGAGGTTTTCAGCTCAGCTCCAGCAGGATTTCTCACTGACCTTGCAGCCCAAGTATGTGCAGTCTTCACCAATAGGATCTTACCATCTATTCCTGGTGAGAAACCAAAAGCCTTGGCAATGGCCTGTAATGTTTTGGGGGCATCAGGGACCTCCCTGGCCAACAACTCACTGGAAAGTATCCCATTCCTGGCACTGAAAACTTTCTGTTAACTATCTATGACTTCTGGGTGTTCCACTGTCCATAAAAGTAGGTTTCCATATGATTTATTTATATCCTTTTAGATTTTGATTAGCCCTCCCTCCACCTTTCCTTTACTCAGTCTCTTCCCCTGACCTCACTAAGGCCTTTTCACCCCCATTAATCTGTTCTTCTACTTACATATATACAATATCATCCTATTAAGTGGCCCCTTCTATTCCCTTTATATCCCCTTTAGAGTTTACTGGCCTCTGCTACTGAGTTTTATTCCTACTCACATAGAAGTCCAACCATTTGTAACTAGGATCTGCATATGAGAGAGAACATGTATGTTTGGCTTCCTAGGCCTGGGTTACCTCACTAAGCATAATCGTTTCCAGATCTATCCATTTTCCTGCAAATTTCATTTTTCATTATCGCTGAGTAGAACTCCATTGTATAAATGTGCCACATCTTCATTATCCACTCATCAGTTGAGGTACATCTAGGCTGGTTCCATTTCCTAGCTATTGTGAATACAGTGTCAGTAAACATGGTTGCACAAATATCTCTAAGGTAGTAAGACAAGTCCTTAGGATATATACCTAGGAGTGGTATAGCTGGGTCATATGATAAATCTATTTTTAGCTGCCTCAGGAACCTCCACACTGATTTCCACAATGGCTAAACCAGAATACATTCCCACCAACAGTGTAGAAGGGTTCCTCTTTTTCCACACCCTCACCAGCATTTATGGTCATTTGTTTTCATGATGGTATCCATTCTGACAGGAGTGAAATGGCATCTCAACATAGTTTTAATCTGCATTTCCATGATGGCTAGGGATGTAGAATATTTTTTTAGATGGTTATAGGCCATCTGTATTTCTTCTTTTCAGAACTCTCTATTTAGTTCCATACCCCATTTCTTTTTAATATACACAGTGTGTATATAGCCATGTTGGTACCATCGTTAGCCTCCTCCCATCCTCCCCCCTCCGAAGGGACCCTCCTCATTGGGGAATGTGGGTCATGCATTGTGGGGTTAGCTATCAGTTATGGAGAGGAAGCAATTTTTTAACTGGGTTGTTTGATTTCTTATTATTTAGTTTTTTGAGTTCTTTGTATATTCCAGATATTAATCCTCTGTCAGATGTATAACTGGCAAAAATTTTCTCCCATTCTGTAGGTTGCCTCTTTGCTCTATTAATAGTGTCCTTTGCCATACAAAACCTTTGAAATTTCATGAGGTCCCAGCAGTTGATCCATGGTTTCATTTCCTGAGCAATTGGGGTTATATTCAGAAAGTCTTTACCAAGACCAATATGTTGAAGGGTTTCCCCTACTTTTTCCTCTAGCAGTTTCAGAGTTTCAGATGTGATATTAAGGTCTTTGATCCATTTGGACTTAATTTTTGTGCATGGAGAGAGAAAAGGATCTATTTTCATACTTCTACAAATACATATCCAGTTTTCCCAGCACCATTTGCTGAGGGAGGTTTCTTTTCTCCAGTGAGCATTTTTGGCATTTTTGTTGAAGATCAGTTGGCTGTAGCTACCCAGACTTACATCTGGGTCCTCTATTCTGTTCCATTGATCTACATGTCTGTTTTTGTGCAAGTTTTATGTTGTTTTGTTATGATGGTTCTATAATATAGGTTAAAATCAGGTATAGTGATACCACCTGCCTTATTTTTGTTGCTCAAAATCATTTTAGATATTTGAGTTTTGTTGTAATATACGTTAACATCAGGTGTGGTGATACCACCAGCCTTATTTTTATTGCTAAAAATTGTTTTAGGTATTTCAGGGATGTATCATTTTGTGTGTGTGTGTGTGTGTGTGTGTGTGTGTGCTTCCAAATGAGTTTTTGGATTGTTTTTTCTATTTCCGTGAAGAATGACATTGGAATTTTGATGGGGATTGCATTAAATATGTAGATTGTTTTTGGTAAGATTGCCATTTTCACAATATTGATTCTTGGGACTTCCGGTCAAGATGGCGGCATAGGAACCACGCCTAAGCAGCCTAGGGGAGAAAAAGCCAAAGAAAACCCAGCAAAATACACAAGGGAGGTGTATAAGAGATTAAAACAGCAGCGGAGAAGTAGGAGATATCCAGAGCCCACACGGGCAGGCCGAAGCAGCTCCGGCAGCGGCAGCTCGGGACCCTGGTAGCGGCAGCTCGGGATCCGGCAGCGGCAGCTCGGGACCCGGTAGCAGTGACTTGTGCTCCGGCAGCGGCACCTCGGGACCCGGTAGGGGCGATTCGGACTCTGGCAGCGGCAGCACGGGCACTGGCAGCTGCATCTCGGGGTCCGGCAGTGGCGACTCGGGATCCAACAGCGGTGGCTCAGACCCCGGCAGCGGAAGCGGCGGTGGAAGCCGGAAGCGGCGGTGGAAGCCGTGACTCCAGCCCCAAAAACACCATCAGCTGCTCCGGTACCGGCCACAGCGGCTTCAGGGCAGCGAATCCAGCAGCGGAGGCTCCAGCGGATTCAGCGGCAGAGGCAGATCCCGCAGCGGCAGCACCAGCGGATCAGAGGCGGAGGACCCAGCAGCGGCAGCTCCAGCGGACCAGCGGGGGCAGACCCAGCAGCGGCATCTCCAGTGGCGGATCCAGCAGCAGTGGTCCCAGCAGCGGCAGCTCCAGCGGCAGCAGCGGGGATCCAGCATCAGGGGCGCCAATCTGCAGGGCCACAGTTGCCAGGCTTGGTTTGCCCCACAGGAAAAGCCAGTACCCAGTTCCAGAAAGCAGAACAGCGGCCCAACATCCCAGCCAGCAACTTGACTGAGACCAAAAGCATCCAAAGAGGTAACTGGGATTGAACCAGGGAAGGGTCTCACCTGGTCACAAGCTGACTTGGATCCCTCAACAGACCAGAAATCTTAACTTCTTTGTTGATAGAGGATCTGGTTTTTATAATACCTAATCTTGCATAAATGCTCGGTGCTGTTCTTGACTGAATGTGTATAGGGTTTAGTTAAATTTTAGAATATACCTGTATTTTATTCCACTCAACCTATTTGAATACTCCCATAGCAGGCAAACTTAACCCCTAGGACCACGTGTCTAGATACTCTGAGAGTGGTAAGAGCCACACCTAACATCTTAATCTCCTACATAGAAGATATACAATATCAGATCAATAGATACAGCAAAGGATACCTAGCTAACTGGAAAATCTAAGCAGTAACTTAATCCAAGATGCAAAAATATATACATTATAACACAAGAAACACCAAAAACCAAGGCAATATAAATCCACCAAAAAGCATCAATGCTTCAGAAATGACCTCTAGTGAAAATGAGTTAGAGAAAATGCCTGAGAAAGATTTCAAAAGAATGATTGTAAATATGTTCAATGAACTCAAAGAAGAAATCAAAGGAATCAGAGAAGATACAGGACACCAATTTAACGAAATAAAAAAATCAATACAAGACATAAATAAGGAAATAGAAATAATGAAGAAAAACCAGTCAGAATTACTAGCAATGAAGAACACAGTTAATGAAATAAAAAACTCTGTAGAAAATCTCACCAGTAGAATGGATGAAGGAGAGGACAGAATATCTAAGCTAGAAGACCAGGTGGCAGATCTAATACAATCCAACAAAGAGAAAGACAAACTAATAGAAAAGTATGAATGGGAATTTCAAGATATTCGGGACACTATGAAAAGATCAAATATAAGAATTCAGGGTATAGTAGAAGGAGAAGAATTTCAATCCAAAGGTATAGTAGGCATCTTCAACAAAATCATAGAAGAAAACTTCCCCCAAATTGGGAAAGAGGTGCCAATGCAGACACAATATTGATTCTTCCAATCCAAGAACAAGGGATGTCTTTCCATTTCCTAGTGTCTTCTGCACTTTCTCACTTGAGTGTTTTAAAGTTTTCATTGTAGAGATCCTTCACTTCCTTGGTTAGGTTTATTCCAAGGTACTTTATTTTTTTATTTTTTGAGGCAATTGTGAGTGGAAGTGATTCTCTGATTTCATCCTCTGTGTCTTTGTTGTTAGCATACAGGAAGGCTACTGATTTCTGTGTGCTTATTTTGTATCCTGCTATATTGCTAAAAGTTTGTATCAGCTCTAACAGTTTGATGATAGAGGCTTTAGGGTCCTTTATGTATAGAATCATGTCACCTGCAAATAATGATAACTTGATCTCTTCCTTTCCAATTTGTATCCCTTTTATGTGTGCTTCTTGCCTATTGCTATGGCTAAAAATTCCCAGTTTCTATAGGACTTATCATCAAGAGATATTGGATTTTGTCAAATGCTTTTTCTGCATTTATTGAGATGATCATGTGGTTTCTGTCCTTCAGTCCATTTATATAATGTATTACATTTATTGATTTGCATATGTTGAGCCATCCCTTCATCTCTGGGATAAAGCCTACTTGGCTGAGGTACATGATCTTTCTGATATATTCTTGTATTCTGTTTGCCAATATTTTGTTGAGAATTTTTGCATCTATGTTTATGAGCAAGATGGATCTGTAATTTTCCTTTTCAGTTCTATCTTTGTCTGGTTTCGGTATCAGGGTGATGCTGGCTTCCTAAAAAGAGTTTGGTAGGATTCCTTCCTTTTCTGTGTTATGGAAAAGTTTGAGAAGCATTGGTGTTAGTTCTTCCATGAAGGTCTGGTAAAATGAATCCATCTGGACCTGGACTTTTTTTAGATGGGAGATTTTTGATAAATGCTTGCATCTCCATACTTGTTATAGGTCTATTTAAGGGGTTAATCTCATCTTGACTTAATTTTGGTAGGTCATATAAATCAAGGAAATCATCCATTTCTTTCAGATTTTCAAACTTAGTGGAGTATATGTTCTTATAGTATGTCCCTATGATTTTTTTTTAATTTCTCTGGTATCTGTTGTGATGGTGCCTTTTATGTCTCCAATTTTATTAATCTGTGTCCCTTCCCTTTTCCTTTTAGTCAGATTTGCTAAAGGTTTATCAATCTTAAATATTTTATTATTTATTTATTTGACAGAGGAAGAGGGGGGAGAGAGAGAATGGGCATGCCAGGGCCTCCAGCCACTGCAAACACTCCAGATGCATGTGCACCCTTGTCATCTAGCTAACATAGGTCCTGGGGAATTGAACCTAGGTCCTTTGGCTTTGCAGAAAAACTCCTTAACCACTAAGCCATCCCTCCAGCCCAGGGTTTATCAATCTTGTTAATCCTTTCAAAGAACTTTCTCTGTTTCATTGACTCTTTGGTTTTGTTTTGTTTTGTTTTGTTTTTGTTGTTGTTTTTTTTTTTTTTGTTTCTATTTCATTAATTATTGCCCTAATATTTATTATTTCTTCCTGTTTAATGATTTTTGGTTTGTCTTGTTCTTCTTTTTTCAAGGCCTTAAGGTGAAGCATTAAATTGTTTGCTTACCATTTGTCTTGTTTTGTAGTTCTTCTGGTTTTATCTTTGCTCTCTTGTATTAACTAATATTTGAGTATGGTTTGTTGTTTTCCAGGTTCCTTATATGTGTGCTTTTCTTTCTCTTTAGCATGAAGGATCCTTTCAAGTATTTTCTGTAGAGTTGGTTTTGTCTTCAAATATGCCTTTAGCCTGCTTTTGTTGTGGAATATCCTTATTTCTCCATCTATTTGAATGGATAGCTTTGCAGGATAAAGTAACCTTGGTTGACTGTTGCTATCTTTCATAACTTGGAATATATCATTCCAAGCCCTTCTGGCTTTCAAAGTTTGTGTTGAGTAATCAGCTGTGATCCTGATGGGCTTGCCTTTGTATGTGACTTGACTTTTCTCTCTAACTGCTTTCAATATATTTTCTTTGTGGCTGGAGAGATGGAGATGGCTTAATGGTTAAGGTGCATGCCTGCGAAGCCTAAGGACCCCAGTTCAATTCTCCAGGTCCCATGTAAGCCAGAAGTACATGGTGGCACATGCATCTGGAGTTTTTTTATAGTGGCTAGAGGCCCTGCTCTCATGCTCTCTCGCACTCTCACCCTCTCTCTTTCTCTCCCCCTCCCTCCCTCCTTCTCTCTGTCTCAAATAAATAAAAATAAAATCTTTTAAAAATTAAACATATATATGAATGTATGTATGTATGTATGCGTGTATATATATATATATATATATATATATGTATTTCCCTTTTGTTTGTGTGCTTGGTAGTTTAATTATAATATGGCAAGGAGAGGTTCTCTCCAGGTTTTGTCAGCTTGGTGTTCTAAAGGCTTCCTGTATTTTCACTGGCATCTCTTTCCCAATTTGGGGGAAGTTTTCTTCTATGATTTCGTTGAAAATGCCCACTATGCCTTTGGAGTGAAATTCTTTCCCTTCTACTATACCCTGAATTCTTACGTTTGATCTTTTCATGGTGTCCCAAATATCATGAAATTCCCATTCATACCTTCCCATTAGTTTGTCTTTCTCTTTGTCGGACTGTAATAGATCTGCCACCTGGTCTTCTAGTTTAGATATTTTGTTCTCTCTTTCATCCATTCTACTGGTGAGACTTTCTACACCCTGAGACTATAGTGTGAATTCTAGTTCAGCCTGGGCTAAAGTGAGAACCTACCTTGAACCCCTCCCTGAAAAAAAAAGAAAGTAAGAAAGACTCCCTCCCCCAAATAAACTAATATACCATTATTGTATTTTTTAAAATTATTTTGGAGGCAAGCCCAACAGATTGCCTTCTTTTTTTTTTTTTTCTTAATGTGTGTGTGAGAGAGTATTGGCATGCCAGGGCCTACAGCCATTGCAATTGAACTCCAGGTGTGTGTGCGCCCTTGTGTGAATATGCAACCTTGTATACTTGCAACACTGTGTCTGGCTTATGTGGGATCTGGGCAATCATACATGAGTCCTTAGGCTTTGCAGCCAAGTGCCTTAACTGCTAAGCCATCTTTCCAGCCCCATGGTTGTTAAATGTTTTTTCCTGCCTGGCGTGGTGGCACATGCCTCTAATCCCAGCCCTCAGGAGACAGAGATAGGAGGTTCACTGTAATTTCAAGGTTAGCCTTAGACTACATAGTGAATACCTGGTCAGCCTGGCCTAGAGTAAGACCCTACATTGAAAAACCAAAAAAAGACTTCTGGTTAAGATAGTGGCATAGAAACCATGCTAAAGCAGCCTAATGGAGAAAAAACAAAAATAAAAACAAAACAAAACAAAACCCAAAACATAGCCGGGAGTGGTGGCGCACGCCTTTAATCCCAGCACTCAGGAGGCTGGAGGAGGATCGCCGCGAGTTCGAGGCCACCCTGAGACTCCGTAGTGAATTCCAGGTCAGCCTGGGCTAGAGTGAGACCCTACCTCAAAAAAACAAAAAATAATTAAAAACAAAAAACAAAAAACAAAAAAAATCCAGAAAAATACATATTTCTACTAAAAAGTGAAGGTGTACAAGAAATTATCAACCACAGCAGAGAAGTAGAA
Source organism: Dipus sagitta (assembly GCA_036346955.1). Lineage (NCBI taxonomy): Eukaryota > Metazoa > Chordata > Mammalia > Rodentia > Dipodidae > Dipus > Dipus sagitta. The sequence goes on from CM070771.1 coordinate 161,565,501, forward strand.
GAGATCCAGAGCATCCAGAGACCACAGAAGCAGGCAGAAGTGGCTCCAGCCACGGTGGCACCAGGTCCACGTGGCCATGGCTGCCAGGCTTGGCTGGAGCCACAGGAAAAGCCAGGAAAGGGGATTTTTCCACTCACACCAGCCTCCTCGAAAACTCAAGAAATGTGAAGGGGAGGATAGCAGGGACCGACCAATGGACTGGCTCCTGAGGAAGAGGATCGCAAGGACCAGCGGGAGAACTTCAGCTACCATCCACAGCCTCCCCTCCCCCCATCACCAGCATAAGCACCAGCAAGTACCAGAGACCTGGGGAAGGGAGCTCACCTACACAGCACCTGGCACAGGCCATCAGAGCAATGACCCACCAACCCAGCCAGCATACCCAAGCCCACAGCACAGCAAAGAGGGACCCAAGTGGTCGCACAGTATAACTGAGACCAAAGCCATCCCAAAAGGTAACTGGGCTTATACCAGGTCAGTACCTGCCATAAAACCCTGAATATAAGCTTGCATCAGAAGTGCTAATTGCACCTTCCATGTCAGGGAAATTATGTGTTAAATCTGATGGATGGTTGGATTTGCCATTCTTAAATAAGGTATATTTTAGGCTTGTCATTTGTTGCTTCCCAATTTATAATGCCTTTGTCTCTTCTTCTGTTGTTTGTTGGGGCAGGGTCTCACTTGGTCACATGCTGACCTTGGAGCCCTCTGCAGACCACAAATCTCAGCCTTCCATTTGACAGGGTTAAGAGTGTAGGGCAACACACATCCTTAGGACTTTGACTCTGTTAGAGGATCTGTTTGTATTAATACCTACTCTTGCATAAATACTCTGTGCTGGTTTTCATTGAATGTGTATACTGTTCAGTTAAATTTTGGAATTTGCCTGTATTTTGTTCCAGCTAGCCTACCAGAATACTCTCATATCAGGCAAACCCAACACTTAGGATCACTTTTGTGGTTACTCTGAGAGTTTTAAGTGCCACACCTAGCACACAAGGTAGCTCCTACCCTGAAGATATATACTGTCAGATTGATTGATACATCTAATAATACTGCAGATAATTAGAAAACCCAAGCATTAAATTAATCCAAGATGTAGAAATCTCTTTTGTTTGTTTGTTTGTTTTGGTTTTTCGAGGTAGGGTCTCACTCTAGCTCAGGCTGACCTGGAATTCACTCTGTAGTCACAGGACTGGCAGCCATGGCCACGCGGACCTGGTGCCACCACGGCTGGAGCCACTTCTGTCTGCTTCTGTGGTCTCAGGGTGGCCTCGAACTTACAACTATCCTACCTCTGCCTCCTGATTTCTGGGATTAAAGGTGTGCACCACCACACTCAGAAGTATATTGTTTTATTTATGGAAGTTGTCAATAAAAGTTTATACATACCAAAAGTAGTGAAAGATGAGGTAGCATGATAAATGCAACTATTTTTTCTTCTCTTAAGTATATTTTTATTATTATATTGATACATTTCAGAGAGACAGAGAGAGAGAGAGGCAGATAGAGAATCAGTGTGCCAGGGACTCCAGCTGCTGTGAATGAACTCCAGATGCATGCACCACCTTGTATATCTGGCTTATGTGGGTCTTCGGGAATTGAACCTAGATCCTTAGGCTTCACAGGCAAGCACTTTAACCACTAAGCCATTTCTCCAACCTGCAACTAGTTTTTAAAAGGTTCAGGAGGGGAAGTACATATAGAGAAAGAGAGGGCTGAGGATATAACATAATGGGAAAGAACCTGCTATATCTAGGGAGATGGCTCAGTGGTTAAAAGCATTGTTCAGCAAAATTGCTAACTCGAGAACTAGGGAGACAGAGGCAGAGGGAGGAGGATCCCTGTGAGTACAAGGCCAACCAGAGACTACATAGTGAATTCCAGGTCAGCCTGAGCTAGAGTGAGACCCTACTTTGAAAACTAAACCAAAAAAAAAAAAAACGAAAGTGGTAACTTTTGCTTGTTTGTTTGTTTTGGTTTCCAAGGTAGGGTCTCCCTCTAGCCCAGGCTGACCTGAAATTTATATTCTGTGGTCTCAGACTGGCCTTGAACTCACAACAAAAGAAACAACAACAAAAAAATTTTCTGACTCAAGTTTGGACCCTCAATACTCCTGTAAATCCAGACACAAAAGTGGTACATGCACCTGTAATCCCAACATAACTACAACAATGAGAGGCTGACTGGAAAATCTCAAAGACTGTGGGCCAGCTAGTCTGGCTTTCCCAGCAGCAAAACAAGAAAGACCCTGCCTCAAACAAGGTTCAAGGAGAGGCTCAATATCTCAACAGTGACTTCTAAACACCACAGCACATGCATGCCTATACATGCATACACACACACACACACACACACACACACACACACACACAAACAAATAATAAAAAATAGGAAGGAAGGGAGGGAGGGGAAGGAGGGAGGAAAGGAGAGAAAGAGGGCAGGCTATTAGTCTAGATGCATGAGGCCACAGATTCAACTCCCAGCACCCAAAGGAGGGAAAGAAAACTACATGAGCTGGGCATGGTGGTGCAAACCTTTAATCTCAGTACTCAGGAGGCAGATATAGGAGGATTGCCCTAAGTTCTAGACCATCCTAAGACTACATAGTGAATTCCAGGTCAGCCTGGACTAGAATGAGACCCTACCTCAAAAAAACAAAAGACAGGCTGGAAAGACGGCTTAGCTGTTAATGTGTTTGTCTGCAAAGCCAATGAACGCATCTTTGACTCTCCAGGTCCCATGTAACCAGACACACAGTGACACAAGCACTGAATGTCTCATATGCACACAAGAGGGTGCACGCATCTGTAGTTTGTTCACAGCAGCTGAGAGGCCCTGGCGTGCCCATTCTCTCTCTCTCTCCCTCTTTCTCTTTCTGTCTCTCTCTCAAAAAAAGAAAGAAAGAAAGAAAGAAAGAAACAAACAAACAAACAAACAAATGAGACAAAATAATGTTACTTGTTGAATTCAGGATGCTATTGGACTATTTTCAACTTCATTATTTATGGGATATTTTTCAAAACTAAAAGTTGAAGTGGGGAAATAGAAACATGTCTAATTGTAATATACTGGCTGTGTCTCAATTCAGAATGGGGTAGTCATGAGCCCTAGGCATGTAATGTCTGCTGCTGTCTGGCTAAATGTATATACTATGCTCACCCAACTGCCCAGTAAGCAGTTCTCTTATTAATGCTTCTCTCACTTTTGGTAGAGAACCTTCTCTTTTCAGATGGCAGTGACCTTGGGATGACTCAGAAGGCATCATGGTGCTAGGAAGAAGTAACAGAGGAGTGCTCAGCACTGAAATATCTCTATCACATCTTCCAAGGCTCAGGGTCCATTGCGGAAGAGGTGGCAGAAAGAATGTTAGAGCCAAAGGAAGGGTAGGACTCCTTACAATGTGCTTCTCCAGACATAAAATGGCCTGGATATCCATGACCTCATTGTGTCTGACACTACCTACACAAGACCATTATAATAAAGAGTTAAAAGATCATGACATCAAAATAAAAGAGAGACTGATTGAGAGGGGGAGGGGATACGATGGAGAGTGGAGTTACAAGGTGGAAAGTGGAGGGAGGGACGGCATTACCATGGGATATTGTTTACAATCATGGAAGTTGTTAATAAAAAATAAATTAATTTTTAAATAATCACAAAAAATTTTGAGTATCTTTTTATTATAAAAGTCTCTCATCTCCAAGCATTCCTATACACAACAACATGAAGTGCACTGCTGGTTCATTGGTAAAATTCTCACTTCCCTACAAATCTGCTCCAGCAATCCACCACAGCAAACAAAACATTTCTCACCTAAAGCTCTTTTCTCCAAGTTAACCTCTCTCTGAATAAGAGGCAGGAGCATATGAGAAGATTGGAACAGGATTCCTAACCCAATGAATCAGAGAAGGAATTAAGGGATTAAAGACTGAGTAAAGGAATTCTCTCCAATTTATCTTAACTCTTAATTTCCTTCTCATATTTAGCAGGGAAGAGATGAGAAACTAATGTAGAACACAAATAAAACCCAAATCACTAATACAGACTATATTAAATAATTCCAGAGTAAAAATATCATTGTCTGATGAAGAAATTCATGACCAATATAAAAAAGAAACAGACATACATGATTCATTGTCTGCCTCAGACCTAACAGTACAGAAGAAAACTAGGGAAAAAAGAATATTCACCTGAGGATGGAAAGAAAAGAGGACAAAGAGGATGGGGGGGGGGGACAGAGAAAAGGAGAACAAATCAGAGACAGAGTAGCAGCAAACCTGGTACTCCCAGAGCTGTGTGCTTAGGGATTTCTAAAATGATACCAGCTCCAAATTTTTCTCACTCTCATTCTGACATTAATTACATCTTGTAAAAATTTACAAAGCACATAAATGGCAGGATAATGGCCAACCAGGAAAACACAGAATTCTTTGTTCTGACACACACACACAAAAATATTATTATTATTCATCAGTCACAAAGGGTTAAGTGATTAATGCATTTGCCATTCTGTAACCCAAGAGGTGGGACTTGCTCCCACAATCTGTCCATTCAACCAAAAGTGAATAAAATAAGGCCATTCATCCCAGCTTATTACAAAATTTTTAATCAAAATTTTAAACACAATTATTTTAGTACCTGACGACTTGAAGACCAGACTGTAATTAATCAATAATTTTCCTATAAACTGCAACTATTACAAAATACAAGATTTTACTGGATATAGTGGTGCACACTTTTAATCCCAGCACTAGGGAGGCTAAAGTAAGAGCATCACTGTGAACTTGAGCCCAGACTGGGACTGCAGAGTGAGTTGCAGGTCAGCCTGGGCTAGAGTGAGACCCTCTTTCAAACAAAACAAAACAAAACAAAAAATCAGTTACATGATTTGGAGATTTGTCTGTTTGCAGAGAGAATCAAGTCAAGGAAAATGTCATGCACTGCAATCATGTTATCAATGAGTTACAGCCATAGCTTTCAGTTAACTGATAAATTATCACAACAATCTCAATTGCCAACAATCCGGTAGTATTACATCATCAATGATCAACTACATTAATTATTGGATAGTCAAGTAAATAACATTGCAACATGACTGGTTAAATGTAAACTTGATAATAAAAGAACAAACTTACCTATCTGCAGGGGATTTAGTGCCGTCATTGCACATGCTTGAGAACAAAACTGACCACTGGACTCATCCCCATGGTTAACTTCCTTACTGCTTTCCTCGGGAGGCAAAACATTTGAACTGCACACACCAGGATCATTTTGGGACTGATGAAAGGCATTACTTGTAGTACCCTAAAAGAATCACATATTTATTTTCAACAAATTATATCCAAAGTCTCTTATTTTTACTTAATAGATTCCATATTTAAAATGAGCTGCCAATTACTATACATATGTATCAAGAATTTTTTTGTTGTTGTTGTTTGTTTGTTTTTTTTTTTCGAGGCAGGGTCTCACTCTAGCCCAGGCTGATCTGGAATTCACTATGGAGTCTCAGGGTGGCCTTGAACTCACGGCGATCCTCCTACCTCTGCCTCCCGAGTGCTGGGATTAAAGGCGTGTACCACCATGCCCGGCTTAAGAATTTTTTTAATATTTATTTGTAAGCATACTTTCCCTTGCAATAACTTAGTAAGTGTACCTAAAAGAAGAAAATTTGTCACTTTTTATATTCTCCATGGAAATTATCTTAGTGAAACCAACCTTTTGGTCCATTTTCTGCACTCCAAGTTACCACAGGCAACAATTAACTGATATTCTGTTCTCTAGTCCTGACAGCAACTCCCCAACCCTGGCTGCTCACTATCTCCTATCCATTCCTTCGAGCCTGCTGCTCAACCACAAAGACAGCATCATAGATTATCTGGACTTTGTTAAGAAAATACCATTTTCTGTGACATTTACCTGTTGGCTTGTACTTTACTTTCAGTACCAACTTCTGTTAAATTAATCTTTACTTTGTACTTCCAGTACCATATTTCTTCATGAATTGCTCTATAAGAATGTGTTGTTCTAGAACTTAACAACGTAGTACTATTCATAATCTTAAGGACCAACTAGGTGGTTTTCTGCCCATTCTCACAGATACATTTATCTAGTGGTTCAGAGGGGCTTGGCTCAGTTGAGACAGCTGGCTGGCTGAACCTCTCTTTCCAAGTGAATATAAAAAGTGACAAATTTCCTTCTTTTAGGTACAGTTACTAAGTTATTGCAAGGGAAAGTATGCAGGTTTTTATTTTGCATTTCCTATTAATGCGCTTAAAAATTACCAAAATTACCAAAAGTAATTTAAATAACAAGTTTACCCCATGTCTGAAAGTCAGAAATTGAGTATGTCTCTCACTGTAAAATGAAAGGTTAAGAGGGCTGAGGGGACCATAGCTAAACAAGACCATACCATCTTCCTCCAGAACCCTGCATGGTGACTTCTTGCACTATGAAAGCCAGCCAGCTGAGAGAGAACTTCCAGTTCCAACCCCGCTTGATTTCTCTCTGTCCTGGTGGTTGCAGTTGGTTGCATCTAGTTCTGGCAATCAACTACAACCACCAGCAGCAGCTATAGACTTTATGGTTTGTGAAGCCTCAGGGGCCTATCTGGCCAGCAAGTTAGCCTGCTGGGCAGTGGGATTTGCATCCCAAAACCATATAGCTCCTGTTAGTGTCCATCCCCACTCATGCAGAGTGCCTTCCTTTAGATTCCTTAACTGCTGTCTTTAGTGTCTTCAGATGCTATTACAAATCTGTAATACACTCAAGAGTTAGCATTACATAAAGAGATCTTATATAGAGGGTGGGCAGTATGGAGGGATGCCCACTCATAAGAAACCGAAAAATGGAGCAGAATCCCACTACAAGTATAGTTTATGAATCCCAAACTGTTAACCGAGGAATGTTGTATCCTGACACCACAGAGAGACAACAAGCTTCTGGTGACCCTGGTGGCCCTTTCACCTGAACTGTCCTTTTTTGCAGAACCATGGTGTGCATGGCAGAGACTGCACAACTGGAAATTAAACTACAAATTGTATGCACAGCAGCTTATGCTAACCTCCCAGAACTGTGCACTGGCGAATTAGGGCTACTTCACACGGTGAGAAGAAAACTGCACACAATAAAGTTCACCCTATCTGTAAAAGGACTCCTCCAAATGGAGATTCTCAAAGCAAAACACAGCTGAGATTGAGCTGAGAATTGGTAGAGGGGAGATGGAGCCCTGTGGATTGGGAAGGCTCTTAGGAAAATTCACATTCACTATTAAGTACATTCTACCTAGAGAATACTGTCAATGTGATACAGGAATTTTGGTCTGTCTTGAGAGTGATGGAGCCTTTCTCATCATTCAACAGCCGCATAGAACTTCCACTGAGTCAGAGGCCTCTGGATGAATGAAATCCACAGACCAGAGGATAAGGTTCAGAAAGATTTATCAGATTATACACAGAATTTTTTTTTTTTTTTTTTTTGGTTTTTTGAGGTAGGGTCTCACTCTAGCCTAGGCTGACCTGGAATTCACTATGGAGTCTCAGGGTGGTCTCGAACTCACGGCGATCCTCCTACCTCTGCCTCCCGAATGCTGGGATTAAAGGCGTGCGCCACCACGCCCGGCTATATACACAGAATTTAAGAAAAGGAAGGAATACAAAGTTCTTGCCCAGCAAGGCAAGATGGGGTTTGAGAAGCCTCCTTCAAGACCTAGGTTGGGGATTTATGTGAGTCCCCTGGATGGACATCTGGCTTAGCCAGTCCAGTCCTGACTGCAGTTAGGGTCAGGATTTCTGGGAAAGGGCAAACTTCTCAGAAATCTTAATTCTCCAGGAAAGGCCTTCTCAGGAGAGGGTATGGAGGGTATATCTCAGTGGTAGAGCATTTGACAGCAAAAGAGGGCAGAAGGCCCTCCTGAGGAGACAGAGACAAGAAAAGGCCAGATTTCCCGAAGTAGGATCTTGCTGTAGCCCAGACTGACCTGGAATTTACTATGTAGTCTCAGGGTGGCCTTGATCTCACTGAGGTTCTCCTACCTCTATCTCCTGAGTGCTGGCATTAAACGCGTATGCCAACACGCAGGGCTCAGTACAGATTTTAAATAAAACATTCCCCTCTTGTGTTGGGTAGATAGCTCAGCCATTAAGGCACTTGCTTGCAATGCCTAACAATCCGGGTTCAATTCCCCAGTACCCACATAAAGACAGATGCACAAAGTGGCACATGCATTTGGAGGTCGTTTGTAGAGGCAAGAGGCCCTGGCACATGCATGCTCATGATCACTCACTCTCTTCTTGCAAATAAAGTTTTAAAAAAATGTCCCTCTCACAACAAATACTGTTTTTAGTCCAAACCTGGTGGCTCAATCCTTTAATCCCAGCACTGACAGAGGTAGGAGAAGTGCTATGAGTTCAAGGCAAACCTGAGACTACAGAGTGAGTTACACCCTGGGCTAGTAAGAGCCTTCCTTGGAAAAAAAATTAATAAGGGAGGAAGTAATTTCTGTGAGGGGAAGATGGAACAAAAGAGGGTAATGGAATATATATGTTATAAGTGGAGAAAGCAAGTACTATTTAGGGGGTTAAAAGAGTACAAGCATGGGGCTGGAGAGATAGCTTAGCGGTTAAGGCACTTGCCTGCAAAGCCAAAGAACCTTGGTTCGATTCCCCAAGACCCATGTAAGTCAGATGCACAAGGAGGCACATGCATCTGGAGTTCGTTTGCAGTGGCTGGGGGCCATGGTGCAACCATTCTCTCCTCTATATCTCTCTGTCTCTTTCCCTCTCTCAAATAAATAAAAATAAAATATTTTTTTAAAAAAAAGAGTACCAGCATGTTAGGGGAGGAAGGATGGAGGAAAGTAATGGGGAGATGAATAAAAACAAAGTATAATGATATATATGTATTAAAATATCACAATGAAATCTATTTGCTTGCATGCTAACCAAAAAATAATTTGAGTCAGGCATGGTAGCGCTCAAACCCACCACTCTCAAGACTGAAGTAGGACTGCCATGAGTTCAAGGCCAGCCTGGAGCTACAGAATGAGTTCCAGATCAGCCTAGGCTAGAGTGAGACCCTATCTAGAAAAGAAAAGAGGGGGTAGAAAAGGAGAATGGGAGCACCAGAGTCTCTTCACTACAAATGAGTTCCAGATCCATGTGCCACTTTGTATATCTGGCTTTACATAGGTACTCGGGAATGGAACCCAGGGCAGTAGGCCTTGCAAGCTAGAGCTTTTTATAAAAATATTTTATTTATTTATTTGAGAGAGAGAGAGAATAAGGCAGATACAGAGAGAGAGAGAAAAGCAAATGGGCACACCAGGACTTCTAGCCACTGCAAAGAACTCCAGATGCATGGACCACCTTATGCATCTGGCTTCACGTGGGTACTAGGGAATTGAACCTGGGTCCTTTGGCTTTGCCAGCAAGTGCCTTAACCACTGAGCCATTTCTCCAGTCCCCACAAGCTAGTGTCTTTAACCACTGAGCCAATCTCCCCAGCTCAAGATATATATATATATATATATATTTTTTTTTTTTTTTTTTAATTCTCATGAGCCCATGGCTCAGCGGTAGACTATCTAGCATGCACAAAGCCCTAGAATGAACCTTCAGCATTACTAAAGCTTATTAATAAATAATTATAATAATAGATTAAGAATAATAATGTTTATTTTTTAAATGTTTTGGGTGGGTGTAGTGGCACACACCCTTAACCCCAACACTCAGGAGACTAAGGTAGGAGGATCTCCATGAATTCAAGAAAAGCCTGAAACTACACAGTGAATTCCAGATCTGCCTGGGCTACAGTGAGACCCTACATTAAAAAAATATATATGTATTTATTTGTTTATGAGGAGGAGAGAGAGAGAGGATGTGGGTGTGCCAGGGCCCTGCAAATGCAACAAAGATGCATGGGCCACTTTGAACATCTGGTTTTATGTGGATACTGGGGATTAGAACCCCAGCCAAAACTAAGCCAGCCAGCCTTTTTTTTGTTGTTGTTGTTTTTGTTTTCCAAGGTATGGTCTCACTCTAGCTCAGGCTGACCTGGAATTCACTATGTAGTCTCAGGGTGGCCTCAAACTCTCGGTGATCCTCCTACTTCTGCCTCCCGAGTGCTGAGATTTTGCAAGTGAACACCTTTAACTACTAAGCCATCTCCAACCCCAACGATAATTTTTTCGTTTGTTTGTTTTTTGGGGTAGGGTCTTGCTCTGGCACAGGCTGACCAGGAATTCACTATGTAAGTTCAGGCTGGCCATGAACTCACATCCATCCTCCTACCTCTGCCTCTGAAGTACTGGGATTAAAGGTATGCAGCACCACACCTGGCCCCAAAGAAAATTACTTAAAATATTCTTACAACTCAGTAAAAAGTAACTAACCCAGTTCTTGGAAAGACAAAAGATACAAACAGAAAATTCTCCAAAGAAGATATTTGCCCATGTAAACATGCAACATTAGCTACTAGGTAATAAAAAACTAAAATTATGAGACATTACTCCGTAATGTAGATATACTCAAAAAGGTGTGGACAAATGAAAACTTGGGCTAGGGAGATGGCTCAGCAGGTTCAATTCCCCAATACCCACATAAAGCCAGATACACAAAGTGGTGCATACATCTGGAGTTCAGTTGTAGTTGCAAGAGGCTCTAGCATGCCCATTCTCTCTCTTCTCTCTTCCAAATTCCAATCAATTAAAAAATGAAGCCAGCCAGGCATGGTGGCACATGCCTTTAATCCCAGCACTTGGGAGGCAGAGGTAGGAGGACTGCCATGAGTTCGAGGCCACCCTGAGACTACAGAGTGAATTCCAGGTCAGCCTGAGTGAGAGCGAGACCCTACCTCAAAAAAACAAAACAACAACAACAAAAAAAAGAAGCCAAATATGGTGGTACACACTTTTAACCCCAGCACTCAGGAGGATGAAGTAGGAAAATCACTTTGAGTTCAAGGCCACCCTGGTACTACAGAATAAGTTCAGGTCAGATGGGGCTAGAGTGAGACCTTCCCTCACAAAATAAAAAAAAATCTGGTTCTGGGTAAGATGGCTGCATAGGAGTCACATCAAACCAGCCTAGGGAGAGATGTAAGCAAAACCACAGCAAAATACACTTTTCTTCTAAAAAGTGAAGGTGTACAGGTTATCAGCCACAGGAGAGAAGCAGGAGATACCAAAATCTACCAGAAAGGAGGAAACTGGCCAGGATCCGTGTGCCCGCCCAGCCCAGTGCCCAGCTGCAGGAGCAAAGACCAAACAAGGGGATTTTCCAACCTAGTCAAACCTGAAGGGGAGACAGTGGAGATCAGCTAAGGAGCAGCTGAAAGGGATACAGGTGGGACCAGCTGAGCAGTTCCAGCACAACTCTAGGCTTCCTGCACTCTCCCATCCCCCAACCATCAGAACCACGAACCTCCAGAGAACACATTCAACCCTGGCAGGAGGGCATCCAGCTGTACAGCTGGTCAGAACACCAGCTCCACAGCACAACATGGAGGGATAGAGTTGGGCACTTAGCATTGGTGAGATTGGAAGCCACCCCAAAAAGTAACGAGGCTGACTAACAAAAAAGCAGGTACAAAGGCCTGCACTGGCTAATCTCTCTTTCCATGTCAGGGCAGATTATGAGTTACATATTCTTGGTTGGCTTCACCATTTTCAATTAAGCTGTATTTGGGAGTTGCATTTGATGCTTTCAGATTCATAGGGCCTTTGTCTTTTTCTTCTGTCACTATTGGGGTCAGGTTCTGATTCAGACCCAGGCTGACCTGGAACCCATTTCAGAACAGAAATCTCAACCTCCCAGAAGACAGGATTAAGGGTGTAGAGTAACACACACCCTTAGGGTTTTTGGCTTTATAACGTTATCTGTTTGTTTCAATCCCCACACTTGCATACTCTGTGCTGGTTTTTATTAAATGTGTATATTGCTCAGCTGAATTTTAGAATTTTGCCAGTAAATTGCTCCACCCAACCCACTAGAATACTTAATAGCCAGCAAACTCAACACCTAGGATTATTTCTGTGGTTGGACTGGGATATAAGAGCTACACTTAGCACCTTAAACTCCTACTCTGAAGGTACATAAAGTTGGATTTCCAAGTCTTAGAGCACCACAGATAATTAGAAAACCCAAGCATCAAATCAACTCGGGATACAAAAATCACTACAATACAAGAAACACAAAGAATCAAGACAATACAACCCCACCAAAAATTTAAAAATCCATCAGAAATGACCCCAATGAGACTGTTTTAGATGAAATGCCTGACAAAGATTTCAAAAAAATGATTTTATCTATACCCAAAAGAATCAAAGAAGAAAACAAACTCCGGAAGGAATTCTAAGAGAGCACAGGAAACCAACCTAATGAAATAAGGTCATTATAAGACATGAGTAAGGAAATAGAAATACTGAAGAAAAACCAGGCAGAAATTCTAGCACTGAAAAACACAGTTAATAAAAAAAAAAAATTAAAAAAAAAAACTCCATGCAAAGTCTCACGAGTAGAACAGATGAAGGACAGAACAGAATATCTAAACTAGAAAACCAGGTGGCAGATCTAACACAGTCCAAAAAAGAGAAAGATAAGCTAATAGGCTAGTAGGAAGGTATGAATGGGAATTTCAAGATATTCTGGACACTATGAAAAAAAATCAAACATAAGAATTCAGGGTATAGTAGGAGAAAAGTTTCAATCCAAAGGCATACTAGGCATTTTCAACAAAATCACAGAAGAAAATTTTCCCCAGATTGGGAAAGAAATGCCAATGCAGATACAAGAAGCTATTAGAACATCAAACAGACAAAACCTGGAAAGAACCTCTCCTCATCATGTTATAATTAAACTAAACTACCCAACATACAAACCAAAGAAAATATATTAAAAGCAGTTAGAGAGAAAAAGCAAGTCACCTATAAAGGCAAGCCCATCAAGATCACAGCAGATTACTCAACACAAACCTTAAAAGCCAGAAGGGCTTGGAATGATCTATTCCAAGTTATGAAAGATAACAACTGTCAACCAAGATTACTTTATCCCGCCAAGCTAGCTATCCAAATTGAAGGAGAAATAAGGACATTCCACAACAAAAACAGGCTAAAGGAATTTATGGCAACTAAGCCAGCTCTGCAGAAAATACTTGAAGGAATCCTTCATGATGAAGAGAAAGCAAAGCACACAACATGAGGAAAAGGAAAAAATAAACCATACTCAAATAACAGTTAAAACAAGAGAGTAAAGGGAAACCAGGAAGCCCTACAAAACAAGAAGAACGGCGAGAATAAACACACACCTTTCAATAATAATAACTCTTAATATCAATGGCCTCAAAGCCCCAACAAAAAGACACAGGCTTGCAGACTGGGTTAAAGGGCAAGATCCTCCTATTTGTTGCCTCCAGGAAACTCATCTCTCAATAAAAGGCAGACACTGTCTTAGGATGAAAGGATGGAAAAGGGTATTTCAAGCAAGTGGGCCTAGGAAACAAGCAGGGGTTGCTATCCTAATATCTGACAGGATAGACTTCAAACCAACATTAGTGAGGAAAGATAAAAAAGGTCACTTTATGCTGATTAAAGGAATACTCCAACAGGAGGACATTACAATCCTAAACATATATGCACCTAACATGGGGGCTCCCAATTTCATCAAACAAACACTATTACACTTAAGATCACAGATCACACCAAACACAATTTTAGTAGTTAACTTCAACACCCCACTCTCATCAACTGACAGGTTATCCATAAACAGTGAGACATCTGGATTAAATGATGTCATGGAACAAATGGACCTAACAGATATCAACAGAACATTCCATCCAAACGCTACAGTATATACATTTTTTTCAGCAGCACATGGAACATTCTCCAAAATAGACCATATATTTGACACAAAGCAAATCCTAACAAATATGGGAAAATTGAAATAATGCCTTGTACTCTATCTGACCACAATGGGATTAAAGTACAAATCAGGAATAAGAAAAACTACAGAAATTTATGAAGACTAAACAGTACACTATTGAATGATGAATGGGTCACTGAAGAAATCAAAAAAAGAAATTAATAAATTCATAAACTCAAATGATGATGAGAATGCAACATACCAAAACCTTTGGGACAAAAATGCAGATAGTCCTAAGTGGGAAGTTTATAGCTCAAAGTGCACTATATTAAGAAATTAGAGGGTTCACAAGTAAACAATTTAATGCTTCACCTTAAGGCCTTAGAAAAAGAAGAACAAGGCAAACCAAAAATCAGTAGGCAAGAAGAAATAATAAAGATTAGGGCAGAAATTAAAGAAATAGAAACCAAAGAATCAATGAAACAAAGAGTTGGTTCTTTGAAAGGGCACACAAGATTGATAAACCCTTACAAATCTGACCAGAAGAAAGAGAGAAGAGACAAAAATTAATAAAATTAGAGATGAAAAAGATACTATTACAACAGATACCAAAGAAATTCAGAAAATCATAAGGACATACTTTATATATGCCTCTAAATTTGAAAATCTGAAGGAAATGGATGATTTCCTTGATTCATATGACCTACCAAAATTAAATCAAGATGAGAAAAACCACTTAAATAGATCTATAACAAGTATGAAGATCCAAGCAGTTATAAAAAGTCTCCCAACTAAAAAAAGTCTAGGCCCAGATGGATTCACTGGTGAATCTTACCAGACCTTCATGGAAGAACTAACACCACTGCTTCTCAAACTTTTCCATAAAATATAAAAAGAAGGAATTCTACTGAACTCTTTCTACAAAGCCAGCATCACCCTGATAACAAAACCAGACACACAGAACAAAAAAGGAAAATTACAGACCAATCTCCCTCATGAACATAGATGGAAAAATTCTCAACAAAATATTGGCAAACAGAATACAAGAATATATCAGTAAGATTATTCACCCCAACCAAAGTAGGCTTTATCACAGAGATGCAGGGATGGTACAATATATGCAAATTGATAAATGCAATACACTATATAAATGGACTGAAGTACAAATATCACATGATCACTTCGATAGATGCAGAAAAAGCATTCAACAAAATCCAACATCACTTCCTGGTAAAAGTCCTACAGAAAGACCCTATTGCTGAAGACTCCACATACTTGGGCTGCAAGGCCACTGAGAAATTCTGCTGGAACTGAGCTGATAACCTCCTCCATGTAGACCAGCTGAGAGAAAGCTGGAAGAAGCCATTCTACATGCAGTTCAATGGGAGAGAGATATCACCAGTGAAGATACTCAACAGTGGACACTGCAAGCCTAATAATTGGCCAGCCAGGCCAAATGAGACAACAGTGCAATAGTGGCACGTCTGTCATGGTGGAAACCAACTGCCCTCCAATTGGACTGGAGGCCCGCTCCATGGAGGGGAATACATCCCTGATACTGAAAACTTAAAACAGGGGTAGTCATGAGCCCTAGGGTTGTAACATCTGCTGATGTCTGGGAAAATGTATATACTATGCTTATCAAACTGCCCAGTAAGCACTTTTCTTAATATTTATACCCTTATATTAATGCTACTCTCACTTTGGGTAGAGAATCTTCTCTTTTCAGATGGCAGTAACCTTGGGATGACTCAGAAGGTATCATAGTGCTGAAAAGAAGTGACTGGAGAGCTGAGTAACATCTCGATCACACCTTCCAAGGCTCAGGGTCTAATGCGGAAGAGGTGGCAGAAAGAATGTAAGAGCCAAAGGAAGGGTAGGACTCCTGACAACGTCCTCCCTCCAGACATAAAATGGCCTAGATATCCATGACCTCATAGTGCCTGACACTACCTACACAAGACCATCATAAGAGAAGGAAAAAAGCATGACATCAAAATGAAAGAGAGACTGATTGAGATGGGGAGGGGATATGATGGAGAATGGAATTTCAAAGGGAAAGTGGGGGGAGGGAGGGTAGAACCATGGGATACTTTTTATAATCATGGAAAATGTTAATAAAAATTTAAAAAAAAACAGACAAAAAAAAAGTCCTACAGAAAGTGGAAATAGAAGGAACATATCTCAACAAAGTAAAAGCTATTTATGACAAACCTACAGCCAACATAATACTAAATGGGAAAAACCTTGAAGCTTTTCCACTAAATTCAGGAACAAGACAAGGGTGTCCAAGGTCCCTACTTTTATTTAATAGAGTACTGAAAGTCTTAGTGTGGTGGTTTGATTCAGGTGTCCCCCATGAACTTAGGTGTGCTGAATGCTAGGTTCCCCAGCTGATGGCAATTGGACATTAAAACCTCCTGGAGGGAGTGTATTGTTGGGAGCAGACTTATAGGTGTTATAGCCAGTTTCCCCATGCCAGTGTCTGGCACACTCTCCTGTTGCTATGGTCCACCTTATGTTGGCCAGGGGGTGATGTCCTCCCTCTGCTCATGCCATCGTTTTCCCCTGCCATCGTGGAGCTTCCCCTCCAGCTTATAAACCAAAATAAACATTTTTTTTTTTCCCAGAAGCTGCTCTTAGTTGGATGATTTCTACCAGCAATGTGAACCTGACTGCAATACTTAGCTATGGCAATAAGACAAGAGACACACATAAAAGGGATACAAATTGGAAAGGAAGAGAACAAATTACCATTATTTGCAGATGATATGATTCTATACATAAAGGAGCCTAAGGACTTTACCAGCAAACTGTTAGAGCTGATAAACATTTTTAGCAACATAGCAGGATACAAACTAAACACATAGAAGTCAGTAGCTTTCCTATATACTAACAACAAATATGCGGAGGATAAAATCAGGAAATCTCTCCCATTCAGGAACAGGAAATCAGGGAATCTCTCCCATTCACAATTGTCTCAAAAATAAATAAATAAATAAAGTACCTTAGAATAAACCTAACCAAGGAAGTAAAGTATCTCTACAATGAAAACTTTAAAGCACTCAAGCAAGAAATTGCAGAGGACACGAGGAAATGAAAAAACAACCCATGTTCTTGGATTGGAAGAATCAATATTGTGAAAATGCCAATCTTACCAAAAGCAAAAAGACCCTATTGCTGAAGACTTCACATGCCTGGGCAGCAAGGTTACGAAGAAATCAAGCTGGGGCTGAGCTGAAAACCTCCTCCCTGTAAACCAGCCGACTGAAAGTTCGGAAAAGCTGCACTGCTTTTCCCAACTATGGGAGACAGAAGTCACCAATGGTGAAAACAATGGACACTGGAAGCCTCATATTTCACCAGCCAGGCCAAATGACAGAACAGGTGCCATAGTAGTAGCATGTTTGCTCTAGGGGAAACCAACTACTCTCTAATTGGACTGGAGGCCCGCTCTATGGGAAGGAATATATGCCTGGTACTGAAAACCTAATCAAAATTCTATGGCAGGGGAGGTCATGAGCCTTAGGAGTATAAAGCCTACTCTTGTCTGGTTAAATGCATATATTACGTTCACCGAACTGCCCAGTAAGCACTGCACTTAATGTTCATATTCATATATCAATGCTACTCTCACTTTATATATATGTTGGGGTGTGTGTGTGTGTATGTGTGTGTATGTGTGTGTCTACACACACAGGACCAGCTAAGTAGCACAGAGGACTTGTCTACCATGCTCAAGGCCCTGGGTTCCAACTCCAGCACCACCAAAAAAAAAAAAAAAAAAAATAGAAGCAACCCAAATCCTCATCAAGTAATGAATATATAAAAACATGTATTATTTATTATTCAGTGTAGTAGGTAAAATAATGACCCTCAAAGACATCCACACCCTAATCCCCAGAACCTGTAAATATATTACCATGCTACCTTATGTAGCTAAAGAGACTCAGCAGCTCTGACTGAAGTTAGGGACTGGACTTTGAAAACAGAGACTGTCTGGTGGGTCCAATCTAATCAAATGAGTTCCACTTAGAACCAAATAAATGGCAGTTTCCATTGCTGGCTTGGGAGTGCATGAGCTTCCTCCTTTTCTAAGGGACCTATAGAAGTTGATTAAGAAAAGGAAATGGATATTTCCCTAAAACCGAAAATATCAATGCAGCCCTGCCAGACAGAACCTTTCCAGCGACAGGAAATGCATTTTTGACCTAGAAACTTGTAAGATAATACACTTGTATTGTTTTAAGCTAATATGTTTGTGATATAACACAAGTGCAAACTATTAAGGCACTTGCCTACGTAGTCTAACAATGCAGGTTCAATTCACCAGTAACCACGTAAAGCCAGATGCACAGTGGCACCTACATCTAGAGGTCATTTGCAGAGGCTGGCACACCCATCCTCTCTTTCTCTCTTCTTCTATCTCTCTCTGCTTGCAAATAAATAAAAGTTTAAAAAAAAAAAAGCTGGGCATGATGGCACATGCCTTTAATCCCAGCACTCAGGAGACCAAGGTAGGAGGAGGATCGCCGTGAGTTCAAGGCCATCCTGAGACTACAAAATGAATTCCAGGTCAGCCTGGACTAGAGTGAGACCCTACCTCCAAAAAAAAAAAAAAAAAGTCATACTTCTAGGGCTAGAGAGATGGCTCAGTGCCAAGCAAGGCAAGGCACTTGCTTGCAAAATCTATAAATCCAGGTTCGATTTCCCAGTACCCACATAAAGCCAGATGCACAAAGTGGCGCATGCATCTCAAGTCCTTAGGCAAGAGGCCCTGCCACACCCACTCACATATCCATTCTCACTCTCCGTTGGCAGATAAATTAACTTAAAAAAATAGGTACTTCTGGGGCTGGAGGAATGGCTTAGTGGTTAAGGCACTTTCCTGTAAAGGCTAAGGACTCAGGTTCAACTCTCCAGGTCCCACATAAACCAGATGCACAGTGACACAAGCATGCAAACTCACACATGTGCACAAGGAGGTGCAAGGGTCTGGAGTTCGATTGCAATGACTAGAGGCTCTGGTGTGCCAAGTCATGCTCTCTCTCTCATTCGCTCCCTCTCTCTTGCATTTAAAAAAAGAAAAAGTCTGTTAAGCTTGCCTCAAAAAACTATATACATTATTTCTCATATTAATTACCTTTTTTTAATTTTTATTTACTTATTAGGGAGAGAGACAGAAAGAAAAAAATGGGCATGCCAGGGCCTCTAGCTACTGCAAACAAACTCCAGACACATGCGCCACCATGTGCATGTGGCTTGCATGGGTTCTGGAGAATCGAACCTGGGTCCTTAGGCTTTGCAAGCAAGCACCTCAACCACTAAGCCATCTCTCCAGCCCTGATTACTTTTTTTTCTTTACCTGAAATAATTTTATATCTGGATTTGTTCTTGAAATCTCTTCATTCAGATTTGGATTACTTCTTCCTGGAGGTATGAATTTTGGTCTTTTGAAGGAATTCCCCTGCAACTGACTTGGTGCTGCAGATCTTCTCATCTTCAGCAGTACTAACCTGAAAATTACCCAGAACAGACATCATACATGAGTACCTCATCATTACACCATGATACATTTTAAAAGTTAAGAGAAGGCCAGGAGTGGTGGTACACACTTTTAATCCCAGCATTTGGGAGTCAGAGGTAGAAGGATCACTGTGAGTTCAAGGACAGCCTGAGACTACATAGTAAATTTTGAGCTAGAGAGATGGCTCAGCAGTTAAAGACACTCATTTGCAAAGCCTGATGGACTGTGTTTGATTCACCAGTACCCACATAAAGCCAGATGCTCAGATGGAGCACGCATCTAGAGTTCATTTGTGGTGCCAGGAGGCCCTGGAGTGCCCATTCACTCACTCACTCACTCTCTCTCTCAATTTCACACACACACACACACACATAAATAAATAAAAATATTTTTATTTATTAGAAAAAGGGAGAGAGAAAAAGCACGCCAGGGCCTCTTGCCACTGCAAATGAACTCCAGACACATGTGCCATTCTGTGTGTCTAGCTTTATATGGGTACTGGGGAGTCAACTTTGCAACCAAGTGACTAACTGCTGAGCCATTTCCCCAGCCCAAACAAGTATTTTTTGGGGGTAGGGGGATTTGAGGTAGGGTCTCACTCTAGCCCAGGATGACCTGGAATTCACTACAAAGTCTCAGGGTGGTCTCGAACTCATGGTGATCCTCCTACCTCTGCCTCCCAAGTGCTGGGATTAAAGGCATGCACCACCACGCCCAGCCCAAACCAGTAATTTTTATTATCTTCTTAGTTCTTTTTTTGTACATTTCAATTTTCTACAATTAAGATGTTATCTTTATAATAAAGTACTTTGAATTACCACATGTTGTTAAATCTAAGATACCATCATTTTAAGATGTAACATTATTTTATATAGCTAAGAAAAGGATTCCATCATTTATATCGCCATTTATAAATTATTCAGCAACATTAAAATAATGAAATTTGGGCGGGAGAGATGGCTAACTGGTTAAAGCACTTGCCTGCAAAGTAAAAGGACCCCAGGACCCATATAAGCCAGATGCACCAAGTGGTACAGGCATCTGGAGTTCATTTGTAGCAGCTGGAAGCCCTGGCATGCCCATTCTCTCCCTCTTCCTCTCTGCATCCTTCTCTCTCTCTCTCTCCCATTCTCTCTCTCAAATAAATAATTTTTTAAATAAAATTTATTATTAACTATTTTGATGTCAGTTTTTATACAATTTAGGGGATGAGAACAGAGATAATTTTCTGTGGCTTCTTACTCAAGTCCAAAATAGATCTTTATTAGAACAATCTTAAAGCACATGAAACTAATGATTTATAAACACCTAAAAATAGTGTTTACAGGACTGGAGAGATGGCTTACCAGTTAAGGCATTTGCCTGTGAAGCCTAAGGACCTAGGATCAATTCCCCAGTACCCACGTAAGCCAGATGCACATGGTGGCATATGCATCTGGAGTTCATTTGCAGTGACTAGAGGCATGCCCATATTCTTATTCTCATTCTCTCTCTATCTCTCTCTCAATAGATAAATGAATAAAATTAAATTTTTTTAAAAGTGCTTACAAATACTATAAATCAACACAGATTATGCCCATTTCCTTTTTATAAGAGGCAAGCAGAACAGTACAAGTCTGTAGACACATAATCGACACTATTTGTTGCAGTGTTGGTGAATGAACCCAGGGACTCAAGTATGCTAAGAAAGCACTCCACCACTGAACCACACCCCCAAGCATGACACAATCTGAAACAAGATAAGTAAACATTAAACTCTCCATTTAGACTCAGTTACTTAATGGTCAAATGAAATACAACAAGGAAAAACCAAAAAAATAAAAACTGAAAAAAGAAAGAAAGAAATACAACAATGAGCATTTAAATTAAAAACTTAAGGTTGCCGGATGTGGTGCCATACATCTCTAGTCCCAGTACTGGAGAGGCAGAGGTAGAAGGATCATTGTGAGTTCCAGTCCACCCTGGACTACATAGTGAATTCCAGGTCAGACTGGACTAGAGTGAAACCCCATCTATAAAAAGAGGCTGGAAAGATGATTTAGCAGTTAAGGTGCTTGCCTGCAAAGCCGAAGGACCCATGTTCAATTTCCAGTACCTACGTAAGCCAGATGCACAAGGTAGCACAAGCATCTGGCATTTGTTAGCAGTGGCTAGAGGCCTTGGTGTGCCCATTCTCTCTCTATCTGCCCCTCTCTCTCTCCCAAATAAATTAAAAAAAAAAAAAAACTTTTTAAAAACTATATAAAAAGGAGAAAGCTTGGGGCTGGAGATGGCTCAGGGTTTAAGGCACTTGCCTTGCAAAGCCTGACAAGCCAAGTTTGAGTCCCCAATACCTACACAAAGCCAGATGCACAAGGTAGCCTATGCATCTAGAATTCAATTACTATGGCTGAAAGTCCTAACAAACCCATATTCTTCCTCTGTCTCTCCCTCTCTCTTTTCTTTGAAATATTTTCAATTTAAAAACATGAGAGGGAAAAAAAATGGGTGTGGTGGCACATACCTTTAATCACAGCACTCAGCAGGCAGAAGAAGGATCTCTTTGAGTTCAAGGCCACCCTGAGACTACATAGTGAATTCCAGGTCAGCCTGAGCTTAGAGTGAGACCCTACCTTGAAAAACCAAAAACAAAAAAAAAGGAGGGGCTGGAGAGGTGGCTTAGCAGTTAAGGTACTTGCTTGTGAAGCATAAGGACCCAGGTTCAATTCCCCAGTAACCATGTAAATCAGACATACATGGTGGCATTCATCTGGAGTTCATTTGCAGTGGCTAGAGACCCTGGCATACTCATTTTCTTGCTTTCTCTCTCTGTGCCTCTCTCACACTCTCATAAACAAACAAATAAAATATTTTTTTAAAAGGAGAAAGCTTGCTGAGCCTTAAGCATTCGTCACTGGTTCCTCACTGTTGGGCTAAATGTGACAGCAAATAAACCCTTCTCCCGTAAACTGATTTTGGTAAATACAATTTTTTTAAAGATTTTTATTTATTTACTTGCGAGGAGAGAATGAGAGAAAGGAAGCGGGCACACCAGGGTCTCTGGACACTACAAACACAGAGGCATGCGCACTTTGTGCACCTGGCTTACGTGTATACTGGGGAATTGAACCTGTCAGGCTTCTCCTAGAAAGTACCTTTAACCAATGAAGCATCTCTTCAGCACCTAGTCTTATTTTTGTAAGATATTTTGCTTCAGCAAGAGAAGGTAGCTAATACAGAACTCCACATTTAGTCAGACTCCACTGAAACACTGTGAAAATTTTCAGTAGCAGTTAAGGTGTTTGCCTGTGAAGCCTAAGGACCCAGGTTCAATTCTCCAGGTCCCACATAAGCCAGATGCACATGGTGGCACATGCATCTGAAGTTCGTTTGCAGTGGCTAGAGGCCCTAGTGCACCCATTCTCACTCTCATACACTCTCTCTCTCCCCCTCTCCCTCTATATCTCTAATAAATAAATAAAAATAAGTCTTAAAAAATTGACAAAAAATTAAATATTTTTTAAAAATTTCAATAGCACCTTTTTAAGGGAACACCAGAAAAGCAGTATCTAGAAATCTCAACATTAGAAATGCAAAAAAAAAAAAAAAAAAAAAAAAAAAAACACTACAACTATTATTCTACTTAGGAATGCTCAACTTGGGGCAAACTATCTAAACTCTCACTTTCACTAGTTTATTATTTATATAATTTAAACACTGGAATAAATGCTAAAATTTTCTTTCAACACTAAATTCTAAGAATGATCACCCTAAATCCTGTATCTAACACATGATTTCTGATTTTTCATTCTATTTATTTTGTAAAGTTAAAAACATAATGAATTTGAGGACGTACCATATAAGAAGCACACACTGAAACCGGGCGTGGTGGCGCACGCCTTTAATCCCAGCACTTGGGAGGCAGAGGTAGGAGGATTGCCGTGAGTTCAAGGCCACCCAGAGACTCCATAGTGAATTCCAGGTCAGCCTGAGCTTGAGTGAGACCCTACCTCAAAACACCAAAAAAAAAAAAAAAAAAAAAAAAAAAAGAAGCACACACTGGTGGTTAACACAAACTCTGGAGCCAGCCAGTCTGCCTCTGCGAGAATCCTATCTGGCATTTACCCATGATTTTGAGTATCCATCAAGCCATCTAATTTGTTGATGTATTTCAAAGCACACTGTAGAAATCAGCTCATTTTGCCTGAAGTATTTCAGCACTTTTGTCTTTTGTCTGTTGGTTTGGTTTGTTTTGAAACAAGGTTTATGAAGTTCAGGCTGTCCTTGAACTGGAGATCTCCTGTTCAGTTTACTGCTTTTTAAATTAGTTGTTTAGGACTTGTTCCCAGGCCTTACCTATCAAAGCATTTGGCAGCACAACTTTTATGATACATGTGACATTGACCTGGTTCAGTACTTCCAAATAAAATGAATGGCCAGACCAGGCTGATGATGGAACACATCATGAAGCCTTAATGACTTGGTGGCTACAGTATAGTAATTAAGATCACATCTTGAATGGCAATGCCTGAATATGTCTAGACTGACATTCCCAACATGTAATCTTGGAGTTTACTTAAATATCTGAGTCTGTTCCCTCATCTAAAAAAGGGTACCTTAATCACACTTTCATATGGGACTGTTGGATTAAATGAAATACTGAACTTAGAATAAAGTCTGACACACAGTTAAGTACTCAATATCATCTATAATATTCCCATTTATACTTATTGTTCACTCTTTAATACATAAGGTCCTGTGGGACTGGAGTGGATAAGGGTCTCGTGAGGGGGAGAGGGGAAGTAGAAGGCTCTACCTACTAGATTGTGCCCAGAATCTATGCTTTCAATTGGGCTTAGATGCGAGCAGGTGTGCAACAGACCTCCCTTGCTGTTTTTGCTTTTTGGCTTGCAACTATATTAGGTAATGTTGCAGTTGCCTTCTCGTTGAGACAACACACCCTAGGGATCCAGCTTTTGAGAGGGCAGGGTTTCTTTAGCTTACAGTTTTCAAAGTGAAGTTTCATCATGGTGTGGAAAGCAAAGCAGAGCACAAGGCCGGGGATCACATCACTAGGCTAGCAGTCAGTACTGAGCGAGCTAGCTCTGAACATGCAGTGGGCTGGACTAATAAACCTCAAGGCCCATCCCCAGTGACATCTCCTCCAGCAAGGTTTCACCTCCCACAGACCCCACAATTTTCCCAAATTGCCACCAGAGGTAATAATGACTCCACTTCCTACAAAATCTTCCGTAAGGTAAATTAATCAATTTAAAAGGTTTGGGGCTGGAGAGATGCCTTAGCAGTTAAGGCACTTGCCTGCAAAGCCAAAGGACCTAGGTTCAATTCCCCAGGCCCCACTTAAGCCAGCTGCACAAGGTGGCGCACCCGTCTGGAGTTGTCTGGAGTTCGTTTTCAGCGGCTGGAGGCCCTGACGCGCCCATGCTCTCTCTGCCTAACCCTAACCCTCTCTCTCTCTATTTCTCTCTCTCTCTCTCAAATAAGTAAATAAAAATAAATATTTTAAAAGGTTTTAAAAAGAACTTAAAATATTAACCAGTGACTAGGTAAAATTCCCCGTGTTAGGCACTAGTTCATTATAGGACGTTTACCCTGACAGGTTGCAGGCCGATGGGCCCTCCCCGCCAGGCACAGGAGCTTATCCCCCGGAGGGGGCGGGGCAGTATGGCAGAAGCCAGACGCCCCCCCCCCCAAAGGGAGCCTGCGCGCCCATCACCACTGCGCACGCGCCCATTACCACTGTGTGCGCACGCGCCCATCACCACTGCGTGCGCACGCGCCCATCACCACTGCGTGCGCACGCGCCCATCACCACTGCGTGCGCACGCGCCCATCACCACTGCGTGCGCACGCGCCCATCACCACTGCGTGCGCACGCACCCGCCACACCCCCACCGCCGCCCTCCGTCTGGCTGCCCCAGACCAGCATGCCGAGCGTCCGGGGTGTGGACGCCGCCTGCCTGCCTTCTCTCACTGACCAGTGCCTCTGGAGCCCACAGGCTCCGGGGCCTTCAGCTTCTGGAACGTACCAAGGGGTAGCTGCGGAAAGCGGGGTGCCTGCGCGGCAGCACCGCACCGAGAGTCAAGTCTCCCGCCTCCACACAGCCAATGGCCGACCGCGCGCCGGGCGTGCGTAGCAGCAGCGGGTCCCCGCGCCTCGGCGGCCCCCTCTGATTGGACGAGCTTGCCGCACAGAGTGCGCATGTGTCCGGGCGCGTCCCTTTAATTCCTTGTAGCTTCGTATGGGTTTATAGTTCAATCCAAAGCACGGTGCCTTTCCTTAGGCAGCGATGCAGACGCTGAGGCTATGCAGGCATCCTGACTTATGTACACGTATAGTAAGTTGTGATTTGGTGTGGAAGTGTAGTATCAAGAATGTAAGAAGTGATGCAAGCGTCTGGCCTTCTTTTGAAGGAACATGATAGATGAGATCGATCGATAGATGATAAATAGGTAGATACATAGATTAGATATAGAGATAGATAATAAATGATAGGTGGATGGTAGGCAGGCAGATGAACAGATTTCTGTGCCCCACAGAGGAACCTATTATACTATATTAGTTATTCATTCAAAAGAAACATTTGACCAGGTGTGGTGACGCATGCCTTTAATCCCAGCACTAGGGAGGCAGAGGTAGGAGGATCGCCATGATTTCGAGGCCACCCTGAGACTACATAGTGAATTCCAGGTCAGCCTGGGCCAGAGCGAGACCCTACCTGGAAAAACCAAAAAAAAAAATTTTTTTAAAGACCCATTTGGTGCCCCTTACAAGACTTTTTCCAAGCCACTCTACTGGGAATATGAAAATGAGTGATTGATGGGACTTGGAAAAGCACTGAACAATTTTTTTTAATAATTTACTTGGCAGGGCATGGTGGCGACGCCTTTAATCCCTGCACTCAGGAGGCAGGAGTAGGAGGATCCCTGCGAGTTCAAAGCCACCCTGAGACTACATAGTGAATCCCAGGTTAGCCTGGGCTAGAGTGAGACCCTACCTCGATAAAACAAATATATATATTTGCAAGAAGAGAGAGGGGGGTAAGAAAGAGAATGAGAGTGCCAGGGTCTCCAACCACTGCAAAAGAAGTCCTTCACTGCAGGTGAAGGACTCAGGAACCAGAGAGACGCCATGACAGGCTTCAGAGTCACCAGTAGGCCTAAGTTTCTGTTTCCCCGGCAGGGTTTAGGTAAGAGTTTAACCGTTACTGAAAAAAGACCACAAACTGTTTATGCCATACATTCCTGCAGTCATAAGATAAGTTGCTTAAAATGTTGCTTAAGTCCCTCAAACACACATAGCCAATCACAATAAAGGTTACCTAATCTACCTGGCATTCCCCTAGGTCCTGCCCGCCAACATACTAGGCCAATCGGGAGAGTACAAGTGTAGTTACTGTTTAAAACAACCAATCATGTAACCATCCCCTACTTCTATGTTCAAATCCCTATTAAAAACCCTGTTCTCCTGACACTTGGGGCTCCTGTACAGATCCACTGCGTTGGTGAAGTCAAGAGTCCAAGCTTAAGCTCTAAGTAAAGCTCCTTGCCTTTGCATACATATTTAGTTCTCCTTGGTGGCCACTGGGGGAGCGGAAAACTGGGCATAACACAGGCACCACTGTTGTGCATCTGGCTTTATGAGAGTCCTGGGGAATGAAGCCAGGACACTGAGGTTTTGCAGGTAAGTGCTTTTACCTGCTGAGCCACTTCTCCAGCCCCAGGATTTTTGTTTTTAAGTTGAGAGCACTAAAGGATTTATTCTAAAAGATTTATTTTTATTTATGCATTTAATTGAGAGGCAGAGAGAGAGAGAGAAGCAGATAAAGAGAATAAACACACCAGGGCCTCCAGCCACTACAAACAAACTCCAGAGGCATGTGCCACCTTCTGCATCTGGTTTACATAGGTACTGGAGGATCAAACCTGGATCATTAGGCTTGGCAGGCAAGTGCCTTAACCACTAAGCCATCTCTCCAGCACAACACTAAAGGACTTGACATCATTCAGTGGGTATTTTCTAAATGATTTCTAAGTACTAGGCAGTAAGAATCTGCCAGCCCTGAGAAATATGAAAGTAGAAAATCATGTCTGAAAATAGAAAGAGTTCTTAAAGGTTATTCACTGAATTTTATCCAACAGTTGGACCAAAGTTGAAGAGCTGAGGGGAGGGGTTAATAAAGATATGAAATAACTTGTAGCTGGTAGAAGTATAAATAGGTACAACCACTTAAACAGTAATGGGGGCCAGGTGTGGTAGCACATGCCTTTAATCCCAGTACTTGGGAGGCAGAGGAGGATTGCCAAAAGTTTGAGGCCAGCCTGAGACTACATACTGAATTCTAGGTCAGCCTGGGCTTGAGCAAGACACTATCTCAAAAATAAATAAATAAATGGAGAGAGAGGGAGTAATGGGGAGGGGCCACTGAGGAGATGGCTCAGTGATTATAAGGACTTGCTTGCTAAAGAAAGCCTGCCTGCCAGGGTTCAATTCCTCAGCACAAACTTAAACTAGGATGCAAAGTGGCTCATGCATCTGTGCCTAAAACAGTGGGAAGAAGGGCTAGAAGAACCCCAAGCTGGTACCCAGGTAGTATGCTATGTTTGCAGTCTGGCAGTTCCTTTGCAGCCACAAAAGACCCTGTCTTTAAGAAGGTTGAAGGGCTGGAGAGATTACTCAGTGGTTAACACACTTGCCTGCAAAGCCTAATAACCCAAGTTCAATTTCCCCTTCTCCACATAAAGCCAGATGCACAAAGTGACATTCACCTGGAGTTCGTTTGCAATGGCTGGACTGCAGATAAAGAAAGTGGAACACAGACACCTTGAAGTTGTCCTCTGACCTCCACAAGCATGCATGCATACATACATACATGCATGCATCTTAAGGTATAGTTTGGCAGTATCTAGTAAATGAAAGAAAAATAAACATGTGCTTAAAGAGCTTTTTACCCTGGGGAACTTTTGCAGTCCTAAAGTGATAATAGATTGTTTCTAGAACATTTTCTGGGACCAGGGTTACAAGAGTTGTAGTCTAGGGTTTCCAAGTGGGGAACGCTCTTATATCACACCATGAAACACAAAAGCAAGAGTGAATATAAAACAAACCAGCTCTCACCATATTTTCAGCTTACCTTAATGTCACCCGGAAAGGTTTAGGAAACCTAAAACAGATTTGGCTGAAAGTTTCTTGGGACATGTTCTTGGTTCGCCCTCTCCCTTCATCCATATCATTGCTCAAATACTGCCTAGTCAAAGAAGCCTTATTCAACCAGTCTTTACTCTCTACTCTCTATTCCTCTACCCTGCTTTATAATTTTTCAACACATTCTCCACCTCTTACACACGTTTATTGTGTTTCCATCCATCTCCAAAGGGAAGCCATGAGAGAGCAGGAGTTTTGCTTTGTCCCCTGCTATATACATGTATGTAGAACAGTATCAGCCTCATAGAAGACACTCAGTAAATAGTTGTGGAACAATGAACTGTGTGAAAGTTCAGCACACCCTAGCAGAGGAAGGAGATTGACACCTGGCTTTCACATACCAGGACCAGCATCAGAAGTCTGAGGAATCCTACAAACACAGATCCCTGGACTCTACAAGAAGTGTTTTAGCTTCCATAGGTCTGGACTGTACTGATAATGTGCACTTCTAATAAGTTTACAGAAATATTGCCACTGCTGAGCCATTTTGAGACCATAATCATAGGCCCTTAAGATGGCCAAGAATGCCTCTGCTAAGGATGGGGATTGGCTGAAGAGGACAGGCAGGTGCTTTACAACAGGAGACTCATGAGCTTCAGAAAAGTTACAGCAGTGGCCACTTGGGCAATAAGGAAAAGGAACACTGAAGGTGGGCCCCAACCAAATAGAGCGGCAACCTGGCATGGGCAGATGGGACTTACAGAGCAAGAGGTGACACCCATGTCACAAAGGGGCCCTGAGAATAAACAGACTGAAAGGTTCCTCTTTCTCCTGTGTGTGGGTGCTGCAAGGACCCACCAGGCTTCCCTGGTCTCTGACTTGCATTTCTCTTGCATCTTTATGGGCTGTCTCAGATTTCTGCATTCTGGGTACCGCCATGCTGTACTTCTGCTTGCTCATTTCTGATACCTGATGTCTTGGGATTAAATGAAAGTTAATGAAACAGTGGGGTTATAGCTGTTTTAAAA
The DNA here is from genome assembly GCA_036346955.1 of Dipus sagitta. NCBI lineage: Eukaryota > Metazoa > Chordata > Mammalia > Rodentia > Dipodidae > Dipus > Dipus sagitta. The sequence continues at coordinate 161,595,057 of CM070771.1, forward strand.
TTACTTTGCCGTGTTTTATTAATATTAAACTTCCATGGGGATGAAATATAACTTAGTGGTAGAGTGTTTGCCTAGCATGTATAAAGTCCTGCACTGGATTGCCACACTGAAAAAAAATTACCATTAATGATATCTGTAATACATATTGTGATGTCTTGAAATAGTGGCAAATACAAACTTTAGAATGAATCGGATTCATAGTGGTTTCCAGTGCTGTCAGGAGGTTGCAGAGTGCAAGGTACATAAAGAATACATAGTAGGGCTGTAGAGATGGCTTGGCAGTTAAGGCGCTTGCCTGCAAAGGCTAAAGGCCCATGTTCTATGTCTCTCCAGGTCCCATGTAAACCAGATGCAAAAAGCTGAGGCAAGCACCAGGGTGCATGTGCCCACTAGGTGGCACAAGTATCTGGAGGTCGATAGCAGTGGCTGAGGCATTCTTTCTCTCTCTGTCTCTCCCTCTTTTTCTCTGTTTGAAATAAAACTTTAAAAAGAATACCCAGTAATAAGTGCATATTTAATGCTTCCTTCCAAACGCAAATGAGTTAATTGCTCTGTGTTTATCTTAAAAAAAAAAAAGGGAGAGGAGGAGGCTGGAGAGGTGATGGCTTAGTGGTTAAGGCACTTGCCTGCAAAGCCCAAAGACCCAGGTTCAATTCCCCAGTATCCACATAAGCCAGATAAATAAGGTGGCACATGCATCTGGAGTTTGTTTGCAAAGGCTAAAGGCCCTGGAACATCCATTCTCTCTCTATCCCTCTTTCTCCCTCACATAAACAAACAAACACTGGTGCTATAAGAATAAATAGCTAGCTTTACTGTGTGTATCTTTTTATTTCTTCCTGGGTTTTTTGTTTTTGTTGTTAGTGGTGGTGGTGGTGATGGGTTTTCTCCCCCCAAGGTAAGGACTGCCCAGGCTGACCTAGAACTCACACTGTAGTTCCAGGTTGGCCTCTCCTTCTTGAGTGCTGGGATTAAAGAAATGCACCACTACACCTGGATCCCTGTTTTTCTTTCTTTCTTTTTTTTTTTTTTAAGAAGTCTTATGTAGACCAGGTTATGCTGAAATTCCTGATCCTTCTGCCTCCACCTCCCAAGTGCTGGGATTACAGGCATGTGCCACCACATGCACCTTTTACAAGACTTCCAGTTTTACTTACAATAGTAGAGCCTTCCATTAGATGAGCCTACAATCCAGAATCCAGAAGACTTTCCAATGCAGCAACATCATAGTACAGGAGAAAAGCATGAGAGACGACCCCTTTTGCCACTTTGCTGTTGCTGTTTACACCTATGACTAATGAAGAACTGGCCAACTTTTTTGTAAGTCTGATGGTATTTCAAGATGTCTTCAAACTGAAGTATAGATTCCTAAAAAAATTGAGGGCTAGAGTAACGGCTTAGTAGTCAAGGCTCTTGCCTGCAAAGCCAAAGGACCCAGGTTCAATTCCTCTGGACCCACGTAAGCCAGATGCACAAGGTGCTGCATACGGTGGAGTTCATTTTCAGCAGCTAAAGGCCCTGGTGCACCCATTCTCTCTCTTTCACACTCTCAAAAACAAAGATGTAAGTAAATAAGACTTTAAAGAATAGGTTGATTCCTGTTAAACCTTTCTCACTGTGTAGCAGTTACCGTCTTGTTGCTGGTGGGGGGAGGGTATCAGCAGCAGCTCATGGAAGGGTTTATTTACCGCTTCCAGTTTCAAGGGGACTTTTCATCATAGCAGGGAAAGTATGGCAGGAGCAGAACAGTTGGGCATCCCATCTTGAGAAAGCAATGAGAGCAAGTGCTGAGTTGTGACAAGACTGGCCCCCCAGTGACACACTTCCTCCACCTCCTGAATGCTCCACTAAATTTCCAAGCAAAACACATGAGTCTAGAAGGGATAGTTTACATTCAAAGCACCACAAACTCCATCTCCCTTTTACCTTTATGCTGATTACAGCATCACTGACTTGTAAGGAATCAGAATTCCAAAAAAGCTGTTTTAGAGCCGGGCATGGTGGCGCACGCCTTTAATCCCAGCACTCGGGAGGCAGAGGTAGGAGAATCGCCGTGAGTTCGAGGCCACCCTGAGACCCCATAGTGAATTCCAGGTCAGCCTGGGCTAGAGTGAGACCCTACCTTGAAAAACCAAAAAAAAAAAAAAAAAGCTGTTTTACTGCAAATATGATTTATTGCAGTAAAAGGAAACACACCAAAACTTGCAAAGGAAAAAGGTGCATAGGGTGAAGACTAGGAGAGATGAGGTGCAACTCTCTGTGGAACTGTACAAACAGAGCCAATTTATTATCCCACAAAATGTGTGATGGCACCCAAAGTGTTACCAACCTTAAAAACATCATCTAAAGGGGCCAGGGAGATGGCTTAGCGGTTAAGGCGCTTGCCTGCAAAGCCTACAAACCCAGGTTTGTGTCCCCAGAACCCACACAAGCCAGATGCACAAGGTGGTGTGTGCATTTGGAGTTTTGTTTGCAGTGGCTGGGGCCCTGGCTCACCCATTCTCCTCTCTCTCTGCCTCTTCCCCTCTCTCTCAAATAAGTAAAATTATTTAAAAAAACTTTTTTTTAAATGGCCTTGTCTCCTGAGTTTTTCTTGGAAGTTGGGATGCAGAGCCCCCTTCTGGTTGGCCTTGGTTGCTCAGTCTCCATGGTATTCCTGTGACCAGAACACTGCGGCTCCTGTTGCCTGGTACCTCCAAGGCCAAAGGCCAGAGATACACTTTATCTCTAAATTGCACTTTTAGTCAAAGAGCTGGCAATCTAGGAAGGCAGCAGGTTAACATCTTTGAAGAAAAAGAAAAAAAAAGAATCCCTGCCTTACACCTCATCTCCAACCAGCAAACTTTATTGGGAGATGGGACAGGAATGGGGACCCAGCAACATCAATAATTTCAGAGCTCCATCTTGCCCCTCTGGTAGGCAGTCAGCCACACTTTCAGGACTTGTGATGTCCATGTTTCTCTTGTAATCACCCCTTGCATTCTTCCCTCACTCTTTGAATGTCTGGGCTCAGGCACTTCGTGGAACACTAGGTCTAGTTAATGTCTGCTGGTTTCAGCTTTGTATTCTTCCAAAGACATGTGAGCTGGCATGGGGTGGTAACTCAGAACAAACTACTAGCATGTACACATCAAAGAATTAATAGTATGTTTGTGTAGATTCCTTAAATATGGAGTAGCATGTTTTTATAACATGGAATATAAAAGTGCCCTATGTATCTCTCCTGACCCCTATAATTAACATAAGCTATTTTTAAGACCCAAGACCCCAGGTGTGCAGAAATGCTCTTGCCAGGCAGGATGTTTCAAAGGATAAAAGGGAATGGTGCTGAGTTAGCATGGAACAGGAAAATTCAGGGGACATAGGAAGGGAAAGGAGCCCCTGACTCCAGAGTCTGGTTGAAGTCTCTTACCAGTCAAGAATCCCAGTACAGCCAGGCACAGTGGCATATGTCTTTAATCCCACCACTCGGGAGGGAGAGGTAGGAGAATCAGCATGAGTTTGAGACCACCCTGAGATTACATAGTGAATTCCAGGTCAGCCTGGGCTAGAGTGAAACCTTACCTCAAAAAAATGTTTTTAAAAAGGAATCCCGGGCTAGAGGGATGGCTCAGCGGTTAAGGCATTAGCCTGCAAAGCCAAAGGACCCAGGTTCTGGAGTTTGTTTGCAGTGGCTAGGGGCTCTGGTGTGCCCATACTCTATCTGCCTCTCTCCCATAAATAAATAAATAAATAAATAATAAATAAATAAATGAAATATTCTTTAAAAGGAGGAAAAAGTTTCTTAGAAACTTTCTAAGAGAGCCGGGCGTGGTGGCGCACGCCTTTAATCCCAGCACTTGGGAGGCAGAGGTAGGAGGATCGCCGTGAGTTCGAGGCCCCCCTGAGACTCCATAGTGAATTCCAGGTCAGCCTGGGCTAGAGGGAGACCCTACCTCGAAAAACCAAAACAAAAAAAAAGAAACTTTCTAAGAGTGCTGGGGAGATGGCCCATTTGGTAAAGCACTTCCCATACAAGTCTGAGAACCAGAGTTCCCCAGCACCCAGGAAAATGCTGCATGAGCATGGCAACCCAGCTGTAACCCAGCACCTGCGAGACACAGGGGGTCCCTGGGGCAAGAAGGATAAGACTAACCAAATCAGTAAGCTCTGAGTTCAAATGGGAGAACTGGCCTCTATAAATAAAGTGGAGAGTAACTGAGGAAGACACCTGACATCAGCCTCTGGTCTCCACATGCACATACACGTTCACATGTTCTCATACACAGGCAAAGTAATCAACAAACCCAAAACCTTTGAACAATGTAAGTTCATAAGTGACCAAAATCATGACTCTTGAGAAGTACGCACCCACACTTCGGCATGTCCCTAAATGCTTTTCCCCCTATTAATACCTATGCTTAAATGTATGTAAAAATCTTTTTTATATATAATATGGAATATAAAAGTGCCCTATGTATCTCTCCTGACCCCTATAATTAACATAAGCTATTCCCAAGACCCCCAGACTCCAGGTGTGCAAAACTACTCTGGCCAGACTTCCAGTTAAGAGGGTAGCGTAGGCACCATGCCACAGCAGCCTAGGGGAGAAAAAAACAAAAACAACAACAACAAAAAAAAACCACAGCAAAATACACTCTTTTACTAAACAGTGAGGTGTATAAGAAATTACCAACTGTAGCAGAGAAGTAAAAGAAATCCAGAATATCTAGAGCCCACATAGCCAGGCAGAAGCGGCTTCAGCAGCAGTGGCACCAGGTCCACAGCAGCAGCAGGTCCACGGGACCACAGCTGCAAGGCTCAGCTTGAGCCACGGGAAAAGCTAGGTGAGGGGATTTTCCACTCACACTGGAGCTCTTCGCAAACTCAAGAAACGAGAAGGGAGGACCTCAACGACCAACACAGGAGCAGATCACAAGGTAGTGGATCACGTGGACCAGTGGGAGAACTAGACCCACCATCCACAGCCTCCCCTCCCCCACCAACAGCCCAAGCACAAGCGCCAGCAAGCACCAGAGACCAGGGGAAGGGAGATCACAGCACCCAGCACCATTGAGCAGAGCAGCAATCCAGCGATCCAGCCAGCCTACTTCAACCCACAGAGCACCAAAGAGGGATCCAAGCAGGAGCGCAGCATAACTGAGACCAAAATCATCCCAAAAGGTGACTGGGATTACACCAGTAAATACCAGCCAAATAAGTCTGGCATATAGGCCTGAACTGGAAGTGCAAATTGCACAAAATGTGGGATTTTTGTCAAATGCTTTCTCTGAATCTAATGAGACGATCATGTGATTTTTGTCCTTCGGTCCATTTATATAATGTATTACATTTATCGATTTGTACATGTTGAACCATCCCTGCATCTCTGGGATGAAGCCTACGTGGTCGGGGTGAATGATCTTTCTGATACATTCTTGTATTCTGTTTGCCAATATTTTGTTGAGAATTTTTGCATCTATGTTCATGAGGGAGATTGGTCTGTAATTTTCTTTTTTGTTCTATCTTTGCCTGGTTTTGTTATGAGGGTGTTGCTGGCTTCGTAGAAGGAGTTTGGTAGGATTCCTTCTTTTTCTATTTTACGGAAAAGTTTAAGAAGCAGTAGTGTTAGTTCTTCCCTGAAGGTCTGGTAAAATTCACCAGTAAATCCATCGGGGCCTGCTAACAGGTCCTCCCTTTTCAGGAGTTGCCAGGTAATCATGCTCATCCTTCCCTACTTGCTTGGCAGGGTCCAGCATGCAACTGAGAGAACAGCCACAGAGATCAGCAAGGCCAAACAGAGATAACACCTGATAGTTCATACCATAGAAGTGACATATTCTTCATCACCTTAAAAGGTACATGATGTTATGATGTGTTATCATTGATTGATGCCATTGATTGCAAGTAAATAATAAGAAATATACCAATCAAGGCCGGGCGTGGTGGTGCATGCCTTTAATCCCAGCACTCGGGAGGCAGAGGTAGGAGGACTGCGGTGGGTTCGAGGCCACCCTGAGACTACCTAGTGAATTCCAGGTCAGCCGGGGCCAGAGTGAGACCTTACCTCAAAAAATCAAAAAAACAAAAAAAAAAGAGAATGTAAGAGCCAAAGGAAGGGTAGGACTCCTTACAGCGTGCTCCCCCAGACACAAAATGGCCTAGATATCCATGACCTCACAGTGCCTGACACTACCTACACAAGACCATCTTAATAGGAGGACTAGATCATGACATCAAAATAAAAGAGAGACTGATTGAGAGGGGGAGGGGATATGAAGGAGAATGGAGTTTCAAAGGGGAAAGTGGGGGGAGGAGGGCATTACCATGGAATATTGTTTACAATCATGGAAGTTGATAATAACAATAAAAACACAAAAAAAGACTTTAAGCAAAAATAAAAACTTCATCAGTGAAAAAAAGAAATATACCAATCATTTACAATAGGCTATTTTAGTTTTGCCTTTTGCTTTAAAATGAAAACTATACAAAATTCAATATTTTTAAAAATAATTTATTAGAGAGAGAGGCAGGCAGCAGAGGGAGAGGAGAGAGAATAGGCACGATGGGGCCTCTAGCCACTGGAAATAAACTTCAGACACATGCGCCATCTGGCTTACATGGGTCCTGAGTAATGGAACCTGGGTCTTTTGGCTTTGCAGGCCAGCGCATTAAACGCTAAGACATCTCTCCAAACAAAAAAAAAATTTTTTTTCAAGGTAGGGTGACACTTTAGCCCAGGCTGACCTGGAATTCTCTATGTAGTCTCTCAGTGGCCTTGAACTCATGACAATCCTAGTTCTGTCTCACAAGTGCTGGAATTAAAGGCGTGTGCCACCATGCCCGGCTGAAAATTCAGTATTTGAAAAAAAAATTTTTTTTAATCAAAGAAAGAGTGAGAAAGACAGAATTGGCACAACAGGGCCTCCAGACACTGAAATCAAACTCCACAAACATGTTTACATGGAACTGGAGAGCTGAACATGAGTCCTTAGGCTTCGCCAGCAAGAGCCTTAGCCACTAAGCCATCTCTCCAGCTCCCCCACCCCCACCCACACTTTTTAAATATACAGTATTTTTAATGTACCAAGTATTTATATGATAAATACACTAACCAGAATCAGATCTGCTACTAGGTGATAGTAGGTAGTGCCTTCTTCCAAAGGGTATCTGCTACTAGTTATAGGTAGACTTTCCAGAAGCAATCTGGTTTGGATGAGAAACCGAGGTAACAAGAATTGTTCTTTTCAAGTATGCATGAATTACATCATGACTCATGTCTGTAATCCCAACACTTGGGAGGTAGAGACAGGAGGATCAGGAATTCAAGTCATCCTCACAATAAATTTAAGCCAGTTGGGCCATGATACCCTGTCAAAAAAAAGGGAGGGAGCACCCTCAGCAGACCCCAACCATGCTGTCATGGATTTGGACTTCCAAGCCTCCAGATTGTGAAAAAATTCTGTTACATAAGCCATCCAGTCTGTTATTTTAACAGTTTGACCAGATTAACAGCATGGGCTGTTAAACATCAGCCTGTACAGCTGAACTTTTCATGTATGTGTAGCTTTTTTTTCTTTTTTTAAAAAAATTCTTTATTGTTTATTTGAGAGCCAGAGAACAAGGCAGATAGATAGAATGGGCACAGGCCTCTAGCCACTGCAAATGAACTCCAGATACATATGCCACCTTGTGCACTGACTTATATGGGTCCTTTGATTTTGCAGGAAAAGCGCCTTAACCACTAAGCCAACTCTCCAGCCCCGCCCCCCCCCCATTTTAAAATATTTTATTTACTTGAGAGAGAGAGAGAAACAGGCAGATGGATAGAGAATGAATGGCACACCAGGGCCTCTAGCCACTGTAAACAAACTCCAGACACATGTGCCACCTTGTGCATCTGGCTACATTGGGAACTGAAACTGGGTCCTTAGGCTTTGCAGGCAAGCGCCTTAATTGCTAAGCCATCTCTTCAGCCCCCTTCTTTTTAACAGTACAGGGAACTGAACACAGGGCCTTACACATGCTAGGCAAGCATTCCACCACTGAGCTACAACCCTAGACCTATTTATGGGTTTTTATTTGTGAATGTTTGTTTCACAAGTTGTTTTTAACTTGTTTTTGAATCTAGAAGCTTATACAAACTAAGCCAGCCAGCACTTCTACCACGACCTAATCCCTAACCATAGAGCTAAGCTTTTCAAGGCGCTTTTGTAATGAACAGACTTTTAATTCACATAACAGGTGCCCCAAAACAGAGACTGATAAAAGATAGAATGAGACTCATACACCTTAGTTTAAGAGAACTCTGTATTTTATGCCAGTTATATAGGCTCAGTGTGTTAAGACAAACCTTGGGAAAATATGGCTACTTTCTCAAAGTTATAAGTTTTATTTGTAAATATAAAGTCCAGTTTTTATTAATGTTTCTGATTCCCAAAATATTAAGCTAGCCCTCATCTTAGGCTTTAAATAACTGTATAATAAAATAGCATCAGTAAGTCCAAAGCTGAAACATAAAGTTTGTAATTTTTTGAGAAAAAGAAGTGTTTTGTGTTTTTGTGTCTGCTGTTAACAGCTGTGATTCCCTGTGTACCATGGCACCTTAGTCAATGAACATGAGTGCCACAGAATATGATAAATTTGGGGGAAACACAGCAACATTTGTTGGACACCACACAAACTACTAATTCGAGGTAGTTTACATTTTCATCATTAAATAACATCATATTCCTTTCCATGACAACATCCTTGTAAAACTTTCAGCAGTTTTGATAAAATTTGTACAAGCAACACAGTGAAGCAGGAAAAGATAGCTATTGCCAAGGTTTGAGACATTGTGCAGTGTCCAGTTACTAATGGTGATGGTGGAAATTCTTAAGTTAAGTGGACCTATCTGTTTAATAAACAAAAGTATTAGGTTTTACTTTTGGCCTACTTGTACTGTGAAAAGAATTACTGAGACACTTAAGGGCATCAGGGGCTAAGAAAATTTTGGAACATCTGTGGTATAGGCAAGAAAATACAAAACAAGTCATTTAGTTTTTCTCTACCTAGAAATTTTCTAAATAAATAGTCATATAAAAATGGGGAAGTATATACAAACATACATACAAAGTTTGGATTTTTATTGAAATCACATTATGTATCAAACAAAATCTGCTTTCTTCAGATAAAAATATTCTTTCAGATGTCTGCAGATATAACTGCTAAGTCTAAATTGGTCCTTCAATGTCTTTTTTTTTTTTTGGTTTTTTGAGGCAGGGTCTCACTCTAGCCCAGGCTGACCTGGAATTCACTATGTAGTCTCAGTCTCAGGGTGGCCTCAAACTCATGACGATCCTCCTACCTCTGCCTCCCAAGTGCTGGGATTAAAGGCGTGCGCCACCACGCCCGGCCCAATGTCTATTTTTGTTTGTCCTCATAAAATGTCCACACATACTTGGGATGTTCCCAACAGCATGTTTACCGTGTGAAGGACCGTACATGTCGACCTCTACCACTGCCTCCACTAACAAATTTTCCTCTTGAGCCTCCACTCCCACTATTTGCACTAGCCCACGAAGGTCCAAGTCCCCCACGACCTCTAGAAGCACGGTCCCGAGGACTTGGGCGATAGCCTGTAAAAGAAAGAATATTGTTTTTAGTTTTGTCATCCTTTGCTTTCCTACTACATAAAAACACTTATCTATGATACTGAGCATGTACGCACACACACACAAACATGCATACTACATACACACATGCAAATACCACACACACACACACACACACACACACACACACATACACACAGCCCAAGTTACTTCATTGGGAGGGAGGGGTTAAAATACTTTATTTGGGCTGGAACGATGCCTTAATGGTTAAGGCACTTGCCTGCAAAGCTAAAGGATCCAGGTTCAATTCTCCAAGACCCAATAGGCCAGATACACAAGGTGGCACATGCATCTGGAGTTCATTTGCAGATGCTGGAGGGCCTGGCATGCCCATTCTCTACCTCTCTCTCAAAAATAAATAAATAAATATTTAAAAGAAGATTGAGCCACGTGTGGTGGCCTATACCTTCAATCCCAGCACTTGGGAGGCAGAGATTGGTGAGTAGCTGTTGAGTTTGAAGCCACCCTGAAACTACATAGGGAATTCCAGGTCAGACTGGACTAGATTGAGAATCCTGATCTTGACCTTAACTTGATTTAGTAATTTAAAAATAAAAGGATCAGGGCTGGAGAGATGGCTTAGCGGTTAAGCGCTTGCCTGTGAAGCCTCAGGACTCCGGTTCGAGGCTTGACTCCCCAGGACCCACGTTAGCCAGATGCACAGGGGGGCGCACACGTCTGGAGTTCGTTTGCAGTGGCTGGAAGCCCTGGTGAGCCCATTCTCTCTCTCTCTCTCTCTCTCCCTCTGCCTCTTTCTCTCTCTGTCGCTCTCAAATAAATAAATAAAAATGAATAAAATATTTAAAAAAGAAAAATAAAAGGATCATACACTTACATCACACTCTACACAAAATCATATATGTTGTATGAAGAATTCTTTATTATCAAAATACTTTGGTTAAAAAGGCACTCTTACAATTGACTTTCATTTTTGAAACAGCATCTCACCATGAAACTTTTCAGATTATATAAAATGAAGTTTCATTCACTTCATATCTATAAACTAGCATGCTAAAATAATAATAGTAGTAGTAATAAGACTAAGTAGAGAAGATGTATACCTGTAGAACTAAGTGGTCGTAATGGTGGAAGAGGGCCCCTGTTAAAATTGCTCTGGCCTCCACGACTTTCATTATAATTTCCTCGAGGGGTATTCTGAGCACTCCAACTTGAGCCTCTTGTTCCCTCCCGACGACTGTAGTTTCCTAAATACAAACAATGCAATTAAAATCTATGTTTTATATAACCTCAGTTGTTTCCCTGTTTTGGGATTTTTTTTGTTTTGTTTTGTTTTGTTTTTTGTTTTTCGAGGTAGGGTCTCACTCTCTAGCCCAGGCTGACCTGGAATTCACTCTGTATTCTCAGGCTGGCCTCCAACTCATAGCGATAAAGGCATGCACCACCATGGCCCGCTGTTTTTGGATTTTTGACATGGGGATCTTGCCATATAGCAGCCCAGACTGTCCTTGAACTTGCAATCTTCCTGCCTTCTGCCTCCTGTGTATGCGAATTATAGGCATTTCCTTAATCCTCAATGGGATCAAGGAAAATCTGACAGGCTTTTCTAAATCTTCAAAAGTGATGAAACTGAAGCTGAAATTCTGTAAACTGAATATACCACATATTGATAACATCTCACAGTCCTTAACAGCAGTAGGACTACAGAGCCAGACTGTTGTGGTACAAATACTAGTTATGTCACTTATACTTATGTCCTGTTCATCTTACTTCGTAGTTTTCTGAGAAATAAGGTACTAACAGAACGACATCATGGGATTGATATGTCAGAGTACATCATGCAGTACTTCTAAAAACCAATCCTGACATCTCTAAGTAATTGTGATTGTTATTAATGCAAACTCCTGTTCTCTTTCAACATACCTTCCTAATTCAGCAAATATGAAATCATGCTATCAATTCACCAGGAAGGAATAGTTTCTGAATTCAGGTATGGTGGCACACACTTGCAATTCTAACAGGTAAGAAGCTGAGACTAGAAGATTATAAATTTGACATCAGCCTAGGCTACAAAGCAAGAGCTTGTCTCAAAAAGAAAAAGGAATAATTTCTCTAAGTATAGTCAAGTAGTATCTACAATCTTGAAATAATTTAAAATAGATTATATAATATTAAGACAAAATAGAAGTATAGCATGGTGAGTACTTATAATCTCATACACACACAAAAGTTTATGTCTTTATTATACCTATCCAATCAAATACTCTGCAAATCTGCAAATAATAACAGTAATCTAGAGGCAGCTCACCTCTAGGAAGAAAATTATATTTTATCTGAATCTCTCCCATCCATATTCTAACCCATTAGAAAATATACATAAATAGTTACCTTTTGAAGCAGGTGGCGTGAAAAACCTATTCTGACTATGAAAAGCACCGCGTCCTCCTCGATTGCCTGAAAATCCACCACGAGAAGAAATCTTCTGTGACACCTTGAGTGGCCGTTTTGGTGGGGGTATTCCATCTTGAGGGACCACTTCTTTACTTTCAGCTGCAACAAAGTCATCCACATGCATAGATGGTGGCCTACTTGTGTTCTGCTTTCTCTGGCGAAAGATATCGTGGGGTCGTATGCCCTGTCCAAATCCTCCCCTGCCCCTTCCTCTTGGTGGTGGCACAACATGAGCTCGTTTGGCAGGTTCAATGTATTCAGACTTTCCACTGTAAAGCAAAAACACTCATGAAATTTTTTTCATATTTCTAGTCAAAATATAACAATCTTTGCAATTCTGAAAAGTAAATCTCATTGTCTTCCTATTTCACTAACTTTCAAGTATTACTATTATAATATTAGTTAAAATGGCACAAATATTTTATTGGTATTACTAACGAAATTTTTTTTTTTTTCTGGTTTTTTGAGGAAGTGTTTCACACAAACCCAGACTGACCTGGAACACTCTATGTAGTCTCAGGGTGGCCTCAAACCCACAGAGATCCTCCTACCTCTGCCTCCCAAGTGCTGCGATTAAAGGTGTGCGCCACCACGCCCGGCTACTAACAAATTTTTAAAAATAATCCAATCCACTTCCTCCTCAACCCCTTCAAACTCTTATAAGGAACAGTGTATTAGGGGCTGGAGAGATGGCTTAGCAGCTAAAGGCACTGGCTTGCAAAGCCTTACAGCCCACATTCAATTCCCCAGTACCCATGTAAAGCCAGATGCACCAAATAGTACATATGTATGGTGTTCATTTGCAGCAGCAGGAGGCCCTGGTGTGCTCATACTCTCTCATAGATAAATAAACAAACAAACAAACAATCAACCTTGAAGTTATAAACGTCTCATGCTTATGCTTCCCAAGTTTGAATCCTTTCGTAGTCTTGGTTCTCCCTGGAGATGATGGCTCTGACAAAAATGAGCGCTCTAACTCTGAGTGCAAATCAAAGTCACTACAGCATTTTTCTGAGAGCTCAATCAAGTCAACCTTTACCTGCAATCATAAAAACAAAACAAAATACATGTTAAGTGTAACTGTTAGTGTAAAACTTGACTACAGAAATTACCATTACCAATAAATTATATTAACACTTAGAAACCAAAAATTTCCCTAAACCATGGTCAATTATCATTACAAGACAGTTATCATTCAACTCACAGTAAATAAATATAAACTAACATTGTAATACTTATGGAACATATCCGAAAGAATCTTAAAGTAATATATTCTACCAGCCTTGTAGAGTCAGTTACCCATTTCCAATTACAAAAAGGCCATTTTTTTCCTTTTTTTCTTTTTTTTAAGCTATAAAAGGGTTTTGTGCCACAGATTCCCAAAAGTTCTTTGTATTTAATAACATTCCAACCTACATTTGGTTTCAGAGAAGCCAACATTAAATTTATTTTTTAAATTTAGCAAAATTAGACAGGTATGGTGGTGCACACTTTTTTTTTTTTTTTTTTTTTTTTTGGTTTTACGAGGTAGGGTCTCGCTCTAGCCCAGTGGTACACACTTTTTAAAAAATTATTTTTACTTTTATTTATTTGAGAAGGAGACAGAAAAGGAGGCAGATAGAGTCAGATAGGAGTGCACACCTTTAATCTGAGCTCTCAGGAGGCTGAGGTAGGAGGATCACTGTTTGTTCAAGGACAGACTGAGACTACATAGTGAATTCCAGGGTGACCTGGGCTACAGCAAGACCCTACCTCAAAAATCAAAGAAAAAAATCAAAATTATAAGACCTAATTCTCTAAGCCATGGTTACAATTATTATTGAAAAAAAAAAAAAAAAACCAAAGAAGTCAGTGGGAACCAACTATGATCAGGGTACACTGTATATGTATGGAAGTTGTCAACAGTAAGTTAAAACAGAAAGAGAGGGCTCTAGAGATGCCTTAGCAATTAAGGTGCTTGCCTGCACAGCCTAAGGATCCAGATTTGATTCTACAGGTGCCACATAAGCCAGATGCACATGGTGGCACTTACATCTAGTTTGTTTGCAGAGGCTAGAGGCCCTGGCACACCCATTCTCTTTTTCTCTGTCTCTAATAAATAAAAGGATTTTTTAAATAAATTTTTATTTGCAAACAGAAAGAAACAGAAACAGAGCAAGACAGAGAAAAAGCACAGGTACACTAGACCCTCTCGCCATTAAAAATGAACTCAAGATATATACACCACTTTGTACATTGGGCTTTATGTAAGTACTGAAGAAATGAACTGGAGTTGTCAGTCTTTGCAAGCAAGCACCTTTAACCACTAAGCCATCTATCTACCTCAAAAACTTTTTTTCTCTTGAGACAGGTTCTCACTGTATAGCTCAGGATGGCTGGAACTTGTGGTCATGCAACCACCTTGTCTCAATTTCCCCAGTGTTGGTATTATAGGCCACCACATTTGGCTGAGAAAGAACAACTTCTAACACAATATTTTCATGTTTTTTTTTTCTTCTGTTGTTTTTAAGACAGGATCTCAGGTAACTCAGGTTAACCTTAAAGTCCTAATCTTTCTGAATCTACCTTCCAAATGCTAGGATCACAGGAGTGTGTACCACATGTAGCTTAACACAAATATTTTAAACTGCAATGCCTAATAGGGTAGGCACTGATCACATGTGAGTCCTTAAATTTTCAAACGCAATCATTAATAAAATTTAGTATTTCAATTAGACTAGCCAAATGTCAATTTCCCAATAATCTCATCAGGCTACTGGCTACTATATTAAAACATAGTGAAAGTTTGGAGAGATTGCTTAGTGGTTAAGGCAAGGCCTAAGGACCCATATTCAACTCTCTAGATCCCACATAAGCCAGATGCACAAGATGATACAAGTGCAAGGTTGCACATGTGCACAAGGTGGTGAACCTGTCTGGAGTTTGATTGCAGTGGCTGAAGCCTTGGCATGCCAATTCTCTCATAAAAAGAAAAAGAAGCCGGGCGTGGTGGCGCACATCTTTAATCCCAGTACTTAGGAGGCAGAGGTAGTAGGATTGCCATGAGTTCAAGGCCAGCCTGAGACTACATAGTTAATTGCAGGTCAGCCTGGACCAGAGTGAGACCCTACCTTGAAAAACCAAAAGAAAAGAAGAAAGGAAAGGAAAGGAAAGGAAAGGAAAGGGAAAGGGAAAGGGAAAGGGAATAGGAATAGGAAAAGGAAAAGGAAAAGGAAAGGAAAGGAAAAAAATAAAACAGGGTAAAGTACAGAACATTTCCATTGCTGATAATATTTTTCTGGACAGTATAGTTTAATGAATAACCAAAATTCCTTACTAATAATAAATTCTTTAATACAATCTTAGTGAATTATCTGTATTCTTTTAAAGAAATGTAGCTCTCAATACACTAAATTCTTTTTTTTTTTTTTTTGGTTTTTCGAGGTAGGGTTTCACTCTAGCCCAGGCTGACCTGGAATTCACTATGGAGTCTCAGGGTGGCCTCGAACTCACGGCGATCCTCCTACCTCTGCCTCCCGAGTGCTGGGATTAAAGGCGTGCGCCACCACGCCCGGCTTCAATACACTAAATTCTTAATACTTACTTAAGTGTGAAGAAAAACATTTTCAGTTTCATAATAGATGATAAACAGTATTTTTTGGACAAGGGCCTTGTTAACGAAGTTTCTTTTATGAAGAAGAAAATAACCAGGACTGGAGAGATGGCTCAGTGGTTAAAGGCACTCGCTTGCAAAGGCTGACAGCCTGGGTTCAATTTCCCAGTACCCACGTATACCCAGATGCACAAAATAGCACACATGTCTGGAGTTCATTTGCAGTGAAAAGAAGCCCTGGCACACCCATTCCCTCTCAAACAAATAAAATATTTTTAAAAAATAAGAAAATAACCAATATGTAAGTACAATAAAATGTGACCCAGGCAGAGGCAAAAAGTTTAAGGTCACTTTATTTATTTATTTATTTTAAATTTTCAAGCTAGGGCCTCACCCTAGCCCAGGCTGACCTGGAATTCACCATGTAATCTCAGAGCGGCCTCAAACTCACAGACATCCTCCTACCTCTGCCTCCCCAGTGCTGGGATTAAAGACGTGCACCACCATACCCAGCAGTAAGGTTATTCTTGGTTCCACAGCAAGTTTGAGGGCAGCCTGGGCTACATGAAAACTCCCCTCCACCTCCACCACCCCAAAGTGGTAAAAATCATTTACCGTGAAAATATATCTTTGAGAAGAATTAGATTTCAAATCTTTACACTCTAATCTATTCAGTATTATGTTTAAGAATGTCAGTTAAGCCGGGCGTGGTTGCACGCCTTTAATCCTAGCACTCGGGAGGCAGAGGTAGGAGGATCACTGTGAGTTCAAGGCCACCCTGAGACTCCATAGTGAATTCCAGGTCAGCCTGCGCTAGAGTGAGACCCTACCTCGAAAAACCAAAAAAATAAAAATAAAAAAAAGAATGTCAGTTACCATTCATAGTACAATACATGTACTTCTTTACAAGTTCCCAATGAAGAATATATTCTTTACAAATTCACAAAAAAGAATGTTTATATGTGTGATACAAAGTGGTTCAGAGTACTATGTGCAAGAATTTTTTTTTTCTCTTAAGTCACAACCTCAAAATACAAATTACTGGGCTGGAGAGTTGGCTTAGTGGTTAAAGCACTAGCCTGCAAAGCATAAGGACTCAAGTCCCAGGTAAGCACAATAGTACAAGGTTGAACATGCACAGGGGGCTCATGTGCCTGAAATCTGATTGCAGTGGCTGGAGGCCCTGGCACACCAATTCTCTCTCACACTCTCTCTCTCACTCTCGCATTAAAAAAAATACAAATGAAGCCAAGCATGGTGGTGCATGCCTTTAATCCCAGCACTTGGGAGGCAGAGGTAGAAGGATCATCGTGAGTTTGAGGCTACCCTGAGACTACATAGTGAATTCCAGGACAGCCTGAGTGACAGTGAAACCCTACTTCGAAAAACAAAAAAGAAAAAAAAACCCTGGCCTGGATATGGTGGCACACGCTAATCCCAGCATTTGGGAGGCAGAGGTAGGAGGAGCACCATGAGTTCGAGGCCACTCTGGAGCTACATAGTGAATTCCAAGAGAGCCTAGGCTAGCGCAAGACCCTACCATGGAAAACCAAAAAAAAAAAGAAAGAAAGAAAGAAAGAAAATACCACTTAACTATAGGACTGGGGAGATGGCCCGGAGGTTAAAAGTACTTGTTTGCAAAGCCTGCCTGCTTATGCTTGACTCTCTAGTACCCAAGTAAAGCCAGACCCAGCAAGAGGCCCTAACGTGCTTATTCTCATTCTCTAAAAATATTGAATTTGGATAGCATTAAGCACACAACTGACATAAAAATGTTGCACTTATTTGTAAGGGGATATCAACTATTTAATATAAGATGTAAAGAATTGGAATGCTAAAAACAATAAAAGCAGCACAAAAATCACTAAGGTTTTTTTTAATATTTAGTAAAAAAAAGTTTTTATACCAAATCCAGATCTGTATCAATCTCTTCCGCCTGAAATGGAGTAAACCACATAGACTTCAACTGATCATCCATGACATCAGCTAGCACATATGCAGTCCTAGAATATAAAAAGTATAACGTAAAAAGTGGAATTCCAAAATAAAATATTTCAACTTATCTTCTAAGTAAAAATCAATGAGAATAATAATAATTAAAACTATTATTTAGGGCTGGAGAGAAGCCTAAGGACCCAGGTTCGATTCTAAAGGTTCCATGTTAGCCAGATGCACATGGTGACGCATGCATCTGGAGTTTGTTTGCAGTGGCTACAGGCCCTGGTGCACCCATTCTCACCCTCTGTATCTAATAAGTAAATTAATAAACCAATAAAAAAATTTAAAAACTATGATTTAGCATTTGAAAGTGTTACTCAGATTAGCACTTAGAGACCTGTTCAAGAATAAGATATCCTGGGCTGGAGAAATGGCTCAATGGGTAAGGTGCTTGCTTGCAAGGCCTGATGGCCTGGGTTCAATTCCCCAGTACCCATGTAAAGCCAAGTGCACTAAGTGGTGCATGCATCTAAAGTTCACTTGTAGTAGCAGGAAGCCTTGGAATACCCATACTTACTCATTCTCTGTCTGCCTCTTTGTCTCTCTTTCTCTCAAATAAATAATCTTTTTAGAAGAATAAGGTATCCTTAAAAACTACTGACTTCAAAAATAATCCTGCTGTGGGTAGGGGAGATGGCTCAGTGGCTAAAGTCACTTGCTTGCAAAGCCTGTGTGCCCAGATTTGATTCCCCAGTACCCACATAAAGTAAGATACATAAAATGGAACATGCATCTGGCCTTTGTTTGCAAGAAGCCCTGGCAACCTACTGTCATTCATTCTCATTCTCTCTCTCTCTCACCTTGCAAATAAGTAAAAAAAAAAAAAAATATATATATATATATATATATTTTTTTTTTTTTTTAAACCAGGCATGGTGGCTCATGCCTTTAATCCTAGCACTCAGGAGGCAGAGGTGGGAGAATCACTGTTAGTTCGAGGCCACCTTGAGACTACATAGTGAGTTCCAGGTCAGCCTGTGCTAAAGTGAGACCCTACCTCAAACCCCCCCCCAAAAAATTTATATATATATATATATATATTTTAAACATCAAAAAATCTGGGCTGGAGAGATGGCTTAGCAGTTAAGCGTATGCCTGCTAAGTCTAAGGACCCCGGTTCAAGGCTCAATTCCCATGTTAGCCAGATGCACAAGGGGGCGCATGCATCTGGAGTTCATTTGCAGTGGTTGGGGGCCCTGGTGCGTCCATTCTCACTTTTTCTCTGTCACTCTCAAGTAAATAAATAAAAATGAACAACAACAACAAAAACAAATCATACAAAAAAAAAAAAAAAAACAGGTGTGGGGGAGCATGCTTTAGTCCCAATACTCAGGAGGCAGAGATAGGAGGATCGCTATGAGTTCAAGGCCACCCTAAGACTAAGTCAGCCTGCATACTAGGAATAGTTTGCATATTTTAAAGTTTTTCTTATAAACAAACCAACAAACCACAGAAGTATATGCACCAGAGGCTCTAGGTGACCTACAAAGTCTAGAATGCTTACTATCTCACCCTTTCTGTAAATCCTCTCTAGACTCCAGCCATGATAGCAATAATAGCTACTCTAACTCAAATCACTACTTATTTTACCTATTGTTAAACAGATTCTGGAGAGATTCTGGAGCTGAAAGTACTGGTTCCACATCCTGGTCACTGAGAGGTAAGGGATCACCTGATGACTCCAGCATCTGTTTAAGTCCAACTACATTATCCAGCAAAGAATCCAGACTGTCGTCATCTTTTGAATGCTCCTAGACACAAACAAAAGAAGAATGAGAAGATTCAAGCAACAAACTCTGAACATTCACAGAGTAATCTTATTGACTCTTTAGCAGAAAAGGCTGAATTGCTTCACACTATAAAATTTGAAATACCATCAAGAAATTATCAACTTTACATTAAGCAAACATATAAGAATAAAACAAATTCCAAAAACATGTGCCATTTTCTTTCTAAACAATGGCAGGAGGGATTAACCATTTTAAAATGCACTGCTTTCATTTACTTGTTAAAATTCATAACAAGTGTAAAGGGCTACACTCCAAATTATTAATTCAAAGAGTTATCTGAAGTGGTATAAATATCCAACTAACGGTTTTATTATTTTAAAAAGGTCACCATGAAAACTTTGATCTAATCAAAATGAGAAGAAAATATGCCCCAGGAATGCATAGTTTTAATGTATTTTTCCTCTTTTTTTTTTTTTTTTTTTTTTTACCACAATAAGCTTCTCTAGTTCAAGGATCAAATTTTCTGGACTTTCTTCTTTGCTTTGTAGAAGCTGTTTTAACTCTGCAGCATTAATACTCATGGTCCGTGACGGATGAGCTCCCTCTACTTCCATCAGACCACTATCATCTCCACAACATCCCTGTAAATGTCACACACACAGGTTAAATTTGAGAACAAAGAAAATGCAAGGATGCTTCTAAACTTATTAGGATATTTAAGCCATTTGCTGTGATGTTCACCTCAATGTTATGAGCTTTTCAATCAAACAAATGACTGGTTTGTTTGTTTGTTTTGAGGTAGGTATCTCACTCTAGCCCAGGCTAACCTGGAATTCACTGTAGTCTCAGGCTAGCTTCAGACTCAGCGATCCTCCTACCTCTGTCTCCCAAGTGCTGGGATTAAAGGCATGCCTGGCTATAAATGGCTAGTTCTAAGGACTTAATTTGTTAAAAGCTTTAATGTTTCCTTTGAAAAACTAAAATAAATAGGTAAACATATATTCAAATCACTAGTGCTAAAGTGTCTCAAGAAATATAGTCAACAACATGCACACCAGCATATGGGAGGCTGTGGTAACACACTGACACATGTCCAAGAGCTAATAACAACCAACCAAAGAAACATGGAGTTACAGTTTTGGAAGACAAGGCAAGGAACTAAAGAAAACATAACTATCAGACTTTATATTATGTCACAAAGAAAACCATTTTCTACTTTAAGATCATCCATACAATTACGCAACAGTGGGCATTGTCACCCAGTGCAAAGGTGACATGAATGTCACACACAATGCATGCGCACATATTCTATCAAGATCATGAAAGTGGAGAACTGCAGCCAGCAAGTGCTGCAGACCAGCTGTTAAGCAGCTCCCTAACTCCAAGATCAAGTTTCCACAGTCCCACCATATGCGGCAGCTCCAGCACAAGCCACACTTCACCTTCAAGAGGTCCAACACCTTTCTCTAGAGATGCCTACACAATAAACTCCTCAGTAGATGGGAAGAAAAAGACTGTGGGGACTTAACTCAGTTGTAAAACAATCACATCGGATGGGCAAGGCCCTGCCTGCCTAAATTCAATCCCTAGCACTATACTACATCCATGCACATATACAGAGCCAAACTAGAAAACAAATGTTCAAAACACTGTACAAACATCTGGGAAAAGCTAGTCATGGTGTATGACCTATTCATAATAGTCATATTCATAAAGTGGGGCACGGAATAAGATATATATAAATGATCTACAAAACTTCAAGTAACATGCTGTTTTGAGTATAAAAGGAAAATTATCTCAAGCAACATCACAAACTGGGATGCATTAAAACAGACATTAGTGACAGTTTATAGTTTAACAAAAGCGACAAAACAGGCAGAAAGAGAAACAACAAGTAGTAATACAAACATGGCCAAGGAAAGAACAAAAAATTGAAGAGATTTAAAAAGAGAGGAATAAAAAAACAAAAAACAGAAAAGACTTATAAATAATAACATAATATAAAAAGGAATAATTTCAAGAGTAGCTTTTTGGCCAAAATTCTTTTTGTTTGTTTGTTTTTGTTTCTTTGTTTTGTTTTGTTTTTCAAGGTAGGGTCTCGCTCTAGTCCGGTGGTCAAAATTCTTTGGAATTGATCCTACAGACACTGAAAGTTATTATTCACTAGAATATAATCTGGTATTCACAGAGAGTTTTAAAACACTAAAATACTCTGAGTAGTGTATTTTAAATATTTTTATTTATTTGACAGCCACAGAGAGAGAGAGAGAGAGAAAGAGGCAGAGAGAGACAGAATGGGAGCACCAGGGCCTCCAGCCACTGCAAACAAACTCCAGATGCATGCGCCACCTTGTGCATCTGGCTTACGTGGGTCCTGGGGAATCAAGCCTCAAACCGGGGTCCTTAGGCTTCACAGGCAAGCGTTTAACCACTAAGCCAACTCTCCAGTCCCTTAGTATATTTTAGGTAGGTATACGTTTAGACTGGAGAGTAGGCTCAACAATTAAGGTGCTTGCTTGTAAAGCTTGAGAACCTAGGTTTGATTCCTCAGTATCCACATGCATCTGGAGTTTCCTTGCAGTTCCTAGAAGCCCGGATGTATACATTCTCTTTCTCTACCTCTTTCTCAAATAAATAAATAATAAAATGTACACAGGGGCAGGCATGGTGGCACATGTCTTTAATCCCAGCACTCGGGAGACAGAAGTAGGAGGATCGCCGTGAGTTTGAGGCCACCCTGAGACTACACAGTGAATTCCAGGTCAGCCTGAGCTAGAGTGAGACCCTACCTCAACAAACAAAAATCAAACAACAACAACAAAAATGTAGATAGGCTTATGTTTGCAAGGAAGCAGCAAAAAATAAAACTATACTATGCTAAAAGAAAGGTGAAAGAACTAGAACGCCTTCTGGTCTAATCTTTTTGGGAAAAGAATCTCCTCTGTGACCTACTCTGGATTCAAACTCAAGATTCTCCTGATTCAGTCTCCCAAGTAGTGGAATTATAGATATTTGCCACTACACCCCTACAAGAATTATTGTTGTTGATGATGATTTAAAGAATGAGGGCCTGAGCCAGGCATGGTGGCACACACCTTTAATCGTAGCATTTGGGAGGCAGAGATAGGAGGATCAGTGAGTTCAAGGCTACCCTAAGGCTACATAATGAATTCCAGGTCAGCCTGGGCTAGAGCGAGTAGAGTGAGATCCTACCTCAAAAAAAAAAAAAAAAAAAAAAAGAGTCAGATATGGTGATGCACATCTTTAGTGCCAGCACTCACGAGGCAGAGGTAGGCGGATTGCTGTGAGTTCAAGGCCAGCCTGAGACTACAGAGTGAATTCCAGGCCAGCCTAGGCTACAGTGAGAACCAATCGCAAAAAATAAAAAATAATAATAATAAATAAAAATAAAAAAAGAATGAGGGCCTGGCATAATGTTGTATACATATAATCCCACCATGAAGGAGATTAAATAAAGCAGGAGGATCTCAAGTTCAACACCAGAAATCTAAAAAAGCCAGCCTCAGATGCATACCCTACCAAATAACTAGCAAGTAAATAAAATAACTATTCTAGAGTAGAAAACTACAATAAATAAAATAAAAATTCATCAAAGAGCTCAACCATGAGCCAAGGGTGATGGTGCACAACTTTAATCTCAGGACTCAGGAAGCAAGAGGTAGGAGGATCCCTATGAGTTCCAGGCCAGCCTGGGAATACAGAGGGAGTCCTAGGTCTGCCTGGGCTAAAGTGAGACCCTACCTCAAAAAGCCAATAAATAAATAAATGTGGGAATTGAAATGTGAAGATTCTGTGAAAACTGAAAGACATGTACAGATAAACAGGGAAGAAAAGTCGGCCACTATTTCATGACTGCTATCTTAATGATAAAAGACTAACAGATTCAAAGTGAAGCACACAGAAAATTAATCAGGTTTTCAGGGAAGAAAAATGAACTGGAGTTTTAAAAAATTATTTATTTATTTGAGAGAGAAAGAAGCAGATCGAGATGAGAGAGAGAATGGGTATGCCAGGGCCTTCAGTCACTGCAAACGAACTCTGGACACATGTACCATCTTGTGTTATGGCTTATATGGGTCCTGAGGAACCGAACCTGGATAAGCCCCTTAACTGCTAAGCCATCACTCCAGTCCAAACTTGATTTTTAAATATTCTGATGTTCTATACGTTAGCCAGGGCAAGGACACGCAGAAAGACATAAACGAAAAGGTATGAGGAAAACCCTACAAGATAATGAATGCAAGGATACATTCCCTCTTATTAAGGACCACAACAGAAGATTTCAAAGAACAGGAAAAAAGTTGGATGTGGTGGTTCACATCTCTAATCCCAGCACCTGTGTGTGTGTTGGGGGGGGGGGGGCGGATGCAGCAAGATTGCTGCAGGTTCAAGGCATGCTTGGTCTATAATGTAAAACACTGTCTCAGAAAAAAACAAAACACCATGGGGGCGGAGGGGGGGGGTAGGGGGGAAGAGGTAGAATCTAAGGATAAGTAAAAAGATTGAGGAATTCATCCTACTCCATGAAGTAGCCCAGAAAAGAAAGTAAATTAAATTGATGAATGATGAAAAAAAAGCATTAGCCAGGCAAAGTCACTTAGGAGGATGAGGTAAGAGGACCACTGTGAGTTTAAGGCTAGCCTGGGGCTACAGAATGAGTTCCAAGTTAACCTAGGCTAAAAGTGGGACCCAACCTCAGGGGGAAAAAAAATCAATTAAAGCATTAATGAACACTGGCCAGTAGGTTTTTGTTTTGTTTTGTTTGAAACAGAGTCTCATGTAGCTGAGGCTGGTCTTGAACTTAAGAACCTCTTGCCTCTACCGCCTGAGTGCTGGGATTACAGATGTGTGCCATCATGTCTGGCTTTGGTAAAAGGTTTTTGATCAGTAACTGTTTAATGACATAGGAAAATCTGTCAAAATGTTTTATTAACATCACATAGAAACTAATAAAAACTAGCAAGTCATCTTCCATGTTCCATCAAGTAAAAGTTTAAAATCTCTTTAGGGAGGCTACAACTGTACTATTAAGTATGATAATTGTTTGATTTTTCCCTTTGGTTCTTCATAGACAAGATCTGACTATGTCACCCTCATTGGCCTGGAACTCATTATGTAGTTCATGGTAGCCTTGAACTTGGTTATCTTTTTGCCTCTGTCCCCATGTGCCAAGATTACAGGCATACACCATGAATAGCAAATGTCAGTCTTTTTCAGAAAGCAAGCATCTAGTAAGTATGACTTTCCTAAGCTATATATGACACAAACTACTGTGTGCCAATAAAATTGGCAAGACAATGTAGAATCTTATATAAATTAAACAAAGTACACTAAATAGCAAATGTACATGTCTTATGAAATCAAGTCACCTACAATTCTCTCCAAACAGAAATCTTAAACATGAACTGATTATTTTTTTAATATTTTATTTATTTTTTTGAGGGTGAGAAAACTAAAGATAGAGAAAATGGGTACACCAGGGCCTTTTGCCACTGCAAATGAACTCCAGACGCATGCACCATCTTGTGCATCTGGCTTATGTGGGTACTGGGGAATTGAACCTGGGTCCTTAGACTTCACAAGCAATCGCCTTAACTGCTAAGCCATCTCTCCAGTCCTGATTTTTTTTTTTTTTTTAGTGTGTGTGATTGCTGGTGCACACATGCCAAGGTGCAAATATATTAGAGGACAACCCCCAGTATAGGTCCTTGCCTTTCACCTTGTTTCAGGCAGGGTCCCTTATTATTTACCATAGCCAATAACAGGCTGGCTCGCCCATGAGTTTCTAAGATTCGCATGTCTCCTCCTATCTTCACCACAGAAGGGCTGGGATTATAGACAAGCACTACTACATGTGGTTTTATGTGGGTCTAGAAATTCATTTTTAAATTTTCGGTGGTTATTATTTGTTTGTTTTGGTGTTTCAAGGTAGGGTCTCGCTCTAGCCCAGGCTGACCTGGAATTCACTATGCAGTCTCAGGGTGATCTCAAACTCATGGCGACCCTAACCACCTCTGCCTCCCAAGTGCTGGGATTAAAGGTGTGCACCACCACGTCAGGCTCAGTCTAGAAATTCAAACTCAGGCTGCAACCCTTGCTCAGACACACTTTATTTACTAGCTATCTCCCTGGCCCAGAAGTGAATTTCTATTTTCATTTTTTGGGTTTTTGAGGTAGGGTCTCATGCTAGCCCAGGTTGACCTGGCAGTTACTATGTAGTCTCAGTGTGGCTTCAAACTCACAGAGATACTCCTACCTCTACCTCCTAAATGCTGAGATTAAAGGTGTACACCACCACACCTGGATTGAAGATTTTTTTTTTTTATTTGAGTGACAGACATGAAGAGAGAGAGAGAATGGGTGCGCCAGGGCCCCCAGCCACTGCAAAAGACATGTGCCCCCTCCCCTTGTTCATCTGGCTAATGTGGATCCTGGGGAATTGAGCCTCGAACTAGGGTACTTAGGCTTCACAGGCAAATGCTTAACCGCTAAGCCATCTCTCCAGCCCCACTTGAAGATTTTTTTGAACATAGTTTTTACCAGCTTATGACAAAGTTTGCAAGATTAAAAAAAACTCCAAATATATATGTACACATACTTACCATTGTGTCAGAGTTAAGAATTTGTCTCATAAATTCCAAAAATGAAGATGCAAGTTCTCCTGTGTCCTTATTAAATGTGCTGACCACTCGTTTTAGTAAGCTATTCAAAGCACTACTGTTTTTCCTTAAAGAACTGTAACAAAGAAAATGAAGAGGCAATATCAAAAAACTGTAAGGAAAGTAGAGAGATGCTGAATGTGGCAGCACACACCTGTAATCCCAGCCCTTGGGGGGCAGAAGCAGGAGTATGGCTACAAGTTTAAAGCCAGCCTGGTCCATATAGCAAGTTACAGGAGACTCTGCCCCAAAGATAAAACAAATTAATAAATAAGACAGTGTCTTAAAATATTAGCATACTATGAGAAATGAACTGCCTAAATTCAACATAATAAAACTTATTTCACCACTTTAAAAAAGTAACATATTTTGATGTCTGTATACACACTATAAACCAAGAGAAATCTGGGCTGGACAGACTGCTCAGCAGTTAAGGCATTTGCTTGCAAAGCCTAACAACCAGAGTTTAATTCCCCACTACTCACGTAAAGCCAGATGCACAAGGTGGTACATGTGTCTGGAGTTCGTTTGCAGTGGCTGGAGGTTCTGGTGTGCCCATTTTCTCTCTCGTTTTCTTTTTCTTTTTTCTTTTTCTTTTTGAGGTAGGGTTTCACTCTAGACCAGGCTAACCTGGAATTCACTATGCAGTCAGTCTCAAGGTGGCCACAAACTCATGGCAATCCTCCTACCTCTGCCTCCCAAGTGCTGGGATTAAAGGTGTATGTCAACACGCCCAGCTTTTTCTCTTTCTTTTCTATCTGCCTCTTTCGCGCAAATAAATAAATGCATTTTTGCAAAAAAAGAAACATCAAAATAAAATAGAAACTGGTTAAGAGAGGGAAGGAATACAATGGAAAGTGGAGTTATGAAGGGGAAAGTGGAAGAGGGAGGCAAGTATCATGGTTTATTGTCTGTAATTATGGAAGCTGTCAATAATAAAAATTTTTAAACAAGAAATATCTATAATTACCAGCCTCTTGTAAAGCTTCAATTTTTAAATATTTTATTTTTATTTAGTTAGTTGACAGAGAGAAGCGGGAGAAAGAAAGAGGGAAAGAATGCAAACAAACACCAGAAGCTTGCATCCCTCTGTGCATCTGGCTTACATGGGTCCTGGGGAATCAAATCTGGGTCCTTTGGCTTTGCAGACAAATGCCTTAACTGCTAAACCATCCCTCCAGCCCAAGCTTCAAACTTTTAAGAACAGGATCTTGCTATTATCAACCCAGGCTGACCTCAAATTCACAATCCTCTTGCTTCAGCTTCACGGGGACTAGGATTAGAGACATGTACCAACCCAACACCAGCTAGCTCCAAGCACATACTTTAGAAAAGCTCCTCCAAATAATAAACTTATACAATCAATAACAAACAATGTGCCAGCTCCTTATTTACTTATTTATTTATTATTTATTACATGAGAGCTCTCATGACACTGTAATGACAAAAAGAAACTAAGGGTCTAAAGTAGAGGTCAACAAACTTCTCTGTCAAGAGCCAGATGGTACATAAATTAGGATTTCCATCTTAGACAATACATAAATGATGGCTGGGTTCTCACAACATTGTATTTACAAAACATACAGCTAGCTGACTGACTCAGTGTGCTAACCCAATACATGGTATATCTATTTAAAATCTTGACAACAAATAGTCCTGCCAAAATTATTTATGCATTTTCACAGTTCTTAATGAATAGAATGAAAGGGCAAACTATTCAAATATTCAGTTATGTAATTTAAGCTATAACATAATTAACCAAATTGAAGTAAGTATGGTATTAACACTGAATAAGCAGAACTTCTATTTGGAAAATGGTGAAATTCTGACATGCCATTGTATAAGACTATGGTAAAGCAATACAAATGAGAGAATGTTAAGCATCCAGCTTTTGAGAACTTTATAAGAATAAAAGGGAAAGGTATTGACAGGTATGGTGGTACACACCTTTAATCCCAGCACTTGGGAGGCAGATACAGGAGGATCATCATGAGTTCAAGGCCACCCTAATAATAGTGAATTCCAGATCACCCTACCTCGAAAAACAAAAACAAAACAAAACAAAAAAAAGTGGAAAGGTATGACAAATAGGCATGAGATTAATATAAAGAAAAAGATTAAATACTGCTCATGAAAAAAGAACAGGTTCATAATTGGACTGTCCCAGTTATTAGTGACTACATGAAAACAGCTTAAGGGAAGGGGTAGTAGGAGGGGATTATGATCATGGTACACTGTCTAAGTGTATGGAGGTTGTCAATAAAACATAAAAATCCAAGCCAGGTGTGGTGGCACACACCTTTAATCCTAGCACTCGGGAGGCAGAGGTAGGAGGATCACCGTGAGTTCAAGGCCACCCTGAGACTACATAGTAAATTCCAGGTCAGCCTGGGCTAGAGTGAGAACCTACCTCGAAAAACCAAAAAATAAAAATAAATAAATAAATAAATAAATAATTCATAAGCAAGTGAGTTATACTTCCATAGTCAATTAAAAATCGAGGATCAGGGCTAGGGAGATGGCTGTGATTAAAGATGCTTACCTGCAAAGCCTGCCAACCTGGGTTCAATTCCCAGCCACTCACATACAACAGGATGGACATTTGTTTGCAGTGGTGGCAAGAGACCATAGAGCACCCATACACACATATATACAAAAACATTAAAAAATAAAAAACTGGGGTTCAAGCTAGGCATAGCAACTCATGCCTGTAATCATACATTGCTTCTGTTTTTGTTTGTGTTGTGTTTTGCCTTGTTTTATTTTTGAGGTAGGCTCTCTCTCTAGCCCAGGCTGACCTGGAATTCACTCTGCAGTTTGAAAGTGGCCTTGAAGCTATGGTGATGCTCCTACCTCTGCCTCTCATGTGCTGAGATTAAAGGCATGTGCCATCATTCCTGGCTTCATGTCTGCAATCAAAGTATTTAGGAGGCTGAAGCAGGAGAACTACAAGTTCAAAGCCAGCATAAGCTATATATTGAGTTCCAGGCCAGCCTAGACTATAGAATAAGACCTTGACTCAAAACAAAACAATAAAAAAAAAACCAAGCCGGCTGTGGTGGCGCACGCCTTTAATCCCAGCACTCGGGAGGCAGAGGTAGGAGGATCACCGTGAGTTCGAGGCCACCCTGAGACTACATAGTGAATTCCAGGTCAGCCTGAGCTAGAATGAGACCCTACCTCAAAAAAAGAAAAACAAAAAACAAAAAAAAAAAAAACAAATAAACAACAAAACTGAGGTCCAATATGTACCTATTAGAATCACTTTAAAATTTTTTATTTTATTTATTTGAGAGGAGGCCAGAGAGAGAGAGACAGAGACAGAGAGAGAGAGAGAAAAAAAAAAAAATGAATGGGTACACCAGGGCCTCTAGCCATTACAAACATACTTCAGAGACTCATGTGTCACCTTGTACATCTGGCTCACATGAGCACTAGGGATTCAAACCTGGCTCCTCAGGCTTTGCAGGCAAGTGCCTTAACTGCTAAGCCATTTCCCCAGCCCTAGAATCACTTTAAAAAAATTATCTTATTTATTTATTTGAAAGAGAAAGAAGCAGGGGGTGGAGAGAATGGGTGTGCCAGGGCCTCAGCCTCTGTAAATAAACTCCAGACACATGTGCTACCTTGTGCATTTGGCTTAGGGGAATCAAACCTGGGTCCTTTGGCTTTCTCCTCTTTGGCTTCTCCAGACTGGAGAATACCTTTTTTTAAAAAAAAAATTTTTTTTTGTTCATTTTTATTTATTTGAGAGTGACAGACAGAGAAAGAGGCAGATAGAGAGACAGCGAGAGAGAACAGGCGCACCAGGGCCTCCAGCCACTGCAAACGAACTCCAGATGCATGTGCCCCCTTGTGCATCTGGCTAACGTGGGTCCTGGGGAATCAAGCCTCAAACCGGGGTCCTTAGGCTTCACAGGCAAGCGCTTAACTGCTAAGCCATTTCTCCAGCCCAAGAATCACATTTTTAAAGAAATGCGGCAAAACTGGGGTATCTGGAGGCTGTGGCAGAAGAATATTTAAGCCCACAAATTTGAGGTCAACCTGATCAACGCAGAAGGTCTCCACCTCAATAACTAAACAAAGACTAGAGATGGCTTAGCAGTTAAGGCACTTGCCTGCAAAGCCAAAGGACCCACATCCGATTTCGCAGGATTCACATAAGCCAGATACACAAGGTGGTGCATGCGTCTGGAGTTTGTATGTAGCAGTTGCAGGCCCTGGTGTGCCATTCTCTCTATCTTTCTCTCCCAATAAATTAAAAACTCTGGCAACACCAACTTCTCTAAGGATGAAAAGCAGCTAGAACTCTACTGTTGATGAAATGAAAATATGCACTGGGGAAACAGTTTGACCCAGTAATTCTACTCTGATATACTGACCCAAAAGAAATAAAAATTCAAGCCAGGCATGGTGGCACACGCCTTTAATCCCAGCAATTGGGAAGCAGAGGTAGGACGATTGCCGAAAGTTCATGGCCACCCTGACAGTACATGGTAAATTCCAGGTCAGACTGGGCCAGCTAGCAAGACCCTATCTTGAAAAACAAAAACAACAAATTCGGGTTCAACTACCAAAAATCAGAAATAATTCAGACTGCTGGAATATTGTACAGCAATAAAAAAAATTTCATTACAAGTATTGTTAAATAAAACTTTCCCACATACACAAGCATACCTTCAATCTTCCACAACAGAAATGAACTAACTAAATGGAGGTATAGAGGACATAGTATATTAAATTAGACAAAGCCTTACCTTTTCAAATGAAACAATCCATAATCATGCTCTGCAAGAAACATCATTGTTCTAACACATGTCAGCAAACAGCTGTAACTGCTATCAGAGTTAGCTAAAGTAGCCAATAGGCAGTCACATATTGAAGCCATCAGCTCTTTATTTGGAAGAGAATTGGAAAGCTGCTCTAGTTCAGAAATAGAGCCTTCAGAAGATGTTGGCAAAATGAGGGCAATGTCCTATGGAGAGAAAGAGAACATGGGAAAAAGAATGTTCAAAACACTGTTATTTCTGAAGTACACAGAAATTAACGCTTACTAATTATGTCATTAAAATATTATGGATCCACCCCAAATACAGACTCATATGTATGAAGAACAAATGCCCTTTCATAAAGGTTAATATAAGAATGCATATCTCGGGCTGGAGAGATGGCTTAGCGGTTAAGCGCTTGCCTGTGAAGCCTAAGGACCCCGGTTTGAGGCTCAATTCCCCAGGACCCACATTAGCCAGATGCACAAGGGGGCGCATGCATCTGGAGTTCGTTTACAGTGGTTAAAAGGTCCTGGCATGCCCATTCTCTCCCTCTCTCTCTCTCTCTCTCTCTCTCTCTCTCCCTCCCTCCCTCCTTCTCTCTGTCGCTCTCAAATAAATAAATAAACAAACAAACAAAAAAATTAAAAAAATAGAAGAACGCATATCTCCAGCTGGAGAGATGGCTCAGCAGTTAAGGTACTTGCCTGCAAAACCTAACAAACTGAGTTTGATTCCCCAGAGCCTACATTAATCCACATGTACAAAGAGGTGCATGCACCTAGAGTTCATTTGTAGCAGCTCTGTCTCTCTACTGTCTCTATATGCTTGCAAATAAGTAAACAAAAATATTTTTAAAATCATTTTCCTTCTGTATTGTCCTTAGCATAGATTAGGTTTTCAAATGGTTAAAAATATGGTGGAGCCAGGTATGAATATGGTGGCTCATATCTATAATACCAGTAATCAGATAGCTGAGGCAGGACGATTACTATGAGTTCAGGGCCAGCTAGAACTACAGCCTGAGTTCCAGGTCAACCTGGACTAGAGTGAGGCCCTATCTCAAAACAAAGCTGGGTGTGGTGGCTCACCCCTTTAATCCCAGCATTCGGGAGGCAAAGGTAGGTGAGTTCGAGATCACTCTGATAATACATAGTGAATTCCAGGTCAGAAATAGGCTAGAGAGTGAAACCCTATCTCAAAAAAAGAATAAAATAAAACAACAAAAAGAAATTGGTGTACTAAAATATATTTTAAATCCACTCAATTATTCACTCAATTATATCTTTTTTAAAAATATTTTTATTTATAAGAATGAGAGAGATAGAGACCAAGAGAAAGAATGGGCACACCAGAGCTTCTTGCCACTGCAGGTGAACTCCAGATGCATGTGCCACTTTGTGCATCTGGCTTACTTGAGTACTGGGTAATCGAACCCAAGCTATCAGTCTTTGCAAGACTGCTGAGCCATCTCTCCAGCCCTCATTTGTATCTTTTTTAGTAGATAAAGAAACTTCAAGCTGGGTATGGTGGCACACGCCTTTAATACCAGCACCCAGGAGGCAGAAGCAAGAGGACTGCCATGAATTCGAAACGAAACTTTAGAAAAATAAATTTTAGTACATATATCAATTCGAATTCAACGCTTCATAAAATGGCAGAAGCAAGTGAACACTGAAATACAAATTTTTACAAAATATTCCCCTGTACTTTTTATACCTTTTAAACTCAACTTTTCAATACTGAGAAAATTTAGCTAACAATAGCTATAAAAAACCACTACTTTTTGTGGAAGTAAATTAGATTTTACAGGGGCATTTAGGTATATTTTATTAACTTCTTAAACAATCTGAAACCAGTATTCAACTTAAAGTTATCAAACACAAGTTTGAATCTGAAGGGTAACATAACAAAATGAAGCTACAAATGAGGTATAAATGATAAGAGTGTTACTCAACTCATTAGTGCTATTCAACTACAACCTGCAACCCATTGTGGACTATTTAACAAATACCCATCCAAGCTGGGCATAGTGGCTCACACCTTTAATTCCAGTACTCAGAAAGCTGAGGGAGCCTTGGCAAGAGTGAGACCCTGCCTCAAAGAACAAACAAACAACAATCAATGAAGCTTAATAACTTAAAATATCTTTTCAGCCAGGTCCAAAATTATTTCCTACCAGGTCCTCTTCTCCTGAAAACAAAATCACAGCTGATGATCAGTTAGCATAAGGAATCTGACTAGCTAAAATGCCATTAGGCATGAAATCTTCTCTAAAGATCCCAATCATAATGCACTTTAAAAAGTAAAACATCATTGTCCCATGAAACTGTAACTATAAGTCAATAAAATAGACAGCAGGAAAAAACACTACTGCTAGCCAGCTGCTATAAGCACAACTCTGAAATACACTGAGCTGTATGTAGCAAGCCTTGAAGCCTTCAAAAGTTGTCCACACAAACCACACAAGGTGGCATATACCTGCAATCCCAACACTTGAGAGGTAGAGGGAAGAGAATCAGGATTCTGAGGGCACCCTAGGCTGGCTACACGCAACCTCTGCCAAAAGCCAAATTGATCTTCCAAAAGAACATGACAATAACAAAGTTATAAAATCCAAGAATGGGGCTGGACAGATGGATTAATGGTTAAGGTGCTAGCCAGCAAAGCCAAAGAACCTAAGTTCAATTCCCTAGTATTCACATAAAACCAGATACACAGTGCAGTGGCTAGAGGCCCTGGCACGCCCATTCTCTCTAACTGCCTCTCTCAAATAAATAAATGAATAAACAATTTTTTTAAATCCAAGAATGCCCTAATATACAACATACTTAGAAGGAAAATTAACATAGACAATATTAGCCCTAAAAAATACTGAAATAGGGCTAGGGAGATGGCTCAGTAGTCAAAAAATGTTAGCTTACAAAGCCTGCCATCCCAGCCCCACATCCCTAGCACCTACATAAAGCCTGATGCAAAAAGTAGCACATGCATCTAGTATTTGCAGCAGCAAGAGACCCTGCCATGCCTCCTCAACACAAACATATGTACCCAACAAATTTTTGAAAGTTTAAAAAATATTGAACAACACCACAAAAGCAATCACCCAAGGAAAGGAAGAAAGGTCTTCAGAGCAACCCAGGCAATGCTAACACAAAGAAAGCTATGTAACACCACATTCTAATTTTCCTTCACTTGTCAAATTCATCTTCTAAAATAATTGCAGGAGTGAGAAACACAGCTCAGAGCTTTTTTTTCTTTCTTTCTTTTTCTTTTTCGAGTTAGGGTCTCACTCTAGCTCAGGCTGACCTGGAATTCACTATGTACTCTCAGGGTGGCCTCGAAGTCACGGCAATCCTCCTCCTACCTCTGCCTCCCAAGTGCTGGGATTAAAGGCGTGTACCACCATGCCTGGCATGTGAGAGTTCTTTGTTCACAGCCAAGCTTTAGACCAAGAGAGTCATTAAGGCACAGAGAAAACAAACATAAAATAACCATAAATACCTGATCACAGAGAGACTGCAAAATGGATGTGATATATTCAACACACTGTTGGTGAATAACACTGTCTCCAGGAGACCGCACCAAAGCTAGAAGATCCTGGAATATTTCTGCGTATCTTTCGTCACCTTTAATAGTTCCATTAATGAGATGCAAAATAGCTAATTTACAAGCTTTGTGTGAAGCCAGTGCATCAAGAAGCGCGAGTAACCTGGTGGTTTGGCTAGTGTACTGCTTTTCCTTATCTTCTGAAGTGCTGAAATGAAATCAATATATTTAGTAAACAAGGTTCTCAATTTAAAGGCATAATTTAATTATTTTGCTATCCATATCTACATATGCAAATTTTGTATAAAACATTTAATCTCTACACATACTTTTTCTGGATTTTTTTAAATTACTGTAAAATGTTATAAATTTACATTGGTAATAAAACTTTTTTCTGATTATATTTACTTATTTATTTATTAGAGACAGAGAGAATGAGTGAGTGAGAATGGGTGTCCAGGGCCTCTAGCCACTCCAAACGAACTCCAGATGCATGTGCCACCATATGCATCTGGCTTACATGGAACCTGGAGAATCGAACCTGGGTCCTTAGGTTTCGCAGGCAAGCACCTTAACCGCTAAGCCATCTCTCCAGCCATAAAATATTTCTTAAATTAGAGTAATCTTTGATAGTTCACCTTTTAAAAGCCTCAAATCAAGACCTTCAAGGTATCTTGTACATTAAATAAGATAAAGCTTTCTAATAAAAAATAATTGACTTGCATTCACCTATATATACAAGTGCACATATATATACATACATATATACACACACATATATACAATGTTATGTTAGCTGGGCATTCTAAACCCTGATTTCCAAATTCTAAGTAAAATTTGTGTCTGTGCCAGGAATAAGTTGGAGAAAGATTCTTAAGGCAAAATAAAAATACCTTTGCAAGTCTTCTACAATCAAATCCAACACAGTTCTCATAATCAGAAGTGCAGTTGGTGAGGCAAGGTCACACAATTGAACACAAATACGCCGTAACATGTGTTGAATGGGCTGGCAGGTTGTGCCAGAGAAAGAGCGAACTATTTCTTGGAGCAACTTTGCTTGAACATGAAGGTGCATGCTCCACAATTTTCGGGTGTTGAGTGCCACTGATATATCATGTGGCTCAATAACCTGTTAAAAAAGTATAATGTGTGTGTACATAGAATTTTAATATTTATTTATAGTCACAAAACTGTTCAGGAAGTACTGTTATAAAAGCATCTTTACTGCAAGGTTAAAACATATAATTTTCTATTACACAATTAAACATTTGCTTGAATTCAGAGTCTAAAATTCTTATTGTTTTCAAGTTAGCAGTCAGTTGAGCAGAGTCCACTGGTGAAGCAATCTAGTTACTGGCAAATTCTTAAACATGATAAAGGGGAGAAAAATGATTTGAAATAACAGAAAAAAATTAGGCACAAATATACATCACAGCATTATAAAGCTCACTTTGACAAAATTTTATTTAAAATGTTACCCCCATAATTCCTGAATGACCATTTGCTTCAGTTTTATCTCACCCTCATTCAGTTATTTTATGTCTTTTTGAGGGAGAAGGATGAAGGTTGTGTCTGTTTATAACAAAACCACTGGTTTTATTTAAAGTGTTACTTCAGTCATTTATAAGATGCATGTTATATTTGAAGTGATACCTGTGTTGTTTGCATGGGCAAAGGAAGAGGCAGCAGCTCTGAAAGGAGTATAAGTCCAGAAAAAAATCCTTCAGGAACCTTCAAAATCGAAGAAAGAACTTCTTTTAACATTAATGACCAAGTATTATTGGCCAGGGTTTCTTCAGAGATGGTGAGCTTTTCATTTACTCCTTGTGTAAAAGTCAGTAAGATATCAATGATATCATTCTGAATTTTCTGTTCATCACTATCCAAACGACCTGAGAGAGGGATAGAGCACAGGAGCATGTGTAAAGTAACAAGTGCTGACGGAACACGCATGTCCTTAAACTCAAAGGATCCACCTCTCAGAAGTTCCGTTAACATAGTTTTAAGAAGACTGAGTGTGCAGCGAGCCATTGAAATAGTAGTAACTCTGTGAAGGGTGGTGCCCATGTTGACATGGAGCCTCCAAGGCTGAGTCAAAATAGTGTTCAATTTTTGCAGAACTCGAATAAAGGTGTCCATTCCTTCAGCGGAAAAAAGCTGAATAACAGCAAGATTCCATTTCAGGTCTTTCTGTTGACCTTTATAGAGAATAAGGAAGGAAACAAAACTCAATTACTGATATGTCAATAATCATTCAAGAAGTTTAAACAGTTAATAAATGATATTTATACTAGGTTTAAAGTATAGTAGTTATCCAAGTATATTTGTTATACTACCTTCAACAGGAGGTGGTGGGCATGCCACATTGCAGAGAACACGTAAGGCAGTAGTAAGGCCAACTCCTTCTGCTGTCATCAAGTTATCGATATTCTTTAAAATTAAAAATGAACAGAAGCTTTAGATGAGCATAAAAAATGACATTAGTTAAAAATATGAAGCCAGGGACTGGAGAGATGGCTTAGTGGTTAAGGCATTTGCTTGCAAAGTCAAAGAATCCTGGTTCAATTCTCCAGGACCCACGTAAGCCAGATGCACAAGGGGGCGCACACATCTGGAGTTCATTTGCAATCGCTGGAGGCCCTGCCACGCCCATTCTCTCCCTCTCTCTCTCTTTCCCTCAAATAAATAAATAAATAAAATATATTTTTTTAAAATATGAGCTGGAGATATAGCTTAGTGGTTAAGCACTTGCCTGTGAAGCTAAGGACCAAGGTCAAGGCTCTATTCCCTAGGACCCACGTAAGCCAGATGCACAAGGTGGCATATGCATCTGGAGATTGTTTACAGTGGCTGGAGGTCCTGGAGCACCCATTCACTCTCTCTGCTTCTTTCTCTGTATGTCGCTCTCAAATGAACAAACAAAACATATTTAAAAAAAAAAAAAAGATGAAGCCAGGCGTGGTGGCATACACCTGTAATTCCAGCACTTGGGAGGATAAGGTAGGAGGAGCAAGCACTATGTGTTCTAGGCCACCCTGAGATATATAGTGAATTCCAGGTCAGCCTGGGCTAGAGTGAAAAACCAAAAAAAAAAAAAAAAAAAAAAGTTTCCAGCAGTAGAGCACAGGCTTGGCACATGTAAGTCTTAAGCTTCATACCAGCATACCACATTTTATATTTTTAGTATGTTTAAAGCATGAGAAAAAGCTGGGCATTATGGCATAACCCTATTCCCGCTGAAGCAATTCCAGGCCAGTCAGAGCTACATAGCCAGAACCTGTCTTTAAAAGGAAACCAAACAAGGCTGGAAAGGTGGCTTAGCGGTTCAGGCACTTGCCTGCAAAGCCTAAGGAACCAAGTTCAATTCCCCAGTACCCATGTAATCCAGGTGACATGGTGGCACATGCGTCTGGAGTTTGTTTGCAGTGGGTAGAGGCCCTGGCATGCCCACACCTCTCTCATTCTAATAAATAAAGTATTTAAAAAAAAAAAAAAAAGCTCTGCCTCTCTCTCTTCAATAAATAAAATAAATTTTTAAAAAAATTTTAAAGAAAGAAATTGGAGAAACAAAGTGCTGTAAAACCAGATGCTGGAACTCCATTTTAACAAACATTCATTTTATAGCCACATTAAAATGCACCTATAAAAATGAAAAAAAAAATGGCTGGAGAGATGGCTTAGCTATTAAGCTAAGCAGGTTAAGTGCTTGCCTGTGAAGCCTAAGGACCCCAGTTGTAGGTTTGATTCCCCAGGACTCACGTAAGCCAGATGCACAAGGTATCACATGCATCCGGAGTTCATTTACGGTGGCTGGAGGCCCTGGTGCACCCATTCTCTCTCTCTCTTTCTTTCTGTCGCTCTCAAATAAATAAATAAAAATAATTTTTAAAAAATTGCAAGGCATGGTGGTGCACACTTTTAATTTCAGCACTTAGGAGGCCTCTAGAGGTAAGAGGATCTCTGAGTTCAAGGCCAGCCTGAAACTACATTGTGAATTCCAGGTGAGCCTGGGCTAGAGTAAAACCCTACCAAGAAAAAACAAAACAATAAGAACAAACAAAACATATATAAGAAAGACCCTTAAGGTAAAGAAACTTAACCAAATTATTTTATCTTTGCCATACTTTGTACTTTATGCAATTTTGTACAGAAAAAAATATAATATACATGTATATTTATAGTACTGGGGGCTGGAGAGAAAGCTTAATGGTTAAGGCGCTTGCCTGTGAAGCCTAAGGGTCCAAATTTGATTCCCCAGTATCCATGTAAGCCAAATGCACAAAGTGGCACATGTGTCTGGAGTTCATTTGCAGTGGCTAAAGGCCCTGGCGTGCCAATTCTCTCCCCCGCCCCCCATCTACCTCTTTCTCTCTCTCTCTCTCACAACTAAATAAATTTTTTTAAAAACGAATTTAGGGCTATAGAGATGGCTTAGTGGTTAAGGTGCTTGCCTTCGAAGCCTAAGCACTCATGTTCAAATCTCCGAGTCCCACGTAGCCATATGCACAGTGAGCAACCGTGCAACGTCGCACATGCACACAAGGGGGCACACACGTCTGGAGTTTGTTCACAGCAGGCTGAGGGTCCTGGCACATCCATTCTCTCTCTGCCTCTCCCTCTCAAAATAAAAAATATTAATAAAAAAAGAATTTAAAGTAGCTCTTTTCTGTTTACCAATTTTATAAATTTGTCCCCAAAATGAAGCAATAAGTGAACTTTTTGTTTGGTTTGTTTTATGTAACAGGATCTTACTATGTTGCCTACGTTGGCCTTGAACTTGTAATTCTGCTGTCTCTACCTTTAAATTGGTTGGGATCATCACCATGCCATACTGCTGTAATTATATTCCTAAGGCCCTGAAAGCACTAACCTTTTTTTAAAACAAGGAGGCAGCACAGGATGTTCTGAAATACATAGCATATAAATTTTAAAATACAGGCACTACGGGTGCAATAGTGGCAAGTCTGTCATGGTGGAAACCAACCACCCTCCAACTGGACTGGAGGCCCGCTCCATGGGGGGGGGGGGGAGATACATCCCTGATACTGAAAACTTAAAACAGGGGTAGTCATGAGCCCTAGGGGTGTAACATCTGCTGATGTCTGGAAAAATGTATATACTATGCTTATCAAACTGCCCAGTAAGCACTTCTCTTAATATTTATACCCTTATATTAACGCTTCTCTCACTTTGGGTAGAGAATCTTCTCTTTTCAGATGGCAGTGAACTTGGAATGACTCAGAAGGTATCATAGTGCTGGAAAGAAGTGACTGGAGAACTGAGTAACATCTCGATCACACCTTCCAAGGCTCAGGGTCTAATGCGGAAGAGGTGGTGGAAAGATTGTAAGAGCCAAAGGAAGGGTAGGACTCCTTACAACGTCCTCCCTCCAGACATAAAATGGCCTGGATATCCATGACCTCATAGTGCCTGACACAACCTACACAAGACCATCATAAGAGGAGGAAAAGATCATGACATCAAAATAAAAGAGAGACTGATTGAGATGGGGAGGGGATATGATGGAGAATGGAATTTCAAAGGGGAAAGTGGGGGGGGGGAGGGAGGGTAGCACTATGGGATACTTTTTATAATCATGAAAAATGTTAATAAAAATTAAGAAAAAAAAATACAGGCACTAAGCAGTGTATGGTGAGAGGGAAAAAAACCACAGTTGTTTATGCCTTTAGCACTACTTATGCTATGATTCCTAACACCAAATAGTTTTGTTTACATTTCTGTAGTTTTCACAGACTAAAATCATAAATCAACTAAAAACTTAGAAAAGGGCTGGAGATGGCTTAGCAGTTAAGGTGCTTGCCCATAAAGCCCAAGTACCCAGTTTCAACTCCCCAGTACACACATAAGGCAGATGTACATGGCAGCACATGTGTCTTGACCTCATTTGCAGTGACTAGAGACCCTGGTGTGCCCATTCTCTCCCCCTTCCACCTCTTTCCTTCTCTCATATATACATTTTAACTTGGAAAAGGGCCAGGCATGGTGGCACATGCCTTTAATCCCAGCACTCAGGAGGTAGAGGTAAGAGGATCGCCATGAGTTCGAGGCCAGCCTGAGACTACATAGTAAATTCCATGTCAGCCTGGGCTACAGCAAGACCCTATCTAGAAAACAAAAAAAAACTTGGAAAAATTAATATTCAATGATTCTAGCTTCTGAGTAAACTCCCCTCCCTTCTTTTTTTAATATTTCTATTTTTATTTATTTGAAAGAGAGAGAGGAGAGAGAAAGAGGCAGAAAAGAAAGAGGCGCTCAGGACCTCAGCCACTGCAAATGAACTCCAGACACATGTG
The DNA here is from genome assembly GCA_036346955.1 of Dipus sagitta. Taxonomy (NCBI): domain Eukaryota; kingdom Metazoa; phylum Chordata; class Mammalia; order Rodentia; family Dipodidae; genus Dipus; species Dipus sagitta. The sequence goes on from CM070771.1 coordinate 161,635,733, forward strand.
CCCACTTGTGCATCTGGCTTATGTGGGTCCTGGGGAGTTTAACCTGGGTCCTTTGGCTTTGTAGGCAAACACCTTAAAGGCTAAACCATGTCTCCAGCCCAACTCCCCTCTCTTGTTCCTACTTTAAATCATCCTTTTCTTCTCATTTTTTTCTTGTAGTTCTACACATTTGATAAGGCAACAGGGAGTCATTAAGTCAAGTTTCAGCCTTGGATCAACTGTTTTTAATATGTCTTAAGAATTACTTATGTGCCAGGCATAGTGTCACACACCTTTATTTTTCCTTTGCTGTTGTTGTTTTTAATGGCACACACTTTTAATCCTAGCACTCGGGAGGCAGGGATAGGGTAACTGCTGAGAGTTCAAGGCCAGTCTGAGACTATGTGAATCCAGGTCAGCTAGAGCAAGACCCTACCCCCCCCCAAAAAAACAAAAAAGTCGAGCATGGTGCACACGCCTTTAATCTGAGCACTGGGGAAGCAGAAGTAGGAGGATCACCATGAGTTTGAGGCCACCCTGAGACTACATAGTGAATTCCAGATCAGCCTGGACTAGAGTGAGACACTACCTCAATAAAAAAAAAAGGATTACTTATAATATCACAATTAATAGGATAATGATTTGAGCTAGGACATCCCTGCAATCTCAACACTAAACAAGTGAAGACAGGAGGATAATGAGCTTAAGGGTAGCCTGGGCTACAGAGGAAGACCTGTTCTCAGACAATAAACAAATAAATAATAAAGATTTATATTAAAATCAAAACTTTGGTGCTGCAGAGTTGGCCCAGTGGTTAAAGATACTTGCATGCAAAGCCTAACAGCCTTGGTTCAATTCACCAGTACCTACATAAAACAAGATACACAAAGTGGCCCATGCATCTAGAGTTTGTTTGCAGTGGCAAGAGAATCCTGGAGCACCCATACTTTCTCAATCTATCTCTCTCTCTCTCCTTACAAATAATTAAATAAAAATAAATAAAAACCTAAAAACTTTTTTTTGTTGTTTTATTTTTGAGATGTTTTGCTGTCTAGAGTGCATGGTGCTATGCAGACAATTCCTCAAACTTGTCATCCTTTTGCCTCAACTTCCCTAGTGTGCTATCATGCCCAACAAAAAAAATTCTACAGAATACAATTCATTAATTTTTTTATTTTTGTTTTTGAGACAGGGTCTCAAACATACCCTGTAGCTGAGGCTGGCCTTTAAACTCCTGATCCATCTGCTATACCTCCTCAATGCTGGAATTACAAGCATGCGCCACCATACTGACTTATGTAAATCAATTTCTAGAAATAAATTTCTTGGTTTTGAGGTAGGTAGACCTGGAACTTACTCTGTAGTCCAGGCTGGCCTTGAACTCACAGACATCCTCCTAACCTCATTCTAAGTGCTGGAATTAAAGACATGAACCACCATACCCAGGCTAAAATTTCTTTAAAAAAAAATTAGGGGGCTGAAAACATGGCTTTGCAGTTAAGGTGCTTGCCTGTGAAGCCTAAGAACCCAGGTTCGATTCCCCAGGACCCACATAAGCCAGATGCACCAGGTGGTAAATGCATCTAGAGTTCATCTATAGCACCTGGAAGTCCTGGCGCACCTATGCTCGCTCACTCTTGCTCTCTCTCTCTCTCCCTCCCTCCCTCCCTCCCTCCCTCTTTCTCTCTCATGTAAATAAATAAAAATAAATAATATTTTTTTAAAAAGTCATCTGGGAATGGAATTCCCAAGACTATACTCTACATTTACTCCTTTCCCCCCTCCCATAATATTTATTTGAGAGAGACAGAAAAAGAGGGGAGTAGGGGAAGAAAGTACGGGCATGCCAGGGCCCCCTGCCACTGCAAACCAACTCCAGATGCATGCATCAGTTTGTGCACCTAGCTTTATGTGGATACTGGGGACTCAAACCCAGGTGGTCAAACTTTGCAAGCAACGTCTTTAACAGTTGAACCATCTCTCCAGCCCCTCTAAATTTCTTATTAAATACTTTCACTCAAGCGGCACGCTGTTGGTTTTGGTTTGAATGTGAGAGGAGCATGCATGTGTGTACATAGCTGCATGGGCCCTGTGTGCATGTGTGCAGATGCCAGAGTAGGATGTTGGCTATTGTCTATCATTCTTCTACCTTGTTTCCTTGAGATATGTCTCTCAATGGACCTGAAGCCTGCACCATTTCCCAATTAAACTGGCTAATCAGCAAACCCTGGCAATCCTCTTTTCTGTGACCCTCTCAGCACTGGGGTCACAGATATGTGCGGACACACCTGGCTTTTTAAGTGCATGCTGGGGAATCGAGGTCAGACTCTTATGCTTGTGCAGTAAGCATTCTTGTCCATGCACTCACCTTTCCAACCCCCTGATCCACTTCATATTTACTGGACATGCTGTTAAGATTCATTCCACCATGCCCAAATACACAGTATACACGACCAAAGTATACTGAAAATTAATTATATTTCTAAATAAAAAATAAGAATGAAGAAAAGCTTCAGGTGCCATTTTAAAGCACAGTTAAAAACACAGAAGCAGACCATGGCAGCACAGGAGATAGAAGTATTCTTAAGATCTACAAAAAGAGGGGCTAGAAAGATACTTAGTGGTTAAGGTGCTTGCCTGCAAAGCCAATGGACCTAGGTTTGATTCCCCAGTACCCAGGTAAAGCTAGATTCTCTCTATCTGCCCACCCCTTCTCTCAAATAAATAAATAAAGGGTTTTTTTTTATTGTTGTTATTGTTGAACCACCCTGAGAGTACATAATGAATTTCAGGACAACCCAGACTAGAGAGACCTACCTCGAAAAACCAAACATTTTTTTAAAAGATGGATTTTTAATAAAGAGAACTAAAGTGTTAGAGAGATGCCTTAGTGATTAAGGAACTTGCCTGCGAAGCCTAAGGACCCAGGTTCAATTCCCCAGTACCCATGTAAGCCAGACGCACATACGTGGTGGTGCAGGTGTCTGGATTTCATTTGCAGTGGATGAACATCCTGGCAGCCCATTCTCTCTATCTGCCTCTTTCTCTCTCTCAAATAAATTATTTTTTTTTTTTTTTTTAAAGAGAGAGCTACAGAAAGACACAAGAACAATGACACTGGCAAGGAAAATCTGAAGCAGATAAATCCAAACAACACTTGGCTATTAGTTCAGAATAGCAAAAAAGTAGACATCATAAATTAAAAACACAAGGTAATTAATTACCAAATCCAGACAATTTTCTCTCACACACATGCACACAGAGCTAATCTGATAAATTAAAGGGTAGGAGATAATTCAAAGACTATTATACTGTTCTTTGAGCTTACAACTTGTATACATTGAGCTGGAGAGATGGCTAAGTGGTTAAAGGCACTGGCTTGCAAAGCCTGTTAGCCCTGAATCAATTCCTCATTGCCCACGTAAAACCAGAGGCAGAGTAGCACACGCGTCTGCAGTTCAATTACAATGGCAAGAGGCACTAGCACGGCCATTCCCTCTCTCACTCTTTCTTTCACTGATTATTTTTTTTTGTTTGTTTGTTGTTTGTCTGTTTTTCAAGGTAGGGGTTTGCTATAGCCCAGGATGACATGGAATTCATTATGTAATAATCTCAGGGTGGCCACGAACTCACAGCAATCCTCCTACCTCTGCCTCCTAAGTGCTGGATTAAAGGGGTGTGCCATCAAGCCCGGCATCACTGTTTAAGTTTTGTTTTGTGTGGGTTCTTTTGCTTGTTTGGTTTTTTCAAGGTAAGGTCTCACTCCAGCCCAGGCTGACCTGGAATTCCCTATGTAGTCTAAGGGTGGCCTCGAACTCATGATGATCCTCCTACCTCTGCCTCCCAAGAGCTGAGATTAAAGGTGTGCAACATCATGTCTGGCTCTGAGCTCATTCTTTCTATCTTCAAAAGTTACTCAATGCATTACCACTACATACTATCACAAAGTTTCAAAAAATCAAAGCACTTTTAAGTTTTACTTACCTGTTTAACGTATTCAATTAGGTTTGGGATGCAGTTAATTTCAAATCTAAGGTTTTTCAGAGGTTCAAGCCACTTCCCAAGTTCTTAAAAAAAAAAAAAAAGAATATTTAAAAATAAAAACCTTTATAACAAATGAAGAAAAAATATTTTCAAAGGAAAAAATTATATCTAATTTTATTTCAATCATCTAAGCTTTATATGAGAAAACTCTTCTTTCTAATTCTTTTTTTTTGCACTTTATTTATTTTTTTGGTTTATTTATTTATTTTTCTTAATTTTTATTAACATTTTCCATGATTATAAAAAGTACCCCATGGTGCTACCCTCCCTCCCCCCACTTTCCCTTTGAAATTCCATTCTCCATCTTATCCCCTCCCCATCTCAATCAGTCTCTCTTTCATTTTGATGTCATGATCTTTTCCTTCTCTTATGATCTAATTCTTTTTATTAATTCACTTGTTAACATTATTTTTTAAATATTTTTATTTATTTTTAAGCAGAGATAGACAAAGAGAATGGTGCACCAGGGCCTCTAGCCACTGCAAATGAACTCCAGATGCATGTGCCACTTTGTTCATCTGGCTTTATGTGGGTACTGGAGAAATCAAACATGGGTCCTTTGGCTTTGCTGGCAAGCACCTTAACCAGTACACCATCTCTCCAACCCTAGTATTATTTTTTTGAGACAGAGTCTCACTATGTAGCCCAAGTTGCCCTCAAACGTACGATCTTCCTGCCTCAACTTCATAACTGGTGGGATTATAGTTGTATACCATCATGCAGAGCTTATGCATCTAATTTTATATACAGACTTTATATCGAAATGGAAATCCAGCCCTATACTGGCTCAAGAATACATGATCACTAATACTTATCTGAGTTTCTTTAAATGCTTAAATCCTTAAACAGTCTACATAATTATAATGAATTTTCTATATTATACATTTACTTATTTACACGTGTGTGTGTGTGTAGGGTGCACAGTAGGATGTGTTGTTGCTGCAAAGAACACCAGACTCAAGTGCTACTTTGTGCATATGCTTTTATGTGGATATTGGGGAAACCAAACCCAGGCTGATAGACTTTGTAAGGAAGAGCCTTTAACTGCTGAGGTATCTATCAGCCTAAAGTGAATCTTTTGCTTTTCGTTTTTTGTTTTTGTCAGCCCAGGCTGACCTGGAATTCACTCTATAGTCTCAAGGTGGCCTGGAGCTCACTGTGATCCTCCTACTTTGGCCTCCTGAGTGCTGGAATTAAAGGCGTGTGCCACCACACCCAGCCCATTTTGTTAATTTCTTAACCTGTTATTAAATTAAAAGCAATTACTACTTCCCCCAAAACAATGATAGCAAACTGATTATAAAACACAAATATGCCATTTTCTACAACCAATCTCAAAGCTCTCCAAGAAGCTATGACACTTATACCCTTTCTCCAGATGTATTTGCATGGAAGCATTCTATAGGAAAATCAGAAGTTCAAAGCCATCCTCAGCTACAAAGTGAATTTGAGGCTAGCCCGAGATACATGAAAGCCTGTCTCAAAATAATTAATTAATTAAAGTAACATTATTTCAGAAGACTTGCTTAGCATGTGTGAGACCACAGATTCAATCCCTAACACCAGGAAAAGAAAAAGGGAAAAGAAAGAAAAGCATCCTAATGTCAAAAGTGATTTACCAGCTTCAGGCACTGGCAGTCATATCTCTTCTTGGTTCTATACTGCACTGTGAGTGTTATAGCTGTGCATATCTTGGCATTTTTTTCCTTCTTTCATATATACAAAATATATACAGCTCAAAGGAAAGATACACCAATGTACTGATCATCCAGAAAACAGTAGTAAAGAATATCTTTTAAGGGGCTAGGTGTGTTGCTCTGTAGAGAGGGCTGGTCTAACCCACAAAATCCTGGGTTCAATCCCCAGCAACATAAAAATAAGTAAACAAATGAATTAACAAATAAAACAAATAACTACTTTAGGAGATTATATGCCCTTCTTTTATTAGGAAAAAATTCTACTTCTACTATGCCAACTTTTAATAGAACTATCATATACAAAATTTATGATTAAAAAGAAAAAAAAAGCCAGGTATGGTGAAACATACCTATAATCCCAGCACTTAGGAGGTAGAAGCAGGAGGATCAGAGTTTGAGGGTAGCTTGGGCTACATGCTGAGGCTGTCTCAAAAAGAAAATAAAAAAACGGCTGACCAAGGTCAGCCTGGAGTAGAGTGAGACCCTACTTCAAAAAAAAAAAAAAAAAAAGGCCAAGCATGAGTGAGTTCCAGGTCAGCCTGAGCTACAGTGTGACAAAAGAAAAGAGAAAAAAAAAAAAAGAAAAGAAAAGAAAAGAAAGGGAAGGAAGGAATGAGAGAGGGAGGGAGGGAGGAAGGAAGGGAAGGAGGAAGGAAGGAAAGAAGCAAGGGAGGAAGGAAGAAAGGAAAAGGAAGGAAGGAGGCAGGCAGGGAGAGAAGCAGGGAGGGAGGAAAAAAAGAAAGCATTTTAGCAATATTTATTCAATGTTATAAAATTTTCATTTGATAAAGCTAAGAAAAGAAATAATTTTAAATTTTTTTATTTTATTAATCTTTGTTTTTTGAGGTAGAGTTTCATGCTAGCTCAGGGTGACCTTAAATTCACTATGTAGTCTCAAGGGTGGCCTAGAACTCATGGCAATCCTCCTACCTCTGCCTCCTGAGTGCTGGGATTAAAGGCATGCACCACCATGCCTGGCTTTATTTATCCATTTTGAGAGAGAGAGAATGGACACACCAGAGCATCCAGCCACTGCAAATGAACTCCAGATGCATAAGGCCTCTTGTACATCTGGCATATGTGGGTACTAGGGAACTGAATCTAGGTCCTTAGGCTTCACAGTCAAGGGCCTTAACCTCTAAGCCAGCTCTCTAGCTTCATTCAGCTTCCTGAGTGCTTGGATTATAGGTGTAATCTATTAAAGTGCGAGGAATCCATTCAACCATGCCCAGCCCATTCTTTACTTTTGAAGATGTTATTCCACAAGTTCTTTTGTTATGCTCAGAACAGTGCACACACATACATATATAGTAAAACACACGCAGAAGCAAAACTATAAAAAAACTGAACTTTCGATTTCTTCTATCCATTTTTATTATCTCTTGCATATTTTGATTAGCTAGACCAGAACTTTTCATGACTTTCCAAAAAAACTATTTTCAAAACTTCTCATTTACACACTAAAACATCTTACCAATCCTTTAGTTCTTTTTGTTTTGTTTTGTTTTTCAAGGTAGGGTCTTGCTCTAGCCCAGGCTGACCTGGAATTCACCATGTAGTCTCAGGTTGGCCTCGAATTCAAACTTGAACTCATGGCAATCCTCCTACCTCTACCTCCCAAGTGCTAGAACTTAAGACATGTGCCCAACAATCCTTTAGTTTGTATAAGCTGTTTTCCTAAAAGACAATTTCAAAAAGTTATTAATGGGGAAGAGGGGTCTCAGTGATTAAAGGCACTTGCTTGCAAAGCCTGTTGAACCAGGTTCCATTCCCAGGCCAGTTACATGAGCTTGACACAAAAATAGCGCAAACATCTGGTGTTGTTTTGTAGCAGCATGAGGCCCTGGCATTCCTGTGCACATGCACATGCAAATAAATAAAGTACCTTTGGAAAAGTTTCAAATGGTATTATCATGTATATTATCAAATATGACGAAGCAGTAATTACTGATCCTCAAAGACTTTTTCCTTCATGTATCACAAATGTGGAAAAAAACTTCAGGTACCATACCTTGTAATTTAGCATTATTTTCATCTGCTTTACAAAGTTTCAAGAGAGATGCTGCATGTTGTTCTAGCATCTGGACATCACTGGAGGACTGAACCACCACCAAAATAAGTATGCATGCATAATTATAAGCTACCGACTTCTTAGACTTGGAATCACTGAAACAAAATAAGGTTTTTTTATTTTGCAGTATGAAAACACTTTTTCAGGAATATTAAACTTTTTTTCTATTTGGTTTTAAAGAGGTTAAGAAAATTTACAATGAAGCAACTGAAGACAAAAAATCAGATTTTACACTTCACTTTCCACACATCTGGAAACATTATTAACAGTAGTCATCCCTTGGTAGCCATGAAATACTGGTTCCAGGACCCCCCACCGACCCCATACACACACACTGACAAACCCATAGAGACTCAAATACCTTATATAAAATGTCAGGGCTGGAGAGATGGCTTAGTGGTTAAGGCACTTGTCTACAAAGCCTAAGGATCCAGGTTCAATTCCCCAGAACCCATGTAAGCCAGATACACATGGTGGCGCATGCATCTGGAGTTTGTTTCCAGTGCCTAGAGGACCTGGCATGCATACTGTCTATTTCTCTGTGTCTCTCATAAATAAATAAACATAAATAAATAAATAAAATATTTAAAAAATATAGTAAGTAACAAGGCACAGAAGCCACTGTATTTGCCTTTCACAGGAAGTTGTATCACAACCCCACTGTGTATGCTACTCTTCTGCATGATACAAAATACGAAGAGGGCTCATCTTTCCTTTCATACACTACTATCCTCTGTCCAACTGGGAAGGCTCATCAAAACCATTATCCTTCTCAATTCTCCACATTCAGTCAGAGCAATTCTAAAAACAGAGCACCATGAAAGCTTTAGAAGATAAGAGAAAAAGACAGCAAGAGAATGTGTTAACTATTCTTAAGGTGTATAGATGATATAGATATAGATATAGATATAGATATAGATATAGATATAGATATAGATATAGATATAGATATAGATACTCCTGGGCTTTAGGATTCCCTTCTACTCCAATCAGCAGGTATACTATAGTTATGATCTTTTTCAACACCATGAGTTAACTGAAATAAACTGAAAAAGGTGCATTGCCTTGCTTAACAGCCACATCTTAGGGATTTTTCTTATCTTTTTTAAAAAATATTTCATAGCCAGACATGGTGGCACACACCTTTAATCCCAGCACTTGGAAGGCAGAGGTAGAAAGATCACTTGAGTTCGAGGCCACCCTGAGACTACATAGTGAATTCCAGGTCAGCCTGAGCTGGAGTGAGACCCTACCTCAAAAAAAAAATTAAAAAAATATTTACTTATTTGAAGAGAATGGGGACACTCGGGCCTCTAGCCTCTGAAAATGAATTCCAGATACATGTGCCACCTTGTGGCTTACATGGGTATCGGGGAACCAAACCTGGGTCCTTAGGCTTTGCAGGCAAATGCCTTAACTTCTAAGCCATCTCTCCAGCCCTTATCCTAATTCTTTTTTTTTTTTTTTTTTCTTTTTTGTGGTTTTTCGAGGTAGGGTCTCACTCTAGCCCAGGCTGACATGGAACTCATTATATAGTCTCAGGGTGGCCTTGAACTCATGGAGATCCTCCTTCCTCTGCCTCCCCGGTGCTGGGATTAAAGGTGTGCGCCACCACGCCCAGCTATCCTAATTCTTAATTAACAAGTTATACATTATGAAATATATGTATATAATTTGTGCCTTCAAAGAAACATTTAATAAAAAACAGTCCATCAGAGATCTAGTTTTCTAATATAGTCAAAACATTAAGAATAAGTAGAAAATTACCCTAAGGCTTCTTTGGAATAGTACTCCATTAAAGTAATGAGACTTTGGAGATTTTTCTCAAGACTGAACACATGGCCAACAGCTGATCTTCCCACAGGATTAAAAGTAATCAGATAAAGGTTGTGAAGGGTTCCCAAGAGATCTGAATGGTCAGTTTCTTCGCTGGCTGTACATCTCTGAAAATGGCTGAAGAGTTCTGCAATGCACTGCAAGGTCTGAGTTGAGTCCTGAAGCCACAAGGCAAATGCATCATCAATAACACCATCAGACTGGAGGCCTTCCTCTTCATCTTGATCATAAAGGTGACAAAGAGCTCGGATCAACAAATTTGTTGCTTCATATTCTGACATAAAAAAAAGAAGTCCCTTTTGTGACTGTGCAAGAAACTTTAAAACGTCTTTTGTGGCTTGCAGCACACCAGGGTGGGCACTTGTTACTGGAATTGACAGAAGCAAGGTAACCAACTCCAAGAAGTGATGGCTGTGAAGATACCTGTGGAAAATTTAATTGGTATATATGTATCAGTAAGTGCAAATCATTCTTTGTGCGCTAAATATTCACTAGACAGGGTAAAAGTAAAGCTGACCTTAATCCTTATCCTCAGACTGCAATAATAAGTCATCGTTACTATTTATTATTATTTTGTGAGTACTGAGTGTGTGCTCCACTGGGCCAAATTAAAGGGAATGATCTGTAAAGCTTCCTTCCCCTTTCCCTTTCTTTCTTTCTTCCTTTCTCTCTCCCTCTTTTTTTAAAAAAATATTTTATATATTTATTTATTTGAGAAAGGTAGATAGAAAGAGAGAATGGGCGTGCCCGGGCCTCTAGCCACTGCAAACAAACTCCAGATGCATGCGCCACCTTGGGCATCTGGCTTACGTGGGTCCTGGGAAATTGAACCCGGTTCCTTAGGCTTTGCAGGCAAATGCCTTAACCACTAAGCCATTTCCCCAGCCCTCTCTCTTTCTTGACACAGAGTCTCAAACTGTAACTCAGGCTAGTCCCAAACTCATGGCAATCCTCCTCAGTTACCTGTGTGATAAAATTGCAATTGTGATCCACAATGCTTTGAACTAAGAACTACTCTTTAGGTCTGGAGAGATGGGTCAGTGATTAGGTGCTTGCTTGCAAAGCTTAAGGGCTAAGGTTTGATTCCCCAGTACCCATGTAAAGCCAGATACACAGAATGGCACATGTATCTGAAGTTCACTGGCAGCAGCAGGATGTCTCCCTCCCTCCTTCCTTATCTTCTTTTCCTCATACACTTCTGCTTTCTGGGATAACCTCTCTAAGCAAAGACTTGCACCCGGGACTTTTGGCTTTGCTTTAGCTAAAACAGACCAATAACTTCAGCTGGAACCTACAATGGCCCAAAAAAGCCATCACAGAAATAAGTGATAAGGGGGTTGGAGGGACTGCTTAGCAGTTAAGGCCCTTGTCTGCAAAGCCTCAGGACCCAGGTTCTATTCTCCAGTACTCATGTAAGCCATATGCACAAGGTGACACATGCATCTGGAGTTCAACGTCAGTGCCCTGTAGGTCCTGGAGCGGCCATGCTCGCTCTCCCTATCTGCTTCCTCTCTCTCAAATAAATATATTTTTAAAAAATTAATAAAAGTTTGCCTTTCTTTTTTTATGTTAGTTAGAAAATTATTTACAATCAGAATGACAGAAGACGAAGTCTCACTAAAGCTAAATTAAAAACCTACTATAGGGGCTGGAGAGACGGCTTAGCGGTTAAGCGCTTGCCTGTGAAGCCTAAGGACCCCAGTTCGAGGCTCGATTCCCCAGGACCCACATTAGCCAGATGCACAAGGGGGCGCACGCGTCTGGAGTTTGTTTGCAGTGGCTGGAAGCCCTGGAGTGCCCATTCCCTCTCTCTCTCTATCTGCCTCTTTCTCTCTGTCTGTCGCTCTCAAATAAATAAATAAATAATGAAGAAAAAAATTTAAAAAAAACCTACTATAGACTCTTATACCAACAATGGCAAAATTATATTACTATATAACTAGAGAGATAAATGGCAGAAGCAAATGATAATGACACTTTAAAGGTACATTACCAGAACTATACAATAACATTAAAAACTATAATTTAACTTACTAGAGTAATAAAGTCAAGAGTTTTACAGAGAAAGTTCTCTCCTTTCTACACCATCCCTTTCTTTCAGCCTCCCAGAAGCAATCAGGCAGTTTTTCACTTATTTTTGCTTATAGTCATGCTTACAACAAGCACTGTTATTATGTACTATCTTTCACCTAGGTTCCTAATGCTACTTTACAGTAATGTATTTCTTACTACTAAAATATCAAGTACTTTGAAATATCAAATATTTTTACACAGCTATGCATTATATACAAATAAAAAGAAAAAAATTATCACATAAAATGACTTCTAAGGATTTGGGAAATATTTCCAAAAGGCAAGTATGTCTTACCTAAAGAGAACAGGGTATGGATCGTCCCTTTCTGGAGGCCCAGTAATCCGTGCTATTGTTGGAAAAGACTTAACAGGTGGCTGGATCATTGTATGAGGTGCAGTTTCCATTAAATGAAAAATTTCTTCTAAGAGGCTAATAAGCTTTTCTATTTCGCCCTCACTTATGTCTGAGGACTCCAAAAGATCCATGTCCATAGACGCTTCTACCATGTTTTCATAATCTGGGTTTGTTCTCTCAAGTCCGACCTCTGTGTCATGATCAGGTTCACTGTGATTAGGAACAGACGAAGTTTTCTCTGCTAAATGGTCACCAAGTCTTTTAATCTCTGACAAGACTTCATAGAAATGGCATTTTTGGAGAATAGCTGAGCCAGCAGTGACAACCCTCACAGTCTGATCTAAAAGGATGAGCTCCACAAGTTTTTGATAGCCACTTTTTTCATTCTGTCTGCTTCTTAAAAAAGCCTCCATTCCTTCTGTCATACTAATGACACTGTCCAAAGCTTTAAACGCATTTAACTTAAGGGAAGATGAGACATGGTCAGCAAATAGGAGATCAAACAATACATTGATCACTCCTGCTTGTAACAATTCTGTGACTCCTTGAGTTCCACATTCTGCTAATGAGGACACTAATTTGGTCCCCGCTTTGAGCTGTCGGACATTTAAGGCTATGGGTTGGCGAAAGGCTACTTGTAAATTTAAAGCTTGCATTGTCCAGTCTACCAACTGACCAAGTGAGTCTTGCTCTGTGTTTTTCAGTTGCAAATAGCTTAGTCCTTTCATTATTAAACTTGGGATTTCTTCTAAAGCTGTTACCCATTTTGCACCCCTATCTTCCCGATATAAGTCCAACAATTCAGTTAACTTTACTGAGGCTTCAATTGCCCCTGAGTTTTCTTTATCTGCACCTTGATCCTTCATTCTACTGATTTCAATTTCAAAAGTAGTTTTGTACGGACAGCTGAAATATAAGAGCGGCACTAGCTCCCTATCATATGGATCATATGTCATCGGGGGCACAGAAGCTAAGTCTTCAGGAGTGTATTCAACATCAAAGTTTGGATACTTAAAAGTTTCCCGTTCCAAGTCAGCAATTCCATCTTCATCACTGGAAATTTGTTCATAACCATCATCCCCTGAGAGTAAGATTAAATAATGTATAATTAGAACACAATTACTTTTGTTTTTTTCTTTTTTCAAGGTAGGGTCTCACTCTAACTCAGGCTGACCTGGAATTCTCAGGGTAGCCTCAGCCTCACAGCAGTCCTCCTACCTCTGCCTCCGAAGGGATTAAAAATCATATACCATCACAGCCAGCCTGAAATACACTTTTTGGTTAACTAAAGTTTATGCATGAAATAACTGCATGGTGGCACAATCTAGCCCAGCCTGACCTGGAACTCACTCTACAGTTCCAGGCTGGCCTTGAACTCACAGTGATCCCCCTACCTCTGCCTCCTGAGTGCTGGGATGAAAGGCATGTAACACCATGCCCAGCTCTGTCACATTTGTATAGAAAATTTATTTACTTAGAATGCTTATCTATGAACTGAAGATGTGGCTCAGTTGTTAAGAGTGACATTGAGACTGGAAAGATGGCTTGGCGGTTAAGGTGCTTGTCTACAAAGCCTAAGGACCCAGGTTTGATTCCCCAGTATATTGCTTGTCAGGTATATATGATCACAGCAATAAGAAAGTAACTAATACAAGGCCTAACAACTCATAAAATTCATGAAACCCATTTAATCTTTGCTATAAATTCTTGTGCAATGCACAAAGCTACATCTACTTAGTTTCCAATACTTAAAACCAAAACATTATAGCTAATCTAACCCACCTTCACCTTCTTCATCCTCTTCACCTTCTTCCTCTTCATCTTCTTCCTCTTCATCAGGAATACTATCTACTGTATGACGATCATCTTCATCTTCATCCTCTTCTTCCTCTACATCCACATCATCTTCTTCATCTTCTCCTTCTTCTTGCTGTTCCTCTTCCACTTCTCCTTCATCAGAATACTGGCCTTCCTGGGGAACAGAGTTCCGATCAGGAGAGATGGGCTCAAAGTAATCTTCTCTATGCGGAGCATCCTCTTCCTTGTCCCCAGACACTGAAAGAAATTGGAGAAAGATTACTACAATGGATAAATATCAGGAGATAGCAGAATTGGAGGCTGCAACTACACAATGACAGACTGGATGACTTATCTCTGTTTAAATACCCTGTTTATAAAGTGGTAGAGGGGGGGATGGAGAGATGGCTCAGCAGTTAAGGCACTTGCCTGCAAAGCCTAACGACCCATGTTCAATGCCCCAGTACCCAAGTAAAGCCAGATGCACGAGGTGGTACAGTGGAGTTTGTTAGCAGTGGCTAGAGGCCCTGGTACACCCATTCTTTCTATCTCTTTCTCTCTCTCAAATAAATAAAATACTTAAAAAAAAATTAGAGCTGGGCATGGTGGCACATGCCTTTAATCCTAGCACTCAGAAGGCAGAGGTAGGAGGATCACCATGAGTTTAAGGCCACCCTGAGACTACATAGTGAATTCTAGGTCAGCCTGTGCAAGAGTGAGACCTTACCTCAAAAAACCAAAATAAGGGCTGGAGAGATGGCTTAGTGGTTAAGTGCTTGCCTGTGAAGCCTAAGGACCCCGGTTCGAGGCTCCATTCCCCAGGACCCATGTTAGCCAGATGCACAAGGGGGAGCAAGTATCTGGAGTTTGAAGTGGCTGGAGGCCCTGGCGCACCCAATTCTCTATCTATCTGCCTCTTTTTCTCCCTTTCTGTCACTCTCAGATAAATAAATAAAAAAAATTTTTTAAATAAATAAATAAAAGTAGTAGAGAGCTGGTAAGATGGTTCAGTGGTTAAAGGTGCTAGCTTGCAAAGCCTGGTGGCCTGGGTTTGATTTCCCATGCATCTGAAGTTTTATTGCAGTGGCAGTGGTTGGTGTGCCCATACACCCCTCTTCTCTTCTTGCTATTGTAAAACATTAAGAGGCAGGCATTATTCTAGAAGCACTTGGGAAATACAGGCAACAGGATTAGGAACTCAAGGACAATCTCAGCTACACAGTGAATTCATAGCCTGGATGACATGAAACCCTGTCACAAAAAAAATGAGGGGATTGCTGGGGAGATGACTTAGAGGTTAAATTTGCTTGCTTGCAAAGCCCACCAGCCAGGGTTTGGTTCCTACATAAAACCAGATGCACCAAGTGACACATGCATTTGGCGAAGTCCTGGAGTATCCACTCTCTCTCTCTTTCTTGCAAATAAGTAGGAACAAAAAATTAAAACCAGCTGGGCATGGTGGCACATGTCTTTAATCCAAGAACTCGGGAGGCAGAGGTAGGAAGATCGCCATGAGCTCGAGGCCACCCTGAGACTACATAGTGAATTCCATGTCAGCCTGGGCTAGAGCAAAACCCTACCTTGAAAAAACAAAAAAGCAAATAAATAAATAATAAATAAATAAAAACCAAACCCAGGCATGATGGCCCACGCCTTCAATCCCAGCACATGGTGGGAAGCAGGGGTAGGAGGATTGTCTACGAGTTCGAGGCTACCTTGAGACTACATAGCAAATTCCAGGTCAGCTGAGGTCGAGTGAGACCCTACCTCAAAAAATCAAAATAATGACGGGCATGGTGGTACACGCCTTTAATCCCAGAACTCGGGAGGCAGAGGTAGGAGGATCGCAGTGAGTTTGAGGCCACCCTGAGACTACAGAGTGAATTCCAGGTCAGCCTAGGCTAGAGCAAGACCCTACCTTGGAAAACCAAAAAAAAAAAAAAAAAAAAAAAAAAAACCCTCAAACATTAAAATTGAAAAACATTAAGGGTATACATTATTTAACTTTATACAACGAGAAGTAACAAAGGGTATTATTTATACTATTTTATGTTCTAGTACAAAGAGCTTATCCTTTTTAGCTATTAAATAACTATATAGATTTTTATTTCTTCTAGTACACACTACCAATTTTTAACTGGTAATCATGTGCCTATTTGCCATTGTTACATTAACACTTTATTTTCAAGCAAGTACCTTTAACCACTGGAGCCATCGCCCTAGGCTCCAAGTAATACTTTATTTTATTTTATTTTTTTAGTTCATTTTTATTTATTTGAGAGCGACAGACAGACAGAGAGAGAAAGAGGCAGAGAGAGAGAGAAAGAATGGGCCCACCAGGGCCTCCAGCCACTGCAAGCGAACTCCAGCGCGTGCGCCACCTAGTGGGCATGTGCGTCCAGCTAATGTGGGATCTGGAGAGTTGAACATGGGTCCTTAGGCTTCTCAGGCAAGCGCCTTAACCACTAAGCCATATCTCCAAACAATACTTTATTTTTAAAGCATTCTTAGTGTAGCTTCAAATTAATTAACTGATTCTTTTTAAGCAAGTTAAAATGCCAAAGATAAAAAACACCTGACAGAATTAAAGTAGGGTAGGGTTTATTAAGACCTGATCACTTGCACCTTATTTTTTCTTTTAACTAAAAAGCACTCTTGGATTGGAGATATGGCTCAGTGATTAAAGTGACTTTCTTAAAAAGTACTCTTTTGAGGCTGGGGAGATGGCTTAGTGGTTAAAAGTGCTTGCTTGTAAAGCCTGCTGGCCTGGATTCAATTCCTCAGTTACCCACATAAAGGTAGACAGACATCCATTGGCAAGGGCGAGACCCTGGTGCATGCCCATGTATGAATAATTTTTTTTTCTAAAATAAAAAAGCACTCATAGCTGGGCCACTCATAGCTGGGCATGGTGGTGCACACCTTTAATCCCAGCACTAGGGAGGCAGAGGTGGGAGGATCACCATGAGTTTGAGTGCACCCTGAGACTATATAGTGAATTCCAGGTCAGCTTGGGATAGAGTGAGAACCTACCTTGAAAAACCAAAAAAAATTGAAAGCACTCATTCAAGCCAGGCATGGAGGGGCATAACTTTGATCCCAGCCTGGGCTACAGTGAGACACTACCTTGAAAAAAAGAGAGGAGGCATTCTTTTAACACTAATGTGGGGATGGTGTGATGACAACAGCATTGATTTAACACCTGGCAAAGGCACAGGATCATCTTCATCATCATCAGGTGGAGGAGGTCCTGGAGGAGTTCTTGGTCCCCTTGGCTGGGGTCTTGGAGGGCTTCCATTAAACTGATCTTCCTTCTCACCATCAGCTACAGTTTTATTAAAGATATGGGGGGGAAAAATTCAAATTATTATAGTATATAGAAATGAATACATGAAAAATGCTTTTTAATCGGTGGAACTTATCATTAGAATTTAATGATGATATAAACTTTTTCTTCCAAGAGTCTTAAAAATCTTGTTATATAAAGTTAAGAATTCCTAACCTCCACATACCAAAATATAATACTTACATTCTAGTACATAACTCCAGACACATGAAAAGTTATTTCCAAACAGGAAAATGTATACTAATATTCAGTTTTAGTTGTTTTAGCCATAAGTTGGAAACTATTCAAAATGTCCATCAATGGGTGAAAGGAATAAATAAACTGTGGTATGGGCTGAGGTATAATTCAGTGTCAAGAGCATGTGCTTTAGCAAGCATATGATCCTGGGCTTTAAACTCCAGCATGGGAAGAAAAAAACTCATTAAATAATCAAAGTTGAGGACTGGATAAATGGCTTAGTGGTTAAGGCACTTGTCTACAAAGTCAAATGACCCAGGTTCAATTTCCCAGGACCCACATAAGCCAGATACACAAGGGGACACAAGAATCTGGGGTTCGTTTGCAGTGGCTGGAGGCCCTGGCATGCCCATTCTCTCTCTGCCTATTTCCCCCTCTCTCTCAAATAATAAGTAAATAAAAACAATTTTAAAAGAATAATCAAAGTTGAATAGTCACAGTATTTGTGAGGCTTCCTTCACGATGTGAAGGAGTTTATGAGGCCTCTACCCCTACCTGAGGAGTTATAGGCAGTTTAGTTTGCTGGGTGAGAGAAATTTTCTTCACAGGAGTAGCCACTAGTAAGTTACCCATTCTCTGGTAAATAATCTGGGCCCATGCTCATATAAGCAACCCTAATTAAATTAGGTAGATCACAAAAAAAAAAAAAAGACATCCAACTAGAAAAAGTGTTTTGGGGGCTGGAGAGATGGCTCAGCAATAAAGGCACTTGCCTACAAAGCCTAACAACCTAGGTTTGACTCCCCAGTACCCATATAAAGCCAAATGCACAAGGTGACCCATACATCTGGAGTTTGTGTGCAGCTGCTAGAGGCTCTGATGCACCCATTCCTTCTGTCTCTGGTTGCAAGTAAGTAAAACTATAAAAAGAAAGAAAAAAAAAAAGGGGGGCTGGAGAGATGGCTTAGCGGTTAAGGCATTTGCCTGCAGAGCCAAAGACCTTGGTTTGATTCCCCAAGACCCATGTAAGCCAGATGCCCAGGCTGGCCTCCGACACACATCAGTCCTCATACCTCTACCTCCAGCGCGATGGGATTCAAGGCATGCCACGCCACACCTGGCTAAAAATGTAACAGCTTCTTTTTTTCTTTTTCTTTTTTTTTTTTTTCAAGGTATGTTTTCGCTCTAGCACAGACTGACATGTAATTCACTATGTAGTCTCAGGGTGGCCTCAAACTCATGGCTATATTCCTGTCTCTTCCTCCTGAGTGCTGGGATTAAAGGCATGTGGCATTCCACCCAGCTTCATAACTTCTTAATACATAAATAATTTAGGTTTATAATAATTTGTTGGGAAAAAGAACAGAAAGCAAAATAGAAAATAAAGTCACATGTAATCTTATCACTCAGCACCAGTATATGGGTCTTGGTGTATTTAGTTTAAGATTTTTGTGTTTTGTTTTTGCTTTATAGAGAAAGGATAGGATATAAATAATAAATAGTGCAGAGCAATTGAGGAAGGCATACAGTCAACCTTTGGTCCTCATACGCATATATATGAATACACATATTCAAGTGCCTACACATACAAACATGCATATACATCCACAATACACACAACACACACACAACAGAAAAAAATTGAGTAATAAAAGGCGTGTATCCAGTATCAAGGAAAAAGTGCTCACATCACACTATTGTATCAAGGTCAAAAGAAAGGAAGGATGGCAAGTGTAGTATACACCTTTAATCCTAGCACAGGGAGGCACAAGAATCGACATGAGTTTCAGGTCAGCCTGAGACTACATAGTGAGACCCTACTTGAAAAGCTTAACAAACAAAAAAGAAAAATGGAAATATTTGTGTGCATTAAAACATTGAATTGTGAAGAAAATTTCTTCCCTCGTGACCTCAATATGAATATTTGTGCCACATTTTTTTGAGTGTGAAGAGAGAGAGGTTCAGAAAGAGAATGGGTGTGCCAGGGTCTGCAGCCACTGCAAATGAACGTCATACTGATGCCCCACCTACACATTTACCTTACGTAGTTTCTGGAGAACTGAACCTGGGTCCTCGGGCTTCGCAGGCAAGTGCCTTCACCACTAAGCCATCTCTCTACCCCTAAATATTTAATTCTTTTAGAGATAATCTTGTTTAAAAACAAATAATGCTGGGTGTGGTGGCTCATGCCTTTAATCCCAGCACTCAATAAGCAGTGGTAGGAGGATAACTATGAGTTTGAGGCCAGCCTGAGACTACAGTGAATTCCAGGTCAGCCTGGGCTACAGCAAGACCTTACCTCTCAAAAAAAAAAACAAAAACAAAAAAAAGGGAGGCCTGGGAAGATGGTTCAGTAGTTTAGACCCTTGCTTGCAAAGCCTAAAGGCCTGGGTTCAATTCCCCAGTACACATGTAAAGCCATATGAAGAATGGCTCATGCATCTGGAGTTTGTTTGCAGCTACAGAAGGCCCTGGCATGTCCCTTCTCTCCCTCGCTCTGTCATTCTCTCTCTCTCTCTCTCTCTCTGCTTGTAAATAAATAAAAATATTTTTAAGCCAGGCGTGGTGGCACACGCCTTTAATCCTAGCACTTGGGAGGCAGAGGTAGGAGGACTGCCATGAGTTCGAGGCCACCCTGAGACTCCATAGTGAATTCCAGGTCAGCCTGGGCTAGAGTGAGACCCTACCTCAAAAACCAAAAAAAAAAAAAAATTAAAAAGAATGAGTCAGTGTGGTGGCACAGGCCTTTAATCCCAGACCTCCAATGGAAGAGGTAGGAGGATCCCTGTGAGTTCAAGGTCAGCCTGGGACTACAGAGTGAGTTCCAGGTCATCCTGGGCTACACTGAGATCCTACCTCAAAAAATAAACAAAACATTCCTATAGAAAAGGATGAGAGACTTCCAGTTAAGATGGCGGCGTAGGTACCACGCCAAAGCAGTCTCGGGGGGGGGGGGGGGGGGGAGCGCAGCAAAATACACACTTTTACTAAAAAGTGAGGTGTATAGCAAACTGAAACGGCAGCGCAGAAGTAGAAGAGATCCAGAGCATCCAGAGCCCACACAGGCCGGCACAAACAGCTCCGGCAGGTCTGTGGACCACAACGTCCCACCAGGCTCGGCTTGAGGCACAGGAAAAGCCAGGGGAGGGGAGTTTCCACTCACACCGGACCTCATGAAATTACAAAGATTTTGTACTGCAAAGGACAATATGAATAAAGCAAAGAAGCAACCTATAGAATGGGAAAAAAATCTTTGCAAACTATATATCTGACAGAGGATTGATATCTAGGATATACAAAGAACTCAAAATGTTAAATAATAAGAAATCAAACAAGCCAATTAAAAAATGGGCTATGGAACTAAATAGAGAGTTCTCAAAAGAAGAAATACGGATGGCGTATAAGCATCTAAAACAAATGTTTTACATCCCTAGTCATCAGGGAAATGCAGATTAAAACTACATTGAGATTCCATCTCACTCCTGTCAGATTGGCTACCATCATGAAAACAAATGATCATAAATGCTGATGGGGATGTGGAAAAAGAAGAACCCTTCTACACTGTTGGTGGGAATGCAATCTGTTCCAGCCATTGTGGAAATCAGTGTGGAGGTTCCTAAAACAACTAAGATTGATCTACCATATCACCCAGCTATAGCACTCCTAGGCATATATCCTAAGGACTCATCCCATTTCCTTAGAAGTACATGCTCAACCATGTTTATTGCCAATCAATTCACAATAGCTGGGAAATGGAACCAGCCTAGATGTCCCTCAACTGATGAATGGATAATGAAGATGTGGCACATTTATACAATGGAGTTCTCAGTGGTAAAGAAAAACGAAGTTATGAAATTTACAGGAAAATGGATGGATCTGGAAAGGATTATAGTAAGTGAGGTAACCCAGGCCCAGAAAGCCAGGCGCCGCATGTTCTCCCTCATATGTGGATCCTAGCTACAGATGATTGGACTTCTGTGTGAGAAGGAAAAAACTCAGTAGCAGAGGCCAGTAAGTTAAAAAGGAGATATAAAGGGAAGAGAAAGGAAGGGAGAAGGGTACTTAATAGGTTGATATTGTATATATGTAAGTAGAAAAATAGATTAACGGGGGTGAAAAGGCCCAAAGTGAGGTCAGGGGAAGAGATTGAGTAAAGGAAAGGTGGAGGGAGGGCTAATCAAAATCTAAGGGGATATAAATAAATCATATGGAAACCTACTTTTTTGGACAATGGAACACTCAGGAGCCATAGATCGTTGTTAGAAAATTTTCAGTGCCAGGGATGGGATACCTTCCAGTGAGTTGTTGGCCAGGGAGGTCCCTGATGTCCCCAAAACATTATAGGCCATTGCCGAGGCCCTTGGTTTCCCACCAGGAATAGATGGTAAGACCCTATTGCTGAAGACTCCACATACTTGGGCTGCAACGCCACTGAGAAATCCTGCTGGAACTGAGCTGATAACCTCCTCCATGTAGACCAGCTGAGAGAAAGCTGGAAGAAGCCATTCTACATGCAGTTCAATGGGAGAAAGAGATACCACCAGTGAAGATACTCAACAGTGGACACTGCAAGCCTTATATTTGGCCAGCCAGGCCAAATGAGACAAAGGGTACAATAGTGGCACGTCTGTCATGGTGGAAACCAACTGCCCTCCAATTGGACTGGAGGCCCGCTCCATGGGGGGGGGGGATACATCCCTGATACTGAAAACTTAAAACAGGGGTAGTCATGAGCCTTAGGGGTGTAACGTCTGCTGCTGTCTGGAAAAATGTATACACTATGCTTATCAAACTGCCCAGTAAGCACTTCTCTTAATATTTATACCCTTATATTAACACTATTCTCACTTTGGGTAGAGAATCTTCTCTTTTCAGATGGCAGTGACCTTGGGATGACTCAGAAGGTATCATAGTGCTGGAAAGAAGTGACTGGAGTACTGAGTAACATCTCAATCACACCTTCCAAGGCTCAGGGTCTAATGCGGAAGAGGTGGCGTAAAGAATATAAGAGCCAAAGGAAGGGTAGGACTCCTGACAATGTCCTCCCTCCAGACATAAAATGGCCTGGATATCCATGACTTCATAGTGCCTGACACAACCTACACAAGACCATCATAAGAGAAGGAAAAGATCATGACATCAAAATAAAAGAGAGACTGATTGAGATGGGGAGGGGATATGATGAAGAATGGAATTTCAAAGGGGAAAGTGGGAGGAGGGACGGTATTACCATGGGATATTTTTTATAATCATGGAAAATATTAATAAAAATTGAGAAAAAATAAATAAAAATACAAAAAAAGGATGAAAGAAAAGGATGAGAGCACTCGGGAAGCAGAGGTAGGAGGATTACCATGAGTTCAAGGCCACTCGGAGACTCCATAGTGTATTCCAGGTCAGCCTGGGCTAGAGCGAAACCCTACCTTGAAAGAAAGAGGGGACATCTACTTTGCAAGATTACAATAAATATGCAAACTGGTAAAAAGGAAGGAAGGAAGGAGAGAGGGAGGGAGGGAGGGAAGGAGGAAGAAGGAAGGAAGGGCAGGAGAAATGGCTTAGCAGTTAAGGCGCTTGCCTGCTAAGCCTAAGGACCCAGACTCGACTCTCCAGGTCCCACGTAAGCCAGATGCACAAGGTGGTGCATGCATCTGGAGTTCATTTGCAATGGCTAGAGGCCCTGGCACACCCATTCTCTCTCTCTCCCTCTCTCTCTCTCTGTCCTTCTAATAAATACATAAAGATAAAAAAAGAAGCCGGGAGTGGTAGCACACGCCTTTAATCCCAGCTCGGGAGGCAGAGGTAGGAGGACCACCATGAGTTTGAGGCCACCCTGAGACTACATAGTGAATTCCAGGGCAGCCTGAGCTACAGTGAAACCCTACCTTGGAAAAAAAAAAGAAAGAAAGAAAAGGAGGCCAAACACCTCCAGAAGCATGGTTAGAAATGCAAGCAGATGCTGAGCATGGTGGTGCATGCCTTTAATCC
This sequence comes from Dipus sagitta, assembly GCA_036346955.1. NCBI lineage: Eukaryota > Metazoa > Chordata > Mammalia > Rodentia > Dipodidae > Dipus > Dipus sagitta. The sequence goes on from CM070771.1 coordinate 161,659,093, forward strand.
CAGCACTTGGGAGGCAGAGGCAGGAAGATTGCCATGAATATGAGGCTACCCTGAGACTACAGAGTGAATTCCAGGCCAGCCTGGGCTACAGCAAGACTATACCTCGAAAAACCAATAAAAAAAGAAAAGGATGAGAGACTAACAGATATCATGTCAAGTCTTGGAAAAAAAGACAGAAAAAGATTTTTTTTTTTTTTTCGGTTTTTCAAGGTAGGGTCTCGCTCTAGTCCAGGCTGACCTGAAACTCACTATGCAGTCTCAGGGTGGCCTTGAACTCACAGCAATTCTCCTACCTCTGCCTCCCGAGTGCTGGGATTAAAGACGTGTGCCACCACGCCCGGCCAGAAAAAGCTTTTTGAATAAGCTTTTCTTATTATAATGAAATTAAGTTTCAATATCAAAAGCAAATTCAAAATTCTCACCACGGGGCCTGGAGAGATGGCTCAGCAGTTAAAGCACTTATCTGCAAAGCCTAACAACCCAGTTCTATTCCCCAGTACACATGTATAAAGCCAGATGCACAAGTGGCACATATATGGAGGCTCTGGTACACACATACTTTCTTGGTGTGTCTGTATCTGTCTGCCTGCAAAAAAATAAATAAATAGATAGATAGATAGATAGATAGATAATTCTCACCATGTTTTGGGTTTCTTTTCAAAGTTGGCTGTGGCTGAGGAGGTGGTGGAGGTGGAGGTGGTGGCGGTGGAGAGTCTCTGTCATGACTTAGCACTCTATCCACTGATCCATATATTGCCAGTGTCAGGCAGTTGTACCAGCCTCTTAGCACCAGACCATCAGTATTAACCTAATTTTTAGAGAGAAAAAAATCTTTCAAATTAATGTTTTAATATGCCAAAAGCAAAATGAAAGCAAATTAACTTATGGTTCAACTTAAGTCTTTAAAAACATTCTGAAAGGGCTGGAGAGATGGCTTAGAGGTTAAGGTGCATGCCTGCGAAGCCTATGGACCCAGGTTTGATTCTCCAGGTCCCACATAAGCCAGATGTACATGGTGATGCATGCGTCTGGAGTTCGTTTGCAGTGGCTAGAGGCCCTGGTGCACCCGTTCTTGCTCTCTCTTTCCTGCTCTCTGACTCTAATAAATAAATAAATAAAAATAAAAATAAATCTTTAAAAAAAAAAACATTCTGAAAACAAGGTCAATACTGGCAAATTCAGCTAATGGTAGTTTTCATATGGCCCTCTACAATTTCTATAAGGCTGTATCTTTCCATCTCTGTGCATCATATCAAATACGTTCAAAATGCACAACCAAAAAATAAAATATATAGCCAAACTCTCAATCAAGACAAGAGAAATGAAAATGAAGTATGCAGAAGCTAATTAATAAATTCCAGTAATTATAAGTGTCATGGAAACAAAAGTCACAAATTGTGGCAATCTCCATAATGGTAAAGGTCTATAAAACTGCATAATAGTCTCTCACACATTCAAATCATACGTGAGAGGTATGTTTTATTTTTCACATGTGTGTATGTCCACATGTGTGTAAGCACATGTGGGGTATATACATGTGCAAATGGAAGCCAGAGGTTGACACTGGGTATCTTCCCCTATTGCTATCCACCATATTTATTGAGACAGAACCTAGAGTTCACCAATTCAGCTAGTCTAGCTAGCCAGCTTGCCCTGGGGATCCACCTGTCTTCACCTCCAGGACACTAGGATTACAGTTATGTGCTGCCAGACCCAAAATTTACATGCATTTGTGTTGGGATCCAAACTCAGGTCCAAATGCTTGCAAGCAAAACACTTGACTTTGTTAGCAACTTCCACAGTGAAAAAGTATATTTTATGTATTCACATTGTATTTAAAAAATATGGATACTTCACTGGGTGCGGTGGTACATGCCTTTAACCTCAGCACCAGAGGTAAGAGGACAGACAGGGAAGATGATTTTTAGTCCAAACCAGATGCAACAAATTAAACTCTTATGCCCCAAAGAATCAAACAGCTAGCTAAGTACCCATATTAGGTCACAATTATTTTTCTATTTCATATTTTGTTTGTGTATATATATATATATATATATATATATACACATACATACATACACATAGCAACTACTGATAGAAAAGCAAGAAATATGAAGATGAAGTACTGTTAAGAAACTTTAATAAAGCACAGCAGTGTCTAGTAGCAATTCACAAGACTAAACCTTCTGAATCTGTTCACCCAAGTGAAAAAAGGGGAGGACACAAATGCTGGTCTCAATCAGATTCAAAAAGAAAATCATGGAAAGAAAAGTCTTTTAGACTCCTTAGACTGAGAATCAGTCTTTTTTTTTTTTTTAATTATTATTTATTTGAGAGAGAGAGAGAAACAGAGTTGAGTATGGAAGCGCCAGGGCCTCCAGCCATTCAAACCAACTCTAGATGCATGTGCCACCTTGTACATCTGACACTCCGTGCATACTGAAGAATCAAACCTAGGGCTTAAGGCTTTGCAAGCAAGCACCTTTAACTGCTGAGTCATCTCTCCAGCCCTATGATGCTATTCATAAAAGGAATCTACAGTTGCAAGAAGATGCAGACAAGAAAAGATATTCTGGAACACTCAAACTAAATTCCTTAACACTGATTTCTTGGATCAGAAACAATAACCAAAGTGAGAACAAACACAAGTGACAAGGTAGAAATTGGCTTCTACACTTACCTTTGAGTTGGGTCTAAAGATGATCGAAGTATTTTCATCATATTCCAGGCTATCAAAAAGAATAGAGATAAACATCAAGATCAGACACCAATTACCACACATTACACAGTCTTTCTAGTTTCAAGTATTAAAATATAAATCAAAAGCTAGATTTTTTTTATTTTGGTTTAATAAACTACTAAGTTTGGGCTTAATTTACTGCCCCCCAAAACATTATAAAGTATAACTCGAACCAGTAGATACTCTGATTTAACTGGGCTAAGTGAGAGCAGACATCACTAATATTTTTAAAGTTCCCATAAAATCCAATGTACACCAAAATCTGCAATCTGGACCTAGGGATGTAGTCCAGTGGTAGACTGATTGCCTAGTAAACACAAGGCCCTGGATTTGACTTCTAGCACCATCAAAAAAATGAAAAAAAGTACACTTGGACCAAAATGTAAAAAAAACTTTTTCAAAGATGAGGACAAAATGAAAATCTGCCCTGCAAAGAACATAAGAGTCCACTGATCTCTTCAGCCCCTCCCCAACTTCAAGTTTAATCAAATGGTTTGATCAAAAAAAAAAAAAAAAAATTAAGAAAAGTACTCACTTTAGGGCTGGAGATATAGTTCACTGGTAGAGCACATGCCTAGCATGGGTTTGATCCCAAGCATAACATTGTTAAAAATATTTTATTTATTTGAGAAGGACAGCCAGGACCTCTAGCCAGTACAAACGAACTCCAGACACATGTGCCACCCTCTTGTGCACCTGGCTGACATGGGTACTGAGGAGGAGAACCTGGGTCCTTTGGCTTCACAGGTAAGTACCTTGACTGCTAAGCCATTTCTCCAGCCCAAAGTATAACATTCTGTTAAAGGTAAAGTAGCAATATAATTTCACAATAAATTAATATCAATAAAGGAGTAAGAAGTGACTTCCTAATAGAAATAATATTTTTGTTTCTTTTTTTATGTAGGATCTTATTCTTCTAGCCCAGGCTCATCTGGAAATCGCTCTCTAGCACTAGACTGACCGCAAACTCACAGCAATCCTCCTACCTCAGCCTCCTGCGTGCTGGGATAAAAGGCGTCATGGTCATTTTGCTTGCAGACATGCAGTTTTAATATCTAGTATATATTAAAATATTTTATTCATTTACTTAAGAGAGAGAAAGAGGCAGAGAGAGATAAAGGGAGGGAGGGAGAATGGGCACACCAGGGACTCTAGCCATTGCAAATTAACTCCCAACATATGCGCCACCTTGAACATCACGCTTAAATGGGTACTGGGGAATCAAACCTGGGTCCTTAGGCTTCACAGACAAGCATCTTAACCGCTAAGCCATCTCTCCAGCCCTCTAGTATATATTAAATAACCAAAAAGGGCATTTCCTTTACCATCCCATTTTACAAACTGTGACCACAGGATTTCACACTGAGTAGGAGTATGGTGTAAAACCACTGAGTAGGAGTGTGGTGTAAAACATATACACACAATTCTCACTGCTAATATGTTTTTCGGGTTTTTTTTGTTGTTTGTTTGTTTTGGTTTGGTGTGGGTTTTTTTTGTTTGTTTGTTTTTTGTTTTTTGTTTTCGAGGTAAGGTCTCACTCTAGTCCAGGCTGACCTGGAATTCACTATGTAGTCTCAGAGAGGCCTCAAACTCAGTTATCCTACCTCTGCCTCCCAAGTGCTGGAATTAAAGGTGTGCGCCACCATACCCAGCTACTATGTTTATAAGAATCAAACAACAATGTTTTCCAAAGCAAGTTAATAACAAATCATGTGATAATATCATGTACACAAGAAATGCACAAGAGGCTGTAGAGAAGGCTCGGTGGTTAAAAAAGGTGCTTGCTTGCAAAGTCGACTGGCCCAGGGTTCAATTCTCTAATGCTCACGTTAAAGCCAGATGCACCAAGTGGCTCAAGCATCTGGAGTTCATTTGCAACAGCAAAAACCCTAACACACCAAAACTCTCTCTCTCTCTCTCTCAAAAAAAAACAAGATCTTTTAAAAATGCACGCATAAGTCAAAAGCAAACGAAAGATGGCTAATACAGACACTTTTAAAAATTTTACTTTGGGGCTGGAGAGATGGCTTAGCGGTTAAGCGCTTGCCTGTGAAGCCTAAGGACCCCAGTTCGAGGCTCGATTTCCCAGGACCCACATTAGCCAGATGCACAAGGGGGCACATGCATCTGGAGTTCGTCTGCCATGGCTGGAGGCCCTGATGCACCCATTCTCTCTCTCTATCTGCCTCTTTATCTCTATGCCTGTTGCTCTCAAATAAATAAATAAAAATAAACAAAAAATATTTTTTAAAAAATATGGTTTCAGCATTGGCCTACGAAGCCTAAGGACCTGGGTTTGATTCCCCAGGACCCACGTAAGCCAGATCCACAAGGGAGCACACATGTCTAGAGTTCGTACATAGTGGCTAGAGGCCCTGGCATGCCCATTCTCTCTTTCTCTCTCATAAATAAATAAATAAAATATTTTTTTAAATTTACTTTGCAAGCCCAGCATGGTGGCACATGCCTCTAATCCCAGCACTTGGGAGGCAGAGGCAGGAGGACTGCTGTGAGTTCAAGGACCCGCTGAGACTACACAGTGAATTCCATGTCAGCCTGGGCTAGAGTGAGACCCTAACTAAAAAAACAAAAAAAATTATTTTGCAAATGTAACATACTTTGACATGCTTGGTATTTCTTTCATATCGCCAGCTGATGAAATATACATCCTTTCCTTCTACCTAAAGAACTAAAAAATTATGCTTTCTAATTTAGTGCTCTTTAATGAAATTAGCTAACAGGTACATACCTTCCCAATCTATCAAAAACCGGAGCACTTGGTTTGCTTACATTATTGAAGAATAAGTCTAGTTGAAATGTGTGTGGCGATGTCTCCCTGTGAAGGAAACAAGGTCAAATGTCAAGAGTTTTTATTTATTTATTTATTTATTTATTTGAGAGTGGCAGAGAGAGAAAGAGAGAGACAGAATAGGCGCGCCAGGGCCTCCAGCCACTGCAAATGAACTCCAGATGCGTGCTCCCCCGTGTGCATCTGGCTAACGTGGGTTGTGGGCAATCGAGCCTCGAACCGGGGTCCTTAGGCTTCACAGGCAAGTGCTTAACCACTAAGCCATCTCTCCAGCCCCAAATGTCAGTCTTTCTAACAATTAGTTCCTACATTAAAATGGAAAAACACAGGGGGCTAGGAAGTTGACTCAGGGGTTAAAGAAACTTGCATACAAAGCCTGCCAACCAGGGTTCATTTCCCAAGCCACCCATGTAAGCCAGATGCGAAAAGTCACACAAATGTCTGGTACTCATTTACAGGGGCAAAGGACCCTGGAGCATGTGCACACAAATAAATAAAATTTAAAAATCTTAAAAAAAAAAAAAAACAGTAAGTACAATGTTAATAGCAATTCTATGACAAGGATAAAATATTCCTAGAATATAAATAACAAATATGTAATTAATGATGATATTTAACAAAATCTTATTTATATTCATTTCTCAAGTAATTATATGCTCATTTTTAAGTATTACTAAAAATAAAATTTGGGGCTGGAGAGATAGCTTAGTGGTTGAGGCACTGGCTGACAAAGCCAAAGGACACAGGTTCAATTCCCTAGTACCCAAGTAAAGCCAGGTGCAAAAGGTGGTACATGCATCTGGAGTTCAACTGCAGTTGCAAGAGGCCCTGGGTTGCCCACACCCACCACCCACTCCATGCTTGCAAATAAATAATATTTTAAAAATAAATAAAATAGGGGGGCCGAGCATGGTGGCACACGCCTTTAATGCCAGCACTTGGGAGGCTGAGGTAGGAGGATTGCCATGAGTTCGAGGCCACCCTGAGAATACAGACTGAGTTCCAAATCAACCTGAGCTAGAGTGAGACCCTACCTCGAAAAGCCAAATAAATAAATAATTAAGCCGGGCGTGGTGGCGCACACCTTTAATCCCAGCTCTCGGGAGGCAGAGGTACGAGGATCGCCGTGAGTTCGAGGCCACCCTGAGACTCCGTAGTGAATTCCAGGTCAGCCTGGTCTAGAGTGAGACCCTACCTTAAAAAATAATAAATAAATAACAATGAATTAATTAAAACAGCGCTGGGCCAGGTGTGGTGGTGGACGCCTTTAATCCCAGCACTTGGGAGGCAGAGATAGGAGGATTGCCTTGAGTTTGAGGCCACCCTGAGACTCCATAGTGAATTCCAGGTCAGCCTGGGCTATGAGACCCTACCTCAAAAAAAAAAAAAAAAAAAAAAACAGGGCTGGAGAGATGGCTTAGCAGTAAGGCACTGGCCTGCAAGCCTAAGGACCCAGGCTCAACTCCCCAGATCCCATGTAAGCCAGATGCACAAGGTGGTACTTGCATCTGGAGTCCGTTTGCAGTAGCTAGAGGCCCTGGCATGACCCCACCCCCACCTTTCTCTCTCTCTCATAAATAAATAAAAATTTAAATAAATAAAAAGTAGCACATACATTTGGAGTTCATTTGTACGGAGCCAAGAGGCCCTTTCTTTATTTCTCTCTCTCTCTTTCTTTCTCTCTCCTTGCAAATAAACAATGTTTTTAAGAAAAATGTATTTTTAAAAATCCAGCTGACAGAAAGCTGGAAGAAGCCACTCTGCATACAGTTCAATGGGAGAAAGAGAAACCACCAGTGAAGATACTCATCAGTGGACACTGCAAGCCTTATAATTGGCCAGCCAGGCCAAATGAGCCAACGGGTGCAATAGTGGCACGTCTGTTATGGGGGAAACCAACTGCCCTCTAATTGGACTGGAGGCCTGCTCCACAGGAGGGAATACATCCCTGATACTGAAAACTTAAAACAGGGGCAGTCATGAGCCCTAGGTGTGTAACATCTGCTGTTGTCTGGCCAAATGTATATACTATCCTTATCAAACTGCCCAGTAAGCACTTCTGTGAATGTTCACACCCTTATATTAATGCTACTCTCACTTTTGGTTGAGAATCTTCTCTTTTCAGATGGCAGTGACCTTGGGACAACTCAGAAGGTATTATGGTGATGGAAAGAAATGACCGCAGTGTTCAGTACTGCAATATCTGTATCACACCTTCCAAGGCTCAGGGTCTAATGTGGAAGAGGTGGCGGAAAGAATGTAAGAGCCAAAGGAAGGGCAGGACTCCATACAACATGATCCCTCCAGACACAAAATGGCCTGGATATCCATGGCCTCACAGTGCCTGATACTACCTGCATAAGACCATCATAAGAGGAGGAAAAGATCAAGACATCAAAATAAAAGAGAGACTGATTGAGATGGGGAGGGGGTATGATGGAGAGTGGAGTTTCAAAGGGGTAAGTGGGGGGAGGGAGGGTATTACCATGGGTTATTTTTTATTATCATGGAAGTTGTTAATAAAAAAATTAAAAAATTAAAAAAAAACCTACACCTATGACTGGAGAAACAGCTCAGTAGATAAAGGTAGAATGTGGCAGTGCTGAAGCAGGAACATTGTTGCAAGTTCAAAGCACTAGCCTGGGCTACACAGCAAGAACCAGGACAGCTAGGGCTACATACCAAGACCCTATCTCTAAAGAAAAAAACAAATCATGCCACAATAAACAAAATTCCAGGCTGGAGAGATGGTTTAGTGGATTACATACAAGCACTTTATCTACTGAGTCATCTCCTCAGCCAAATAACCAACTTATTTTTCACAACTAGGAAAAAAATGAACCTTTAACTTTGAATCTGTCCCATAACACTCATTATAAAGTTGCAGATTTAATGTGTTTATTTTATTTATATGCTTGAAGAGACAGAGAGAGAACGAGAGGGAGAGAGAGAGAGAATGGGCACACCAGAGCCTTCAGGCACTGCAAATGAATTCCAGACACATGTATCACCTTGGGCATCTGGCTTATGTGGGTACAGGGAAATCAAACATGGGTCCTTAAGATTCACAGGCAAGTGTCTTCACCACTAATCCATCTCTCCAACCCCAGGTTTAATGTTTACATGTAAAATAACTGAGTTATCTATAGCATTAGCACAGTGAAATGTATTGATACATAAAACCAATGTGTCCACAGTCAAAATTTGGCTATATCTCCAACCTATGTAAATAAAATTAGAAAATAATATTTATATTAGACAAAAATCAAACTCCTACCAGGCGTGGTGGTGCACGCTTTTAATTTCAGCACTCAGGAGGCAGAGGCAGGAGGATAGCTGTGAGTTGAAGGGCAGCCTAGGACTACAGAGTTTGTCCCAGGTCAGCCTGGACTACAGTGAGACCCTACCTTGAAAAAACTGAAAAAAAAAAATCAAAGTCATTTCATGTTAGTCATTAAAGTTATCTAAACATCCATGTCAAGAAAAATGGTCTTATATTTTATTTCCCACAGAACCCAAGAAAAAGAAAGAACTAAATAATTATTTTCTAGCTACAACTAATGGCTTATTTGAAGCTACAAACTTTTAAAGTCACACATACAGTATAAGCTGAGCATGATGGTATGTCTCTAATCCTAGCTACTTGGGAGGTGGAGGTAAAATCCTACATTCAAGGTCAGCCTGGTCAATTTAGTGAGATTCTGTCTCAAAACATTCAAAAACAAGAGATGGTGGTGGGGGAGGGGGAGAAACAGGGACAATGGAGGGTTGGGTAGACACATGGACCCCATGATACTAGGGAGTAAATGGTCCTAGATTCAAATCCCCAGTAACATACACACAAAAGTGCTGTGTAAGAAAATATATGTTTTGAGATATTTAAACTAATTCCTTTTTTTTGTTTTTTGGTCTTTTGAGGTAGGGTCTTGCTCTAGTCCAGGCAAATTCACCATGTAATCTCAGGGGTGGGCTCAAACTCATGATGATCCTCATAATGCTTTGCCCTGGGATTAAAGGTATGCACCACCATGTCTAACACAAATTCTTATTTAAAGAGCAAAGTCATGTTAAAATCAAGCAAGTAAAGAAAAATAACGTGTGGGTTTTTTTTTTTTTTTGTGTGTGTGTGTGTGTGTGTGTGTGTGTTTAAGTCAAAAAACGGTTGCAAAAAGGTAACTTACCCATAGGCTCTGTTGTCAGGTAAGCTGCTATGGGCTCTTACTCCTGGTGGTATGACTCGGACTTCATTGATATAAACTACACATGGAAAACGAACCACATCTATATGAGAACTTTGCTGTAAAAAAGAAAGTAAGAAGACACACTCTTAAGTAAAGCATTTTTTTTCAATTCAAAACATACTCATCCTGGGCTGGAGAGAAGGCTCAATGGTTAAGGCACTTGCCTGAAAATCCTAACAAGTTAATTTCGATTCCCCAGTACCCACATAAAGCCAGATGCACAAAGTGGCCCATGTGTCTAGAGTTTGTTTGCAAACAAAAAAAAAATGGGAAAAAATTAAAATATATGTATATACTTATATATATATATATACACACACACACACTCATCCTTTTTTTTTTTTTTTTTTTTTTTGAGGGGGCATTTTCAAGGTAGTCTCAATCTAGCCCAGGCTAACTTGGAACTCACTCTGTAATCCCAGGCTGGCCTTGAACTCACAATGACCCTCCTACATCAGCCTCCCAAGGGCTAGGATTAAAGGCATGCACCACCATACCTGGCTTATTGTACTCATCTTTTATCTGAATTTTTCCACTCAAAATATCTGTGAGGTCCTAAGTTGGGTCCAAGCACTAAAAAATAAACTATTTACAATGATGTATAAAAAAGAAGTTGAAGCCGGGCATGGAAGCACACGCCTTTAATAGCCTGCCATGAGTTCAAGGCCACCCTGAGACTACAGAGTGAATTCCAGGTGAGCCTGGGGCTAGAGTGAAACCCTACCTCAAAAAAAAAAAAAAAAAAAAAAAAGAAGAAGAAGAAGTTGTTGACAATAAATGTACCTAGTTAAGTTTCATATTGGTTATAAAATTTTTTGCATTATACCTGCCTCTCTATTGATGTTTTATTTATACCAGAACTTCTTAAATTATTTCTACTCATGATCATTTATGGTCCTAGGTATATAAAGTAGATACACAAATCAAACACTTGGACTGGAGAGATGGCTTAGCGGTTAAGGTGCTTGCCTCCGAAGCCTAAGAACTCATGTCCAAATCTCCAGGTCCCACGTAAGCTAGACACATAGTGACACAAGAGTGCAATGTCACACATGCGCACAAGATACACTTGCAGTGGCTGAAGACCCTGACATGCCCATTCTCATTCTCTGTCTTCCTGCTGCTTTCTCAAATAAAATTAAGAAAAAAAATCAAACATTTACCAACAATAAATCATGGAGAAACTTAGTTTTTGTTTGTTTTGTTTTGTTTTTTGGTTTTCCGAGGTAAAGTCTCAAGCTAGCTCAGGCTGACCTGGAATTCACTATGTAGTCTCTGGGTGGCCTCGAATTCTCAGCAATCCTCCTACCTCTGCCTCCCCAGTGCCGGGATTAAAGGCATACACCACCACGCCCAGTGACAAATTTAATTTTTAAAAACTTCTTGGGCTGGAGAAATGGTTCAGTGGTTAAGACCACTGCCTACAGAGCCTAACAACTCAAATCTGATTACCCAGTACCCACATAAAACCAAATGCACAAAGTGGCATATGCATCTGGAATTTGTTTGCAGCAGCTGTAGGCCCTGGTACACCCATTCTTTTTGTCTCTCTGCTTGAAAATAAATAAAAATTTTTAAATTCTTTATTTTTCTTAGTATATAATTATATTTATTTGAGAGAGAGAGAGAATGGGCATGCCAGGGACTTTAGCCACTGCAAAGCCATCACTCCAGCCCAAAAGTTATTTAAAAAAAAAAAAAGGAGGGGCTGAGCATAGTGGTATATGCCTATGCCACTTGGGAGGTAGAAGCAGAAGAATTGGTAGTTCAGAGTCATCCTCTACTACACAGCTGAACTTGAGAATAGCCTGGGCTACATGAGACCCTGGTTCAAAAAAAAAAAAAAACAAGGGCTGGACAGATGGCTGCGTGGTTAAAGGCACTTGCTCGCTTGCCAAGCCTGAAACCCAATGGCCTGGATTTGATTCCCCAGTAACCACATAAAGCCAGATACACAAAGTGGTGCACGTCTGGAGTTCATGTGCAGTGGCAAGAGAGTCTGACATGCCCATGCTCATATGGTCATTCTCATTCACTCTCTCCTTGCAAATAAATTAATTAATTTTGGGGTTTTTTTAATTTTTTTGTTTATTTTTATTTGTTTGAGAGCGACAGACAGAGAAAGAGGCATAGAGAGAATGGGCGCGCCAGGGCCTCCAGCCACTGCCAACAAACTCCAGACGCATGTGCCCCCTTGTGCATCTGGCTAACGTGGGTCCTAGGGAATTGAGCCTCGAACCAGGGTCCTTAGGCTTCACAGGCAAGTGCTTAACCGCTAAGCCATCTCTCCAGCCCTAATTTTTGTTTTTCTGAGGTAGGGTTTCACTCTAGTTCAGGCTGACCTGAAATTTCCTATATAGTCTCAGAGTAGCCTTGAACTCATGGTGATCCTCCTACCTCTGCCTCCCAAGTGCTGAGATTTAAGGAATGCACCACCAGGCCTGGCTTTTTTCCCCCATTCCTTTATTTATTTAAGAGAGAGAGGATGGGCACACCATGCATCCGGAGTTCATCTGAAGTGGCTTGAGGCCCTGGTGCGCCTATTCTCTTTCTCCCTCTAATAAATAAATAAAAATAAAAATAAACAGCATTCATCTTTCTCTGCTTCCTGACCACCAGACACAATGTGACAGCCTCTTGCTCTTGCCACCATGCCTTTCCTGTCATAATGGACTATACCCTTAAACTATGAGCAAAAGTAAACCCTTCATTCCTTAATTTGCTTTTGTCAATTAGTTTGTCACATCAATGAGAAAAGTAACTAACACAAAAAAGTGATACTAAGAAGTAGGGTCACTGCTACAATAAACCTGGCCATGTGGTTGTAGACCTTTAGAAATGGCTTGCAGGAAACATGTAGATGAACTTGTAGCCATGAGCTAAAGAAGTAGAATGCCATAAACTGAGTTTAATGGGCCATTCTGGTGGACCACTGAAGGCTCCCAGCTTGTGAAAATGCAAATTCATCTGAAAGGAGAGAGCCAGAACAGAGAATTCCCTAAAGAAGTAGCCTGCTTCAAAACAATCACATTAAGAAGTGTTTCTCCAGGGTGTCCGAGGGGCCAGATTACATCTCCAGCTGGCAGCATTGGTGCTGGTTTTAAACACATGAAAAACACAAGATTCAGGAGATAATGGAATCTGGTGCCAAAGTTCTGGAATACTATTGAGGCCAGGAAATATGTGACAGGGTTGGATTTCCTTGAAGGAAGCCCTGAGAGGGTAAGATGTGAAAGTGAAGACTAAGTAGCAATGAAAACCCCAAGACGGTGCCAATGCCCGTACTATGGGACATCCACCAAGAAAAGCTGCAGGCACAGAGCAAAGCCTGTCTGAGACAGAGGCTATATATGCTACAGGCAACAAGGCTGGAGACTGGGGCTCCCCAAGCCTTCTTGGAGCCCAATTCCATTACAATCCTGAGATGTCAGACATGGAGCTATAGAAACTAGTATTTGTCCTGCTTCAGGCTCATCTTTTCTTCCTGTGTTCTCATTCCTCCCATTTGGAATGGAAAGGCTTATTTTCTGCCACTGTAACTGGAAGCATGTAACTTGTGATTTTATACAGGCTCATATTTAAGAGATTCCCTTGAGTCTGAGAATGAGGCTTTGAACTTTTGAACTGTATTGGGACAAAGACTATGGTGACTTCTGAAGTTGGACTGAAAGCATTTTGCATCAGACAGCAATGAACCTATAAGGGACAAGAGTGGAAAGTTATGACTTGAAAGGGATATGCTTGGGGAATAAGGAGATGGCTCAGCAGTTTAAGGCACTTGCTTACAAAGACTGCTGACCCAGGTTCAATTCCCCAGCTACCCACATAAAGCCAGGCAGGCATTCATTCGAAGCAACAAGAGAGCTGGCACAACCATACACATACACATTCATGCAAATAAATAAGTTTCAAAAGGGATCTGTTTAGATATCAAGTTGACAAGGGACAAACTTGTGATGGTTAATATTGTCAACTTGACAGGATCTAGAATCAACTAGAATACAAACCTCTGGGCATGTCTGTGAGGGAGCTTCTACATTGGGTTCATTGATTTGGAAGACTCACCCGAAATGGGGTGACACTATTCCATGGAGAGGTCTAGTATGAATAAGGAGAAGCAGGGCTGCAGAAATGGCTCAGTGGTTAAGGTGCTTGCCTGCGAAGCCTAAGGAACCATGTTCTACTCTCCAGATCCCATGTAAGCCAGACACATAAAGGTGAGGCAAGCACAAGATTGCACATGCCCACTAGGTGGCGCAAGTGTCTGGGGTTTGACTGCAGTAGCTGAGGCCCTGGCACACCAATTCTCTAGCTCTGTCTCACTCTCTATAAAAAATAAAAAAGGAGAAGCAAGCTGAACATCAGGGTTTCTCTCTCTCTCTCTCTGCTTTCTGACTGTGGACACCAGGTGAACAACCTTACACTTCTGCCACTATGCCTTTCACACCATGAGTCCCTAAAACTGTGGGCTAAAATAAATTCTTTCTCCTTTAACTTGCTTTTGTGTGGTATTTTGTCATAGCAATGAGCGTAATATAGGTGTGATGGTTTTATATTTATTTTCCACTTGACAGAACCTAGAATAACCTGTGAGGGATTATGTAGGCTAATTTAGCTTCTGGGCATGTCCGTGAGGGATTATCACGATTAGGTTAATTAAGGTGGGAAGACCTACCTTAACTGTGATTGGCAACATTTCATAGGCTGGACTGTATAAAATGGAGAGGTGGCTGAGCACCAGCATTCATCACTCTCTACTTCCTCACTACGGACTGAATATGATCAGCTCTGCTTCAAGATCCTATTTCCATGCCTTCCCTGCCATCATGGACTGTAACCTGGAACTATAAGCAGAAATAAAACCTTCCTCTCTTAACATACATACATACCCTTATCAAACTGGTTTTGTCATCACTTCTTTTCTTTCCCATCCATTAGAGTGTATATTGTAAGGTGACAAGATCCAAGTCTCAGTTTACTGTAAACCTACTGTCTAGTATATTAATTTAAAAAACAAATGAACTGAGAGGGAATCAGGTAGCTTTGTTAGGCAGTTAGAGTGACTGGGCCCTGAAAGTAAAGGCAGGAATGTCTCCCCTATCAATTTGCACCTGCAAGAGATCAAAGGATGATCTGACTTCCTATCTCTTGCCTAGAGGAATTCCCTAGATCTGTTTTTTCCACACCTTTCTTTCTGGAAGACAGCTCTCCTTTTCTAAAATTCAAATCTAATCCTGACTTTGTGGTTGGTTAAATTCAATCCCCAGAACTTGGGTGTCATAACTAGCCTCTTCCTGAGCAAGCCTCTAACCCGAACCAATCAGCTGTCTCTCTGGCTCACCTGAGCTAGAAGGTAAAGACCATTACATTAAGGTTATAAATATGTTTATCAGAGGAGAGCAACCTATCTTGGTCAGCTACTAAACTTCAAGGTTCTGTTAAGCTTCCTTCTTCTTGTCCCAGCTTAACAGAGATGAGGGGAAATTCCTCCCACTTCACTCCCTCATGGGATTGCTATCCATCCCTGCCCTCCACATGACAGGGACTCTGTGTACTTTTTCTTCTTTTCTCTCTAAATCTCTATTCACATTTCTTCTAGGACCACATGGGTTCTCAGACCACATGAATGTATTCATTTTCCTTTCCTTAGTTTTGTACTTTCCTAAGTAAATATAATAATTTTTCCTAAATATAATGATTTAATAATAATTATCCTTCTCAGTATTACTTTATCAAATTCTTTGGTTAAAAGTAGACATGACTCTCTTTGCTGGCTGTTTGCCTCTCCTGAACTTCCAGGTCCTGATTAAGTTTTCCCTCATTTCAGCCCAGCTGAGAACCCCCCGCCCCCCGGCTCCTACTCCCATATGGGCACCCCACCTCCTGCCCTCCACATGGCAGGTGCTATCTGCACTTTCTTCTCTTCCCTAAGTCCCTTTTCATGGTTCTTTCAGGCCCATCACATGGGATCTCAGACCACATGGGGGTATCCATTTCCCTTCCCTTGGTTTTATACTTCCTTCAATAAATGTAGTAAAAGTAGACATGAACTAAGGGTTTGGGGTTAACAGACTCTATTCCTGAACCCCTAATACTCCATTTCAGAACTTTTTTTTTTTTTTTTTTTTTGAGGCAAGCCCAAAAGACTGACCTTTTTCTCTTATGCAAGAGTGGGAGCAAGAGAGAGAATCTGCACACCAGGGCCTCCAGCCACTGTAAGCAACTCCAGACACGTCACCACCTAGTGCGCATGTGCAACCTTGCGTACTTGCATCACCTTGCTTCTGGCTTATGGGGGACCTGGAGAGTTGAGCATGGGGCCTTAGGCTTCGCAGGCCAGCAAATACCTTAACTGCTATCTCTCCACCGCCAGGCCCCCACCCGAACTTTTTCTGTTGTTGTAAGGCAGGATTTCACTCTACATCAGGCTGGCCTCAAACTCATGGCAATCCTTCTACCTCAGCCTCCCAAATGCTAGAATTATAGTCATGAGCTAGTTTACCCAGCTAATGAATAAACTTTCAACAGATGCTTACAGGCAATTGGTTTTATCTCAGTCTCCCAAATGCTAGGATTATAGTCATGAGCTAGTTTACCCAGCCAGTGAATGAACTTTCAATAGATGCTTAAAGGCAATTGGTTTATTGAATCTGAGGCTAGCCTGCAACTACATAGTGAATTCCAGGTCAGCCTGGGCTGCCTCAAAAAAGAACCAAAATAATAATAATAGTGCTGGGCTTGGTGGTGCACACCTTTAATCCCAGCACTTGGGAGGCAGAGGTAGGAGGATCTCCGTGAGTTCGAGGCCAGCCTGAGACTCCATAGTGAATTCCAGGTCAGCCTGGGCTAGAGTGAGACCCTACCTCGAAAAAACCAAATAATAATAATAACAATAAAGTAAAACCTAAGAAGACAGGTTGGCAATGGGAAATTAAAGGTTTATGATCAATATTAGTGTTGTAGAAAGCCTCAGGTTGCTGAGATGAACTTCCAAACCAGGCACAGTTATGCAAGAAGGGATTTATTGACAATACAGGGGAGTTCCATAATGTCAGAAGAAGCTGGCCCACTTTCACAGGTCCAGGCAGAGAGAGCAAAGTCACAAGCAAGCACACTTCAGGAACCCCGCACAGATCTCAGGTACTTTGCATATCTTTAGACTGGAATTCCAAATCTACTACCACACCTTAGGGCTGGACCCTATGATCTGCCCAATGACAACTCCTCCAGCCAGGTGGCTGCAGATCTAAATTACAAACTTTAATAAGATCCTGAATCAAATTGAGGAATATTCATTCAAGCCACCACAATCAGGTATCAGAAATTGTGGACTCTGAGCCACATTTATACACAGGAGTCGCTGTGTGTTTAAAGGTCACAGTACAGCCAGCTGTCACCCTTCCTTACTATCCCTATAACTACCTTCTCTAACTAACCTCTCCCCTTAGGTATCTCATCCTGTTTTACCACTTCATTGTTATCTGTGCAGATGAGCTACAAGCTAATCTCCAAATTAAACTTTATAGAAACAAACATGCATAATTTAACCTTGAAAACATCCTGCTTCTGTTCACAAGAAGTCAGAAACCTAAATCCACAACAATTTAGTAAACAAACAGCAACTACTATCTAAAGAAATATTACAGAGCCAATTAAAAATGGTACTATGCAGACAACTAGAAACAAGCTGTCTAGGGAACAGTGTTGAGGAAGACTTATTATTTTTTTTTTTACTGTATACCCTTTTGTATCTTTTGCATTTATACCTTATACATGTACAAATAAAAAAGAATAATTTTTTAAATGATGCTGGGGAGATGGCTCAGCAGTTAAAAGCACTTGCTACCAAAGCATGCCATCCCAGGTTTGATTCCCCTGTGCCCACACCACATAAAGCCAGGTACACAAAGTGGCGCATGCATCTCAAGTTTGTTTACAGTGGCAGGAGGCCCTGGCGCACCCATTCCCCTCTATTTACTTCCCCCACCCCTCTCTCTCTCTCTCTCTCTCAGTAAATAAACAGAAGTTTTTTTAAAGCTGTTAATTGCGCTGGAGGGATGACTTAGCAGTTAAGGTGCTTGCCTGCAAAGCGAGAGGACCCAGGTTCTATTCCCCAGGACCCACGTTAGCCAGATGCACAAGGACGCATGTGCCTGGAGTTCGTTTGCAGTGGCTGGAAGCCCTGGCATGTCCATTCTCTCTCTCTCACTCTCTCACCCTCTCTCTGACTCTAATAAATAAATTAAAAAAATTTTAAAAGGGGGCTGGAGAGATGGCTTAGCGGGTAAGCACTTGCCTGTGAAGCCTAAGGACCCCGGTTCGAGGCTCAATTCCCCAGGACCCACGTTAGCCAGATGCACAAGGGGGCGCTCGTGTCTGGAGTTCGTTGGCAGTGGCTGGAGGCCCTGGCGCGCCCATTCTCTCTCTGCCCATTCTCTTTCCTTCCCTCCCTCCCTCATTCTAGTAAATAAAAAATTTTAAAAGAAAGACATCAAGCCAAATGTGGCTGTGCTCACCTTTAATCCCAGCATTCAGGAGGCTGAGGTAGGAGGACTTCTGTGAGTTCAAGGCTAGCCCGAGACTAATTCCAGGTCAGCCTGGGTTAGAGAAAAACCCTACTTCAAAAAACAAACCACAACCCAAAAAAAAAAAAAAAAACCTCAAAATAGAATACTTATAAAGAGGAGGTTCAGTGGAGAGGGGTGGGGAAGAAGAGACAAAGGAGGATGGTGAAAGGGGATTATGTAAATACTTTAATAAAGTTTTTGATAAGCAAAAAGAAAATAATACAAAAGAAGGGTTGGACTCCTTACAATGCAGTCTTCTTCCAGACACAAAATGGCATAGATATCCATGACCTCATAGTGCCTGACACTACCTACACAACACCATCATAATAGGAGGAAAAGACGACAAACATCAAAATAAAAGAGTGATTAAGAGGGGGAGGGGATATGATGGAGAGTGGAGTTACAAAGGGGAAAGTGGTGGGGCAGGGGAACTACTGTGGTTTACTGTCTATAATTATGGAAGTTGTCAATAAAAAATTAAAAAGTGATAGTAAAAGTTTACCTTCCCTATTAATTATACCTTTTTTTGTTGCTGTTGTTGTTCCAGGTGGAGTCTCACTCTAGCTCAGGCTGACCTGGAATTCACTATGTAGTCTCAGGGTGGCCTCGAACTCAGTGATCCTCCTACCTTTGCCTCCTGAGTGCTGGTATTAAAGGCGTGCGCCACCATGCCTGGGGAGATTATACATTTCTTTAAAAGCAAAAGCAATAGGGTTTATTTTACTTGTATTGTTCCTGCTAGTATTTGAACACTTACCTTCAAAAATGTATGTCTCTCTTCCTAGTTAGGTAACAAGATGTCAAGGCATTTTAGAATCAGGAAAAATGTGTTGGTGGGGTTTTCTTTTACTATTGTGTTTTGACTTGTTTGTTTTTTTTAGATAAAGTCTCCCTATGTGGCCCAAGATGGCCTAGAACTTTTAATCCTCCTTCAATTGAGTGCTGGCTTTATAGGTGGTGCACAGCCATGCCCAGACATGTCAGTGTATTTTAATGTAGCTATGCCACTTTAAGGAAGCCACTAACCTCTCACCCTAGTTTCCTTATCTGCAAAATGAGGACAACTAATTCTCAAGACTGATGGCACAACAAAAGACAATTTATTTAAATAACCAAAACACTATTTCCAGCACAGTTATTCTATAAATGCTAACAAATATTAATTCCCACCTGCTAACTCTAGCTTTCATCTCTTTTCCCTGATTTTGCCCTGTTTTTTCTTAACTATTTTAGATATTACTGATCAATTAATCTATGTAATGTTTTACTAATTACATAATTTGCCTACTGTAAAACTACAGGCTTCCAACTCCTCTTTTGAATATATAAACTCTATTGTTTGGCTTTGAACTGCCCCTTAGCTATTTTATTGCTACTTTGGGTATAACCTGACTGACTACTCCAATACAACTCTTTTCCCACAACTGAAACATTTCCCAGTCCACTAAAGACCAACTTCATATGCCAGCTGCCTCGATGAAGTCTTTCCAAATACTCTCAAGAGGGATCATGTCTCCTATGAAATAAGGTAACCTTGGGCTGCAGAGATGGCTTAGTGGTTAAGGCATTTGCCTGTGAAGCCTAAGGACTCAAGTTCAATTCTCCACGTTCCATGCAAGCAAGATGCACATGTTGGCACGTGTCTGGACTTTGCTTGTCATAGTTAGAGGCCCTGGCACACTCATTCTCTCAAATAAATAAAAATAAATACATGATAAATGAAATAAACCTTTATGCACACACATAGGGAGATAAATAAATGTCAACTGGAATCTTTTTCTTTTTGGGGGGGGGGTATTTTAAGGGTCTCTCTCTAGTCCAGACTGACCTGGAATTCACTAGTAGTCTCAGGGTGGCCTTGAACTCACACTTATCCATCTCTACCTCCCCAGTGCTGGGATCAAAGGTGTGTGCCACCATGTCCAGATCTGTTTTTTTCTTGAGATAGGGTCTCACTCTAGCCCAGGCTGACTTGAAACTCACTCTGTAATTCCAGGATGGCCTCAAACTCACAGCAATCCTCCCACCTATGCCTCCTGAGAGCTGGGATTAAAGGCGTGCAGCAACATGCCTGACCTGGAATCTTTTTATTTGCTTGTTTTTCCACTTTTTTTTCTCAATTTTTATTAACATTTTCCATGATTATAAAAAATATCCCATGGTAATACCCTCCCTCCCCCAACTTTCCCCTTTGAAATTCCATTCTCCATCATATCCCCTCCCCATCTCAATTAGTCCCTCTTTTATTTTGATGTCATGATCTTTTCCTCCTCTTATAATGGTCTTGTTTTTCCCCTTTTTAATGTTTCATTAATAACTTCCATAAATATAGACAATACCATGATCATAATCCCCTCCCACCACTCACCTTTTACCCCTCACAAATCCCCCCCAACACTGAATCCCTTTTTTTTTCCAACTAGTCTCTCTTCTATCTTGCTATCATTTTTACCCCTCCTATTACGCAGGTCACGTGTAGGTAACGTCAGCCACTGTGAAGTCATGAATATCAAAGGCTTCACCTGGAGTCTTAATGTTAGATACTGATTGCCATTTTGTTGTTGTTGTTGGGAGTTTTATGTGTAATACATGTGCACATGTATGTGGAGGACAACTTTGGTGTAGTGTCACCACTCACCTTTTCAGACGGGGTCTCTTAATGGCTTGGAATTCATCAAATAGGCTAGCCCAAGAGCACTACAGAGAGCCTGTCTCCTCTCCACAGTGCTGGAATTACAAGTATGTGTTTTTTTAGTTTATTTTTTTATTTATTTGAGAGAGAGAGGGAAGCAGGTATTGAGAGCATGAGCGAGTAGGCCTCCAGCTGCTGCAAACAAACTCCAGACACATTGTGCCACCTTCTACATCTGGCTTAGGCGACCCTAAGCTTAGGGGAATTGAACCTGGGTCTTTTGGTTTTGCAGGCAAGCACCTTAACCACAAAGCTATCTCTCCAGCCGAATGCATGTTTTTTTTTTATTTATTTGTTTTATTTTTTTTTTTAACATAGGTTCTGAGGACCAAACTCAGGTCTTCATGTTTGCAAGGCAAGCACTTTACCGAGTGCAAAATTTCCTCGGCTTTTTTGTTGTTTTGAGACAGGGTCTCTCTCAGGCATCCCAAGCTAGCCTTGAAACTATTATGTAGCTGACCTTGAACTCCTGATTCTCCTGCCTCCATCTCCCAAGTTCTGGAATTATAGATGTATGTCACCATGTCTGGGTGATTAGGCATTTGAGGAAAAAAAAAAGAAAATGATAAACTCCAACAAATTCCCACTGTGCCTCTTTATGGACTTACCATATTCTAACTCTAATCTACAACAGTCATAAACTTTTGTTTTGTTTTGTTTTTTCAAAGTAGGGTCTCACTCTAGTCCAGGCTGCCCTTGAACTCACAGCAATCCTCCTACCTCTGCCTCCCAAGTGCTGGGATTAAAGGTATGCGTCATGAAGTCAGGCTAGTCATAAACTTTTTAAAAACGAATATTTCAGCCGGAGTGGTGGTGCACGCCTTTAATCCCAGCACTCAGGAGGCAGAGGTAGGAGGATCGCCATGAGTTCGAGGCCACCCTGAGACTCCATAGTGAATTCCAAGTCAGCCTGGGCTGGAGTGAGACCCTACCTCGAAAAACCAAAAAAATAATAATAAAAAAATAAAGATGTGTGCCATCACACCTGTCCTAAAAGGATTTCTTTAAAAAAAAAAAATAAAAACGAACATTTCATTATTTCTTATCTCCCATAACCACTATTCCTCCAAGACTTAAAGTGTGATTCATACTAAACCTTTCTCAATCACTCCCAGAAAGTCTTTGTAACACGTACACTCATGATCTCTAACATCTGTCTAAGAATGAATAAAGGAAAATAGTGAATGGAAGGAATGAAAGGAAAATAGGAATGACAATTTTTCTAAACTATACTAAAATAGTTTTAAACTTTTTTTTTTTTTTTTTTTCCTGGAGGTAGGGTCTCACTCTAGCTCAGGCTGACCTGGAATTCACTATGTAGTATCTCAGGGTAGCCTGGAACTCATGGTGATCCTCCTACGTCTGCCTCCCCAGTGCTGGAACTAAAGACGTAGGCCACCACGCCCGGCTCTAGCCCACTTTATACTTTTTTATTTGAGAGAGAGAAAGAGAATGGGAGCCCAGGGCCTCCAGCCACTGCAAAAACTCCAGACGCATGTGCCACGTTGTGCATCTGGCTTACATAGGTACTGGGAAATTGAACTAATGCCTTTAGGCTTTGCAGGCAAGCTCCTTGACCGCTAAGCCATCTATCCAGCTCTAAAATTTTTAATTGTTCTCTACTTCTGTAAACAGGTTTACTCTGATAACTACTGCTGTCATTTAGTTTTCTAAAGCTTAGCTGGGATTATTTATAGTCAAAGTACAGTAGTCACTGAACAAACAATGCTTGCAAACCACATGAAATGGGAGCCGTAAGCAAACTCACTGTAGGTAAAATGTCAACCCAAAGTTCACCAACTTTTGACATTTGCAGACCTACAAACTTTTCATTGAATTTTTAAAAAATTAAAGCTATCAACCAGTACCCATTCACTATTTTATAAAGGAATACTTTAAACATTTTTCACTCGGATATTTACTGAGCACATACAGTTTCCTGGAGAAAGAGCAGAGAAGAAACATTCTACCTATTCTCATGTTTTCATACATGAGTCTCTTCATGAAAACAAAGGAAAATAATCTCAAAAGAAAGAATGGTTCTCTAAATGAGTGAATTTACTTTTTAATTTCTAATTTTATTTATTTGAGAGACAAAGACTTTGGGCATGCCAAAGGACCTTGCCGCTTCAAACGAACTTCAGAGACATGTGCCACTTTGAGGCTGGCTATGTGGGTACTGGGGAATCGAACCTGGATCAGCAGCAGACTTTGCAAGAAAGTACTTTTAACCACTGAGCGATCTTTCCAGCTCCTGACTTAATAAGAAATGTTTGTTCGTTCTGTCTTCCTCCCGCCCCTATGGACTGTTTAAGATTTATCTCTGGCTACCTTCTGGTAACTTTTGACTCAACTATATTCAGTACATTCAACCTTAGTATCACAGAGGCGTTCACACGTTCAGGGACGCTCCGGCAATCCGGTGCACAAAGCCTGATCCACCACACCCACCCTCGCTCCGTGAAAACCACAATGTACTTGCTTTCTGACGACAGTTTTGGTACCATTCGCTCCACTCTGCAAGCCTCTCCATGCAGGGAGGACGGAAGCATCTCACGCCCCAATGCATGAAGTCTTTCCCCAAGTGTTTTTAAGTTTGACGACCATTTCCAAACCGAAGTGGAGTCCGACTGAGCAACATGAATTACTGCCGCGAGCAGACAGACCTAAATTCAACGACACGCCCGGGAACACGAAGCCAGAGAAGAGGCCGCAGCGCCCGGGGTGAAGCCCCCGCGGACCAGCCCCGGAACCCCGCAGCTTCTCGAGGCCCGAGGCTCACGGGCCGCAATGAAAAGCGGCGCCCGAGGAGCAGGAGCCCGGGCGAGAGGCCGCGCGGGACTCGCGAGGCAGGGACGAGAGGGGCGCCGGCCGCCGCCCTCGCTCGCTCGGAGGGACGGACGGACGGACGGACGGACGCGGGGCTCCCTCGGCTGGGGGCGGGAGTGTGGACGCGAGGCCAGACAGGACGCCTCCTCCGGGCTTCGTGGTAAGGGAAAGTCGGGCCGAGGAGCAGGTTCGAAATTGTGTCCACAAGTCTTACCTCAGCGCTCGGGTGTTTAAAAGTATCTAAAAATAGCAGCTCCATGGACGAGTCCACTGCCATGTTTGCCGCGGACCGGAGACACAGGGATGACTTCCGGGGCAGCGCTCCAACCTCGGAGACAGCGGCTCAGGAGAGGGGAAACAACGCCAGCACTTCCGGTGGCCACAGCGTTAGCGCCTCAAGCTTCGGCCTATCCCAGAGCATCTTGCCGCCGGAAACCGCCGGCCACGCCTCCTCCAGCGCGGCGAAGGGAGCTCTCTGGAGCCAAGAGGGCGGAGAGGAGAGCGGAGGGACTACGGCGGCTCCGGTGGTCCAAACGCTGTCGTTCTGCGCGTTAGAGTACCACGACGTCTGCAGGGCGAGGAGGCTTTAGGTTTGGAAGGGTGGAGAATGCGCCCCTTATATCCGCTTAAAAGACGCCTTTTCCAACTCTGTTAAACAAAGAGAAACACTGAGTGAATTTGAAAAGACATTGTTTTTTAAAAAGAAAAGGGAGCTGGAGACATAGAGATTAAGGCACTTGCCTGTAAAGCCTAAATTTAGGCTCGACTTCGATTCCCCAGGACCCGCGTAAGCCAGATGCACAAGGGGATGTCTGCATTTGGAGTTCGTTTGCAGTGGCTAGTGGCCCAGATGTGCCCATTCTCTCTCTCTCTCTCGCTCTCGCTCTCGCTCTCGCTCTCTCTCTAACAAATAAAAATAAAATTAAAAAAAAAAAAAACTAAAAAGAAGAAAAGAACTAGGCCTGCTGGAGCACATTTATAGTCCAGCACTTGGGAGGAGGGTCAGGAATTCAAGGCCAGACATGACGCCTTCTCTGAAAAACAGGAGGAGGGCAGAGGAAGAGAGAAGAGAAAAACGAAACATCTCAGCAAACGGACTGTTTACTCATATATAAAATGAAAAAAGGGCTGGAAAGATGGCTTAGCAGTTAAGCGCTTGCCTGAGAAGCCTAAGAACCCAGGATTGATTTCCCCAGTACCCACGTAAAGTCAGAGGCACAAGGTGGTGGTTGCATCTGGAGTTCTTTTGCAGTGGCTAGAGGTCCTGGTGCGCCCATTCTCTCTTTCCTTCTAATAAGTATATAAAATTTAAATTATATGTATATTGGGGTTTTTGTTTGGTTTGGTTTAGGTTTTTCGAGGTAGGGTCTCACTCCAACTCAGGCTGACCTAACTCACTCTGTAGTCTCAGGGTGGCCTTGAACACACGGTGATCCTCCTACCTCTGCCTCCGGAGTGCTGGGATTAAAGGCGTGCGCCACCATGCCCGGCTTATATTGGTTTTTTGAGGTAAGGTCTCACTCTAGCCCAGGCTGACCTGGAATTCACTATGTAGTTTCAGGGTGGCCTAGAACTCACAGGGATCTTCCTACCTCTGCCTCCGAGTGCTGGGATTTAAGGCATGTGCCCACAGGCGGTGTGTGAGAATCAATTCAAATATAATTCAAGAAGTTTTTTAGTGTAAATGAAATATCATCAATATAAAAAGGAGATAGAGGGCTTAGAAGTTGAGGCACTTGCTTGCAAAGCCTAAGGACCCAGGTTCGATTCTCTGGGGTTTATTTGCAGTGGCTAGAGGCCCTAGTGTGCCCATTCTCTCTCTCTTCTTTCCTCTCTCTCTCTAATAAATAAAAAGATAACAATTTTAAAAAGCCAGGCGTGGTGGCACACACCTTTAATCCCAGTATTCAGGAGGCAGGGGTAGAAGGATCACTGTGAACTTAAGTCCACCCTGAGACTACACAGTGAATTCCAGGTCAGCCTGGGCTAGAGTGGAGACCCTACCTCGAAAAAGAGAGAGAGAGAGAGAGAGAGAGAGAGAGAGAAAATTCAGTGTCTCTACCCTGCCTAGTGACTCATCCACAGCACTCCAAGGACAGACACAGGAGGAGCTTGAGTTTGAGGCCACAGCGTGGGCTACTCAAAGCTCCAGGTCAGGCTGCACTGAGGGTGAGACCTTGTCTCAAAGCACCAAAAAAAAAAAATTGTAAAAAAAAAAAAAAAAAAAAAAGCCAGGCGTGGTGGCGTATGCCTTTAATCCCAGCACTCGGGAGGCAGAGGTAGGAGGATCACCGTGAGTTCAAGGCCACCCTGAGACTCCATAGTGAATTCCAGGTCAGCCTGATCTAGAGTGAGACCCTACCTCAAAAAAAAAAAAAAAAAGACTAGTGAAATGGCTCAGTGGTTAAAGGCTCTTGTTTACAAAATCTGCCCATCCTTGTTCAATTCCTTAGTACCCAGACACACAAAGTAGTGCAGGTAATGTGCACCACCACCCCAGCTTGTGTTACGGTTTTCTTTAAATATTTTTATTGGGCTGGAGAGCTGGTTCAGTGGTTAAGGCACTTTCCTGCAAAGTCTAACAACCCTGGTTCGATTCTCCAGTACCCACATAAAGCTAGATGCACAAAGTGGCACATGCATCTGAAGTTCATGTGCAGTGGCAATCTTTCTTTCTCTGCTTGCAGATAAATAAAATATTTTTACTCATTTAAGAGACTGAGTGAGTATAGGTGCACCAGGACCTATTGCCACTTCAAACAAACCCAGACATATGCACCACTTTGTGCATCTGGCTTTACATGGTGTGGTAGTTTGTTTCTAGTGTTCCTCATAAACTTATGTATTTTGAATGGCTAGGTCCCCAGCTGGTGGCAATTTGGGAATTGGAGCCTCCTAGAAGTGATGTACTGTTGGGGGCAGGCTTATGGTTATTATAGCCAGGTCCCCCTTACCAGTGTTTGGCACACTGTCCTACTGCTGTTGTCCACCTGATGTTGGCTACGAGGTGATGTCCACCCTTGGCTCATGCCATCATTTTCCCCTGCTATTGTGGTACTTCCCTTTGATTCTGTAAGCCAAATTAAACCCTTTCCTCTCACAAGCTGCTCTTTTGTTTATATATTTTCTTTATTTGAGAGGGAGAAAAAGACAGAGAGAGAATGGATGCACCAGGGCCTCTAGCCACTGCAAATGAACGCCAGGCACATGTGCCACCTTGTGCATCTGCCTTGCATGGGTACTGGGGAATCAAACCTATGTGTCTGGCTTATGTGGGACCTGGACTTGAACATGAGTTCACAGGCTTCACTGGAAAGCACCTTAACCACTAAGCCATTGTGATAGTTAAGGTGTTGTCAACTTGATCTGTTTAGTAATCCATAGGTTGCTTCTAGAAAGGATCAAATAAAGGAGGAAGTCTTTCCCCCAGGGTGAGCCCTTCCCCCAGAATGGGCGGCCCCGCCCAGAGGGGGACTTGATACAAGGAAGCTCTGGGTAAAAAGAGTCCCTTCCTTCCTTCCTGCCTTCCTTCCATTTGGCTGCCGGAGCTGCTTGCTACCTTCCAGCGTGGATTGAAGATCAGTGTGCACGAAAGACCAGCATCAACTGAAGACCCCCGTGGATAGAAACCCAGCGGCTCCTCAGGAAGCCTCCAGGCTTTCCAGCACCATCTGCAGTGCCAGGTCGGGACTGCTGAGGCATCTGGCCACGAGGACTGAGCAACTCCCAGGTTCGGAGATTCTCGGGCCTGCAACTGCTATTGGACTACTGTAAGCTGATCCAATAAATCCCCTTTTAAAATAATTCATTCTAGCAGTTCTGTTCCTCTAGAGAACCCTGACTAATACAGCCATCTCTCCAGCCCTTTTTTGAGATTTTTTAAAAATTTATGTTGAGAGAGAAAGAGGCATATATATACATATACACATATATATGTATATGTATATATATATATATATATAAAGAGAGAGAGAGAAGAGAATAGGCACACCAGGACCTCCAGCCAACGCAAACGAACTCCAGATGCATACACCACCTTGTGCATCTGGCTTATGTGGGCCCTGAAGAGTCAAACCTAGGTCCTTTACTTCGCAGGCAAGTGCCTTAACTGCTAAGCCACATCTCCAGCCCCCAACTTTTTGTTAATATAAGTGTTCTAAGCATATTTAAGGCAGTGTAGGCTTAGAAGTGATGTTCATGAGGTTGGTGTTATGGGGGTTTGAATGTAAGATGTCTCCCATATCTCCATATGTTTGTGATTAATCCTCATACTTGATCCCCAGCTGGTGGAGCCTATGGGCCATGGAGCCTTGCTAGAGAAGGTGTGTCACTAGGGGTGGACCTTGAGGTGTATTTATTAGTCCAGCTCACTCTTCCTGCTTCCTCCCAGCTGATGTCCCATACTTTCCCCACCATCTAGTCAGCTCCACACTGCTGGGATGAGCTTACAGATCCAGGGGGAAATTTCCATAATGGCAGAAGACGCTGGCCCCCTTTACCAAACCTATGTAGTGAGAAAAACCATCTCCAGCACTACAAGCAAGCACACTCTGGAAACCCCACAGCTCAACTACTCTGCATACCTTTAGGCTAAAATTCAGATTCACCCCCAGTGACTCCCCCACGACATGGCAGGAGTCTGCCTGCTAAGGGCAGAAGCTGAAAACTCAATTTTAATAACATCTAAGTCTATTAGGGGACATATATTCAAACTACCATGCTCACTGTAGTAATTTGAGTGTATGTCCCATGTAGACTCAGATGTTAATTAAAGCTTGTAACTGGGGTCTCCAGCTACCTGGCTGGAGGAGGTGTCACTGGGGGGCAGATCCTGGGGTTCAGCCCAAAGTGTGTTTGGGAACAGATCTGAATTCTAGCCCAAAAGTGTAGAGAAGAGAGCAGTCTGAGCTCTGTGGGGGAGGGGGGTCCTGGTCACTGCCAGTTTGTGCAAGCTGCTTTTTTTTTTTTTTTTTTTTTTCCTGTATTTGCTGGCTGATGTCAGTTTCTCTTTCTGCTTGGATTTATGAATGGGAACCAGCTTCTTCTTCCATAGGTGGAACTTCCCCTGGATCTGAAAGCTTGAAATAAACCCCTTCTTCCCATAAATAGTGTCTGGATTGGATATTCATCTCAGCAATGTGGAACCTGTCTACAACACCCACTAGAATGAAGTTTTCCCTAACAATCATAAGCTAAAATAAACCCTTTCCTTACACCAAGTTGCTTTTGGTCAGGTGTTTTATCCAAGCAATGAAAAAGTAACTGCTACAGGTATATTAAATGCATTTGGGGCTGGAAGGTGGCTCATTGGTTAATGTATGTATGCATGTATTTGTTGCGATCAAAGAGAGAGAGAGTGGGCATGCCAGCCAGGGGCATTTGTCACTGCAAGCCAACTCAATATGCATGCTGCACCTTGTACATCTGGCTTTACTTGGGCACTGGGGAACTGAACCCAAGCCAGTAGGCTTTGCAAGCAAATTCCTTTAACCACAGTGCCATCTCGCCAGCCCTTGGATGCATTTTGATGTTTGATGCTTTTACCTCGCAATGGATATACTGTAACCCAAACCTATTTGAAGTCAAAGAACTTCCATACATTGGTATTTTACATACATATAGTGAAAGGATTGCCAAATCAAAGTACATGAATATGTACATCACCTCACAGAACCAACCATCACCTCACAGAACCATCAGTCACCTTACAGAACCAACAATCACCTCACAGAACTAATCATCACCTCACAGAACCATAAATCACCTCACAGAACCAACAATCACCTCACAGAACCATCAATCACCTCACAGATTCATCAACTCACAGAATCAATTTGTGTCATAAGAACGTTTAAGATATACTTCCCTGGCAAGTTTCAAGTATACAAGTATACAATGTCTGTATGTATTTTGGTTTTTCAAAGTAGGGTCTCGCTTAGTCTCAGGCTGACCTGGAATTCACTATATAGTTTCAGGCTGGCCTCAAACTCACAGCGATCCTCCTATCTCTACCTTCCAAGTGCTAGGATTAAAGGTATACACCACCACACCTGACAGATTTTTAAAATTTGCAAGGGGAGAGAGAGAAGAGAGAGAGAGGCTGGAGAGATGGCTTAGCAGTTAAGCGCTTGCCTGTGAAGCCTAAGGATCCCAGTTCAAGGCTCGATTCCCCAGGACCCACGTAAGCCAGATGCACAAGGTGGCACATGCATCTGGGGTTCCTTTGCAGTGGCTGGAGGCCCTGATGCGCCCATTCTCTCTCTTCCTCTTCCTCTCTCTCTCTCTCTCTCTCTCTCTTCTTCTCTGTCTGTTGCTCTCAAATAAATAAATAAATAGGGCTGGAGAGATGGCTTAGCGATTAAGGCGTTTGCCTGCAAAGCCAAAGGATCCTGGCTCGACTCTCCAGGACCCATGTAAGCCAAATGCACAAGGGGGTGCATGGGTCTGGAGTTTGTTTGCAATGGCTGGAGGCCTTGACACGCCCATTCTCTCTCTCTCTCCCTCTTTTTCTCTCTCAAATAAATTTTTTTTTAAGTTTAAAAAACTAAATAATTAAATAAAAAATAAAGAGAGAGAGAAAACGGGTATGCCAGGGCCACTGCCAAAGAACTCCAGATACATGCACCTCTTTGTACATCTGGATTTACATGGTATTGGGGAATTGAACCCAGATTGTTAGACTTTGCAGGCAAGTGTCTTAACTGCTGAGCCATCTCTCCAGCCCTTTGATCCTGGCACTTAGGTTTTGAAATAATTGGAGCAAAAAGCCAGAGAAAATTGGTACTTCTGGGGTGTCTCTGTACCCTCTTGTGGTATTTCCTCATGAAAAGCATACAATAAAGGTCTGTTTCTCTATCTCTGTTAACTACCAAATTATATTGAATGAATAAAGAGTCCAAATTAATATATTGCATACTACAAGTCCATTTGCCTAGATATATCAATGTTTCTATCTGTTATAAGTGAATTATCAAATGTATGTATTAAAATACATTGTAGAGCTGGAGAGATGTCTTAATAGTTAAGGTGCTTGCCTGCAAAGCCTAAGGACCCACGTTCGACTCTCCAGGACCCATGTAAGCCAAGCACAAGGTAACACAAATGCACAAGGTCGCACATGTGCACAAGATGGTGCATGCATCTGGAGTTCAACTACAGTGGCTGGAGGCCCAGGCACACCAATTCTCTCTCTCATCATCATCATAATAATAATAATTTAAAATACATTTTAATTATGATATTTAATTATTTGTTTACTTAAGAGAGAGAAAAGCCAGGAATAGTGGTGCAAGCCTTTAATCCGAGCACTCAGGAGGCAGAGATAGGATTGCTGAGACTACATAGTGAACTCCAGGTCAGCCTGGGCTAGAATGAGACCAAAATTGGAGAGAGAGAGAATGAGTGTGGGCTCACCAGGGTCTCTTGCCACTGAAACTCCAGATGCATGTGTGGCTTATCTGGCTTTTACATGAGTACTAGGGAATCGAACCCAGGCCAGCAGGCTTTGCAAGCAAGCACCTTTAACTGCTGAGCCATCTCTCCAGCCTAATCATGATGTTTATTTAGTTCGCCAATGTGATATTTTTCTCTGGAAAGAGATACTGGCTCAGCACATAGCCCAGCCTTTACTACACCAGGCAAGATTTCCTTCCCTTCCTTACCTTGCCCCTTCTCTTTCTTCTTGTCTTTCTGCCTGTCTCCTTTGTTTGACCCTTTGTGACTGCTCACCTGAATGCATTACAATGCAAAGTATATTGGGAAACATAACTTATGGGGGGGGGATGAGAACACAAGGCCACAGGGTTTCTTTTTTTTCTCAATTTTTATTAATATTTTCCATGATTATAAAACATATCCCATGGTAGTACCCTCCCCCCCCCACTTTCCCCTTTGAAATTCCATTCTCCATCATATCCCCTCCCCATCTCAATCTTTCTACTTACATATATACAATACCAACCTAATAAAAGCCCTCCTCCCTTTCTTTCTCTTCCCTTTCTATCTCCTTTTTTAATTTACTGGCCTCTGCTACTGAGTTTTTTCCTTCTCACATAGAAGCCCAGTCATCTGTAGCTAAGATCCACATATGAGGGAGAACATGTGGCACTTGGCTTTCTGGGCCTGGGTTACCTCACTTAGTATAATTCTTTCCAGAACCATCCATTTTTCTGCAAATTTCATAACTTCATTTTTCTTTACCGTTGAGTAAAACTCCATTGTATAAATGTGCCATATCTTCATTATCCACTCATCAGTTGAGGGACATCTAGGCTGGTTCCATTTCCCAGCTATTATAAACTGAGCAGCAATAAACATGGTTGAGCACGTACTTCTGAGGAAATGGGATGAGTCCTTAGGATATATGCCTAGGAGTGCTATAGCTGGGTCATATGGTAGATCAATCTTTAGCTGTTTTAGGAACCTCCACACTGGTTTCCACAATGGCTGGACCAGATTGCATTCCCACCAACAGTGTAAGTCACAGGGTTTCTTTGGTACTTTTATTTCTCATTAAACTGAACCAATGTCTATTAGTCAGGGTTCTATAGAGGATCAGAATCAAAAGAATAGATAGATAGATAGATATAGATATAGATATAGATAGATATAGAAAAGGGGATTTACTAATTGGCTTATGGGATATGGGCTGGGCAGTCCAATAATAGCTGTCTTCAGGACAGAGACTTGAAAAACCTGGTAGCTGCTTGGTCCACAAGGATGGATGCCTCAGTAGTCCCTGTCTGATACTGAGGACCTGCAGGATTCCTGGAGGGCCACTGTCTTCAGTCTACATGGAAGACCAGTGAAGTTGGGTTCCATTGTCCATGAAGGATGGCAACAAGGGAGATGCTCGCACCAGCAAGTAGCATGGGCAGCCAGACAAAAGGCACTGTGTTCTCTTGTCACATATAGTCTGCCACGGAAAGGGCCACACTGGAGGAAGGACATCCACCTTTCATCATTGCTGACTAGAAATCTCACAGACCTTCCTAAAATGTGTGTCTCTTACTCAATTCCTAATCTGGTCAAGTTGACAATATTACTTGACCTTTAACACAAGGATTTGGTAGTTCCATAATTAACTGGCAAATACATACATATGATACCAAATCTACATAATACCAAAAAGTAGACAAAAAGGTCTCTTTCACGTATTAGGTTACTTGAGGGGCAAATTTTACTACCTGTTCCCTAACAGATATATATACATATATATATTTGTTTGTTTGTTTGTTGTTCAAGGTAGGGTCTCACTTTGGTTCAGGCTGACCTGGAATTAACTATGTAGTCTCAGGGTGGCCTCAAACTCTCAGCGATCCTCCTACCTCTGCCTCCTGAGTTACTGGGATTAAAGGCGTGTGCCACCACGCCCAGTCTTAACAGATATATTTTTAAAAGGAAATCTGTACACAGTTAATAAAAACACACTGAAATTTCAGGAAGATGAGACATTACATTCCTCCTTGAGTGGAAAACAACCAAACAAACATGTCTTCAGGGAGGATGGCTCAATCAGTAGGTAAAGTGTTTGCCTTGCAAGCATAAGGACCTGAGCTGGATCCCCATCAGCCACATGAAAGGGAAAAAAACAAACAAATAAACAAAAAACAACAACAACAAAAAAAAAACAGGCATGGCAGAAGCCTGAGTAAGGAGCCCGAGGATGCCCTATGGTCACCACACTCACATACACCTCAAAACAAATGCCCAAGTTATTCTTTACTTTTCTCATTTTGGTTTTTCGAGGTAGGGTCTCGCTCTAGCCCAGGCGGACCTGGAATTTTCTACATAGTCTCAAGGTGGCCTCAAACTCACATTGATCTTCCTACCTCTGGCTCCCAAGTGCTGGGATTAAGGGCATGTGCCACCGCACTTGGCTTTTTTTTTTTTTTTTTTCTTTTTAATATGCCTTCAAATACCATGCTGTCCTTTTCCTCTGATCCTGCCTTCACACATTTTGAATGGTTCTCCACATAAGTAGGTTCCTCACCATGAATAGATACGGGAACCATTCAGGAATGAAAATTTGTAGTTCTGCTCCAGCTCGGCTCACTCAAACTCAGGGCCAGGGCTAGATTCTGTTAACAAGTGGTGATTCCTCTACTCACTAAAGTTAGAGAAATGTGGCCTTAGAGCACCAATGTTTGAGCTCCACTCTACATACACTAGTGAACAGATTCTCAAAGGTGGGATAATTTAAAATGACCTGGGGTGACTTCAATATGCAACTGACATTAAGAACCTGGGATCAGGCTGGAGAGATGGCTTAGTGGTTAAGGCACTTGCCTGCAAAGCCTAAGCACTCAGGTTCAATTCCCCAGGACCCACACAAGCCAAAAGCACAAGGTGGCATATGTGTCTGGAGTTCATATGCAATGGCTAGAGCCCTGGCGCTCGCTCGTTGTCTCTCTCTCTCTCTCCCAAGTAAATAAATAAATTAATTAATTAAATTGAAAAGAACCTGGGGGCTGGAGAGATGGCTTAGCGGTTAAGTGCTTGCCTGTGAAGCCTAAGGACCCCGGTTCAAGGCTCCATTCCGCAGGACCCACGTAAGCCAGATGCACAAGGGGGCGCACACATCTGGAGTTTGTTTGCAGTGGCTGGAAGCACTGGCGTGCCCATTCTCTCTCTGTCTCTCTATCTGCCTCTCTCTCTCTCTCTCTCTCTCTCTCTCTCTGTCACTCTCAAATAAATAAATAAAAATGAACAAAAAAAATATTTAAAAGAACCTGGGCTGGCCCATCTGAAATACATCCCCAGTTGCACTCACCCCAAGCTTTTCTAATTCTGTTTTGTCTGCTCTGGATGCTCAACCTGGCACTCCCACTTAATAGATATGAAACCTCAGACTGAAGAAGACAGTTCCAGAATAGTAAGTGATCATCAGAATGAGGTATTAGAACAAATGCACTTGGGATTTCGGGTCAGTGCAATTTTTGTTTTGCCACCTTGGTATTCCTAGACATTTGGATCTTTTGAATACTGTGACCACCTTGATTTATGAATGAGGGAATGCATACAAGTCCTCTGTGCTACCAACCACTAAGATGTACCCCCAGCTTAAAGTATACACTTTATTGAGGGGTGGCGTTGATGGAGATTGATCCATGGTAAGCACACAGACGAGCACTGCACTGCACTGCACCCCCAACTTTTCTAGAGTTTTCTACTTTCTGTGTATACTGTGAAGCATGTTTTAATGCCATTTTCCCCAGATGGGCAGTTGTTCCAGAACCACTTAATGTTTTTGACACAGGATCTTGGAATGACAAGGCTGCCATTAAAAAGTACAGTATTCCCAATGACCTGCAAGGTCGCTCGGTTACTAAGTCTTCATACATTCATACTAAGCATTCATACATACTGCTTAATCATTTGTGTTTTAGCTACTTTTGGCCCTTTGACAGGGTCTTATGTAACTGAGGCTGGTGTGAACTCAAGAACATTCTGTCTTCAAATCCTGCATGCTAAGATTACAAGCATCCACCATCACACCCAGGTTTACATTTATTTATTTATTTTTGGTTTTTCAAGGTAGGGTCTCGCTCTGTAGCCCAGGATGACCTCAAATTCACTATGTAGTTTCAGGATGGCCTTGAACTCATAGCAATCCTCCTACCCCTGCCTCCTGAGTGCTGGGATTAAAGGCGTGCACCACCATGCCCAGCCAGGTTTATATTTTTAATAACATACTAATTTGAAAGAATGTTAAATCATTTCTTCTTGGTTTCATTTACTAATTCTGGAATGACTCCTTTCCCATCAAGGAAGAATGATTGTGTTTTGTTTTCTACAACTGCTAATGCTGAACAAGACCCATCCCTAGAAGCCAAGTGCACGAGTCAGAACAGGTATGACACAGGCAACCCTCAAATCTCAGCTGTTTCACACAGCCAAAGCTTATCTGCTTCATGGTTTTTGGTGTGAGTTTTCAAGGGTCTCTGCTTGCTCAGGGAACGAACACCACTGGCTATATCTGAGGAAGGAGAAAGAGGGAATGAGATAAATTGTGCACCGGCTCTCAAACTTGTGCCAGAAGAGCCACACATTGCATTCAGGACGCCTCTGTGCCCAAAGTACACCACATAGCTAGACCAACAAACAGGGGAAGGCCCCCTGAGGGTAATGCCACCCAGTGCTCAGAGAGAAGAATGGAATGTGAGAAAATAGTTCCTAGGACCACAAGCATGCATCCCAAATTTCAGAGTTCAGCTAAAGGAAGCATAGTAACCTGATAGTTTTCCCCAGAATTTTCTGTCTGATCAGATTGTACATTCCCACTGGCTGTCAGACTTCTGCCTGGAAGAGCCACACATTGCCTATAGGACACCTTCCTGTCCAGAGTAAACTACACAGCTCAGCACAGCAAACTGGAATGTGTGTGAATAGTTCCCAGGACCCCAATCAAGTATCCCAGGCTTCAGAGCTCCGCTAAATGAGGTACAGTAAACTTGACTATTCTTTCCTTATTTTCTTCCAGACCTTTTAGCTCCCATTTGATCCTTTGTCATGACACTATGGAGTCTCCAGGTGGCCTCAAAGTCACAGTGCTGGGACTAAAGGCATGCACCACCAAATCTGGAATTTAATTGCATCGGATTGCATCACAACAGGCCTCAGAGCCTCAAAGGCAGTAGCTAAGGCAGCTCCAAGCCAATTCAGGGCATGTCACTTGCTCTACAGAGGCCAGTCTATCTATCATCAGATGACTAGGTCTATAATGCTATCTTAGTGTTGGCATCTGGTCAGTGTCCCCTACTACAGCCCTCACAAAAAGCAGCTCCATAGCACCTGCAATTTTGTGCAGTGGACACTGGTAAAGGGCTGACTGCTGGTCTAAGATCAGAGTGTTTTATTGGTCAAGTAAAAACAATACTCTACTATGGTTTCAGGTCACATGAATTCCCAATCCAGGTGACCCCAAAGCCCATGGAGACACCTCATCCTAAAGACCAGGAGTCTTTCAGCTCATCTTGTCAACGGCCAAGTTCTGGACCCAGAAACATGTCAAATCCAGATACTAAATCCAATGAAATAACATCCTCAGAAGACTGGAATGGCTGCAGTCCATAAACAGCCACTGACTGTCATCTTCTCTTGGTCTTCCTTTGAAACTGGAAGGTTCTAAGAGAGCAGAGAGCCATCTCCGACACAAGGGCAATCCACAAAGGCCCTTGGCATGGAAACCTCAGGAAGACAGTGCAGTGGTGAGAAAGACTGAGGGGCCTGGCAAGCAGCAGAAATACAAGGTCACACGTCAAGATATGGGAGAGTCGCAGTCTGACCAGCTTGGGAAGGGTGTGAAACCCAAGTGCCTGGAACCAGATGTGACAGAGATCACATGTGAAGAGGGCAGCCAGGGTCCAAAGCCGAAAGCGAGGAAACAGGGTGCAATAGAAATAGAAAGTGAAGAGTGTGGTGATGCTTGCCACCAGAAATTTCAGGAACATGCTGCAGTACTTATGAAGACTGACCAGGATTTTAGGGCCTCTGGAAGCGTCCCTACCCTAGTGTTCAAAACCAAGAATCCTACCGAAGGTTATAAGACCCATTTAAAAGCGCTAAGGATGGCAACTACGCCCTTGCTCTGTCTTTCCATCATGGAGGGTCTCAGAGAAGTCAGACAGAAACATTAAAATCCAAAGTCTGTGTGAAGGGGCAGAGTCATGGTGTCAAAACTACTCAAGTTCCCAAACAACACAGAATTGTGGAGACAATGGAACATCTTTCTCCAGGCACAAATACAAAGTGATACCCAGAGGACATTTCTGATCTAGAGATGTTTGCTCCAGAAGGGCACGCAAAGGAAAAGAGAAGGGATATAACCTGCAGCCTGATTCTCAAAGATGTGTCAGCCCAAAGCATCCAAAACATTGGAAGGAATGGCTCCAGAACAAAACCTCCTGCACCTGCGGACAAAGAGAAGCCTGTGACCACTGTGAGTTCGAGGCCAGCCTGGGACTACAGAGCTGCAGGTCAACCTGGGCTAAAGTGAGACCCTACCTCAAAAGAACAACAACAACAAAAAAAGGCTGTTATAGATAAAGAGCAGAATGAATAAGTAGATGACAGATCTGACCAGCACTTCTGATTCAAAAAATGCTATTCAATTTAAAGGCATGTTTTTCTTAATCTTTTCAGTATGTTGAACTGAAGTTTTGTTTTATTAAAATTAATAGCTGGAGAGATGGCTTAGTGGTTAAGATGCTTGACTGCAAAGCCTAAGGACTCATGTTCAACTCCCCAGGACCCACATAATGCAGATGCACAAGGTGGCACGTGTCTGGAGTTCATTTGCAGTGGCTGGAGGCCCTGGCACACCCATTCTCTCTCTCTCTCTCTCTCTCTCTCTCTCTGCCTCTTTCTCTCTGTCAAATAAATAAATCAATAAAATATTTTTTTAAAACAAAGTCAAGTAAAAATATCCATAAGGAACAGAAAATAAAAATTTGCATGAAGGACAGCTGAACAGCAGAGCCTAGCCAAATCTCAGTACAGAACGGTTCAAGCCAGGGGTGTGGGCACCTGGCTATAAGCCCAGTACTGGAGGGGGTGAGGCAGGAGAGTTGTCATGACTTCTAGGTAGGCCTGCATGACATAGTGAGTTTGAGGCTAACCAGGGTTACAAAGTGAGACCATCTCCCATAAAACACCTAGAGAGTGAGAGAGAGAACTTCTTTGGAACTGAAACAGGTTTTTCCCAGGTGGAGATGCGAAGTTTTAGCAAAGGAAGCTGTAGGATACTTTGAATGTCAGCTTCTCCTAGAAGCCTTCTGAGCTAATGATCCACTATTATGTGCCCTGTCCCTTTGGAGTGAACTTTCAAAAGCCTCAGACACACCAAGCATCTCCAATGACAGGTAGCAAAATAAGAACTCATTAAAAAAAAAAAAAAGTGAGCCAGGCATGATGGCACATGCCTTTAATCCCAGCACTCGGGGAGGTAGGAAGATCACCATGAGTTTGAGGCCACCCTGAGACTTCATAGTGAATTCCAGGTCAGCCTGACCTAAAGTGAAACCCTACTTCAAAAAAAAAAAAAAAAAAAAAAAAAACGAGAGAAAGAGAATGGGCTGGAGAGATGGCTTAGCAATTAAGGCACTTGCCTGCAAAATCAAAGAACCCAGATTCGATTCCCCCAGGACCCACATAAGCCAGATGCACAAGGTGGCACATGTGTCTAAATTTCATTTGCAGTGGCTACAGGCCCTGGCATGCCCATTCTCTCTCCCTTTCACTCTATGTGCTTCTTTCTCTCTCTCTCTCAAATAAATAAAAATATTTTTAAAAGAATAAAAAACAAAGGAACTTATAGAAATATAGTCCAAACCTGTGCCTGACTGGAAAGGATTAAAGGCCAGTTTGTAGGAGGAGGTTGACAGAGGACCCCAAAGCCTGATAAGAGAATTCCACCTCTGTTGTGTGGTTTTCAAAACCAAGCCCTAATTATAGGAGACTGGGAAGTTTAGTTGTCAACACTATTATTCATTTTCATTTTAGAAAAACAGGAATATATTAAAAGCAGTTACGTCTATTTTAAGGAAGACAAACATGAAAAATCTTAACTGAATCTCAGCTAAGGTTAAATACCAGGTTCACTTAGCTATCGGGATCCATTGATCTATTGTTGTGAGTGTACTTTCACAAACATAGAGGAATCCGTCTGCACCTTTCCACACAGACAAGAAATTTAAAAAGTGAAGGAGTGGGATGATGACTCAGTGACTAAAGCACTTGCTGGACCAGCATGAAGATGTGAGTCTAGATCCCCAGAACCCAGGTAATGCTGTGTTTTGTCATTCCTGTCCTCCTAGAGTGAGGTGGGAAGCAGACAGAACAATGCCTGGAAACTTGCCAGCCAGCCAGCCTGTTGGTGGCAACAGGTGTAACGTAAGGGCCAACACTCAGGGTTGTCCCCTGGCCTCCACACACAGGCCATGGCACATGTGTGACTGCGCTTACAGAAAAACACATATATCCTATATACATGTCCAAAGATAATAAACATATTTTTAAAAATAAAATGAAGAGCCGGGCATGGTGGCGCAGGCCTTTAATCCCAGCACTAGGGAGGCAGAGGTAGGAGGATCACTGTGAGTTCGAGGCCAGCCTGAGAATTCATAGTGAATTCCAGGTCAGCCTGAACTAGAGTGAGACCCTACCTTGAAAAACCAAAATAAATAAATAAAATAAAAATGAAGAATTTGGGGCCGGGGAGATGGCTGTCCGTCAAGCACTTGCTGCACAAGCATTGGGACTTGTTTCAGATCCTCAGAACCTATATAAGTACCAGGCACATGTATGTAATCTCAGGACTGGGGAGTGGGGAGACAGAACCATCCTCAGGCAAACTGGAGAGCTAATCGAGCTGAATCTGTGAGCTCTCAGTTCTGTGAGACCCTGTTTCAGTAAATAAGGTGGAAAGAGATTGAGGGAGGCATCTGATGATGACCTCTGGCCACCTCCACACTGTAAAAATAGTGGGACATAGTGGCACTTGGACAGGAGGTGGAAGCAGGAGGATTGGGAAGTTCGGGGTCCTCTTTGGCTACATATCCAGTTCGATACCAGCCTGGGATAGATGAGACTATGTCTCAAAAAATAAATTAATAAGGTTTACATGAAAGGGCAACAGACCAGGAATAGAAAACACAATGTAA
This sequence comes from Dipus sagitta, assembly GCA_036346955.1. NCBI lineage: Eukaryota > Metazoa > Chordata > Mammalia > Rodentia > Dipodidae > Dipus > Dipus sagitta. The sequence continues at coordinate 161,699,635 of CM070771.1, forward strand.
AAAACAGCTAAAGTAGTTATGGGTCCTGGTGCAAGAACAAATAAATTACTGGACTGAATCGAGGGCCCAGAAATAGACCACTTACAATCATCCCGGCTTTGCCCAACAAGCAAAGGGAGCAAAGCGATACAGTGGAGCCAAGATGGTCTGTCCAGCAAATGGTTCTGTTCCAACCGGCACCCACATGCAGGAAAACACTAACCTCACACCCCTCACAAAAACTAACTTAAAATGGTCGTGGGCCTAAGTGTGAAATGTAAAGCTATAGAACTTAGAAGACAACAAAGAAAATACTGCCGTGAACAGAATGGTGACCTATTAGGTCTTAACACAAATCCATGAAAAATAACCATTCACAACCTGGTGCTTTGGACTGAAGGCTTATGCCCTTCTCAAACTCATATGTTAAAATCTAATCCCCAAGGTGACGACTTTGGACACAGGCACTTTGGGAGATAATTAGGTCACCAGGATGGAGCGTTCATGGATGGGAAGTAGTGGCCTAGAGCCCGTCCCCAGCGGGGTTGCATTTTTTGCAGCTGCCTACAAGGCTTGGGCGATCCCGCCCATGGCCCACGGAGCCTTGCCCAGCTCGCTCCCCACCGCATACTCCCCGGGTCCGAGCCTCGGCGGCGCTGTGCTGGTCGAACCCATCCTGGTGTCCTTCTCCACCTTCGCTCTTGGCTAGCAAGAGCTCCGGAAGTGAGGGCGGCGGGCTAGGTGGTAAAACGTGGGCGCCGGGTCCCTCTAGCAGATTGCAGGCAGCAGGAATCGAGGGCCCGGGAGAGCTCAGGCTCCGGGTAGTAGACCTTAGGCTGCGAGGAAGTAGAAGAGCGAGGCTGGAGAGCTCAGGCTCGAGACAGTAGAACATGGGCTGCAGAGTAGAGACAGTGAGCGCCAAGTAGTGGACCAGGAGGGGGGACGTAGACCACGACACCCCGCCCTATCGCCAGCAGACTGCACCAACGATGACCACCACAGCCCGTTAGACTTCGTCCTGCCTGTAGGGCAGAACCGGCGAGGCCACGCGGGCGCCTCCACTGCCTGGGTGGTACTACCCCGAGCCTACGTTGTACTACCCGGTCCCGGCGCGCCTCCGCCCTTCTGTACCTCCTCCAGCGACTAGGGGAGGAGGCGGCCGCGTGCGGGGCACCCCGGGTGCAGCGGCCGCGGGCAGGGCGCCCCGAGTGCAATGGTCTTGGGCAGGGCGCCCGGGTTGCAATGGTCGTGGGCAGGGCGCCCCGGGTGCAGCGGCGGCGGGCAGGGCGCCCCGGTTGCAATGGTCGTGGGCAGGGCGCCCCCGGGTGCAGCGGCGGCCCAACGTTTCCCGGCACGCCGTCATGCAGTCTGGATGCCCCGCCACACCTGTCCGCACCTTCTAGTCCAGCTGTGGCCCCAGCTTCGGCACCGAGGAGCCCCTCCTGCACGCAGGGTTTGCAGCCTTGGCAGGACCACACAGCGGCAGGCACAGCCCTGGGCCCGCTGTCCCAGGTCTTCTCACACCTACCTGCCTGCCCGCCCGCCCCGCAGTCGCCCCGCGCTGCCCCGGAACCCGCAGAAGTGCGCTGTCAGCGGGAAGCTGCGGCTCCAGCCACCTGACACTGCATGGGAAAGGCCACCTGAAGCCTGGACCCTTGTCCACCCCCGCCCAGCCTCGGTGGGTCCCACGCGCCGGGCACCGCCCACTTTCAAAATGTGACTGCTACTTACCGCACCCTGAGGACCAGGCTGGGGCACTGTGGTCATGGAAGATGACAATGAGGACGCCCCGGTCCCAAGTCCCCAGTGGGAGAAAACACCATCCTCTTTGACAAGCTTTGTTTTCAAAATAATACAATGATTGTGTCCTTCAAAGCCTGGTGCCTTGTGAAAAGGCACCCTCACGTGTTCTGTCTGTGACTTTTTAAAATATAATATTGTACATATTGTATGATTAAATAAGAAAGACAGAGCCAGGCATGGTGGTGCATGCCTTTAATCCCAGCACTGGGAGGCAGAGAGAGGAGGATCACGTGAGTTTTTTGTTTTGTTGTTTTGTAGTCTCGTACTAGCCCAGGCTGACTTGGAATTCACTATGTAGTCTCAGGGTGGCCTTGAATTCGCAACGATTCTCCTACCTCTGCCTCCCAAGTGCTGGGATTAAAGGCGTGAGCCACCATGCACGGCTGTTTGTTTTTAATACGTATTTACTTGTGAGAGAGAGAATGGGCACGCCAAGGTCTCTTGCTTCTGCAAACAAACCAGACACATGTGCGCCTTTGTGTGTTTGGCTTTACATAGGGACTCAGGATTTGAACCTGGTTCTGTCAGGTTTTGCAAGCAAGCACCTTTAACTGTGAACCATCTTTCCAGCCCAAAACTAGTGTTCTTATGGAAAGAGAGCAGAGGCCTGCTTGAGCTCTTTCTGTCTGGTGAGGATACAGTGAGAAGTTGGCAGTCTGTACCACAGAAGACAGCACTCCCCTGAGCCTGGCCATGTTGGCGATGTAATGTCACACTTTCAGCCCCCAGAACTGTGAGGAATGCTTCTGGTGTCTGCATGCCACCCATTCTATGCCAGTTGTTGTAGCTTCCTGAACTAAAACAGCTGGACTTTATTAAAAGTGAAATCTGGGTGGCTGGAGAGATGGCTTAGTGATTAAGGTGCTAGTTTATGAAGCCTAAGGATCTAGGTTCCATTCCCCAGGTCCCACATAAGCCAGATGCACAAGGTGGCACATGTGTCTGGAGTTATTTTGCAGTGGCTAGTGGCCCTAACACTCCCATTCTCTCTCTCTTTCTCCCTCTCTCTCTCTCTCTCTCTCTCTCTTGCTCTCGCTGTCTCTCTCCTTGAAAATAAATTTACAAAATATAAAAAGATGTTTAAAATACTTTTTAAATATTATTTATTTATTTATTTGAGGGGGGAGGGAGAGGCAAATAGAGAGAGAAGGAGCATGCCAGGGCCTCCTGCCATTGCAAATGAACTCCGAACTCATGTGCCACCATGTGCATCTTGTTTGCATGGGTACTGAGAAATTGAACCTGGATCTTTAGGCTTCATAGGTAAGTGCCTTAACCACTAAGCCATCTCTCCAGCCCTAAATACACACACACACACACACACACACACACACACAATTGTTTTTTCCTGATGTAGGGTCTCATTCTAGCTCAGGCTGACCTGGAATTCACTAAGTAATCTAAGGGTGGCCTGGTACTCATGGCGATCTTCCTACCTCTGCCTCCCAAGTGCTGAGATTAAAGGTGTGTGCCACCATGCCTGGCTTTTTAAAAAAAAAAAAAATTTTTTTAAGACAAACACAGTAGCACATGCAGGTAATCCTAGCACTAGGAAGGCTGAGGTAGGATTGCCTTGAGTTTAAGGCCAGCCTGTACTAATGAATGAGTTTTACGGGCCTGAGAGATGTGGCTTACAGTGAAGGCACTTGCCTGCAAAGCCAAAGAACCCAGGTTCAATTCCCCAGGACCCACATAAGCCAGATACAAGGTGGCTTATGTGTCTAGAGTTCATTTCCAGTGGCGAGAGGCCATAGAGTACACATTTCTCCTCCTCTTTCTCTCCCTCTCCTTCTCTTTCTCTATCTGCCTCTCTGCCTCAAATAAATAAATAAAAATATGTTAAGAATGAATTTTACATCTCTTTCACACCCTCCAAGGCTCAGGGTCCACTGTGGAAGAGGTGGTAGAAACAATGTAAGAGCCAAAGGAAGGGTACGAGTCTTTACAATGCAACTATCCAGACAGAAATTGGCCTCAATATTCATGACCTCGTAGTGTCTAGCAATACCTTCCACAAGACCCTCATAATAGGAGGAAAAGACGATAACATCAAAATAAAAGAGAGAGGAAGGGGATATGATGGAGAGTAGAGTTGTGAATGGGAAACGGGGGAGGGGAGGAAATTATCATGGTTTATTGTCTGTAAGTATAGAAGTTGTCAATAAAAAATTATACATTAAAAAAGAGAATGAGTTTTCGGTCAACCTGGACTATAGTGAGACTCTGCTTCAAGACAACAACAGCAATAGCACACTTCCTAGGAGAGGGAAGCAGCTAGGGCAGAACACAAGTCGAGGCGTTCAACAGCAGGGGTGCACAGAGGATTGGGGCTTTTTGGGGGGTGCCATTTGCTTAGCACAGGCTTTCCCGTGCACACTCTGTTACACGTTGGCTCTGTATGTGTGTGGGGGAGGGTCCCAGCATTCCTCTTGGGCAACAGGATTTTCTCATGTGCTAATTTGCAGGCTTGTGTAAGACCTTCTAGACTTCACTGTGCCCTGCTCCTACCTCATGAGGACACGGCCAGAATGAGCAGAAAGTACACCCTCGCCACTCACTGAAACTATTGCCACTTTGCTCTTAGACTTCGGGGTTCCAGAAGAGTGAGAGAGAAATTACTGGCCGTATACACCATATGGTATTTTGTTATAGGAGCTCAAACAGACCAAGTCACAAATCAATAAATACAATTAAAATGAAGAGCTGTTGGAAGGAGCAAACAGTCCCTGAGGGAGAGCTAGCAGGCTGGTCAGGCCGACTTGTGTAAAGACCACCACGTGATCTGGGGCTTGCAGGCTTAGGGGCCAGTGCTCTCACAGCTGGGAAGGATGTTGGCTCAGCACCACGTGTGGGAAAGCTCTAGGGCTCTAGGAACCTCGTGCCAGTGCCAACCCTGGTAGCACAGAGTGGGAAAGAATGCCTGGCTGGTTGCTTCCTTGAGGGCTGGACACACGTTCTGTGAGGAAAGTGGACTCATTTCTCTTCAGGCCTTGCTGTAGTGAGCCTGCCTTCACCTACGGCCAGTTCCTCCCTGTCTCAAATTGGCCATGGCCCAAGCTCCTCCCCTTGATGATAACCATCCAGCAAAGAGCAACCTTTGCTCTGGCTCCACCTCTCCACCTACTCTAGTTTTTCAGGAGTTTCGTGAGGACCTTCCAACAGGCTGTTTTTTGTTTTGTTTTTTCTATGTGCGAAAGAAAAGGATAACTAACATGTTAGTTGACAGGGATCTGACAATCTAGACAAATAATGTGATGGCTTATGTTGATTGTCAACTACACAGGATCTAGCAGGATACAAGCCTATGAGGGAGTTTCTGGATTCACTTAATTACGGTGGGAGGACCTACCGTAATGTTGCGTGTCACTCTTCCATGGGCTGGGGTTCCAGGCAGGATAAAAAGGAAAAAGTGAGCTGAGCAGCTTTCATCTCTCCCTGCTTCCTGACTGCAGACAAAATGTGATCAGCTCCCTCGTGCTTGGGTGTCATGACTTCCCCACTGTCATGCACTGTACCCTCAAATTAGGAGCCAAAACAAACCCTTTGTTCCTTAAGCCGCTTCTGCCTGGTATTTTGCTGCAGTAATGGGAAAAGCAACTAACACAATCAGGAATTTGTACTGTTTGAAGAAGAGCATACTAGCCAGGTGTGGTGGAGCATGCCTGTAACCCCAGCACTGGGAGGTGGGATCTTCCTTAACATGCAAGAGGACCAAAAGTGTGTGGCCGGCCTGTGGTACTTAGGGAGATCCTGTCTGAAACAAACCAACAGAATCTTGCCCTCATATAGCTTATTACTTACAATCAAGATTAATGAGAGAGGGCTGGAGAGATGACTCAGTGGTTAAGGCACTTGCCTATGAAGCTTAAGGACTCAAGTTTGATTCCCCAGAGCCTACATAAGCCAGATGCACAGAGTGGCACGTGCATCTGGAGTTAATTTGCAGTGGCTGGAGGCCCTGGCATGCCCATTCTCTCTCAAATAAATACATAAATAAAATATATATATATATATTTTTTTTTGGTTTTTCGAGGTAGGGTCTCACTCTGGTCCAGGCTGACCTGGAATTAACTCTGTAGTCTCAGGGTGGCCTTGAACTCATGGCGATCCTCCTACCTCTGCCTCCCTAGTGCTGGGATTAAAGGCGTGTGCCACCACGCCCGGCAAAATATTTTTTTTTAATTAACAAAAGGGCTGGAGAGATGATTTAGTGGTTAAGATGCTTACTTGCAAAGCCTAAGAACCTGTGTTCAACTCCCCAGAACCCCTTAAGCCAGATGCACAAGGTAACACAAGATCAAGGTTGTGCATGCACACAAGGTGGTGCAGGCATCTGGAGTTTGACTTTATCTCTCTCATTAATTTAAAAAAAATAATGAAAAATTATTTTTTCAAATGCTTGAGGCTGCTTTCAAGTTAAGTTGCTGACCTTAGCCAGGTGTGGTGGCACAAGCCTTTAAAACCCAGCACTCAGGAGGCAGAGGTAGGATGAACGACGTGAGTTCAAGGCCACCCTGAGACTACATAGTGAACTCCAGGTCAGCCTGAGCTAGAGTGAGACACTATGTCGAAATATAAAAGCAAAAACAAAACTAAAAAAACAAAGATACTGATCTTATACCCACCTTTAGAAATCTATGTGGTCCGTGTGTGTGTTTCTGTGTGTGTGTGTGTGTGTGCATGCCTGTAAATGGCATGTGTGCATGTGTGCATGTGGTCATCAGAGGACAGCCTCCAAGTGTCACCACTCTCCTTCAATCTTCTTTTGAGACAGGGTCTCCCTGCTGGATAGACCACTCAAGGATTCTCCTGCCTCCACCTTACCATAGGCATAGGTCAGAATTCTTGAACCAAAACCAAAATCCTGAAGCTCTATTATCTAATATATAAAGATCTGCATAGGACATCTATTTTGAAGGGGACTTTAACAGAGAGTGAGAGAGCGCAGGGAGTTGTATTAAAAGGCAAACTCCTCATTCTACAAATTACTAGTGTACTGACTCCGTGTGGCCACCAGGAGGAGTCCACACTGCATGCCTGGGCAGCTTGGATCTCTAAGCGCCATCCGTGCTTTTAACCTCCTTGAACCCCAAATATGTATCTAAATTGCCCTCAGAGGCCTAATCATATTTTCCTCAGATAGGATAGTGTCTGTGGGCTTTTCCTATCTTTCGTTGTTTCACTAAAGTGGATAAGACATCAATCAGTATGACAGTGTGTTCTGAGCAGGAGCTCAGTCCTGGGATCCCAGTTCTAGAAGCCCCAGCAGATACTGGGACAAAACCCCAAAGCAAACTGAGCTCTTCACATAGGGGTGTGCTTCTGTTACAATTCCAATAAAACACTCTCATGGGGGGGGGGGGGGCGCCTACAAAAAGAATGTAGGGACCCTGCATACTGGAAAGATAACGTGGTCTCTTCCATGCTGCAAGAAGTGGTAATACCAAGCCCAACACAATCTGAGTGCTGCCCACGCATTGGACAGATGCAGGACCCAGAGGACACTCTCCTACAAGCACTGCATGCTCCAGCCAGTGGTGCAGTTGACCACGAATGGGCAGTAAGAATCATCCCAGCATGAGCCAGGCGTGGTGGCGCACGCCTTTAATCCCAGCACTCGGGAGGCAGAGGTAGGAGGATCGCTGTGAGTTCGAGGCCACCGTGAGACTCCATAGTGAATTCCAGGTCAGCCTGGGCTAGAGTGAGACCTTGCCTCGAAAAACCAAAAAAAAAAAAAAAAAAAAAAAAAAAGAATCATCCCAGCATCTATGATTTATGTAACAATACAGGAAACACAGGTCCTTTTGTAACGAACATGCAAGTTCATGACACATTCCTCTATTTCATATCTGTTGCTATATCCACTAAACTATATGCTCAGGATTATTTGAACATTAAAATAATTAATTTTAGCGGCTGGAAAGATGGCTCAATGGTTAAGTGCACTTGCTTACAAAGTTTGATGGAGCAAGTTTAATTTCCCAGTACCCACATGGGGCCAGACGCACAAAGTGATTCATACACCTGGTGTTCATTTACGATGGCAGGAGGCCCTGGGGCTCTGCTTGCAAGTAAATAAATTAAGTATTATTTTAGGAGCTGAAGAGATGGTTCAACAGTTAAGGCAATTGTCTGTAAAGCCTAAGAATCTGGGTTCGATTCCCCAGTACCCACATAAAGCCAAATGCATGAATTGGCACATGCATCTGGAGTTTGTAGTGGCTTGGAGGCCCTGGCACTCTCTGTCTCTCTTCTATCTTTCTCTGCTTGCAAATGAATAAATAAAAATATTTTTAAAAGGCTGGACTTGGTGGCACATGCCTTTAATCCCAGCACTTGGGAAGAGTTAATTTTAGTGGTTCTCTAGTTTTATTTATTTTTATTATTTTATTCTTTCTTTCTTTCTTTCTTTTAGGTATGGTCTCAATCTAGCCCAGGCTGACCTGGAATTCACTATGTAGTGTCAGGATGGCCTTAAACTCATGGAGATCCTCCTACCTCTGCTTCCTGAGTGGTGGGATTAAAGGCGAGCACCTTCAATGTTTTATTCATTTATTTTTATGTTTTATTTATTTATTTTATAAAGAGAGAGAGAATGAGGGGAGAGAATAGGCATGCCAGGGCCTCTAGCCACTGCAAATGCACTCCAGACGCATGTGCAACCTTGTGCAACTGACTTTATGTGGGTCCTGAGGAATTGAACCTGGGTCCTTTGGCTTTGCCCTTTGCTGGCAAGCACTTTAACTGCTAAGCCATCTCTCTAGCACCCGGGGTCCCCCCATTTTGAAGCAAGGTCTCATTCTAGCTCAGGCTGACCTGGAACTCTATAACCCCAGGCTGGCTTCAAACTCATGGTGACCCTCCTACCTCAGGCTTCTCAGTGCTAGGATTAAAAGTATGTGTTACCCATGCCTGGCTTTTTTTTTTTTTTCTTTTCCCTTTTGTTTTTTGAGGTAGGGTCTTGCTCTAGCCCAGGCTGACCTGGAATTCACTATGTAGTCGCAGGCTGGCCTTGAACTCACAGTGCTCTTCCTACCTCAACCTCCAGGGGGCTGGAATTAAGGTGTGTGCCACCACACCCAGCCATGCCTGCTTTTTTAATTTTATTAATTAGTTACTAATGCTGGGAACCAAACTGGTGGCTTCATACATGTTATGCACACATTCTGCTACCAAGCTACACTTCCAGTCCCTCTCCAATTTCTTTTTTCCCTGTCCAATTTCTGTTGTTGTTTTGAGGTAGGGTTTCGCTCTAACCAAGGCTGACTTGGAATCCACTATATAGTCTCAGGCTGCCCTTAACTCATGACAATTCTCCTACCTCTGTCTCCCAAATGCTGGGATTAAAGGTGTGAGCCATCATGCCCAACTCCCCTCTCCATTTTTTTAAAAATGGTCTCACTATGTATTTTGGGCTGGCCTTAGACTCATAATCCTACCATCAACCTTTTAAGTATCAGGTTTACCAATGTTCAGGACACCAATTTGCTTTTATTTATTTATTTTTTATTATTTATTTATTTTGTTTTTTCGAGGTAGGGTCTCACTCTAGCCCAGGCTGACCTAGAATTCACTATGGAGTCTCAGGGTGACCTCGAACTCACGGCAATCCTCCTACCTCTGCCTCCCGAGTGCTGGGATTAAAGGCATGCGCCACCACAGCTAGCTTATTTTTTTTTTCACCCAAGGTAGGGTTTAACTCTCTTGCCCAGGCTAACCTGGAATTCATATTGCAGTCCCAGACTTGGCCTGCCACACATAGCAATCCTCCTACCTCTGTCTCCCAGGCAAAGTGATTGAGAGGTGACCTGGGGTAGGAAAGTAAACATAGCAAACTGCATTCCAACTGCCCTAGATTAGAAATCAGTTAGTGTGATAAATCTTTTTTTTTTTTTTGGAGGTAGGGTCTCACTGTAGCTCAGGCTGACCTAGAATTCACTCTGCACTCTCAGGGTGGCCTTGAACTCACGGCGATCCTCCTACCTCTGCCTCCCGAGTGCTGGGATTAAAGGCGTGCGCCACCATGCCTGGCAGTGTGATAAATCTTAACAAACAAGTAGGATCTTTTGTTGGTAGTGTACCTGCTAAGGGTACACAGGACACATAAAATACAGGTGGCTGTCACACCTCTTAGGTGCTCTTAAGTGCTGTGATTAAAGGCATGTGCCACTATGCCTGACTTATTTTCTAAATTTTCTATAATAACAAGTATTATTTTGGTAATAAAAAGTATAATTTTAAAAATTAAATGTTAAACTGAGTGTAATGGTGCACACCTGTACTTAGGAGACCTAGGCAAGAGGATTGTTCATGAGGTTGAGGCCAATTTGGTCTACACAGTGAGGTCCAGGCCAAAGAATAAATAGTGAGCCGGGCGTGGTGGCGCACGCCTTTAATCCCAACACTGGGAGGCAGAGGTAGAAGGATCGCTGTGAGTCCGAGCCCACCCTGAGACTCCATAGTGAATTCCAGGTCAGCCTGGGCTAGAGTGAAACCCTACCTCGAAAAACCAAAAAAAAAAAAAAAAAAAAAATCTGTCACACAAATTACACAATTTTTTTCAATATACCTCTAGACAATTCCTATATCTGAGAGTTGCAGTTTACAGTTCCAGGCATTTTCCAAAATTGTGGCTCTTATCAAAACAGAGCTTCCTAGGAAAGGGTACTTAGCGATAGTACAAAAATTCCCACTCTAAGCAGGGATCAGGGAAGTCAGAGTCATCTCTTCTAGGTCCTGGAGCTAGGGCAGGCCACAGAGTGATTCAGAAAGCCCACTGAAAACCCATTAGGGAATCAAGTCTGGGCTGACCACACCCCTCTGCATGTGCGAGGTGCAATATAACATCACTGTCTCAATCATCAACCATACATTCGGCTAATGTCACCTAATGCACTGAAACCATGACCGCCTCTTACAAACACTGCCCATTAAACTCCCCATTTCTCCTGCCTCTGGCAGCCAATACTCTGCTTTCTGTCCCCATGGATCCGATTACTCCCATTACTCCACATCTGTCCTTCTGTGTCTGGCTTATTTCATTCAGCATAATTTTTTGTTGTTATTGTTGTTTGTTTTGGGGACTGGTCCTCACTATAAAGACCAGACTCAATCATCCCTCCACCTGCCTGCTTCTGCCTCGCTCCCAAGTGCTGAGATTATAGGTATGAGCCACCATGCCAAGCTATTTGTTTGTTTGTTTTTTAAATGTATTTATTTACTTATTTATTCTTGAGTTTTCACTCACTGTAGCCCAGGCTGATCTTGAACTCAGGGTGATCCTCCTATCTGCCTCCCAAGTGCTGGGATTAAAGGCGTTTCGCCACCACACTCGCTTGGTTTTTTTTTTTTTTTTTTTTTTTTTTTTTTTTTTTTTTGAGACAGGATATCTTTATGTGCCTAGGTTCACCTCATACTCTTTGTAGCCCAGGCTGTTTCTAAACTCAATCCTCCTGCCTCAGCCACCTGAGTGCTGGGACTATAGCCATCATGCTGGACCAACATGCTTTTAAGGTTCATCCATGTTGTAGCATGCATCAGGATTTCATTCAGTTTTTTGAGGCTGAATAGTATTCCATTCTACGTCTATGTCACAAATGTTCATCCGTTCATCTGTAGGTAGACAGACACAGGTCGCTTCTACTATTTGACTATTATAAATAGTGGTGCTGTGGATATTGGTGTATCAGCATCTGTTTAAGTTACTATTGTAATTCTTCTGAATATATACTTAGAATAGAATTGCTGGGTCACAGAGTAATTCATGTCTGTCTGTTTGAAGCAGGGCCTCACTCTAGCCCAGGCTGGCCTTGAGCTCACTGTGACCTCAGCCGCCCTGAATTGCTCCACACAGCGGCAACACCCTTTTGCATTCCCATCTCTCATGCATGAGAGTTGCAATTTCTGAACATCTTTGCCAATGCTTGTTTTTCCTCTCTCTCTCTCTCTTTTTTAAGACAGTTACCCTAACAGGTGTGACAGCCACCTGTATTTTATGTGTCCTGTGTACCCTTAGCAGGTACACCACCAACAAAAGATCCTACTTGTTTGTTAAGATTTATCACACTGCCAGGCATGGTGGCGCACACCTTTAATCCCAGCACTCAGGAGGCAGAGGTAGGAGGATCGCCGTGAGTTCAAGGCCACCCTGAGAATGCAGAGTGAATTCTAGGTCAGCCTGAGCTAGAGTGAGACCCTACCTCAAAAAAAAAAAAAAAAAAAAAATTATCACACTAACTGATTTCTAATCTAGGGCAGTTGAAATGCAGTTTGCTTTGTTTACTTTCCTACCCCAGGTCACCTCTCAATCACTTTGCCTGGGAAAACAGGCATGGAAATCTGCCCTGGGAGAGTATGACAAGAGAGGGCAGAAAAAGCTACAAGGAAATCAGGCATGGTGGCAAACACCTTTAATCCCAGCACTTGGGAAGCAGAGGTAGGAGGATCATCTTGAGACTACATAGAGAACTCCAGGTCAGCCTAGACTACCTCAAAAAAAAAAAAAAAAAAAAAAAAAAAAAAGCTACCAGGGAGAGGAGATGCTAGGGAGGACGAGCCCAGAGCCCAGAGGAAACTGAGCAGACAGAAAAGTGGGAGTGGTGGTAGAGAGGAGATTTTGATTAAAAAGTTAAAGTTAAAGACTGGGGACTAGGGGACTATGCACCAAAATTGAAAGATTTTTTTTTTCCCCCAGAGAAATTACTAACTGCCACTCATCTGAACAAAGCCACCTGAAGAGCCAGTTTGGCCCCTTCAAAGGCAGGGAGGGTAGAAGTTAAGGCTTTTGATTTGAACAGTGAAAACACACCTGGACATGACCTGTTTACATTTTGAGGTTTTTGGGTCACTCTATTAATCTCTACTCTGCTTTGAGTAATTTCTGAAATTAACCTGTGTATTACATAATCATAAAACTATTCAGGGATGAAAGTTTTTCATTAGCTTGTTAAAGTGGCTATCTGGGTGTGTGCAAGCAGATAATTATCAAACTTGCATGCCTCATGTGCCATTCTACCCCACAAAGCATTTCATGGATCAATAACATTCTTTTTTTTTTTTTTTTTTTTTTTCCCGAGGTAGGGTCTCACTCTAGCCCAGGCTGAGCTGGAATTCACTATGGAGTTTCAGGGTGGCCTCGAACTCACGGCAATCCTACCTGTGCCTCCCAAGTGCTGGGATTAAAGGTGTGTGCCACCACGCCCAGCCCAATAACATTCTTTAAATTTTAAAAGAAAGCCAAGTGTGGTGGCCCATGGGGAAGCAGAGGTAGGAGGACCACCATGAGTTCCAGGCCAACCTGGGAGTACATAGTGAATTCCCAGTCAGCCTGGGCTAGACTGAGACCCTACTGTGGTGGTTTGAATAGAATAGACGGCCCCCAATATATTCAGTTGTTTGTAGCTTGCATCTGCAGCCACCTGGCTGGAGTCAGTGCCATTGTGTGGATCTGAAGGTGTGGTGGTGGGTTTCAGATTTCAATCTAAAGATATGCAAAGTGTGCCTAGCTGGAGTTCCTGAAGTGTGCTATGCTGTGTGGCTTTTGGTTTGTGCTTCTCTCTCTCTGCTTGGTCCTGTGAAAGCAGGCCAGCTTCCTCTGCCATTTATGGAACTTCCCCTGGATCTATAAGCTTCAATAAATACCCCTTCCTCCATAACTGTGCCTGGTCTGGAAGTTCATCTCAGCGAACCTGAAGCTGTCTGCTACAGAATTTGGTACCAAGGAGTGGGCTGAGATGAACCTGACCATGTGGATGTTGATCTTTTGGAACCTTTGTTTTGGAGGAATGGGCATTGTGCTTGTAACTGAACATGTCTTCTGGAGTGGTAAGCCAAGTTTTATGAACTATTCTGATGAGAGTCTGAGAATGCTAAGTGCAGACAGCATTGAACTTCAAGGCTTGGCTTATGAGCTTTCTAAAGGGAAGGAAAGACTACAGAGGACTTTGTTGGAACTGGGCTACTGCCATAAGGGCTGGCTGCATCCTGCTGCCCAGGCCCAGAGAGTTTGATCAAGGTTAAATTTGTAATGGACTGATGTGCTTGGCTAAAGATATTGGACTCAGAGATTTAAGATTTTTAAGCTGGAAAACTTTAAGCAAGTTAAATTTACTAGCACGGAGACTTGTTTTAGCTTACTGAATCTGCTATTGTCAAACACATTAGCAATCTTAAAGGAAGATGGTCCAATTGCTTTACCATGGAAAGGATGCCTGAGGAAAGACTATCATAGAACTGCAAACACTTTTGGAAAGAGTTGACTGGAGAAGGAACCTGCTTTCAAGGTTATGATTTATTTTGTCTGTGAATGAAGAATATGGCTGTGTCCTGCACACCTGGTATTGGTTTCAGAAGCATGAAAAATGCGAGGAGTGGTCGTGAATTGCACATGCTTCCAGGAGCTGCCGCTGGGATGCAGCATGAGGTAGGGCCTGATGCCCTGATAGGCTGAAAGAGCCTTTGGAAAATGTGAGGAGTGGTCATGAATTGCACATGGTTCCAGGAGCTGCTGCTGAGATGCGGCATGAGGCAGGGCATGATGACCTGATAGGCTGAAAGAGCCTTTGGAAGATGGACCGTGGTTTGCATGAAGACCTCAAGATGTTTTGGATATACCAGGACTATGCAAGCGCTACCATGGAGCGCACTGTTGGCCTGAGATGGAAGTGTTCCCCGGGTACTCTGCCCAGCTGGAGGGGCGGAACTGGAAAATCTGGAGACTGTCAGTCTTTGGTTGTATTGGACTTGAACTGCAGAAGTTTGATGTTTGTTTGATAGTGGTTGAGTTTGCATTGTTTTAGTCTCTCCTTGCTATGTCTTATACCAGTTGAAAATGTTTACTCTGTGCCTTTATATGTTAGAAGTGTTTAACTTGTTTGATTTTGCAGGTCTTCATATTTTAAATTGGTCAAGACTGTGGGGACCTTTGAAATTGAACTGAGTACAATTTACAATGTGTGATGGTGATAAATCTATTGGGGGCCAGGGGCGGAATGTGGTGGTTTGAATAGAATAGATGGCCCCCAATATATTCAGTTGTTTGTTTGTAGTTTGCATCTGCAGCCACCTGGCTGGAGTCAGTGCCATTGTGTGGATCTGAAGGTGTGGTGGTGGGTTTCAGATTTCAATCTAAAGATATGCAAAGTGTGCCTAGCTGGAGTTCCTGAAGTGTGCTATGCTGTGTGGCTTTTGGCTTGTGCTTCTCTCTCTCTGCTTGGTCCTGTGATAGCAGGCCAGCTTCCTCTGCCATTTATGGAACTTCCCCTGGATCTGTAAGCTTCAATAAATACCCCTTCCTCCATAACTGTGCCTGTTCTGGAAGTTCATCTCAGTGAACCTGAAGCTGTCTGCTACACCTACCATGAAAAAAAAAAAAGAGAGAGAGAGAGGGCTGGAGAGA
The DNA here is from genome assembly GCA_036346955.1 of Dipus sagitta. Classification (NCBI taxonomy): domain Eukaryota; kingdom Metazoa; phylum Chordata; class Mammalia; order Rodentia; family Dipodidae; genus Dipus; species Dipus sagitta. The sequence goes on from CM070771.1 coordinate 161,714,813, forward strand.
TGGCTTAGCAGTTAAGGCCCTTGTCTGCAAAGCCAAAGAACTCAGGTTCAATTCCCCAGGACCCACGTTAAGCCAAATGCACAAGGCGGTGCATGCGTCTGGAGTTTGGTGGCAGCGGCTGAAGGCCCTGGAGCGCCCATTCTCTCTCTCACTCTCTCCCTCTCTCAAACAAACAAATAAAGTAAAAAAGTTTGTTCGTTTCTTAAGGGGGCTAGAGGGATGGCTTAGAGGTTAAGGCATTTGCCTGCAAAGCCAAAGGACCCAGGTTCAATTCCCCAGGACCCATATGTACAGGGGGCGTCCGTGTCTGGAGTTCGTTTGCAGTGACTGGAGGCCCTGGCACACCCATTCTCTCTCTCTCTCTCTCTCCCCTCTCTCTCTCTCTCTCTGTCTGTCAAATAAATAAATGAAAATAAAATATTTTTTTAAAAGGTGGTACATGTGTCTGGAGTTCGTTGACAGTGGCTGAAGGCCCTTGGCATGCCCATTTTCTCTATGTACCTCTCTCTCTCTCTCTCTCTCTTTCTCTCTCTCAAATAAATAAATAAATAAAATGTATTAAAAAAATTAAAAACAGGGCTGGAGGGATGGCTTAGTGGTTAAGGCATTTGCCTGCAAAGCTAAAGAACCCAGGTTCAATTCCCCAGGACCCATGTTAGCCAGATGCACAAGGGGGTGCACACATCTGGAGTTCATCTCAGTGACTGGAGGCCCTGGCATGCCCATTTTCTCTCTCTCTCTCTCTCTCTCTCCCTCTTTCTCTGTCAAACAAATAAATATAAAATATTTTTTAAAAATTAAAATCTTTCTATTTCTTTTTTCTCTCCCCTCTCTTCTCTTCTTTTCTCCTCTCTTCTCCCCTATCCCTTTCCCCCTTCCCTCTCTCTACTAGAAGTGTTAGGGTTTTGTTTTTTGAGGTAGGGTAGCCCAGGCTGACTTGGAATTCACTATGTAGTCTCAGGGTGGCCTGAAACTCACATCTACCCTCCTACTTCTGCCTCACAAGCACTGGGATTAAAGGCATACACCACCATGCCCAGTTTAGAAATGTTAGTTTTTGTATCCTAATATGTTTTTATTTATTTATTTATTTGAGAGAGAAAGAGGCAGAAAGAATGGGCATGCCACAGTCTCTAGCCACTGCAAATAAACTCCAAATGCATGTACCACCTTGTGCATCTGGCATTAAAAGAGTCCTGGGCCTTTAATCCCAGCACTCGGGAGGCAGAGGTAGGAGGATCGCTGTGAGTTCGAGGCCACCCTGAGACTCCATAGTGAATTCCAGGTCAGCCTGGGCTACAGTGAGACCCTACCTCGAAAAACCAAAAAAATAAAAATAAAAAATAAAAATAAAAATAAATAAATAAAAGAGTCCTGGGGAATCAAACTTAAGTCATTTGGCTTTGCAGGCAAGTGCCTTAACCGCTAAGCCATCTCTCCAGCCCAGAAGTGTCAGGTTTTAAGAGAGCTTTTTAATTTTTTTTCAATATTTTTATTTATTTATTTGCAAGGAGAGAGAATGGGTAAGCCAGGGCCTCTCTAGCCACTGTAAACAAACTTCAGATGCATGTCCCTTTGTGCATTTGGCTTTATATGGGTACTGGGGAATAGAAATCTAGTAGTTAGGCTTTGCAGGCAATCACCTTAACCGCTGAGCCATCTCTCCAGCACCCCCTCTTTTAAAAAAAAAAAAAAACAACTTTTTTTGTTCATATATTTATTTGAGAGCAACAGACAGAGTGAGAAAGGCAGACAGAGAGAGGGAGAGAGAATGGGCGTGCCACTCCAGCCTCTGCTAACGAACTCCAGACGCGTGCGCCCCCTTGTGCATCTGGCTAACGTGGGTCCTGGGGAATCGAGCCTCGAACCAGGGTCCTTAGGCTTCACAGGCAAAGGCTTAAGCGCTAAGCCATCTCTCCAGCCCCACCCCCCTTTTTTTGAGACAGACTTTTGTTATGAAGCTCAGGCTGCCTTGAACTTTGTAGACCAAACTGACCTTGACCTCTTGTTGCAATATTCAGGCCTCAGCCTCCCTGGTGCTGGAATTACAAGGCTGCAACACCATGGCTGGCTGGAGCCTTCTGTTTTAACTTGAAGCAATTAACTTCTGCTAGGAATGTAGCTCAAGGGTAGAGTGTTTGTGCACTATGAGCAAGAGCCTAGGTTTACGCCCACACGCACACACACATGCATGCACACACTCATGCGTGCACACACAGAATTAACTTCTATGAGTGTAGAGCGTTGACACACACCCGTAATCCAGAACTCTGGAAGTTAAGGAAGGAGAGATCCCAAGGTCCAGGCCAGTCTCCATGGCAGCAAGACCCTGTGACCAAACAAACAAACAAACCTCTAGGCCCCAAATGAAAAGTTTAGAAACTGTACTATTCTACCTGAGTGTGGTGGCACACACCTTTAATCCCAGCACTGGGGAGGCAGAGGTAGGAGAATCGCCATGAATTCAAGATCACCCTGGGAATACACAGTGAATTCCAGGTCAGCCTGGACTAGAGTGAGACCCTACCTTGAAAAACCAAAAAAAGAAATTGTACTATCCTATTTTTTTTCCCAAAACTATATAGTATATTCCTATTGTGGTCTGAAAAGGAAGAAAGAAAGGTTTTTCAAGCCCAGGCTAACCTGGAATTCACTATATAGTCTCTGGTTGTCCTTGAACTCAGTTATCTCAATCTAGGCCTACCAAGTGCTGGGAATAAATATGAGGGGCAACACATCCAGCAGGAAAAGAGATTTTTACTGTTGTTCTGAGTTTGAACCCAGAGCTTCACGCATGCTCGGCAAGGAATCTGTCACTGAAATGCATCCCCAGCCCATAAAGAAAATTTTAAAATAGGAAAAGAGAGAAAACAAATAACTCTGAGCATATGTACAAACTTTGGCCTTGTATTGGATCCCTACCTAGCAACATGAACAACAAAAAATTGCTTGTAAGGGCTGCTTAAAAGTTAGGTCAGGTCACAGGTCAGTGGTACGAGCAAGTGCTTAGCGTGTACAAATACCTGTTGTCAACTTACAGCACAAATAATAATTTTAAAATGGGGCTGGAGGGATAGCTTAGCAGCTAAGGTGTTTGACTGCAAAGCCAAAGTACCCAGGTTCGATTCCCCAGGACCCACGTTAGCCAGATGCACAGGGGGTGTGCACTCATCCATTCTCTTCCTCTCTCTCTCCCTCTTTCTCTGTCAAATAAATAAATAAAAATATTTTTAAAAAATCAATGTCACTTGTGAAAAAATAAATTCTCAGGCTGGAGAGATGGCTTAGCAGTTAAGCGCTTGCCTGTGAAGCCTAAGGACCCCGGTTCAAGGCTCAATTCCCCGGGTCCCACATAAGTTAGATGCACAAAGGGGTGCATGCATCTGGAGTTTGTTTGCAGTGGCTGGAGGCCCTGGCGCACCCATTCTCTATCTATCTGTCTCTTTCTCTTTCTGTCTGTTGCTCTCAAATAAATAAATTAAAATAAACAAAAAATTAAAAAAATAAATTCTCATAATATTTTCCATAGAAAAATGAGTATTCTAAATGAAATCTGGATTCATTATTCAACTCCCCCTGAGTAATTTCATTTCTAGGCATGATTAGCCTTTGGAAACCAGGGAAAAGCCATTGTGCTGAGGGACAAGATGTAGGTGATTTAATAAAACAGTGTCATGTGATGCTCTTTATGCTTTAAATGCTCAGAGACATAGATGGAAATTTCACATTACAATTTTAGGTACCAGACAGACATTATTTCAACTGATTCTATATGATATATTTTTTAACTTTTTTAAAACTGGTGGCTCAGGTGGCTCATGCCTTTAGTCCCAGCACTCAGGAGGCAGAGGTAGGAGGATCACCGTGAGTTCAAGGTCACTCTGAGACTACATAGTGAATTCCAGGTTAGCCTTGGCTACAGTGAGACCCCTACCTTGAAAAAACAAAACAAACAAACAAAAAATCAGGGAACACTTCACAAATTTGCGTGCCATCCTTGCACAGGGGCTATGCTAATCTTCTCTGTATGGTTCCAATTTTAGTATATATATTGCCTAACTGACCACTCTATATGACATTTTTGTTAGTTACTTTGTTTGTTTTGAAGTAGGGTCTCACTCTAGCCCAGGCTGACCTGGAATTCACTCTGTCGGCTCAGACTTGCCTTAAACTCACAACAATCTTCCAATCTCCTACCTCAAGTGCTGGGATTAAGAAGTTTTTGAGCCTAGAAAATCTGCAGGCCAAAGCTATTTAGAAAAGAAATTGGGGGCTGGAGAGATGGCTTAGCGGTTAAGCGCTTGCCTGCGAAGCCTTAGGACCCAGGTTCGAGGTTCGATTCCCCAGGACCCACGTTAGCCAGATGCACAAGGGGGCACACACATCTGGAGTTCGTTTGCAGGTGGCTGGAGGCCCTGGCGTGCCCATTCTCACTCTCTCTCTCTGTCTGCCTCTTTCTCTCTCTGTCTGTCCCTCTCAAATAAATAAATAAATATTAAAATTTAAAAAAAAGAAAAGAAATGCAGGGTCTGGGAAGATGGCTCAGCTGTTAAAGGCACTTGCTTGCAAATCCTATCTGCCCAGGATCAGTTCCCAAGCGGTCCACATATGACAGAAGCAAAAAGTGGCACAAGAATTTGCAGCAGCAAGAGGCCCCAACATACACACAAACACACATAAATTAAACAAAAAAAGAGGGCTGGAGAGCTCAGTGGTTAAGTTACTTGCCTGCAAAGCCTAAGGACCTAGGTTCAATTCCCTAGTACCCACATAAAGTGAGATGCACTAGGTGGCACATGCATCTGGAATTCGTTTGCTGTGGCTAGAGGCTCTGGCATGCCCATCCTCTCTTTCTCTTTATCTTCCTCTTTCTCTAAATTAATTAATTAAAAAATAATGCTGGGTGCAGTGGTGCACGCCTTCAATTCCAGCACTTAAGAGGCAGAGGTAGGAGGATCACTATGAGTTTGAGGCCACCCTGAGACTACATAATGAATTCCAGGTCAGCCTGGACTAGAGTGAGACCCTACATCAAAAAAAAAAAAAAAAAAAAAAAGAAGAAGAAGAAGAAAAGAAAGGAAAAAAAGAGGGCTGAAGAGATGCTTAGCAATTAAGATGCTTGGCTGCAAAGCCTAAGGATACATGTTCAACTCTCCAGGTCCTACATAAGCCAGACACACAAAGTGATGCAACACTACAAGGTCAGCGCACATGTCTGGAGTTCAATTTCAGTGGCTGGAGGCCCCAGAGCTCCAATTCTCTTTCTTTCTCTTACAGCAAAAAAAAAAAAAAAAAAAAGACTTCCAGTTAAGATGGCAGCATAGGAACCATGCCAAAGCAGCCTAGGGAAGAAAAAGCAAAAAAGCAAAAAAAAAAAAAAAAAAAAAAAGCAGCAAAAACAGATTAACTGTTGGGACCTCATGAAATTACAAAGACCTTTTTTTTTTTTATGTAGAAGCCAGGTTTGGTAATGCACATCTTTATTTATTTATTTATGTTTAGAGACACACAGAGAGAGAGTATGGGCATGCCAGGGCCTCTAGCCACTGCAAATGCCACCATGTGCATCTGGCTTACATGGGACCTGGAGATTTGAACCTGGGTCCTTAGGCTTTGTAGGCATGCTCCTTAACCACTAAGCCATCTCTCCAGCCCATTACAAAGATTTTGTATGGCAAAGGACACTGTGAATAAAGCAAAGAGGCAACCTATAGAATGGGGAAAAAAATCTTTGCCAGCTATACATCTGATAGAGGATTAATATCTAGTATATACAAATAACTCAAAAAATTAAATAAGAAATCAAACAAGCCATTAAAAAATCGGCTATAGAACTAAATAGAAAGTTCTGAAAAGAAGAAATATGGATAGCATATAAACATCTGAAAAAATGTTCTACATCCCTCGTCATCAGGGAAATGCAGATTAAAACTACTTTGAGATTCCATCTCACTCCTGTCAGATTGGCTACCATCATGAAAACAGATGACCACAAATGCTGGCAAGGATGTGGAAAAAGAGGAACCCTTCTACACTGTTGGTGGGAATGCGATCTGGTCCAGACATTGTGGAAATCAGTGTGGGGGTTCCTAAAACAGCTAAAAATAGATCTACCATATGAGCCAGCTATAGCACTCCTAGGCATATATCCTAAGGACTCATCTCATTTCCTTAGAACTACATGCGCAACCATGTTTATTGCCAATCAATTCACAATAGCTGGGAAATGGAACCAGCCTAGATGGCCCTCAAGTGATGAGTGTATAATGAAGATATGGCACATTTATACAATGGAGTTCTACTCAACAGTAAAGAAAAATGAAGTTATGAAATTTGCAGGAAAATGGATGGATCTGGAAAGGATTATACTAAGTGAGGTAACCCAGGCCCAGAAAGCCAAGCATCGCATGTTCTCTCTCATATGTGGATCCTAGCTACAGATGATTGGACTTCTGTGTGAGTAGGAAGAAAACTCAGTAGCAAAGGCCAGTAAGCTAGAAAAGAGATATAAAGGGAAGAGAAAGGGAAGGAGGGGGTACTTAATAGGATGGTATTATATATATGTAAGTAGAAGAATAGATTAACAGGGGTGAAAAGGCCCAAAGTGAGGTCAGGGGAAGAGATTGAGTAAAGGAAAGGTGGAGGGAGGGCTAATCAAAATCTAAGGGGAGGGGCTGGAGAGATGGCTTAGAGGTTAAGGCATTTGCCTGCAAAGCTAAAGGATCCAGGTTTGATTCTCCAGGACCCATGTAAGCCAGATGCACAAGGAGGTGCATGCATCTGGAGATCGGTTACAGTGGCTGAAAGCCCTGTGTGACCATTCTCTCTCTCTCTCTCTCTCTCTCTCTCTCTCTCTCTCTGCCTCTTTCTCTGTATCAAATAAATAAATAAATAAATAAAATATTTTAAAAAATCTAAGGGGATATAAATAAATCATATGGAAACCTACTTTTTTTGGATGATGGAACACTCAGGAGTCATAGTTTGTTGCTAGAAAATTTCCAGTGCTAGGGATGGGATAACTTCCAGTGAGTTATTGGCCAGGGAGGTCCCTGATGTCCCCAAAACATTATAGGCCATTGCCAAGGCCCTTGGTTTCCCACCAGGAATAGATGGTAAGACCCTATTGCTGAAGACTCCACATGCTTGGGCTGCAAGACCACTGAGAAATCTTGCTGGAACTGAGCTGATAACCTCCTCCATGTAGACCAGCTGACAGAAAGCTGGAAGAAGCCATTCTACATGCAGTTCAATGTGAGAAAGAGACATCACCAGTGAAGACACTCAACAGTGGACACTGCAAGCCTTACGTTTGTCCAATGGGTGCAATAGTGGCACGTCTGTCATAGTGGAAACCAACTGCCCTCTAATTGGACTGGAGGCCCACTCCATGGGAGGGAATATATCCCTGATACTGAAAACTTAAAACAGGGGTAGTCATGAGCCAGAGGGGTGTAATGTCTGCTGCTGTCTGGCTAAATGTATATACTATGCTTATAAAACTGCCCAGTAAGCACTTCTCTTAATATTTATACCCTTATATTAATGCTACTCTCACTTTTGGTAGAGAATCTTCTCTTTTCAGATGGCAGTGACTTTGGGATGATTCAGAAGGCATCATGGTGCTGGAAAGAAGTGACAAGAGTGCTCAGTACTGCAATATCTCTATCACACCTTCCAAGGCTCAAGGTCTATTGTGGAAGAGGTGGCAGAAAGAATGTAAGAGCCAAAGGAAGGGTAGGACTCCTTATAACATGTTCCCCCCAGGCACAAAATGGCCTGGATATCCATGACCTCACAGTGCCTGACACTACCTATACAAGACCATCACAATAGGAAGAAAAGATCATGACATCAAAATAAGAGAGACTGATTGAGAGATGGAGGAGATATGGAGAATGGAGTTTCAAAGGGGAAAGTGGGGGGAGGGTATTACCATGGGATTTTTTTTATAATCATGGACATTGTTAATAACAAAAAAATTTTTGAAGGAAAAAAATATATTTGGGCTATAGAGATTTCTTAGTGGTTAAGGCATTTGCCTACAAAGCCTAAGGAGCCAGGCTGGACTCCCCAGAACCCACATAAGCCAGATGCACAACGTGGCGCATGCGTCTGGAGTTCATTTACAGCAGCTAGAGGCTCTGGCATGCCCATTCTCTCTATATATCTGACTCTCTCTCTCTCTCTCTCTCTCTCTCTCTCTCTCTCTCTCTCTCTCAAATAAATAAATTAATTAAAATAAAAATATATTTTTTAAAAAGCTATTAGCCAGTTGTGGTTGCTCACACCTTTGATCATAGCCCTTGGGAGGCTGAGGTAAGTGGACAGCCTAGAGCTATGGCGTGAGTTCCAGGTCCGCCTGGGCTAGAGTGAAGACCTATTTCAGGGGAAGAAAGAAGAATTTTAAGCAGCAGAATTACATGACCTGATTAGTATTTAGACATGTAATTGTAGACAATCAAAGATAAGCTTAGCAAAGGAAAGAGATGGGAAGTAAAGTTTGAGGTAAAGATGGAGAAGAAAAAGACATTAGGACCAGAAGAAGGAAACACACATGCCTTAGATGAGAGAGAACACAAACGCCAAGTAAAAGTCAGGTAGTGGGAAAGATTAGCGATATGCGAGAGCTAACCACAGAAGGTTCTACTGGCTGTGGGAATTAAGGGGAAAGTAGCATGGTCTAAGGTCAAGGGCAAATCACTAGGGGATTATTGATGACCAAGGTAAGTCAGGCAGACAAAGAGCAGGGCTGAGAAAGATAATATGGCACCTTCAGGGGAATGTGTCTGCATCAAGTCTAGAGCTCAGGAGATGCACATATAGGGCTCATTGTGAACCAATAATTAAAGTACCGGAAGTCATGAAACTGCCTGGGAGAACGCTGAATGAGGAGCAACAGAGAAGGCCCCAAACCAAAGCTGGTAGTGCAGCAAGTCTCGCTGTTCATGGCCTCCTCTCACACTGGGTCTAAACTGGCCCTTTTGACTATGATGACAGTAAGTGGATTGCATACATTTTCCTTTTAAAAAATATTTTTATTATTTATTTATTTATTTATTTGCAAGCAGAGAGAGAGAAAGAGAATGGGCACTCCAGGGCCTCTAGCCACTGCAAGTGAACTCCAGATGCATGTGTCACTGTGCATCTGGCTTTATGTGGGTATTGGGGAACTGAGCCCAGATGTTTAGGCTTTGCACTTAAGCACCTAAACTGCTGAGCTATCTCTCCAGCCCAGAATTATATACATTTTCAAAAAAACTCAGCAACTTGTATACATAAAATGATACATTTGGAGCTGGGCATGGCGGTACATGCCTTTAACCCCAGCACTTCGGAGGCAGAGGTAGGAGGATCATCATAAGTTCAAGGCCATCCTGAGACTACATAGTGAATTCCAGGTCAGCCTGGGCTAAAGTGAGACCCTACCTTGGGCGGGGGGACTGGGATATATTTGGGTGGGTTGGAGAGTTGGCTCAGCAGTTAAAGGCTCTTGATTACAAATCCTGCTGGCCCAACTTCAATTCCCCAGCATCCACATAAAACCAGATGCAAAGTCCCACATGCATCTGTGATCCCAATGTTCTTCTGGTATGGGAGGCAGAGCCAGGAGAATTCAAAACTCTGATGTTCACTTGCAGTCTTGTAGTTTGTTTGCAGTAGCAAGAGGGTCTGTCTCAAAGAAGGTGGTGCACAGACACCTCAAGGTTGTCTTTTGACCTTCACACATGCACCATGCATGTGTACACATACACGTACACGTAAAAACAAATGAATTTTAAAGTTTCTCTTAGAGATAGGGTGTCATTCTAGCACAGGCTGACCTGGCACTTTCAGTCCTAGGCTGGCCTTAAACTCATGGTGATCCTCCTACCTCTGTTTCCTGAATGCTGGGGCTAAAGGCATGTGTCACCATGCCCAGCTACAGCAAAAAATATACATATATTTTAAAGGCTGGAGTGATGGCTCAGTGGTTAAGGCACTTGTCTGCAAAACCTAACAACCTGGGTTCAATCCCCCAGTACCCATGTAAAGCCAGACGCACAAAGTGGTGCTTGTATCTACAGTTTCATTTGCAGTGGCTAGAGGACCTGGTGCACTCATTCTCTCCCCTTCCTTGCAAATAAATAAAATAATTAAATATATATATTTGGTGGCACACACCTTTAATCCCAGCACTCAGGAGCTGGGAGGATTTCTGTGAATTCAAGGCCAGTCTGGAGCTCCAGAATTACAGGTGAGCCAGGGTTAGAATGAGACCCTATCTCAAAAAAAAAAAAAAAGAAAAGAAAAGAAAAGAAAGGTATATTTGGGCAGATATAGGTGCTCTCAGAAGCCATAGATTATAAAATGAAAATCTCAGTACCAGGGTTGGGTTATGTCCTCAGAAGTTGCCGGTTAGGTAGGCCCCAAAGGGGCTCAGAAAATTGGTGTTATTGTGAGTTGCCCACAAGAACTAGATGGCAAAACCCTCTTATAGAAGACCCCCACCTGCTTTGGTCACAGGATATAGCAGGATATACAGAAACCAAGCTGGGACTGGGACTGGGCTGGAAGCTTCCACTCTGCTGGCTAACCCTCAGAATGCTGGAATTGTCATCAATAGTCATTCTCAGCCGTGGATGCTATGTACTCCACAACTGACCTACCAGGAAAGTTGTATTCACTGGGACAGTAATAGCAAGTTATAATAGGGTTAACTGCCTACCCTCTGACTAGATATGGGGCCCAAACCAGAGGAGGGAATCCATGTCTGGACCTGTAAACATGGTCCAAAGCCCCATGGGCCCTAGTGGGGAAGCTACTGCTATTGTATGTTAAATGAACGTGACGTGTCAAATTGCCTTTTTAATAACTGAGTTTATGCTATGGATTAGTACTGCTGTCAGCTTTGGGGAGGGAAGCTCCTTTTTGCAGTGGGCAGTGGTTAAGGTGGTTAAGACTCATAACTGATTAAAGTACTGAGAATAAGTGACAGTCAAATTCTCAGCCATAAATAGTACATCTGTAGTATCACCTCCTCCAATACTCAGGGAGCACTGAGCTGAGGAAGCGGGGGAGTGGCCTAGAGCTCTGACTTCCAGGCATGACATAGCTGATGGACTCTTAACCATGTGTGGTGTATGCTGCATGTATGTGTGGGTGTTTGCATGTGTGTAGGAGCATGTCAGTGTGCAGGTTTAAAGGCCTGGGTTCAATTCCTAGTCCTGCAAAAAAAAAAAAAAAAAAAAAAAGAAAGAAAGAAAAGAAATAAAGAAAGGAAGGAAGGAAGAAAGAGAGGAATGAAGGAAGAAAATTAAAAAAGGGAACTGGGCATGGTCATGTATGCTCCTAATTATGGCACTTGGGAGGTAGAGTCAGGAGAATCAGAAGTAAGTGCAAGCTACCGAGCAAGTTGGAGGCCAGTCTGGACAACACGAGAGCCAGTCTGAAAATAAAAAATAAAAAACCACATGGTGGTGCACGCCTTTAATCCCAGCACTCGGGAAGCAGAGGTAGGAGGATCACCATGAGTTCGAGGCCACCCTGAGACTATATAGTGAATTCCAGGTCAGCCTGGGCTAGAGCAAGATCCTACCTCAAACAAGCAAACAAATAAACAAATAAAAATTATTTTAAAAGGGGCTGGAGAGATGGCTTAGTGGTTAAGCGTTTGCCTGTGAAGCCTAAGGACCCCAGTTCGAGGCTTGATTCTCCAGGACCCACGTTAGCCAGATGCACAAGGGGGTGCACGTGTCTGGAGTTCGTTTGCAGTGGCTGGAGGCCCTGGTGCGCCTATTCTCTCTCCTTCTCTCTATCTGCCTCTTTCTCTCGCTGCCTGTCACTCTCAAATAAATAAATAAAAGTTTTAAAAAATTAAAAAAAAAAAAGGCCAGGCATGTTGGCTCATATCTTTAATCCTAGCATTTGGGAGACTGAGGTAGGAGTACCCTGTGTGTTTAAGCCCATCCTGGGCTATTGAGTGAGTTCCAGGACAGCCTGGGCTACAGCAAAACCCTGTCTCAAAAAAAGAAGAAAGAACAGAAAAGAAAAAAGAAAAGAGAAGAAGAGAAGAGGAAAGAAAAGAAAAGACCAGACATGGTGGTTCATGCCTTGAATTCAAGCACTTGGGAGGGAGGCATTGGGAGGAGTCTCCCTCTGAGTTTGATTGCTGTGAGTTCGAGGCCAGACTGAGATTACATAGTGAATTCCAGGTCAGCCTGGTCAGAGCAAGATACTAATTAAACCCACCCCCTCCCCCCCAAAAAAAATCAAAGAAGAATAAATCTAATGGTAACTCATATGATATACTTTCATTCTACTATCTCCAGTGTCCTTAAGAACCAATACTTTGTATAGAAAAGAAAATATAGACTAAGCATAACAGAAACTATGTAAAAGCCTTATGGTCTTAAATTTGAATTAAAGGAATCAGCAAAGCTGTGTGTGGTGGCGCACGTTTTTAATCCCAGCACTTGGGAGGCAGAGGTAGGAAGATTGCCCTGAGTTCGAGGCCATCTTGAGACAACATAGTGAATTCCAGGCCAGTTTGGGCTGGAGCGAGACCCTGCCTTGAAAAAACAAACAAAAAAATCATCATGACTCAATAGGCATTTTATCAGAATAGAAAAGAAGGAAGGATGGGCTGGAGAGATGGGTTAGCAGGTAAGCACTTGCCTGTGAAGCCTGAGGACCCCAGTTCGAGGCTTGATTCCCCAGGACCCACGTTAGCCAGATGCACAGGGGCACACGCATCTGGAGTTCGTTTGCCGTGGCTGGAGGCCCTGGTGCACCCATTCTCGCTCTCTCTGTATCTCTCTCTCTCTCTCTCTCTCTCTCTCTGTCACTCTCAAATAATTAAATAAAAATGAACAAAACAGGGTGTTAAAAAAGAAAAGGAAGGAGGGAAGAGGAAGGACAGCAGTAATTCTTCATGGTGGAGGGATTTCTGTTTGGGAGTGGCATGTTGGAGGTAGGAGGATCAGAAGTTCAAGGTCATCCCTGGCTATATTGAGAATTTGAGACCAGCTTGGGATAGATGAGACTCTATCTCAAAATATAAGACAGAGAGAGAGAGAGAGAGAGAGAGAGGAAGAGGAAGAAGAAGAGGAAGGAGAAGAAGAAGAGGAGAAGAGAACCCATGCCTTATTAGAACTAAGGAATCTTTATTAATTTCATGAACTGAATATATACATTGTACATTACTATCTAAATTTTCCCCTATTTTATATAGTTTTTGTTTTTATTGGGATGAGATCTCATGTATCCCAGGCTGGCCTTGAACTTACTATGTAGCTAGGGATGATCTTGAATTTCTGATCCTTCTGTCTCCCAAGTACTAAGATTCTAGATGTATTCCATCATATCCAGCAAAATTATTTTAGTTTTTTTAAATATCTAGGTAATTAATTTATTTGAGAAACAGAAAGGAGGTAACAAGCCAGAAGCCAGCTGGGCATGGTAAGGCATGCCTTTAGTCCTAGCCATCTGGAGGCTGAGGTAAGAGGATGGCCACCCTGGGGCTACAGAGTGAGGTCCAGGTCACCTGGACTAGCGTAGGATGCTGCTTCAAATTAAAAAAAATTAAAAATAAAATAAAAACAAACAAATAAACCCAGAAGCTGTGGCAGGCTTCTGTAATCACAACACTCTGATGGCAAGATGGGAGAATTCCTCAGAAGTTCTCAGCAAGCACAGCAAAAAGAATCGCAGAGTGAAACTGAGAGAAAAGAGAGAAAATGAGGTGGAACAGCAAGGATGAACCTGAAAGTTGTCTTCTGACCTCCACACACGCACCCACACACTCATATACATGGACACATGCACACATGCGCAAACACACAGAAATGAATGAGGAAATAAACAAACAAATAGAGGCTGGGGAGATGGCTCCATGGGAAAGTGCTTGCAGTGTGAGCATGAGGATCTGAATTTGGGTTCCCAGCACCTTCGTATGAGCTGGGCACGGCAGCATGCATCTAGGAATCTTAGTGTAGAGAAGACATGGACAGAAGGATCCCTGGAGCTTGCTGGCCAGCTGGTCGAGCTGAATTAGTCAGCTTTAGGTTCAGTGAGAGATCTTGTCTCAAAACGTAAGGTGGTACAGGTTGTCAACCCAGAGCACTGAGAGATAACACGAGAACTGAGAGGAAAAAAGGTTCTTGCGCCAGGCGTGGTGGTGCACGCCTTTAATCCCACTTGGGAGGCAGAGGTAGGAAGATTGCCGTGAGTTCGAGGCCACCCTGAGTATACAGAGTGAATTCCAGGTCAGCCTGGAGTGAGACTCTACCAAGGAAAACAAAAACAAAAAAATCTTGCCTGGCAAACCCCCATGGCTATGGGAGCTACTGGGAGACAATGGTCACCCACAGCATGAATTAGCAGGAGACCCTTCAGGCCATGCAATCCACCAGCCAGACAAGAAGCACACACTTGTGTCACACAGCCATTGTGGGTAACCAACTGCCCTCTGATTGGACATGGGAGAGAACTCATAACTGGTACAGGGAACCAAGTCAGCACCCCATGGTCAGAATAGTCCCACAATCACACAGTACAGCCCCCAGTGTTTCCAATTCCATGTACAAATTGAGTGGGTAGCCTCATCAAAACGTCCCTCAAGCTCCTGGGCATATTCCCTTTAGTCAAAGCTTATCTCACTCTTGGTTGAAGGAGAATCTGTTTTATCTGAAAGATGGCACAGAATACTAGGGAGATTCAAGATACAGCAATACAAGAAGAGACAGCCGAACACTCACAACGTGCTGGGCCACCTCCACCACACCTACCAGGGTCCAGAAAAGAGCGCGGAGGAAGCAGCGACCCCAGTGTTGCTCCTAGGGCTAGCCTGACATCCACATGCAGAGAATGACGCCGAACACTGCGATGAACCGAAACACGTCCTGACAGAAATACAGGGGCTGCAGAGAAATCAACACTAACCGATAACACACCTGCCAAGGCTCTGGGATTGTTGTGGAAGAGCGGGCAGGAAGATTGTAAGAGCCACGAGGCAGGTAGCAACACCCCGAAGCACAGCTCCCCCAGAGGCAGACAGAGGCCCTAATTACCCCACAGTGACACCAATAACCCTACTAAAGAGGGCCCTAAGGGGGAGGGGGAGGGGACATATTACAACCTATGTTAAAAATTAATTAATACAAACTAAATTAAAAATTAAAGTGGTGGGCCTAGGGAGATAGCTCAGTGGTTAAAGGTGCTTGCTTGCAAAGCCTGCCAGCCCAGATTCAATTCCCCAGCCACCTACTGGACAGACATTCAGTTGCAGCAGCAAGAGACCCTGGCACACCCATACACACACACACACACAAATACATAAATAAAATTTTTCTTAAAATTACAGGGGAAAATGATTAATGACATCTGGCATCAACCTCTAGCCTCCACATGCACACAGACGTATATTAGCTCACATAAATATGAACATGTATACACACATACACACATACCATATGTAAAAAGCAAAAACCAAAGAATGATCTAATCATTTTGGGAAACAACCATTTCTAGTAAACTTAAATATGACCCACTAATGCTGGTCTTAAGTACTTTCCTAGGACAACTTAAATCACACATCTATGAAAAGAGTTACACAACAATGTTGATAGTAGATTTATTCAGAATAGCCTGGAATGAATCTGGAAATACTAAATGTTTATCAGTAATGACAGAATGGATAAATAAACCATGGTGTGTCCAGACAAGGAAATACTATTCAGCAACGAAAATAAGTATTATATGTATCCACATTAACAAATCCCAAAAACGTATTATGTAAAAAAAAATATGTGAAAAGAAATGAAAAAAAGAAACAAAAAAAAGAAGTCAAACACAAAAAGTAGATATTCATCAAATCTAATCTTCAAACAGCAGTCAGAATAGTGGTTATGTCCAGAGGGCAAAATGTATGCTTTCGAGGAAGTTCCTGGTTTGAAAAATTACATGATATACATCCCTTAGTTTGAGTAAATTTTATTAATAAAAATTAATTTCTCCCTACTCTCACTAAATAAATGTCAACCCATCATTTATGGGATTATCTGTTAATTACAAATGGTACCATATTTTCAGCCCTTGGAATGTCTCATGTCTATCATGAACAAGGGCTGAGGAGAAAAGAAAGAACAGACAAGAGGGGAGAGCCGAAACTGTGGCTTGAGTTCAGTGTACATTGACCATCATGAAGGCATAGAGACAACCAGGACTCCTGGATCCCCGGAGCTGAGAGACTGAGCTCCTTCCTCCAAGGGCAGGCAGTGAATGGGGAGGGACTAGAGAAAGGGAGGAGTCTTTCCAAAGAGAAGTGTGTGCTTCTAGTTTCAACTACTAGAGGGCAGAATTGCAGCACCAGTAATAGAGAAATGTTTCCAGAAATCAGAATAAGAAATTGGGCATACAGCCAGTTAAAAAGCAAGACAAGGTGCACCGAGGAAAGGCGCAGGAAACAAAGCCAGGGCAGAGCTGGAGGGTGGAACCAGGGTGTGGGCAGGCCGGGAACATACTGCTGAGGTGGCACCAGCTACTGCAAACTGCCTCTGGGACAGAGGGTGAGAAGGGCCCAGCTGACTGACCCCGGGGGCCCTGGCTCAGCGTGCCCAAGGTCTGGCTACTGCAAAAAAGAATCCCTAAGCCTGAAAGCTTAAACTCCTATTCGGAACATGGGGGGCGAGCCCACCTAGGAAAGAAAATTTTCTGAGGGAAACTCCCAAGAAGTTGGATGAGATCCAGTAGCAAGTACAGACAGAAAATGGGGGTGGCCTGTAAAAAAGAGGGATGACTTTCCTGGGGAGTGGTGAAGAAACTCTCCTCAGACAGTAAATTGATGATTAAAATCTTACCAGCCAGCTTTTTCCTGATGTGAAAGCTCTGGTCCCAGCTAAAAGTCAATGCCCAAGAGAAACGGAGTACTGGGATAACTATTAGTCATCTATTCTATGGTGTGAATTAGTGATTAAGAAATGTTAAGTGGAGGCTGGAGGAGAAAGATCGTTGTGAGTTCGAGGCCGCCCTGAGACTACATAGTGAATTCCAGGTCAGCCTGGGCTAGGCTAGAGCAAGACCCTACCTCGAAAAACCAAAAAAATAAAAATAAAAAAGAAGAAGAAGGAAGAGGAGGAGGAGGAGAAAATGCTAATTCGGGCTGGGGAAATGGCTTAGTGCTTAAAGGCATTTGTTTGCAAAGCCTGAAAGCCTGGGTTCGATTTCCCAATACCCATATAAAGTCAGATGCACAAGTGTCACGTCTGGAGTTTATTTGCAGTGGTAGGAGGCCCTGCCCTGCCCATTCTGTCTGTTTCTCTTCTCTCCATCTCTCTCTGCTTGCAAATAAATTAAAAAATATATTTTAAGTTGGGCATGGTGGCTCACACCTTTAATCCCAGCACTGAGGAGGCAGAGGTGGGAGAATCACTGTGAGTTCGAGGCCACCCTGAGACTACATAGTGAGTTCCAAGTCAGCCTGGGCTAGAGTGAGACCCTACCTCGAAAAACCAAAAAAAAAAAAATAATAATAATAATAATAATAATTTTAAAAGCTGGGGGCCTGGCATGGTGGTGTACATTTTTAATCCCAGTAGTCAGGAGGCTGAGGTAGGAGGATTACCATGAGTTCAAGGCCACCTGAGACTACAGAGTGAATTTCAGGCCAGCTTGGGTTAGAGCAAGACCCTACCTCAAAAAAAAAAGATTTAAAGGGCTGGAGAGATGGCTTTAGCAGTTCAGCACTTGCCTGTGAAACCTAAGGACCCTGGTTCAAGGCTCGATTCCCCAGGACCCACGTTACCCAGATGCACAAGGGGGCGCACGCATCTGGATTTCTTTTGCAGTGGCTGGAGGCCCTGGTGTGCCCATTCTCTGTCTCTCTCTTTCTCTCTCTGTGTGTGTCTCTTTCTCTCTCTCTCTGTCACACTCAAATAAATAAATAAAAATGAACAAAAAAAATTTTTTTAAAGGTTTAAAAATAGGAATGTTATTTGACATGGTGCCATGTGCAGTGAAAATGCAAATGGGGTATTGGTGTGTGTGCCTGCGGAGCCCAGAGGGTAACGCTAAGCGTCCTCCTCAGTCACTTCCCACTTTATGTTTTAAAACAGAGTCTGTCACAGCTAGACCAACTAGCCTAGCCAGGAAGCCCTAGGGATCCACATGTCTCTGACTCCCAGAGCTGGGATTCCAGGCACAATGCAGCCTGCCCAGCATTTTATGTGGGTACTGGATATGCACACTGAGGTCCTCACGCCTGCACAGCAGCACTGTATCCACTGAGCCATCTCCCCAACCCTTAAACTTTTTTGTAAAGATGTGTTATTTGAAGATAGGTTTGATGGCGTGGGCATTGTACTTATTTTAACAATCCCAGCTACTCAGGAGACTGAGCAGGAAAAACATAAGGTTAGGGCCAGCCTGGATAACTTAGGAGACCCTATTTCAAAATTAAAATGACTCTAGGAGTGTATCTATGTGGTAAAGTACTTACCTATCATGTGTGAGATCCTGAGTTTGATCAAAAAAAAAAAAAAAAAAAAAAAAGGTAGAAATTTTAGCTAGGGATGGTGGTAGATGCCTGTGATCCTTGGGAGGTGGAGACAGGAGAATCAGGATATCCTCAGCTACATGAAACCCTGTCTCAAAATCAATCACTTGCAGGGTGTGGTGGCACATGCCTTTAATTGGAAGGCAGAGGGAGGAGGATCGCTGTGAGTTCAAGGCCACCTTGAGACTCCATAGTAAATTCCAGGTCAGCCTGAACCAGAGTGAGACCCTACCTTGAAAAACCACACACACACACACAAAATCAATCAATTAATTTTTCTTTGTTATAGCTTGCCATACAGGAGACCATGCATGTCAGGCAAGCACTCTACTAATTATGTTATATCCCCAACAAATCATAATACATTTATTTTTGCAGTAATGGGAATTGAACCCAAGGACTCATGCATGCCAGGCAAGTATTCTACCACTAAGCTGAATCTCAAGCACTAATTTATTTAAGTTAAAAAGTTGGTCAGGAAGCTGGGCGTGGTGGCACATGCCTTTAATCCCAGCACTCAGGAGGCAGAGGTAGGAGGATCACCATGAGTTCGAAGCTACCCTGAAACTCCACGGTAAATTCCAGGTCAGCCTGGGCTAGAATGAAACTCTACCTCGAAAGAAAAAAAAAAAGTTGGTCGGGGCCTGGAAAGTTGGCTTAGTGGTTAGTTAAGGCACTTACCTACGAAGGCTAAGGACCCAGGTTCAATTCCCCAGTACCCATGTAAGCCAGATGTACAGGGTGGCACATGTGTCTAGAGTTCATTTGCAATGGCTAGGAATCCTGGTATGCTCATGCTCATTCTTCTCTCTCTCTCTCTCTCTCTCTCTCTCTCTCTCACACACACACACACACACACACACACACACACACACACGCACACACACACACACAAATACATTAATAAATAATTTTTTTTAAAGTTTGCCAGGGTATGGTGGCTCAAACCTTTAATCCTAGCACTTGGGAGGCAGAGGTAGGAGGATCACTGTGAGTTTGAAGTCAGCCTGAGACTACATAGTGAATTCCAGGTAAGCCTGGGCTATCATGAGACCCTACTTCAAAAAAAAAAAAAAAATAAGATATCAAAATACATGAGGGACTAGTTGGAAAGAAGAGATTGAGTAGAAGGGGAATAGGGGAGGGAGGACAAAATAAAGTAATGGGAGAGAATTATGATCAAAATACATTATGTATTATGTATGAAATTGACAATAAAACAATATTTTAAGGTTAGTTGAGGGCTGAGGACATGGCTCATTGGTTGTAGGCCCTTGCAAAGCCTGATGGCCTAGGTTTAATTCCCCAGTACCTATGTAGAGCATTCACAAAATGGTACATCCATCTGGAATTTGTAGCAGTAAAAAGCCCTGATGCACTCATTCTCTCTCTCAAATAAATAATATAACTATTTTTTTAAAAGTTAATTAAGGCCAGGCATGGTTGCGGTAGTGCACGCCTTTAATCCCAGCACTTGGGAGGCAGATGTAGGAGGATCATCATGAGTTCAAGGCCACCCTGAGACTACATAGTGAATTCCATGTCAGCCTGGACTAGACTGAAACCCTACCTTGAAACAACAACAACAACAAAAAGTTAATTGAGGGCTGGAGAGATGGTTCAGCAGTTATACTTGCCTGCAAAGCCTAATGATGCTGGTTTGATTCCCCAGTACCCAGGTAAAGCCAGATGCACCAAACGGCGCATTCATCTGGAGTTCATTTGCAGCAGCTAAAGGTCCTGGCCCACCCATTCTCTCTGTCTCTCTCTGCTTATAAATATATATATATACATATATATATATATATGTACATATGTATATATATATATGTATGTATGTATGTATGTATTTCTTAAAAAGTTAGGGCTGGAGAGATGGCTTAATGGCTAAAGCACTTGCCTCTGAAGCTTAATGACCCAGATTCAATTCTCCAGTACCCACATAAACCAGATGCACAAGTTGGTACATGTATCTGGAGTTTGTTTGCAACGGCTAGAGGTACTGGCATGCCCTTCCTCTCTCTCTCTCTCTCTCTCTGCCTCTTTCTCTCTCTCAAATAAATAAAGATATGTTTTAAAAAGTTAATTGAGGGCTGGAGAGATGCTTTAGCAGTTAAGGAACTTGCCTGCAAAACCAAAGGACCCAGGTTCAGTTTCCCAGGACCCACATAAGTCAGATGCACAAGGTGGCACATGCATCTGGAGTTAGTTTGCAGTGGCTGGATGCCCTGGTATGCCCACTCTTTCTTTCTCTCTCAAATAAATAAATAAAAACAATTTTTTTTTAAAGAAAGTTAATTGAGTTGGGCGTGGTGGCGCATGTCCTTAATCCCAGCACTCAATAGGCAGAGGTAGGAGGATCGCTGTGAGGTTTAGGCCAGCCTGAGACTCCATAATGAATTACAGGTTAGCCTGGATCAGAGAGAGACCCTACCTTAACAAAAAAGAAGAAGGAGGAGGAGGAGGAGGAGGAAGAAAATAAAAAGTTAATTGAGCTGGGCATGGTGGTGCACACCTTTAATCCCAGCACTTGAGACTCAGGTGCAGAGGTAGGAGGATCACTGTGATCAAACAAACAAACAAACAAAAGTTAATTGAGATAGAGTTCCATGTAATCTGTCTGGGGGAGCAATACACAAGTAAGTACACAGATAAAATTTCATGGCAGAAGAGGTGGCAGATCTGGGCTTTCTGGTGGACGCCTTTAACCCCAGCACTTGGGAGATAAAGGTAGGAGGATCACCATGAGTTTGAGGGCCCCCCTGAGACTACATAGTGAATCCCAGGTCAGCCTGAGTTAGAGCAAGACCCTACCTCTAAAAACAAAAAAAAAAAAAAGAAAGAAAGAAAGAAAGAAAGAAGAAAGAAAGAAAGAAAGAAAAGAGGCAGCAGAAAGAATGTAAGAGCTGAAGGAAGGGGAGGACTGCTTATAATACTGTTATCCAGACACAAAGTGGCCTTGATATTCAGGACCTCACAGTTGCTGGCACCATCTACACAAGACCTGCATAATAGGAGGGAAAAATGATGGCATCAAAATAAAAGAGACTAGTTGGAAAGAAGGGATTCAGTGGAGGAAGGATTTACGAGAAGGAAAGTGTAGTGTTGGGAGGGGATTATGATCATGGTATATTGTTTATATTTATGGAAGTTGTCAATAAAAAGTTAAAAAATTTCAGATAGAGAGTGATGAAAAAAATAAATCAGGTGAGGAGATGGAGAGAATGTGTCAGGTTGGGCAAATCACCAGTAACAAGCATGGGCAAAATGTCTCTTAGGGATGATGTTAGAGCCAAGATAAAAGCTGAGGAGCTTGAGTACAAAGATCTGTGGGGAAAAAAACAAAAAACAAAACAAAACAAAAAAAAAAAAACCTTGCAGATAGAGGGAGCATCGCAGTAAGGGTTTAAGGCTTTATTATTTAGACTTTGTAAGCTCTGAAATAGGGGTTGGTTTTATTCTATTCACAATGAACGTTAATGGAGGATTGTAATTGAGACACTGGCTTGGATTTAGTTTTTTTTCTTTCTTTCAGGCAGTACTGAGAATCAAATGATCTCAAGTATACTAGGCAAGCACTCTACCACGGAACTACATCCCCAACCTCTGAATTCACTTTTTCCCCCACTTTTAAAAAATATTTTATTTTTATTTATTTATTTGAGAGAGAAAAAGAGAGAGGGGGACAGAGAGAGAGGGAATGGGCATATCAGGGCATCCAGCCACTACAAACAAACTCATGGCACATGCGTCACCTTGTGCATCTGGCTTACATGGGTCCTGGAGAATCAAACCTGGGGTCCTTTGGCTTTGCAGGCAAGTGCCTTAACCACTATGCCATCTCTCCAGCCCTCCCCACATTTTGTGTGTGTGTGTGTGGTGTAGGTACATATTTATATACGTGTTTGTATGTGTGTGTGTTTGCATGCACAGATATGTTTAGGCATACTTGTGGAGATCAGAATTGGATGTCAGGTGTCTTTCTCAATTATTATCCACTTTTTAGTCTTTGAGATAGGATCTTTCATTGAACCTAGAGCTCACCAATTCAGTTAAACTAACTAAACCGGCCATGGAAGTGCACACCTTTAATCCTAGCATTTAGGAGGCAGAGACAGGAGGATCATTGTGAGTTCAAGGTCAGCCTGGGACTAAAAAGTGTGTTCCAGGTCAGCCTGGGCTAGAGTGAGACCTTACCTCAAAAAATAAATAAAAAATAAATTTAAAAAGGGTGGGGGGCTGGAGACATGACTCAGCGGTTAAGGTGCTTGTCTGCAAAACCTGACGACCCAGGTTCAATTCCTCAGTACACACATAAAGCCAGACACATAAAGTGGTGCATGCATCTGGAGCTTGTTTGCAGTGGTTACAGGTCCTGGCATACCCGTTCTCTGTGTATGTGTGTCTTCTCTTTATCTCTCTCTGCAAATAAAATAATCCCAGCACTCGGGAGGTGGATTGTCGAGAATTCAAGGCCACCCTGAGACTACATAGTGAATTCCAAGTCGGCAGACCCTAACTTGAAAAACCAATAAATAAATAAATAAAACCGGGCATGGTGGCACATGCCTTTAATCCCAGCACTCAGGAGGCAAAGGTAGGAGGATTGCCGAGAATTTGAGGCCATCCTGAGACTACATAGTGAATTCCAGGTCAGCCTGGACTAGAGCGAGACCCTAACTTGAAAAACAACAAATAAATAAAATATTTATAAATCTGGGGGTGGTGGCACACGCCTTTAATCCCAGCCCTTGGGGGGCAGAGGTAGGAGGACCGCCATGAGTTTGAGGACACCCAAAGACTACATAGTGAATTCCAGGATAGACTGGGCTAGAGTGTAACTCTACCTCAAAAAACCAAGCTGGGCCCAATATTTTTTAACTCCTGTACTTTAGGAGATAGAGGCAGGAGAATTGTCACAAGTTTGAAGCCAGTCTGGTATACATAGCAATTTCCAGGCCAGCCTGGGCAATGTAATAAGACCCTGCTCCTCTCCAAAACCAAAAATCTTCAGGCTGATGAAATGGCTCTGTGGGTGAAAGCTTTCTGAACAAGCTTGAAGACACAAGATTAGATCCTCAGAACCCATGTATAGCTGGAAGCATAGTGGGAGCTTCTCTAATTCCACTATGTATACAACAAGAAGGGAAGCAGAGACAGCGGAATCATGAGGAACAAGTGAGACCTGCCTTAAAATAAGGCAAAAAAAAAGCAAGAACTATACCCAGGGCGGCCCTCTGACCTTCACAGGTGCGCCATGGCATACTTGTGTCCACACTCACACACACATCATACACGTTCTCCCACACAAATTTAAAAGAAAAGTTATTAGTGGAAGAGACAAAAAAAAAAAAAAAAATAGATCTGGGCATGGTGGCACATGCCTTTAGTTCCAGCGCTCGGGAGGCAGAGGTAGGAAGACTGCCGTGAGTTTGAAACCACTCTAAGACTATATATTAATTCCAGGTCAGTCAGCCTAGGCCAGAGTGAGACCCTACTTTGAAAAGCCAATAAAAAAAGAGAGAGAGAGATTATAGGCATCACTATCATTTGATCTTTATATCAATCCTGAAATTTACCTGACATATTATGCTACTATCCACTTATTGCAATTTTTAAAAATTATTTATTTGTGAGAGAGAAAAGTAGAGA
Source organism: Dipus sagitta (assembly GCA_036346955.1). Taxonomy (NCBI): domain Eukaryota; kingdom Metazoa; phylum Chordata; class Mammalia; order Rodentia; family Dipodidae; genus Dipus; species Dipus sagitta. The sequence goes on from CM070771.1 coordinate 161,738,997, forward strand.
GTGGGGGGAGGGTGGGAGAGAATGGGTACACCAGGGCCTGTAGCCACTGCAAACGAACTCCAGACATATGTGCTACTTTGGCTTTACGAGGGTACTGGAGAAGCGAACCTGGGTCCTTTGGCTTCACTGGCAAGAGTCTTAACCACTTAACCATCTCTCCAGCCCTGCTGCTTTATATATATATTTGTTTCCTTATTTATTTATTTATTTATTTTATTTGCAAGCAGAGAGAGATAGAGAAGATATAGACAGAGAGAGAATGGGCGCGCCAGGACCTCCAGACACTGCATATGAACTCCAGATGCATGTGCCCCCTTGTGCAGCTGGCTTACACGTGTCCTGGGAAATTGAACCTGGGTCCTTTGGCTTTGCAGGCAAATGCCTCTAACCGCTAAGCCATCTCTCCAGCCCTCCCCCCCCCCCATGATGATTTTTAAAAATACTTTATTTTACTTATTTATTTGAGAGACAAAAAGAGTCAGTGAGAGAGATGGGGTTGGGAGAGGGAGAATGGGCACTCCAGGGCCTCCAGCCACTGCAAATGAACTCCAGACTTGTGTGCCACCTGTGCATGTGGCTTACATGGGTACTGGGGTATGGCCCTTAGCCTTCACAAGCAAACAGTTAACTGCTAAGCCTTCTCTCCAGAGCTGAGAGAGACAGATAGAGAGGAGAGAGAGGATGGAAATGCCAGGGACTTCAGCTACTGCAAACAAATCCAGACACATGTGCCACCTTATACATCTGGCTTACGTGGCTTCTGGGGAAAAGAACCTGGTCCTTTGGCTTTACAGGCAAATGCCTTAATCACTAAGCCATCTCGCCAGTCCTGAGCCTGTTATTTATTTACTTGTTTGTTTTCTTGTTTATTTATTTGAGATAGGGTCACTCTAGTTCAAGCTGACCTGGACCTCGCTCTGTAGTTCCATGCTGGCTTTGAACTCACAGCAATCATCCTACCTCTGCCTCCCAAGTGCTGGGATTAAAGGCGTGTGCCACTCTGGCCGGTGCTTTTTTTTTAATTTTAATTTTAATTTATTTATTTTAGAGTGACAGACAGAGAGAAAGAGGCAGAGAGAGAGAGAGAGAGAGAGAGAGAGAATGGGCGCGCCAGGGCCTCCAGCCACTGCAAACGAACTCCAGATGTGTGCACCCCCTTGTGCATCTGGCTAACATGGGTCCTGGGGAAATGAGCCTCGAACCAGGGTCTTTAGGCTTCACAGGCAAGTGCTTAATCGCTAAGCCACCTCTCCAGCCCTGGTGCTTATTTTTTAATATTATTTATTTATTTGAGATAGAGAGGTAGGGAGGAAGGGAGGGAAGGAGAAAGGGACAGAGGGAGGGTGGGGAAAAAGAGAGAGAGAAAAAGAAATGGGTGCACCAGAACTTCCTGTCACTGCAAACACAGATTCTAGACACATGCACCACTTTGTGTGTCTGGTTTTACGTGGGTACAGGGGAATTGAACCTGGGCCATCAGACTTTGCAAGCAAGTACCTTTAAGCACTCAGCAATCTCTCCAGCCCAACTTACTGCCATTTTTTTTAATGCAGATAAGGGATGGGGTGGCTGGAGAGATGGCTTAGCAGTTAAGGCACTTGCCAGCAAAGCCAAAGGACTCAGGTTCAATTCCCCGGTATCCATGTAAAAGCCAGAAGCATGAAGTTGCATATGCATCTGGAGTTCATTTGCAGTGGCCAGAGGCCCTGCCACACCCATTTTCTCTGGGTGTCTCTCTTCTCTCTATCTCTCTCTGCTTGTAAATAAATAAATAAAAAATATTTTATTTATTTGCAAACACAGAGAGACAGAGAAAAAAAGAGGGACAGAGAAAGAATAGACACACCAGGGCCTCTAGGTGCTGCAAACAAACTCCAGATGCATGCGCCCCTTTTGTGCATCTGGCTTTTACATGAGCCATCTCTACCAGCCCTAATTTTTTTTTTTTTTTCTTATAGCAGATGGGGACTGTGGAACTGGCTCAGAGATTAAAGTATTTGCAATGCTTGAGTACTTGAGTTTGGATCTCAAGGCACTACATAAAACCAGAAGCTGTACTGGGCTTCTGTAATCCCAGTGCACTTATGGTAAAAAGGAAGGAGGAGACAGAACTTCCTGAAAGCTGACAGGCAGAGCGGTGAAATGGAACAGTGAACAAGAGACTACTTCAAAGGAGTTGAAAGCTGAGAATCGACCCAAAATTTGGCCTCTAACCTCCACACGTGTGCCAGGGCACACATTCACCTGTATTCACACATGAACACGTGTGCATGCACACACACACACAAAATAAATAAAGCAAGCAAGCAAGCAGATGAAGAAATAGAAGCTTAGATCAGCCAGGACTAGTGGTGGCACCTTTAACCCCAGCACTCTTGGAAGGCAGAAGTAGGAGGATCACTGTGAGTTAGAGGCCAGCCTGGGACTACAGAGTGAGTGAGTTCCAGGTCAGCCTGGGCTAGAGTGAGACCCTACCTTAAAAAAAAAAAAAAAAAAAAAAAAAAAAAGCTTAGGTGGGTTAAGATAATGTCCAAAGTTACTTGGTCACAGTCACAGTCACAGAATAAAAAAGTTATTGAGGGGACTGGGCATGGTGACACACACCTATAATCCCAGCACTCGGGAGACTGAAGTAGGAGGATTGCTGTGAGTTCAAAACTATCCTGAGACTGCCTAGTGAATTCCAGGTCAGCCCGGACTACAGCAAGACACCTACCTCAAAACAAACAAAAAGATAATGAGGGGCTGGAGAGATGGCTTAGCGGTTAAGGCATTTGCCTGCAAAGCCTAAGGACCCAAGTTTGATTCTCCAGGACCCACCTAAGCCAGATGCACAAGGTGGTACACACTTCTGGAGTTGCAATGGCTGGAGGCCCTTGTGCACTCATTCTCTCTCTCTCTCCCTCTCTCTCTCCCAAATAAATAAATACATTTTAAAAAAAGTTAATAGGGCTGAAGATGTAGCTCAGTTGGTAGAGTGCTTGCACTGCATAAACTGGGTGTAGTAGCACACACCTGTAATCCCAGCACTCTGGGTGTGGGGCGATGGAGGCAGGAAGACCAGAAATCCACTATGTAATTTCAGCATGGCCTTGAACTCACAGTGATCCTCCTCCCTCTGCCTCCCTAGTGCTGGGATTAAAGGAGTAGAGGACTAGAAATTCAAAGGCATCCTTGGCTACATAGCAAGTTTGAGGCCAGCCTGTCTGACATGAGACCTTGTTTTAAAAAAAAAGAAGCTGGAGAAATGGCTTAGTGGTTAGATTAATGCATTTGCCTGCAAAGCCTAACAACGTGGGTTCAATTCCCCACTATGTAAAGCATTATGGCAATAAGGAAGGAGGAGACAGGAGAATTTTCTGAAAGCTTACAGAGTGGCGAAATGGAACAGTGAACAAGAGACTGCCTCAAAGAAATTGCGTGCATGGTAGCACACGCCTTTAATCCCAGCACTCGGGAGGCAGAGGGAGGAGGATCACTGTGAGTTCAAGGCCACCCTGAGTCTACATAGTGAATTCCAGGTCAGCCTGGTCTAGAGTGAGACCCTACCTCGGAAAAAAAAAAAAAAAGAAGAAGAAGAAGAAGTTAGAATCTGAGAATCAACCCAGTATGTAAAGCTGGATGTACAAAATAGAACATGGAGTTTGTTTGCAGTGCCTAAATGACCTCTCATGCCCATTCTCTCTCTCTCTCTGCCTCTCTCCTCTCTGTCTCCCTCTGATTGCAAATAAATAAATAAAATAAAAACTAAAAAAATATGATCTGGGTATGGTGACACACACCTTAATCCCAGCACTCAAGAGGCAGAGGTAGGAGGATTAGTGAAAGTTTGAGGCCACCTTGAGACCAGTGAATTCCAGGTCAGTCTGGGCTAAAACAAGACCCTGCCTCAAAAACAAAACAAAACAAAACAAAAAGCTAGGTGTGGTGGTGCATGCCTTTAGTCCCAGCACTCTGGAGGCAGAGGTAGGATAATCGCCATGAGTTCGAGGCCACCCTGAGACTACATTGTGAATTCCAGGTCAGCCTGGGCTAGAGTGAGACCCTACCTCAAAAAACAAAAAACAAACAAACAAAAAAAAAGTAAATGAACTTAGCAGTGACATAAGCCACTGATACTTGCAGCAATTTGGATGACTCTTCAGGGAATTATGCTGAGAAAAAGCCAATGCCAAAAGAGTTACATGCTCTACAACTAAATTTTAGAAATGGAATAGAATGGAAGAGTAGAAGAGGGTTAGGGTTAGGGTTACACACAAGTGGGGTTGGAGAGATGGCTTAGGAGTTAAAGAATTTCCGTGAAACCTAAGGACCCAGGTTCTATTCCCCAGAACCCACTTGAGCCAGATGCACATGGTGGCACATGCATCTGGAGTTCATTTGCAGTGGCTAGAGGCTCTGGCGTGCCCATTCTCTCCTTCTCTATCTCTTTCTCTTTATAATAAACAAATAAAAATAAAATATTTTAGAGCCGGGCATGGTGGTGCGTGCCTTTAATCCCAGCACTTGGGAGGCAGAGGTAGGAGGATCGCCATGAGTTCGAGGCCACCCTGAGACGGCATAGTAAATTCCAGGTCAGCCTGGGCTAGAATGAAACTCTACCTCGAAAAAGACCAAAAATAAATAAATAAATAAATAAATAAATAAATAAATAAATAAATAAATAAAATATTTTAAATATACCCAAATAAAACAGAAGAGCTTTGAATAATGAAATGTATCAATGTCCAGGTTATGATACTGTATTATAGTTTTATAAAATATTATTATTGGGGGAAACTTGATTAAAGCTATCTCTGTATAATTTCCTAGAGCTGCATGTGAATCCATAATTATCTTAATAAAAATTTCCATTAAAACAACAAATGCATCAGATTGTGTCTCTGGTGCTGGGTCTTGCCTATGCATTACATATCATCCCTAAGTGTAATGGAGGAAGATATGATCTTTTGCAATCCCCAGGTTGACTCACTACTCTCTGAGTGGATTAGAAAAGGGGCATATATGCCAGAAGTGGTGTCATACTTCTTTAAACCCAGCACTTAGGAGGCAGAGTAGGATCACTATGAGTTTGAGGCCAGCCTGGGACTACAGAATGAGCTCTAGGTCAACCTGAGCTAGAGTGCGACCCTATCTCAAAAAAAAAGGAAAAGAAATGAGGCATATCTAAGTTTTTAAAAAATATTTATTTATTTATTTTTATTTAGAGAGAGAGGGGTAGATGAGACAGAGAGAATGGGCATGTCAGGGCCTCTAGCCACTGCAAATGAACTCCAGAGGCATGCACCACCTTTCACATCTGGCTAATGTGGGTCCTGGGGAATGGAACCTGGGTCCTTTGGCTTTACAGGCAAGCGCCTTAGCCGCTAAGCCATCTCTCCAGCCCCATATCTAAGTTTTTTTTTTAAATTTTTGCTTATTTTTATTTATTTATTTGAGAGTGACAGAGAGAGAAAGAGGCAGAGAGAGAATGGGCACAATAGGGCTTCCAGCCACTGCAAATGAACTCCAGATGCATGTGCCACTTTGTGCATCTGGCTTATATGGGTACTGGGGAATTGTGCCTTTAACTGGGGTCCTTAGACTTCACAGGCAAGCACTTAACCACTACGCCATTTCTCCAGCCTTCATATCTGAGTTTTAATCTACAAGATATAATTAGGGACAAAGAAATAGGTTACCCAGAATAAACTCCCAGATTATTTCCCACCTTGACCCCTAAAATAACCCAAACTACACCAAACATTGCAACCTTTTTATTTATTGATTAATTCATTAATTAATTTTGTTTTTGTTTTTGGAGGTATGGTCTTGCTCTAGCCCAGGCTGACCTGGAATTCACTATGTAGTCTCAGGGTGGCTTTGAACTCATAGCAATTCTCCTATATCTGTCTCCCAAGTGCTGAGATTAAAGGTATGCACCACCACGCTGGGCTTCACCCAGGTTTTGAGTCAGAAAATTCTGAATTTGAATCCTGGCTCTGCCTGTGAGTGAACAAGATGCAAAACCTTAGTAGATCTCAATATTAATGTCTGTGCTGACTTCATTGGAGAATCTATTTTCCTTTCTCAGAAGGTAGTGAGACCTGAGGAGATAAACTACCCCTCGCACTTCAGCCAGTCCCCAGCTGAAACCACAGAGGAAAGGGGAAGATGGGCAAAACTGCAGCTTCCATGGCAGGCCTGACAAACAGCGCCAGGGTGGAGGAGACAGATGCTGAGGATACTCAACACTTACAAAGCAGAGATCCAGAGGCTCCGAAGAGCTCATCACTGAATAGACTTAAAACACACCCACCATGGCTCAGGGAATTCTGCAGAAGAGGGGGCGGAAAGAATGTAAAAGCCACAGGTTGGGACATCATGCTCAGAGGCATTGCCAACCCCCAACAATTGATGGCTTCTCCCACAACCCATAACCCACAACCCCAAGGGGAATACCAGCAACCCCACTGAGGAGGGACCCCAGCAGAAGGAGGGCAGGGGCAAAGGTAAGGATGGTACCAACTCATGATGTATCCATACTAAGTATGTTCATAATTAATTAAATAAAAAATGAGCCAGGCATGGTGGCACATGCCTGTAATCCCAGCACATGGGAGGCAGAGGTAGGAGGATTGCTGTGAGTTCGAGGCCACCCTGAGACTACATAGTGAATTCCAGGTCAGCCTGAGCTAGAGTGAGACCCTACCTCAAAATACCAAAAAAAAAAAAAAAAAAAAAAAAAAGTAGAGCTAGAGAAAGCTTGGTGGTTAAGGCATTTACCTGCCTTAACCCATGTTTGACTCTCTAGATCACACATAAGCCAGACACACAAGGTTACACATGCACACAAAGTAGCATACACATCTGGAATTCGATTGTAGTGGCTGGAGGTCCTGGCATGCCAATTTGCTCTGTCATAAAAAAAAAAAATTACAGCCAGGCATGGTGGCACACGCTTTTAGTCCCAGCACTTGGGAAGCAGAGGTAGGAGGATTGCCATGAGCTCAAGGCCACCCTGAGACTACATAGTGAATTCCAGGTCAGCCTGAGCTACAGTGAGATTCTACCTTGAAAGCAAACAAACAAAAAATACCTAAGAGCCATGTATGGTGTCATATGCCTTTAGTCCCAGCACAGTGACAGGAATGCTCAGTACTGCAGTATCTCTATCACACCTTGCAAGGCTCAGGGTCTATTGCGGAAGAGGTGGCGGAAAGAATGTAAGAGCCAAAGGAAGGGTAGGACTCCTTACAACGTGCTCCCACCAGACACAAAATGGCCTGGATATCCATGACCTCACAGTGCCTGACACTACCTACACAAGACCATCATAATAGGAGGAAAAGATCATAACATCAAAATAAAAGAGAGACTGATGGAGATGGGGAGGGGATATGATGGAGAATGGAGTTTCAAAGGGGAAAGTGGGGGGAGGGAGAGTATTACCATGGGATATTTTTTATAATCATGGAAGTTGTTAATAAAAATTTGAAAAAAAATTTTAAAAAGGATTCAGTAGAGAGGGGATTCAGAAGGGAGAAAAGCAAGAGTGGTGGGAGGGGATTAAAATCATTGTATATTGCCTATATGTATGGATGTCACCAATAAAAAGCTTTAAAATTCAAAAAATTAAAAAAAATAAAAAATAAATAAAAGAGAGACTGATTGAGAGGAGGAGGGTATATGATGGAGAATGGAGTTTCAAAGGGGAAAGTTGTGGGGGAGAGGGAGGGTGTTACCATGGGATATTTTTTATAATCATGGAAGTTGTGAATAAAAAAATATTTGAAAAGAAATAAAATAAAATAAAATAGTAAATATAAATTAAAAAAAATAAGTTATTGGGCTGGAGAGGTGGATTTAAAATGAGTCAATGGGCTGGAGAGAGCAGATAAGGCATTTGCCTGCAAAGCCAAAGGATCCCGGTTTGATTCTCCAGAACCCAAGTAAGCCAGATGCACAAGGTGGCGCACATATCTGGAGTTTCTTTTGCAGTGGCTGGAGGCCCTGGCCCACCCATTCTCTCCCTTTCTCTTTCTCTGTCTCTGCCTCTTTCTCTCTCTCTCTCTCAAATAAATAATTTTTTTGTTTGTTTGTTTGTTTTTTCGAGGTAGGGTCTCACTCTAGCCCAGACTAACATGGAATTCACTCTGTAGTCTCAGGGTGGCCTCAAACTCTTGGCGATCCTCCTACCTCTGCCTCCTGAGTGCTGGGATTAAAGGTGTGCACCACCACGCCTGGCAATAAAATATTTTTTAAATGAGTCATACAGGGCTGGAGAGATAGCCTAGAGGTTAAAGCACTTGCCTGCAAAGCCAAAGGACCCAGATTTGATTCCCTAGGACCCATGTAAACCAATGCACAAAGTGGCGCATGCACCTGGAGTTCTTTTACAGCCACTGGAGGCCCTGGCCTGTCCATCCTTTCATCCTCTCTCTCTCCCTCTCTCAAATAAATAAAAATAAAATAATAAATAAATAACGTTAAAAAAAAAAAGAAGAATAGCTGAATGGTAGATGCATGTATGAACTAGCACAAAGGGGAGCCAGGCAAAAAAGCATACATTTGTAAAAGGAATGAAACAAAAGAAAACACCTGGTGATCTCCAGGAGCTTCTTTATATGCAGTCTCCCACCAGAAGGACCACCCATGCTGGAGGAAGGAGTCCCTTACTTAGTTAATCCTTCCTGGAAACTTCTTCACAGACCACCCTGCTCAAGAAGACTCATTTCTCAAAACCCTAATCTGATCAAGTTGACATCAGAATTTAACCTCCAAAATCTGTTTATATAGGTAATCCTTGAATTTGAATTTGCTTACCTGATGCTTCAACTTTAGTAGAAGCTGGGATTATAGGGCTGGGCCATGAGGCATGGCTTCTTAGCATTAAAAAAAAAAAAGACTCTTGCTTAATACTGTCCATTAGATCTCCTGCCTGGTCAGCAAAATGCTTTCATTTTGAGGTATAGAATATGTGTAGAATTTTTTTTTTTTTTTTTTTTTTGGTTTTTCGAGGTAGGTTCTTGCTCTAGCCCTAACTGAAATTCACCATATAGTCTCACGGTGGCCTTGAATTTACAGCAATCCTCTTACCTCTGCCTCCCAAGTACTGGGATTAAAGGCATGTGACACCATACCTGGTTATATGACTCTGTTTGTTTGTTTGTTTGTTTGTTTGTTTTTCAAGGTAGGGTCTAGTTCAGGCTGACCTGGAATTCACTACGTAGTCTCAGGATGGCCTCAAACTCACAGTGATGCTCCTACCTCTGCCTCCTGAATGCTAGGATTAAAGGCATGCGCCACCACGCCCGGCTTTGGTTTTTCTTTTTGGGTTTTTTTTTTTTTTTTTTTGAGGTAGGGTCTCAGTCTAGCTCAGGTTGATCTGGAATTTACTTTGTAGTCTCAGGGTGGCCTTGAACTCATGGTGATCCTCCTACCTCTGCCTCCTGAGTGCTGGGATTAAAGGCGTGTACCACCTTGCCTGGTTATATGACCCAATTTTATAAATTAAATTTTATTCCATGGTGGCTCACGCCTTTAATCCCAGCACTCGGGAGGCAGAGGTAGGAGGATCACTGTGAGTTCGAGGCCACCATGAGACTACATAGAGAATTTCAGGTCAGCCTGAGCTAAAGTAGGACCCTACCTCGAAAAACCAAAAAAAAAAAAAAATTATTTATTTGACAAAGAGAAAGAGAGAGAATGCACATGCCAGGGCCTCCAGCCACTGCAAACAAACTCCAGACACATGCGCCGCTTTGTGAATCTGTCTTACGTAGGTCCTGAGGAACGAACCTGGGTCCTTTGGCTTCTCAGGCAAGTGCCTTAACTGCTAAGCAATCTCTCCAGCCCTATATGATTCATTTTTAAGTGACACTGGACCTTTTTATTCTTGTCTGTGTGCTCCTTGAATAAATCTTTCTCTGCTTTTTACTGTGCTAGTCTCATTACTTGTTATATTAAGAACAAGTGGCCAAGCCTAACTTGTTAGAGCTGCAGGGCCCCAGCTCTGAACCTAACAACTCCAAAAATAACTTAGTGAATGAGGGGGCTGGAGAGATGACTTACAGTTAAGACACTTGCCTGCAAAGCCAAAGGACCCAGGCTCAATTCCCTGGTACCCACATAAGCCAGATGCACAAGGTGGTGCATGTGTCTAGAGTTCATTTGCAGTGGCTGGAGGCCCTGGCATGCCCATTCTCTCTCTCTCTCCATGTGCCTCTTTCTCTCTCTCTCTCAAATAAATTAAAAACTTAAAAAAAAAATTTAATTTAGTGAATGAGTAGAGGAATTTCCCCAAAACTATTTTTAATTTTTTTTCATTTTGTTTTCTTTTTTTAAAAATTTATTCTATTTATTTGAGAGAGAGGGAAAGAGGGAGAGAAAGAAGCAGATAGAGAAAGAGGGAGAATGGGCACACAAGAGCCTTTAGCCATTGCAAATGAACTCCAGACACATGTGCCACCTTGTACATCTGGCTTACGTGGGTCCTGGGGAAGCAAACCTGGGTCCTTTGGCTTTGCAGGCAAGTATCTTAACCACTAAGCCGTCCCTTCAGCCCTCCCCAAAACTTTTAAGTACAAGTGGGTCTTTGCTGTATGTGTGTATTTTCCTTTTTTGGCTTTGACCCTTAGACCTTAAATTATAATGTTGCAGCCAGGCATGGTGGCGCAGGCCTTTGATCCCTGCATTGGGAGGCAGAGGTAGGGATCCTTGTGAGTTCCAGGCCAGCCTGAGACTATGTAGTAAATTCCAGGTCAGCCTGGGCTAGAGTGAGACCCTGCCTTGAAAAAAAAACTGTTGCTTGGCACAAGCATAATAGGCAGTGAGCAGGTGAACTAATGGAAAAGTTCAGAAATTCCTGTGCTAGTTAACAAGCTTCTAAATGTATCAGTGTGGTCTACAGAGAACGTTGCAGGTTTTGAGATGGATGGAGACTAGCTAGGCTGTGGTTAGGCTTACCTTAGAGTACCAGACATTCAACTTTCACTGAAACTCCCTGTTGTAGACAGCTCCATGAGACCTTACCTTAACAGACCAAAACAAGAGCTGGAGATGGCTTAGCAGTTAAGACGTTTGCCTGCAAAATCAAAAGGACTCAGGTTCAATTCCCCAGATGCACAAGGCGGCACATGCATCTGGAGTTTATTTGCAGTCTGGAGGCCCTGGTGCACCGACTCTTTCCCTCTCTCTCCATCTGCTTTTCTGTCTCAAATAAATAAACACACACACACACACACAAGAGAGAAACAAATAATAGATGAAACAAAGACACATATTACTTGGGAGGTCCTAAGGGTTTTAGAAGCTATACATCAGGAAACGGGTCCAAAGGCAGAGTATGGGTCGCAGTATCTCAAGGCCAGAGAAAGGGGGCCCAGCAAGGAGCCAAGCTACTCCCCAGCCGCTTCTATTGGCTCAGCTTCGTTGTTCATTCAGAGGCAGTGCAGGGTCGAGAAAGGGGTTGAGCCAGTCATAGTCACACTTTTCACCAGGTCACTGGGGGAAGGTTTAAGACAGCAACTCTAGAATCAAGACACTAGGTTGAAAGGATTTTGAAGGATTGGACAGGAGCAGGGTTTTCCCTGGGCAAGGGAAAGCATAGATGAGAAGGAAGTACTGGGCACAAGATTTCAAGGGACAAGAATTGCAGGGAGTTGGAGGGACAGCACAGCATTTAAAGTGCTTGTTTGCAAGCTTGCTTACCAGACTTGGATCCTCCTCAGCACCACTTAAAGCTGGACAGTTTGGCCCAATGTACCTACAGCAATGGGCGACAAAGCCAGGAAATTCACAAACAACAGCAGCAAAACAACAAGAAAGACTGTCTCCAAAGAAGGTGGAAGAGGCTGGAGAGATGGCTTAGCAGTTAAGGCTGTTGCCTGCAAAACCAAAGGACCAAAGTTCAATTCCCCAAGACCCATATAAGCCAGGTGCACAAGGTGGCACATGCATCTGGAGTTCATTTGCAGTGGCTGGTTTCTCTGCCTCTTTCTCAAATAAATAAATAAATAAATAAACTAAATAAAAATTTTAAAATACTTTTTATTTATTTTATTTATTTGAGAGACAGAGAGGAAGATGCAGAGAAAGAGACACAGAGACAGAGAGGGAGAGAGAGAGAATATGGGTGTGCCAAGGCCTTTAGCCACTGCAAATGAACTCCAGATTCATGCACCACCTTGTGCATCCAGCTAATGTGGGTACTGGGGAATTGAACCTGGGTTCTTAGGCTTCCCAGGCAAGCACCTTAACTGCTAAGCCATCACTCCAGCCCCCACCCCACAATTTTTTTCTTTAAAAGGTGGGCTGGAGGAAAATAGATGGATCTGGAAAGTATTATACTAAGTGTGGTAACCCAGGCCCAGAAAGCCAAGCGCCGCATGTTCTCTCTCATATGTGGATCCTAGCTACAGATGATTGGGCTTCTGTGTGAGAAGGAAAAAACTCAATAGCAGAGGCCAGTAAGCTAGAAAAGAGATATAAAGGGAAGATAATACTCTGGTTTCTCTTCAGACCGAATAAATCTTTCGTCCTTTACTAAAAAAAATAAAATAAAAAATAAAAAATAAAAAAAATAAAGGGAAGAAAAAGGAAGGGAGGAGGGTACTTAATAGGATGGTATTGTATATATGTAAGTAGAAGTATAGATTAACGGGGGTGAAAAAGCCCAAAGTGAGGTCTGGGGAAGAGATTGAGTAAAGGAAAGGTGGAGGGAGGGCTAATCAAAATCTAAGAGGATATAAATAAATCATATGGAATCCTCCGGTTTTGGACAATGGAACACTCAAGAGCCATAGATCGTTGCTAGAAAATTTTCAGTGCCAGGATACCTTCCAGTGAATTGTTGGCCAGGGAGGTCCCAGATGCCCCCAAAACATTATAGGCCATTGCCGAGGCCCTTGGTTTCCCACCAGGAATAGATGGTAAGACCCTATTGCTGAAGACTCCACATACTTGGGCTGCAAGGCCAAGCCTGCTGGAACTGAGCTGATAACCTCCTCCATGTAGACCAGCTGAGAGAAAGCTGGAAGAAGCCATTCTGCATGCAGTTCAATGGGAGAAAGAGAAACCAACAGTGAAGATACTCAGCAGTGGACACTGCAAGCCTTATAATTGGCCACCCAGGCCAAATGAGCCAACAGGTGCAATAGTGGCATGTCTATCATGGTGGAAACCAACTGCCCTCTAATTGGACTGGAGGCCCGCTCCATGGGAGGGAATACATCCCCGATACCGAAAACTTAAGACGGGGTAGTCGACCAGGCGTGGTGGCGCACGCCTTTAATCCCAGCACTCGGAAGGCAGAGGTAGGAGAATTGCCATGAGTTCGAGGCTATCCTGAGATTGCATAGTAAATTCCAGGTCAGCCTGGGCCACAGCAGGACCCTACCTCGAAAAACCAAAAAAAAAAAAAAAAAAAACCAAGAAAAAAACAGGGGTAGTCATGAGCCCTAGGGGTGTAACATCTGCTGATGTCCAGATAAATGTATATACTATGCTTATCAAACTGCCCAGTAAGCACTAATCTTAATATTCATACCCTTATATTAGTACTACTCTCACTTTGGGTAGAGAATCTTCTCTTTTCAGATGGCAGTGATCTTGGGACGACTCAGAAGGTACCATAGTGCTGGAAAGAAGTGACTGGAGTACTGAGTAACATCTCGATCACACCTTCCAAGGCTCAGGGTCTAATGCAGAAGAGGTGGCGGAAAGAATGTAAGAGCCAAAGGAAGGGTAGGACTCCTTACAACGTGCTCCTCCAGACACAAAATGGCCTGGATATCCATGACCTCACAATGCCTGACACTACCTACACAAGACCATCATAAGAGGAGGAAAAGATGATGACATGAAAATAAAAGAGAGACTGATTGAGATGGGGAGGGGATATGATGGAGAATGGAATTTCAAAGGGGAAAGTGGGGGGGGGAGGGTATTACCATGGGATATTTTTTTATAATCATGGAAGATGTTAATAAAAATTGAGAAAAAAAAAATAAGGTATGTCACACAAAAAAAAGGTGGGCTGGAGAGATGGCTTAGTAGTTAAGGCCCTTGCCTGCAATGCCTAAGGTCCCATGTTCGACTCTCCAGATCCCATATAAGCCAGATGCACAAAGGTGAGGCAAGCACAAGGTCGGATATGCCCACTAGGCGGTGCAAGCATCTTGAGTTTAATTGCAGTGGCTGGGGCCCTGGCGTGCCAATTCCATCTCTCTCTCTCTCTCTGTCTCTCTCTCTCTCTTGCTCTCTCTAAAAGTAAAATTAAAAAAAAATCTAAGTTGTTGGGTATGGTGGTGCATGCCTTTAATCCCAGCACTTGGGAGGCAGTGGTAGGAGGATTGCTGGCAGTGGTAGGAGGATTGCTGTTAGTTTGAGGCCCCCTGAGACTGCATAGTGAATTCCAGGTCAGTCTAGATGAGAGTGAGAACCTACATTAAAAAAGCAAAGTGCTAGAGAGATACCTTAGTGGAAGCATTTGCCTGCAAAGCCAAAGGATCCCGGTTTGATTCTCCAGAACCCAAGTAAGCCAGATGCACAAGGTGGCGCACATATCTGGAGTTTCTTTTGCAGTGGCTGGAGGCCCTGGCCCACCCATTCTCTCCCTTTCTCTTTCTCTGTCTCTGCCTCTTTCTCTCTCTCTCTCTCAAATAAATAATTTTTTTGTTTGTTTGTTTGTTTTTTCGAGGTAGGGTCTCACTCTAGCCCAGACTAACATGGAATTCACTCTGTAGTCTCAGGGTGGCCTCAAACTCTTGGCGATCCTCCTACCTCTGCCTCCTGAGTGCTGGGATTAAAGGTGTGCACCACCACGCCTGGCAATAAAATATTTTTTAAATGAGTCATACAGGGCTGGAGAGATAGCCTAGAGGTTAAAGCACTTGCCTGCAAAGCCAAAGTACCCAGATTTGATTCCCTAGGACCCATGTAAACCAATGCACAAAGTGGCGCATGCACCTGGAGTTCTTTTACAGCCACTGGAGGCCCTGGCCTGTCCATCCTTTCATCCTCTCTCTCTCCCTCTCTCAAATAAATAAAAATAAAATAATAAATAAATAACGTTAAAAAAAAAAAAGAAGAATAGCTGAATGGTAGATGCATGTATGAACTAGCACAAAGGGGAGCCAGGCAAAAAAGCATACATTTGTAAAAGGAATGAAACAAAAGAAAACACCTGGTGATCTCCAGGAGCTTCTTTATATGCAGTCTCCCACCAGAAGGACCACCCATGCTGGAGGAAGGAGTCCCTTACTTAGTTAATCCTTCCTGGAAACTTCTTCACAGACCACCCTGCTCAAGAAGACTCATTTCTCAAAACCCTAATCTGATCAAGTTGACATCAGAATTTAACCTCCAAAATCTGTTTATATAGGTAATCCTTGAATTTGAATTTGCTTACCTGATGCTTCAACTTTAGTAGAAGCTGGGATTATAGGGCTGGGCCATGAGGCATGGCTTCTTAGCATTAAAAAAAAAAAGACTCTTGCTTAATACTGTCCATTAGATCTCCTGCCTGGTCAGCAAAATGCTTTCATTTTGAGGTATAGAATATGTGTAGAATTTTTTTTTTTTTTTTTTTTTGGTTTTTCGAGGTAGGTTCTTGCTCTAGCCCTAACTGAAATTCACCATATAGTCTCACGGTGGCCTTGAATTCACAGCAATCCTCTTACCTCTGCCTCCCAAGTACTGGGATTAAAGGCATGTGACACCATACCTGGTTATATGACTCTGTTTGTTTGTTTGTTTGTTTGTTTGTTTTTCAAGGTAGGGTCTAGTTCAGGCTGACCTGGAATTCACTACGTAGTCTCAGGATGGCCTCAAACTCACAGTGATGCTCCTACCTCTGCCTCCTGAATGCTAGGATTAAAGGCATGCGCCACCACGCCCGGCTTTGGTTTTCCTTTTTGGGTTTTTTTTTTTTTTTTTTTTTTTTGAGGTAGGGTCTCAGTCTAGCTCAGGTTGATCTGGAATTTACTTTGTAGTCTCAGGGTGGCCTTGAACTCATGGTGATCCTCCTACCTCTGCCTCCTGAGTGCTGGGATTAAAGGCGTGTACCACCTTGCCTGGTTATATGACCCAATTTTATAAATTAAATTTTATTCCATGGTGGCTCACGCCTTTAATCCCAGCACTCGGGAGGCAGAGGTAGGAGGATCACTGTGAGTTCGAGGCCACCATGAGACTACATAGAGAATTTCAGGTCAGCCTGAGCTAAAGTAGGACCCTACCTCGAAAAACCAAAAAAAAAAAAAATTATTTATTTGACAAAGAGAAAGAGAGAGAATGCACATGCCAGGGCCTCCAGCCACTGCAAACAAACTCCAGACACATGCGCCGCTTTGTGAATCTGTCTTACGTAGGTCCTGAGGAACGAACCTGGGTCCTTTGGCTTCTCAGGCAAGTGCCTTAACTGCTAAGCAATCTCTCCAGCCCTATATGATTCATTTTTAAGTGACACTGGACCTTTTTATTCTTGTCTGTGTGCTCCTTGAATAAATCTTTCTCTGCTTTTTACTGTGCTAGTCTCATTACTTGTTATATTAAGAACAAGTGGCCAAGCCTAACTTGTTAGAGCTGCAGGGCCCCAGCTCTGAACCTAACAACTCCAAAAATAACTTAGTGAATGAGGGGGCTGGAGAGATGACTTACAGTTAAGACACTTGCCTGCAAAGCCAAAGGACCCAGGCTCAATTCCCTGGTACCCACATAAGCCAGATGCACAAGGTGGTGCATGTGTCTAGAGTTCATTTGCAGTGGCTGGAGGCCCTGGCATGCCCATTCTCTCTCTCTCTCCATGTGCCTCTTTCTCTCTCTCTCTCAAATAAATTAAAAACTTAAAAAAAAAATTTAATTTAGTGAATGAGTAGAGGAATTTCCCCAAAACTATTTTTAATTTTTTTTCATTTTGTTTTCTTTTTTTAAAAATTTATTCTATTTATTTGAGAGAGAGGGAAAGAGGGAGAGAAAGAAGCAGATAGAGAAAGAGGGAGAATGGGCACACAAGAGCCTTTAGCCATTGCAAATGAACTCCAGACACATGTGCCACCTTGTACATCTGGCTTACGTGGGTCCTGGGGAAGCAAACCTGGGTCCTTTGGCTTTGCAGGCAAGTATCTTAACCACTAAGCCGTCCCTTCAGCCCTCCCCAAAACTTTTAAGTACAAGTGGGTCTTTGCTGTATGTGTGTATTTTCCTTTTTTGGCTTTGACCCTTAGACCTTAAATTATAATGTTGCAGCCAGGCATGGTGGCGCAGGCCTTTGATCCCTGCATTGGGAGGCAGAGGTAGGGATCCTTGTGAGTTCCAGGCCAGCCTGAGACTATGTAGTAAATTCCAGGTCAGCCTGGGCTAGAGTGAGACCCTGCCTTGAAAAAAAAACTGTTGCTTGGCACAAGCATAATAGGCAGTGAGCAGGTGAACTAATGGAAAAGTTCAGAAATTCCTGTGCTAGTTAACAAGCTTCTAAATGTATCAGTGTGGTCTACAGAGAACGTTGCAGGTTTTGAGATGGATGGAGACTAGCTAGGCTGTGGTTAGGCTTACCTTAGAGTACCAGACATTCAACTTTCACTGAAACTCCCTGTTGTAGACAGCTCCATGAGACCTTACCTTAACAGACCAAAACAAGAGCTGGAGATGGCTTAGCAGTTAAGACGTTTGCCTGCAAAATCAAAAGGACTCAGGTTCAATTCCCCAGATGCACAAGGCGGCACATGCATCTGGAGTTTATTTGCAGTCTGGAGGCCCTGGTGCACCGACTCTTTCCCTCTCTCTCCATCTGCTTTTCTGTCTCAAATAAATAAACACACGCACACACACACACAAGAGAGAAACAAATAATAGATGAAACAAAGACACATATTACTTGGGAGGTCCTAAGGGTTTTAGAAGCTATACATCAGGAAACGGGTCCAAAGGCAGAGTATGGGTCGCAGTATCTCAAGGCCAGAGAAAGGGGGCCCAGCAAGGAGCCAAGCTACCCCAGCCGCTTCTATTGGCTCAGCTTCGTTGTTCATTCAGAGGCAGTGCAGGGTCGAGAAAGGGGTTGAGCCAGTCATAGTCACACTTTTCACCAGGTCACTGGGGGAAGGTTTAAGACAGCAACTCTAGAATCAAGACACTAGGTTGAAAGGATTTTGAAGGATTGGACAGGAGCAGGGTTTTCCCTGGGCAAGGGAAAGCATAGATGAGAAGGAAGTACTGGGCACAAGATTTCAAGGGACAAGAATTGCAGGGAGTTGGAGGGACAGCACAGCATTTAAAGTGCTTGTTTGCAAGCTTGCTTACCAGACTTGGATCCTCCTCAGCACCACTTAAAGCTGGACAGTTTGGCCCAATGTACCTACAGCAATGGGCGACAAAGCCAGGAAATTCACAAACAACAGCAGCAAAACAACAAGAAAGACTGTCTCCAAAGAAGGTGGAAGAGGCTGGAGAGATGGCTTAGCAGTTAAGGCTGTTGCCTGCAAAACCAAAGGACCAAAGTTCAATTCCCCAAGACCCATATAAGCCAGGTGCACAAGGTGGCACATGCATCTGGAGTTCATTTGCAGTGGCTGGTTTCTCTGCCTCTTTCTCAAATAAATAAATAAATAAATAAACTAAATAAAAATTTTAAAATACTTTTTATTTATTTTATTTATTTGAGAGACAGAGAGGAAGATGCAGAGAAAGAGACACAGAGACAGAGAGGGAGAGAGAGAGAATATGGGTGTGCCAAGGCCTTTAGCCACTGCAAATGAACTCCAGATTCATGCACCACCTTGTGCATCCAGCTAATGTGGGTACTGGGGAATTGAACCTGGGTTCTTAGGCTTCCCAGGCAAGCACCTTAACTGCTAAGCCATCACTCCAGCCCCCACCCCACAATTTTTTTCTTTAAAAGGTGGGCTGGAGGAAAATAGATGGATCTGGAAAGTATTATACTAAGTGTGGTAACCCAGGCCCAGAAAGCCAAGCGCCGCATGTTCTCTCTCATATGTGGATCCTAGCTACAGATGATTGGGCTTCTGTGTGAGAAGGAAAAAACTCAATAGCAGAGGCCAGTAAGCTAGAAAAGAGATATAAAGGGAAGATAATACTCTGGTTTCTCTTCAGACCGAATAAATCTTTCGTCCTTTACTAAAAAAAATAAAATAAAAAATAAAAAATAAAAAAAATAAAGGGAAGAAAAAGGAAGGGAGGAGGGTACTTAATAGGATGGTATTGTATATATGTAAGTAGAAGTATAGATTAACGGGGGTGAAAAAGCCCAAAGTGAGGTCTGGGGAAGAGATTGAGTAAAGGAAAGGTGGAGGGAGGGCTAATCAAAATCTAAGAGGATATAAATAAATCATATGGAATCCTCCGGTTTTGGACAATGGAACACTCAAGAGCCATAGATCGTTGCTAGAAAATTTTCAGTGCCAGGATACCTTCCAGTGAATTGTTGGCCAGGGAGGTCCCAGATGCCCCCAAAACATTATAGGCCATTGCCGAGGCCCTTGGTTTCCCACCAGGAATAGATGGTAAGACCCTATTGCTGAAGACTCCACATACTTGGGCTGCAAGGCCAAGCCTGCTGGAACTGAGCTGATAACCTCCTCCATGTAGACCAGCTGAGAGAAAGCTGGAAGAAGCCATTCTGCATGCAGTTCAATGGGAGAAAGAGAAACCAACAGTGAAGATACTCAGCAGTGGACACTGCAAGCCTTATAATTGGCCACCCAGGCCAAATGAGCCAACAGGTGCAATAGTGGCATGTCTATCATGGTGGAAACCAACTGCCCTCTAATTGGACTGGAGGCCCGCTCCATGGGAGGGAATACATCCCCGATACCGAAAACTTAAGACGGGGTAGTCGACCAGGCGTGGTGGCGCACGCCTTTAATCCCAGCACTCGGAAGGCAGAGGTAGGAGAATTGCCATGAGTTCGAGGCTATCCTGAGATTGCATAGTAAATTCCAGGTCAGCCTGGGCCACAGCAGGACCCTACCTCGAAAAACCAAAAAAAAAAACAAGAAAAAAACAGGGGTAGTCATGAGCCCTAGGGGTGTAACATCTGCTGATGTCCAGATAAATGTATATACTATGCTTATCAAACTGCCCAGTAAGCACTAATCTTAATATTCATACCCTTATATTAGTACTACTCTCACTTTGGGTAGAGAATCTTCTCTTTTCAGATGGCAGTGATCTTGGGACGACTCAGAAGGTACCATAGTGCTGGAAAGAAGTGACTGGAGTACTGAGTAACATCTCGATCACACCTTCCAAGGCTCAGGGTCTAATGCAGAAGAGGTGGCGGAAAGAATGTAAGAGCCAAAGGAAGGGTAGGACTCCTTACAACGTGCTCCTCCAGACACAAAATGGCCTGGATATCCATGACCTCACAATGCCTGACACTACCTACACAAGACCATCATAAGAGGAGGAAAAGATGATGACATGAAAATAAAAGAGAGACTGATTGAGATGGGGAGGGGATATGATGGAGAATGGAATTTCAAAGGGGAAAGTGGGGGGGGAGGGTATTACCATGGGATATTTTTTTATAATCATGGAAGATGTTAATAAAAATTGAGAAAAAAAAAATAAGGTATGTCACACAAAAAAAAGGTGGGCTGGAGAGATGGCTTAGTAGTTAAGGCCCTTGCCTGCAATGCCTAAGGTCCCATGTTCGACTCTCCAGATCCCATATAAGCCAGATGCACAAAGGTGAGGCAAGCACAAGGTCGGATATGCCCACTAGGCGGTGCAAGCATCTTGAGTTTAATTGCAGTGGCTGGGGCCCTGGCGTGCCAATTCCATCTCTCTCTCTCTCTCTGTCTCTCTCTCTCTCTTGCTCTCTCTAAAAGTAAAATTAAAAAAAAATCTAAGTTGTTGGGTATGGTGGTGCATGCCTTTAATCCCAGCACTTGGGAGGCAGTGGTAGGAGGATTGCTGGCAGTGGTAGGAGGATTGCTGTTAGTTTGAGGCCCCCTGAGACTGCATAGTGAATTCTAGGTCAGTCTAGATGAGAGTGAGAACCTACATTAAAAAAGCAAAGTGCTAGAGAGATACCTTAGTGGTTAAGGCACTCGTCTAAGAGGCCTAAGGACCCAGGTTTGATTCCCTAGTACTCACATAAGCCAGATGCACAAGGTGGCACATATGTCTGGAGTTCATTTGCAGTGGCTAGAAGTCCTGGTGTACCCATTCTCTCTATATATATGCCTCTCTCTTTCAAATAAATAAATCAAATACTTTTTAAAGGAGTAAGTGGGGCTGGAGAGATGGCTTAGCGGTTAAGGCACTTGCCTGCAAAGTCTAAGGACCCAGGTTTGATTCTCCAGGACCCACATAAGCCAAGTGCACAAGGTAGCACATGCATCTGGAGTTCGTTTGCAGTGGCTGGACGCACTGGTGTTACCATTCTCTCTCTCTATCTACCTCTTCTTTCTCTCTCTCCCTCTCTGTCAAATAAATAAATACATAACATTAAAAAAAAAAAAAAAAAAGGAGTAGGACTGGAGAGAGATGGTTTGGTGGTTAAGGCACTTGCCTACAAAGCCAAAGGACCTCGGTTCAATTCCCCCAGGAAAGCCAGATGCACAAGGGGGCACCATGCATCTGGAGTTCATTTGCAGTGGCTGGAAGCCCTGGCGTGCCCATTCTCTCTTTCTCTCTCTCTCTCTCTCTCTCTCTCCCTCCCTCTTTCCTGCTCTCAAATTAAAAAAAAAAGAGTTAGTGAATTAACCACCAGCATTCATCATTCTCTGCTTACTCACTGTGGAATTATTTTTTGTTTTTGTTTTTCGAGGTAGGGTCTCACTCTAGCCCAGGCTCACCTAGAATTCACTATGGAGTCTCAGGGTGGCCTCATACTCATGGCAATCCTCCTACCTCTGCCTCCCGAGTACTGGGATTAAATGCATGCGCCACCACGCCCAGCGTCACTGTGGATTTGATATGGCCAGTCTCCAGCCTTGTCTTCCCCTCCATGATGGACTCTATCCCTGGAACTGTAAGCCAAAATAAACCCTTCTCCCTTAAGTTGCTTCTCAGATATTTGGTAACAACAATGAAAAAAGTGATTAATACAATGAATGTGGAGAGATACTCTGTATTGTGGCTTTTATACTGTGCCTTGCTCACATGATACTATTTTATAAAATAGCAGTTTGTAGGCTGGGGAGATGGCTTAGTGGTTAAGGCATTTGCCTGCAAAGCCTAAAGATCCAGGTTTGATTCCTCAGGACCTACATAAGCCATGTGCACATAGCTGAGAATGCATCTGGTGTTCTTTTGCAGTGACTAGAGGCCCTGTTGCACCCATTCTCTCTTTCTCTTCTCAAATAAATAAAATATTAAAAAAAATTTTTTAATAGTTTAAGCCCGGTGTGGTGTTGCATGCCTTTAATCCCAGTACTTGGGAGGCAGAGGTAGGAAGATCACTGTGAGTTCAAGGCCACCCTGAAACTACATAGTAAATTCCAGGTTAGCCTGGGCTGAAATGATACCCTACTTCAAAAAAACAAAACAAAACAAACAAAAAAAATGGGCTGGAGAGATGGCTTAGCAGTTAAGCACTTGCCTTTGAAGCCTAAGGACACCGGTTCGAGGCCATGATGCGCCCATTCTCCCTCCCTCTCTCTCTCTTTTTGCCTCTTTCTCTCTTTGTCACTCTCAAATAAAATAAATAAATAAATAAACAATTTAGAAAAAAAGCACCAAAAACAAACAAACAAAAATACCAGCTTGGTCAGGTGTGGTGGTGCATGCCTTTAATGCCAGCACTCAGGAGGCAGGGTTAGGAGGATCGCTGTGAGTTCAAGGCCCCCCTAAAAATACATAGTGAATTCCAGGTCAGCCTGAGCTAGAATGAGACCCTGCCTCAAAACAACAAAACAAAACAAAAAAGTAGAAGTTTGGATCTGGAAAGATGGGTTAGCAGTTAAGGTGCTCATCTGCAAAACCAAAGGACCCAGGTTCAAATCCCCAGGACCCATGTAAGCCAGGTACACAAGGTGGCGCATGTGTCTGGAGTTCTTTTGCAGAGACTAGAGGCCCTGGCATGCCCATTTTCTTGCCCCCCTCACCGCCCCCTGTATCTATCTGCCTCTCTCTTAAATAAATAAAAATAAAATATAAAAGAAAGTTTTTTTTTTTTTAAATGGCAGTTTGTGCTATTTTGATTGAAAACTGAGGTAGAATTACTCCAGATTGTACAAGTAAACAGTCACCTGATATATAGCATAAATCAAGAGTCACAGACCGATAAGTATTTTACACAAATAACCGCTACCACCTATAAACTTATCACATTAAATCAGGAACACATGGGCATGCCAGCCAAAACCATTATCAGCAAAAGTAGGCCTATGAATTTATCAAACACACCAAACCAATGAATGATGCAACCCTTCACCTGGGACTATGAAGGAGTGCTGGCCGGGCGTGGTGGTGCACACTTTTAGTCCCAGCACTCGGGAGGCAGGGTAGGAGGATCGCCATGAGGGGTCACTGTGAGTTCAAGGCCACCCTGAGACTACAGAGCCAGGTCAGCCTGGGCTAGAGTGAGACCCTATCTCAAAAAAAGAGGGGGGGGGGCTGGAGAGATGGCTTAGCGGTTAAGTGCTTGCCTGTGAAGCCTAGGGACCCCGGTTCGAGGCTCGATTCCCCAGGACCCACGTTAGCCAGATGCACAAGGGGGCGCACGTGTCTGGAGTTCGTTTGCAGTGGCTGGAAGCCCTGGCGCGCCCATTCCCTCTCTATCTGCCTCTTTCTCTCCCTCTCTCTCTGTCACTCTCAAATAAATAAATAAAAATGAAAAAAAAAAAAAAAAAAAAAGGCTGGAGAGATGGCTTAGCGGTTAAGCGCTTGCCTGTGAAGCCTAAGGACTCTGGTTTGAGGCTCGATTCCCCAGGACCCACGTTAGCCAGATGCACAAGGTGGTGCATGCCTCTAGAGTTCGTCTGCAGTGGCGCGCCCTTTCGCTTGCTCGCTCGCTCGCGCGCTCTCTCTCTCTCTCTCTCGCTGCCTCTTTCTCTCTCTTTCCATCTGTTATTCTCAAATAAATAAACAAAAATAAATAAATAAATAAAGGAGTGCTCTCTGAGATGAGAGCAGGCAGGCAGGCACACTAACCAGTCATCTGGTCACTCATCATGAGCGTCATCCATAGCAAAGGACCTCCACTTCTATCCCCAAGCTCTCACTCAAGAATGGTTTCTTCTGTCCTTGACACACAACACACTTCAGACTCACACTGGAAGCTTACCTGCCACCCAGACTCGTGCGTGACAACACAGAACAGCTATGCTCTCCAGCTGTAATGATCCCTACAAAGACTTTCCCTTGTGTCTGGATCAGCTCTTTGCTTCCGTCTTCAGCTTCTCTTAGTTCTACAGCCTCTGTTTTATAGCCGTCCCATAATAACATGAGTTAACATTAGTAACTGAACAATGGCAACTCCAGACCCAGGGAAGACTTGGCATCAAGGAAACACTGCAGAAGAGCAACAGAGAACACCTGATGCCCTCCTCCAGCCTCTGCATGTGTGGGAGCAGGGCATGTGCAAGTGCGCTCACAACACTCATTCATTGCATGTACTATACACACACACTACACGTACCTAAAAAAGCCAGGTGTGGCAGTGCAGGCCTGTAATCCCAGCACTCAGAAGGAAGAAGCAAAAAGATTACAGCAAATTCAAGGCTAGTCTCTGCTACACGGTGAGTTCCAGGGTCCAGCTTGAACTATCGAGTGACACTGAACTGGGGGGGGGGGGCGGGGGGGTAGAGTTAGGGTGACTAAACCCCTAAAGGTGTAAAAAGGGCAGGGATGTTATCTCTTGCCTAGTTCCAAAGAACTGTTTTCCACAAACAGTCAGGACCCCTCCTGAGAAGGAGGTCTTTCATAGTATTTAAACATTGTGGTTGGTCAAATTAAGCTAATTTCTTCCTGACACAGCCCACCACCCTAAGGTGATAAATACCTTTGCAAGGGGAGGGCAGGCTCTCTGATCACTTGGGAACTTCCAGCTGTGGGTGAGTTTTTCCCTCTGGGCTCTTCCCCAGCCCCTAGCCCCTACTCTCCACATGGGTTCTTTATCCCCTCCAGCTCCCCACATGGTAGGAGCTCCTTGAACTTTCTTTTCTCTTTTCTTTCCACGCTTTTTTTTTCCCAGATCCCTGTCTGGTCACATGGACTTCTGAGCTACATGTGGCCCACATGGGCTTTTGGGCTCTACATGGTGTACTTCTCTTCTCCCCACTTTGTTTCCCCTAACCTCCCAGCCTTCCCCTTTCTATGCTCCTTTGTAAAATCTGAATAAAATATGATATTATAAAAATGATTCTCTTGAATCTGGAATTGCCAATTCTTTAGTTAGTTTTCAGATATGAACTCAGGGCTTGGGGTTCCAGGAAGCACCCCAGAACCCCAATTTCCCCATTACAGCACTTTATCTAAAAATAAAAGGCTGGAGAGATGGCTTAACAGTTAAGACACTTACTTGCAAAGCTAAAGGACCCAGGTTCGATTCCCCAGGAACCATGTAAGCCAGATTCTGGAGTAAATAAGTAATATATATATATATATATATATATTTTTTTTTTTTTTTTTTTTTTTTTTTTGGAGGTAGGGTCTCAGTCTAGCTGAGGCTGACCTGGAATTCACTATGTAATCTCAGGGTGGCCTCGAACTCATGGCAATACTCCTACCTTTACCTTCCGAGTGCTGGAATTAAAGGCATGCGCCACCACACCTGGCTAGTATTAAATTTTTTTAATAAAATTAATTAAAAAAAAAAAAGCTCTCTGTGCTTCCTGAACCTCCAACTGCGGGTGAGTTTTCTCCTTTGGGTTGAGTGAGGGGAGAGCCTCCCTCCAGTTCCCCACATGGCAGAAGCACTTTGAACTTTCTATTCTCTCCAGGGTTTTTCCTGGCCTACCATGTGGACTCTCAAGCCACGTGGGTGTCTTTCCTTGGTTCTGTACTTCCCTAAATAAATATAATAATTTAATAATAAAAATATGGCTGGGTGTGGTGGCACATGTCTTTAAGCTCAGCACTAGGGAGGAAGAGGTAGGAGGTCACCATGAGTTCAAGGCCATCCTGAAACTACATAGTGAATTCGAAGTCAGCCTGGATTAGAATGAAACCTTGCCTCAATAAACTGGAAAAAAAAAAAAAAAAAAGGCGGGGGGGAAGGATAGGAAGAGAGATGGTTTAATGGTTAAGGCATTTGACTGTGTGAAGCTTAAGGACCCAGGTTTGATTCCCCAGTACCCGTGTAAGCTGAAGGCCCTCTTGCACTCATTCTCTTTCTCTCTCTCAAATAAATAAATAAAATATATTTTTTTAAAAAGGGCTGGAGAGATGGCTTAGCGGTTAAGGCATTTGCCTGCAAAGCCAAAGGATCTCAGTCCAATTCCCCAGGACCCATGTGAGCCAGATGTACAAGGGGGCGCATGCATCTGGAGTTTGTTTGCAGTGGCAGGAGGCCCTGGCGTGCCCATTCTCTGTCTCTCTTTCTTTCTCTCTCTGTCAGCCTCTTTCCCTCTCTCAAATAAATAAACAAATTTTTTTAAAAAGGGCTGGACAGATGCACAAGGAGGGGCATGCATCTGGAGTTCATTTGCAGTGGCTGTAGGCCCTGGCATGCCCAATCTCTCTCACTCTCTCTACCTCTTTCTCTCTCTCAAATAAATAAATAAAATATATTTTTAAAAAAGAATGTTATAAAAGGGCTGGGGAAATGGTTCACTGGTTAAAGGGATAAAGAACAAAACAAGAGAAACTAAGTTTATACATATGTATGAATTTTAAAGATATAAGGCCCTTAAATTCAACCCGTACATCCTCCAAAAGTAAACAAATAAATAATTGAAAAACTGTGTTGGGGATGTAGTTCTGTTGGTAGTGTGCTTGCCTAGTATGAATGAAGCAGTAGTTTTGTTCCCAGCACTACATAAACCTGGCATGGTGGTACACATCTGTAATTCCGTCACGTGAAAGGTGTAGAGAGTAGGATCAGAAGTTCAAGGCCTACATATCAAGTTCAAGGAGACCCTATCTCAGAGTTGGGTATGGTAGCTCACACCCGTAGTGAGACTGAGGTAGGACTGATTACTCGATTTTTAAAAATATTTATTTAGTTATTTATTTTCAAGCAGAGAGAGAGAACGGGCATACCATGGCTTGTAGCCACCGCAAACAAACTCCAGACACATGTGCTACTTTGTGCATCTGGCTTTATGTGGGTATTGGGGAATTAAACCCAGGTCCTTAGGCTTTGCAGGCAAGCAATTTAACCAGACTCATCTCTCCAGCACCTTCCCCCCCTCTTTTTTATTTTTATTGGTTTATTGATGTAGGGTCTCTACCCAGGGCTCTAGCCCAGGCTGACCTGGAATTCACTATGTAATATCAGGGTGGCCTGGAACTCACAAGAGATCCTCCTACTTCAGCCTGCCACCACCACCACCCCCACTCCCGCCAGTGCTGGGATTAAAGGCGTGCAGTGCACCACCACACCCAATTTGCCTTTTTCTTTCTTTTTTGAGACACAGTTTCCTGTAGTCTAAATTGACCTTGAACTCCTGATCCCACTTTCTTTCTGAGTGCCGGAATTATAGGTCTATGCCACTAGGCCTTACTCTAACTTTGTTTCTTAGGAAAACTTCCCCATCATTATAGTACTTTTTCATTGTAGGAAATAGTCATGTTTTTTTTTTTTTTTCTTTTTTTTTTTTTAAGAGACTGCCCTTTAACTTTTGGGCTCAAGTGAACCTCCTGCCTTAGCTTGGGGTAGCTGGAACTATAAAGAAGCCACCACACTCCTTTACATTGTATTTTTGGGGGAAGGGCAAGGGAGGAAATAGGGTTTCATGTAGCCCAAGCTGGCCTCAAACTCACTAGGTGCCTTAGGGTTTTGATCCTCCTGCTTGTACCTCCCAAGTGCTATGCTTCACGTGCTGTTGTGGATCATGCTGGCCAAGCACGCTACTAACTGAGCTACATATCCAGCCCCACGATTGCATTTTAATCATTTGTTTCTCTAACGTTGAGTAGTAGCTCTGAAATTTGGGGCAGGGGTTTCATTCTTGTTTATGCTCTCCATGTACCAGGCGATTTGCAGGTTAGGCTAGATTTGGGAGCCCTTCATTTACACAGAGGCCATGGATCTTTGGGTAAATGAGGAACTCCTCCAAAGATAGCTGTGGGTGGCCACTGGTCAGGAACTGCACCCTTCACTACTTAAGGTCTACAGATCTGACTTCTGTTCTCATTAACTGTGCACTTAGAAGTCTCGCAGAAACATATTTTTACGTCCCCATCTGCTGGGTTGGTGACTTTGCTTCTTGACGGCTGCCTGCTTATAAAATTGATAATAAACAGTGCTGATTGATTAAAAATTTAAAGAGAGCAAACCTAACAGAACTCTGCTGCCATCCTGTTGACACACAGTAGCAGCTGCTCCCCAAGAAGTCTGAACTTCCTGTGTAATCAGGAGTAATAGAAAAGGCAACCAGATAGTAGCCATAGCTGGGTTCCCAAGCAGTCTTTGCTGCTGCCTAGCTCTGTGTACTCAAAGGAATCATTCCAGTCTTGTTGGTCTTATCTGTGAAATGAAGGTAATACCTGCACTCCCTTTCATCTTTTTTTTTTTTTTAAGAATATATTGGGTAGCCGGGCGTGGTGGCGCACGCCTTTAATCCCAGCACTCGGGAGGCAGAGGTAGGAGGATCGCCGTGAGTTCGAGGCCACCCTGAGACCCCATAGTGAATTCCAGGTCAGCCTGGGATAGAGTGAGACCCTACCTCGAAAAACCAAAAAAAAAAAAAAAAAAAAAAAAAGAATATATTGTATTTATTTATTTATTTGAGAGAGAAAAAGTCAGAGAGAGGGAGGGAGAAAATGGGCCTCTAGCCATTGCAAACGAACTCCAGATGCATGCACCACTAAGTGCATCTGGCTTATGTGGGGTCTGGAGAACCAAACCAGGATCCTTTGGCTTTGCAGGCTAACGCCTTAACTGCTAAGCCATCTCTCCAGCCCTCATCTTTTTTTTTTTCAAGGTAGGGTTTCACATCAGCCCAGACTTGCACTCCATTTCACTTTTTTTTTTGGTTTTTCGAGGTAGGGTTTAACTCTAGTCTAGGCTGACCTGGAATTCACTCGTATTCTCAGGCTGGCCTTGAACTCATGGTGATCCTCCTACCTCTGCCTCCTGAGTGCTGGGATTAAAGGTGTGCGCCACCACACCTGGCTTTTTTGTTTTTTAATTTTTATTTTTAGAGAGACAGAGAGAGAGAGAGAGAGAGAGAGAATTGGTGTGCCAGAGCCTCAGCCACTACAAACTCCAGATGCTTGCGCCACCTGGTGGGCATGTGCGACCTTGCGCTTGCTTCACCTTTGTGTGTCTGGCTGACTTTGGATCTAGAGAGTCAAACATGGGTCCTTCGGCTTCACAGTCAAGAACCTTAACCATTAAACCTCACTCCAGCCCCATTTCATCTTTTTAATCAATGTGTGTGTCAAATGGCATATATATATGAAATCCTCATTTGTGGTGCTAGGGATCATACCTAGAACCTCACATGGTAGGCACAGGGTCAACCATTGAGAGGCATCATGCTGGTCCCTCAAATCTTGGAATAGTTCTATTCAAATACAAGGAGATATTCCCGTAAGAAGTGCCCCAGGGCTGGAGAAATGGCTTAGCAGTTAAGGTGCTTGCCTACAAAGTCAAAGGACCTAGATTTGATTCCCCAGGACCCAGGTAAGCCAGATACACAAGGGGGCGCATGAATCTTTAGTTTGTTTGCAGTGGCTGGAGGTCCTGGCACACCCATTCTCTCTCTCTCCCCCTATTTCCCTTTCTCTCTCAAATAAATAAATAAAGTTAATTTTAAAAAAAGAAGAAGAAGAAAAAGAAGTGACCCAGAGTGGGTTTTGAAGCTCTTCCTAGAACATTGGTGCTTAGTAGAAATGCTTAATTCCAGCCAGTCATGGTGGCATATACCTTTAACCCCAGCATTAGGAGGCAGCAGTAGGAGGATTGCTATGAGTTCAAGGCCTCCTTGAGACTACATAGTGAATGGCAGGTCAGTATGGGCTAGAGTAAAACCCTACCTCAAAAAAAGAAAAACAAAACCAGCATGGCATGGTGGCACAGCCTTTAATCCCAGGACTTGGGATGCATAGGTAGGTGGATCACCAACAGTTCGAGGCTACCCTGAGACTACAGAGTGAATTCCAGGTCAGCCTGAGCTATAGTGAGATCCTACCTTGAAAAACAAAAATAATAAAAAAAAAAGGGGGGGGCTGAATTTCCAGGTAGGACGGCAGCATACTAGCCACACCAAAGCAGCCTAGGGAGAGAAATAAACAGAAACAGCAAAAAACAATCTTCTACTGAAAAGTGAAGGTATATAAGTTATTATCAACCACAGCAGGGAAGTAGAAGAGACCAATTTCTTCCAGAAAGGAGGAAACCCGCCAGAATCCCACCAAGGCGCCAGCAGCCCCTATCCACAAGCCTGCCGGGCCAGTGGTGCAGAGCTGGAGCAGATACAAGGTGGGCGGATTTTCCACTCGCATCAGCCTCCTCTCAAAGGGAAGAAACCTGAAAGGGAAGATAGCAGAGACCAGCTGAGGAAGCGAAAGGAAAATACAAACAGGACCAGCGGAGCAGCTCCGGTATGAATCTAGGCACCCTGAAAAGCCTCCTATCCCCCAACTGTTAGGGCTGTGAATGTGCACAGAACTCATTTACGCCCAGCTGCCCAGCACCAAGGGGGATCAAGGTGGGCACTCAGCATTGGTGAGATTGGAAGCCATCCCAAAAGGTAACAAGGCCTATTTATACAAAGCCAGATACATAAGCCTGCACTGGAAGTGCTAATCTCTCTTTCCATGTCAGGAAAGGTTATGTATTACATTTAAATGATATATTCTTGGTTCCCTTTACCCTTCTCAAACTGTATTTTGGTGTTTACTATTGTTGCCTTTGATGTTTCCTTATTTTTAGGGCCTTTGTCTTTTTCTTCTGCTACTGTTGGGGGCAGGGATTGACTGGCCCCAGGCTGACTTGGAATTCATTTCAGACCAGAAATCTCAACCTCCTAGTTGATAGGATTAAGGGTGTGGGGCAACACACACCCTTAGGGACTTTGGCTTTACTAGATTATCTGTTTAGTTTAATCCCCATGCTTGTATAAATTCTCTGTGCTGGTTTTTATTGAATGTCTATATTGCTCAGTTGAATTTTAGAATTTGCCACTAATATGCTTCACCCAGTCTACTACAATACTTGAATAGCAGGCAAACTCAACACCTAGGGTCACTTCTGCTGTTTCCCTAGGAACATAAGAGCTGCATCTGGCACCTTAAACTCCTACACTGAAGATATATAATATAAAGTTGGATTTACATGGCTAAGAACACAGATAATTAGAAAACCCAAGCATCAGATTAACTCAAGATGCAAAAATCTCTACATCATAATATAAGAAACACAAAACATCAAGACAATACAATCCCACCAAAAATTATAAATCCATCAGAAATGACCTCCAGTGAGACTCTTTTAGATGAAATACCTGACAAAGATATAAAAAATAAAAATGATTACATCTTTGTTTGAAGAAATCAAAGAAGAAAACCAACTCCTAAAGAAATCCCAAGAAGCCGGGCATGGTGGTGCATGCCTTTAATCCCAGCACTCAGGAGGCAGAGGTAGGAGGATTGCCATGAGTTCAAGGCCACCCTGAGACTACATAGTGAATTCCAGGTCAGCCTAGGCTAGAGTGAGACCCTTCCTCAAAAAAAAAAAAAAAAAAAAAGAAAAGAAAAAAAGAAATCCCAAGAAAACACAGGAAACCAACTTAATGAAATAAGTAGGTCAACATAAAACATGAGTAAGGAAATAGCAATAATGAAAAAAATATCAATCAGAAATACTAGAAATGAAAAACAGAGTAAGTCAAATAGAAAACTGTAGAAAGTCTCACCATTAGAATCAAGGAGAGAACAGAATATCTAAACTAGAAGACCAAGTGGCAGATCTAATACAGGCCAACAAAGAGAAAGATTAGTTTAATAGAAAGGCATGAATGGGAATTTCAAGACATTCAAGACACTATGAAGTGATCAAACTTAAGAATTCAGGGCACAGTAGAAGGAGAAAAAGTTCACTCCAAAGGCATAACAGGTACTTCAACAAAATCACAGAAGAATACTTCCCCCAAGTAGGGAAAGTGATGCCAATACACATACAGGAAGCCTATAGAATGCCAAACAAAACCAGAAAAGAATCTCTCACCATCATATCATAATTAAACCACAAACACACAAACCAAAGAAAATATATTGAAAGCAGTTAGAGGGAAAAATCAAGTCACATACAAAGGCAAGTCCATGAGGATAACAACAGATTACTCAACATAAACTTTAAAAGCCAGAAGGGCGTGGAGTGATGTATTCCAAGTTCTGAAAGATAACTGTCAACCAAGGTTACTTTATCCTGCAAAGCTATCCATTCAAATAGATGGAGAAATAAGGACATTCCACAACAAAAGCAGGCTAAAGGAATATTTGAAAACAAAACCAGCTCTACAGAAAATCCTCCATGCTGAAGAGAAAGAAAAGCACACATATAAGGAACCCGAAAAAAACAAACCATACTCAAATACTAGTTAATACAAGAGAGCAAAGGTAAAACCAGAAGAATTACAAAACAAGAAAAGTGGCAAAAATAAATACACACTTCAATAATAACTCTTATTGTCAACAGCCCCAGTTCCCCAACCAAAAGACACAGGTTTGCAGACTGGATTAAAAAGCAGTATCCAGGACTGGAGAGATGGGTTAGCGGTTAAGGCACTTGCCTGCAAAGCCAAAGGACCCAAGCTCAATTCCCCAATGGGTGCATGCATCTGGAGTTCATTTGCAGTGGCTAGAGGCCCTGGCATGCCCATTCTCTGTCTATCTCCTCTTTCTTTCTCTCTCTCTGCAAATAAATAAATTAAAAAATAAAATAAAAAGCAGGGTCCTTCAATTTGTTGCCTCTAAGAAGCTCACCTTTCTACAAAAGATAGATGCTATCTTGGGGTAATTACACTTCCTGCAATATTACACACATGCCAGTTACTGTATGGGTTAAAGAGGCTTTAGAGTTCAGAGAGGCAGACACCATATAGGCCCAAGGAAGAGTCTGTAGGCGAGCAGATAAGAGCATTGAGGCGCTAAGAATTCAGATGTAGGTGTGAGTGGTCTTTAGAGAGTTAGTTTGAATTGGGCTGAGTATCATGGGGAGAAACTGCTCAAGCTTGAGCTGAAGCCCAAGGACAGAGCAGGAGTCCTGAGCTAGGGCAATTTTCCTGGACAAGGCTTGTGACAGTCAGTGTGCCTGCCATACTTCAGTCTCAGGGTGCTTCTTTTGTAGTCCCAAACAGTCACCCATCTGGTGTGGCTGATAAGCTCATGTGTCTGGTACTTCTGATGTGATTTGATATTTGCAGGTATCATTTTTTTTTTTTTTTCCTGAGGTAGGGTCTCATGGTAGCCCAGGCTGACCTAGTAACCTGGAATTCACTATGTAGTCTCAAGGTGGCCTTGAACACAAGGCGATCCTCTTATCCCTGCCTCCTGAGTGCTGGGATTCAAGGCATGCACCACCAGGCCCGGCAGGTGTCATGCTTTACTGGCACAAATAATCAGTTTGTGCCCTGGTGTGCTGGCAGATGGGTTCATTGGTATAGACAAGATGAGGAGTCATACTTTCTAGGCACTGACAGTCAAAATAGAGTAACTCAGGTTACAGCTATTGCTTTATAAAATGGAATTAGTCAAGGCTCAGCCTAGCCTAGCCTGTTCTCATATGGTAATCACTGGGCTTTTGCTTTTCTTTCTTCTTTTTCTGGAGCTGGGACTGAATCCAGCTACCCTTCATTTTAGCCACACTTCACCCATAACCCTCATTCTAGCCTTTTAAGTCAGGGGGCCCAGAGTGGATAGATATGGCTGTTGTGGTCTGTTAGAGATAGAACTGTTAAACTTCTCTGGTTTGTTCCCACTGGAACAAGCTTATTTGTAGCTTTTTAAAAAATATATTTATTTATTTGAGAGATAGAAAGAGAATGTACACACCAGGGCCTCCAGCCACTGTAATCAAACTCCAAATGCATGTGCCCCCTTGTGCATCTGGCATCTGGTCCTGGAGAATCGAACCAGGATCCTTTGGCTTTGCAGGCAAACACCTTAACTGCTAAGCCATCTCTCCAGCACACTTGTAGCATTTTTAAAAATAACTTTTTATTTCTTTAATTTTATTTGAGAGAGAGAATGGGCATGCCAGGGCCTCCAGCCACTATAAATGAACTCCAGATGCATGCACCACCTTGTGCATCTGGCTGGGTCCTTTGGCTTTGCATGCAAGCACCTTAATCCCCAAGGCATTCTTCAGCCCTACTTGTAGCTTTTGACTGTTCCAAGGATGTAGGAAAACAGGGGATTTTGATTGAGCATAATTTGAGTTAGCCAAACACCATCAGTTAACAATAGTTAACAACAATGAAATAGTGAGCAAACTGCAGGCAGTCCCACACCCAGCCCCTGGATGTGAACTCAGTCCATTCTTGCTTCTGCTAGTCAAAGTGGGATGGAGGGTTGCTCAGGCTTAAAGTTGTGGGTCTCCAGCCACCACCTCCACACAGAATAATCTTCCTTCCCAACTGCCTGTCAACTCTTAAATTTCTTCAAAGATTATATCATTGAGGCTGGGCACAGACCCTGTCTCAAAAAGTAATATGGGATGCTGGGTGTGGTGGTATGCCTTTTATTCCAGCACTTGGGAGACAGAGGTAGGAGGATCACTGTGAGTTTGAGGCTACTCTGAGACTACATAGTGAATTCCAGATCAGCCTGGGCTAAAGTGAGACCCTACCTCACAAAGCCAAACAAAAAAAAAGGAAAAAAAAAAAAAAAAGAAATATAAAGCTGGCTACTATAGCTGGGCGTAGTGACACACACCTTCAATCCCAGCACTCCAGAGGAAGATTGCCATGAGTTCAAGGCCACCCTGAGACTACATAGTGAATTCCAGGTCAGCCTGAGCTAGAGTGAAACTCTACCTTGAAAACTAAATCAAAACAACAACAACAACAAAACAAGATTATTTCAGTAAATTAATTAGTGGATCAACAAGTTTTATTATTTGTCTTATTTTGGCTGTGCAGAGGATTGAACTCAGGGCCTCTTACATGCTAGGCAAATGGTCTACCACCAGGTCATACCTACTGCCCTATTAGGTTTATTGCATGTCAATGCATAAGGATGAAGAGGAGCTCATGGTCTATTTTACTAGAAGGAAGAATGTGACAACATAATTTTAATGCTGTATGATAGGTTCTCTTTTTAAAGTATCAGCTTTATTGACACATTATTTACATACCATAAACTTTATCCTTTACAGTGTGCAGCTCAGTGGTTTTTAGTATATCAGAGTTGCTAAATCAACATTCACAATTTGCCACTACAAACTCCAGAACACGTAGTACTTGTAGTAGTGTATCTGGCTTTACATGGGTATCGGGGCATGGAACAAAGGCCATTAGGCTTTGCAAGTAAGCGCCTTCAAGCACTGAGCCATCTCTCTAGCCCCCACCTTTTTGTTTTAGGATGTCCGTGGTACTGTTTCATTCTTGCCCAGGCTGGCCTAGAACTTACTCTGTAGTCCCAGGCTGGCCTCGAACTCACAGCAATCCTATATTTGCCTCCCAAGTGCTGGGACTAAAGGCATGCACCACCACATCCAAGTCCTTTGCCGTGTTTTTGAGAAAGGCTCTTGCTATAGAACAGGTTGGCCTCAAACTCATAGGGATCCTCCTACCTCAGCTTCCTGAAGGCTGGGATTAAAGGCATGCACCAGAATGGCTGGCTTGTTTTCACATTTCTTATGTATATACGTAAACCAGTATGTATGCCTGGGACTGGAATTGCTGAGTCATATGGTCATTGTTTAACCTTTTTAAGAACTGTAAGACCATTTTTCAAACTGTCTGTGCCATTTTAGAATGCTTCCAAAAATGTGTGGTAGCTCCAATATTTCCTTATCTTACCCGCTTGTTATTGTTTGCCCTTTTTTTGTTTGTTTGTTTGCTTTGTTTTTAAAGAGAGAAAATGGAATGGGCACACTAGGGCCTCCAGCCACTACAAACTCCAGACACATGTGCCACCTTGTGCATCTGCCTTACATGGGTCCTGGGGAATCGAACCTGTGTTCTTCAGTTTTGCAGGCAAGCACCTTGACTGCTAAGCTATCTCTCCAGACCCCTATCTCAGCACTTTTTAAAAAATATTTTATTTTTATTTATTTATTAGAGACAGAGAGAAAAGGAGAGAAAGAGACAGAGAGACAGAGACAGCGAGTGAGAATGGGTACACCAGGGCCTCTAGCCACTGCAAACGAACTCCAGATGCATGCGCCACCATCTGCATCTGGCTTATGTGGGACCTGGAGAATCGAACTTGGGTCCTTAGGCTTCACAGGCATGTGCCTTAACCGCTAAGCCATCTCTCCAGCCCTTTGTTTTGTTTTTTAGAGGTAAGGTCTTGCTCTAGCCCAAGCTGACCTAGAATTCACTATGTAGTCTCATGGTGGTCTTGAAGTCATGGCGATCCTCCCATCTCTGCCTCCCGAGTGCTGGGATTAAAGGCGTGCATCACCATGCCTGGCAGAATTCTTTTTTTTTTTTTTCTTTAATATATTTTTTTGATTATTTGATTTTTATTTTAGAGAGAGAGAGAATTAGTACACCAAGCCTCAGCCATTGCAATCGAAGTCCAGACATTTTCGCCACCTAGTGGGCATGTGTGGTCATGTGCTTTGCCTCACCTTTGTGTGTCTGGCTATCATGGGATCTGGAGAGTGGAACACAGGTCCTTAGGCTTCACAGGCGAGCGCCTTAACCACTAAGCTATCTCTCCAGCCCCCTATCTCAGCATTCTTAATGCTAAGATTAAAGGCATGCACCACCATGCCAGGCTCCACCTTTTGAATTTTAACCAACATAAATGTAGAGAAATAGGTTGAATAGTTTTATGTGCTTATTGTCTACATGTACATGTGAATATATATATACACATGTGTACACATACACACAAATATATTTTGAGGCAGAGTCTTTCTGTGCAGCCCAGGCTTGCCGGCAACTTCCAGTCCTGCCTTAGCTCACCAGTTAGGCTAGAATGGCTGGTCAGTGAGCCCTGGGAAGCTCCTGCTTTTGCCTCCAAGCACTTGGATTACAGGCACGTGTCAACATGCTTGGTATCTGGAGTTGAGCTAAGGTCCTTATGCTTGTGAGGCAAGCAATTTATTGACTGGGCTATCTCCTCAGATCCCTGTATGTATTTCTTTAATTTAGTTGTGTGTGTGCGTGTGTGTATGTGTGTTTGTGGTGCTGGGGATTGGATGGAACCCAGGGCCTTGAGCACTCTAGACAAGCACTCTACCACTGAGCCACATTCCCAGCCTCTAAATAAGCGTTTCTTTAATTTAGTTGGGTTTTTTGTTGTTGTTCAGTTTTCTTGTATATATTTCTTAAAGAAATGTTCACCGCCTAGTATGGAGTCACACACCTTTAGTTCTTGCACTCGTAAGGCAGAGGAAGAAGGATCACTGAGTTTGAGGCCAGCCTGGGACTACAGAGTGAGTTCCAAGTAAGCCTGAGCTAGAGTGAGACCCTACCTTGACTGCCCTCTTACACACACATACACACACACAAGATAGCTGGGCATGGTGGCACACGCCTTTAATCCCAGCACTTGGGTGGCAGAGGTAGGAGGATGGCCGTGAGTTCGAGGATACCCTGAGACTACATAGTGAATTCCAGGTCAGCCTGGAGTACAGTGAGACCCTACCTTGAAAAACCAAAAAAAAAAAAAAGGTGTTCACTCAGGAGGAACAAGAGTTTAAGGCCAGCTTGGGCTACATAGTGAGACCCTGTCTCAAAACAAAACAAAGTGAAAGGTGGACAAGTCAGTAAGGGTTTCATTTGTAAAAGAGATTGCTTGTGGGAATAGGGAGTAAAAGGCTAGGAAGGCAGTCTGCAGACAGATGAGGCCGCTCTCCAGACTCAGTCAGCTACTTCTCTCATGTGGTTGCTTCATTGACTTTGTCCTAAAGAAGAATGGAGTCTGTGACCAAGCCACGGTGGGACATCTGTTCACAGCTGCCAGCCCTTGGGAATCATGCCTGGGGTGGTGTGGGGGTACAGCATGGATGACTACTGAGTAGGTACAACCAGTTGGAGGAGGTAATAAAGGACAGATAATAAATAGCTACAAGATCAGGATAGCATTTCTAGACAGGTGCAGTAGTCTATGGTCCCATCTATTTGGGAGACTGAGGCAGGAGGATGTCTTCAGTCCAGAATGTCAAGGACAATCTGGGCAGCACAGAAGGACCTCATCTTTTGTTTGTTTGTTTGTTTGTTTGTTTTTGTTTTTTGAGGTAGGGTCTCACTCTGGCTCAGGCTGACCTGGAATTCACTATGTAGTCTCAGGGTGGCCTCGAACTCTCGATCCTCCTACCTCCGCCTCCCGAGTGCTGGGATTAAAGGCGTGCGCCACCATGCCTGGCGAAGGACCTCATCTTTGAGAAAAAGAGCAAGAGCCAGGCGTGGTGGCACATGCCTTTGATCCCAGCACTTGGGAGGCAGAGGTAGGTGAATTGCCATGAATTTGAGACCACCCCGACTACATCATGAATTCCAGTGTCAGCCTGGGCTAGAGCGAGACCCTACCTCAAAAAAAAAAAGAAAGAATGTTTTTTATAATCATGGAAGTTGTTAATAAAAATTTGAAGAAAGAAAGAAAGAAAGAAAGAGGGGCTGGAGAGATGGCTTAGCAGTTAAGCACTTGCCTGTGAAGCTTAAGGACCCTGGTTCAAGGCTTGATTCCCCAGTACCCACGTAAGCCAGATGCACAAGGCGGCATATGCAGTGGCTGGAGGCCCTGATGCACCCATTTTCTCTCTCTGCCTCTTTCTCTCTCTGTCACTCTCAAATAAATAAAAATAAACAAAAAAAAAAAAAAAAGAAAGAAAGAAAAGAAAAAGAGCAAAGTGGTGGAGTGTTTGTCAAGCATGCACAAAGCCTAAGGATTAATCCCCAGCACTGCAAGACAAATAAGTGAATGAACATTTTAAATAAGAGCTCATCTGAGGGCACTCAACACCTACCAAACCAGAGATCCAGAGGCTCCTAAGTGACCACTGAAGTAGACTTAAAATGCTCCTAGCATTGCTCAGGGAATTTTGTGGAAGAGAGGGCACATAGATTGTTAGAGCCACAAGTTGGGACATTTTGCACAGAGACATTGCCCCCCCCCCCGCCCATAATGCAGGACCCACACTCCCCATGGGGTTGACCTGCATCCCCAACAAGGAAGGCCTCTTCAGAAAAGAGGCAGGGAGAAAAGAAAGGATGGTACCAACCTGTGTTGTTTACATACTTAATATATCCATATCTTAAAAAAAAAAAAGAGTTCATCCCAACCCCACACCTCTTTCCCACACAGAGGATCTTCTGAATTCTTGGTCGTATTCCAGGAAAGCAGGAAGAAATGTATCAGTATTACAGGTGAACATTCAAATCCCATTTCCATCCCCTGAGCCACAAGAAACAAAATCCATCAAGTAAGAAAACTTAAGCAAGAGGGCTGGGGAAAATCTGATGGTAGGTAGAGTGCTAAAGTGCTAGCCTGGCATGCCCGTGGCCCTGGGTTTGATCTTAAGAGAAGTAATTCTAAGCAAAATCTATTCCACAGATATCTCAAAGGCTCATCTTGAAAACTTACCATATTCTCCAAGGGACCGGTGTCTGGTAGCCATGGACACAACAGAGAAAGAGCACTGGATTGGGAGCCAGGAGACCTGAGCTCTGAGTGCAATGCTGTCATTAATTAGCTGTGTCATCTTGGTTAGGCAAGTCTCTTCATTTCTTCCAACTCTTGTGAAACAAGGGCAGTGGGATAAAACATCTACTCAAGACTCTTCCAAAATATACAAAAAGTAACCTTTGATGACATATTTAACATGCTACATATAATTATTGCAGTGTTGGGCTGGAGAGATGGCTTAGTGGTTAAGGTACTTGCCTGTGAAGCTTAAGGACCCAGGTTCAATTCCCCAGTACCCACATGTACAAGGTGGTGCATAAATCTGGAGTTTGTTTGCAGTGGCTACAGAGGCCCTGGTGTGCCCATTCTCTTTCTCTCTCTATCTGCTTTCACTCTCTCTCCAAATAAATCAAATATTTTAAGAAAAAATTATTGCAGTGTCACTTAATGTGTCTCCAATGTTCTTCATAATTCAGGGATAACCTAAACTAATTTGAGGAAATAATATGTCACTGATTTACAGAATTTGAGATATGAAACTACTAAGCTATGATGAGGCTTATAGTAGCTTTGCTTTGTGGCTCATTATTGGCCATGTGTGTTGTAGCTAAACTGATATAGAAAGGTCTTTTTATTAACAAGGGGGTTTGTATTCAGGAGGCACCTATAAGAGGCTTGTATTCAGCATAAATGAACAAAGTCATGAATCCCAGTTTTCTCCATGTGACTTTTTTTCAGTGCTCACGTAAAGCCAGGTGAAACTGCACTGGAGTTCGTATGCAGTGCTGTGTACATTCGCTATCACTAGCAAATAAGATTTATTTTTTTGCTTTTGAGGTAGGGTTTTACTCTAGCTCAGGCTGAATGGACATGCCAGGGCCTCTAGCCACTGCAAACAAACTCCAGATGCATGCACCACCTTGTACATCTGGCTTATGTGGGTACTGGGGAATCAAACTTGGATCCTTAGGCTTCAAAGGCAAGTGCTTTAACTGCTAAGGCTTTTCTCCAGCATTATTATTATTATTATTATTTTCAAGATAGGGCTTCACTCTAGCCCAGGCTGACCTGGAATTCACTATGTAGTCTTAGGGTGGCCTTGAACTTATGGCAATCCTCCTACTTCTGCCTCCCAAATGCTGTAATTATTATTTTTTAAAAAGACACTGGCTGTCAGACATGGTGGCATACGCTTTTAATCTCAGCACTTGGGAGGCAGAGGTAGGAGGATTGCTGTGACTTTGAGGCAAGCTTGAACTACATAGTCAATTCCAGATCAGCCTGAGCTAGAGTGAGACTCTACCTGAAAACAAACAAACAAACAATAAATAAATAAATCACTGCTTAGCAAAATTAAAATCCTCTTTATAGGGGCTAGAGAGATTGCTTAGTGGTTAAGGTGCTTGCCTGCAAATCTTAAGGACCCAGGTTCAATTCCCCAGCACCCACATAAGCCAGATGCACAAAGTGGTGCATATATCTGGAGTTCATTTGCAGTGGCTAGAGCCCCTGGTGTGCCCATTCTCTCTCTCTGCCACTTTCTCTCACTCTCTTTCTCAACTAAATAAACAAAATATTTAAAAATCTTTTTCATAGTGAAGGATAGGAGAAACCAGCTTTTTTTTAAAAGGCAGTTTTAGTTAGAGATTGAGGCCCAAAGAGAGAACCAGGAGATGCCACCCTACATGCCAACTCGTCCAGACACAAGAAGGGAACTCCTGGCAGAAATGCATGCTGGAGAGATGGCTTAGCAGTTGAGGTGCTTGCCTGCAAAGCCAAAGGACCTCAGTACAATCCCCAGTACCCATGTAAGCCAGATGCACAAGGTGGCAGATGCATCTGGAGTTCATTTGCAGTGGCTGGAAGCCCTGGTGCGCCCATTCTCTCTCTCTCTTTTTCTGCCTCTTACTCTCTCAAATAAATTTTTAAAAGTATTAAAAAAAAAAAAAAAAGAAATGCAACTCATGTCTGGTTGAGACTGATTTACAGCATACCCTGCTGCCCAGTCTAGCATGCTATCTAGACAGACAGCCTTGGATGGACTGGCCCAGGGATCTGCCTTCCAAACCTACCAACCAACTGGGTCTTCCCCTTGCCTATAAAGGCTCCTGTCTTTCTGTAGTGGGCTCCACCCCTCTATCTCAGCTCTGCTTTTCTTTTTTTTCTCCTGCTCTGCTCTGCCACTCTTTCCTCTGCCACAGGGACGCACTTGGGTCTGGCTTCCCACTCACCCAGCCTGGTTGGGCGGGGGCAGAACATAAAATTGTTTCTGGTCTGGGAGATCTTTTCTGCTTGCCTCTGTTTTATAGTTTGGGGTGACTTCTCACTTTGATTACATGCATGATTTTCCTCTGGTTTATGGATCTACCATGTGCGTATTTTTCATGCCCTTAAGATCCACCACACGGAAGCTCTCACCAACTTTAGGCCTGCTACCCATGTAATTTCTCTAAACCCAGGACAAGCATGAGTGTAACTCTCTTCATCACTCATTTCTCCTCTGAATCTCTTGGACTCTGCTTGATATGTGCCTTCTTATTTTTTTCCTTGAGCCTTACCATTTTGTCCTTTTCTCTCTCCTTTTAATTGTTTTTATTTATTTATTTATTAGAGATAGAGTGATGGAGGGAGAGAGAGACGGAGAGAGAATGGGCACACCAGAGCCTCCAGTCACTGCAAATGAACTCCAGATGCATGCGCCATGATATGCATCTGGCTAATGTGGGGCCTGGAGAATTGAACCTGGGTCCTTAGGCTTTGCAGACAAATGCCTTAACTGCTAAGCTATCTCTCCAGCCCCCTTTTAACTTCTCTAAAATACACTGCAGATGCTCCTAGATTCTACTTTCCACGTGCCAGCAACTTTAGACTCTCTCTAAAGGCCTCAATTTCTCTATTTTTTTTTTAAAGATTTTATTTTTATTTATTTATTTGAGACAGAGAGAGGGAGAGAGTGAGAACAGGCGAGCCAGGGCCTCTAGCCACTGCAAATGAACTCCAGAGGCATGCGCCACCATGTGCATCTGGCTTACCTGGGACCTGGAGAAATTGGACGGGGTCCTTAGGCTTCGCAGGCATGAACCTTGACCGCTAAGCCATCTCTCCAGCGCTTTAAGGTTTATTTTATTTTATTTTAATTTATTTATTAGGCCTCAATTTCTCTTAAATGTACCTTATAAACTATGCAGTTTCCACATGAGAGCATGGTTCCTGCTTCCCATATGTTTATGATTCTGTTCTAGCTCCCAATCTCCCTAAGTAAACCCCACAAGCTGGGCATGGGGGTGCGTGCCTTTAATTCCAGTACTTGGGAGGTAGAGGTAGAAGAGTTCAAGGCCACCTTGAAACTACAGAGTGAATTCTAGGTCTACTGGGCTAGTGCAAGACCCTACCTTGGAAAAGCCAAAAAATAAAAATTAAAAAAAAAAGACCCACAATTTGTGATTTCTCCCTAAATAAACTTAATGATTTATAATTTATCCTTCTTGGATCCATATTTATTAATTCCTTATTAAAGGCTGGACAGAACCCAAAATATGGGGTTCATAGATTCTGGGGAACCCTTTCTGAACCTCTAAATCCTATATCAATAGCATTTACCCTCACTACTTTGTTGGCTAAATTTTAAAGACTGCAGAACCAATATTGTAAGAACCACAACTGAACTACGTAGGCCACAATCATAGCATTTCTCCTACTTTTCCTTACCTACTCTTTCCTTTTGGTTTTTACTTTGACTCGGGCATTGCAAATCAAATGCCACTTCCTGTCACCCTGAAGCACTTTAAGACCCACTGTTGTGCAATTGCAGAGCTCTGAGCCTTCAGAATTTATCACTGGTTGTAATGGGACATCTGTTTTTGTAATTGGTTATTTGTCTACTGCCTTAAATAATAGAAAGGGCATGTTTGTTTTTATTCACAAAAGTGTTTTCAGCATTCAGCACCTTGACTGGTACAAACCAGTGTGTCAGTAAGCATTTATTAAATAAATGACTGAATGTATCCATCCAGCCTGACATTTTGTATAGATGTTGATTCACTTAGAAATCACAGGAGACAAAGCACTGACAGGCAAATGAAGCAGATAGAGGCCCATCATAAAAATTATCTCCATTGGCTCCAAATGGCCGCTTCTGCCAAATGCACTTTTTCAACTTAACACTTTATGCACTTTAAACACAGAGCAAAAGACAACTATTTCCTGGTCTTTGGGTTACATTTTTCCAGACTACCAACACTGGCCCTTAATCAGCCAAAGGTGTAGATGACTACATTGACTACAGGGCAGCCATATAAATGGGAAATAAGAGAATAGTTCTTTTTTTTTTGTTGTTGTTTTTGTTTTTTTTTGGTTTGTTTTTTGTTTTTCGAGGTAGGGTCTCACTCTAGCCCAGGCTGACCTGGAATTCACTATGGAGTCTCAGGGTGGCCTCGAACTCACGGCAATCCTCCTACCTCTGCCTCCCGAGTGCTGGGATTAAAGGCGTGTGCCACCACGCCCGGCTTGGTTTGGTTTTTTGAGGTAAGGTCTCACTCTAGCCCAGGCTGACCTGGAATTAATTCACTGTGTAGTCTCAGGGTGGCCTCGAACTCATGGCAATCCTCCTACCTCTGTCTCCCAAACTCTGGGATTAAAGGCATGTGCCACCACGCCTTGTGCTTTTTTTTTTTTTTTTTTTTTTTTTTTTTTGAGGCTGGGTATGTAGCCCATGGTAATTTAGAATTCACTCTGCAGCTCAGGCTGGTCTCTAACTCATATACTCCTATTTTAGCTTCCCTAGTGCTGGGATTAAAGCTGTGAGCCACCACACCCAACTATAAGAAAACACTTCCTTTTTTAAAAAATATTTTATTTTTATTTATTTGAGGAGAGGGAAAGAGGCAGAGAGAGAGAGAGAAAGAAAGAATGAGAATGGGCGCACCAGTGTTTCCAGCCACTGCAATCGAATTCCAGATGCATGCGCCAC
Source organism: Dipus sagitta (assembly GCA_036346955.1). NCBI lineage: Eukaryota > Metazoa > Chordata > Mammalia > Rodentia > Dipodidae > Dipus > Dipus sagitta. The sequence goes on from CM070771.1 coordinate 161,783,827, forward strand.
CTTGTGCATCTGGTTTACATGGGTCTTGGGGAATCCAACTGAGGTCCTTTGGCTTTACAGGCAAACACCTTAACTGCTAAGCCATCTCTCCAGCCCCAACACTTCCTTCTTTAAAGCCTTTGAAAGTACTGTCGCATGACCTTGACTTAAAAGATAAAGCTTGGGCTGGAGAGATGGCTTAGCGGTTAAGGTGCCTATCTGCAAAGCCTAAGAACTCATGTTCAATCTCCAGGTCTCATGTAGCCAGACGCACAGTGACGCAAGCGCGCAATGCTGCACATGTGCCACAAGAAGGGTGTATGCATCTGGATTTCTCAGCAGCTGAAGGCCCTGGTGTGCCCATTCTCTCTTTCTCAAAAAAGGAAGGAAGAGGAGGAGGAAAAGAAGAAGAAAAAGGAGAGATAAAGCTTACAGTCTGGAGAGATGGATCAGGGGTTAAGGTGACTGCCTGCAAAGCTAAATAACTTGGGCTTGATTCCCCAGCACTCACATAAAGCCAGATGCACAAAATGGCACATCTGCCTGGCGTTCATTTCCAGCAGCTGGAAGCCCTGGTGCACCCATTTTCTTTGTCTCTTTCTGCTTATAAATAACTTAATTAATTTTTTTTTTGTTTGTTTGTTTGTTTTGTTTTTCGAGGTAGAGTCTCACTCTCGCCCAGGCTCACCTGGAATTCACTATGTAGTCTCAGGGTGGCCTCGAACTCACGGTGATCCTCCTACCTCTGCCTCCTGAGTGCTGGGATTAAAGGCGTGCACCACCACGCCCAGCTATAAATAACTTAATTAATTAAAAAATAATAAAGCTTGCTGCTTGGCTTCTAGAATTTGGAAGAGGGCAAGAGAAAGAAACGTAGGTGTGTCTTGATGCCAAAAGGCCAGAGTAAGGAGAAAGGGATTTTCTAGCCGGGTGTGGTGGCGCATGCCTTTAATCTCAGCACGAGGGAGGCAGAGGTAGGAGAATCACCATGAGTTTGAGGCCACACTGAGACTACATCTACATAGTGATTTCCAGGTCAGCCTAAACTAGAGTGAGACCCTACCTCAAAAAACCAAACAAACAAAAAAGCAATTTCTTAGGTGCATCTCTCTTCCTCCTAGATGCAGTGAGATGGGCTCAGATATACTCTGCAGTCACACTGTCCAGATTCCTCATGTTTCTGTCTTTCTCTGTAGTTGCAGGCAGTGAAGTCTTGTTTAAACACCCTGATGTCTTCTGGAAACGGTGTTGAAACAGGGTCTCATTATGAGGTCCAGGCTGGCCTCAAACTCACAGCACTTTTCCTGCCTTAGCAGTTGGGAAAGTGTGGGCTTATAGGCACAAGACACCTTTCCTGGCTACCTGTGTTCAGTCTAAGAGATAAAGCCAGAGTCAGTGGCCTTTGTAGTTACCTAGGGACACTTCCCCACTTGACACCTCCACTAGAAAACTTTCTTACCCTCAGGCTTTATGCTTGGACTTTTTTTTTCTTTCTTTTTTTTAATGTGAGGGTGAAAGAGAACAAGAGAACCAGAGCAAGAGAGAGAGAGAGAATTGGTGTGCCAGAGCCTCCAGCCACTGCAACCAAACTTCAGACGTGTGCACCACCTTGCCCCATGTGTGACCTTGCATGCTTGTGTCACTGTGCATCTGGCTTACGTGGGACCTGGAGAGCCGAACTTGAGTCCTTAGGCTTCATAGGAAAGCTCCTTAACCACTAAGTCATCTCTCCAACCCTTTTTTCTTTTCCCTTTTTGAGACAGGTTCTCCTATAACCCAGGTTGCCTTCAAACTTGGTAAGTAGCCCAGATAAACTTGAATTTCTGATTCACTTGCTTCTCCCTTTCCCCTGGAGTGCTGAAATTACAGGTATGTGCCACTATATCTGGTTTTATATGGTGCTGGGAATTGAACCCAGAGCTTCGTGCATGCTAGGCAAGCACCCTCAGCTGAGCTAAATCCCCCCCACCACAATAAAACCTGGGATGTGTATGTCATCATATCTTTCCTGTTTTCACAGGTAATAAAGTCTTTTTTTTTTTTTTTTTTTTTTTTTTTTTAGTTTTTGGAGGTAGGGTCTCACTCTAGCCGAGGCTGACCTGGAATTCACTATGTAGTCTCAGGGTGGCCTTGAACTCACCGTGATCCACCTACCTCTGCCTCCAGAGTGCTGGGATTAAAGGCGTGCGCCACCATGCCTGGCGAAACAGTCTTTTTTTAATGTATAATTTTTTTTTTTATTGACAACTTCTAACTTATAGACAATAAACCATAATTCCCTCCCCTCCCCCACTTTCCCCTTCACAACTCCACTCTCCATCATATCCCCTCCCTCTCTCTGTTGGTCTCTCTTTTATTTTGATGTCATCATCTTTTCCTCCTATTATGAGGGTCTGTGAAGGTATTGCTAGGCACTGCAAGGTCATGGATATTGAGGACAATTTTGGTCTGGTCAGTTGCATTGTAAGGAGTCGTACCCTTCCTTTGGCTCTTACATTCTTTCCTCCACCTCTTCTGCAATGGACCCTGAGCCTTGGAAGGTGTGATAGAGATGTTTCAGTGCTGGACACTCCTCTGTCAATTCTTCTCAGCACTATGAGTCATCCAAGTGGTCACTGCCATCTGAAAAGAGAAGCTTCTCTAAACAAAAGTGATAGTGTTAATATATGAATATGAACATTAAGTGTACTGCTTACAGGGCAGTTTGGTGAGCATAATATATGCATTTAGCCAGACAAAAGCAGGCTTTATACCCCTAAGGCTCATGAACTCCCATGCCATAGACTTTTGATTAGGTTTTCAGTACTAGCCATGTATTCTCTCCCACAGAGCAGGCCTTTAGTCCAGTTGGTTTCCTCCAGAGCAGACATGCCACTATTGTACCCGTTCAGTCATTTGGCCTGTCTGGCCAAACTTGAAGCTTCTAGTGTCCACTGTTTTCACCACTGATCACTTCTGTCTCCCACAGGGCTGCATACAGTGCAGTTTTTTTTCCCCCCCCAGCTTTCAGTCAGCTGGTCTACAGGGAGAAGGTTTTCAGCTCAGCCCTAGCTTGATTTCTCAGTGACCTTGCTGTCCAGGCATGTGGAGTCTTCAGCAATAGGGCCTTACCATCTGGAGAAACAGGCCTTTTTTTGTTTGTTTGTTTGTTTTGCTTTTTGTTTTCCGAGGTAGGGTCTCACTCTAGCTCAGGCTAACCTGGAATTAGTCTCAAGGTGGCCTCAAACTCATGGTGCTCCTCCTACCTCTGCCTCTCAAGTGCTGGGATTGCTGGGATTAAAGGTGTGCGCCACCATGCCCGGCAGAGAAACAATCCTTTTAAGGATAAAGCACATGCCCAAACCATGAGCTAGTGAGTGGAAGGGTTATTAAACCCATATTTTCTATAATCTATAATAATTGATATTATAACTTATTTATTTTTGGTTTTTCAAAGTAGGGTCTCACTCTAGTAGGCCAGGCTGACCTGGATTCACTATGTAGTCTCAGGGTGGTCTCAAACTCATGGCGATCCTCCTACCTCTGCCTCCTGAGAGGTGGAATTACAGGTGTGCGCCATCACGTCTGGCCTGTTTATTCATCTTGACTACCATTTATATTTACCCCTCCACTTCAGAGGACAGACTTAGTAAAGAAGTACAAACGGAGGCCAATGCAACTCCACCTACTATGAATAATATTAGTGGCATGTAGTAGTCTCAGAACACCAGAACACAGGTTTTTACTTGAATTTTTAAAAAACTGAGACATACTCTGGCCAGCTAGAACTCAGCAAGACGACTAATGGCTTCTTGCCTGCTACTTCCGCGTAGGAGTTGGAATTATCATTCAGTAGTCACAGTTTACTACTGGCCCTTACCTCTCCCCCCATCCTAGAATCCCCGCCTTCGTTCTCAACATTATATAGGCAACTGTCTGTAACAATAAAGTGAGTTCCTGCTTCGACAAGAAAAAAAAAAAAAAAAAACTGAGACATAATTTGTGTACCATGTAACCTTGGTTTTTTTTTTTTGTTTGTTTGTTTTGTTTTCGAGGTAGGGTCTCACTCTAGCTAGGGCTGACCTGGAATTCCCTATGTAGTCTCAGGGTGGCCTTGAACTCTTGAACTCAGATGTTCCTCCTACCTCTGCCTCCTGAGTGCTGCCATTAAAGGCGTGTGCAACCACGCCTGGCTCCACATAACCTTTTAAGCAATTGCTTGTATATGTACAAATGTGTGCCACCACTACCACTAAATAATTTGAGAACACTTTCATACTTTGATACACTTTTTTTTTCTTCTTCAGGGTGGCCTTGAACTCAGTGATCCTCCTACCTCTGCCTCAGGAGTGCCGGGATTGAAGGCATGCACCACCACTGCCAGGCTTCACTTTTTTTTTTTTTTTTTTAAGTAGGGTCTCCCTCTAGCCCAGGTTGACCTGGAACTCTGTAGTCCCAGGCTGGCTTTGAACTCATGGTGATCCTACTTCTGCTTCTCAAGTGCTGGGATTAAAGGCATGCCAGACCCTTAATTGTAGGTACAAAAGAACAACTAGGTGAGTCTGAGAACTCTAGAAAGATGCAGAGATCTCAAATGTCATTAAATGCAGTGTGGCTACAGTTCCCATACAAAGGGAACTGCAGCCAAGTGTGGTGGCACACACCCTTAATCCCAGCATTCAGGAAGCAGAGGTAGGATGATCACTGTGAGTTCGAAGCCAGCCTGAGACTATGTAGTAAATTCCAGGTCAGCCTAGGCTAGAAGGGTTCAAGAAGTAAGAGCAACCCCAGCACTGGCAAGGCTGGAGACTGAGGACGGATAATGGCCTTGAGTTCAAGGCCAGCCTGAGGCTACAGCGTGAGCTCCAGGTCACCCAGGGCTAGAGTCCCTACTTCAAAAACAAACAAAAGGAAATGGCCTATTGGGCTGGAGAGATAGCTCAGAGGTTAGGTCGCTTGCCTGCAAAGCCCTAAAGACCCAGGTTAGATTCCCCAGCACCCATGTAAGCCAGATGCACAAGGTGGTGCATGTGTCTGGAGTTTGTTTGCAGTGACTAGAGGCCTTGGCATGCCCATTCTCTATCTGCCTTTCTCTCTCAAATAAATCAATAACTAATAAATAATAAATAAATAAACAAAATATTTAAAGAGGGCTGAGGAGATAGCTTAGCAGTTAAGCGCTTGCCTGTGAAGCCTAAGGACCCCAGTTTGAGGCTCGATTCCTCAGGACCCACGTTAGCCAGATGCACAAGGGGCGCACGCATCTGGAGTTTGTTTGCAGTGGCTGGAGGTCCTGGCGTGCCCATTCTCTCTCTCTCTCTTTCTCTGTGTCTGTCGCTCTCAACTAAATAAATAAACAAAAAAATTTAAAGAGAAAAGGGAGCCACACATGACACACGTCTTTTATATCCCAGCACTCGGGAGGATCACCATGAGTTCGAGGTCACCCTGAGACTACATAGTGAATTCCATAGAGTGTTTAAGGCCAGCCTGAGCTACATGAGATCCTTTCTCAAAAGGTTATAAAGGAGGAGAATAAAGATAATTAAAGAGCAGGAAATGAAGAGCTTGGAGTTATTTAGCCTAGGAAAGGTTATTTAAGAACAACTTAAGGGCTAGGGCTATGGTTCACCAGTTAAAGACCTTGCTTACAAAGCCTGCCAGCCCAGGTTCAATTCTCCAGCTGCTCATATAAAGTAGGATGAAAAAAGTTATCCATCTGGGGCTCATTTACAAGGGTAAGAGACACTGTTGCACCCATACACATACATGTGCAAACAAATAAAAATAAAACCTTAAAGTATATGAAAGATTATATAAAAATGGTCATTTTTTTTATGGTAGGATTTTACCCTACTTGCCAGACTGACCTGGAACTTTCTCTGTAGTCCCAGGATGGCCCTCAGCCTCCTGAGTGCTGGGATTAACAGCACCCTACCATGTCTGGCTCAAATGGTCATTTAAAAAAAGTTCTGTTCCTAAGAAAAAGACAACAAAATTTATTCATTCTATGATATAAAGTGTTAAATCACAGAAGAAAGTTATGATACACAGCCTTACTAAACACCCAAATGCAAGCAGTAAGGGAAAAGAAGGCTTAATTATTTTTTTTAAAGATTTTATTCATTTTTATCTTCAATTTTTTTTTTTTTTTGATTTTTTGAGGTAGTGTCTCACTCTAGCCCAGGCTGACCTGGAATTCACTATGCAGTCTCAGGGTGGCCTCGAACTCACGGCGATCCTCCTACCTCTGCCTCCCAAGTGCTGGGATTAAAGGCATGCGCCACCATGCCCAGCTATCTTCAAATTTTTTTATTAACAACTTCCATGATTATAAAAAATATCCCATGGTAATACCCTCCCTCCCCCCACTTTCCCCTTTGAAACTCCATTCTCCATCATATCTCTTCCTCCTCTCAATCAGTCTCTCTTATTTTGATGTCATGATCTTTTCCTCCTATCATGACGGTCTTGTGTAGGTAGTGTCAGGCACCGTGAGGTCATGGATATCCAGGCCATTTTGTGTCTCGAAGACTGCACTGTAAGGAGTCTTACCCTTCCTTTGGCTCTTACATTCTTTCTGTCACCTCCTCTGCAATAGACCCTGAGCCTTGGAAGTGTGATAGAGATACTGCAGTACTGAGCACTCCTGTCACTTCTTTCCAGCACCATGATGCCTTCTGAGTCATCCCAAGGTCACTGCCATCTGAAAAGAGGATTTTCTAACCAAAAAGTGAGAGTAGCATTAATATAAGGGTATGAACATTAAGAGAAGTGCTTATTTGATAAGCATAAAAGATTTTATTTTTATTTATTTATTTATTTATTTATTTATTTATTTATTTATTAGAGACAGAGAGAGGGGTAGGAGGCAGAGAGAGAGAGTGTGTGTGAGAATGGGTGCACCAGGGCCTCTAGCCACTGCAAATGAACTCCAGCCACATGTGCCACTTTCTGCATCTGGCTGACCTGGGACCTGGAGAATCAACCTGGGTCCTTAGGCTTCACTGGCAAGCGCCTTAACCTCTAAGCCATTTCTCCAGCCCAAGGCTTAAATTTTTAAAAATTTATTTTCAAGGAGGGTGGGGGAAGAAGAGAGAGAAGAGCCATCTCTTTAGTCCAAAAGGATCTTTTAAATTTGAAGTAATGTTAGACTTGTGACTTAAGACTTACTTACTTAGACTTTGACTAGAAGTCACAGGGAGCATAAATAATTCCATCATCTAGGGCTGGGGAGGTAGAGCACTTGTCTAGCATGTAGGAGGTCCTGGGTTCAATCACCTACACTACCACACACATGCACACATACCCTCACCTAGATTCCCAATGTTAATGCTTTAGTGCATTTGTACTTTCTTTTATTAAATATGAGGAGATTTCATTTGAAGCTTTGGAAACTAATTTATAGACATTATTTTTTATCCCTATTTTATTCATACTTTACATTTTTAAAAATTTAATATATCCAGGTGTGGTGGTGTATGCCTTTAATCCCAGCATTTGGGAGGCAGAGGTAGGAGGATTGCAATGAATTCAAGGCCACTATGAGACTTACATAGTGAATTCCAGTCAGCCTGGGCTAGAGTGAAACCCTACTTTGAAAAACAAAACAAAAAAAAATTATTTGTTTTTGGTTTATTTGTTTGTGTGTGTGTGTGTGTGTGTGTGTACAGGTGGTGTGCCAGGGTTTGTTGCCAAACGAACACACCAGAAGCTGACACTCTTTGTGTCAGGCTTTATGTGGGTGGCTAGAGAACTGAACCCAGGCCAGTAAGATTTGCAAGCAAGCACCTTTAACCACTGAGCAATCTCTTTGGCCCCTTTCATATATATTTTTTAAAACAAGAGATATGTCCCTGCTTAACCACAATAATGTGACAGTGATAAATTAACACACTGATATACTATCATTAAATCTACAGATTTTATTCAAACTTGCCTATTGTCTTACTGTCCTTTTTTTTAAGATTTAGTTTTATTTATTAGGGATAGAGAGGGAGAGACAGACAGAGAGAGAGAATGGGCACACCAGGACCACTAGCCACTGCAGACAAACTCCAGACCACCACATGTGCCACCATGTGCATCTGGCTTATGTGGGACCTGGAGAATTGATCCTGGGTCCTCAGGCTTTGCAGGCATACGCCTTAACCACTAAGCCATCTCTCCAGCCCTCACTGTCCTTTTTTTTTAAGGCAGGGTCTCCAGGCTGATCAAGAACTCAAACAATCCTCCTAACTCAGTCTCCTGAGTATGGGGATTATAAGTATAAGCCATCAAGCCCAGCTTCCTTTTTTTTTTATTTTTATTTTTTTCTTTTCCAGCTTCCTTTTTAAAATTATTATTTTGGAAACAGGCCTCATGCAGCCCAGTATGGCTGAAAACTCACCATTAAGCTGAATCTAGCCTTGACCTCTTGATCTTCCTGTCTCTCAAGTGCTGGATTAAAAGTATGCAATGTCATGCCCGGCTCCCTAAAGGAGCCTCTCCAAGTTCACAGTCACTAATTATACTTACTGTAGAATTTTATTTTACATATGGATGGTGGTGAAGGCAATAAGTTTTTAAAAAGTATTTTTATTTACTTGCAAGCAGAGAAAGAAAGGGAGAGGGAGAGATGAATGAGCATGCCGGGCTCTCTTAATACTGCTGCAAACTCCAGATGCACGAGAACCTGGGCCATCATACTTTGCAAGCAAGCACTCTTAACCATCTCTCTAGCCCCAATAAGTTTTTATATCTAGCACACATTTTGTAGTTCTTAAGTTTTATGTTTTCTTTCCTATTTGAGTCAGGGTCTCACTATGTAGCCTAGGTTGGCCTTGAACTTATAATACTCCTACCTCAGTGTTAGAGATCATAGTCTTCCTTCACCACAAACAACTTTTTTTTCCCCCCAGAAATGAATCACTTTCATTACATAGATCCCCTTTTGTAATTCTGTCCTTTAATAAAAACAAGTTTATAAAAATGAGCACCGATTCAAACATCGAGACTTATCTGTAGACTTCCGTTTGGTGAATCTCACCTTAACAGTAATGAACTATGCCCTAGGCTGGTAAGACAAAGAGCTGCAAAAATGGGCGCGTGTTATTCCGATTACTCAACCAGTATTTGTTGAGTGCAGAGCAGTATATGCCAGGACTGGTTACAAACCCTTTCAATACAGCCAGGAACAATCACACCATCTCGGTTCTTGAATATCCAGTTGGACAAATTAAAATTTTAAAAAGTCAGAACCCAGAGATCTAGCCTCAGCTTTCTTAAACAGGGGCACGAACAGTCTCTGGAAAGAGAAGCAATCATGAGCTGCATGATTGTATTCTCAAGGCTGCGGTAGAAATCGTAGGTAAAAAGTCTTCAGTTCTTTGCTAAGCTCTACACGAAGACTCCTAACCACAGAGCCCTCAAAATGCTGGCGGGCCAGGCTTCAGGGCGGTGGCAAAGTGCGTCCCCTGCAGCCGTAGCCGGCTGGGCTTCGGGCCTTCGCCGCCTAGGTCGCGGGATCCATCCCTCCGTGAAGATCCGAGTGCCTGGGAACCGTACACCGAGAGCGCCGGGAGGCTCCGGGAAACCGGCTCCTCGAGGCGGCCTCGCCCACTGCAATGCAATCTGGGTGGTTTTTCCAGGTTCCTCCCGACCAAGTTCCGCGCCCAGCCCCAGCGACTCCGAGATACCCGGGCCAGGGCGAGGCTGGGCTGCTGCAGAAGCCAGCCCGGGCGATCTACGACTGTGCATCCCAGGGCCGGGCCGCGGGAGGCCAGGGCTCCTGGAGGGCGGCGCGGCGCGGCTCCGGAGGGAGGGAGGAAGGGAAGGAGCCCGGCCTCCGCCCGCCCTCGGGGGACGCCAGCCACCTGCGCCGCCCCGCCCCGCCTCCGCCCGCACCCCATCGCAGCAGGAAGGGCGCGCGCGGGCCCCACCGCCAGCGAGGCTGCGGACAGGTAGCCAGAGCGCGCTCGCAGGCGCCGGGTGGCCTCATGTCAGACGAAGCGCTGCACACTCTGGGGTCGAATTAGTAGTATTTCGACCGGAATTGTTCCCAAGAACGGGCGGGACCCAGGGAACTATACACCTCCGGCTCTTTTTTTACAAGGTCACCCCGAGGGACCTGGCCGCTGGGGGGGGGGGGGCGTCGGCACACGATCTCCCAACTCCCCCCTCAGCACACCTGGCTGGGTTCAAGGAGGATAGTCGGGGAACAGGGTTAGAGCGGGGAACGCAGGGAAGTTTGCCTCGTTAAACCTTTCCCCGCGCACGCGGGACGGCTGCATTTACGTCGTGGGCCCCAGCCTCGAACTAGAAGTCGGGATGGATAAGTAGCAATTAAAAAGCGCAGGGGCGCACGCCTTTCATCCCAGCACTCGGGAGACAGAGGTAGGAGGATCGCCGAGAGTTTCAGACCACCGAGACCTCATAGTGAATTCCAGGTCAGCCTGAGCTAGAGCGAGACCCCACCACGGAAAACAAAAACAAAAGCGAAGGGGCGAAGAGGGGGCGGGCCGCTTCCTCGAGGGGGTCCCCGGCCGCCTGGCGCGCGGCGTCCGGAGGCGTGGCCGAGTGGCCGGGCGGAGTGCCGCGCGGCGTGACCGTCGGGGCGCCTGCTGTCTGCGCCCCAAAGGTGTGTTGTGGGCCGGGCTCAGGAGCAGCTTTTCCCAAGTTCCGCAATTGCCCTCGTCACCTCCCCCGGCTGCCCGCCGTTGGCACAACCCTCCCAGAGCGTTTCGCCCTTCCCTGGGCGCCGCGCCCTGGGCAGCTCCGCACCCTGGGCCTCACCTCTGGCCTCCATTCGCCAGGCCTGGGCGCTCGCCCCTTCCCCCCGACACCCCACCGCGGTTACCACGCCACAGACCCTTCCTTCTCCGCCGCGCGGTCCCCTGCACCCCTCCTCACCCAGTCCCCGTCCAGCCAGGTCTACCCTCGGGGTGGCAACCACCTCTTCCCCGCCCTCAGGCTTCACCCCCCCCCAACCCCAACCTCTCCAGCCCTCTCCGGTCCATTCATCCAGCCATTGTCTCCCGCCCCCTCCCCCGTCCCCCAGCGGCCTCCCCCGCCCCCAGCGCTGCCACGTCGTGGTTTGAAGGAGCCAATGGGCCCGCGCCGCCAGGTGTCTCTTACCTGCACCACGTGGGGGAGGGGGGGAAGGGGCGGGCAGGTAGAGCCACATCCCAAAACAGAAAAGCTTTCAGCCATTGCGCGCGCCTCCCGGGGGTGCAGCCGTGCTCCTGGCTCCTCCGCGGACGCCCAGGAGATTGAATAGGAAAGAGGGCCGGCCTCGGCTCCTTCTCCTCCTCTCCTTCTCCTCTCCTGTCCTCTCCTCCTGCCCTGGGCGCGGAGCCCCGGCCGGCCAGGTGTGCGTGCGCTGGGCCGCTTGCTTACCGCCCTTCGCACCGGGCGGCCGCGAGGAGGGGGGGTGGGCGGGCGCTCTTTATTTTATTTTTTCTCAAGGAGAGGGCTTCAGCGCACGTTTCCTCGTTCTCTTCCCCACCCACCCCCCCTACCCACCTCTTCGCCTCCCGACCCCCGTCCTCCTCCCCCTGCCCACCTATCGTCATGACGGCGTCTCCGGATTACTTGGTGGTGCTTTTTGGGATCACCGCTGGGGCCACCGGAGCCAAGCTGGGCTCAGATGAGAAGGAGCTGATCTTGCTGTTGTGGAAAGTCGTGGATCTGGCCAACAAGAAGGTAGTACTTCTCCATGTTTAAAAAAATTTTTTTTCCTTGTCCGAGTGCGACAAGTTGGTCGTAGAAGTGGGAGAAGGGAGATGGGTGTGTGCTTGTTTGATTGGAGCGCTTGGAAAGCTTACACGAGACAACCTCGCGTAAAACCAAACTTGTTGGCCACCTCGCCTTGTAGCCATTTCAGTCTCCCGAAACCTGGCCCGAGGTGGAGCCGCCCGGCGCCCCCGAGCCTCGTTCTCTGCGATGGGGGTTGGGGAGGCCGATCGGCTCGTGGCCGAGAGGCTGCTGGGGTCCCTGCCCGGGCCCCTGACGACCCGATCTGGGTGGTTGGGGGTGGGGCGGGGCGCTGCGGAGCCCCCCGGCGTCCATTGAGCTTTGATTTTTGTAGCTGGTCTCCTGCAGAGGCGCGGGCGGGCCCCGCCGGCAGCCGGAGAGGTGAGTAAAGAATTCCCGAATCGAAGGGGAAACTAACCCCTTCTTTCCTCCCCTCACCCCCGGAGGTGGGACAGTTGCACGAAGTTCTCGTTAGACCGGATCAGTTGGAACTGACGGAGGATTGCAAAGAAGAAACGAAAATAGACGCCGAAAGCCTGACTTCCGCGCCGCAGCTGGACCAAGCCCTCCGACAGGTGACAGATAGATATCCCCGGCCGGGCCACGCTGCCCACCCCCAACCGGATGGCCCTATGCCCCCCCCTTCTTGGGGGCCCAACCCTACAACTCCACGCCCAGTCAGGGCGGTCCCCGTTTGTCCCGGGGCGTGGTGGCGAGACTCCCAGCCGCGTGGGTGGGAGCCTGTCCTGGGGGCGAGGGCCGTTTAGAAAGGACTCTGCTGCTTTTGCCTGCCAGTGCCCCCAGGGTCTGGGGCCACAGGTTATCTAGGGTTCCAGTTGTTTCCTAAGTGGTTCTTGGGGGCCCGAGAATCGGCCGCAGTTAACCAGCGGACTTTGAATCTCTGCGCCCGCATCTCTAAGCCCAGACCCTTAAGCGCCGGTCCCCAGAGGGTCGGGGTCTGCAGCTCAGCTTCCAGGTAGGGGGCGCTGTGGTGTAGCGGTGCGGACCCGCCCAGCTCTGTGTACCCCACGAGGCCCCAGTTTTGGTAGGCACCTACCTGAAAGTGTCCGCCGGATCAGCCTTAAGACTCACTACCGGAGAAAGAGGCTCGGGTTCCTGGTTACCTCTTTAATGCCTTGATCCCCATCCCAGGGAGGGTGTGCAGGTCCGAACCTATAGAGCTGCTTGTTGGGTCACCGAGGAGCTGGTGGAATCCCTTATTGGAATTGAGGTGACCTAAAAACTAGCTGCTCTTGGTGCTGAGGGTTGCTAGAATCTACCCGGGATAGGGCGGGTCTTCACACCTGTGCGCTGATGAATGCAGTGCGTTCCCACAGCCTCTGCCCCAGCACACCAGTTTTCAATTACAGGAGAAAGTTATTTCTAGGTATATTCAAGGGTAAGTGTCTACCTGCCTTTTTACAGAGACCTGTGTATTCATTCCCTGCACATCCAAACATTTAAAAAGTACCACCAGGGAATGATGTAATCTGAAGGCAACCGGCTAGTGGAAAGAGACCTCTGCTTTGTCTTGAATATCTTAATCGCAAAAAATAGGAGGGGTTGAAGAGAAATGTCATTAACTTTTCCAGAACCTAAACTTGCCTAGAGAAAGCTAGCAGGTTTTTGTGGGAGGAGACTTTCTTTCGTGACGCTGCCTCAGCCCTAGTGGCCCACTTAAAGATCCTCAGGATGATTTTTTTTTTCTGGCCACTTGTGACAAGTTTGTAAATTCTGCATCAGTTGCAACTCCCGTGGTTTTTGTTTGTTTGTTTGTTTTTCAGTTTAACCAGTCAGTGAGCAATGAACTGAATATTGGGGTAGGGACTTCCTTCTGTCTCTGTACTGACGGGCAGCATCATGTCAGGCAAATCTTGCATCCCGAGGCTTCCAAGAAGGTAAGAGTGCCGGAAAAGGGTTGTTTGGTGGGTGATTGTAGAGTTTTTGAAGAAACGGTTTATAAAAATCTGTTTATGTTTGCTTCTTGGAAAGTAATGGTACTTTTGAGGGTTGACTGGAGGTTCCTAAGAAGTGGCTTATCTAAATTATCCTGCTTTTAAAGAGGTGCAGATGGGGAGTTACTGTTTAATGGGCACCGACCTTCAGTTTGGGAAGATAAAAGTGTTGTGGAAAAGAATGGTCATGGTGTTGCAAAATGCTAGGAGCCTTGATGCCACCTGAACCTGTTGCAGTCAGAGGCTGAGGATGCAGCTTAGTCATAAAGCCTAAACAACAACAAAAAGAAGTGAAAATGGTAAATGTAACTTATTGTATCACAAGTAAGAAATGTGTGAGTTTCATTTTAAGTGTTGAAGATGCTTCACATTTTCCGTTTTCTAAAGATAACTTGGAGTCTGGATTTCTGCCACTTTAAAATAACTACAAGTAGGAAAGAATGGTATTAGTACATTGCAATAATTTCCAGTTGTGAAATGTTTTATCCTATAAAGAGGAGCAAAAGCCTTTAAAGTTGTATTTCTTTTTTGTTACTTATTTATTTTTTGAGTATCCCAGGGTGACCTGGAATTCACTATGTCGTCTCAGGATGGCTTTGAACTCACAGCGATCCTCCTACCTCTGCCTCCCAAGTGCTGGGATTAAAGGAGTGTGTCACCATGCCGGGCTCTTTTCTCTGTTTTCAAGTTGCATTTGTAATACTTTCATTAAAGACTACTTAAATAAGAATCACCTACATGACTAGCAAAATAATTATTTTAGCATACTTTGACTTTTTTTGGTAAATGTTTGAAATCAAGAGGGAAAGAGAGTGTGTGGGCGTGTAGCGAGAAAGGATCTCATTCCATAGCTCAGGCTGGCATTGAATTCACGGTGATCCCTCTGCCTCAACCTCCCCAGTGCTGGGATACAAGATGCGAGCCACACTCCCACCTTCAGAACTGCAATTTGTGTCATAAGGTCAGGTTCATCTTTTATTTTTGCTGGCTTTTCTTTTCTTTTTTTGAAGTAGGGTCTCACTCTAGCCCAGGCTGACCTGGAATTCACTATGTAGTGTCCGGCTGGCCTCGAACTCACAGCAATCCTCCTATTTCAAGCCTCCAGCATGCTGGGATTAAAGGCGTGCACCACCACTCCCAGCTTGATTAGCTTTTCTATGTGTAAAAGACTGCAGTGAGAAAATAAAATCTTACATCTGGGAAGAATACTTTTATTAATGAGATGATGAACACAGACTGCTCACCCTGTATAGCCAGTCTTTTCTAAGGTAGTTTCTGTTGACAACTCAATGTAGTTTTAGCGGAACCTTTTCATTGTGGTATGCAGGCACTGAGCTTGAAAAGATACTTACTTGGGGAACTTATGTGAGGCAAGTCTTTTAATGAAGAGATGTAGATTGACAATTGACGCAGGTAAGTGTAGTTAGTGCAGATTTTCTCTTCATTCTCTAAGGTAGAGAAAAGGAGGAAGCTAGTTAAACGTATTTTATTTGAAAAATCTGAAGGAGAAATTCAAGATCTTCTCTTGAAAGTTGAGATCTTTTTTATAGGAGTCTTGGTAATTATTTGTTCTTATTGCTGTAGAAATAAATATACAGGAAGATAGTTTTTTTTCTCCCAAAATTCCTAGGAGAAGGGACAAGACTTCATTCTTTCCTTGTGGGGTAACAACAAAACAGCTGTTTTGTTTTTTTTTTTCCGAGGTAGAGTTTCACTCTAGCCCAGGCTGACCTGGAATTAACTGTGTAGTCTCAGGGTGGCCTGGAATTTATAGCAATCCTACCTCTGCCTCTCCCGAGTGCTGGGATTAAAGGCATGCACCACCATGGCTGTTTTGTTACTTTAAAAAAAAAATTATTTATTTGTTTTCAAGCAGAGAGAGGGACAGAGAGGAAAGAGAATGGGCGTACCGGGGCCTCTAGCCACTGCAATTGAACACTAGATGCATGTGCCACTTTGTGCACCTGGTTTACATGGGTACTGGGGAATTGAGCTTGGGTCCTTAGGCTTTGCAAGCAAGTGCCTTAACTGCTGAGACATCTTCCAGCCCATGTTATGTTATTCTTATTTATTTGAGACAAAGAAAGAGGCGAATAGAGAGAAAGAGTGGGAGAGAGACAGAGAGGGAGAATGGGCACGCCAGGGCCTCTAGCCACTGTAAGCGAACTCCAGACTCATGTACCATCTTGTGCATCTGGCTTACATGGGTCCTGGGGAATTGAACCTGAATCCTTTGGCTTTGTAGGTAAGTGCCTTAACCCCTAAGCCATCTCTCCAGCCCCTTAAAAAAAAAAAAAAAGATTATTTTTTGTTTTGTTATTCTTTCTTTTTGAGATGCCCAGGCTGGCCTCTAACTCAGATTCTCCTGCCTTGTTTTCTCAAGTGCTGGATTATAGGGGTGGACCACTCTGCCTTACTCTGTTACTGTTATTTTAGATGGGTTGCTTTGCAGGTGGGAAAACTTTTGGAGAAAAGTTAACATGTTCTGAACCACTTCTCTTAGGATTAATTAGATACAAGAAACTAAAACAATTGTCATATTAAAAATAATTTTGGGGGCTTAATGGTTAAGGCACTTGCCTGAGAAGCCTAAGGATGCAGGTTTGAGTTACCCACTAAGCCATATGCACAATGTGGCACATGTGCCTGGAGTTAGTTTGCAGAGGCTAGAGGCCCTGGTGCACCCATTCTCTTTTTATCTGCCTCTTTCTCTCACTCTCTCAAATAAACTGATCTGAAGTGAGTGTTATTATAGCAGCTTTTCAGTGACCTTTTTTTTTTTCCCATTTTTATAGATACTTGTGAAGATACATACTTCTTAGGTAATTTACTCTTCACAATTATTACAGTGATGCAGTGGAACTAATTTAAGATAAAGAATGAGAAGATCACCTTTAATAGAATGCAGTAGGAGAAATTTGGGTACAGGAGACATGATTGCATATTCAACAAACATTAAAAACTTGTTAACAGCCGGGCGTGGTGGTGCATGCCTTTAATCCCAGCACTTGGGAGGCGGAGGTAGGAGGATCGCTGTGATTTCAAGGCCACCCTGAGGCTACGTAGTGAATTCCAGGTCAGCCTGGGCTAGAGTGAGACCCTAGCTTGAAAACAAACAAAAAACGTTAAACTTGATTTTTTTGTTTTCTTCTTCTTTTTTAACTTTATTTATTTATTTGAGAGAAAGAGGCAGAGAGAGGGAGGGAGAGAATGGGCACACCAGGGCCTCCAGCCACTGCAAACAAACTCCAGACACATGCACCCTCTTGTGCATCTGGCTTACATGGGTCCTGGGGAATCGAACTGAGGTCCTTTGGCTTTGCAGGCAGATGCCTTAACCACTAAGCCATCTCTCCAGTCCTTGTCTTCTTTTTTTTTTTGAGGTAGAGTTTCTCTCTAGCCCAGGCTCACCTGGAACTCACTCTGTAGCCCTAGACTGGCATCAAACTCACTGTGATCCTTCTACCTCTGCCTCCCAAGTGCTGGGATTAAAGGCATGTGCCACCACGCCTGGCATGTTAACTCAATTTTTAACCTATAAATCAATGGAATTCAAGTAAGTGAATGTAAACTATTTCGATTTTTTTGTTTTTGGATGTAGGGTTTTGCTCTAGCCCAGGCTGTCCTGGAATTCACTATGTAGTTTCAAGGTGGCTTCTAACTCTTGGTGATCCTCCTACCTCTCTGCCTTCCAAGTGCTGGGATTAAAGGTATTCGCCACCATGCCTGGCTATTTTGAAATTTTAAGAAATGTCTGAATTCTGTTTATGGAAAAAAAAATTCTTTAGTTAGGTGTGATGGTGCATGGTTTATAATACCAGTACCCTTGAGGCCATGGTAGGATGGACTACATGTCCACTTTACATGGACTGTGTAAAAACAAAAACAAAAGAATTATCTTTGAGGGATAGAGTAGTTCAGTTGATAGTATTTGCTTAGTATGCGTGAGGCCCTGGCTTCTGTACTCAGCACCACAGAAATCAGGTGTGGTGCACACCTGTAATCTTAGTAGTTGGAAAGTGGAGGTAGAATAATAATAATAATAATAAGTTCAAGGTCACTCTTAGCTACATACTGAGTTAAAGCCATCCTGGTCTGTGTTCAGGGGAAAACAAAATAACCCAATAGTGTGGTATTTATTTACATCGTTATCTTTCTTCTTTGTTTAATAACTAATAACAGCAGTTAACCATTTGTCCTACAGTTTAGGAGTTGTGGTAGTGTGTTTGTGTGTGTGTGTGGTGTGTTGTGTTGTGGGGAATTGAACTCCAAGGGCTCTACTTGCACATTATTTGCTAGACATGCACGCTTCTGCTGAGCTACATCTGCAGTCCTCATTTTTGTTGAGATGGTCTCCGTATGTAACCCAGGCTGGGCTTGAACTTAATCCTCCAGTATATTGGAATTACAGGCATACTCTACCCTATATATTTTTTCTTTTCTATTTTATTTGAGTGAGGGAGGGTAAGAAGCAGATGGAGAGAATAGGCATGACAGGACCTTCAGCCACTGCAAATGAACTCCAGATGCATGCACCACTTTGTGCATCTGGCTTAAGTGGGTCCTAAGGAATCAAACCTAGGGCCTTTGGCTTTGCAGGCAAGTGCCTTAATTGCTAAGCCATCTTTCCAGTCCTCTGACCTATATTTTCAAAGTCTAGTTTGAGTTCTTGGGTATAGGCAGGATAGTGTGCAGGAAAATTAATGTGGGACTATCATTGGCACACGAACAATCCTTTTCAGATTATCAGAAATCTGGTATCCTAGTCTTAATTTGGCACCCAATACATTACTAAATCCCACAGTTGTTAGAACTACTGTATTTTATAAAATAGTCTAAATATGTAGGAAAATTTTTACCTGGAAAAAAAACAAACAGATGGTCTGAAATGACCAATACTGGGAAAAGCGTAACAGGCCGGGCTGGTAGCACATACACACCTTTAATCCCAGCACTTGGGAGGCTGAGGTAGGAGGATCGCCATGAGTTTGAGGCCACCCTGAGACTACAGAGTAAATTTGAGGTCAGCATGGGATAGAGGGAGACCTTACCTCCAAAAATGAAACAAGACAATAAACAAAAACAAAGTACAGCAGCTCCAAAGTTTTATAGCTTCAGAAATGGTTTGACTAGGGCTGGAGAGAAGGCTTAATGGATAAGGCACTTGCCTATGAAGACGAAGGAGTCATGTTGGACTCTCCAGATCCCACAAAGTGACTGTGGCAGACAGCTTCAGGGTTGCTGAGATGAACTTTCAGACCAGGCACAGGTGGGCAGGAAGGGATTTATTGAAGCTTACGTATCCAGGGGAAGTTCTATAATGGCGGAGGAAGCTGGCCTGCCTTCACAGGACCAAACACAGAGAGAGAGAAGCCTCAGCCAAAAGCTACACAGCACAGCACACTTCAGGAACTCCAGCTGGGCATGCTTTGCATATCTTTAAATTGAAATCTCAAACCCACCACCACACCTTAAGATCCACCCAGTGACACCACCTCCAGCCAGGTGGTGCAGGTGCAAACTACAAACTAATAAAACACTGGATATATTGGGGGCCATCTATTCAATCCACCACATTCCACCCCTACAGCTTCTGCTACAGTGACACAAGCATGCAAGGAAGCACATACATCTGGAGTTTGCTTGCGGTGGCTGGAGGCTCTGGCGTGCCCATTCTCATTCTCTCTCGCTCACTCGCTCTTGCTCTCATTAAAAAAAAAAAAAAAAAAAAACCTGGCATGGTGGTGCATGCCTTTAATCCCACCAGAGGTCAGTTCATCATGAGTTTGAGGCCATAGTGAGTTTGAGACTACATAGTGAATTCCAGGTCAGCCTGGGCTAGAATGAAACCCTACCTTGAAAAAAGAAAAAACCGTGGGGCCACATGTGATGATGCACACTTATTAAAACAAGATTAACCTTTGGCCGCGAGTGGTGGCATGTGCCTTTAATCCCAGCACTGGGGAGGCAGAGGTAGGAGGATCACTGTTAGTTCGAGGCTACCCTAAGACTACATAGTGAATTCCAGGTCAGCCTGAGCTACAGTGAGACCCTATCTCAAACCCCCCCACCAGAAAAGGAAAAGAAATGGAGCATAAACATTATAATCCAATTACAAAATGAATTTTGTTTTGTAATGAACTCCAGACGCATTCACAACCTTGTGCGTCTGGCTTACGTGGGTACTAGGGAATCGAACCCGGGTCCTTAGGCTTCACAGGCAAGTGCCTTAACTCCTAAGCCACTTGTCCAGCACACAATATGAATTTTTGTGATCCTTCTATATAGGATATAGTTCAATAACAGGACCAGCTGTTAAAGCCACTCATTTATTTGCTTGAGAGAGAGGCTGGGACACATCTTTAACTTGGGAGGCAGAGGTAGGAGAATTGCCACCCTGAGACTGCATAATGAATTCCAGGTCAGCCTGGACTAGAGTGAAACTCTACCTTAAAAAAACAAACCAAAGCAACAACAACAAAAAAAAATGAGGGAGAGAGAGAGGGAATGGGCATACAAGGGCCTCTAGCCACTGCAAATGAACACTAGATACATCCACCCCTCCCCCCTTTTGCATCTGGCTTACATGGGTCCTGGGGAATCGAAGCTGGTTCCTTGGGCTTTGCAGGCAAATGCCTTAACCACTAAGCTATCTCTCCAGCCCCAAAGCCACTCTTACATTTCATTTTATATTTCTAGAAGTTGTGGTAAAATGTACTTATCTTCAATTCTTAGTTATTAGATAAATATTATGGAGATTGACCTAGTTAACAACTTCTACCTTATCCTTCCTCAGAATGTATTACTACCTGAATGCTTCTATTCCTTTTTTGATCTTCGAAAAGAATTCAAGAAATGTTGCCCTGGCTCACCTGATATTGACAAACTGGATGTTGCAGCAATGGCCGAGTGTATCCTTCAAAGGTTGCTTAATCATTTGAAAGCATAGCTCAAGGAAAGTAACAGTAATTTAAGAACTTTACTTTTTTAAAATGTAATTGTTTGAGTTTTTAATTTTTGGGTTTTTTTGTGACGTGTATGTACGCATGATCATGTTTGTATGTGTATATGCCGTGTGTGGGGGGCAGAGGACAACCTTGGGTATTGTCAGCATGTGCACCTCTTTTTAAGACAGGGCCTCTCATTGGCCTAAAGCTCACCAATTAGGGTAGCATAGCTAGTGAGCCAGCAAACTCCAGAGTCTCCTGTCCCACTTCCTGAGTGTTGGGATATCAGGTACACACTACAATGCCAAGCATTTTATGAGGACCGAAGGTGGAACTCGGGTTTGCTTTGTAAGGCAAGCACTTTCCCCAGTGAACCGTCTTCATGCCATTTTTCAGAATTCACGATGTCATCCTGGCTGGCCTTGAAAACATGGCCGGGCCGAGTCTTAGCCTCCCAAGTGCTGGGATCATAGGTGAGAGCCCCCACACCCACCTCAAGAAACTTCAATGCCTGAAACTTCCTCCATGTATGGATGCAGTTGTCCTTTTCAAAATTTGTCAGCGCTGTTTGGAAAGAACAGTGAAACTATGGGCTTTTTTTCAAAGTAGGATTAACTGAATTTGAGTAATTGGATGGTGGTAGAGTCTGGGTTTTGTGCAGCAGTTGTGTTTCTGATGATGAGTTGGAGAGAGTTGGAAGACTGCTTAGTTGGAAGACTGCTTTCTTTGCATATCCCAAGGCCACTTGCTCTTGATTACTTTGGTCTTGGGGTTTATTTTGGCTTCGTTTTTGTTCTTCCAGGTAGGAAAAGTACTCAATAGCCCAGGCTGACCTGGAATTCACTATGTAGTCTCAGGATGGCCTCCAACTCATGGCGATCCTCCTACCTCTGCCTCCCGAGTGCTAGGATTAAAGGCGTGCACCATGACACCCAGCTATTTTTGGCTTTGGAATGGACAAGATTTTAGTGTTGATGTACTGGGCACCCCTGCTAAACTTCTGAGTTTTTTTTTTTTTTTTTAATACAAATCAGATCATGGTTCTAGTGAGACATCTTTGGGGATGACAAAAATAGGGTCTAGATTGTTTTTTAGCAATATAGTGTGTTCACTATGTTGGATATTGTAAAAATTAGTTTTATAATCACAAATCTTAAACCAGGAATAACCTATTGTCTTGGATCTATTAAATTTTTTTTTTTTTTTTTTTTTTTTTTTTGGTTTTTCGAGGTAGGGTCTTGCTCTAGCCCAGGCTGACCTGGAATTCACTATGGAGTCTCAGGGTGGCCTCGAACTCTCGGAGATCCTCCTGCCTCTGCCTCCCGAGTGCTGGGATTAAAGGCGTGCACCACCACGCCCGGATTTTTTTTCTTAATTTTTATTAACAATTTTCCATGATTATAAAAAATATCCCATGGTGCTACCCTCCCTCCCCCCACTTTCCCCTTTGAAATTCCATTCTCCATCATACCCCCTCCCCATCTCAATCAATCTCTCTTTCATTTTGATGTTTTGATCTTTTCCTCCTGTTATGATGGTCTTGTGTAGGTAGTGTCAGGCACTATGAAGTCATGGATATCCAGGCCATTTTATGTCTGGAGGGAGGACATTGTAAGGAGTCCTACCCTTCCTTTGGCTCTTACATTCTTTCTGCCACCTCTTCCGCATGAGATCCTGAGCCTTGGAAGGTGTGATCGAGATGTTACTCAGTTCTCCAGTCACTTCTTTCCAGCACTATGATACCTTCTGAGTCATTCCAAGGTCACTGCCATCTGAAAAGAGAAGATTCTCTACCCAAAGTGAGAGTAGTATTAATATAAGGGTATAAATATTAAGAAAAGTGCTTACTGGGCATATTAAATGTTTTTAATGTGCTAGTTAATAGGCTGTCACATGGTAGTGTATCAAAAGGGAAACTGACAGGTTAGGCTACATCTCAAAAGCCATGTTGCAAATCATCCTGAGTCAAATTTCAGTGTTTTCAGGAACTTGGGGATTGTAGATGCTTATTCTTTCCCATTCCCTCTCTTTCTTGACATGCTGGTCTCCATAAACAAGGGACTGGCCTCCAACTCATTGTCCCCCTGTCCTGGTCTTTCCCAGTGCTCGGATTTTGACTGGGCAGCACCAAACTGGTTTATGCATTATGTATTCTTAAGATGTCATTATTTTCAAGGAGTAAAGTCTGATTGTTGTTGTTTTTCTTTTTACTTTTCCTGTTTTGTTTTTTAAGGTAGGGTCTCTGTCTAGCCCTGGCTGACCTGGAATTCACTATGTAGTCTCAGGCTAACCTTGAACTCTCAGCAGTCCTGCTTCATCTGCCTTAAAGTCTGTTTTCTTTTTAATTTTTTTTTTCTGTTTGTTTGTTTTGTTTTGTTTTTTTGTTTTTCGAGGTAGGGTCTCACTCTAGCCCAGGCTGACCTGGAATTCATTACGTAGTCTCAGAGTGGCCTCAAACTCACAGCGATCCTCCTACCTCTGCCTCCTGAGTGCTGGGATTAAAGGCGTGCGCCACCACGCCTGGCTTCTGTTTAATTCTTTGTATTTTGTTTTTATTTATATATTTGAGAGAGAGAGAAAGAGAATTGGTGCACCAGGGCCTCCAGCCACCTTGTACCTCTGGTTTATGTAGGTTCTGGCGTATCGAACCTGGGTTCTTTGGCTTTGCAGGCAAGTGCCTAAACCACTAAGCCATCTTTCCAGCCTGTCATTAAAAAAATTTTTTTTGTTTGTTTATTTGTTTGCAAGCAGATAGAGACAGTGAATGGGCATACCAGGTCCTCTAGCCACTGCAAATAAATTCCAGATACATTCGCCACTTTGTTCCTCCAGCTGTACATTGGTACTGGGAAGTGAATCAAAATAATAATAGCTGCGCTTGGTGGTTTTTCCCGGCCCATGTCGTTTCCTATGTGGAGTCTTAATCTAGCCCAGGCTGACCTGAAATTCACTGTGTAGTCTCAGGGTGGCCTCGAACTCACAGCGATCCTCCTGCCTCTGCCTTACAAGTGCTGGGATTAAAGGCATGTGCCACCACACCTGGCTTTTGCCTCACTTATGTTTATTTTTTGTTGTTTTGAGGTAGGGTCTCATTCTAGACCAGGATGACCTGGAATTCACTATGTTGTCTCAGGGTGGCCTCGAACTCACGGCGATCCTCCTACCTCTACCTCCCAAGTGCTAGGATTAAAGTGCCGGCTTTTGCCTCACTTTTAATTTGGATATTCCCAAATGAAAGTTTTTTTTGAGTCATATTGTGCTTGTAAATGGAAAACTATGGCTACTTTGAAAAAAGAAAGTGTTTTGGAGTTTCTTGAATGCAATTCTGCATCTTATTTTAGTACTTCTTTCCCTCTTGTCTCTGTGCTCTAAAAACTGTCTGGCGTTGGCGTTAGGTTTCTGAGCTAGTCCAGTTGAAGGTGTGTGTTGCTTGCTCTTGAGTTGTGCAATCCCAGCTAAGAAGACCTTATCTAAAGGAGAACCAGGCATTGCATTTGTAAGCTCTTTATTTAATCAGGCCAGGTGGTGAGAGTGTGGTGATGGGGTGGTGCTTCTTTGATTTGATTTTTTTTTTCTTTTTAGAAAGAAATTTAGATATCCTAGAAAAATAAATAATTGCTGTGTCCTCCTGACATTTTGGTTATGGAACATTTGGGTTAATGGCGTTTATTCATTTAAAAAACAAAAAGACCAGCTTTGTTTTTTGTCTCTACTGAAGTTGAACAGAATTATTTCCTCCTGATTTTATTTTGTTTTGCTTTTGGTTTCTCGAGGTAGGGTCTCTTTCCAACCCAGGCTGCCCTGGAATTCACTGTGTAGACCCAGGCTGGTCTTGAACTCATAGTAATCCTCCTACCTCTACCTCCTGTGTACTGGGATTAAAGGCCCTGCCCAGCTCTCCTCCTGATTTTTTTTTTCCAGTTCTCCATTATTTTTTAGGGGGGATGGTATTTCGAGTTAGGGTTTTGCTCTAGTCCAGGCTGACCTGGAATTCACTGTGTAGTCTCAGGGTAGCCTCAAACTCACGGTGATCCTCCTACCTCTGTCTCCTGAGTGCTGGAATTAAAGGTGTGTGCCACCACACCCAGTAGCTTCCAAGTACTTTAATCCCAGTACTCAGGAAGTAGAAGCTGTGAGTTCAAGGCTGCCATGAGACTACAGAGTAAATTCCAGGTCAGCCTGGGCTAGAGCAAAACCCTACCTCAAAAAACCAAAACAACAACCAAAAGAAAGAGGATTTCTTTATTGAGTTGAAACCTAGTGTAGCCAATTTTACACTTAAAAGTTTTTGTTTGTTTGTGTTTTTGAGGTAGTATCTCGTTCTAGCCCAGGCTGACCTGGCATTCACTTTGTACTCCTAGGCTGACTTCGGACTCATAGCTATCCTCCCTACCTAAGCCCTTTGAGTGCTGGGATTAATGTATTGCACCATCACACCTGGCTACTTAAAAGTTTTTTAAGCCCATGTAACATTGGGTATAGAACTTTCAAAGCATCAGCTCCATGTTAGTGTGGGTGTCAGTATTAGTTTTGCTTCTTTTCCATTGTAAGAATATTGTTTGTAGCTGGGTGTGGTGGCACAGACCTTTAATCCCAGCACTCAGGAGGCAGAGGTAGGAGGATCGCCATGAGTTCAAGTCCACCCTGAGACTACATAGTGAATTCCGGGTCAGCCTGGACTACCTTGAAAAACAAAACAAAACAAAACAACAAAGAATATTGTTTGTAGTTCATTCTGCATGAGGTATTTATGATTAATTGAACAGAGCCATTGCCATATCAATCACTGCCCTGCTTAAAAGGGGAGAAAAGCACTGAATTTTCTTTGGTATCTACCTGTATGAAAAGGATTTAAAATATCCCCAAGTGTACACTTAAGCTGTGGTACTCCTTGAGCTTGTTAGCTGGAGGAAGAAAAAAATTATCTTTGGCATCACATTGACATGATGTGAGCCAAGTTGGGAAATACACTGGCTTGTGGTCTGTATGTAATAAACTAAGTGACCAGAAATACTATGTGTTCCTTGCCAGCAAATCGGGTTAATTTTGTATGGCTTATTTTAATTATGAAAGTATGTTTTGGTTTTAAAATATGAGCTTGAGGGGCTGGGAATATAGCTTAGCTGTTTGCATGCATAAAGCCTGTTTTCAACCCCCACCCCACCCCCCACATACCACATACACCTACACCCAGTTGGTAGGATGGGAAGACCAGGAGTTCAAGGTCATCCTTGCCTACATAGGGAGTTCAAAGCCACCTTGAATTAGAAGGCCTTAAATTTTATTTCATTGAGTCTTCTGTTTCTAATTTGTTTTTGGGATCACTGAATGGTGAAGTGAAGTTAGCTAAGGTTTTTAAATTCTTTTCACAGCATTACTTTTTTAAATCAGCATTATTATTATTGCTGGTGTAAGATTTGTTACTTTGACTTCTAGTTAAAGTCTTTTACAGTTGAATTCTTTTTGTTTTTTTAACAATTACTTTTTGTTTGTTTGATTTTTGAGATAGGGTCTCACTCTAGCCCAGGCTGACGTGGAATTCACTGTGTAGTTTCAGGCTGGCCTCAAACTCACAGCAGTCCTCCTACCTTGACCTTCTGAAGTCTGGGATTAAAGGTGTACATCATCAGGCCTGGCCTCCTTTAAAATATTTCTTAATATTTTTATTTATTTGCAGAGAGAGAGAGAGAGAGAGAGAGAATATATGGCCGTGCCAGGACCTCTTTCCACTGCAAACAAACTCCAGATGCACTCCACTTTGTGTATCTGGCTTTATGTGGGTACTGGGGAATTGAACCCGGGCATCAGGGTTTGCCAGCATATGCCTTTAAACACTGAACCATCTTCCTAGCCCTCTTTGTTTTGAAATAGGGTCTCATGCAGCCCCAGCTGGCCTCATACTTACTATGTAGCTGAGGATGACCTTGAACTCCTGATTTCCTGCTTTCACTTTCCCTGTGCTGGAACTACAGGTGTGTACCAAGTGGTACTAGAGATTGAACCTAGGGCTTCACTCATCCTAGGCAAGTGCTCTACCAACTGAACATTTCTAGGCTAGAACCAATTTTTTGTTTGTTTGCTTGTTCAATGTAGGGTCTTGCTCTAGCTCAGGCTGACCTGGAATTCACTGTGGTCTCAGGCTGTCCTCACACTTACAGAGATCCTCTGTCCTCAGCCTTCGAGGCCAACTTGAGACCACATCGTGAGAATGCTGGGATTAAATGCATGTACCAGCATACTTGGCGTAGGACCAATTTTTTAATTTATATAACACCTATTGCTTTCTTCCTTTTTTCTTTCATATACTTGTAGAAAATTTGACTCTTGGAGCACTATTTAACTTTTCCTCTTGCTATGTTTTAGTTGTTTGCAAGTGTTTTTTTTTTTTTTGTTGTTGTTGTTGTTTTCTTTTGGTTTATGAAGGTAGGGTTTCACTCTAGCCCAGGCTGACCTGGAATTTACTATGTAGTCTCAGGGTGGCCTTGAACTCATGGTGACCCTCCTACTTCTGCCTCCCGAGTGCTGGGATTGAAGGCTACGCCACTACGCCCAGCTAGTCCTTTGTTTATTACCATAGATAGTTTAATTGATCTGACAACATAATAATTGTAATATATTATAAATAAAAAAGAAAACAGCAAACAAGCATGAAACATAGTTACCTTCTGAATGGGCCTCTGGCAGGGAGCATGGCTTTCAGCTAGAATTTTGAATTGGGATATAATTATAAGGCTCGAAATTTTCATGTTCCACAACTAATATATTTGTTTTATATTTGTGATTTTCTTAGAGACACACTAAAGATACAGTTTGGAAAAGATGTTATTTCAGGTGAAAACTAGGTATTCTGAAAATTAGAGTATCTATTTTCTGGCAATCAGGAAAATACCATGTTAATAGATAAGCTAATAAAAGTGAAGTTGATAAAACTTCCCTCTCTGAATTATGCATAAGATAAATCCTTGGTGTGTTTCACCAGAGGTGATGCTGAAGGCAGGACAACAGAACCTACATCTGACTTCTGTAACCTCCATATAGATGTGGCACTTTGCTGAACTGTAGTCTGAAATGTGAGTTTGTGTTTCCACTAGCCCAGCTGTATCCTTCCTCATTCCCTCCTGGCACTTCTTGTTCGTAAAGCTGGCTGAGCCTGTTGGTGCTGTTGAGGCTGCCTCCAGGGCACAGTGAGTAAGCTTCATGATGAGCTGTAAAATCAGGAGGCGCAAACTCATCTTTCTGTCTCTCAAGATCAGGCGTGCAGCAGGTAATTCAGAATATTCAATAGGGAATGGAATTGTTGCTGAAACAGTTTTGTAAAAAGCCAGCTCAGTACTAGAGCACTTGTCTTACATGAGGCACTCAGTTTAATCACTAGGACTACAAAAACAAAAACAAAGAAAGCTCCAAAAAAAAAAAAAAAAAAAAAGAAAGAAAAAAGAAAAAAGCCTCCTCTTTATTTTCATTTTATTGTTTTTTGGTTTTTGAGGTAGAGTCTCACTGTAGCCCAGGTTGACTTGGAATTCACTATGTAGTCTCAAGCTGGCCTTGAACTCAAAGTGGTACTTCCACTTCTGCCTCCCAAGAACTTGAATTAAAGACATGTGGCACCATGCCCAGCTGAAATGTTTTATTATTTATTGGCAAGAAGGCAGAGAGAGAGAGACTGTCAGTCAGGGCCTCCTCCTGCTATAAACCAACTCCAGATGCATGATCCACTTTGTGCATCTGGCTTTATGTGGGTACTAGGGAAATGAACCCAGGCCATCAGACTTAAAAGCAAGAACTTTTAACCACTGAGCCCTCTCTCCAGCACCTTCTTTATTTTATTGTTATTTTTTAAAATTTTTTGGTTTTTCAAGGTAGGGTCTTGCTATACAGCCCAGACTGACCTGGAATTCACTCAGTAGTCTCATGGTGGTCTTGAATTCACGGTGATCCTCCTACCTCTGCCTCCCGAGTGCTGGGATTAAAGGCATGCACCACCATGCCTGGCTTATTATTATTATTTTAAATTTTTCAAGGTAGGGTCTTGCTGTAGCCCAGGCTGACCTGGATTTCACTCGGTAGTTTTAGGGTAGCCTTGAACTCACTGCAGTTCTCCTACCTTGACCTCTTGAGTGCTAGGATTAAAGGCATATGCCACTATGTCTGGCCTTATTTTTTATATTATTTATTTATTTGAGAGTATGTGAGAGAGAAAGGCATGAGAGACAATGGGTGCACCAGAGCCTCTAGGCACTGCAAAGAAACTCCAGACACATGCGCCACCTTATGCATCTGGCTTATGTGGGTACTGGGGAATCTAACCTGAGTCCCTAGGCTTTGCAAACTAGTATTGTAACTGCTGAGCCATCACTTCAGCACCCACTATTTTTTTGTGCTTATGTTTGGTAAGGAGTATGAAGTTTATGTGTGCATGCTCGTGTTAAGGAAGTAGTTTGGGCATGCAGTAGGTCAGATGACTTAAAAGCTTAGAGCTGCCAATCTTTTCTGTGTGTGATGGCCCAAAAAGAAACATGTTGGTACGTGTTATGTAGAAGTGCGTTTACCAAATGCCAACAGCATATTCTTAATTTAAAAAGGAAATTCAGTAAAATGATTCTTCAGCAACAAATCTTTTTCAATATAGGCAGGATACTTCACACTTTTATTTTTGATCTCTCCACCTGACTTTTGTAAGTCTTTTCTCAAGTTATTGCTCAAAAAACATTGAGCAAAGCTATCTTGGTATAGGTGGTTGTGTACACATAGTGAAGTCAGGACTGTACTCCAGTTCTATTGTGTTCCATCCAGGTAACTGATGTGGCAATCATCTCTAAATCCTAGGGTTTTTTTGGGGGGGTGGTTTTTGAGGTAGGGTCTCACTCTAGCCCAGGCTGACCTGGAATTCACTACATAGTCTCAGGGTGGCCTTGAACTCACAGCAATCCTCCTATCTCTGCCTCCTGAGTGCTGGGATAACAGCGGTGCACCACCACACCCAGCCTTAAATCCTAGTTTCTTCATCTTGGTCTTACTGTCTACTGCCTGGCCAGAGTTACTGTGAAAATTGGAAGAAATAAATGAAGTTGGCACAATATGAGTTGGATAAATGATATTGTTTCTGCCAATATATTTATTTGGGGGGAGAGGGGTTTCCTTCATCATCTGATATAATATCCTATATCTAGAAAATTATTCTTTTTAAATTTATTTTTAAAAAGAGAAAGGTAGAAAGATAGAGAATGGGCACACCAGGGCACCAGGACCTCTAGCCACTGCAAATGAACTCCACGTGCATGCACCACCTTGTGCACCTGGTTTACATGGGTACTAGGGAATAGAACCTGGGTCTTTAGGCTTCACAAACAAGTGTCTTAACCACTAAGCCATCTCCCCAGCCCTAGAGAATTCTTTTTCTTTCCTTTTTCTAAAAATTTTTTTTGTTTATTTATTTATTTGAGAGCGACAGACAAAGAGGCAGAGAGAGAGAGAGAGAGAGAGAATATGTGTGTGCTATGGCCTCCAGACACTGGGAATGAACTCTAGATGCATGCGCCACCTTGTACATCTGGCTTACGTGGGTCTTGGGAAATTGAGCCTCCAGCCGGGGTCCTTAGGCTTCACAGGCAAGCATTTAACTGCTAAGCCATCTCTCCAGCCCTTGTTTTTTTGGTTTGTTGAAGCAGTGTTTCACCACACCCTGCCAGGAGAGAGAGAGAGGGAGAGAGAGAGAATGGGCGTGCCAGGGCTTCCAGCCACTGCAAATGAACTCCAGAGGCATGCGCCCCCTTGTGCATCTGGCTAATGTGGGTCCTGGGGAATCAAGCCTCAAACCAGGGGTCCTTAGGCTTCACAGGCAAGCGCCTAACCGGTTAAGCCATCTCTCCAGCCCTGAATTCTTTATAGGTGTATATTTGATCTGCCCAATCATGATATAAGAAGGGGGATAGGATGCTGGGCATGGTGCCACACGCCTTTAATCCCAGCATTCGGGAGGCAGTGGTAGGAGAATCACTGTGAGTTCATAGCCACCTGAGACTACATAGTGAATTCCAGGTCAGCCTGAGCTAGACTGAGACCCTACCTCGAAAAACCGAAAAAAAACGGGCCGGGGGGGGATAGGGCTGGAGATATGACTTAGTAGTTTGTTTTGTTTTATTTCATTTTATTTTATTTCATTTCATTTTTTTGTTTTTCTCACTCTAACTTAGGCTGACCTGGATTTCACTATGTATTCTCAGGGTGGCCTCGAACTCATGGTGATCCTCCTACCTTTGCCTCCCGAGTGTTGGACTTAAAGGCGTGCGCCACCACGCCTGGGTGTTTATTTTATTTTATTTTTAATATTTTATTTGAGAGAGAGGCAGAGGAAGAAAGAGAATGGGCACACAGGGCCTCCAGCCACTGCACACGAACTCAAGACGCATGCGCTCCCTTGTGTATCTGGCTTATGTGGGTTTTGGGAAATGGACCCAGGGTCCTTTGGCTTCGCAGGCAAACTCCTTAACCACTAAGCCATCGCTCCAGCCCCGGGATGGTATCTGAGAAACTTAAATTGTTGATTGTGGCTTAGGGCAGATAGGGAAGGCTTTGGTGCTATTGGCAGTTACTTGTAGATTTAATTTGGATAGGGATTAAGATTAGAGTGCTTTACTGGGAATTTACTTGAGCAAAGGTGACTAAGTCAGAGACCTCTTTATTTACAGAAGAGAAAAATGTTTAATTTGAATAAAATATCCTTCTAACTATTTCCTTAACTCGCCTCTTCCCAGTATTCTGCCCTGGGATAGAAAGTTAGGGTGCTGCAAACATTCCCATGGCAGTGTGTGTGTTTGGCCATGCTTTAACAACTATTCCTCTAGGTCAGGAGCTAGCAAAGGGCCAGATAGTATTTTACAGTCTGCCTACCACATAGAGCCTCTTACTCTTTTTGTGTTTATTTCTTTCTTGTTTTATTGATTGATCTTTCTGGTGCTGAGGACTGAACCCAGGGCCTGTGTTCTCTAGGGGAGTTCTCTTCTGAGGCAAAACTCCAACTCCTCTTTCTATTCCTTCAACTCCTCTTTCTATTCCTTCAACAATGTGAAGTCCTTTCTTTGTTCTGGTGCCCCAAATTCACGTGAGTACCCAGGGTCTACTCTGCTAGAAATGGGTGTTTTCCCCCAAGGTGGATACATATATATACTTACAGGTTTTACATATCTTCCCATTCTAACGTAGCATCACATTAGTCCTTTCCTTATGCCATGTTTCCTCAGCCAATTTTCCCCAAATTTCTAATGGTCTGTCGTATGTAAGAACTTTTTCTGAAAAATAAACAGATGCTGAAGGGTGAAGCTAGTGCTGTTGGGAACTCTCAGCTTGTATGGTGGTCCTCACCCACCTCTGTGCATTTTTAGTTGTCTGTGGAAAGTGGGTAGAGGACAGCAAGCTGTTGAAATTTTCCTACAGTATACAATAATCCTTCTTATTCCAGCAAAGAATTATGTAGCCTACTTGTGTAACATGTGCTGAAGTTGAGAAACATGGCGTATAAACTTGGTGTCCATTTCTCCGATACTACTGCTACTTCCCCCCCTCCCCCCCAGGTAGGCTCTCACTCTAGCCCAGGCTGACCTGAAATTCACTATGTAGTCTCAGGGTGGCCTTGAACTCACGGCGATCCTCCTACCTCTGTCTTCGGAGTGCTGGGACTAAAGGCATGCGCCACCATGCCCGGCTTCTTGGATACTTCTTACTTCATTATAGGTCCGTATGTTAGAAGTACAGGACTCCAGAAATTGTTCAGTGGCAGAGTTAATCAGATAGGGGTATTCCTGGCTAGGGGTTTTTTGGTTCTGTAAACATCCCAGTTGTCTTTCCTAACTCTCCTGAAGGTGTAGGGACGCTGTCTCTACTGTGTCTTAAGCACTGAGCCATTTTTAAATTTCTATTTATTTGACAGAGAAAGGGGAGGGGAGAGAGAGAGAAAGAATATGGGCACCCCAGGGCCTCCAGCCACTGCAAACGAACTCCAGATGCGTGCGCCCCCTTGTGCATCTGGCTAACGTGGATTCTGGGGAATTGAACCTGGGTCCTTTAGATTTGCAGCCAAACACCTTAACTGCTAAGTCAAGTCATGCCTCCAGACCATCACTGAGCCATTTTTAAAGAAGGAACTCTCTTGTTAAATGCCTCTTTGTGCTCTAGCTCATTTTATCTCAGCTGTCACAAAAAGCTCTAGGAGGTGAAGGTCATCACAGCTTTGCCTTCACAGATAAGCTTCAGTCAGTTTAGTGGGGTTAAGTCATTTGCAGGAATATATGGCTGCTTTTTTGCACACTATTTAACTGTGGAGAAATGGAGCTAGCACAAGAAAAGAAAGCACAAGAACTGTCTCTACTAAGAAAGGAAGGGGAAGCTCCAGGGTGAAATGGGAAGTTATCATTTTTCTAAAATATTTCAATTATTTAAGATCGTGAAAGAGGCAGGTTGGGATGAGAGAATGAATGAATGAATGCATGTGTGCACCAGGGCTTCTAGCAACTGCAAATGAACTCCAGATGCATGTGCTATCATGTGCATTAGGCATTACATGGATACTGGGGAATCAAACTTGGGTCCTTTGGCTTTGCAGGCAAGTGCCTTAACCACTAAGCCATCTCTTTAGCCTGGAAAGTGATTTTTTTTTTTTTTTTTTTTTTTATGTAGGATTTCTCTCTCCAGCCCAGGCTGGCCTTGAACTCACAGTAATCCTCCTATCTCTGCCTCCCAGGTGCTGGGATTGAAGGTGTGCCCCACCATACTAATAGAAAGTGATTTTAAGTCAAGTATTACTCATAAAATTAACTCTTCTGATGACTGACTGAGAGTCCTCTGAGTTGTGATATAATACAAAAGGTCCTTCTCTTAACATCCATCTTCATTTATTAACCCTTTAAAATACCCATTAGACAACTGCATAAAACAAACATTACAGTAACTACCACTCAGATGGCTGCTTTCATTTCATTTCTTTGATGTACATTGTATTATGTTACAGAATTTATTCTGATTTATGCATCATGCAAAATATGACTGTAGAAAAGTCACATTTCCTGGTTTATCTAAAACATGTACTGACTTGACTGTTTGAAGTGTGAGTTTACATTCTCAGAACTCCCAAAGGTTGGGGCAGGAGGATTGCTTGAGCTGGAGAATTTGAAACTATCATCAAAACACACACACACTCTCTCTCTCTCTCTCTCTCTCTCTCTCTCACACACACACACACACACACACACATTCATACCATTACTGGCTGAGTACTTGAATTATTCCTAAAATTTGTTTTCAAATAACTAGCATTTGCTATCACAAAGATAGTAACTCTCTGATGTCTTCTGGAAGGGGAATGGAGAGCAACGTAGCATCATGGAGCTAATGTAAAGTATCATGGTTGCTTTGGCAGCACATATACTAGAATTGGAGTGATACAGAGAAGGTGATCTGGTGCAAGATTGACATGCCAATTTGTGAAGTAATATAAAAAGTGTTTATTTCAAACATTAGGCTAAAATGGTAGTTGAGTGTTTCTCAATCTTTTTGATTTTTTTTAGAGGGAGAGAATTGGTGTGCCAGGGCCTCGGCAACTGGAAACGAACTTCAGATGCTTGTGCCACCTAGTGGGCACGGGTGACCTTGCACTTGCCTCATCTTTGTGTGTCTGGCTTATGTGGGATCTGGAGATTCTAATGTGGGTCCTTAGGCTTCTCAGGCAAGCGCCTGAACTGCTAAGCCATCTCTCCAACCCATGTGTCTTTCAATCTTGACTGGCATAACTATATTTTTAAGTTGCATGTTCACTGCCTTTTGGGTACAATATGATAGATAGGATGAAGGATTCTTATTTACATATGTATAATGCATTTTGATTACATTCATCCCATTACCTGCTCTTATCTACGCCTGCCTACTGAACCTCTTCTACTTGGATGTCTTTTTTCTTGTATTCTCTGATTCACCACTAAATGTGCACAGTATTAGTGCATTTGCAATTACTTAGTTAAACAAGAACTTTTTTAAAAAATGTTTTTTTTTAATTTTTTTTGTTTATTTTTATTTATTTGAGAGTGACAGAAAGAGGCAGAAAGAGAGAGAGAGAATGGGCACGCCATGGCCTCCAGCCACTGCAAACGAACTCCAGACGTGTGAGCCCCCTTGTGCATCTGGCTAACATGGGTCCTGGGGAATGGAGCCTCGAACCAGGGTTCTTAGGCTTCACAGGCAAGTGCTTAACCGCTAAGCCATCTCTTCAGCCCTAAAAGATGTTTTATTTGCAAGGGGAGAGAAAGGGATGGGGGAAGACAGAGAATATGAATGAGAATGGTTGCACCAAGGCCTCTTGATGCATGTACTGCTTTGTGTATCTGGCTTTACTTGGATACTTGGGAGTTGTACCTGGGCTATCATCAGGCTTTGTAATCAAGTGCCTTTAACACCTCTCCAGCCCTAAGAACTTTTATTATTGACAGTATCACAGAATAGGATTGACTTGAATGTTGGATGCAGAGGGCAGTTGGAGACATCACAGGGAGTGGGTGAAACCTTGGCTGATGGGATATAGCCATCCTGAGATTTCTAAAGAATTTTCTGTGGCTTTTGGTTTTTGGTTTTTCAAGGTTTGGTCTCTCTCTAACCCAGGCTGACCTGGGATTCACTATGAATTCAGGGTCACTTCAAACTCAGTGTTCTTCCTACCTCTGCCTCCTGAGTGCTTGGATTAAAAGTGTGTGCTACCACGCCTGGCTTTTGCTTGGCTTTTTGACTCTATACATTTAACTTCTCATAAGCAGTAGTAACCTCATCGTTCCTGTCCAGAGTATTTCCTTAATTTAACCTCACAGTTCTCAACTTTGAGAAGAGCAGTTTAGTCTCCCGATATGGAGCCTGTCAAGTTGAAGACATGGGGGACATAATTTTAGCAATGATTTCAGAGCCTTACAGTGAGTATTACTGTTGTGATAAAGCAGTTCTAGATTTGGACCCACTCTCTTTCCCTCAGCTATTTTGAATTTCTTTCTACAGCTTTGCTTTCTATTAGCTAGAATGATGACTTGTATGTTCTCATTTTTAGATCACAGGTTTTCAGATCCAGAGAGAGTAAACTACAAATTTGAAAGTGGCACTTGGTGAGTGATTGAATACTATTTATTTGAACTTTTAAAAAAGTATATTTTATTTATTTTTATTTCTGAGAGACAGAAAGAGGGAGAAAGAGGCAGAGAGAGAGAGAGAGAGAGAGAGAGAGAGAAAGAGAATGGGTGCGCCAGGGCCTTTCAGCTGCTCTTGAACAAACTCCAGACATGTGCGTCATCTTGTGCGACATTGCATGCGCTTGTGTCACTTTTACAACGTACTATAGCCACTAAGCCATCTCTCCAGCCAGTTTTTGTTTGTTTGTTTTTCAAGGTAGGGTCTCACTCTGGCTCAGGCTAACCTGGAATTCACTATGTAGTCTCAGGATGGCCTTGAACTCACAGCGATTCTCCTACCTCTGCCTCCCAAGTGCTGGGATTAAAGGCGTGAGCCACCACACACGGCTCCATTTGAACTTTGAAGATGTTTACTCATGTGACATTTAACTCTTTATGTTTTAACAAATTTACTTTTTTATTACCATTTCTAATTGTTAAAGTAACTGTGACTTAAAGTTAAGCTTGTATGTTGGGATTAAAGTTGAGTTAGGGCTGGAGAGGTGGCCTATGGTTAAGGGTGCTTGCTTTGCAAAGCCTGACAGTCTGGGGTCAATCTGCAGTACCCATGTAAAGAGGCTCTGGCATGTTCTTTCATATTCTCTCTCTGTCTGTCTTTCCTTCTCTCTCTTTCTCTCTGGGTGTAATATATATATATATGTATCTATGAAATCTGCTTGCAAGAAATGAAAACATTTTTTAAATGAAATATTAGCTTATCAAGTACTTGCTCTAGACCAGACTGACCTGGAATTCACTACATAGTCTCAGGGTAGCCTCTACACTCACAGTGATCCTCCTACCTCTTGTCTCCCGAGTGTTGCGATTAAAGGCATGCGCCACCACTCCTGGCCCATCTGTGTTCTCATAGGTGATTCTGTAGTCTCTTCAAATGTATTTATCCTCTCCAAAGGACAGTCTTAGGTTTTACATAAGGTCTTGAATTTTATTTATTTCCTTTTTTTTTTTTTTTTTTGAGGTAGTGTCTCCCTATAACCCAGGGTGACCTGGAATACACTATGTACAGTGTTAGGGTGGCCTAGAACTCATCGTGCCAGAGGCAGAGATAGGTGGATCACTGTGAGTTCGAGGACACCTTGAGATTACACAGTAAATAGTAGTTCAGCCTGGTCTAGAGAGTGAGACACCCTACCTTAAAAAACAAAACAAAACAAAAATGTGTGTGTGTATAATATTTAAGTATTTATATGTACATATATATAATATACATATATATATATATGTACATATATATATATTTGGGTTGGAGAGATGGCTTAGTGGTTAAGGTGCTTGCCTACAAAGCCATAGGACCCAGGTTTGATTTCCCAGTACCCACGTAAAGGCAGATGCACATGGTGGCGCTTGTGTCTGGAGTTCGTTTGCAATGGCTAGAGGCCCTGGTGTGTCTATTCTCTCTCTCTCAAATAAGTAAATAAAATATAAAAATAAATTTTAAAATATTTTTATTTATTTGAGAGAGAAGAGTGAGTGTGTTTGGGCACACCAGGTCTTCCTGCCACTGCAGATGAACTCCAGTCACATGTGCTGCTTCGTGCATGTACCTATATGTGGGTTCATCAGAATCGAACTTAGACCGTTAGGCTTTGCAAGAAAGCTTTTTTTTTTTTTTTTTTTTTTTTTTGGTTTTTCGAGGTAGGGTCTCACTCTAGCTCAGGCTGACCTGGAATTCACTATGTAGTCTCAGGGTGGCCTCGAACTCACAGCAATCCTCCCACTTCTGCCTCCTGAGTCCTGGTATTAAAGGCGTGAGGTACGCCACTGCACCTGGCTAAAGCACTTTCAACCACTAAGCCATCATCACTCCAGCCCAGGTTCTAGATTTTTACTGAGGTAAATTACACATGGTCTACAGTAACTGTTTTTGTTATTGTTGTTTGTATTTTGTTTTTCAAGGTAGGGTTTCATTGTTGTCCAGGCTGACCTGGAATTCACTATGTAATCTCAGGGTGGCCTCAAACTCACAGTGATCCTCCTACCTCTGTCTCCTTAGTGCTGGGATTAAAGGCATGTGCCACCATGCCCAGCTTTACAGTAACTGTTTTGTAACAAATACAGGACATATATAGAGAGGGTTTGTAATGGTGGTACCTCTCTTTGTGGTCACAGGTAAATATGGTTATGTTTATCAGTACCAGTCACTGTCATGAATTGTGTGAACTTGTCTGATACCTGATAATGAATAGAAATTTTGATGGCTTTTGCCAATACACTTTAAAGTCCAGTTAGCTGTGGAGAAAGTGTGACTCATTGGAAAAGTGGCCTAGGATTGCTGAAAATATGAATATGAGAAAGCTAGAACATCAAAAGGTGGCAAAATGTATAATAGGTGATTTGCAAATGACTCATTAAGGTGTGGAGGCTCCCAAGTGTTTCCATAAATACCCTGTGGTGGCCCTGGGGTTTGACTGGGGAGCTACTTTAATGGCAGTCTCCTGATCACATATGCACACATTCTTGATGCCGGTTAATTGCAGCTCTGTTCTGGACCTTGCTGCCAAACTTGTACTTAACTCCTACTTGTGTGCTGTCTAGATGAGAGAATGAATTGAAATACATCTTCATTGGCCCAGGCATGGTGGCTCAAGCCTGTGATCCCAGCACTGTGGAGGCAATGTCAGGAGGATCCCGAGTTCAAGGTCAACCTGGGCCTATATATTGAAAAGTTGTCTCAAAAAAAGCAAAAACCAAAAAATAAGAACCTTCTTGGTTCGAGGTCAAGCATGAGACTATTGAGAACTTTGATTCTTGTGATTTGATTCTAAATGCCTTTGAATTCACAACAAGCTGCTTGCTTGTTCAGCTGATATATTTTTTAGATTCACCAGCTATATTGGATCTATACAGGCAGCCATCTTTCTATAGTGACTCATCTCGTTTAAAAAATACTTTGGGGCTGGAGAGATGGCTTAGCAGTTAAGGCGCATGCCTGCAAAGCCTAAGGACCCAGGTTCGATTCTCCAGGTTCCATGTAAGCCAGATGCACAAGGGGGTGCATGCATCTGGAGTTCAACTGCAATGGCTAGAGGCTCTGGTGTGCCCATTCTCACTCTTACTCTCTCTCTCTGTCTCTGTCTCTAATAAATAAAAATAAAATCTTAAAAAAAATACTTTGGATGATATCCCCAGATTAGTGTTTTTTTTGTTTGTTTGTTTGTTTTTTTAAGGTAGGATCTCTTTCTAACCTGGGCTAATTCCAGGCTGACCTGGAATTCACTGTAGTTTCAGGCCGTCCTCAAAGTCAAAACGACCCTCCTACCTCAGCCTCTCGACTGCTGGGATTAGAGGCGTGCACCACCACGCCTGGGCCGGATTAGTTTTGAAGTTATGAAAGACGTCAAAAAGGATTGCAGATCAATGTAATTAGAAATAATTGATGCTGCATGTTTAGAAAGATTGCCTTACAGGGAGTAATAGATATCAGACTTAAAAGCATTGACTCTGCAACCTGAAGTTCTTTTTCATTCACAGCAGCAAGATGGAACTTATTGATGACAACACTGTCGTCAGGGCACGAGGTTTACCATGGCAGTCCTCAGATCAAGATATTGCAAGGTTCTTCAAAGGACTCAATATTGCCAAGTTGGTTTTCTTTACTTTTTGTTTTCCTCAATCCCAGAGGAGTACATGTTTTCTGGCATTTTCTTCTCACTGTGATTTTTTTTTTTCTACCTGCCATATGTTTTGTTTTGTTATTTTCAAAGGGGAGGTGCAGCACTTTGTCTGAATGCTCAGGGTCGGAGGAATGGAGAAGCACTAGTTAGGTTTGTAAGTGAGGAGCACAGAGACCTAGCACTCCAGAGGCACAAACATCACATGGGGACCCGGTACATTGAGGTATGTCCTTATAGCCTGAGATGCTTGGCCTAGAAAATTGAGTATTAACATAGGAGAAAGGCTCAGACTGTTTTAACATCTATATGTTTTCTTAGGTTTACAAAGCATCAGGTGAAGATTTTCTTAAAATTGCTGGTGGTGAGTAGTTTTTAATATCTTCATTTAATAAGAACCTAAAATTGTGCATATATGCATATGTACTGAGTAAATACATGGGATCATGATTGTTTTTTATTTCCCAGTAAAACATAAGAATTTATAAACACAAAGAAGAGACTTACAGTGTCATGTGTGAGCTTGATGTACCGTATGTTATTCCCTGAGGTCTGGGCCAATCTATTGTAGTTAAAGACCCATTCCAGTGATACTGTATAGCCATGCTGTAACACCTGAGGTGGTTTCAAATCTACTCCTTATTTTTCTCTGATTATAATTCCTCAGTAGCCAAAAACATGGTAGTTTCTAGTATTTTTGAAGGTGTGGTATTCACATAAACATAATTAGAAAAAGAAGGAAATAAATTTTTTAAGTTAAATTTTTTGGTATTTGGAGCTGGGGATATAGCAGCACAGTAGAACACTTGCCTATTATATGTGATGCGCTGGATTTAATGCCTAGCACTACATAACCATGACTAGTGTTGGAGACAGGATGATCAGAAGTTTAAGGTTGTTTTGGCTATATAGAGCTTCTGAGACCTTGCCTCAAAAGTTTGTTTTTGGCTGGGTGTGGTGATGCACACCTTTAATGCCACCATTCAGGAGGCTGAGGTGGGAGGATTGCTGTGAGTTAGAAGCCAACCTGAGGCTACATAGGGAATAGGTCACTATTCTACGTAAGTCAGCTTGGGCTCGAGTGAGACCCTACCTTGAGCGTGAATAAGACTTTTAAAAACTCCACAAATGCCACATTTTCTATGAGGCATAACCATTATATCTAGCTTCTTCTCTCCCTCCTTCCCACTCTCCTCACCTGCCCTTTCAAGATCCTCCTGATGCTAGGATTACAGGAGTGTGCCACCACACCAAGCTCACTATATTCTTTAGCATCCCATAAACTGAAAATACAGCAGAATCAATGAATGACTCCTAAAAATGTCTACAAATTTCCTCGCATCCTGTTCAGTGATAAATAGGATAGCCAAGATTAAACTTGGGCATTCTGGCAAGATTTGTGCCTTTGTTCTCCTAAAACATGATAGTCAAGACTCTACCATTGAGATATATCCCTGCCCAAGTCCTATGTCTTTAACTACCATGATGACTTAGTGTCACCTCATGAGAAGAATGGGTAGACGGTAAGTTTGATCTAGCCAGCTTCCTAAACTAGGAGGGTATTTTAAGCCAGGTAGTACATTTCTGGAATCCTATCACTTGGGAGGTGAAAGCAGGAAGATAGGGAGTGGAAGTTTATCCTCTATAGTAAGTTCAAGGCTAGCCTGGACTAAATGAATTTATCTAAATTAAAAAGGATATGTAGGGACACTGTTTTATGAAAATGTAGGGCTGTTAGGGGCAAGGGAATTCCTAGCATGTTACCATTATGAATTTGGCCGGAGTGTGGGTCTTGATTATGAATACAGCACACTGGCAGAAGGGGCTGAAGTGTGGCTTAGGGGTAGAGCACTCACCTCACATGCAGTTGCCAAGGTATTTTATCATTTGAAGTTTGGTAAAGATCATATCTTAACTATTACTTTTTCTTTTTTTCCTTCTCCCTTCCATTTAGGGACTTCCAATGAGGTAGCTCAGTTTCTCTCCAAGGAAAATCAAGTCATTGTCCGCATGCGGGGGCTGCCTTTCACAGCCACAGCTGAAGAAGTGGTGGCCTTCTTTGGACAACATTGCCCTATCACAGGGGGGAAGGACGGCATCCTCTTTGTCACCTACCCAGATGGCAGGCCAACAGGGGATGCTTTTGTGCTCTTCGCTTGTGAGGAATATGCGCAGAATGCTTTGAGGAAGCATAAGGACTTGTTGGGTAAAAGATACATCGAGCTCTTCAGGAGCACAGCAGCTGAAGTTCAGCAGGTTAGTTGGACCTTTGCATTAACTGCTATTGTTTTGTATATTTAATAAATACTTCCTAAACAAAAATTAGACAGACATAGGAAAGAAGTTAATAAAAGCATTTTAAGCCAGCTGTGGTGATACATACCTGTAATCCCAGAGCTTGTGAAGCCGAGACGGAAGGATCAGAAGTTCAAGGCCAACCTGGGCTATGTAACATGACACTTTCCCAAAATAATAATCAAAATAGTACCAAGCAACTTTGCATATATTGCCACATTTAAGCTTTGCTAAAGGCTTTATTTTATCTCTGAAAACAAGCCTACCTTACATATAATGTCAAAATTGGAGAGGGCTGAAGAGGTGGCTTAGCGGATAAGGCATAAGGTTGCACATGCATACAAGGTGCAGTACTCTCCTGGAGTTTGATTGTAGTGGCTGGAGGCTCTAATGCGCCAATTTCTTTCTCCCTCTCCCTCTTGCTGTCTTGTACTTTATCACAGAGCCATACCTCTGTCCTTATTGTGTTCGTTACTTTTTTCCTCTCTTCTCTCTCTCCCTGTCTCTTTTTTTCTTCCCCCTGGGGTAGGTTTCACTCTAGCCCAGGCTGACTTGGCACTCACTATATAGTCTCAACGTGGCCTCGAACTCTTGGCGATCCTCCTACCTCTGCCTACCAAGTGCTGGGATTCAAGGTATGTTCCACAATACCCATATCTATTTTCTTTTTGAGATGATGTCTCACTATGTATCCCAGACTAGCCTTAAACTTTACATCCCCAACTGCACCACTCAAATGCTAGAATTACATGTATATACAACCACACTTGGGTGTGTGTGTGTACTTGGTTTTTCCTGGTAGGATCTCGCTCTAGCCCAGGCTGTCTTGGAATTCACTCTGTAGTCTCGGCGTGTCCTCACACTCTTGGCGATCCTCCTACCTCTGCCTCCCAAGTGCAGGGATTAAAGGCATGCACCACCACGCCCAGGTTAGTTTTTTCATCTTTGTTATGGCATGTCTTTGGCTGTGTTGCATAGTTTTTGATTTTTGTCATCCATTATCCAGCAACTGAATATGGTGTAAGGAAATTTATAGGCATTTTTATGAGTCATTCATTGATTCTGCTATGTTTTCAGTTTGTGGGATACTAAAGGATACTGGGAGCTTGGTTTGGTGGTACACTCAGGAAGCTGACACAGGAGGATCTTGAAAGAAAAAGGGTGGGAGGACAAAGTGGGAAAGAGGGAGAAGGCTGAGAAGAACCTAGATATAATGGTTAGGTCTCATAGAAAATGTGGCATTTGTAGGGTTTTAAAGATCTTATTCATGACTTGGCGTGGTGTTGCATGCCTTTAATCCCAGCACTCAGGAGGCAGAGGTAAGAGGATCGCCATGAGTTTTAGGCCACCCTGAGACTACAGAGTGAATTCTAGGTCAGCCTGGGCTAGAATGAGACCCTACCTCAAAAAGCCAAAAAAAAAAAAAAAAAAACTTAATAATTTATTTATTTGAGAGAGAATGAGTGAATGTATGGGTATGCCATAGTTTTTGCTGCTGCAGACAAACTCTAGATACATGTACTGCTTTGTGTATCTGGTTTTATGTGGGTACTGGGGAAATTAACCACTGAGCCATGTCTCTCCAGGCCAAT
This sequence comes from Dipus sagitta, assembly GCA_036346955.1. Lineage (NCBI taxonomy): Eukaryota > Metazoa > Chordata > Mammalia > Rodentia > Dipodidae > Dipus > Dipus sagitta. Next base: position 161,827,133 of record CM070771.1, read on the forward strand.
ATTGGCAGTTGTACAAGGACCTACCTCCTGGTATTTTGCTTTTTTTTTTTTTTTTTTTGGTTTTTCGAGGTAGGGTTTCACTCTAGCCCAGGCTGACCTGGAATTCACTATGGAGTCTTAGGGTGGCCTCGAACTCACGGCGATCCTCCTACCTCTGTATTTATTTATTTGTTTACTTGGGGGGGGGCACACCAGGGTCTAGCCACTGCAAACAAACTTGAGATGCATGTGCTACCTTGTGTATCTGGCTTTATGTGGGTCCTGGGGAATTAAACTTGAGTCCTTTGGCTTTGCAGACAAGCACCTTAACCACTAAGCCATCTCTTCAGACCCCTCCTGGTATATTGAACTACCTGATATACTCTATGTACTGTTGGTTTTATGTAGAGCAGTTCTTCAAAATGTATCTGTTATGATCCATTTTCAAGGTAGCTAAATTTCATCAATCTGAGAGATAATGAAGTGTCTTTCTTGATAATGCCTTAAATTCACATGAGAACTGAATTACTATTTATCTTCATAGCTATCAGTTTTTAAGTTTTTCATTATCTAGCCATTCTTTCTTGTACTTGTATGTGGCATGTTGTGTTTTAAAAATATTTTTATTTTGGAGGGAGAGTGCAAGAGCAAATGAGCATGATGCACCATGGCCACTGCAAATGAATGCTAGATGCATGTGCCACTTGGTGAGTCTAGTTTTATGTGGGTACTAGGGAGTTGGGACACCCATCTTTGTAAACAAGTTTCTTTAACCACTACATTGTTAAAATATCATTCAAAATCATTATTTGTGGCTGAAGGAATGGCTCATTGGTTAAGGCACCTGCCTGCAAAACCTAAGGACCGGGGTTCAATTCCCCAGTACCCATATACAGCCAGAATGCACAAAAAGGCACGTGTGTTTGTAGTTTGTTTGCAGTGGCTAGAGGTCCTGGAATGCCCATTCTGTCTGTCTCTCTTCTCCCTATCTCTCTGTCAGTAAGGGTTTTTTTTTTTTTTTTGTCTTAATTAAAATAAAAAATGCTGAGCATGACCTAGAGAGCTGGCTTAGTGGTTAACATGCTTGCCTGTGAAGTCTAAGGACCCAGGTTCAATTCCCCAGACCCCATGTAAGCCAGATGCACATGGTAGCACATGCGTCCGGAGTTTGTTCATAATGGCTGGAGGCCCTGGCACACACATTCTCTCCAATGAATAAATAAATAAAAAAAAAATGGTAGCATATGCCTTTAATCCCAGCACTCGGCAGGCTGGGCAAGAGGAAGACCCTACCTTGAAAAACCAAAAAAAGAAAAAAAAAATTATTTGTTCTGTGGTCCCTTTACAAAATCATTTTTTAAAATTTAAAAAAATTTTTTTATTAACAACTTCCATGATTATAAAAAAAACCCGTGGTGATACCCTCCCTTCCCCCACTTACTCCTTTGAAACTCCACTCTCCATCATACCCCCTCCCCATCTCAATCAGTCTCTCTTTTATTTTGATGTCTTTGATCTTTTCGTCCTCTTATGATGGTCTTATGCAGGTAGCATCAGGCACTGTGAGGCCATGGATATCCAGGCCATTTTGTGTCTGCAGGGAGCATGTTGTATGGAGTCCTGCCTTTCCTTTGGCTCTTCCTCTTCCGCATTAGACCCTGAGCCTTGGAAGGTGTGATACAGATATTGCAGTACTGAGGACTGCGGTTATTTCTTTCCATCACCATGATACCTTCTGAGTCGTCCCAAGGTCACTGCCATCTGAAAAGAGAAGATTCTCAAGAAAAAGTGAGAGTAGCATTAATATAAGGGTGTGAACATTAACAGAAGTGCTTACTGGGCAGTTTGATAAGGATAGTATATACATTTGGCCAGACAACAGCAGACGTTACACCCCTAGGGCTCATGAGTACCCCTGTTTTAAGTTTTCAGTATCAGGGATGTATTCCCTTCCTATGGAGGGGCCTCCAGTCCAATTAGAGGGCAGTTGGTTTCCCCTATAACAGATGTGCCACTATTGCGCCCGTTGGCTCATTTGGCCTGGCCGGCCAATTATAAGGCTTTCAGTGTCCACTGATGAGTATCTTCACTAGTGGTTTCTCTTTCTCCCATTGAACTGCATGCAGAGTGGCTTCTTCCAGCTTTCTGTCAGCTACAAAAACATTTTTTCTTTGTGTGTGTGTGTGTGTGTGTTTTGTTTTTGATGTAGTTTCTCACTCTAGCCCAGACTAACCTGGAGCTCTGCAGCCTCAGGCTGTCCTTCACCTCAGGGAGATTTTCCTACCTTAGTCTCTGGGTGCTGTAACTAAGGGTGTACTTTTATCACGCGCAACTGTAATCATTTTCTTTCTTTCTTCTTTTGTTTTTAAATATGGTCTCACTTTAGCCCAGACAGACCTGGAATTCACTCTGTAGTCCACGTCTGGCCTTGAACTCAGTAATCCTGCTGCCGCTGCCTCAGCCTCCCGAGTGCTGAGATTAAAGGCATGTGTCATCTGCTTAGCCATTTTCTTTATTCTTTTATGTTTGGAGGTGAAAAGTTTGGAGTGAAAATAAATAGCGAGTAGTGAAATGAAAGTGAATAAATTGATGTAAAAGCCTGCATCTAGCAATATGTCCAGATTTTTTTTACACAACCCAAGGGTAGGTAATGATGCACTTGTATAGCTAGTCATGTATATTGTATTGTGTATGTGGACTGTGTCTTGTTTTTAAATTTAATTTTGAGACAAAGTCTCACCATTTCGTCTTTGGATATCTAGCCTGGTCTCAAACTCATAGAGGCCCTCCTGCCTCTGCTCCCAAAGTGCTGGATTACAAGTGTGTATCATCACACCTGGCTTTCCCTCATGAATTTGACAGAAGTACAGGGGTCTCGCTTTCCCACCTGAAGCACATGAATCCCTTCATCGGTGCCTTTTGAACTTGTTTAAATGCAGATTCATATTTCATAGGTGTGAAGTAGAGCATAGACAACACACTCTCCAAATCCCTTTAGAATCCAACCCAGGGCGTTTTACATGCTAAAGAGTGCTCTACCTCTGTTGCATACTACCAGCATACTACTGAACTCTGCACTTCAAACAAGATCCTAGGTGATGCCAGTGCTGGTCTGTAGACAGCTTAGCAAGACTAAGTCACTTTTTGGCTGGAGAGATGGCTTAGTGGTTGAGTTGCTTCTCTGTGAAGCCCATGGATCCAGATTTAATTTTCCATTACCCACATAAACATCTGGAGTTCATTTACAGTGGTTGGAGGCCTTGGTGTGCCTATCCTTCCCACCCCCCTCTCACTTTCTATCTGCCTTTCTTTTCTTTTCTTTTCTTTTCTTTCTTTCTTTATTGGTTTTTCGAGGTAGGGTCTCACTCTAGCCCAGGCTGACCTGGAATTCACTATGGAGTCTCAGGGTGGCCTCGAACTCAGGGTGATCCTCCTACCTCTGCCTCCCGAGTGCTGGGATTAAAGGCGTGCGCCACCACGCCCGGCTGTTTTCTTTTTTTTTCTTTTTTCTTTTTTTTTTTTTTTTTTTTTTTGAGGCTTCAAGATCTTGATTTAAGAGAGGAGAAATGGCTTAGCTGTTAGGGCGCTTGCCTGCAAAGCTAATGACCTGGGTTTGATTGCCCAGTACCCATGTTAAACCAGATGTAAAGTGAAACATGCAGATAGAGTTTATTTAGGGGAACTGGTATCTAGGAAAAGGCTAGGGCAGCTCCATGCACATGTGGGAGATGGAACGTAGATGCCCCTTCAAATAACAGACCAGAGAGGATTAAGAATAGTGGAGGTATGCCTGGGCTGCAAGGCCACTGAGAAATCAAGCTGGGGCTGAGCTAAAAACTTCCTCCCTGTAGACGGAAGCCTCACATTTGACCAGCCAGGCCAAATGACCGAATGGGTGCAATAGTGGCATGTCTGTTGTGGGGGTAAACCAACTGCTCTCCAATTGGACTGGGGGCGAATATATGCCTGGTACTAATCTAATCTAATCTAACCAAAAGCCTATGGTGGGGGAGGTCATGAGCATTAGGAGAGTAATGCCTGCTCCTGTCTGGCTAAATGCATATATTATGCTCACCAAACTCCCCTGTAAGAACTTTACTTAACATTCATACCCATATATCAATGCTACTCTCACTTTTGGTTAGAGAAGCTTCTCTTTTCAGATGGCAGTGACCATTGGGATGACCCAAAACGCACCATTGTGCTGAGAAGTGACAGGAGTGCTCAGCACTGAAACATCTCTATCACACCTTCCAAAGCTCAGGGTCCATTGTGGAAGAGGCAGCAGGAGGAAGAGCCAAAGGAAGGGTGGGACTCCTTACAAAGCAATCGTCCAGACACAAAATGGCCTGGATATCCATGACATCCGTAGTGCCAAGAGCTACCTTCACAAGACCCTCATAATACAGAGGAACAGATGATGACATCAAAATAAGAGAGAGATTAATGGAGAAAGGGAGGGGATATGATAGAGTGTGGATTTGTGAAAGGGAAAGCAGGGGAGGGAATTTTGATGATTTTATTGTCTGTAAGTATGCAAGCTGTCAAAAAAAGAAAGTAAGAAAGAAAAGAAAAGAAATAGTGGAGGATTGGAGTGATGGTTCAGAGGTTAAGACACTTGCCTGTAATAAAACCTAACAACCCAAGTTCGATTTCCCAGTACTCAATGTAAAGCCAGATGCACAGTGGCGCATGCGTCTGGAGTTCTTTTGCAATGATGAGTGTGGTGTGCCCATTCTCTCTCTCTCTCTTTCTCTCTCCCTCCCTCTCTCTCTCTCTGCCTGGTGTGATGGCGCACTTCCAGAACACAGGAGAATGAGGTAGGATCACTGTGAGTTCAAGGCCAGCCTGAGAATAGCCCAAGCTAAGGAACAGCGCTGTCCTCTACCCGACAGAGAGGGAAGTGCCAGACTTACATGCTTCCAGACAGATCACAGGGAAGAGAGACCCTGGGAAAAAGAGTATCTGCCTGTCTTAAATAAAATATTTTTATTATGTTTTATTAATTTTTAATTTTTTAGTTTTATTTTAGAGAGAGAGAGAATAGATGTGGCAGGGCCTCAGCCACTGCAATTGAAGTGTAGATGCTTTCATCACCTAGTGGGCATGTGCAACCCTGTGCTTGCCTAACGTTTGTGTCTGGCTTACGTGGGATGTGGGGAGTAAAACATGGGTCCTTAGGCTTCACAGACAAGTGCCTTAACTGCTAAGCCATTTCTCCAGCCCAAATATATACATATATATATATATTTTTTTTTTAAAGAATCACTTGTTTTGCTTTGCATATAGGTGCTGAACCGGTTCTCCTCGGCCCCTCTTATTCCACTTCCAACCCCTCCCATTATTCCGGTACTACCTCAGCAATTTGTGCCCCCTACAAACGTCAGAGACTGTATACGTCTTCGAGGTCTTCCCTATGCTGCCACAATAGAGGACATCCTGGACTTCCTGGGGGAGTTTTCAACAGATATTCGTACACATGGGGTTCACATGGTATTGAATCACCAGGTAAGAATGCCGCTAATTGGAAAACAGTTTGCTTATTTCTGGTGATCAAATGCTGTCTTCTCATACAAGAGTATGGTTATTCTTGTCTTAGAATAAGTCTTTTAGAAAAGAATTAGCTGTCAATATAAGAAATCTTTGGGATGTGCTCCAGAAAGAAGGCTGCTATCAGTATGGTAATTCAGTTTCAGCTCTGCTTCTTTTAGCACAGAAGTCCCTCACGTTATCAGTAGTAGTATCAGTTCAGTGCCAAATATGTTATCACTTGTATACAACATTTTCTTGTAACTACTGAACTGTGTAACTCGGTTGTTTTAATGTGAGAGCAGTCTCAGACAATACATAAGAAAATGAATTATTCCTGTTTTCTATAGTATTTCCTATCCATAGAATTTAGATATGACTTAGTTTATTTTTATGCACCTTAGACATTGGATTATCTTCAGTAGAATGAAGACTTGTATTTATGTACCCCTTATTAATGTGTGGATATTTCGGGTTCTCAGATGCATGAAGAAATAGTTAAGAAGCCTCTATCAAGATCTGATTGAATTCTTTGAGTACACCAGCATCAAATATTTCCTATGTCATTGCTATTTGGTTTTTGGTTAAGTATAATTAATCATATTAGGTTGCTGGACAGTTTGCACATATTTTGTACTATCTTAACAGAATAAAATTCCTAATTAAATTTCTAATTAAAATTTTGGGAGCCAGGCGTGGTGGCGCATGCCTTTAATTCCAGCACTAGGGAGGCAGAGGTAGGAGGATCTCCGAGAGTTCGAGGCCACCCTGAGACTACATAGTAAATTCCAGGACAGCCTGAGCTAGAGTGAACCCTACCTCGGGGGGGGGGGGGGCGGGGAGGAGAAAGAAAGAAAGAAAGAAACTGGAACTCTTTGTTAAAAGCAAACTTGTATTAATTTTTCAAACACTTGTTTTCTGAGCATTATGGGTTGAATACAGGCTTGTAGTGGAAATGCTAATTTTATTTTTCTAACTACTAATCTTCCACTTTTATTTTTCACTTGGAGGTTTGCTCACTCCTACCTTAGTGGAATGCGCATACCATTGAGTACAAGGAATCAGAAAACCTCTTTGACCTTGCTTGGCCTTCTACAGCAGCACAAGCTCATTCTCACTCTTAAGTCAGTTTGAAACCACACGCCTTTGTAATCTGACAATTCATAACCCCTTCACCAGTAGTGGCCCTTTGACGTAGAACTCCCCACAAGTCAGCATCTCCAAGAGCTTTATTTCTTTGAAGTCGCCATTTTCTAATAACCTAGGGGCTGTTGCTGTTTGATTAACAACAGTAGACAGATTTGTCTCATTTGACCTCCATGACCTGTGTCATTGCACTGGAGAAAAATGCTTCTTTGATGATGGACAGGCTCTTAGCTGCTTGGAAGATGATAGGTTTTCATCTTGGACTGGGTTCATTGCTAATTTTCCTGGTATGGTAACTACTTCTGGTAACTTGCATGGTAATAATTTGGATTAAATACTCCCTAGGAGACTGCAACTGTAAAATAAGCTATAAGCTGGTGTGTTCATGTAAATTAATACCAAGAAATTCTAGGGTGATGGAAGAAAAGCTTAGAGACTTGGTTTTGAGGGAGCATTTTAACTAACTTACTGCAACTACTATTACTATAACTACTAAAAATGTCTCTGAAAACGTGTTTGAACAAGTTTTTAAGGAGGAAGTGTGAGGGTATGTGAGCGAATGACTTCCTAGCAGGCATAATGGAACAGCTCTTGCCAACCATCACTGTGCCTTGCAACTCCCAGCTCCTTACCTCTAAATGTGACCCAACTTAGCCTTCAGGGGTAAGGGACAAACAAGATGGATGTCCAGGTTAGGGAGGAACTAGGCCTGAGAGCCAAAAGAGGACATGAGTTTGTTTAGTTTCAGGTAGGAGTTTTCTTTTCTCCATCAAATGATATTTAATCAGATTGTTCAGAAAGGGGGGGAGGGTTCTAGTGTACAATTCTACATTTTGAAATTTCAGCCACAAGGAGACCTTTTCAAAACCTTGTAAATTTGATACTAATTTAACAGAAACTGAAAAGATCACTTTCCAACTGTGAGCTCTCTAAACTGTTTCTTCAAGGGTTTGTGGGCCACACTGGTGATTAGGGGATGAAATACAAATCAGATTTCAGTAGCTCACACTGTCACCCAGATTTTGTGGATAAACATGTCTGCACTATGGGTGATTATCACTTGCATGTTTTGTAAGCAACCATTTATTTCCTTGTTGAAGGAGACAGTCTCCTTTTGTTTCTATTCTTCCCCCATGAACTCAGGGACGCCCATCAGGAGATGCCTTTATCCAGATGAAGTCTGCAGACAGAGCATTTTTGGCTGCGCAGAAGTATCATAAAAAAACCATGAAGGACAGATATGTTGAAGTCTTTCAGTGTTCAGCTGAGGAGATGAACTTTGTGTTAATGGGGGGAACTTTAAATCGAAATGGCTTATCCCCACCGCCATGTAAGTTACCATGTAAGTTTTTCTTGGGTCTTGGCGCTATTCTACGCTACATGCTGGTAGGTGCTTAAGCTGCTTTTGTAACTTTCTGTGCCCCTGGTTCTCTGCTGAGGCAGGCGAGGTGGTTACATGAGGCTTTCCCATCTGAAATCACTAGTATCTGGTAATCATTTAAGACCTTGGTTGTGGACACCCATAATTAGAGATGCTACAAATACCTCCTTTCAAATTATATTCTTGCTTTTCCAGTGATAAGCACTTGGTTTCTGAAGCTTAGTGTGCTCCAGATAAGCACTGACTCTGGGAGGCAACCTGGCTATGTAGATGTTTTAATACGCATTTAAAGGTAAAATATATGTGTAGCAAAGTCCTTTTTCTTTGTCATTTTTTTTTCCGTTTACACATTAAGCTTTAAGGACAATTTGATGCCCATTTTGCATCTTAACTTTTTGAGCATCAACTGTTTCGACAAAGCCTGAAAAGCATTCCTGTTATTATCCGGCTATCTGGAATGAGCAAGCTAGTACAATATGTCTAAATGCGTAAATGATTTAGCCAAAGTTCCATTGGATCACAGGATCAGTGCTTAATTCCAAGCCATGCTCTTGCTCATTGGCAACTGGGTGCAGGTCATCTGGAATCCTGTTTGAGAGGAATAAGCCCCGGAGTCAGGAGGCCAAGTTCTGGTCAATGACCAAAGGACATTAGAAACCTAATATTAAAACTTGAGCCTTTTTAAAATTGCACATTTCACCTTTGAGTAAGATATACCTTGGTAGACATGTTGGTTATGTTTTAAGAATGTAATAACACTTGGGATACAGTTCAAACTCAACTGGAAAAGTCAACTCCATTTGTTTGATCCTAAGTAGGTGAAGTTTCAAGAGTGCAGTTTGTAGCAAAGAGAGATCTATAACAATCAACTTGTTTAATACAGTATTATTTGTAGAACATTTAGTGGGCTTAATCCTTTTTTTCCCCCCTTGAAATTTCTAAATGCTAATTTCCATTTACGTGCTGCTTGCTATTGGTGAATATGTAGGAGTTGGTCATTAATAAGTGTAAAATTTTGAACATTTATGATTTTGCTTAAAAACATAAAGTAAGCTTTATTTTTAATTTTTTTATTTATTTGAGAAAGATTGAGAGTGCATGGTCATGTCAGGGCCTTTTACCATTGCAGATGAACTCCAGACTCATGAGCCACTTTGTGAGTCTGTCTTTATATGGGTAGTGGGGATTGAACCCTGGCTGGAAGGCTTTGTAAGCAGGTGCCTTTAACCACTGAGCCATCTCCCAAAGGTTGGTCAGTCTGTCTGTCTGTCTGTCTTTCTTTTTTGATTTTTTTCGAGGTAAAGTCTCAGTCTAGCTCAGGCTGACCTGGACTTCACTATGTAGTCTCAGGGTGGCCTTGAACTCACAACATCCCCCTACCTCTGCCTCCCAGAGTGCTGGGATTAAAGGTGTGCACCACTACACCCGGCAACATTTCCTAAAATGCTACTCTTTCTGTATTCCACTAATAACAATAACTTTTATCCTTTAGTGACAACCTATCAAGCATTATAAGAGGAATTTTTCTATCATCTGTGGCTCAAATTTTTCTGGTACCCTTTTACCTTTTTACAGTAAAAAATTGTTCATTACAAGGCTGGAGATAAGGCTTAGCACTTAAAAGTATTTGCCTGCCTAAGGACCCAGGTTGGATTTCCCAGTACCCACGTAAGGCAGGTGCACAAGGCAGCTCATTTATTTATTTAAAAGAGAGAGAAATAGGCAGATAGAGAATAGGTGCACTAGGGCCTCTAGTCACTGTAAATGAGCTCCAAATGCATACATCACCTTGTGCATCTAGGTTATGTGGATCCTGGAGAATTGAACCTAGGTCCTTTGGCTTTGCAGGCAAGCACCTTAACCACTAAGCCATCTCTCCAGTACCCCTATCATGGTGTTTTTTTTTGTTGTTGTTGTTTTTGTTTTGTTTTGTTTTGTTTTTTGTAGTTTGTGCACATACGCATCTGATTCTTTAGGGATAAAAGAAATAGCTATAGTTCATTAGAATAATGCCCAAATTATAGCGGCCTCATCTCTTTGTTTAGAAGTGGAACAGACTTTAGGTAATTGTCTGTGTGTCTGTCTCTTATCTCTTTCTCTTTTTGTGCTAGAGATTAAGCCTAGGGCTTTGTGTGTGCTAGGCAAGCACCCTACCACAGAACTTTAGGCTCAGCCCTTTATATTCTATAATGAATTTCTTCATTATGTTGAAAGCAAGATAAGAGCATAGGCTTTATACTTTTATGTCATACTTAAACACCTCAGGGTGAGTGAGTGGGTGGGTGGGTGTGTGTTAAGGACTGAACCCAGGGCCTTGAACATGAGAGGCAACTGCTCTGCCACTGAGCGCAAGCACCTTAATTTTATATTATTGACATTACTGTTGGCTTGCTTGATATATTTGAATTTAAGTGTTTGTAGGTATCTAACATAGTACAATATGGGGTGAGTATGAAAGTGGTACACACAGCCAAGTGTGGTACACACCTGAATTCAGCACTGAGGAGGCTAAGGCAAGAGGATCAAGACTTTGAGCTACATAGTCATACTCTTTCTCAAAAATTCAAGGGCTTGGCCGGGCATGGTGGTGCATGCCTTTAATTCCAGCACTCAGGAGGCAGAGGTAGGAGGATCACTGTGAGTTCGAGGCCACCCTGAGAATACATAGTGAATTCCAGGTCAGCCTGGGCTAGAGCAAGACCCTACAAATTCAAGGCCTGGGGATGAAGTATAGTGGTAAAGTGTTTGCCTGACATGCATACTGCCCTTGGCTTGGTCCCTAGCACTGTAGCAAGCAAATATAAATACATGTTGAGCTTATGGTCAGTTTTGGCCTTAGGTCTAAGCACCCATATTCAGCTGGTCATTTTATTTCTCCATAGAAATGGAGAAATTCCTAAGAATAAAAGGCAAGAAGTCATCTGGGAGGTTTTCATGTGAAAGTTATCCCTTGTGCCTCTGCTGCTTGTAGAATCTGATGGATCTAAGCATGAGGCATCATGTCAGGGACCCTAGATTCAGTCAGCTTCTCAGGTACAGTTCAGAATACCCGGTCTGGCTAGTTGTATTAGTGACCAGGAAAGGTGCTGGATATTCAGAAGACAAAGGACCTCCTCCTTCCTACACCTCATGATAATATGTTGAACCCAGGGCCTTTATCATGGTAGGTAGGCATATGCACTACCCTTGTCAAGACTATTTGTTCAGGCCTATTTCTCAGAATGGATTTTATTATTATTATTATTATTATTATTAATATTTTGAAGATAGAGATGGGCCTCAAAGCCCATTTTCTCAGTTACCTTTAGGAAAATGTAATGCAGTGTTGTTGACGGTCACACAGCAAGTGCTTTGGCTTAGTACATAGTGCAGAGTTGCATCATAACCTCTTTGATTTCATGAGGGTGGATAGCTATATAACCAAAAGAAAGTTATTTAGGATGATGTTAAAAAGCCATGATCTTTTCTTAAAGGTATACTTGGGATCTGGGGAGATGGCTAAGTTATTGAAAGCGCTTTGATTGCAAAACCTGTTGGCCTAGGTGGCCCCCAGCACCCATGTGAAGCCAGATGGAAAAAAAGGCACATGTATCTGGCATTCGTTTACAGTGACAAGAGACCCTGGTGCACCTACATTCACACAAATGCAAATAAATAAAAATATTAAAACTAAAATAAAACCGTGGGAAGAGTGACTACAATTTTATTGGTAACACCTACATGTTAGCTATTGCAAACATGTCTCAAAGACACTCTCTTTCTTTATTTAGGCCTGTCTCCTCCCTCCTACACATTCCCAGCTCCTACAGCAGTGATTCCTACTGAAGCTGCCATTTATCAGCCCTCTGTTCTCCTTAATCCACGGGCACTGCAGCCCTCCACAGCATACTATCCTGCAGGCACTCAGCTCTTCATGAACTACACAGCGTACTATCCCAGGTAAGCCTCTATAGGAAGTGGAAACAAGAGTAAGAAACAAAGGACTCCTTTGAGAGCCAGTGTCTGAGCTTACAAAAGAATATTGTCTGCCTCATTGAAGGTTAGCACAGCAGGTTACAGTTTCTGGTCCTATCTCTGACCAAGTAGGTTGTTTCAAGACAAACTCAAGTTTATTTTTAGTCATATGTGGATCCCGTAGTCTTTTAGGTTACCTATGTATTAAACTTCCTGCTTTTTTCTTCCTATTATAGGGCCGTAAGTGAGTAACCCTGTATTCATTGTGATCAGATGGCAACGACATGGGGATGAATCACAAAACAATAATGGATAATGGAAAGAGTTATATTTTTTAAAATCAGTATAAGCTCTTGTCAACCCATAATAAGTAAATTCATAATAAACAAAAATAGTTGCTTTAGGGCTGGGAGAGATGGCTTAGCAGTTAAAAGTGTTTGCCTGCAAAGCCAAAGGACCCAGGTTTGATTTCCCAGGAGTCATGTAATCCAGATACACAAGTGGCACATACATCTGGAGTTCATTTACAGTGGCTGAAGGCCCTGGTGTACCCATTCTCTCTCTTTCTCTCTTCTATCTCTCTCTCAAATAAAATAATAACAATAATAATAATAATAAAAAACTTTAAAAAATAGTTGCTTTAAATTTTTTAGGGCTTATATTCAATTCCCGTTAATCAGTATTTTCCAAGGGTCACAATATTTTAAGTCTTTGCTCATTGGTGGTAGCTGTAGTCATTTTCTGGGAGGTAGCAGGTAAAATGGAGAGATCATCTGATGGAGAGTTGGAAGGTCTGAGTTCAAAGGTCATTACCACTACTAGTAAGTACTACTACTTGTATTTCTCTTTTGAAAAAAGTTGTCTTTATGTTGCCCTAGTTATCTTAGAATTTCCTATGTGTCACAGGCTGTCCTCTAACTTCCAGTGCTCCTTCTGCCTCTGTGAGCTGGGATTACAGGACTGGTCCTGTGCCCAGCCCAGTGTCATTACTTCTAACTGGGACAAGTCACCTTTTCATTTATATACTTGTTTTTGTTTTTCGAGCTAGGGACTCACTCTAGCCCAGGCTGACCTAGAATTAACTATGTAGTCCCAGGGTGGCCTTGAACTCTCCTCCTACCTCTGCGTCCTTGCACCACCACACCCAGCTTAATTTTCTTTTTTTTTTTTTTTTTTTTTTTTTTTTCTTGAGGTAGGGTTTCACTCTAGCCCAGCCCAGACTGACTTGGAACTCACTATGTAGTCTCAGGGTAGCCTCAAACTCAGGCAATCCACCTACCTCTGCCTCCCATGCCCCACCACACCCGGCAACATTTTAAAATCTTATTTTGGAGTCCCTTTTAGATCTATGCCAATATGTCTGATTTCAAGAATGATTCTAATCCTGTCAATTAAAAAATTAAGCCACTTATGTTGGCACACGCCTTTAATCCTAGCACTTGGGAGGCAGAGGTAGGAGGATTGCCTTGAGTTCAGGGCTTCCCTGAGACTACATAGTGAATTCCAGGTGAGCCTGGGATAGAGTAAGACCCTACCATGAAAAACAAAAAATTTGAAGGCATCCTTGGGATACACAGTGAGTTCAAGGCCAGCCTGGGAAGAAAAGGAAGGAAGGGAGGGAGGGAAAGGAGGGAGGGGAGAAAGGAAAGGAGGGAAAGAGAAAGTGGAAAGAAAAGAAAGATGGAAAGGAAAAAAGAAAGGAAGGCAAGCAGGCAGGAAGATATTGCTAGGGGGCTGGGGTTATGGCTTAGTGGTTAAAGGAACTTTCTTGCAAAGCCTGATAGCCTGGGCTCAACTCCCCAGTGAGTGGTGCATGCATCTGGAGTTTGTTTGCAGTGGTAAGGGGCCCTGGTGCACCCATTCTCTCCCTCTCTCTCTCTGTCTCTCTCCTTGCAAATAAATAAATAATATTTAATAAAATAAAATATGATTCAGAATCAGAGAGTGGAAAATGACAATGTAGCAGACAGGGGAGACCCCTCAGAATGTATTTGAATGTTTTGATGGAAGTCAGTAAAATTAAAGGGCTCTGTGATCCATGGGGAGAGAACATTCAGATGACAAAAGGATAACCCCCGCCCACAATAGAGTCATTCACTTTTTATTACCTCTGGAATTATAATAAAGTCTGAAGCAATCATGTTTCACTTCTCTAGTAGAAAAATTTGAGCCACGCCTTATAAACCTTTGTTTTATTCATAACTTGAATAAATGGCCTTTCAAAATAAAAAACAAACAAACAAACAAAAAACCCCACAATACTACTTTATTTTATTTATTTAAAACTTCTTTTTGGGGCTGGAGAGGTGGCTTAGTGGCTAAGGCACTTGCCTGTAAAGCCTAAAGACCCAGGTTCGATTCTGTAGATCCCATGTAAAGCCAGATACACATGATGGCACATGCATCTGGAATTTGCTTGCAGTGGCTTAGAGGCCCTGGTATGCCCATTCTCTCTCTCTCTAATAAATAAATGAAAATATAAAATTAAAAAATAAAATTTGGGGGCTAGGGAGATGGCTTAGCAGTTAGGCTGAGTTTAACCTGTAAAACCTATGGACCCAGGTTGGAATCTCTAGTACTCACATAAAACCAGATGCACAGGGTGGCACATGTATCTAGAGTTTGTTTGCAGTGGCTGAAGGCCCTGATGCACATATTCTGTCTATGCCTGCCTCTTTCTGTTACTCTCTCTCAAATGAATAAATAAATAAATAAAATATTTATATATTTTTTTAAATTTCATTTTGGCATAAGCAATTGTGCTCAAATTAAATTTAAAAATCTGAATGATGATCTCCTTTAATCCTAACACTTGGGAGTCTGAATGAAGACCAGCCTGAGACTACAGAGTGAGTTTCAGGTCAGCCAGGGCTAGAGTAAGACCCTGCTTCAAAAAAAAAACAACAAGGGCTGGAGAGATGGCTTAGCAGTTAAGGCATTTGCCTGAAAAGCCAAAGGATCCTGGTTTGATTCTCCAGGACCCACGTACACCAGATGCACAAAGGGACACATGTATCTGGAGTTTGTTTGCAGGGGCTGGAGGCCCTGGTGTGTCCATTCTCATTCTCTCTCTTGTCTGTCTCTCTCTTTCCCCCTCGTTCTGTCTCTCAAAAAATAAAACAAATCCACCCCCCAATTTTTTTTTCTTGCCCAGGCTATGTTTTGTTGTTGTTGTTGTTTTCTCCTAAGATATTTAGACTGAATTTTTTTTTTCAAGGTAGGATGTTGCTTTAACCCAGGCTCACCTGGAATTCACTGTATTGTCTCAGGGTGGCCTTGAACTCATGGCTATCTTCCTACCTCTCTGTCTCCCAAGTGCTGGAATTAGAGGTGTATGTCACCACACCCAGTTTAGACTAAATATTTGAGAACATTTATAAGTTTATGAGTCTTTGGCTTTTCAAGGTAGGGTCTCAACTCGAAGTCAGGCTAGCCTGGAATTCACTCTGTAGTCTCAGGGTGGCTTCGAACTCATGGCGATATTCCTACCTCTGCCTCCTGAGTGCTGGTATTAAAGGTGTGCTCCACCATGCCTGGCTCCTCAGCTGGTTTTGATTAAGAATTTAGCTTGCAGGGCTGGAGAGATGGCTTAGTGGTTAAGGAACTTGCCTGCGAAGCCTAAGTACCAAGGTTCAATTCTCCAGGTCCCACGTAAGCCAGATGCACAAGGTGGTGCATGCGTCTGGAGTTTGTTTGCAGTAGCTGGAGGCCCTGGTGCGCCCATTTTCTCCCCCCGCCCTTACCCCCATGCACACATTCTTTCCTTCTGTCTCTAATAAATAAAAAATTTTTAAGAGTTTTTTAATTTTATATATTTATTTGAGAATGTGAGAGAGGTAAAGAGAGAGAGAGATTAGGCAGGATGCCATTGCAAATGAACTCCAGGCGCATGCACCACCTAGTGCAGTTGGCTAATGTGGGTCAAGGGAAGTCAAACTGAGGTCCTTTGGCTTTGTAGGCAAACACCTTACCCACTAAGCCATCTCTCCAGCCCTTAAAAAAAAAAAAAAAAAAAAAGAATTGAGTTTATGCATGGTGGGGGACACACCTTTAATCCTAGCACTCAGGAGGCAGAGGTGGTAGAATCAGTGTTTGAGACCATCCTAGGACTACAGTGAAACCCAATCTAGGGGGGGAAAATTGCTCTGGCAGGGCTTGCCTTTAATCCCAGGACTCAGGAAGCAGAGGTAGGAGGATCCGCATGAGTTCTGTCCAGTGAATTCTAGGTCAGCCTGGGTAGGGTGAGACCCTACCTGACAAACCATAAATAAATAAATAAATAAATAAATAAATAAATAAATAAATAAATAAATAAAGGAATTGAGCTTCTAACTTGGGTCTACAGGGGCATGGCTGGAGGGAGGTATCACTAGGGCAGATAGTGAGTCCTTCCTAGCTCTTGCTGCTCATGCTGTTGGTATTTGGTGACTGTTTGGTGACGTCTTTCTGCATGGGTCTATGGAAGGGAACCAGCTTCTTCCACCATTGATGGTGTTTGTAAGCATGGATTAAATCCTTTCCTCCAATAATCTGTTTCTAGTCAGGTGTTTGTCCAGCAACGAGAAGCTGACTGCAACAAACTCTTAATGTATTTTATCATTTAATTTACATTTCCCTATAGAAATATGGCTGGGTTTGGTGGAATACACTTTTAATCCCAGCACACAGGAGAGAGAGGATAGTTTTTAAGTTCAAGGCAAGCCTGAGACTACAGATTATGTTCCAGATCAGTTTGGCCTAGAGTGAATCCTTAAAACAAAAATAAACAAAAAAATATGTGCTTATGTTCATATTAATGTTGGATAATCTTTTTTTTTTTTTTTCCTTTTTTCCTCCTCCAGTGCTGGAATTTGAACGTAGAGTTTTATACACTAGGCAAGTGTTCTACATCCTAGTCTGGAGTAATTTAAAAATCAAAATATTGCCGGGCGTGGTGGTGCACGCCTTTAATCCCAGCACTTGGAGGGGCAGAGGTAGGAGAATTAACATGAGTTCGAGGCCACCCTAAGACTACATAGAGAATTCCAGGACAGCCTGAGTTTCAGTGAGACCTTACCTCGAAAAATCAAAAAAAAAACCCAAAAAAGCCAAAAAAAAAAAAAAAAAATCAAAATATATGCTGGGTGTGGGAGTTAACAATTGTAGTCCCAGCACTCTGGAATGCTGAGATAGGTGCATCACCAAAGTTCAAGGCCAGTATGAGCTATAGAGATCCTGCCTCAAAGATGAGAAAAGGGGCTGAGAAGATACCTCAGTAGTTAAAGGTGCTTGCTTGCAAAGCCTGTTGTCCTGGGTTCAATTCACAAGCTTCCCAAATAAGCTAGATTTGGAAAAAAAAAAAAAAAGGCACCTGTATTGTTTTGCAGTGGCAGGAAGCCCTAGTGCAGCTGGGTGTGGTGACTCCTGCCTTTAATCCCAGCACTTGGGAGGCAGAGATAGGAGGATCTTTCTGAGTTCAAGACCAGCCTGAGACTACATACTGAATTTCAGGTCAGCTTGGGCTAATGTGAAACCCTACCTCAAACAAATGAAAACAAGGACTGGAGGGATGGTTTAGTAGTTAAGGCGTTTGCCTGCAAAGCCAAAGGACCCAGGTCGATTCTTCAGGACCCACGTTAAAGTGGCCCTAGTGTGCCAACACAAACATACTCTTTATGTGCTTTCACACAAATACATTTTATTTTTTTAAAAAAGGCCAAAAATTTCTTACATAGTTTAAAGACTGCTCAGTGGGAAAAGAACTTGCTGTGTGGATGCATAAAGATTTAACTTCAAATCCCATGAACCTGTGTAAAGGCAGATACAGCAATGTGTGCATCAGAAATTCAGTGCTTATACATTGAGATGGAAGATTAAACAGAAAATGCCCTGGAAGTTCGTGGGTCAGCTAGCCTGGAATACACAGCACTGTGAAAAAAGAGCCCTTGCTTCAAATAAAGTGCACGGTGAGGACTGACACCTAAATTGTCCTCCAACCTCTGTATTCACGTCTGTTCTTATACAAACATACATATATACAGAGATTTATAAATAAATACGTATTTAAAACTTGAACATACCAATGGTGAAATGGGAAACAGATGGGAAAACGCACACCTAGAAGCTTGCAGTCATGCGAGCCTGGCAAATGCGGCAGTGAGCAGTGATGGACACGGGAGGTGGCCCAGAACGTGAGGTTAGCCTCAGATCTTTACACATGCACCGTGGTACCTGTGCGCACACAAGCACTGACACACAACCAAAAGAAAAAGAAACTGTTTTGGTTCTCAGGGTTGGGCCTGAGCCTTGTATTCTACCACAGAGCTATAAACCTACCCCCATATTAAAAGAAAAATTTTTATATTTATTTGAGAGATAATGATTGCTCCAAGGCCACTAGCCACTGCAAACAAACTGCTCTACCTTGTGCATCTGGTTTATGTGGGTACTGGGGAGTTAAAACTGGGTCTTTAGGCTTTATAGATAAACACATTTAACCTCAGAGCCATCTCTCCAGCCCCCAAATGAAAATTTTGAATCCCTCTGTGCCCCTCCATTTTTTTGTGAATCAGGTGTCCTTGTGAAATCTTGACTAGCCTTAAACTTGATAGGTAACTTAGGCTGAACTCAAAATATGTGATCCTCCAAATTGTTCAGTAGTCTTCTAGTGCTAAGATTATAGACATGGACCACTACACCCAGCTTGTTTGTATTTTTTTGTGAAAATACCTCCTTTTGACTTCAGATTGATTCAGTATGATGTATTCACACATCGTTCAGATCCTCAGTACTCGTGTAAGTGCCAGGTGGTTTTGGCAGGCTGCCTGTAATCTCAGTGTTCACGAGGTAGACGGGATTCCTGGGGCAGCGGCTAGATTAGCCAGTTGGCAAGCTCTGGAGCTCTGGGATCGTGGGAGAGACCCTGACTCAGTAAAATGAGGTGGAGAGTGATTGAGGAAAATACCAGTTGTCAACCTTTGGCCTACATAAGCACACACACGTGTATTTGTGCCCATACGTGTGATGTGTACATACACTGCACATGCAAAAAATAAAGCACTAAGATCCTGCGTTAACTCTGGAGCCATCGGAAGGACTCGAAGAAACGCTTGTGCCAAGTAGATGCTGTTCTGTCACCAAGGGTAAAGGAGATGACAGCAAAGTGTCCTCATGCCTTTGACAGACCTACCTGGAAGAGCATGAGAAGAAACACCTGGATTCTTTGGTCAACTTTGCCAATTTCTCCAAGAAATGTTGTGATAGAAGACCATGTCTGCCAAGGACAAGTTGAAGTTTGAAGATGAGGTGCAAAATGACAGTTTGCTATGCCAGGGAGAAGAAAAACTGTGTTCCTCCCAAAAGGGAAGAGAGAGGGAAGAAAAAGATCTTAGTGCTCCCAAAAGACCACCATTTGGTTTCTTCCTCTTTTGCTCTGAGTGTCACCCAGACATCAAAACTGAACACCAGGCCGATATTGCAAAATAATAGGTGAGATTGAGTCTGAACAGTCAGCCAAAGATAACCACATGAGCACAAAGGAGCTAAAGGGAATGTACAAAAAGGACATCAGCATACTGGGCCAGAGCAAAGGTGGAGCAAGGAAGCTGGGCCCTGGCAGGCCAACAGGCTGGAACAATGAGCAAGAGGAGGGAGAGGAAGACAAAGAATGGCTAAGCTGGACATAGTGGCAGAGGTAGGAGGATTGCTGTGAGTTCGAGGCCACCCTGTGCCTATAGTGAATTCCAGTGCAGCCTGGACCAGAGTGAGACCCTATCTCGAAAAATCAATATATAAAGAGCACATGGCTATACAGTATCATAGGTGGGTATGTGTCTGCATTCAGAACTGTTTTTTAGCAATGTGAAATTCAAGTATAGCTCAACATTAGCCTCAGTATAAGAATTGTGCAGACTTTTTGTATAGCTGATGATTCTTCATTCAAAAAAATTTTTTTAAGTTTTAGCTCTCATATTTAAATGAACTCAATTTGAGTTAATATTTTGTTTACTGTCATCTAGGGTACAACTCATTCTTTTTTAATGTTTGTTTATTTTTTGATTTTTATTGAGGTAGGGTTTCACTCCAGGCCAGGCTGACCTGAAACTCACTATGTAGTCTCAGGGTGGCCTTGAACTCACAGTGAGTGATCCTCCTACTTCTGCCTCCCAAATGCTAGGATTAAAGGCATGTGCCACCACACCTGGCTTCAATTCATTCTTTTGACTGAATATTTCAACATTCCAGCACCACCTTTGTATGTATGTACCTATCAAACTGAACCCCCCCCCCCCCAGGTAGGGTCTCACTCTAGCCCAGGCTGATCTGGAATTCACTATGGAGCCTCAGGGTGGCCTCGAACTCATGGCAATTCTCCTACCTCTGCCTCCCGAGTGCTGGGATTAAAGGTGTATGCCACCACGCCAGGCTTCAAACTGAACTTTGTAGGGGTTTTGTTTGTTGCTTTGTTTTATAAATTATGCTGGGTGTCAAATCCAAGGCCTTAAACCTTCTAAGCATACTTTCTACAACTGAACTAAACCCCCACTCTAAGCACCACTTGTCCTAAAGTATTCTTTCTACGTAAAATTATGTTAGTATTCTTGTTAAAAATCAATTAGGGGGGCTGGAGAGATGGTTCAGTGGTTAAGATCCTTCACTGAAAAGCCTAATGACCCAGTTCTAGTCCCCAGAACCAACGTAAAACCAGATGTACAGTGGCACATGCATCTGGAGTACGTTTGTAGTGGGTGGAGGCCCTGGTGCATCCATCGCCACTCTGTCTCCCATCTCTCTGCGTGAAAATAAAAACATTTAAATTTAAAAAGCAGCCAGGTTTGGTGCACTTTAATCCCCGGCAGAGGTAAGAGGATTGCCATGAGTTTGAGTTCACCCTGAGACTACATAGTGAATTCCAGATCAGCCTGAGCTAGACTGAAACCCTACCTCAAAAAAAAAAAAAAATTACGATCAGTAGAGCCAGGTGTGATGCACATTGTGCGCATGCATGTGGAATCAGTATTGGTTTCCTTCCTAAATTGCTCTTCCATCTTGTTTTGGAAATTAGAGTTTCCTATAAAGCCTAAGACTTGCCAGTTTGTCTCCCAGTTTTTTATAATTAGGGTGGTAGGCACCACACCTGGCTGTTATGTGGGGCCTGGGTGTCTATTTGAGCCCAGGTCCTCATGCTTGCATAACAAGCACTTTACCCACTGAGATATTTCTTGGCCATTGATTACTTATTTTTTGTTTGTTTGTTTGTTTTTTGCTTGTTTTATTTATTTTTCTCAAGGTAGGGTCTCACTCTAGCCCAGGTTGACCTGGAACTTACTCTGTAGTTTCTGGCTTGCCTTGAACTCACAGTAGCCCTCCTACCTCTGCCTCCAGAGTGCTGGGATTAAAGGTGTGTACCACCACGTCCATCTCCCAATCTTAATTTATAGTAGATTTATATGCAAAAGTAATAGAATATGCCAAGATGGCACTTGAAAATAAGTAGTATACTATGGAAGTAAATGACCTAACTTTCATATCTTGTATGGAAACAGCTGTGTGGAGAGGTTGTGATGGTCTTTGTATATTTTCAACATATCAGAGAATTTGACATGGACAAACACTGCACTAAACAGGGTGGTTATATATGAGAAGAGTAAACTTGATGTTGAGATATCGAAGTGGTTCTTTTCATTTGACAAAGCACTGGTTAATATGTATGCAGTTGGGAAAGCGCTTATGCTCTTTATTTTTTTTTACTTATTTACTTATTTTTTGGTTTCTCAAGGTAGGGTCTCACTCTAGCTCAGTGCGGTTTTTGTCTTATTTTCTTTTGTTCATTTTTATTTATTTGAGAGCAACAGAAAGAGGCAGACAGACAGAGAAAGAGGGAGAATGGGTGTGCCAGGGCCTCCAGCCACTGTGAAGGAACTCCAGATGTGTGCACCTCCTTGTGCATCTGGCTGACGTGGGTCCTGAGGCTTCACAGGCAAGCGCCCTAACCCCTAAGCCATCTCTCCAGCCCGTTTTGTTTTTGTTTTCCTCAGATTTTTGCCTTTTTTGCGTGGTTTTGTGCACGACATCCGGCTGTTTGCATAACTTTTTTTTTTTTTGCAGAATTTCTGCGTCCTTTGCATATATATATATATATTTTTTTCTTGAGTCTTTTTTGCCATTTTTGCATGTTTCATTTTTTTGCAGGGTCTGTCTGCGTGCTCTGTCTCCATCCGGCTTCCACTTCCCCAGGGAGATCACTTGGCACATACAGGCAACAGGGCAACAAGACGACTATGGTGGGCTTTTCCCCCCCTCCCTCTCAGAGCTCCATCCTGGGACGGATCCTTACTCTAGCTCAGGCTGACCTAGAAATCATTCAGTAGCTTCCGGGTGGCCTTGAACTCCTGGCGATCCTCCTACCTCTGCCTCTCAAGTGTTGGGATTAAAAGCATGCACCACCACGCCTGGCTTTTATTATTATTTTATATATAGAGAGAAATGGCGCACCAGGGCCTCAGTTACTGAAATAGAGCTCCACATGCTTGCGCCACCTAGTGGGCATGTGCGACCTTGTGCTTGCCTCACCTTTGTGCATCTGGCTTACATGGGATTTGGAGTGTCAACAAGGGTCCTTGGGCTTCACAGGCAGGCCCCTTAACCACTAAGCCATCTCTCCAGCCCCTCACATTCTTTTTTAAAAAAATTTTACTTATTTGAGGGGAGAAGAGAGATTGGGCCCACCAAGGCTGCCTGCTGCTACAAGCAAACTCCAAATGCATGTGCCACTTTGAGCATCTGGCTTTACATGGTTGCTGGAGAATTGAACCCAGGTTGTCAAGCTTTTGCAAGCCAGCACCTAGAACCACTGAGCCCTTTTCAGCCTGACATTTCAGTTGTGTTTTACCTTAGGAGGTGTTGGCTGAATGATGGCTAGGGTCCTACTTGGGGAACTATCCCCCCCTCCCAAAAAAAAGCCAGCATTCTCTTTCTAATCTCATAGTTAGACATATTTGACTTGGAGACTCCAAGAAGTGTTTCATTCTTGGTTTACATTGAGATCATTGGGTTCCTTTAAAATATTTGGCACAATGCGTGGATTTGGGCTTTCTGGAATTTCTGGGTTTTTGTTTGTTTGCTTGGAGATAGAGTCTCACTCTAGCCCAGCAATTCTTCTATCTCCCAAGTTCTGGGACTTAATATGTGCAGCACCACACCCAGTTAGTTTCTGATTATTTATTTTGGTT
The DNA here is from genome assembly GCA_036346955.1 of Dipus sagitta. NCBI lineage: Eukaryota > Metazoa > Chordata > Mammalia > Rodentia > Dipodidae > Dipus > Dipus sagitta. The sequence goes on from CM070771.1 coordinate 161,850,332, forward strand.
TTTCGCTCTAACTCAGGCTGACCTGGAATTCACTCTGTAGTCTCTGGATGGCCTTGAACTCACAGCAATCCTCCTACCTCTGCCTCCTGAGTGCTGATTAAAGATGTGTGCCACCACACCTGGCAACTTAATGATTTTTTTTAGAAAGTATGTCTACATGTGTATGGGGGTGAGCCAGAGGTTCTTGCCACTGCAAAGGAATGCCAAGCACCAAACAGATGCCACTTTTGTGCAGCTTGCTTTATGTGGGTTCTGAGGGTTCCCATTAGGGTTGGAAGGCTTTGCAAAACATGTGCCTTTACCACTGAACCATCTCCATAATAAGCCCAGTTTCTAATTTTAAAAAATTATCTATTTATTTATTTGTTTGAGAGTAGGGTCTTACTTTAGCCCAGGCTGACCTGGAATTCACTAAGTAGTCTCAGGATGGCCTCCTACCTCCCTCCACCTCTCCCCCCCCCCCCCCCGAGTGCTGGGATTAAAGGTGTGCAGCACCATGCCTGGCTTCTGTTTTTTTTTTTTCTTAAGTTTTATTAACATTTTCCATGATTATATAAAAAATATCCCATGGTGCTACCCTCCCTCCCCCCACTTTCCCTTTGAAATTCCATTCTCCATCATATCCCCTCCCCATCTCAATCAGTCTGTCTTTCATTTTGTTTTTTTTTGTTTTTTTTTTTAATGGAGGTATACTATATCAGACAGCTGTGTAAAAATCTCCCCAAGTACTATAATTTACCGTAAGTTTGAAGACTATAGCTTTAGAGACCTAAAGGTTATGTGTAGCTGGGATGATTTCGTTTCAGGCTTTATTAATTTGTGAATGAAACAATAGGAAGGGAGAGGTAATGTGTCACAGAAATTTTTGGAGTAATCTGATATATTGAGTCATGGATTCTGAAGAACAGCCCTGTGAAGTGGAAGATCCTAATTATCCTTAATTAACAAATGAAGAAACTGAAATTAGACAAATTGGGTTGCTCATGGTTTCTGTGCTATTAGTTGGCATCAGACTGAGAGGTACATCTGGAACCATCACATAGGACAGCTATTCTCAAAGGTTTTTAAATGTATTTTCCTGTTTATTTAGTCTTAGAAATGTAACAATTTAAAAAAATGGGGAAATGCATTACCAGTTAAGGTATTTGCTTGCAAAGCCAGAGGACCTCAGTTCAGTTCCCCAGGACCCACGTAACCAGATGCACAAGGTGGCTTATGTATCTGGACTTCATTTGCAGTGGCTGGAGGCCCTGGCATGCCCATTCTCCTCCCCTCCCTCCCCATCTTTTTCTCTAATAAAAATAAAGTTTTTTTTGTTTTTTTTTTAAAGGGACATTTAAGCGGGGCATGGTGACACATGCCTTTAATCCCAGCACTTGGAAAGCACAGGTAGGAGGATTGCCATGAGTTCAGGCCCATGCTGCGACTATATAGTCAGCCTGGACTAGAGTGAAACCCTAACTTGGGGGGGGGGGGAAGGGGGAGGGAACAAGTACCCAGGAGAAAGATTACCAGTTCATATCATTGGGTGTCTATTATTCCTCAAGCTAATGACTTCATTTAAAAAATGCTATTTAAAGCTGGTCATGGTGGCACACTCCTTTAATCCCAGCACTCAGGAGGCAGAAGTAGGAGGGTCACTGTGAGTTCAAGGCCACCCTGGACTACATAGTGAATTCCAGGTCAGCCTGAGCTAGAGTGAGACCCTACCTCAAAAAAACCAGAAAAAGAAAAAACTGGGGTTATGTAAAACTAATTAATTGAAAGAAGAATCACTAGTGTCATCACGTATATTTGGTGTTTATGTGGCTTTTGTTCCTTGCAGGCCCCTTGCTCATTCTTCCATTCATGTTACTGGCAGATAATCCCACTTTCTCTTTCCTGTTGTTAAAAAATGATGTTAGGCACTGTCTTTTGCTGAGCTGTGACATTCGTGTGCTGTACATTTGCTTGTGTACAGTGCATTCTTTGGAGCAATTTGGATACTGTTGGTCTCTGGCTGTGGCTCCCATTGGTCCTTTGTATTTGTGCCTCTTGCTGTCTTAGTGTTCCTGAAAACTGGCCAGTTAAACGTCAATAATCTGGGCTTTGGAAGTGATGCATTGTGGTTGAGTGACTCTACAGGCTTAATTCTCTCCTTCCTCTCTTTAAGAATCTTAGAGATTTGGGGAAGCCCTATATTTAACTCTGGTTTTCTTTTGGCTCTTGTGGAAATGGGAGACAGAGCTACTACAGGATTCTTACTTGTCTAAGGAAAGGTGACTCCGAAAAGTATAAGAAGCATCACCTTCAAAATGCTGGGTTCTTAAGTAAGTTTTTTTTTAGAGTAAATACTGGACATTGTATGTTCCTGTTGGTTCACTGTGCTTTCTCTCCCTTTAGCCCCCCAGGTTCGCCCAATAGTCTTGGCTACTTCCCTACAGCTGCTAATCTTAGCGGTGTCCCACCACAGCCTGGCACGGTGGTCAGAATGCAGGGCTTGGCCTACAATACTGGAGTTAAGGAAATTCTTAACTTCTTCCAAGGTTACCAGGTCAGTAGCTTGAAGAAGAAAAATTCTCAGTGCCCTTATTATTTAAACTGACTTGCTTATAGAACACAGCCAGGAAAGAAACTGATTGATACGCAAGTTTGTGTGCTTCTGCTAATGAATTTGCTTGTGACAAATCCGGACTCACTGTTGAGGAACTAACGTGAGACTCATCCCTTGACCAGATGAGGGCTTTTCTGTACTACCGTAATTCTTTCTCATAGTCCTCTTTCCATGTGTTTTGTTGGTGCTGTCATGCAGAGTAGAATTGACTAAGGAGGAGTTATTCTTGAAATCAGCTCTTAAATCTTTGATTTCTTTCTTTCCTTTTTTTTTTTTTTTCTAAAGTTAAGACAGATTTATTTTTAACAAAATAAAGCAGAAAGTAAAGTAGAAAAGTGCCCAAGCTGGGACATGATCCAAGAGGATAACCTTTAAATCCTTCATAGCAAAAAAGTCCTTGGAGATGGATATGTTGATACATTCCTATAATCCAGCAGCCCAAGACAAGAGAATCTTCAGTTTGAGGCCAGCCTGGGCTACATACATAGACCCTATCTAAGAGACAACAAAAAAATAGCAAAGCATAGGTTCCCAGCTGATGGAGATTTGGGAACTAATACTTCCTGGAGGCAGGGTTTATGGATATTATAGCCAGTGTCCCCATGCCAGTGTTTGGCACACTCTCCTGTTGCTATCGTCCACCTTATGTTGACCAGGGGGGAATGTCCACCCTCTGCTTATGCCATCGTTTTCCCCTGCCAGCGTGGAGCTTCCCCATCGAGTCTGTAAGCCAAAATAAACCATTCCCCCCAGCCACACACACACAAATAGCAAAACACATGAACTGTGGTAGCACTTCATTGGTAGAGCCCCTACCAAATGTATATGTATGTGCGACTCTGTATTCTTTTGTCTTTTTGATTTTGTTTCCTTGAAGTAGGGTCTCACTTTAGCCCAGACTAATCTGAAACTCACTCTGTAGTCCCAGGCAAGCCTCAAACTCACAGTGATCTGTGTGCTGGGATTTAAAGATGTGTGCCACCACATCTGGCTGGATTCTAACCCTAGTACTGTGATAATGATGGCAATAAGACTAGTGACAATACACCAGTTCTTTGTGGGCTACGGAGAGTTCAGGGCCTGCCCAAGCAGTTTCATAGACCCTGTCTCAAAATAGAAAGTAAAGAGGTTAGAAGGCAGGTAGGATGATCTCTGTGAGTATTGAGGCCAGCTTGAGTGAGTTCCAGCTCAGCCTCGGCCACAGTGAGACCCTGCCTCAGAAAGAATGGAAGGGAATGAGGGAGGTAGAGAAGCAAAAGAGAAGAAAGAAAAGTAAAAAGAGAGGACTGGAAAGATGGCTCAGTGCTTAAGGTACTTGCCTGGAAAGCCTAACGACCTGGGTTCAATTCCCCAGTACCCGCATAAAACCAGATGCACAGTAGCACATGCCTGGAGTTCATTTGCAGTTAGTGAGGGCCCTGGTGCACCCATTCTCTCCCCCTCCCCCCAATATCTCTCTCTCTGCCTTTCTCTCTGTCATGTATATATATATATATGTATGTGTGTGTATGTATACGTATGTTTGTATATAATAAGTGTGTGTGCTTGCAAATAATTTTTTTTAAAGGAAAAGTAAAAAGAACCAGGCATGGTGGAACATATCTTTAATCCCAGCACTTGGGAGGCACAGGTAGGAGGATTGCCATGAGTTCAAGGTCAGCCTTGGCTAGAGCATGAGACCCTACCTTGAGGGGAAAAAAAAAGTAAAAAGAGGGATGGAGAGTACTTATTTAATCCTCAGCACTATCAAAAATAATAGTAATATAAATAAATAAAAACACTTAGGCATGGATTTTGACAGTATTTAAAAATCTGAAACTGCAGAATTATATTGAAAATAAAAAAATCAGAGTTTCTGCCTGCCTAACCTGGGGAAAGGTAAAAACAAAGGAACATGTATGTATGTATGTGTGTATACACACACACACACACACACACACACACACACACACGTAGAGAAACTCATTTGAATACTCAGAATGGGCTGTGGAGTGTTCCTTCCATAAAACAATCTGGTGTGGACTTTAGTGAAGCTGACCTGTGTTCCTTTTGGTTGTTTTCTACTCTTGTCCATCGAATGTTTCCTAACATATGCTCAAGAATGAGTCTTGCTGGGGGTGGTGGTGCACGCCTTTAATCCCAGCACTTAGAGGCAGAGGTAGGAGAATTACCATGAGAATTCCAGGTCACCCTGGGCTAGACTGACACCCTACCTCAATTAAAAAAAAAAAAAAAAGTTCTAGGGGCCAGCAAGATGGCTCAGCAGTTACGGCACTTGCCTGCAAAGCCTAACAACCTGAGTTTGATTCTCCAGTACCCAAATAAAGCCAGATGAACAGGTGTTGCATGCATCTCGAGTGCGTTTGCAGAGGCAGGGTGTCGTAGTGTGCCCATTTTCTCCCCCCACCCCAAGTAAATCAATAAGACATTTTTTTAAAAAAGAAGAAGAAGGAATGAGACCTGGGGCTGGAGAGATGACTTAGTGGTTGACAAAGCCTGTCTCATTATGGGTTCAGTTCCCCACTACCCACATAAAGCCGGACATATACACAACGTGGCACATGTGTCTGGAGCTGTGCAGTGGCAAGAGGCCCTGGCATGCCCATTCTCTCTCAACAAAAAAGTAACATGTTAATGACAGTGACCAAAATCTGCTCATTGCCAGTTCATCTGAGCAAACAGTTTTTCTCTTTAATGCCACTTAATTACCCTCTTTTTTGTCTTAACATCTAACAATGTTATTTGTGGGTTTTTCATTCCTGCTAGCAAAAACTGTCCTTTTTTCCTAGAACTGAAATAAGTTGAATTCTTCAAAAGTTGCAGATAGCGAAATCCTAAAATTCCCAAAAACTTTTGTCCTCGAGCATGTGAGAGCTGCGTCTGCTGAGCTGGCTTCAGCTAGCATGGGTTTACAGACTGCTTGTGTTGTCTGTGAGTCATGGAAGGTTGTGATTTCAGTCACAATTACCTCTGATGTTAGCACCACAAACTTACTTAGTCACTGCATTGTCTTAAGGACTTTGAATATTGTTGTAGTCAGGTTCACATTGTTGGTAGAAATCACCCAACCAAGAGAAGCTTCTGGGACAAAGAAGTTTATTTTGTCTTACAGGCTTGAGGGGAAGCTCCACAATGGCAGGGGAAAACGGTGGCATGAGCAGAGGGTGGACATCACCCCCTGGCCAACATAAGATACACCATAGCCACAAGAGAGTGTGCCAAACACCAGCAAGGGGAAACTGGCTATAACACCTATAAGCCTGCCCCCAACGATACACTGCCTCCAGGAGGCATTAATTCCTAAATCTCCATCAGCTGGGAACCTAGTATTCCGAACACCTAAGTTTATGGGGGACACCTGAATCAAACCACCACAAATATGCAAAGGATATTTTTAAACAAGTAAAGAAAGCTTGTGACAGATAGGGAAAAACTGAATGAAGCTGGACAAAAGTTATGTTGTGTTACTTGCCTGGCTTAGCATCTGCTTACCTAGAAGTAAGACTATTCCTCATTCTCATACTAACAAGCTTTTCTTCATATGTCAGATAATTCATTCTCCCTTAAGCAATTAAGATGTCTTTGAAGGTCCTGGAAGGGGGTTATAAAGTTACCTTCTGGGCTAGGGACTTGGCTCAGTGAGTAAAGTGTTTGTTCTACAAACATGAGTTTGAGTTCCCAGTACCCATATAAAAATGTGGGGTATGGTGATGAAATCTATAATCCCAGTGCTAGGGAGGTGGAGAGTGGGGATTGCTGAGGTTCACTCTCTGACACTTAGCTGAGTTGGTGAGTTCTAGCTTCAGAGAAAGAGACCTTGACACTGAGGAAATGGCTCAGTGGTTAAAGGCACTTACTTGCAAAGCTTTCCTGCCTCAGTTCAGTTTCCCAGCTACCCACATAAAGCATTCATTGATTCATTGGTGGAAGCAAGAGACTCTGGCGTGTCCACACACACACATACAAATAAATAAAAACTTAAAAAAAAAATTTAAGGGCTGGAGAGATGGCTTAGCAGTTAAGGCACTTGCCTGCAAAGCCTAAGGACCCATATTCAGCTCTCCAGATCCCACATAAGCCAGACTCACAAATGTGAGGCAAGTGCAGGGTCGCACATGCCTACTGGGTGGTACAAGCGTCTAGAGTTCAATTGCAGTGGCTGAGGCCTTGGTGTGCCAATTCTCCCTCCCTCCCCCTCTCATTCTAAAAAAATAAAAGGACTGAAGAGATGGCTTAGTGGTTAAAGCATATGCCTGTGAAGCCTAAGAATATAGGTTCAGTTCTCCAGGTCCCACATAAGCCAGATGCACAAGGTGCCATATGTATCTGGAGTTGTTTGCAGTGGCTGGAGCCCCTGTCATGCCCATTCATATTCTTTCTCTCTCTTTCTCTCTCTCTCTCTGTCTCTGTCTCTCTGTCTCAAATAAATAATATAGATAGATAAAATGTTTTTTTAAAGTACATAAATAAAATAAAAATCAAGCCAGGCGTGGTGGCACACACCTTTAATCCCAGCACTTGGGAGGCAGAGGTAGGAGGATTGCCATGAGTTCGAGGCCACCCTGAGACTACATACATAGTGAATTCCAGGTCAGCCTGAACTAGAGTGAGACCATACCTCGAAAAACAAAAAAAAGAAAGAAAATAAAAAATCAGTACAGGCAGAACCTGTTACCAGTCTTAAAAACAATACCAATCAATTTACAAACACATAGTCCTATGACCCTCTGTAGATCACCTGACTCTCTCCCTACCTGCTGCACCTGACTCCCTGCATGCTGGAAAGACTGTCCCAAGGCATAGGCTAGCAACATTTAAACCCACCAATCCCCTTAGGACCCTCCCCCTGCCCTCAGATGCTAAACCCATTGCCCCCCCTAACAAAAAACCAGGAGAGCTCTTCACTGAAACTATCTTCTGGGAGTGATTCTTTCTTGTCACATGCTCACCTACCCCGGTTGCCTGGGCACCTTCTGGAGGGGGAGGGTGGCTCAGAACCCAGGAACCCACAACTGTGTAGTCTCAGGGTAGCCTCAGACTCATATCTATCCTCCTGCCTGTGCCTCCCAAGTGCTGGGACAAAAGGCAGGCACCACCATGCCCGACACATCTTGCTTTTTTTATTTTTTATTTTTATTTTTATTTTTATTTTTATTTATTTTTTGGTTTTTTTTGAGGTAGGGTTCACTCTAGTCCAGGATTACCTGGAAGTCACTATATAGTCTCAGGGTGGCCTCAAACTCATGGTCATCATCCTACTTCTGCCTCCCAAGTGCTGGGATTACAGGTGTGCGCCACCATGCCCTGCTACATCTTGCATCATTTTTTTTAATATTTATTTATGAGAGTAAAAGGCAGATAGAGAATCGACATGCCAGGGCCTCTTGCCACTGCAAACAAACTCCAGGCACATGTGCCACCTGTGCATCTGGTTTACGTGGGTACTGGGGAATTCAACCTAGGTCCTTGAGCTTCACTGGCAAGTACCTTAACCACTAAGCCATTTCTCCAGCCCCACATCTGCCTTTTTTTTTTTTTTAAATTTTTTTGTTTGTTTTTATTTATTTGAGAGCTACAGACAGAAAGAGAAAGAGGCAGAGATAGAGAGAGAGAATGGGTGCACCAGGGCCTCCAGCCACTGCAGACGAGCTCCAGACGCATGCGCCCCCTTGTGCATCTGGCTAACGTGGGTCCTGGGGAATCGAGCCTCAAACTGGGGTCTTTAGGCTTCACAGGCAAGCACTTAACCTCTAAGCTATCTCTCCAGCCCCCACATCTGGCATTTTTATGTATATTCTGAGACTGGAAAGAAGGTCCTCATTTGCCAAGCCATCCCTTTATCCACTGACCTATCTCCCCAGTGCATTATCTTTTAAAAATTTTTATGGGCTAGAGGTTATGGCACATGTCTGCAAAGCCAAAGGACCTCTCCAGCCTGAGCAAGGATTTTCAAAATGACACTTTTTCAAAAAGTTAATTTGATTATTTATGTATTTTAGTTTTTCAAAGTAGGATCTCACTCTATAATTCTTAGCCCAGGCTGACCTGAAATTCACTATGTAACCTCAGGGTGTTCTTGAATTCACAGGGATCTTTCTACCTCTCCCTCCTGAGTGCTGGGATTAAAGGCGTGCACCACCACCCCCAGCTCTAATTGTTTTTTTTCCATTTTTTGAGCTAGTTTCACCCTGGCCCAGGCTCACCTGGAATTCATTATGTACTGTTAGGTTAGACTTGAACTCATAGCTATCCTCTTATTTCTGCCTCCTAAGTACTGGGAGTAAAGGCATATGCCACCACACCAGGCAAAAAAAGACATTTTGATAGCTAAAGCTGTATATAATGCCGAAGTCCTGTTATCAAATCTTCTGTTCTAAGCAGAGGTATCAGAATTGCTGTGAATTCAAGGCCAGCCTGAAACTACATAGTGAATTTCAGGTCAGCCTGAGCTAGAGTGAGACCCTACCTCGAAAAACAAACAAACAAACAAAAAATTCAATTTCTTGCAAACTTTGTATTCTACCATGTGATATCCCAGTAGTATAGAAACTATACTATTAATATTAAGATTGCAGGTTTCAGCTGGGCGTGGTGGTGCACGCCTTTAATCCTGGCACTTGGGAGGCAGTGGCAGGAGGATCGCCAAGAGTTCAAGGCCACCCTGAGACTCCATAGTGAATTCCAGGTCAGCCTGGGCTAGAGTGAGACCTTACCTCAAAACAACAACAACAACAAAAAAAAAAAAAAAATCGCAGGTTTGGCTGGGCATGGTGGTGCACACCTTTAATCCCAGCACTTGGGAGGCAGAGACAGGAGGATTGCCATGAGTTCAAGGCCACCCTGAGACTCCATAGTGAATTCCAGTCAGCCTGGGCTAGAGTGAGACCTTACCTCAAAAAAAAAACAATAACAAAAAATCGCAGGTTTGGCTGGGCAAGGTGGTGCACACCTTTAATCCCATCACTTGGGAGGCAGAGGCAGGAGGATCGCCAAGAGTTCAAGGCCACCCTGAGAAGACTACATAGTGAATTCCAGGTCAGTTTGAGCTATAGTGAGACCCTACCGTGGGAGGGGGGGGGGATCTCAGGTTTGGGTTTTTGTTTTTGTTTTTGTTTTTCAAGGGAGTTTCTTAGTCTAGCCCAAGCTGGCCTGGAATTCACTATGTAGTCTCAGGGTAGCCTTGAACTCACGGCAATCCTCCTACCTCTGCCTCCCAAGTGCTGGGACTAAAGGTGTGAGCCACCACACCCAGTAGGTTTGGTCCTTTTGAATTATGGTCTGGTGGGTGGTGGTGTTGTTTTTTAATATTTTTATTATTTTCAAGCAGACAGAGAGAATGAGTGTATCAGGGCCTCTAGCCACTACAAACAAACTCCAGGTGCATGTGCCACTATGTACATCTGGCTTTATGTGAATACTAGGGAATTGAAGCCTGAGTGTTAGGCTTTGTAAACAAGTGCCTTAACTACTGAGCCATCTCTCCAGGCCTCAGAAAGACTATTTTTATGTTAAGTAAGAAATGAAGATTTGGTATTAACAATTATTAAATGTGGTTTGTGCCAGTGTTGCTTCTTACAGTATAAATGTCATACCCATTTGTTGATATATTTAGTGTTGAAATAACATGCCCAGCAACAGGTTGTCCATCTTTTGATCCTCTTTGTTTTAACTTGGATTTTAGTATGCAGCCGAGGATGGACTTGCACACACAAATGACCAGGCCAGGACTCTACCCAAAGAATGGGTTTGTATTTAAGGGCCCCAGCAGTTAGATCATCCTCATAAAAAGAAGGTAAGGCTTTATGACATGAAAGTTAAATTAGAAAGGTCCAAGGATCATAAGGTATTTTAGGAGTCTGATGAGAAGGTTCCCCCTTTTCTAATTCTTTTTTTTTTTTTTTAACATATTTAAGAGAAAGAGGGAGAGAGAGAGAGATGAGGGGGGGATGAGCATGCCAGGGCCTCCAACCACTGCATACGAACTCCAGATGCATGCGCCCCCTTGTGCATCTGGCTTATGTGGGTCCTGGAGAACCGAACCGGATCCTTTGGTTTTGCAGGCATGGTGTGTTTGTTTTTTAGGCATCATCTCACTCTGTAGCTCTAGGCTGGCGTTGAACTCACATCAGTCCTCTTCAGCCACCCAAGTGCTGGGATTAAAGGCATGTGCCCCTATGCCTTGTCCCCTTTTTTCTTTACTGAGATATGAGTGTGAGAAAACCTGGAGACTGGAATGAATTTTGTCATCTGAGGACACAGTGTTTAAGCAGTGTAGATCAATGAGCATTGCACTTTATTGTGAGATAAAAGGAAACTTTGTGTTTGAACATTAATTCATTTTATCAAAAATGATAAGGAACTGGGAAGATGGCTATAGCAGACAGCTTCAGGTTTGCTGAGATAAACTTCCAGACCAGGCACAGTTATGGAGGAAGGGATATTTATTGAAGCTTACAGATCCAGGGGAAGTTCCATAAATGGCAGAAGCTGGCCTGCCTTCACAGGCCCAAGCAGAGAGAGAAGCACAAGCCAAAAGCCATGTAGCATAGCACACTTCAGGAACTCCAGCTATGCACACTTTGCATATCTTTAGATTGTAATCTGAAACCCACCACCACACTTTAAGATCCACACAATGGCACTGACTCCAGCCAGGTAGCTGCAGATGCAAAGTACAAACAAACAAACAACTGAAATATATTGGGGGCCATCTATTCTATTCAAACCACCACAGTGGCTCAGGGTTAAAGGTGCATAGTTCACATCTTGTGGGCTCTACTACATGGATTCTAAATTAGAAATGGAGCTGCTAGCCAGGTGTGGCGCACGCCTTTAATCCCAGTACTTGAGAGGCAGAGGTAGGAGGATCACCGTGGGTTCGATGCCACCCTGAGACTACATGGTAAATTCCAGGTTAGCTTGGGCTAGAGTGAGACCCTACCTAGAATAAAAAACAAAAAGAAAGAAAGAGACGGAGCTGCCAGTATTCTTTGAGAACAATGAGTCCATGTCTGAGGTGCAAGCAAAGATTTTTGTGTATGTCATTTTCAGTGGTTCTCCTAAAGAACCAAGTAGGAGCAGGTGTTCTCCGGTCTTACAGTGATGAGAGCACATTATTTTTTGTGTGTTCATACCCTTTTGGGTCCATACAGATTAACAAAATTGGAGTAGTTTAATGCAAGGAACTTTGCTTATGATGGGGTAAAATATATAAAAATTTTTACTTAAGGATAATATATCTAGGCACTGGGGGGGGGTGGTAGATCAGTGGACAAAGTCTTACAAATATGAGGAGCTTCTTTCCATCCTTAGAATACACATAAAAATGGCAGATGTGGTGATGCATATCTCTAATCTTATCACTGGGTACGTAAAGACAGGGGGATCCCTGAGGCCCTGTAGCCAGCCAGTCTAAACTAATTGGCAAGTTTCAGGCCAATGAGAGACTCCAGTAGTCTCAATAAAAAGGCAGATGGTGATTCTGGGGGTGACACTGAGGGTGTACTCTGGCCTCCCCACACACAAGCGTTCACACAGACATGCACCCACTGCTACCCAAACACAGGTGCACACATGCAGACAAAATAGAACATTATCAGGCTCGGTGGCTCAGCAGTTAAGGCACTTGCCTGCAAGACCTAATGAACAACGTTTGATTCCCCAGTACCCACATGGCTACTGAAAATGAACTCCAGATGCACAAAATGATGCATGCATCTGGGGTTTGTTTGCAATGGCTAGAGGCCCTGGTGTGCCATTGTCTCTGATTGCAAATAAAAATATATTTTTTAAATAGTACATTATGCCGGGCATGGTGGTGTACACCTTTTATCCCAGCACTCAGGAGGCAGAGGTAGGAGGATCACCATGAGTTCGAGGCCACCCTGAGAATACATAGTGAATTCCAGGTCAGCCTGAGATAGAGTGAAACCCTACCTCGAAAAACCATTTAAAAAGTACATTATAAATAATGCATTTATAAAATGACATTTGCTATCTTTATATCAACATCTGGCTTTATGTGGGTACTAGAGAATTGAACCTGGACTAGCAAACTTTATGACAACTACCTTCAACTGTTGAGTCATCTCCCTAGTCTGTTTCTCAGTATTTTCCTGGTTTTTCATGACCTTGCCACATTGTGGTTTATTGCTCTCAAGATACACTGTGAACTGCCGTTCAGTTAGTTTTTCTTTTTATTAAGTAGAAACTTTATATGGACACATCTTGTGTTGGTACCATCATTCTCCTCCTCCCTGCCCCCATTCTTCTGCTAAGGGCCCTCCTCAGTAGAATTGCTGGCATTCACCATGGGGTTGTGGGGTATGTCAGAGTAGCAGTCAGTTGTTGTAAGGGGTGGGGGAGGGCAGTGCTTCTGGATATTCCCTCCCACCCTGTGCCCCTTACAGTCTTTCCACCCCATCTTCCATTAAATTCCAAGTCATCGTGAGTATGTTTTTTAGTCTACTTTAGCATTGAGCTCTCAGCAGTGTCTGAATTTCTGCTTGGGTGCGTTTTGAATACCCTCAGTGTCTGTCTCCATCATCCTGGCACTGGTTGTCACGCTTGCAACTGAAGTAGCACTCTTGCTCATCTTGCCAATTCTTCTGTGGTTTCTCACCTGGTCCCTGGCTGACGTGGGAGGGGTGCTTTATCCCCTCAGTTCTCGCTGCCAAGTTCAGCACGGGGGAACTGGGAGTTGGCAAACCACATCTCGGGGAACTGGGAACCCAGGCCTACTCACACCGCATGCATGCAGGGTCCAAGCAGCCGCACACTCTCAGTTTTTCTTTATAAGATTAGGTTAATGGGTGTTAGGAAACATGACTGGTGGTGAGATTCCTTTCCTTTGATATGCTGTGCTTCAGGTATGTGATACTACATGAAATTTGTGGTGCTCTCTTAAGTCTGTGTGTTCTACTTCCCTACTGCAAAGCCATTGTTTTTTTTTTTTCTTCCTCATAAGGCAATCACTGTCCATTCCACAGTCAAGTGTGGAGGATTTATTACAGTGTTCAGTGATTCTCCAACCTCAGCCTCCCGAGTGTTGGAACTAAAGGTGTGCACCACCATGCCTGGCCAAAAATATGGTGACACGTGCCTTTAATCCCAGCACTCAGGAGGCTAAGGTAGGAGGATGATTGCTGTTGGTTCGAGGCCAGCCTGAGACTACACAGTGAATTCCAGGTTAGCCTGGGCTAGAGAGAGACACCCTGCCTCAAAAAAAAGATAAGAAAGAAAAAATATGTCTAACTAATTTACAAAGTACTAGGTTTCCTTAGGGGTTTTTAATAGATCCTAGTTTTTTGTTGTTGTTGTTCGTTTTTATTTATTTGAGAGCAACAGATAGAGAGAGAAAGAGGCAGATATAGAGAGAGACAGTGGGCGCTCCAGGGCCTCCAGCCACTGCAAACGAACTCCAGACGCGTGCGCCCCCTTATGCATCTGGCTAACGTGGGTCCTGGGGAATCGAGCCTTGAACCGGGGTCCTTTGGCTTCATAGGCAAGCGCTTAACCACTAAGCCATCTCTCCAGCCCATACATCCTAGTTTTTGTTAACCCTACCCACCACTATCTCCAGTTCTCTATCCTCCTTCCCCCTTTTTTCCATCCCTCCTCCCTCTACTGTCATATCACATATGTAATTGATAACTTTTTTCAAATCTGTATCCAAGAAAAAGCTTTTCATAGACTGTATTAAGCTGAGAGCTAAGTTACAGTGACTTTATAAACCATATTTTAATAAAATATTTTTGTTTATTTATTTATTTATTTATTTGAGAGAGGGAAAGAGGCAGAGAAGAAAGAGCATGGGCACACCAGGGCTTCCAGCCACTGCAAATGAACTCCAGACATATGCACCACATTATGCATCTGGCTTACGTGGGTCCTGGGGAATCAAACCGAGGTCCAGCGCCTTAACCACTAAGCCATCTCTCCAGCCCCTGTAAACCATATTTTAAACATGAATTGCTAACAAATAAGAATTTCTGTACTTCTGAAATAATTCAATTTTAGATTTGTGCCAATCATAGAATCCACTATTAATAAGTCAACCATGTTTCAAAATGGCCATATGAAACAAGGATGAAACTGGGGTTTTTTCTATTTTCACCCGTTTGTCATTTACTTGTGAAAGTTCATAAATATTAAAATCAGTAAGACACGATAGGGGTAGAATCTGACAGGAGTGAGTCTCAGGGCTGTCGTGGTTAGTAGATGCTGCAGAACCTTCTATAAAGTGACATAATATTTGTGTATTACCTACACATATCCTTCCATATGCTTTGTATTATTTCAGACTACTAATGGTAATGATAATATAATATGAATATTATGAAAGTAGTTGTGACACTGCTTGTTTGATCTTGCAATGTAACCCAGGCTGGCCATGAATGTAGCAAGCCTGCCTCAGCCTCATAGTCCTGAGTGTTCTGAGACTACAGGCACGGCTGCCATACCTTGCCTGTTTGTTGTTTGTTTGTGTAGGGAATAACCAGAATAAATTCTTTGTGTAATCCATTTCGATGCATTGTCTTCTCTGGAATGCTCATCAGTATTCACAGACTTGACCCTCATAGACATGCATGGCTGATGGGGAGCTTAATCACTTTCTGCTTCAGTTTCCTCATTTTCATAGGACCTAGATGTATACTCAGTGGTAGGTCACTTGCCTACTATATGTGAAGGCATGGATTTGATCTCTAGTACCACAGTCAATCAAATGGTGACAGCAGGCAGGCAAGTCTAGCATTTTTTAAAAAATATTTTTTAATATTTATTTATTTATTTGACAAAGAGGGAGGGAGGTAGAGAATGGGCACACCAGGGCCTCCAGCCACTGCAAATAAACTCCAGACGCATGTGTCCCCTTGTGCATCTGGCTAACATGGGTCCTAGGGAATTGAACCTGGGTCCTTTGGCTTTGCAGGCAAACGCCTTAACCACTAAGCCATCCCTCCAGCCCAAGTCTAGCCTTTTAAAAATATATTTGTTTGGCCGGTCATGGTAGCACACTTGGGAGGCAGAGGTAGGAGGATTGCCAAGAGTTCGAGGCCACCCTGAGACTCCATAGTGAATTCCAGGTCAGCCCGGACTAAAGTGAGACCATACCTTGAAAAACTAAAAAATAAAATAAAATTTATTATTTTTTTGAGAGAGAAACAGAGAGAGAATGGTTACTCCAAGGCCTCTAGCCACAGCAAACCAACTCCAAATGTATGTTCCACCTTGTGCATCTGGCTTATGTGGGTACTGGGGAATCAAACCTGAGTCCTTGGGCTTTGCAGGCAAGTGCCTTAACCATTAAGCCATCTCTCCAGCCCTAAACTTTTTAATTTTTGTTTTGTTTTGTTTTGTTTTTCAAGGTAGGGTCTTTACCCCAGGCTGGCCTCAAACACAGCAATCCTCCTACCTCAGTCTCCTAGGTGCTGGTATTAAGGTGTGTGGCATCACACCTGGTTTAATATTTGTCTGTCTGTTTGTTTTTGTTTTTGTTTTCCAAGGTAGGGTTTCAGTGTAGCCCAGGCTGACCTGGAATTCACTATGTAGTCTCAGGGTGGCCTCAAACTCTCCGCAATCCTCCTACCTCTGCCTGCCAAGTGCTGGGATTGAAGGCATGCGCCACTACACCCGGCCAATATTTGCTTTATTTATTTGCAAGCAGAGATAGACAGCATGCCAGGACCTGTAGCCACTGCACACGAACTCCAGATGCATAGGCCACTTTATGCATCTGGCTTTACATGGAATTGAATTTGGGACATTAGCCTTTGCAGGCAAGAATCTTAACTGCTAAGCCATCTCTCTAGCCTCTAAACTTTGTTTTTTGGTTTTTTTTTTTTCGAGGTAGGGTCTCACTCTAGCCCAGGCTGACCTGGAATTCACTATGGAGTCTCAGGGTGGCCTTGAACTCACGGCGATCCTCCTACCTCTGCCTCCCGAGTGCTGGGATTAAAGGCTTGTGCCACCACGCCCGGCATTGCCTCTAAACTTTAAAAAAATATATGTATTTATTTGATAAGGAGGAAGAGAATGGGCATTCCAGGACCTCTAGCCACTTGAAACAAACTCTAGACACATGCTTCACCATGTGCATCTGGTTTACGTGGGTTTTAGGGAATTGAACCTGGGCCCTTAGGCTTTGCAGGCAAGTGCCTTAACCACTAAGTCATTTTTCCAGCCCCCCCTAAACTTTTTTGGTGTTTTGTTTTTCAAGGTAGTATCTCCCTCTAGTCCAGGCTGTCCTGGAACTCTGTTGTCCCAGGCCGGCCTTGAACTCATAGTGATCCTCTTACTTCTGCCTCCCAATTGTTGGGATTAAAGGCATGTACCACCACGCCTGACCTCCCTTAACTTTGTATAATTTACTTATTTATTTATTTGAGAGAGAGAAAGAGAGAATGGGCACACCAGGACCTCCTGCCACTGCAGATGAACTCCAGATGCATATGCTCCCTTGTGCATCTGGCTTACATGGGTCCTGGAGAGTCAAACTGGGATCTTTGGGCTTTGCAGGCAAATGCCTTTACTGCTAGGCCATCTCTCCAGCCCCCTCCCTAAGCTTTTTAATACTTATTTTGAACCAGTGTCACAAAAGGGTTATAACCTGAGGACCTAGTTAAGGAATTGATAAAACTGAATTGAGTTGAGTTGGGAAGGTATAATCATATATATGAAGCACACCTTATGATGCCAAAGGAAGGATGCTGTGGAAAATACCAGATACTTTACTAGTGTTACATACTTTCTTTTCAAAAAATTTTATTTATTTATTTATTTGCTAGGAGACATAGAAAATGGGCAGGACAGAGCTCCTTGCTATTGCAGACAACTTCCAGATGCATGCTTTGTGCATCTGGCTTCACATGGGTACTGGGGAATTGAACCTGAACCATCATAACTATTTAATATATTGGACTCTTCCTTTAATTCCTAAAAGATACTTTAATTATTTAGAGACTATAACATTGTCCCATTATCTCTCTCTCTTTTTTAGTGTTTGAAAGACGTATGGTGATCCTGAAGCTCTCATACACAGGAGACTTCAAGCAATTCAGGGGACATGTGTCTACACTCAGGCTGCAGTATTTTCAGCCAGCACGATTGGGCAGTGAGCCTGTGCTGTATCTTTTGGTGGAATGAAAAAATTGAGCCAGTGAAGCCAAATCGTAATAGCAAGCAGCATGCACATGCCTGGCTCCCTGCTGATTGCAAATAGACATTTAAAATGTGAATTTGGAATCAAATGTCATACTTCTAGCCAAAGTGGCACCATAGGTGTTCCCTACATTTAAGTCTTAGTTTGAAAAATACTCCACTTGTGTCTACCATCTCCACCATGGAAGTTTAATTTCTGGATATTCCTACTCTTTCCATTTCCCTGTCTTTGTCTAATCAATCCTTACTAGACAATTTAAACATTAGTCGTGAGATCCTTAAATCCCAAACTTAAGGAATAAAACAATATTTTCCAAACATGAGATTTTTCCAGTAAGCCATAAATGATGCTTTACAGCTAAAAACAATTAAAAAAAAAAAAAACACCCAAGACAGGTTGGTCTGTACTCAGTGATAGCTTGCGTAGGATGCTAGTAGCCCGGCTTACATTCCCTGCACCTCCCCTTACCCTCACACACATGCCTGGGGGTAATTTAGAAGAAAAGCAAACCCTCCTTAACACATACCTTGTTCACATCTTTTTCCCCCAGCAGGCACCATTTGTAAATAAAAGAATGAAGTAGGGGCCAAAATGGAAAACCAAAAAATGAAGCAGCTACATGTAGAAATTCTAATTTGATCTATAACTGAATATTGTGGCTTCATATGTATTATTTTATATTGTACTTTTTTCATTGTTGATGGTTCAGACTTTAATAGAAATTCCATAGGTTTTAATACCACAAAAACAAGACTGTTGGAACAGTGTATTCTAGAAAGCAATGTATTAACTGAAGTGAATGCCTGTATATACTAAGATAGCCTTAACCCTTTTTCTCTAATGCCTTAACTATCAAATCAATATACCTTTTAAAAGCATAGGACTATAGTCAGCATGCTAGTCTGGGAGGTAAACACTGATGCAGTTAGAACAGTACTGACGCTGTGAGTGTTTAGCACTGTGAGTTTAGCTGTGTTTCTGCTACGAAAGTGCAATATTAGACAGTAGCTAGCTAGTAGTGCTGCCTCCTATAACCCTAAAGGGAAACATGATCAGATTAAATAAATGCACATATTTCTTTGTTACTCATGTCCTTTGCTTGGATGCAATGCCATGCAAATTTTTGTGGCTGCTATTTTCATTTATTTTACATTATTTTAACACCTTGAATGGAGAGCCAAACATTGCCCTCCTTACCTGACCATCAATGGCCCTTCAACTGCAGTAGGAAGAAAAGAAAAAAACAACAGCATTTTGTCTGAAGATTGGTAAGAACTAGCACTCAAGATCAGAAAAAAACAATGTTCACTGTACTTGATGCCTTAACTCTGCCCAAAGCTCTGAAAGACTAAGATAGGCAGTAATACTTATTACAATACTACTGAGTTTTTGTAGACTTGTTACATTTGATAATAAAACTTGCCTGCTTAATCTCAATGTTTGTATTCTTTCTCTCTCTCTTTCTCTTTTTTTTTTGGGGGGGGGGTGGGTTCCGAGATAGTCTCACTCTAGCTCAGGCTTACCTGGAATTCACAATGTAGTCTCAGGGTGGCCTGGAACTCACAGCAGTCCTCCTACCTCTGCCTCGCAAGTGTTGGGATTAAAGGCATGTGCCACCATGCCCAGCTGTCTCTCTTTTTAATGGCATATGCTC
The DNA here is from genome assembly GCA_036346955.1 of Dipus sagitta. Classification (NCBI taxonomy): domain Eukaryota; kingdom Metazoa; phylum Chordata; class Mammalia; order Rodentia; family Dipodidae; genus Dipus; species Dipus sagitta. Next base: position 161,869,739 of record CM070771.1, read on the forward strand.
TCCCTGTATCCCAGAATGACCTCAAACTCACAATATGTAGTCCAGGCTGACATTGAGCTCATAGCAGTTCTCTCACCTCCGCCTGCCAACTTCAGGGAGTATAGTGCCTAGCTTTTTTTCTTGATTTTAGAAGCATTATACTAATGTAAAAGAGGGTGGGTAAGATTGGATCTTCACAACCTATGTAATTCCAGATTCAGCATTGAGCATCTGTAATCTTGGCTCTGCTACAAGACTGGAGGCTGAGACCACAGAATGCTGGAAGCTTATTGACCGGCTAGCCATATTTAGGCATAGGGAATATACAGGCAACCAAAGACAGAAGTTCCTAAAACTTTCACATCTTGAAAAATAGTAACTTCTCCCATCGTAAGTTAACACAGGTACCTTTTTGCTTCCAGCTAAGAAAGTGACATGCAATTTCCTAAGTACATACTGAGTTCTGTGATGATTTCTCCCTCTCTAAAATAAAGTTTCTAACTTCCTTCCGATGGAACAACTATTCCCACTTCCTCTTCTAACGACATTGGTTAGATGCAGTGTTTTCCATGACCCATCGCCCCAGTTCTTTCTCCTAAGGGCCCTACAACATTCCATCTGTGAGCAGAATGTGGGGTTCTGGACCCTCTTCCAGAAGTCATATCCATAGTTCGCCCAGAATAATACGCTGTTGAGCCAGAGTACCAAGATGTAAAAAGGTTTTATATAAGCCAGTTTTGGTTACTGGCACAAGATTCTTGGCTCTATATTTTTTTTTAATATTTTTAATCTGTAAGCAGCGATACAGAATGTGTACCAGGGCCTCTTGCTGCTGCAAACTCATTCCAGGTGCATGCGCCACTTTGTGCGTCTGGCTTTAAATGGATGTTGGGGAATTGAACCTGGGCCATCATGCTTTGCAGGGAAGCACCTTTAATGGCTGAACCATCTCCCCAGCCCCTTGGATAGTTTATTTTGAGGCAGTGTTTCATGCAGCCAAGACTGGCCTGTCTCACCCTTAACTCCTCATCTTCATGCCTTCACAAGGTGTGCTGGGATTACAAGTATGCATAGCATGTTCTAGTACAAGCTTCCTACTTGTTATGGTCAAGTATCTTGAATCAACCAATGTCTTGAGGCTCACAAAGCCAACCTGGGTCTGGGACTCTTGAGCGGTGCCTGTGTGTAAACATAGGCTAAGCCAAAGAGCCCATCTAGAATGTGTTGCCCAGTTCTGAAATCATCGTCAGAACTGACCTGGGTTTCAATGCTGTTTATGAGTAGCTTGTGGCTTGTTCTGTCCTGGACCTCAATTGGCTGTTTGTAGCATGGAGCTGGATCGCTGACTCCGATCTCTCGACTTTCAAGTCCTATCACAGAGCTCTCTGGGCCCTACTTTTTTGTAAGGGACACTCAGGAGCTGGACTTTCCCCGGCCTCCCACGTACAAGAGGAATGGGGAGGGAGCGTCAATGGTGGGCTAGGCCCAGGGTGCCCAGGCCTCTTGCAGCTGGCCGGGGTCCAGGCGCCCCAGGGAGCCGCTCCCAACGCCCCCCACCCCCTACTGTTCGCACTCAGGTTTCCAGGCGGGGGCGGTGGTCCGCAGCTGCCGGAGCCGCCGAGGGACTTGGCTGAGCGGGAGGAGGTGGACCCCGTCACCACCCGGTTGGTGCCGGAACCGACGCCCACCCGGACTCGTGGGGAGACGATGGCGGAGGAGGAAAGGTGACAGTCCCGGGGCGCCGCGCCGCGGGAAGGGGCCGGGCCGGGGCCGGGGCGGCGGAGGGCGGCGGGGGGCGGCGCAGAGCTTCGGCGGGAGCGGAGCGCGGGGCCCCGAGGTTTGTGGGGCCGAGTGGGCAGCAAAGGTGGAGCTTCAGTTTGGGCGTGGGACGAGCGGCCGAGACGGGGCGGGGCAGTGGCCGGCGGAGGGCGGCCGCCGACCTGCCGGGGCGCGGAGGACGGGCGCTGCGTCGGAAGATGGAGGGTCGGGCCCGCGTGCGGACGCTCAGGGACAGAGTCCCGGGGTGGTGGGGACGGATCGACGCGGGCATTTGGGGAGAAGCCGCTGACTTGAACTTGGAGGAGTGGACGAGCAGAAGCCCAGGGCGGTGGTGGCCCTGGACGCATCTGGGGAGAGAAGAGGCTGAGAACTTTCAGGGGCAAAAGCGATGGGCTGGAGAAGGCTCTCGGTGTCTCTTAGGGCAAAGCCAAGAGAATGAATCCAGCCAGCGGTGTTTGTCCAAAGAAGATGATGGCTGAGAGAGAAAAACGGAAAGCTGGGACTAAGCTAGCAAGTAATGACGAGTAGTGAAGTATTCATGATACAATAAGCACCATGCACCTCGATCAAGTAGGCTTCATCCCAGGGATGCAGGGATGGTTCAACATACAGAAATCAATAAATGTAATACACCACATATACACACACTTAAACACAAGAACCACATGATCATTTCAATAGATGCAGCAGAGAAAGCCTTTGTACAGCATCACTTCATGATCCAAATGCCAGATTGCTGGGCGTGGTAGTGCACACCTTTAATCCCAGCAAGGTAGGATCCTTGTGAGTTCCAGAACAGCCTGAGACTACATAGTGAATTCCAGGTTAGCCTGGGCTAAAAGCAAGACTGTACCTCAGGGAAAAAAAGAAAAAGAAAGAAACCATTAGAGGGACTAGGGATGGATAGACCATATCTCAACATAATAAAGGCTATATATAAAGCACCTAAGGCCTGAATCATACTAAATGGGGAAAGACTCAAAGTGGTCCCATTAAGATTGGGAACAAGCCGGGCGTGGTGGAGCACGCCTTAAATCCCAGCACTTGGGAGGCAGAAGTAGGAGGATCGCCGTGAGTTTGAGGCCACCCTGAGACCTCATAGTGAATTCCAGGTCAGCCTGACCTACTGAGACCCTACCTCAAAAAACCAAAACCAAAAAAAAAAAAAAAAAAAAAGATCAGGAATAACATCAACAAAATGATTAGGAATAATAGGGGTGCCCACTATCACCACTGCTCTTCAACATAGTACTAGAAGTCCTATCCCAAGCAATATGATAGGAGAAAGATATAAAAAGGATACAACTTGAAAAGGAAGAAGTCAAACTAGCCCTATTCACAGACATGATTCTATACATAGACTCGAAAGACTCTACCAAAAACCTTCTAAAAGTGATTCTTTCAGAACAATGACAGGATGCCAAATAACACAAAAATCAGTAGCCTTAGCCAGACATGGTGGTACAAAGCCTTTAATCCCAGCACTTGGGAGGCAGAGGTAGGAGGATTGCCATGAGTTTAAGGCCATCCTGAGACTGCCAGACTACATAGTGAATTCCAGGTCAGCCTGGGCTAGAGTGAGACCCTACCTTGGAAAAAAAAAATTCAGCTATCTGGGCTGTAGGGGATGTAGCTCAGTTGTGGGCCACTTGCCTACCATGCCTAATTTAACCCTCAATTTAGTACTGCACATGAATCACCCCTCAGTATTGAAGAAAAATGCAAATTAGGTTTGTCAGTCCATATCCTGTATCTTCATTTTGTTTTATTTATCTCCTGGTACTGAGAATTGCACCAAGGACTTTGTGCATGCTAAGCTGGTGGTCTAACACTTAATCATACTCCTAGCCCTTGGATCTGAATTTTTTTTTTTTGGTTTTTCTTTTCTTTTTTCTCAATTTTTATTAACATTTTCCATGATTATAAAAAATATCCCATGGTAATACCCTCCCTCCCCCCACTTTCCCCTTCGAAACTCCATTCTCCATCATAGCCCCTCCCCATCTCAATCAGTCTCTCTTTTATTTTGATGTCATCATCTTTTCCTCCTCTTATGATGGTCTTGTGTATGTTGTGTCAGGCACTATGAGGTCATGGATATCCAGGCCATTTTATGTCTGGAGGGAGGACATTGTAAGGAGTCCTACCCTTCCTTTGGCTCATACATTCTTTCCGCCACCTCTTCCGCATTAGACCCTGAGCCTTGGAAGGTGTGATCGAGATGTTACTCAGTACTCCAACCACTTCTTTCCAGCACTATGATACCTTCTGAGTCATCTCAAGGTCACTGCCATCTGAAAAGAGAAGATTCTCTACCCGAAGTGAGAGTAGTGTTAATATAAGGGTATAAATATTAAGAGGAGTGCTTACTGGGCACTTTGATAAGCATAGTATATACATTTTTCCAGACATCAGCAGATGTTACACCCCTAGGGCTCATGAGTACCCCTGTTTTAAGTTTTCAGTATCAGGGATGTATTCCCCCCCATGGAGCGGGCCTCCAGTCCAATTAGAGGGCAGTTGGTTTCCACCATGACAGACGTGCCACTATTGCACCCGTTGGCTCATTTGGCCTGGCTGGCCAATTATAAGGCTTCCAGTGTCCACTGCTGAGTATCTTCACTGTTGAAGACTTGGGCAGAAACCTTGGTATGCGGAAACACCCTTCATGGAGACATTGTAACCTTTACTCACCTATACTTAATGGCAGAACACCTGGAACTGTAAGCTTCACTGGTCATTCCGAGAAATCACTGGTCATCCCGAGAAATCACTGGTCATTCCGAGAAAAACCATAAAATGTTCTGGGAACTTACACAAGACCTGGTCCCCCGCCCAATATCCCCTCTTACTTCATCCTTTTTCGCTATGCTTAAAAACTGATGTTTGGAGACTAATAAACAGACCTTGACAACTCTTTGCTTGGTCTCGTTCCTTCTTTCTCACCCATCTTTTCACAGGCCTGGTCCCCCTCGCGCTCCCCAAATAACTGAGTCCTGCTGGGCGGAACACTTCACTGGTGGTTTCTCTTTCTCCCATTGAACTACATGTAGAATGGCTTCTTCCAGCTTTCTCTCAGCTGGTCTACATGGAGGAGGTTATCAGTTCAGTTCCAGCAGGATTTCTCAGTGGCCTTGCAGCCCAAGTATGTGGAGCTTTCAGCAATAGGGTCTTACCATCTATTCCTGGTGGGAAACCAAGGGCCTCGGCAATGGCCTATAATGTTTTGGGGGGCATCAGGGACCTCCCTGGCCAACAACTCACTGGAGGTATCCCATCCTTGGCACTGAAAATTTTCCAGCAACAATCTATGGCTCCTGAGTGTTCCATTGTCCAAAAACGGACAATGGTTTTTCGAGGTGGGGTCTTACTCTAGCCCAGGCTGACCTGGAATTCACTATTGAGTCTCAGGGTGTCCTTGAACTCAAGGCAATCCTCCTACCTCTGCCTCCCGAGTGCTGGGATTAAAGGCGTGCGCCACCATGCCCCGCGGATCTGAATTTTATAAAGCACATCTGAACAAATTTTTGTATAAGAGTAATGTGGCCAGGTGTGATGACACACACCTTTAATCCCAAATCTCGGAGGCAGAGGTAGGAGGATCACTGTGAGTTTGAGGCCAGCCTGAGACTACATAGAGAGTTCCAGGTCAGCCTGGGCTACAGCAAGACAACTGCCTCGAAAAAACAAAGAAACAAAAAGAGTAAGGTGCAACCAGGATTGAGAATATCAGGAATACTGGGAGAAATGTATGTGAAAATAGATAATAATAAGTAGGGTATTCAGGTCCGTGAGAAATTAACATTAGCCTCTTCTATGTCACTCTAGACCAACAGTTACCCTTTAGGTACTTAGTAAGGTCAACTAAGAAATACCAAATTCCTTCCCTCCATCTTCTCTTGGGTTTTTTTTTTTTTTTTCTTTTGTTAGAGACAGGGTCTTGCTGTGTAATATAGGTTAGCCTGGTACTTGCCAGGCTGTTCTTGAACACATGGCAATCTTGCCTCGGCCTTCCAAGTGCTGGAATTACAGGAGTCAGCCATCATGTCTGGCTTATATTGTCGCCTATATAAGATGTGATGTTAGGGGCTGGAGAAAGGATTCTGTTGTTAAGGCACTTGTCTGCAAAGCCTAAGAACCCAGGTTCAGTTCCCCAGTGCCCATGTAAAGCCAGATGCACAAGGTGATACATGCATCTGGAGTTCATTTGCAGTGGCTAGTGGCCCTGGCAGACCCATTCTTTATGTCTGCCTCTCTCTCTCTCTCTCTCTCTCTCTCTCTCTCATAAATAAATAAAATATTCAACAAATTTCTTTAAAAAAAAAAAAGATGTGAGCCTGCAAACAAACTCCATATGTATGCACCACCTTGTTCATCTGGCTTACTTAAGTCCTAGGGAATCAAACCTAGGTTCTTTGATTGGCAGGCAAGCACCTTAACTGCTAAGCCATTTCTCCAGCCCAAGTCATATTTTTTTTAAATTTTTAAATTATTTTTATTTATTTATTTGAGAGCGACAGACAGAGAGAGAAAGAGGCAGATAGAGAGAGAGAGAGAGAGAGAGAGAATGGGCGCTCCAGGGCCTCCAGCCACCGCAAACGAACTCCAGACGCTTGCACCCCCTTGTGCATCTGGCTAACGTGGGTCCTGGGAAGTCGAGCCTCCAACTGGGGTCCTTAGGCTTCACAGGCTAAGCCATTTCTCCAGCCCCCAAGTCATATTTTTTTTAAACTGTATTTCAGGGCCTGGTGGCACACACCATTAATCCCAGCACTTGGGAAGCAGAGGTAGGAGGATCACCATGAGGTCAAGGTCACCCTGAGACTACAGAGTGAATTCCAGGTCAGCCTGGACTACAGTGAGATCTTACCTCAAAAAAAAATTTTTTTTTAATATTTTATTTATTAACTTATTTTGAGAGAGAGAGAGGAAGAAGCAGATAAAGAGAATGGGCATGCCAGGGCCTCCTGCCACTGCAAACAAACTCCAGACACATGTGCCACTTGTCCATCTTTACATGGGTACTGGGGAACTGAACCTGGGTCCTTAGATTTGTAGGCAAGTGCCTTAATCACTGAGCCATCTCTCTAACCCTAAACTATATTTTTATTCTAAGAAAGTTTCCATGATGATATTCCTATGTGTCCACCATTGAAACAGCCTTCTTTGTTTTATTTCTCCCAATAAATTAAGACAATGGCAGATATATTGTAAGCCTTGAGTAATGATTCCTCAATGAATGAATGAAGCCAAAAGCAGTGCTTCTGGAAAATCTGGCTACCAGCAAGGAGCTTATGTAACTAATCAGAGAAAGATCAGTAATGAAGCTGGGCGTGGTGTCACATGCCTTTAATCCCAGCACTCAGGAGGCAAAGGCAGGAGGACTGCCATGAGTTCAAGGCCACCATGAGACTAATTCCAGGTCAGCCTGTGCTACAGCAAGATCCTACCTCAAAAAAGAAAAAAAAAGAAAAAGAAAAAGAAAAGAAAAGAAAGATCAGTAGTGGAATGAATGAAAATCACCACGGTGAATACTAGTAAGGTTGGGTCAGAGATGGACCATATAGTTTAGGAAATAAATATATCACATTACTAATATGGGGCTGGAGAGTGGCTCAGTGGTTAAGTTTTGAAAATGAAGTTGATACATTATGGAAGGAAGAAGAATTTTAGTGATTCTTAGGTTTTCTGCACCCCCCCCCCTCGGGTTTTATTTATTATTTTATTTCGTTTTTTTTTTTTTTTTTTTAGGTAGGGTTTCATGCTATAGTCCAGGCTGACCTGGAATTCACTATGTACTCTCAGGGTGGCCTCAAACTCTAGGTGATCCTCCTACCTCTGCCTCCTGAGTGCTGGGATTAAAGGCATGTGCCACCAAGGCCAGCCTTTTAAAATGTTTTTATTAGCCAGGGCGTGGTGGCAGCATGCCTTTAATCCTAGCACTCAGGAGGCAGAGGTAGGAGGATCGCCATGAGTTCAAGGCCACCCTGAGACTCCTTCAGTGAATTCCAGATCAGCGTGGGCTAGAGTGAGACCCTACCTCGAAAAACTAAAAACAAAAAAACAACAAAAAAATATTTTTATTTATTCATTTACAAGCAGAGAAAGATAGAAGAGAGACAGAGAGTGCCAGGGCCTCCAAGCCACTACAAACTCCAGATGTATGTGCCAATTCATGCATTTGGCTTTATGTGGGTACTGGGCAATCAAACCCAGATTCTTAGGCTTTACAGGCAATTGCCTTAACTGCTGAGCCATCTCTTCAGCCCCTAAAATAATACTTAATTTATTTACTTGCAAGCAGAGCACCAGGGCCTCCTGCCATCGTAATGAACACCAGGTGTATGAATCACTTTGTGCATCTGGCCCCATGTGGGTACTGGGAAATTAAACTTGCTCCATCAAACTTCGTAAGCAAGTGCACTTAACCATTGAGCCATCTTTCCAGCCGCTAAAATTAATTATTGTAATGTTCAAATAATTCTGAGCATATAGTTTAGTAGATATAGCAACAGATATGAAATAGAGGAATGTGTCATGAACTTGCATGTTCGTTACAAAAGGACCTGTGTTTCCTGTATTGTTACATAAATCATAGATGCTGGGATGATTCTTACTGCCCATTCGTGGTCAACTGCACCACTGGCTGGAGCATGCAGTGCTTGTAGGAGAGTGTCCTCTGGGTCCTGCATCTGTCCAATGTGTGGGCAGCACTCAGATTGTGTTGGGCTTGGTATTACCCCTTCTTGCAGCATGGAAGAGACCACGTTATCTTTCCAGTATGCAGGGTCCCTACATTCTTTTTGTAGGCGTCCCCCCCCCATGAGAGTGTTTTATTGGAATTGTAACAGAAGCACACCCCTATGTGAAGAGCTCAGTTTGCTTTGGGGTTTTGTCCCAGTATCTGCTGGGGCTTCTAGAACTGGGATCCCAGGACTGAGCTCCTGCTCAGAACACACTGTCATACTGATTGATGTCTTATCCACTTTAGTGAAACAACAAAAGATAGGAAAAGCCCACAGACACTATCCTATCTGAGGAAAATATGATTAGGCCTCTGAGGGCAATTTAGATACATATTTGGGGTTCAAGGAGGTTAAAAGCACGGATGGCGCTTAGAGATCCAAGCTGCCCAGGCATGCAGTGTGGACTCCTCCTGGTGGCCACACGGAGTCAGTACACTAGTAATTTGTAGAATGAGGAATTTGCCTTTTAATACAACTCCCGACCCTCTGTTAAAATCCCTTTCAAAATAGATGTCCTATGCAGGTCTTTATATATTTGGCAATAGAGCTTCAGGAATTTTGGGTTTGGTCCCAGGATTCTGTACCAACAGGAAGTTGAGCCAGGAGAATTGTAGACTGGCCTATCCAGAGACAAAACAACAGCAAGAGACTCCCTGTCTCAAAAGACGCCCTGAGGTGGTCCTCTGATCTCCACATAGCATTCTCATGTACACACGCACACTCACATACACTCACAAATAATTCTGTCCTAAAAGTGGAACTAATGTCAGCATCTTGACTTGAAAGTAACAAGGACAAAAACAAATGACAAACTGAATAAAGTAGCAGTCGAGGGACAATGCCAGTGTTGTAGACAGTAGTTGTAGACAGAGAAATAGGAAGAAAAAAAAAAAAAAAAAAAAAAAAAAAAGCAGCATCTCTGAGAAAAGAAATACTCCTTCATCAATGTTTTCAAATACTCAATAACCAATTACAGTGTTGTAATTTTTATTTACTTAATGAAATTCCATCCAGCGGGTTGCAGATCCTCACTGCTAAGCCTGCACACTTTTAAATATATATATTATTTATGTAGCACACATGTGTGTGATGCACACACACATGGTCTTGCACTGTAAATGAACACCAGACTCACACTTTACGTGGTGCTCCGGAATTGAACCCAGGCTGTCAAGCTTTGTAAGCAAACATCTTTACTCACTGCCAGCCCATCCTGCTAACTTTTCTGAGTTCTAACTCAAAAAGCATAATTTGCTGGGCATGGTGACGCATGTCTTTAATCCCAACACTCAGGAGGCATAGGTAGGAGGATCTCCATGAGTTTGAGGCCACTCTGAGACTACATAATGAATTCCAGGTCAGCCTAGGCTAGTACAAGACCCTACCTTGAAAAACAAACAAACAAAAAAGCATTTTTTCCCCCTTTTCTCCTTATGTCTGCTTTGGATCCTAGACCAAATCCTTAGCATGCTTGTCCAGACACTCTGGGTTTCTGTTCCTTTGGGGGTCCCCTCCCCCATCCCTAATTCAGCCACTCCACTGTTCTCCACTGCTGAACCTTTCTGCTTTCTGGACCCTAATTCAAAAAGCATGACTTTCTCTCTTTCTAGTGCCTATCTTCCTCCTCCTGCAGCTACCAAGATTTACAGCTTGCCTATGCTGTTTTTCTCTCAAACACTAATAAAATGGTCCTCGAGCATTTGAAAAAAAGATTTTCTCATTGATTTTGCTTGTAAGTAATAAGCTATATGAGAGCAAGGTTCTGCTAGTTTGATTCAGACAGGATCTCCCTAAGTACCACAGGCCAGACACATACTCGTGGTCCTCCTGCATGTTAAGTAAGATCCCACCTCCCCGTGCTGGGGTTACAGGCATGCTCCACCACACCTGGCTAGTATGCTCTTCTTCAAATAGTACAAATTCCTGATTGTGTTAGTTGCTTTTCCCATTACTGCAGCAAAATACCAGGCAGAAGCGGCTTAAGGAACAAAGGGTTTGTTTTGGCTGGTAATTTGAGGGTACAGTGCATCACAGTGGGGAAGTCATGATACTAAGCACAAGGGAGCTGATCACATTTTGTCTGCAGTCAGGAAGCAGGGAGAGATGAAAGCTGCTCAGCTCACTTTTTCCTTTCTTTTTATTTATTTACTTATTTAAGAGACAGAGAGACAGACAGAAATAGGCAGACAGAGTATACCAGGGCCTCCTGCCACTGCAAACAAACGCCAGAGGAAGCATGCGCCACTTTGTGCATCTGGCTTTACATGAGTACTGGGGAACTGAACCAAGGCCATTAGGCTTTCCAAGCAAGTGCCTTGAACAACTGGGCCATCTCTCCAGCCCCATTTTTCCTTTTCATTCAGCCTGGGACCTCAGCCCATGGAAAAGTAGCGCCCAACATTTGGGTAGATCCTCCCATCTTAAAATTAACCTAATCCAGGGCTGGAGAGATGGTTTAGCGGTTAAGACACTTGCCTGCAAAGCCTAAGGACCCAGGTTCGATTCTCCAGGTCCTATGTAAGCCAGATGCACAAAGTGGCACATGTATCTGGAGTTCGATTGCAGTGGCTGGAGGCCCTGGCATGCCCATTCTCTCTCTCTCTCTCTCTCTCTGTCTCTGTCTCTGTCTCAAATAAATAAATAAAAATTAACCTAATCCAGAAACTCTCTCATAGGCTTGTATACTAGGTGATTCTCGATCCTGACTTGTTGACAATCAACACAAGCTATCACACTATTATAGATTGTCAGATCCCTGTCAACTAACATAGGAATCTTTCTTTCACACATAGAAAAAAAGCCTGTTGGAAGGTCCTCACGAAACTCCTGAAAAACTAGAGTAGGTGGAGAGGTGGAGCCAGAGCAAAGGTTGCTCTTTGCTGGATGGTTATCATCAAGGGGAGGAGCTTGGGCCATGGCCAATTTGAGACAGGGAGGAACTGGCCATAGGTGAAGGCAGGCTCACTACAGCAAGGCCTGAGGAGAAATGAGTCCACTTTCCTCACAGAACGTGTGTCCAGCCCTCAAGGAAGCAACCAGCCAGGCATTCTTTTCCACTCTGTGCTACCAGGGTTGGCACTGGCACGAGGTTCCTAGAGCCCTAGAGCTTTCCCACACGTGGTGCTGAGCCAACATCCTTCCCAGCTGTGAGAGCACTGGCCCCTAAGCCTGCAAGCCCCAGATCACGTGGTGGTCTTTTACACAAGTCTTTTACACAGGCCTGACCAGCCTGCTAGCTCTCCCTCAGGACTGTTTGCTCCTTCCAACAGCTCTTCATTTTAATTGTATTTATTGATTTGTGACTTGGTCTGTTTGAGTTCCTATAACAAAATACCATATGGTGTATACGGCCAGTAATTTCTCTCTCACTCTTCTGGAACCCCGAAGTCTAAGAGCAAAGTGGCAGCAGTTTCAGTGAGTGGTGAGGTTGTACTTTCTGCTCATTCTGGCCGTGTCCTCATGAGGTAGGAGCAGGGCACAGTGAAGTCTAGAAGGTCTTACACAAGCCTGCAAATTAGCACATGAGAAAATCCTGTTGCCCAAGAGGAATGCTGGGACCCTCCCCCACACACATACAGAGCCAACGTGTAGCAGAGTGTGCACGGGAAAGCCTGTGCTAAGCAAATGACACCCCCCAAAAAGCCCCAATCCTTTGTGCACCCCTGCTGTTGAACGCCTCGACTTGTGTTCTGCCCTAGCTGCTTCCCTCTCCCAGGAAGTGTGCTATTGCTGTTGTTTTGATGCAGTCTTACACTAGCCCAGGCAGTGTTGGGATTACCTATGTGTGTTTCTGCCTGGTTTTAATGTGCATTCTGGGAATCATATTCCAGTCGTCATGCTTGCAAAGCCAGCATATTACCCATTGAGTTGTCACACAATTCTAAAGGCTAGAAGTATGAAACCAGGAGGCCCACATGGCCACGTTTTTGGAGAGCTCCCTTCTGTTCAGCAGACGACAGCCAGCCAACCTGGTCTCTGCAATTCTTTTCTTTTTTTCAAGGTAGGGTCTTGCTCTAGCCCAGTATGTAATCTCAGGGTGGCCTCGAGCTCACAGCGATCCTCCTACCTCTGCCTCCTGAGTGCTGGGATTATAGGCGTGGGCCACTGTTGCAGTCAGGTTTGCATTGCTGGTAGAAATCACCTGACCAAGAGCAGCTTGTGGGAAAAAAAAGAGGTTTATTTTGGCTTGCAGGCAAGGGGAAGCTCCACGATGGCAGGGGAAACGATGACATGAGCAAAGGGTGGACGTCACCCCCTGGCCAATTTAAGGTGAGTGTGCCAAACACTGGCAAGGGGAAACTGGCTATAACACCCATAAGCCCGCCCCCAACAATACACTGCTTCCCGGAGGCTTTAATTTCCAATTGACATCAGCTGGGGACCCTAACCCCCAGAACACCTAAGTTTATGGGGACACCCGAATCAAACCACCACAGCCACCAAGTCCAGCTTTTTTTTTTAAAGCCGCCCCCCCCCCCATAAAGATGCAAACCTTTTGTTGTTGTTATTTATTTGAGAGTGACAGACAGAGGAAGAGGCACCGCGCCAGGGCCCCCAGACACTGCAAACGAACTCCAGACGGGAGCGCCCCCCTGCGCCCCCCTTGTGCATCTGCCTAACGTGGGTCCTGGGGAATCGAGCCTCGAACCGAGGTCCTTAGGCTTCACAGGCAAGCGCTTAACCACTAAACCATCTCTCCAGCTCTCTCCAGCCCTGGAGTTGTTAGTTTAAAAACAAGGCAAGTCTTAAAGCAGGCAGTCCTTCGGGTTCAACAGTACTGAGTTTGGAAGTTGGCGGTGCCCGGTGCGTGGGACCCACCCCAGACGCGTCTGCACGCGGGTCCACCGGGGCCCTGGGAGCCCGTGAGTCCCTGGGAGCTGGCGGACTTCCAGCCACAGCCCACCGGCCCGCGTGCTGGCGCTGGGACCTTCCGAAGGCAGCTGTGGCCCCCAGGAGCGCCCTGCAGCCCACACTCCCTCCACCCCCAGGCGCGTCCTGCAGCCCACGCTCCCCCTAACCCCCAGGCACGCCCTGCAGCCCACGCTCCCCCTCCCCCAGGCAAGTCCTGCAGCCCACGCTCCCCCCTCCTCCAGGCGCGTCCTGCAGCCCACGCTCCCCCCTCCCCCAGGCGCGCCCTGCAGCCCACGCTCCCCCTCCCCCAGGCAAGTCCTGCAGCCCACGCTCCCCCCTCCCCCAGGCGCGTCCTGCAGCCACGCTCCCCCCTCCTCCAGGCGCGTCCTGCAGCCACGCTCCCCCCTCCCCCAGGCGCGTCCTGCAGCCACGCTCCCCCCTCCCCCAGGCGCGCCCTGCAGCCCACGCTCCCCCCTCCCCCAGGCGCGTCCTGCAGCCCACGCTCCCCCCTCCCCCAGGCGCGCCCTGCAGCCCACGCTCCATCCTCCCCCAGGCGCGTCCTGCAGCCCACGCTCCATCCTCCCCCAGGCGCGTCCTGCAGCCCACGCTCCATCCTCCCCCAGGCGCGTCCTGCAGCCCGCGCTCCCCCTCCCCCAGGCGCGTCCTGCAGCCCGCGCTCCCCCCTCCCCTAGGCGCGTCCTGCAGCCCGCGCTCCCCCTCCCCTAGGCGCGTCCTGCAGCCCGCGCTCCCCCCTCCCCCAGGAGCGCCCTGCAGCCCACGCTCCCCCCTCCCCCAGGAGCGCCCTGCAGCCACGCTCCCTCCACCCCCAGGCGCGTCCTGTAGCCCACGCTCCCCCGTCTCCTAGGCGCGCCCTGCCGCCCACGATCCCCCTCCCCCAGGCGCGCCCTGCAGCCCACGCTCCCCCTCCCCCAGGCGCGTCCTGCAGCCCGCGCTCCCCCCTCCCCTAGGCGCGTCCTGCAGCCCGCGCTCCCCCTCCCCTAGGCGCGTCCTGCAGCCCGCGCTCCCCCCTCCCCCAGGAGCGCCCTGCAGCCCACGCTCCCCCCTCCCCCAGGAGCGCCCTGCCGCCCACGATCCCCCTCCCCCAGGCGCGCCCTGCAGCCCACGCTCCCCCCTCCCCTAGGCGCGTCCTGCAGCCCACGCTCCCCCCTCCCCTAGGCGCGTCCTGCAGCCCGCGCTCCCCCCTCCCCTAGGCGCGTCCTGCCGCCCACGCTCCCCCTCCCCCAGGCGCGTCCTGCCGCCCACGCTCCCCCTCCCCCAGGCGCGTCCTGCAGCCCACGCTCCCCCCTCCTCCAGGCGCGTCCTGCAGCCCACGCTCCCCCCTCCTCCAGGCGCGTCCTGCAGCCCACGCTCCCCCCTCCCCCAGGAGCGCCCTGCAGCCCACGCTCCCCCCTCCTCCAGGCGCGTCCTGCAGCCACGCTCCCTCCACCCCCAGGCGCGTCCTGTAGCCCACGCTCCCCCCTCCCCCAGGCGCGCCCTGCAGCCCACGCTCCCCCCTCCCCTAGGCGCGTCCTGCAGCCACGCTCCCTCCACCCCCAGGCGCGTCCTGTAGCCCACGCTCCCCCCCTCCCCCAGGCGCGCCCTGCAGCCCACGCTCCCCCCTCCCCTAGGCGCGTCCTGCAGCCCACGCTCCACCCTCTCCCAGGCGCGCCCTGCAGCCCACGCTCCCCCCCTCCCCCAGGCGCGCCCTGCAGCCCACGCTCCCCCCTCCCCCAGGCGCGCCCTGCCGCCCACGCTCCCCCATCCCCCACGCGCGCCCTGCAGCCACGTTCCCCCTTCTCCCCAGGGTGCCCTGCAGCCATGCTCCACCCTCCCCCTCCCCCAGGCGCTCCCTACAGCCACGCTCCCCCTTCCCCAGGCGCGCCCTGCAGCCCACGCTGCACCGTGCCCAGCCTGCTGCCTGTAGTCTTGGGCCGCGGGCCAGCCTCGCGGCAGGCACTGGGGAAGGTGGACAAGGACTGCAGGGTGGGTTTCTCAGCGTCGTAGCTCGACCGTAGGGAGTGCGAGGATGGGGGGACGCGGGTGAGCTGCCCGGAGTGGAAGGTTCTGTGGGCTGCGCTGTACGGGGGCCACGCACTAAGGCAGGGCCAAGAGGGCAATGGCAAAAAAACACATCCTGGTTAGGGACAAGCTCTGGGCCAGTGCTTTCATTTCCAAGGATTCCTCACTCATAATCTCCCAAAGGCCCTCCGCCCAAATATCCTCACACTGGGGAGTAGATACTAACACGAGTTTTGGGGCAGTGGGCACAAGCCTTCAATTCATAGCACTAACATCAATTTTTTTTTTCCATGGAATTGTGCCTTTAGTGTTGGACCTTAAAAACTGCCCTGTTTGGGCTGGAGAATTGGTTTAGCGGTTAAGGCATTTTGCCTGTAAAGTCAGCCGATCCTGGTTCGATTCTCCAGGACCCACGCAAGCCAGACGCACAAGGGGGTGCATGCGTCTGGAGTTCATTTGCAATGGCTGGAGGCCCTGGCGCGCCCATTCTCTTCCTCTTTCTTTCTCTCTGCCTCTTTCTCTCTCTCAAATTAAATAAATAAATAAATAAAAAATATATATATTTAAAAAGCTACCCTGTTCAAGGTGATGTAGATCTTTCTCCTTTGTTGTCTTCTATGTTCTTTAGCTTTGCATTTCACATTTAGATGCAGGACTATTTTAATTTTTGTGAAGAGTGCGAGGTTAATGTTTACCTTCATTGTTTTGCATGTGGGATGCTTATTGTTACAGAACCATATGTTAAATTGACCATTTGGGCTCCATTGTATTGCCTTTGCTTGGTCTACAAAGATTGGATGATTATATTTGGTCTATTACTAGTCTCTCAATTCATTCTGATAATCTATTTGTTCTTGCACTAGTACCCGCTGGTACTGCACTAGTACTGTAGCTTGAATAGACTTCTAACTTTAGTCTCTTCGGATATTGTGTGTCTATTCCATGTCTGTTTCCTTTCTCTTTCTTTATTACTTTAATTTTAAATTTTTATTTATTTATGAGAGAGAAAGAGGCAGATAGAGAAACGGGTGTGCCAGGGCCTCTAGCCACTGAAAACGAACTCCAGACACATGTGCCACCTTGTACATCTGGCTTTACGCTGGCTACTGGAGAATCGAACCTGGGTCCTTTGACTTTTCCTGCAGGCTCCTTAACCGCTAAGCCATCTCTTCAGCCCGACTTTATTCTTTTGTTTTTTTGTGTGACATACTCTCATGTATCCCAGGCTCTGACACTTGCTATGTAGCCAAGAATGACCTTGGTGCTCTGATCCTCCTGAGTCCTGGGATTATGGCTGTGTGCTGCTACACCTAGAAGATATTGATTTCTGAAGGAAAGCTAATATTATAATCTAGTTTGTAAGCAGTCACGTGTGTCATTAAAGTGGCTCTGTTTTCCAGGGAATGATCAACAGATTGGACTCAGTTCACCACAGTGGGATCCTGTGAAATAAACACCCAGCTTCCGGTTGTAGAATCCAGATGTAAACCATGACTTGCTCTGGTGCTGCTCCCCATGCTATGAGCCTTTCCTGAAACAGCCAGGCAAGCACACCTCTTTAGCTTCCCATGGACTTATACCTAATTCCACACTGAGATTCCAAAGTGCATGGTCTTAGCTGGGAATCAGACAGCTGTAATCTCAGCATTTGGGAGGCTGAGGCAAGAGAAATAGTACATTTGAGTCTAGCCCTAACTACATATCAAGACTCGTTTGTAAAAATCAAGGACTGTACTGAGGGTGTAGCTCAGTGGTAGAGCACTTTCCTAGTATGCACAAAACTTGGGTTTGATTCCCAGCCATAAATATATAAATAAACCACGTGACACTTTTTTGTTTGTTTGCTTGCTTGATTGTTTGGGTTTTCAGGCTCACCTGGAATGCACTATTTAGTCTCAGGGTGGCCTCGAACTCACCGCAATTCTCCTGCCTCTGCCTCCCAAGTGCTGGGATTAAAGGCGTGCGCCACCACGTCCAAACCTTTTTATGCTGTTTTGTGTGTATGTTTGTTTATATCATTGTCATCCTACCACATATGCATTTCATAAACAAGTAAAAAACATTTCCTCATGTTAATCTAATAATATGAATAATGAGTATAATTTTGATAGTTATGAAAGATTTTCTCTTGAGCCAGGCATGGTGGTGCATGCCTTTAATCCCAGCACTCTGGAAGCAGAAGTAGGAAGATCGCCATGAGTTTGAGGCCACCCCGAGATTACTCAGTGAATTCCAGGTCAGCCTGGGCTAGAGTGAGACCCTACCTCAAAAAAAAAAAAAAATAGTGCGCTTTTGGCACAAACACCTTAAATCCCAGCACTCAGGAGGCAGAGGTAGGAGGATCATTATGAATTTGAGGCTAGTCCTGACACTACATAGTGAATTCCAGGTCAGACTGGGCTACAGCAAGACCCTACCTCAGAAAAAAAAGTACTCTTTCAGGGCTGGGAGTATAGCTCAGTGGTAGAGTGCTTTCCTAACATGCACAAGGTCCTGGGTTCAAATCCCAGAAATGCAAACTGCAACAATAAAAAAAAAAAAAAAAAAAAAAACACTTGGGCTGGAGAGGTGGCTTAGCAGTTAAGGCACTTTCCTGCAAAGCTGAGGACCCAAGTTTGATTCCCTGGTACCCATATAAAGCATCTGGCATTCATTTGCAGTGTCTAGAGGCCCTGGTGCACCCATTCTCTATCTGCCTCTCTCTGCCAAATAAATTTTTAAAGATCGTTTTAAAAAGCTGGGGGCTGGAGACATGGTTTACCAGTAAAGGTGTTTGCCTGCAAAGCCAAAGGACCCTGGTTTGATTCCCCATGACCCATGTAAATCAAATGCTAGATGCACAGGTAGCTCATGCATCTGGAGTTCATTTGCAGCAGCTGGAGGCTCTGTTGTACCCATTCTCTCTCTCAAATAAACTTATATATATATATATTGCCAGGCATGGTGGCACATGCCTTTAATCCCAGCATTTGGGAGGCAGAAGTAGGAGGATTACCGTGAGTTCAAGGCCACCCTGAGACTACATAGTGAATTTCAGGTCAGCCTGGGCTAGAGTGAGATCCTACCTTGAAAAAAACTAATAATAATTTTTAAAAAACTAAATAAGACAAATATAAAAGCATACTTTTTCCCATTCTTTCTTTCAACTTTCTTATAACACCAACTAGAAGATATTTTGATGTTTCAAGAAAGTATTAGCCACTTTCTAAGCATTGGAATTAATTGGTCATACTAGATCAATTAGTCGCAAGTCCGTAAGACCTCTTGATCCGGTAGTGATGCTGCAATCAGAGAAGGTAGTGAACCACCAAAACCCTCATCTCTGCAATCTGCTTGACATCTAGATGATACAGTGTAACAAGAGTGAACCGAAAATTGTAGGTCATTTCAGTGGACCGCCCAGCAGGTGGCAGTATGTACTGAAACTGGGCCCACCTGCTGCAAGAGGTTTTGATTTTCTAGCTTTGCAGATCTAAAATTTTCAACATAACTCATTTATTAAAAATAATAATATGTCAAGCCGGGCTTGATGGTGCATAGTTTTAATCCCAGCACTCGGGAGGCAGAGGTAGGAGGATGCTGTTAGTTCAAGGCCACCCTGAGACTACAAAGTGAATTCTAGGTCAGCCTGAGCTACAGTGAGACCCTACCTTGAAGAAAAAATAAAAATAATAAAAAAAATAATAATAATATGCCAGACATAGTGGCACATGCCTTTAATCTCAGCGCTCAGGAGGCAGAGGTAGGAGGATTGCCATGAATTTGAGGCCAGCCTGAGACTACATAGTGAATTCCAGGTCAGCCTGGGCTAGAGTGAGACCCTACCTCAAAAAACAAACAAATAAACAAAAATAATAATAGCTGCGCTTTGTAGCACACATCTTTAATCCCAGCATTTGGGAGGCTGAGGTAGGAGGATCACCATGAGTTCAAGGCCAGCCTGAGACAACAGAGTGGATTTCAGGTTGGCCAGGCCTAGAGCAAGACCCTACTTTGGAAAAACTAATTAATAATAATAACAACCCATAAGACATGTACAGTGAGACCCTACCCCCCAAAACCAAAATAAATAAATAATTTTAAAAAACAGTTTATCATGCTTGTGCAGCAAGTGTTTTACCAACTGAGCCATTTCCCCAGGCCTTAAAACTTTAAAAACTTTTTTGAAAGATTTTTTAATTTTTATTTATTTATTAGAGAGAGAGAGAGTGAGAATGGGCACACCAGGGACTCTATCTACTGCCAGCAAACTCCAGACACATGCTCCCCCTTGTGCATCTGGCTAACGTGGGACTTGAAGAATCGAACCGGGATCCTTAGGCTTCGCAGGTATGCGCCTTAACCGCTAAGCCCTTTAAAAATGTTTTTAATATGTTTGTGTGTGCACTTATGTGTGTGTTCATGTATGTGAGTGCATGCAGTTACGTGTGTGCCATAGGGTATACATGTGTTGGCCTCTAAAGGCCCAGGTGTGAGGCCTAGTGGAACTTCCTGAGCCTAGCTAAAGTTTGGTGATCTGCCTCTGGCCAGACGTGACTCAGCAAGACGCCTAATGGCTTTTTACCTGCTACCTCCACATGGGAGTTAGAATTATCATTTCAATAGTCACAGTTTACTATTGGCCCTTACCTTTCCCCACCATCCTACAATCCCCGCCTTCACCCCCAACATTATATAGGCAACTGTTCATAGCAATAAATCGAGTTCCTGCTTCTACAAGACTCCCGACTCAGTGTGGTTTTTCTCCGGTGGCCAGGAGAGGTCTGAGTCGTCGGACGCTCATCTCCTCCTCAGCCCCTCGGGAGGAACCAGCGGGCCTGGTCCTTCCCTCGGCACTACCTGCCCCCGCCGGCGGAGCCCGGCATCTGGCGCCCAACGTGGGGCTCTTGGAATCCGGCAGACTAGTGCCCCCTGAGAGACATTCGTTGAGGAGGTCAATCGATGTACATATGCGGGTGAGCGTACCCCTATAAGTAGTCTTTATATTTAATGTGCTAAACTTTGCTTCTATAACCTGTACTTGTTGATCAACGTCTCTTTGTTCTCTTTCTCTTTCCTTTCACTTTTAGTTTGCAGACAAGCTACATCTGCGGCTTTTGTACAGCATGTTTACATATCTTTTGGATCCTTGTGGTTGTATTGTACTCATGTGTATGTGGGTTGCTATTGCCCTAATTTTATGGACATTTTTCTCTCAACTTTATAATGTGGGACAGTCTAACTGTAAATCCAATCCTGCCTTAGAATCTCTCAGGGCACTCCTAAAGAGTAGAGGGCTTAATTTGACTGATAATCAGGCTCAACAGACCTGGGATTGCCTTCTCAAACTGGCGCCATGGCTGCCGGAAGGAAATCTCTTTGATTGGGACACGTGGGATAGGGTAGAGGCCCTTGTTTGTCGGGCACATGTGGAGAAGGGTCAAATACCCCCCTCAGGGGTCCTCCCTATGATCTCAGCCCTCAAGGCCTGCTTCCCTCCAAGGCCAACCAAACATAAACAAAAGACAGAAGAAAAAGATAATATACAGCCTAATCCAACTACTCCTCCTGGAGATACAACTTTAAAAAAACCCCAAAAGGATACATCTTTATGCTCCTCACTCGATCCCTTTGAGAGTGCTCCCTGGCCTTCCGGGGGACCTCCTCCACCTCCTCCATCAACTAACCCTTTCTGGACCCCCTCGGCCCCTCCTTCATATTCGGCCGCCGAGACCCCCTCAGCCCCTCCATATTCGGCAGCCAAGCCGTCAAAAAATAAAGCTACTTTTTTATTTCCCGTCAATCTAAATCCTGGGGACAATCGCCCTGCTGCCTGGTATCCGTGGGAAGCTCAGGACCTTAAAGAGCTTAAAAAAGCGGTCTCGGAGGATGGACCCAACTCTCCTTGGGCTGAGACCCTATTACAGGGCCTTGCCCATCAACCTTGTACAACCCAAGATTAAAAAAATCTAGTCAGGGCTGTCTTGTCAGGTCCCCTATACATTAAGTGGTGTGCCTTTTTTAGAGATAAATGCCATACACAGGCAGAACGAAACCAAAATCAACAACCCCCTGTGCCGATAACTTTTGGGATGCTCTCTGGTACCTCTGATCAATATGCTACAGGCACTCAACAGGCGGCTATACCTGACCCGTATAGGGACCAGGTCAGGGCACTGGGCTTGGCGGCATAGAAAAAGCTTGATGAGGGACCCTCTGAAACTCCCCTTATGAGTATTACTCAAAAACCATCTGAGGATTTGGCTACATTTATAGATAGGGTGGAAAAAAGTCTCCAAAAAAAATTTCCCCCAGGGACATTACGGGATCAGTTTACTAAAATGTTGGTCTGGGATGGGATGACGGCCGATCACCGCCTCGCCTGTGCGGGTCTCAAGGACAACTCCATGAGTAGATGGATTGTAGCCACCAAGGACGTTGACACTATCTCCCATCAGGCTAGGGCCATGGCTGCCGCCCTTCAGGAAAATAAACAGAGAGATTTGACCAATACGATCTGTACATTACAGTTAAATTCTAAAAACTTGACATGTTTTGGATGCGGGGACGAGGGCCACTTTAAAAAGAAGTGCCCCAACAAGACAAAGCCTCCTCCGCGCTCTGGGGGGACGACCAACGCCCCTCACACCCTTTGCCCTAAATGCAATAAAGGGTTTCATTGGGCTAAAAAATGTAAATAGAAGTTTAACATACAGGGAAAGCCTTTAAACTCCTCCAGGGGCTTCCCCCAGCCCCGTTAAATAAGGGGAAAGAGACCATCAAAGCCTATTGGACCGTCCCCCTGGTCCCCGGCCTTAGACCCAAAATTATTTTAAATATTAACAATAAAAAATTCAAACTTCTCATTGACACTGGAGCGGACCGAACGGTCCTGAGAAAGGAGAAAGTGCCCCCCTCCTGGCAGCTTGTGCCCGGCCCTCCCCTACTGGGAATTGGCGGGCAATCCACCTCCTGGGAGACTGCCACGTGGCTCCCTTGGACTAACCCAGGTGGGGACAGGGGAAAAGTCCGCCCTCTCGTGGTGACTGGGCTCACTGCTAACTTACTGGGGCAAGACATCCTTGGAGATGCTGAGGCTTTCATCACTACTGACCATAAGGCCTTTTATAATGATTTGTTAGATAAAAAAAAATATCAACAACAGTCTGAGGAAGGGAGAAAATATCATCCCAATTATAGAGATGACCCTTACTTTGAACAACTCAGACAAAAGTACTCCAATAAACACCCCCAATTCTAAGGGCCACTGCCCAGCCCCCCCCATTTAAAATCCAGTGGAGACTGGGAGATCCTATATGGGTTGAGCAATGGCCTCTCCCTTCTTCTAAGTTACACCAACTCCACATACTTATTGATCAACAGTTAAAGGCCGGACATATTCGTCCCTCCACTAGTCCCTGGAACTCTCCTGTCTTTGTCATAAAAAAGCCTAATGGGTCCTGGAGATTTTTACATGATTTAAAAAAAATCAATAAACACATGATCCCCTTCGAAACTCCCCAGAGGGGACTCCCATGGATCCCAGCTATTCCCAATATATACCATATTACTATCATTAACATTAAAGATTACTTCTTCTCTATCCCTCTCCATCCAGGAGACATGAAAAAATTTACATTCTCTGTACCTGCTGTTAATTTTTGTGGCCCAGATAGGAGATTTAAATGGACTGTCTTACCTCAGGGCATGACAAATAGCCCACCCATTTGTCAATATTACCTGTCATCCATTTTCTCTTCTCTTATCAATCTCCCTGATACCCTGTTTTATATTTACATGGATGATATTATTCTTGGGTGCCTAGATTCCTCCACACTCCAGGACCTTACCCACCAATGTCTAACTATCCTACATACTCACGGCTTTAAAGTAACTCCAGAAAAAGTTCAAACTGTGCCTCCCTTTAAGATCTTGGGCTCAATCCTTACCCTAGATACAGTTTCACCTGTTAAACCACAACTTTATATTCAGGATTCTTACACCTTGCCTCAACTCCAGAAGCTTTTGGGAGAAATTAATTGGATGAGGCCTTGGATACCCATAACTACTAAAGAGCTGTCCCCTTTATTTGACCTCCTAAAGGACCTTAACTTCTCCTCTCAGGTAATTTTGTCCCCTTGTCATCAACAAATTTTTCATAAGGTACAACAGACTATAAATACTGTGACCCTAAAGAGGTTCAATCCTGATTTGCCCATCTCCCTCTACATTTTCTCTGGGGAAACATTATACACTGCACTGTTGGCCCAAAAAGGTAAACCCATCCAATGGGTCCACCTCTCAATCGGTGGGGTCCCCAGAGTTTATTCTATAACCAACCAGGTTGCTGATTGCATTATCAAGGGCAGAGACACCTCTGTCCGGTTGTTTGGCACAAAACCTCACCTTATTGTCACCCCCTTTAAGATAATAATAATAAAGTTGCTATGGCTCTCGAGGGGTTTCTAGGTAAAATTGATTGCCATTATGGCCCCCACAAATGGATGAGTTCTTTCTCCAGATTAAAATGGAAGCCCCCCAGGCTTTTTCTGTCTCAACCTAACCCTGACTTTCTTACCGTGTTTACTGATGGAGGACACCTGGGGGCTTCCCTAGTCGTTTACCCTCCCTTAAAACAAAAAAAAGAGCCTATGCCCATAAAGTCAGTCTCTCATGAGGTTGAGGGGTCAACACAATTCAAAAAACTATTTACTGTCGTTCTAGCTTTGGACACTATTCAAGAGCCATTTAACTTATTTTCTGACAGCCTTTATGTTGTTAATTTATTACCCAACCTGGTTGAGGCCCATATTAGACTGGACTCCAACCCTATATCTCCTCTGATGATTCAAGCTCGTTCCCTACTCAAACAAAAAATTAACCCCATTTTTCTTCAACATCTCAGGGGTCATCAAAACTTACCGGGATTTCTTTCTCGAGGAAACAATTTGGCTGATAAAATGGCTTCTATGCCTCAGTGTAATACTATTACAAAAGCTACACGCTTCCACTTATTGACCCATGTCAACTGGAGAGGTCTCAAACACAGGTTTCCACAGGTACCAGTCAAGGACCTTAAAAAAATTGTCCAAACTTGTAAGTCCTGTCAGCCCTTCCTCCAAGTACCCCCCCTTCAAACTACAGGAAACAATCCTAGAGGGCTACGCCCTAATCATCTGTGACAAATTGATGTCACACACTATTCTCCATTTGGAAAAAAAAGATAAACAACTCTCCCCTTTTCAAAAACATTGGTCTTCATCCATTACCTACAGTTCTATCTGGGTAAGATGGAAGGACCCATTAACTGGGGCCTGGAGAGGGCCTGATCCGCTCCTCACAGCAGGGAGAGGGTTTAGATGTGTCTTCCCTCAAGATAAAAAAAAACCCATTTGGGTACCAGCAAGAGACCTAAAATATTTGTCCCAACAAAAAAACACTGACAATCACTTCTCTAGGGAGTGTCCCACCCCTGAGGACTGTTCCTAAAATGGTCCTTCACCCTACTAAACTAAACAATTCCCTCCCTTGTGAAGGATTGCTGGCTTTGCCTCCAATCTGGGCCTCTCTGGCTGCTTACAGTACAGTTGCCTGTACGACCTTAAAACATTACTCAGCCACCTTCCCCATCCCCGTCCAGCTTTTCCCAATGTTTCCCCTGGAACTTACATTTGGGCCCCGCCTTCCCCTAATAATTCCAGTATAGATGTGGGATACATTCATCCTTCCTTCTATACTTTTAACACAGCTGATCCCAATGCTCAATGCTGCCCACCTTCTGGAATGGTTTATGTTTGTGGAGGCGGGATGGCCTATGACTTTCTGCCCACCAATTGGACGGGCCTTTGTGCCCCAGCCACCTTAATCCCAAATGTAAATATCATCCCTAAAAATGAGGCCCTCCCTGTATCAGAAAAAGACCTATCTTCAACAACAGCTAGATTCCCTGGCTAAGGTAGTCCCACAAAACAGGAGAGGACTAAACCTACTAACGGCCAAAAAAGGAGACATATGTTTGTTTTTACAAAAAAAATGCTGCTTTTACGCCAATAAATCAAAAATCGTCCAGGACAAAATTAAGAGGCTCCAAAAAGACTTAAAGAGGTGACAGCGGGATCTCCAGGACAACCTGCTGTGGACGGGCTTACATGACTTCTTACCCTACCTTCTGCCTCTACTTGGGCCCCTCCCCCTCCTTCTCCTTCTCCTTCTCCTCACTGTCGGGCCTTGTACAATTAATAAGATTACACAATTTATTCACCAATGGCTAGAGACAATAAAACCTCATCAGGTCAAAATACAGACTAAAAACTCAAAAATTAAGTTCCTCAGGTGACCCACTGCCACCTCCTCTGCCCTCCATGTGACCAATGACGGGTAAGATCCCCATAGGGGGACAACCTAAGACAGGCCATGGGGTGGGTTCTCACCGAGCTAAACACATGGTACCCAGTAACGGGTAAGATCCCCAGAGGGGGACAACCTAAGACAGGGGCCATGATAAATGCTCTGAGCTAAACACCTGGTACCCAATGACGGTTAAGACCCCCAGAGGGGAACAACCTAAGACAGGGGCCATGATAACTAATACTCTTACAAAAACAAAAGGGAAAGATACTAACCTCTAAAGGCCCAGGTGTGAGGCCTAGTGGAACTTCCTGAGCCTAGCTAAAGTTTGGTGATCTGCCTCTGGCCAGACGTGACTCAGCAAGACGCCTAATGGCTTCTTACCTGCTACCTCCACATGGGAGTTAGAATTATCATTTCAATAGTCACAGTTTACTATTGGCCCTTACCTTTCCCCACCATCCTACAATCCCCGCCTTCACCCCCAACATTATATAGGCAACTGTTCATAGCAATAAATCGAGTTCCTGCTTCTACAAGACTCCCGACTCAGTGTGGTTTTTCTCCGGTGGCCAGGAGAGGTCTGAGTCGTCGGACGCTCATCTCCTCCTCAGCCCCTCGGGAGGAACCAGCGGGCCTGGTCCTTCCCTCGGCACTACCTGCCCCCGCCGGCGGAGCCCGGCATACATGGATGTCAGAACAACCCTGAGTGTGGGTCTTCACTTTACAGCTTATTTGAGGCCCAGTCTTGTTAATCCCTACAAATGCTGGCCTGGCATGCTGTTGTGACTTCCCATCTGATCTCAGGAAGGCTACTGCGGTGGTCTTGACCTGGGTTCTGGGAATCCGGACTCAGGTCACCATGCTGGTCCAGCAAGTGCTTTACCCATCATCCCACCCCACTTCTTTCTAATTTCTCCCCTGATTTTGTGGAAAGGTGTAGACATGTTCCTTTATGTTTCTGACAGCACATTTGCAATAATAGTTCAGCATATCTAGATAGCTAAGTGCACCTGTTACTTAAATTTAGCTTAGATTCAATCATGACTTTTTTGTTTGTTTCTGGTTTTTTAGGTAGGGTCTTGCTCTAGTCCAGATTGACCTGGAATTCACTATGGAGTCTCAGGCTGGCCTCAAACTCATGGTGATCCTCCTTCCTCTGCCTCCAAGGGCAGGTATTAAAAGCGTGCACCACCACACCTGGCTTCAATCATGATTTTTCATGTCTGTCTGGCTTAAAAATAGATTCAATTGCTTTAAATATGTTCCAAGTCAGGTGTGGTGGCATACTCCTTTAATCTCAATACTCAGGAAGCTGAGGTAGGAGGATCACTGTGAGTTCAAGGCCAGCCTGGAGCTACAAAGTACTTTCCTGGTCAGCCTGGGCTAGAATGAGACTCTATCTCAAAAAAAAAAGAAAGAAAGAAAAAGAAAAAAGAAAAGAAAAGAAAACCTAATCAAAAGCCTATGGCTGAGAGCCAGGTGTGGTGGCACACGCCTTTAATCCCATCAATGGGGAGGCAGAGATAGGAGGATCGCCGTGAGTTTGAGGCCATCCTAAGAATACAGAGTGAATTCCAGGTCAGCCTGGGCTAGAGCAAAACCCTACCTTGAAATCATCCCCCCCAAAAAAGTAAAAGCAAAGATTATAGAAATATAGTCCCCAAATGTGCCTTCCTGGAAAGGGTGAAAGGCAGTTTGGAGGAAAGAGTGGTGTCCAGAAACCTGAGAGTTCCACTTGCGTTGTGTTGTGTGGTTGTCAAAAATAAGGTTTCATCACAGAGTTCTACAGACATTTTTTTTTTTTTTCGAGGTAGGGTCTCACTGTAGGCCAGGCTGACTTGGAATTCACTATGGAGTCTCAGGGTGGCCTCAAACTAATGGCAATCCTCCTACCTCTGCCTCCCCAGTGCTGGGATTAAAGGCGTGTGCCACCACGCCTGGCTCTCAGCCATAGGCTTTTGATTAGGTTTTCAGTGCCCAGTATGAATTCCTTCCTCCCTCAGATCCAGTCAGAGAGCAGTTGGTTTCCCCCATAACAGACATGTCACTGTGGTAGAAGAAATTGAACAAAGAAATCTGGCCCAGATGATACTCTAAAACAGTTTCTAATGTACAAGCCTTACCAGGGAGATAGGCCTCCCTATCTATGCAGCTGCACCCTGCTTGTGTGTGGTTAGTGCAGCCATAGACACAAACACCCTGAACAAACAGATGTTCTACATTTCTACTTTCCTATCAATGCCTTGTACTGCTGAGGAATTTTCTGTTTGTGCCCCCAAATCATGTGAGCTTAGAAACTTGTAACTCACTAGCAGTGTAACAAATTCAAGATGATGTCAGACTACCTGTGTATAAAACCCCTCAGCTATCAGAGCGCAACAGTCAGAATTTGGAAGTTATTCCCCTGAGCCCATGTCGACATGAATACATTTTCTGGTTCTCCACTCTATCACTGGTGCAATCTCTGTGTGACTCAGTTTCCCATAAAAACACCATTGCACCAGTTGGCATATTTGGCCTGGCTGGCCAGTTGTAAAATTTACAGGGTGATTGGCTGGTTAAGACCATTAATGACTTTTCTGTCCTAACAGACTTCCCAGCATCCTGACAGGGCTTTCCAGCTCAGCTCCAGATTGATTTCTTTTTCTCTCTCTTTCCTTCTTTCTTTCTTTCTTTCTTTCTTTCTTTCTTTCTTTCTTTTTTCTTTTTGAGGTAGGGTCTCACTTTAGCCCAGGCTGACCTGGAATTCACCAGGTAGTCTCAGGGTGGCCTCGAACTCACAGTGATCCTCCTACCTCTGCCTCCCAAGTGCTGGAATTAAAAGGTGTGCACTATCATGCCTGGCTTACAGATTAATTTCTTAGTGACCTGCCACCTATCATGTAGTGTCTTACCATCTACTTCTGGGTGTGCACGAAAGAGCCTTGATAATAGTCTGTAATATTTTGTGGGTATTAGGGGCCTCCCTGATCAACAACTTGCTAGAAGCTATCCTACCCCTGGGCACTGAAATTTTTTGTAACAATCTATGGCATTTAGGCACAGCATTATCCACCCCCACAGGATACTTCTGCTCAAACCATGTCCTTTTATTTTATTTTTTAGCATATATATTATTTAGCTAGTGAAGAAGCAGGTTTCCATATGTTTAATTCATAGCATGTTTAATTTTGATTAGCCCTCCTCCCACCCACTCCTTTCCTCCATCCCTTCCCCTAACCCCATTTAGACCATTTCACTCACTTCCAATATATTGCCTACGCATTTTTTTTTTTTTTTTGGTTTTTCAAGGTAGGGTATCGCACTAGTCCATGCTGACATGGAATTCACTATGTAGTCTCAGGGTGGCGTTGAATTCATGACAATCCTCCTACCTTTGCCTCCCAAGTGCTGGGATTAAAGGTGTGTGCCACCATGCCCGGCTTACTTATTTTTAAAAAATATATTTTATTTATTTATTTATTTGAGAGAGAGAATGGGCCTGCCAGGCTTCCTGGCCAGTGCAAATAAACTCCAGATGGATATACCCCCCTTGTGCATCTGGCTTACATGGGTCCTGGAGAGTTGAACCAGGATCCTTTGGTTTTGCAGGCAAATGCCTTAACCACTAAGCCATCTCTCCAGCCTATACTGCCTACTTACATATCTAATACATCCTCCCTTTTAGCCCTCCCCTCTTCTTCCTCCTTCATTGACTCTTTTAGCTACCTGGCCTCCACTACTGACTTGCTCTAACTCACATTAAAACCTCTTTTTTTTTTTTTTTTTTTTTTTTTGAGGCAGGGTCTCACTCTAGCCCAGGCTGACCTGGAATTCACTCTGCAGTCTCAGGGTAACCTCAAACTCATGGTGATCCTGCTACCTCTGCCTCCCAAGCGATAGGATTAAAGGCATGTGTTACCATGCCCAGTTTACAAATCTAATTTTTTTTTCAAATTTTTATTAACAACTTCCATGATTATAAAAAATATCCCATGGTAACACCCTCCCTTCCTCCACTTTCCCCTTTGAAACTCCATTTTCCATCATATCCCTTCCCCTTCTCAATCAGTCTCTCTTTTATTTTGATGTCATGAACTTTTCCTCCCCTTATGATGGTCTTGTGTAGGTTGTGTCAGGCACTGTGAGGTCATGGATATCCAGGCCATTTTGTGTCTGGAGGGAGCACGTTGTAAGGAGTCCAACCCTTCCTTTGGCTCTTACATTCTTTCTGCCACCTCTTCCCCATTAGACCCTGAGCCTTGGAAGGTGTGATAGAGATATTGCAGTACTGAGTACTCCAGGCACTTCTTTTCAGCACCATGATGCCTTCTGAGACATTCCAAGGTCACTGCCATCTGAAAAGAGAAGATTCTCTACCAAAAGTGAGAGTAGAATTAATATATGGGTATGAACATTGAGAGAAGTGCTTACTGGGCAGTTTGATAAGCATTTAGCCAGACAGCAGCAGACGTTACACCCTTAGGGCTCATGACTACCCCTGTTTTAAGTTTTCAGTATCAGGGATGTATTCCCTCCCATGGAGCAGGCCTCCAGTCCAATTAGAAGAGGGCAGTTGGTTTCCACTATGATAGATGTGCCACTATTGCACCCATTGGCTCATTTGGCCTGCCTGGCCAAGTTTAAGGCTTGCAGTGTCCACTGTTGAGTATCTTCACTGGTGGTATCTCTTTCTCCCATTGAACTGCATGTAGAATGGCTTCTTCCAGCTTTCTGTCAGCTGGTCCACATGGAGGAGTTATCAGCTCAGTTCCAGCAGGATTTCTCAGTGGCCTTGCAGCCCAAGTATGTGGAGTCTTCAGCAATAGGGTCTTACCACCTATTCCTGGTGGGAAACCAAGGGCCTCGGCAATGGCCTATAATGTTTTGGGGACATCAGGGACCTCCCTGGCCAACAACTCACTGGAGGTATCCCATCCCTGGCACTGAAAATTTTCTAGCAACAATCTACGGCTCCTGAGTGTTCCATTGTCCAAAAAATTAGGATTCCATATGATTTATTTATCTCTTCCCTTTATATCTCTTTTCTAGCTTACTGGCCTCTGCTATTGAGTTTTTTCCTTCTCACACAGAAGCCCAATCATCTGTAGCTAGGATCCACATATGAGAGAGAACATGCGATGCTTGGCTTTCTGGGCCTGGGTTACCTCACTTAGTATAATCTTTTCTAGATCCATCCATTTTCCTGCAAATTTCATAACTTCATTTTTCTTTACCACTGAGTAGAACTCCATTGTATAAATGTGCCATATCTTCATTATCCACTCATCAGTTGAGGGACATCTAGGCTGGTTCCATTTCCCAGCTATTGTGAATTGATTGGCAATAAACATGGTTGAGCACGTACTTCTAAGGAAATGGGATGAGTCCTTAGGATATATGCCTAGCAGTGCTAGAGCTGGGTCATATGGTAGATCTATTTTTAGCTGTTTTAGGAACCCCCACACTGATTTCCACAATGGCTGTACCAGATTGCATTCCCACCAACAGTGTAGAAGGGTTCCTCTTTTTCCACATCCTTGCCAGCATTTGTGGTCATTTGTTTTCATGATGGTAGCCAATCTGATAGGAGTGAGATGGAATCTCAATGTAGTCTTAATCTGCATTTCCCTGATGACGAGGGATGTAGAATACTTTTTTAGATGCTTATATACCATCTGTATTTCTTCTTTTGAGAACGTTCTACTTAGTTCCATAGCCCATTTGTTAATTGGCTTGTTTGATTTCTTATTATTTAATTTTTTGAGTTCTTTGTATATCCTAGATATTAATCCTTTATCAGATGTATAGCTGGCAAAGATTTTTTCCCATTCTATAGGTTGCCTCTTTGCTTTATTCACAGTGTCCTTTGCTGTACAAAATCTTTGTAATTTCACGAGGTCCCAGCAATTAGTCTGTGGTTTTATTGCATGAGCAATTCTGGTTGTATTCAGAAAGTCTTTGCCAAGACCAATATGTTGAAGGGTTTCCCCTACTTTTTCCTCTAGCAGTTTCAGAGTTTCAGGTCTGATGTTAAGGTCTTTAATCCATTTGGACTTAATTCTTGTGCATGGAGAGAGAGAAGAATCTATTTTCATCCTTCTACAGATAAATATCCAGTTTTCCCAGCACCATTTGCTGAAGAGGCTGTCTTTTCTCCAATGAGTATTTTTGGCATTTTTATCGAATATCAGGTGGCTATAGCTACCTGGACTTACATCTGGGTCCTCTATTCTGTTCCATTGATCTACATGTCTGCTTTTGTGCTAGTACCATGCTGTTTTTGTTACTATGGCTCTGTAGTATAGGTTAAAATTAGGTATGGTGATACCACCTGCCTTATTTTTGTTGCTCAGTATTACTTTAGATATTTGAGCTTTTTTGTGATCCCAAATGAATTTTTGGATTGTTTGTTCTATTTCCGTGAAGAATGCCATTGGAGTTTTGATGGGGACTGCATTAAATGTGTAGATTGCTTTTGGTAAGATTGCCATTTTCACAATATTGATTCTTCCTATCCAGGAACAAGGGATGTTTTTCCATTTCTTAGTGTCTTCTGCAATTTCTTGCTTGAGTGTTTTAAAGTTTTCATTGTAAAGATCCTTTACTTCCTTGGTTAGGTTCATTCCAAGGTACTTTATTTTCTTTGATGCAATTGTGAATGGCAGTGATTTTCTGATTTCATCCTCTGTGTGTTTGTTGTTAGCATATAGGAATGCTACTGATTTCTGTGTATTTATTTTGTATCCTGCTACATGGCTGTGGGTGTTTATCAGCTCTAACAGTTTGCTGGTAGAGTCTTTAAGGTCCTTTGTTTGTTTGTTTGTTCGTTTTTTTGCGGTAGGGTCTCACTCTAGCCCAGGCTGACCTGGAATTCACTATGGAGTCTCAGGGTGGCCTTGAACGCTCAGCAATCCTCCTACCTCTGCCTCCCAAGTGCTGGGATTAAAGGCGTGCACCACCACGCCCAGCTTTTTAGGGTCCTTTATATATAGAATCATGTCATCTGCAAATAATGATAACTTGATCTCTTCCTTTCCAATTTGTATCCCTTTTATGTGCATGTCTTGCCTTATTGCTATGGCTAAGACTTCCAGCACTATATTAAATAAAAGTGGGGACAGTGGACACCCTTCTCTTATTCCTAATTTCAGTGGAAAAGCTTCCAGTTTTTCCCCATTTAGTAATATGTTGGCTGTAGGCTTGTCATAAATAGCCTTTATTATATTGAGATATGTTCCTTCTATTCCCAGTCTCTGTAGGATTTTTATCATGAAGGGATGTTGGATTTTGTCAAATGCTTTTTCTGCATCTAATGAGATGATCATGTGATTTTTGTCCTTCAGTCCATTTATATAATGTATTACATTTATTGATTTGCATATGTTGAACCATCCCTGCATCTCTGAGGTAAAGCCTACTTGGTCAGGGTGACTGATCTTTCTGATATATTCTTGTATTCTGTTTGCCAATATTTTGTTGAGAATTTTTGCATCTATGTTCATGAGGCAGATTGGTCTGTAATTTTCTTCTTTTGTTCTATCTTTGCCTGGTGTTGGGAGTCCCGAGCCAAACAACAGCCATTTTAGGCTATAGGCATCCATGAACAACAATGAGTTTCTGTTTCCTGGTTCTTGAATCACTTACTGGAAATCACAAGACCCACTGTGCTCGGAACACCATGCCTGGGACCTTCCCAGAAGAGCTACATGCGGCCTTGCCTTCCAAGTTCCTGGTTCTGCTTATGTGCTATATGACTAACCTTCCTTCCCCGGATCTCCCTATATAAACCCTCCTGTACTAATAAAAATCGAGACCTTGACCAAACACTCGGCTTGGTCTCCTTCTTGTGTCTGTTTGCTTATTCCCATTCAGGTTGACGTCTCCTCGGGCCTCTGTTGAACCCCCGCAGGCCGGGGCAGACTGGTTTTGGTATCAGGGTGATGCTGGCTTCGTAGAAGGCGTTTGGTAGGATTCCTTGTTTTTCTATTTTATGGAAAAGCTTAAGAAGCAATGGTGTTAGTTCTTCCCTGAAGGTTTGGGAAAATTCAGCAGTGAATCAATCCATCTGGGCCTGGACTTTTTTTAGTTGGTAGATTTTTTTCATAACTCCTTGGATCTCCATACTTGTTACAGGTCTATTTAAGTGATTAATCTCATCTTGAATTAATTTAGGTAGGTCATATAAATCAAGGAAAGCATCCATTTCTTTCAGATTTTCATATTTAGTGGAGTATATGTTTTTATAGTATGTCCCTATGATTTTTTGAATTTCTCTGGTATCTGTTGTGATGTTACCTTTTTCATCTCTAATTTTATTAATTTGTGTGTCTTCTCACTTTCTTCTGGTCAGATTTGCTAAGGGTTTATCAATCTTGTTTATCCTTTCAAAGAACATTTCTGGTCTGTTGAGGGTTCGAAGTCAACTTGTGACCAAGTGAGACCCTTCCCTAATGTATAACAGAAGAGGAAACAAAGCCACTATAAATCAAGAAGCAACAAATAACAAGCCCAAAATATAGTTTATTTAAGAGTGGCAAATCTGACCATCCATCTGATTTAACATATAATTTATCCTGATGTGGAAGGTGCAATTAGCACTTCCAGTTCAGGGCTATATACCAGGTTTACTAGGCGGGTACTGACCTGGTGTAATCCCAGTTACCTTTTGGGGTGATTTTGGTCTCAGTCATGCTGTGCTCCTGCTTGTGTCCCTCATTGGTGCACTGTGGGTTCAAGTAGGCTGGCTGGGTCGCTGGACCGCTGCTCTGTTTGCAGGAGCTGGGCACTGGTGGTGGGGGAGGGGAGGCTGTCAATGGTGGCTCTAGTTCTCTCGCTCTACCTCCTGATCTGCTCCTCCGTCGTTCACTGCCGTTCTCCCTTCACGTTTCTCGAGTTTGCTGAGAGCTCCGGTGTGAGTGGAAAATCCCTTCACCTGGCTTTTCCTGCTGTTCGATCCCAGCCTGGCGGTGGCACCGCGTACCTGGCACCACCGCTGCTGGAGCCGCTGCTGACGGCCTGTGTGGGCTCTGGATGCGCTGGATCTCTCCTACTTCTCTGCTGCCGTTTTAATTTCTTATACACCTCACTTTTTAGTCAAACAGTGTATTTTGCTGGTTTTTTTTTTTTTTTTTTTTTTTTTTGCTTTTTCTCCCCTAGGCTGCTTTGGCGTGGTTCCTATGCAGCCATCTTAACTGGAAGTCCCCAAATCTAAGTATTTTAAAAACAACAACAAAAAACAAAAACACTGGGGGGGGGGGGGAGGCAGGGTATTACCATGGGATATTTTTTATAATCATGGAAGTTATTAATTAAAAAAATAAAAAATAAAAAAGAAAGGAAAAAAGAAAGAGCGAGAGCGCGCGCGAAAGAGAGAGAGAGAAAAGGAAGGAAGGAAGGAAGGAAGGAAGGAAGGAAGGAAGGAAGGAAGGAAGAAAGAAAGAAAAAGAGAAAGAAAAAACAAAATAAAACAAAAAGGAGCAAAGCCCAGCCTTAAGGGTTCAAAGAAACAAGACCAGGCAGAGGGGGCTGGGCCCAGCCATGGAGTAAGAGATGCAAGGACTAAGGAGGAAGAACTTGGTCCCAGTAACACACTGCCAAGGTTCCTGCTCTTCGTGCTTGTGAGTGGGTGCAGGAGAAGGGGGCATGGTTGCCCCACAGGGGATACGGGATCCAGAGCACTGAGCCTAACCGCGGGCTGGCACAAAGCCTGGGAGCAGGGTCGTATGCCCTGCCAGGCGGTCCAGCACGGGTCCAAGGGGGTCAGGCTAGCACTGAAGCTGACAGCATGATTGGGGGAAGGGTGGGGGACGAATGACGATACACCATAAAGAACAGGGCCGGGGTAGGCCCTAGGCCCCGGTCTTGCACCGGTTCGATGCCCCATAGCCCTCAGAGGTCAGACAGGGCGGTCAGCTAGCGCACAATGGCCCGGTGGCCCGGCTCAGCTCCTCCTCGACAGGAACGGGGACGGGTACACGGCCACAGCTCCGAGCCCGCCGTGCCCGGTACCGACCATCCCTGGTCTCCCACCAGGAGCCTGGGACACCTGGCGCAGAGCTGCGGGAAGACGCGATGGCACCGCGGGACGCGCGGCTGGTTCGAGGCCCGGCCCGGCGCGGACGGTCCAGGGGCCATGCTCCCCCACACCACACCTTGTTCCGGCCTCGGGCCCCTCTCCCGCACGGGGCAGGAGGAGAGGGGGCAATGGGGGACCCCGGGACCGGAACCCTCCGTGTATGCACGGGGAAACTGAGGCCCCTTTGCTTATGTCACACAGCACGAGATTCGAAAACTTAGCAGCCTTAAAGAGCAAACTCAGAGTTGTGAAAGCCCTTCCAGAAACACGACGTGAAGAGCCTGACTCCATCGGGAGCCTACAGGTCGGTGTGGCAAGTGCCCAAGGACGCCCTGAGGTCTCCCTGTGTCCAGAAGACACTGAAGCACGCAGTCCCATGAAAACCAACATCAAGACCACAGTGGGAACGTCCCGGAGCCCACTTCCAAAACTTGCCTTCCAACATCCTCAGGACATGGGGACTGCTCAGTTTCTGAGGCAAGCCTTTCTGCTTCCTCCCCAGCCAACCTTTCACAACCGACTGAGGACCAAATTCCGTCCACCCTGGAAGGACCCTTTGCTGACTTCCTAGCTCCCTTTCTGCAGGAGGACTACCTGCTGAGCCTGGGAAGGAGGAAGGAATCAAGGATCTGTTCTGTGCTTCTGATGTGGAAAAGCAGCCACTGCTGGAAGACTTCATGTGTACTTGATTGTGCTTTGTATGAACTCCTTACAAAACAACATATGTATGGTATTTTTTTTTTTTTTATCACGGAACAGAAAAAAAAAAAAAAAAAAACACTGGGCGTGGTGACACACGCCTTTAATCCCAGCACTCGGGAGGCAGAGGTAGGAGGATTGCCATGAGTTCAAGCCTGGGCAGAGGGAGGCCCTTCCTCGAAAAAAGCAAAAAAAATGGACCTGGCTCAGTGCTTAAATATGTAAAATGTTTGCTTGCAAGCCGACTGGTACAATTGCATTCTTCAGGACCCATGGAAAGCCAGATATGCAAAGTGGTGCGTGCCATGTGTGTATATATATAAATATATATGTTATTTTATTTGCGAGGTAGGGTCTCCCTGTAGCCTAGGTTGAACTGGAATTCACTATGTAGTCTCAGGATGACCTTAAATTCAAGGCAATCCTCCTACTTCTGCCTCCCAAGTGCTGGGACTAAAGGCGTGTACTACCACGCCTGGATTTTCTTTTAATTTTTGTTTGTTTGTTTGTTTGTTTATTTGAGAGCGACAGAGAGAAGGAGGCAGAGAGAGAGAGAGAGAATGGGCGCGCCAGAGCTTCCAGCCTCTGTAAACGAACTCCAGATGTGTGTGCCCCCTTGTGCATCTGGCTAACGTGGGTCCTGGGGAATTGAGCCTCGAACTGGGGTTCTTAGGCTTCACAGGCAAGCGTTTAACCGCTAAGCCATCTCTCCAGCCCCCTTTTTTTTTTTTTTTTTTTTTTTGAGACTACTATGTGTCTGGCTTTACATGTGTACTGGGGAATTGAACCTGGGCCAGCAGGCTTTGCAAGCAAGTGCCTTTAATCACTGAGCCACCGCCCTCACCAATCTCCCTGTTTTTTGGTAAAGCATCTAGCAGTGGTCCTGAGATTCCTTTTACAATAATAACCTTTTTCTTGGTGGCTCACATCAACAAACATTTATTTTTAGTTAGCTTTTCAGAGGATAGGTAGGGTGGGCCATGTCAGGACCTTTTTCCCTACCAACAAACTCCAGATGTATGTGCCACATTGTTCATCTAGCTTTATGTCAGTACTAGGGAATTAGACCTGGCCCCACAGGCTTTGGAAGCAAGTGCCTTTAATCACTGAGCCATCTCTCCAACCATATTTATTCTTTTTTGTTTGTTTATTTGTTGTTTCAAGGTAGGGTCTCACTCTAGCTCAGGCTGACATGGAATTCACTACGTAGTCTCAGGGTGGCCTTGAATTCACTGTGATCCTCCTACCTCTGCCTCCCCAGTGCTGGGATTAAAGGCATGCACCACCATGCCCTGCTCTTATTTTTTAAATTTATGTGTGTGACACACAGACACGCACACACACACACACACACACACACACACACACGTACGTCAGGGTCTCTAGACACTACAAACAGAATTCCAGACACTTGTGTTACTTTTGGTGTTTAGCTTTATGTGGGTGGCTGGGGGAATTGAACCCTGGGCAGCAGGCTTTGTAAACAAGTATCTTTAACCACTGAGCCATCTCCCCATTTTTTTTTTTTTTTTTTCTGAGATAGCATCTCACTCTAGCTCAGGCTGACCTGGAAGTCACTATGTAGTCTCAGGGTGGCCTCAAACTCACAGCGATCCTCCTACCTCTGCCTCCTGAGTGCTGGGATTAAAGCCATGCACCACCACGCCTGACTAATGTTGACTTCTTATTTCCATTAAATTGAAGTTACACATCACTGAAACTCTGCAGGGCTTGACTCAGATCTGCTCAACTGATCTCTACCTAGTTTCTCTTTCTGGAACCTAGAATAAAGGAGCCATCCTCTCTTCATTGTGGAGGCTCAGAGCAAAAGGACACTCACTGCCGGGTGTGGTGGCCCACCCCTTTAATCCCAGCACTCAGCAGGAGGATCTCCATGAGTTCAAGGCCACCCTGAGAATACATAGTGAATTCCAGGTCAGGTCAGCCGGGACCAGAGATAGACCCTACCTCGAAAAACCATATGCATAGCATATGAATGACTTGTCCTGAGCAATCAGCCCTGGGCATTTGCTTCTCCAATTTTACCAGAAAACCTTTCCTGCCATTATAAATTAGCACCAGGCACTAGGTTTTTCAAAGTAAGTTGTGAGCAATTCTAACTTAATAAAGTACAAATGCATCAACTCATTTATGAAATTTTTAATGAACAGAAAAGTTAAATACAGACTTTCATATGTGAAATAATTATAACTAAGTAACAAATCTATAGACAGTGGGGTGTGAGATTAGTCTTAAAAATAACACTTTAGCTTAACATACAAATAAGAAAGAAAGAACTTTAAGTTGAATGGTGTCTTTTGAATAAGTTCCAGTAGAAACTTACAGGGAAACAGATCAACCAGAAATGGCTTAAGATGGACATTTGGCATTACAGTTACTTCAGATCAAGTCTCAGGGCGAATCCAAATCAATTCCATTAGGAGAAGTCTCGTTAGGAGGACTGTGTCATTCCTCTCCCTCCCACCTTGTAGACAACCAGCCAGAGTCCCCTGCAGTTTGGCAGTGACTGCTCTGATGTTGGCGATGTTAAAGGATTTGGCCTCTCTCCTCTGCTCATCCTTCATCATCCTGAGCAGGGACAGCCATAAGCAGTTCAAACAAGGGGTTTAGAGCTAATTGTAAAACAGTAGAAGATAGTTACTGCCCAGTATTTGCAAATGACTGAGCAAAGTCAGATTGGTTAAGTACAGGGAGAACATCAGTTCATAGATGCACTCTAGCATGTTGCATATTTATGGAGAAGCACCTCTTAACATGTTAGGTAGAACTGATTTGTTCATATATAGGATAAAC
The DNA here is from genome assembly GCA_036346955.1 of Dipus sagitta. Lineage (NCBI taxonomy): Eukaryota > Metazoa > Chordata > Mammalia > Rodentia > Dipodidae > Dipus > Dipus sagitta. The sequence goes on from CM070771.1 coordinate 161,909,012, forward strand.
ATTCTAGGTACAGACACTAGTATAAAAGGCCTCTCCAGACCTCTCATCAGCCCTGTGGTGCAGAGAGAGATTTTCATGCACACTGACAGCTCAGTGGCTACCGTGAGACATAAACACAGTAACTTTTAAACCCACAATGCATAAAGTGTTTGGGAAAGTCCAAGAAATAGAGGAAATATCCATTAAACAAAGTCCTCCAAGAAGTGAAAATCCATCCATGGGTTCAGATATCAATGTAAAAGTCAGTATCAGCTAGATGCACGAGGTGGGCTCTATCCCATCAGTTGGTGGTGAAGGATTTCCCATACCATCTTCTTGCGAAAGACAGGCACCTGCTGTGGATTAAATGTGATAGGCTGGCCCCTAGAAATATAATCTGCATATATACAGGTAAATATTCCGCAGTCACTCCCATTCAACTGTTGGGGAATTTCTTCTGGTCCCATGCTCTTCATGGTCCACTCCAGAGGATTCAAGTCAATATTCCTTTTGGTCTTACTTTCATCCTGAAGGTATTGAAATAGAATTTGACAGATCTGGTTGCCCTTTTGTCCCATGGAGTCTAGGTAAGTGAGGCTTCTTGTTCTTAGGTCTATGGCCACCAAACTCCAATGGACTTGCCTATGGATAGGCACCAGAATCAGTTCTTTCTCGAAGATGTTCATGTGTGCAGTCCACCTTTTGACTGCTTGGTACCCACTGCACTTTAATTTCTGATAGAAGAATGTATTAAATGTGTGTAGAGTGGCATAGCCTTGCTTCTTGTTTCGTTCCAGCAGCAGATTCATGTAAAAATTGATAACCTCATCATTCAGCCACTGCTGGCTGGTTAAGGTTTGGAGATCTGCTCGAGTGATTCGTAGCTTGAAAGCCGTACTGAGCACCTCATCCCCTGGGCCCGAGCCTAGAGCATTATTGACCTCCTCTTCAATGTGCGCTGGCAGCTGAAGATCATCTCCCTGTTTGTTCTGCTGTCTATCCGGGACAGGCTTCTCTTTGTCAGCAAGTGTAGATGGTCTTGTTGTGGAGCCATTCCTTCCAGTGTCCCGGAAGCTTTGGGCTGACGCTTCTCCAAGTAAGTCAGGCTCCAGGTTATGTCTCTTTCTCTTTTTCTTTGCATATTCTGGAGCAAACATCTCTAGATCAGAAATGTTGTCCTCGGGGTGTCGCTTTGTATTTGTGCCTGGAGAAAGATGTTCCATTGTCTCCACAACTCTGTGTTGTTTGAGAACTTGAGTAGTTTTGACGTCATGACTCTGCCCCTTCACACAGACTTTGGATTTTAATGTTTCTGTCTGACTTCTCTGAGACCCTCCATGATGGAAAGACAGAGCAAGGGTGCAGTTGCCATCCTTAGCGCTTTTAAATTGGTCTAATAAACTTCGGTAGGATTCTTGGTTTTGAACACTAGGGTAGGGACGCTTCCAGGCCCTAAAACCCTGGTCAGTCTTCATAAGTACTGCAGCATGTTCCTGAAATTTCTGGTGGCAAGCATCACCACACTCTTCACTTTCTATCTCTATTGCACCCTGTTTCCTCGCTTTCGGCTTTGGACCCTGGCTGCCCTCTTCACATGTGATCTCTGTCACATCTGGTTCCAGGCACTTGGGTTTCACACCCTTCCCAAGCTGGTCAGACTGCGACTCTCCCATATCTTGACGTGTGGCCTTGTATTTCTGCTGCTTGCCAGGCCCCTCAGTCTTTCTCACCACTGCACTGTCTTCCTGAGGTTTCCATGCCAAGGGCCTTTGTGGATTGCCCTTGTGTCGGAGATGGCTCTCTGCTCTCTTAGAACCTTCCAGTTTCAAAGAAAGGCCAAGAGAAGATAGTATAGTTGATAGCCGTTTATGGATTGTAGCCACTTCAGTCTTCTGAGGATATGTTATTTCATTGGACTTAGTATCTGGATTTGACATGTTTCTGGGTCCAGAACTTGGCCATTGACAAGATGAGCTGAAAGACTCTTGGTCTTTAGGATGAGGTGTCTCCATGGGCTTTGGGGTCAGCTGGATTGGGAATTCTTGTGAGCTGAAACCATAGAAGAGTCTGGTTTAAACTTGACCAATAAAACATTCTGATCTTAGACCAGCAGTCAGCCCTCCACCAGTGTCCACTGCATAAAATTGCAGGTGTTATGGGGCTGGTTTTTGTGAGGGCCGTGGTAGGGGACACTGACCAGACACCACCACTAAGATAGCATTATAGACCTCAGTAGTCATCTGACTATAGATAGATTGGCCTCTGTAGAGCAACTGACATGCCCTGAGCTAAGCTCAGAACTGGCTTGGAGCTGCTTTATTACCTTTGAGGCTCGGAGGCCAGTTGTGATATAATCTGATGTCATATAGACCCCAAATTCTTGAGAGATGGAGCCCTCTCCCACTACTGTCCAGATTCCACAAATAGCATCCCTGTTCAATTATGCCCATGTTTTCATGACAAAGGATCAAATGGGAGCTAAAAGGTCTGGAAGAAAATAAGGAAAGAATAGTCAAGTTTACTGTACCTCATTTAGCGGAGCTCTGAAGCCTGGGATACTTGATTGGGGTCCTGGGAACTATTCACACACATTCCAGTTTGCTGTGCTGAGCTGTGTAGTTTACTCTGGACAGGAAGGTGTCCTATAGGCAATGTGTGGCTCTTCCAGGCAGAAGTCTGACAGCCAGTGCACAATTTATCTCATTCCCTCTTTCTCCTTCCTCAGACATACCTGCCTCCATGTGCTGGTTCAGGATGAGCCTCAGTTCTGTTCCTCAAGCTAACAGAGACCTCAGTTCAGTTCCTTATTGTCCAGCATCTGCAGTTGCAGAAAACAACATACAATCACTGATTCCTGATGAGGAACTCAACCTTTCTGAGAAAACACTAGACTGGAAGATGCAAAACCTAAACTGATGATGTTATTAAAGATACAAACCTTGCTGGGCGTGGTGGGACACACCTTTAAGCCCAGCACTCAGGAAGCACGGGTAGGAGGATCACTTTGAGTTTGAGGCCAGCCTGGGACTATAGAGTGAGTTCCAGGTCAGCATGAGCTAGAGTGAGAGCCTACCTCAAAAAACAAAACAAGTCGGGTGTGGTGGTGGGTGTGATGGCACACACCTTTAATCCCAGCAACTTCTGTGAATTTGAGGCCACCCTGAAACTACATAGTGAGTTCCAGGTCAGCCTGGGCTACAGCAAGACCCTACCTTGAAAAAACACACACACACACAAATTCAAAAATATAAACCTAGTTGTGCACACTTTTAAGATATTTTATTTTTATCTATTTGAAAGAGAAAGAGGGAGAGAGAGATGGAGAGAGAGAGAGAGAGAGAGAGAGGGTGTGCCAGGGCCTCTAACCACTGCAGACAAATTCCAGATGTATGCGCCCCCTTGTGCATCTGGCTAACATGGGTCCTGGGGAATTGAACTGAGGTCCTTTGGCTTTGCAGGCAAATGCCTTAACCGCTAAGCCATCCCTCCAGCCCTTGTGCACACTTTTAATTCTAATGCACAGGAGTGGAGGTGGGAGGTTCTTGCGTTTAAGGCTATCCTGGGATACAAAAAAAGTCCCAGGCAAGCATTGATTACATGATGTCAAAGAGTCAAATGTAGCTGGTCGTGGTAACAAATGCCTTTAATCCTAGTACTCAGGAGGCAAAGGTAGGAGGATTGCTGAGAGTTTGAGGTCAGTCCGAGTCTATATAGGTAACTCCTCAAAAAAAAAAAAAAAAAAAAAGATAAACTCGGTGGTGGTGCACCCCTTTAATCCCAGAATTTGGGAGGCAGAAGTAAGAGACTGTTGTGAGTTCAAGGCCACCTTGAGATTGCATACTGAATTCCAGGTCAGCCTGGGCTACAGGGAGACTACCTAGAAAAACCAAAACCTAGCTGGGCGTGGTGGCGCATGCCTTTAATCCCAGCACTTGGGAGGCAGAGGTAGGAGGATTGCCGTGAGTTCGAGGCCACCCTGAGACTCCATAGTGAATTCCAGGTCAGCCTGGGCTAGAGTGAGACCCTACCTCGAAAAACCAAAAAAGAAAAAAAAAAAAAGAAAAGAAAAACCAAAACCAAAAAAAGGGGGTGGGCTGGAGGGATGGTTTAGTGGTTAAGGTGCTTGCCTGCAAAGCCAAAGGACCCAGGTTCAGTTCCCCAGGACCCACGTTAGCCAGGTGCAAAGGAGACACAAGCATCTGGAGTTTGTTTGCAGTGGGTGGAAGCCATGGTTCACCCATTCTCTCTCTCTCTCTCTCTCTCTCTCTCTCTCTCCCTCTTTCTCTGTCAAATAAATAAATAAAAATAAAATATTTTTTAAAAAAGATATAAACTTGGTGGTGTATACTTATAATCCTAGCACCCAGGAGGTTCTTGAGTTCAAGACCAGCCTGGACTACAAAACAAGTCCCAGGCAATCATTGACTACTTGATGTGTCAAATGTGGCCAGACGTGGTGACACATGCCTTTAATCCCAACATTTAGGAGGCAGAGGTAGGAGGATTGCTGAGTTTGAAGCCAGCCTGTGAGTACAGAGTGAATTTCAGGTCAGCTTGGGCTAGAGTGATGCCCTACCTCAAAAGAACTAAAACAAAGGAAAAAAAAAAAGTCAAATATGGGTCTGGGATACATGGATACTGGAGAATCAAACCTGGGTTCTTTGACTTTGCAGGCAAACACCTTAAGTGTTAAGCCATCCCTGCAGCCCTAAAGTCACCTGTAGTAATTTTTAATTACCCACCTTTGAGAATCTGCTTGCTAATGTAGAGGGGTGCTCACATATTAGTGCTGTAAACCCACAGTTCTGCAATTTGAGCAAGTAGAGGAATCACCACTTGTTAAGGAAGGAGCAAACCCAGCTTGACAGTTGCTGATTGAGTACAGCTTGCACTGAACTCATTGTCATTTCTAATTGGTCCCCAGGTTTGCTCATGGTGGGTCCCCCTCATGTGGAGAACCACTCAAAGTGTGTGAAGGAAGGATTCGAAACCTATGCCAGCATGGTATTTGTAGGCATGTTGTTGTTGTTTTTGTTTTGTTTTTCTAGATAGAGTCTCAATCTAGCCCAGGCTAACCTGGAATTCACTCTGTACCCTCAGGGTGGCCTCGAACTCACAGCGATCCTCCTACCTCTGCCTTCTGAGTGCTGGGATTAAAGGCATGCACCACCACGCCTGGTTTAGGCATGTGTTTAAAAAAAAAAAAAAAAAAAAAAAAAAAAACAGAGAAAGAGAGAGAAGAGAGACAAAGAGAATGGGCATCTGGGCCTCTAGCCATTACAAACAAACTCTAAATGCAAGCATGCACCACTTTGTACATCTGGCTATATGTGAGTAATGGGAAATTGAACCCAGGTCGTTATTGCTTTGTAGGCAAGTGCCTTAACTGCTGAGCCACCTCTCCAGCCCTAGCTTTTTTTTTTTTTTTTTTTTTTTTTTTTTTTTTTTTTTTTTTTTTTGAGGTAGGGTCATGTTTTCTAGCCCAGGCTGACTAGGAATTCACTATGTAATCTCAGAATGGCTTTGAACTCACAGCAATCCTCCTACCTCTGCCATCTGAGTGCTGAGATTAAAGGCGTGTACCATCACACCACACCTGGCTTACTACTTTCTTTTCTTTTTCTTTCTCTCTCTTTTTTTTTTTTTTTTCCTGAGGTAGGGTCTCACTGTAGCCCAGGCTGATGTGGAATTCACTATGTAGTCTCAGGGTGGCCTTGCACCCATGGTGCCCCTCCTACCTCTGTCTCCCGAGTGCTGGGATTAAAGGTGTGCACCCCACGCCCATCCTCCTAGTATGTTTTTTTTTTTTTAATATGTTTGATTATTCATTTTTTTGAGAGAGAGAAAGAGGCAGAGAGGGAGAGAATGGGCATGCCAGGGCCTCCAGCCACTGCAAATGAACTCCAGACTCATGCACCCCCTTGTGCATCCGGCTTACATGGGTCCTGGGGAATCGACCTGTGGTCCTTTGGATTTGCAGGGAAACACCTTAACCACTAAGCCATCTGTCCAGCCCAACTAATATATTTTTTGAAGCATGATTTCACTCTATCCCAGGCTGACCTGGAACTCACTCTGTAGTCCATGCTGCGTCCAATGTACAGCTATCTTCCTACCTCATTCACCTGAGTCTAGGGATTAAAGGTGCTATCATGCCCACCTGGTATGTGTATTTTAACATATTTGTTTGTTTGTTCAAATGCATGTTAGTGTGGTGACCATACAGTGTCCTTGCATGTCCATCCTCAGGCTCACCAAATCAGGCCCTTATGCTTACAAAGCACAAGGCATATGGTATGTTTTTTTCTCTTCACTGAAGGGGAAACAATATTTCATCCACCTGGGACTTCACCGTATTTTGTTTACTGTGTGCAGAAGATTTCACCTTTTTGTTTTTCGAGGTAGGGTCTCACTCTAGCCCAGGCTGACCTGGAATTCAGTGTGTAGCCTCAGGGTGGCCTCGAACTCACGGCGATCCTCCTACCTCTGCCTGCCGAGTGCTGGGATTAAAGGCGTGTGCCACCATGCTCGGCAAGATTTCACTTTTTAAAATGTATCTGTTAGGGATCAGGCAGTAGAAGTTGCCCCTTAGGCAACCTGACGACTGAAATAGTGAATTCCATTTTGTCATTTCACAAGTAAGGTATCATGTGGGTGCAGCTTCCAATTAATTATACAACTATCAAAACCTGTGTAAAGGTTCTCTAGTCACCTTGATCAGATTGGGAATCAAGTAAGAATCTTGCCTCTTGGGCAGGTCTGTGAGGTGTTCCCTGAGTGGGCCGCCCTTCCGGTGGTGCACTATATATAAAGAAGCTGAAGGAGAACACAGGGCCTTTTGCCTGGCTGCCCATTCTACTTCTTGGTGTGTGCATCTACCCTGCTGCTGCATCTGTTATGGATATCAGAACCCAACTTCAGTCGGGCGTGGTGGCGCACACCTTTAATCCCAGCACTCGTGAGGCAGAGGTAGGAGGATCGCTATGAGTGCAAGGTCAGCCTGAGACTACATAGTGAATTCCAGGTCAGCCTGGGCTAGAGTGAAACACTACCTCGAAAAACAAACAAAACAAAACAAAACAAAAAAACCAAAGAAATAAAAGATGGAGAGAGAAAGAATGAGAGACACACAGAGAGATTTGGCATGCCAGGGCCTCCTCCTACCACAAAGTAAGCTTCAGACCATGTACCACTTTGTGCATCCAGCTTTATGCAGGGACTGAAGACCAGCAGCTCTCAACAAACCCTTCAGGTCTTCAGTGCTGGGTTGGGACTGAGCACTCTGACTAAGATACCTTGGCTTAGCTTAATGAGAAATAAAAATAACAAAGGAACCCTATGACCTTGTGTTCTCATTCTCTCCATAAATTATATTTCCCAATATATTTCATAATGCATTCGGGTGAACAGTCACAAAGGGTCAAAGGAGACAGGCAGAAAGAGAAGAAGGAAGGGAGGGATAAAGGGAATGAAAGGAAAGAACGATGACTGCTATAATAAAGGCTGTGCCTTGTGTTGAGCTAATTTCACTTTCAGAAAAAAACGTCAGAGAAGTACATAAAGATCATGATAAAAACACATATCAAGGTACAGGTAATTACTTAATTATAATATTTAAAAATAAGTTTTAAAAAAATCTTATGTTTCAAAGACCTAGAAGAGAGATAAAAACAAGCCTTTAAGCTATATATATATTTATTTATCTCTTTCTATAGCTTCTTTTATTCACTTTGGCAGGTGTGGATTAGTGATATGTCTGCGCGAATGGACATATAGTATGTACTGTAGTTCCCTTCACATTGTTGGGACAGAACCATCTGACCAAAAGCAACTTATGGGAGGAAAGATTTTATTTTTGGATTAGTCTTCAGGGGAAGCTTCATAATGTCAGGGAAAAGATGGCAGAACAGGGGCAGGAGAGATGGCTCAGCTGTTAAGGCACTTGCCTATGAAGCCTAAGGACCCAGGTTTGGCTCTCCAAGTCCCAAGGTAAGCCAGATGCATAAAGTGGCATACATGTCTGGAGTTCAAATGCAGTGGCTGGAGGCCCTAGTGTGCCAATTCTCTCTCTCTCTGTCATTAAAAAAAAAAAAAAAAAAATTGCAAAAAAAAAAAAATGGTAGAACAGAGGCTGGGGACCATGCATTAAGAGCGCATGAGTTTCTGGGGGACATCTGATTCAACTACTATGGTATGTAATATATTAATTTAGAGTCTTTATTCATTAAGTATAATTTGGTAGTTATAATGCAAAAATAGAGAAACAGACCTTCTCTGTTATTTTATGTAGTGTAGAGTGACTGTGCCTTTCATGGGGAAATTCAGGATCTACCACAAGAGGGCAGCATTTTTCACTTTAGGTCACTTTTTAAAAAATTCACAATTTCCATAATCACAGACAATAAACCATGATAATTCCTTCCCTGCTCACTTTTCCCTCATAACTCTACTCTCCATCATATCCCTCCTCCTCGCAATCAGTCTCTCTCTCTCTCTCTCTCTCTCTCTCTCTCTCTTTGAAGTAGGGTCTCATTCTGGTCCTGGCTGACCTGGAATCACTATGTAGTCTCAGGGTGGCCTCTCAACAATCCTCCTACCTCTGCCTCCTGAGTGCAGGGATTAAAGGCGTGTGCCACCATGCCTGGCTTAATCAGTCTCTCTTTTATTTCAATGTCATCATCTTTTCCTCCTATTGTGATGGTCCTGTGTAGGTAGTGCCAGGCACTGTGAGGTCATGGATATCCAGGCCATTTTGTGTTTCGAAGACTGCATTGTAAGGAGTCCTACCCTTCCTTTGGCTCTTACATTCTTTCTGCCACCTCTTCTACAATGGACCCTGAGCCATGGAAGGTGTGATAGAGATATTGCAGTGCTGAGCGCTCCTCTGTCGCTTATTCTCAGCACTATGGTGCCTTTTGAGTCATCCCAGAGGTCACTGCCATCTGAAAAGAGAAGCTTCTCTAACCAAAAGTGGGAAGTAGTATTAATATATGGGCATGAACATTAAGAGAAGTGCTTACCGGGCAGTTTGGTGAGCATAATATATGCACTTAACCAGACACCAGTAGGTGTCACACCCCTAGAGCTCATGACTTCCCCTGTCATAGCTTTTTAGTATCAGACATGTGTTCCCTCCTGTGGAGCAGGCCTCCAGTCCAATTAGTGAGTGGTTGGTTCTCCCATAATAGATATGCCACTATTGCACCCATTGGCTCATTTGGCCTGGCTGGCCAAACTTAAGGCTTGCAGTGTCCCACTGTTGTTTATTTCTACTAATGATGTCTCTCTCTCCCATGGAGCTGCATGCAGCATAGCTTTTTCCAGCTGTCAGCTGGTCTACATGGAGGAGGTTTTCAGCTCAGCTCCAACAAGATTTCTCAGTGACCTTGTAGCCCAATATGTGGAGTCTTCAGCAATAGGGCCTTACCATCTATTCCTGGTGGGAAACCAAGGGCCTTGGCAATGGCCTGTAATGTTTTGGGGCATCAGTGACCTCCCTGACCAACAATTCACTGGAAGGTATCCCATTCCTGACACTGAAAATTTTCTAGTGACACTCTATGGTTTCTAAGTACTCCATTGTCCAAACAAGTAAGTTTCCATATGATTTATTCATACCACCTTAGATTTTGATTAACCCTCCCCCCAGGCTTCCTTTACTCAGTCTCTTCCCTGACCTCATTTAGGCCTTTCTACCTCCAGCAATCTGTCCTTCTACTTACATGTATACAATTCTATCCTTTTAAGTCTTTCCTTCTCTTCCTTCCCTCCTTTGTAGCCCCTTTCTAGCTTACTAGCCTCTGCTTCTGAATTTTGTTCCAACTCACATACAAGTCCAAACATTTGTAGCTAGGATCCACATATGAGAAAGAACATGAGGGACTTTGCTTTCTGGGCCTGGGTTACCTCACTAAATCCTTTCCAGATCCACCAATTTCCCTGAAAAATCCCTAATTTCATTTTTCTTTACCACGGAATAGAACTCCATGGTACAAATGTACCACATCTTTGTTATCCACTCATCAGTTGAGGGACAACTTCCAGAGCAGCAATGAACATGGATGTCCAAGTATCTCTAAGGTAGTGCGATGAGTCCCTAGGATCGGAGTAGTATAGCTATGTCACATGCTAAATCTGTTTTTCACTGACTCAGGAACCTACACACTGATTTCCACAGTGGCTGTACCAGATTACATTTCTACCAACAGTGTAGAAGAGTTCCTCTTTTTCTGCATCCTTATCAGCATTTATTGTCACTTGTTTTCTTGATGAGAGTCATTCTGAGAGGAGACGGAATCTTAAAGCAGTTTTCATTTGCATTTCCCTGATGGCTAAGGATGTAGAATTTTTTTTTTAGATGTTTATATGCCATCTGTATTTCTTCTTTTGAGGACTCTCTATTTTGTTCCACAGGCCATTTTTTAATTGGCTTGGTTGATTTCTTATTTTTTAATTTTTTGAGTTATTTTTATATACTGTATATTAATCTTCTGTCAGATGTATAGCTGGCAAAGATTTTCTCCCATTCTATAGGTTTCCTCTTTGCTCTATTCACAGTGTCCTTTTCTATATAAAAGCTTTGTAATTTCATGAGGTTCCAGTGGGTGATTAGTGGTTTTATTTCCTGAGCAACTGGGGTTATATTTAGAAAGTTACTGCCTATGCAAAGATGTTAAAGAGTTTCCGCTACTTTTTCTTTTTCTTTTTCTTTTTTTTTCACTGTGCCCACTTTTATTTAATACTGGAAGTATTTAGTACTGGAAGTCTTAGCTATAGCAATAAGGCAAGAGACTCATTCTCTCTCTCTCTCTCTCTCTGCCTCTTTCTCTGTCAGTCACTCTTAAATAAATAAATAAAAATAAACAAAGAAAAATATTGGGCTGGAGAGATGTCTTAGCGGTTAAGCGCTTGCCTGTGAAGCCTAAGGACCCCAGTTCAAGGCTCAATTCCCCAGAACCCACCTTAGCCAGATGCACAAGGGGGCACATGCGTCTGGAGTTCGATTGCAGTGGCTGGAGGCCCTGGCGCGCCCATTCTCTCTCTATCAGCCTCTTTCTCTCTCTGTCACTTTCAAATAAATAAATAAAAATTAAAAATTTAAAAAAAAGAAAACAAATGACAATAAATGTTGTCAAGGATGTGGAAAAAGGGGAACCCTTCTTCACTGTTGGTGGGAATTTGTCTGTGACTGCACCATCTCTAGGTTTGTCCCAGACCTCACATGTCATGTGTGCTGCCATGCACTGTGTCCTTTACTCTCTCTGGCTTCACTTAGCATACTTTCCTTATGTTCTACATTGCTACTGGATGCTCCGAGTCTTCTGTGTAAGGGAGAATAACAATCCCATGGTATGGGTAGATCCTGTGGAGCTCATCCTTCCATTTGACATTGACAAATTGGCTTGTCCCCCATTGGATGGAAATTCTTATCCTCATGTTCTTCACAGCCATGGCCTCAAAAGGAGCTTCTGTCTCTTCTCCCTTCAACTCTGAGCAGCTGTAGCACAGGGCTGGGGTTGAGGGAGGTAAGAGGCAACATGTCCATGTCCCCAAATGGAGAGGCTGAGAATCTGGTAGCTACTTAGTCCATGAGGCTGGATTCCCCAGCAGACCTGATCTGGTGCCCGCTACTTTTTCTTCTAGCAGTCTCAGAGTTCTGGCTCTGATACTAAAGTCTTTGATCCATGTGGACTTGATTCTTGTGCATGGAGAGAGGGAAGGATTTATTTTCATCCTTCTACATATATATATCCAGTGTTTCAAGCTCTATTTGTTGAAGATGCTGTCTTTTCTCCAATGAGTATTTTTGACTGTGTGTGTATGTGTGTGTGTGTGTGTGTGTGTGTGTGTGTGTGTGTGGCTCAGGCTGACCTGGAATTCATTATGTAGTCTCAGGGTGGTCTCAGACTCATTGTGATCCTCCTACCTCTGCCTCCCAAATACTGGGATTAAAGGTGTGTGCCACCACGCCCAGTATTTTTGTTGACGATCAGGTGGGTATAGATGCCCAGACTTACATCTGGGTCCTCTATTCTGTTCCATTGACCTATGAGTTTATTTTTGTGCCAGTACCATATTGTTACTATTGCCTGTAATATAGGTTAAAATCAGGTATGGTGATACCACCAGTCTTATTTTTGTGGCTCAAAATTATTTTGGATATTTGGGGTCTTTTTGTGCTTCCAAAGGAATTTTAGGATTGTTTTTTCTATTTCTATGAAGAATGCCATGGGTGTGATTCTCTTTACTACTTGCTTCTCATCTGAATTTCGTGGTCTCTGCTTTGGTGCATTCCCTCTACTATTCTTTAAACCATCACCACGCACTCTCAACTTTCTTCTATGGGGAGGCTCGGGGAGGATACTGCACCTTCCACATGAATGCAGGTTTCTTCTAAATCTCCTGAGCTACATAAGCTCCTAGGCCCTGTCTTCCACATGCTTGTGGCTCTGCTCCAGCCTCTTCCCAGACCTCCATTTCTCTTAAATGAAGTGAACCTCATGAACTATGCTGTGGCTTCCACATGAGTGTGTGTTTCCTATCTTTCATGTGTTTGTGACTCTACTCCAGCCTTCTCTTAGACTCCAATTTCCCTTAAGCACCACAATTTATGATTTCTCCCTAAATAAATGCAGTGATTCATAATTTATCCTTTAAAAAATTATTTAGCCGGGCATGGTGGTGCATGCCTTTAATCCCAGCACTCGGGAGGCAGAGGTAGGAGGATTGCCTTGAGTTCAAGGCCACCCTGAGACTACATAGTGAATCCCAGGTCAGACTGGACTAGAGTGAAACCCTACCTCAAAAATTCAAAACCCAAAGCCAGGCGTGGTGGCACACGCCTTTAATCCCAGTACTCAGGAGGCAGAGGTAGGAGGACCTCTGTGAGGTTGAGGCCACCCTGAGACTCCATAATGCAGTGAGACCCTACCTCGAAAAACAAAACAAAACAAAAAATTCATTTATTTGAGAGACAGAGAGAGATAGAGAATTGAGAATTGGGTGCACCAAGGCCCTCAGCCATTGCAAATGAATTTCAGACACATGCTCCACCATGTGCATCTGGTTTACATGGGTCCTGGGGAATCAAAGTTGAATCCTTTGGTTTTACAGGCATGCAATATCTTTAGCCCCTCATTTATTCTTTTCCACATCTTAATCCATATGTTTTTGGGATCCTTTAAACCCTATGAAGATGTACCCCAGCCATCACACCTGATGACCCCACTCATCTCAAAGAAGCCAGATTGGTCATTGCCCCAATTCCCTAAAGGCAGTTAGAGTTACTTAAGACAGGGGAGTCAGGCAGATTAGGGTTACTGAGACCCCTGAAAACAAAAGGCAAGAATGTCCTTAAATATGCTTTAAAAAATATTTTATTTTATTTTTTTCTCAGGTTTTTATTAACAACTTCCATGATTATAAAAAATATCCCATGGTAATACCCTCCCTCTCCCCACTTTCCCCCTTGGAACCCCATTCCCCATCATATCCCCTCCCCATCTCAATCAGTCTCTCTTTTATTTTGATGTCATGGTCTTTTCCTCCTTTTATGATGGTCTTGTGTAGGTAGTGTCAGGCACTATGAGGTCATGGATATCCAGGCCATTTTGTGTCTGGGGGGAGCATGTTGTAAGGAGTCCTACCCTTCCTTTGGCTCTTACATTCTTTCTGCCACCTCTTCCGCATTAGACCCTGAGCCTTGGAAGATGTGATAGTGGCATTACAGTACTGAGCACTCCGGTCACTTCTTTCCAGCACCATGTTACCTTCTGAGTCGTCCCAAGGTCACTGCCATCTGAAAAGAGAAGATTCTCAAGAAAAAGTGAGAGTGGCATTAATATAAGGGTATGAACATTAAGAGAAATGCTTACTGGGCAGTTAAGCACAGTATATACATTTTGCCAGACAGCAGCAGACAAAAAAATATATTTTAAAAAAGAAAAAAATATTTTATTTATTTATTTATTTATTTATTTATTTATTTATTTATTTGATACAGAGAAAGAGGCAGAGAGAGAGAGAGAGAGAGAATGGGCACACAGGGCTTTCAGCCATTGTAACCGATCTCCAGATGCATGCACCTCCTTGTGCATCTGGCTTACATGGGTCCTGGAGAATCAAACCTGGATCCTTTGGCTTTGCAGGCAAATGCCTTAACCTCTAAGCCATCTCTCCAGCCCCTTGAATGTGTTTTTGCAGCCTCCACTTAGCTAGAAGAGAAGGATCTGATTTCTTCTCTCAATGCCAAAATGAGTTCTTTATATGTGTTCTTCCTTAAATTTAACCTGACTCCCTCCCTAGAAGGGAGTTCACCTTTCCTGGAGGATTAACATGCCTGGAAGGATTAAACTTGATCCCCAGGGGATCAGTTACAGTTACAGTTATGCACTCCCCCCCCCCCCCCCCCATTCAAAAGGTAGGGCCTTGCTCTAGTGGAGGCTGACCTGGAATTCACAGTGTAATCTCAGGGTGGCCTCAAACTTGCTGAGATCCTCCTCTCTCTGCCTCCTGAGTGCTGGATCAAAGGTGTGTGTCATCATGCCAGACTTCTCTTTCCTTCTCTTAAGCCCTTCAAGATCTACAATCCCTATAATAAAATATATCTAAATAGTAATAATAATAAAAAGCCATTTGGAGTGAGGAACAGTGGCCCATGTCTTTATTCTCAGTGAAGGAGAAACAGGAGAAAGATAGCTGTAAGGTTTGGGAGTGACCAAGATCACACAAACCACTCTGAGGCAAAGATGAAAGCTTTTATTCGGGGGAAAAGCACAAGCTGCCAGGGCTGGCTCACAAGAGAGGAGCCCAGCCAACCTGTTTTCAGGCAGTGGGCTTTATAGGTTCTGTTGAGCTGGGGGAAGGAGAGAAAGGAAAAATAACTCATTTGTTAAGTTGAATAGAAAAGTTCCTTTAGGGGAGATCATTACATTAACCATTTAAAATAGTTAGGGTGTGACCAGAACAGTGAACATGTAATTTAGGAGACAAGGGGACAGAAAACCATGACCTGGGGAATTGTTAAGCAAGGAGGGGATAAGAACTGCGTGGTTTCTTGAGGAATGTGGATAATCCACTTTCCTATGCCTCTGTCACCATTCTGCTGACCTTGGTGACTCCATCTTGGGAGCCTGTCCCAACCTAATATTCCAGCCTTTTGTTAATGATGAGGGATGGTGATCTCTCTCTTCTGTAGTGTCTTCATGCTGACTGTGGGGGCCGATGAGTTCTTATAGGAGAGGCTGGATAATGTGGTTGATGGGTCTCCCTTCAGGGAAGGCAATGAGGAGGCAGTTTCACGGTGGCTAGAGGTGGCAGAGTGGTGAGACTGATGTGAGCACCCTCTGACAGTGCCAGTGTAGCATGCTGTTATGACCGGTTCCTGAATGAAACAGACTTCTCTCATACCATCCTGTATTGAGCTGGCCTTGGAGCAGTCACTGGCGACATCTGTTATAGAGAAGGTGAGGGAGATGGGCTCTGTGCACCCCATGAGAGGAAAGAAGGAAGAATTAAGGAGCTGGTTACCCTTGTCAACAGCTACATCAAAACACCAGGCACAAGGGGAGGATGAGCACTCAGAGGCAAAAGATAGAGGGCTTGGGGCAAGAGAGAGGAGGCAGAAGGGCATCAGTGTATTCAGGACAAGCATTCTGGGATCAGGGGAAGAGTAGGAACAGGAGAGAGTTTAAGTTTGAGAGGGCCCATTAGGGTGGAGGTGTACTTATCCGTGGATGAGGTAGGGTAGGACGGAGGTGAGTTGACTCTCTTGAGCTCTGATAGGTGGATCCAATTGGGGATGTCCTGAAGTTTTGAGGCCATGAGAATGGTTAGAATCGCCAGATGAGGCCCAGTTCAGAGAGGCTTGAGACCCTGTGGGCAAGACTTCTTAAGGTGGACTTGATCTCCAGGGTTTAGTGAGAGACTTTGTGGCTGTCTCTGAGGGTTGGGGAAGCATGCGGTTTGCGTGTTCCCGGAGAAGGTTTTGGATAAAGGTGAAAGTTGGTAAATACCCATGGAGAGGAGTTTCTGGTAGTGGGGGAAGGTTGTTTAACAAGAAGGGGTGTCCATACCCGAGTTAAAAAGGGCTAAGGAAGGAGGGGGCCCAAGGAGTAGCTCTGATTTGGGCTAAGACAAGTGGGAGGAGCTGCGGCCAGGATAGGTGAAGTTCATGTCAGTTTAGACAGGTGAGTTTTGAGAGCAGCATTTGTTCTTTAAGCCTGTGGGGGGAGAGAACAGTGAGTTCTTGCCCAAAAGTGAATTTCTGTGCCTCTTGGGCCAGAAGAGCAGTTGCAGCATGAGCACGTAGGTATGGTTGCCAACCCTGCACAGAGGGTTTTAGTTGTTTAGAAAGATAAGCTACAGGGCAAAGAATGGACCCTTTATTTGGCCCAGAACTCCCAAGGCCGTACCACTTTTTCTGTGGAATAAGGAAGAAAAGGCTGCTGAAGGTCGGGAAGTGCAAGAACCGGGGCTTCCAAGAGCAGGTGGGAGAAGCAGCGTCTGTCTCCGACTTAGGGTCTAGGGGCTCACGAGGGGCTCCCTTAGCTTTGTCCTAAAGAGGCTTTGCTAGAAGGGCAAAGTTTAGAATCCACATTCTAAGGAAACCAGCAAGGCCAAGAAAAGAGAGGATTTCTTTCTTAGTGGTAGGTGGGGAGAGGGAGTGAAGATGTTTGCAGTCTAGGGTGGGTTGTCGTGAGGTGAGGCTAAGGAGAAAGTCCAGGCACCAAACTCGGGTTAAAGAAAGTTGAGCTTTTTGGGGAGAAACTCAATATTCCTTAGATCCAAGAGAGTTAAGAAGTTTTTTGGTGTGTAGTTTGTTTATTTATTTATTCATTTTTAATTTTTTGGTTTTTTGAGATAAGGTCTCACTCTAGTCCAGGCTGACCTGGAATTCACCTGAGACCTCAGGGTGGCCTCAAACTCATGGTGATCCTCCTACCTCTGCCTCCCAAGTGCTGGGATTAAAGGTGTGTGCCACCACACATGGCTCTTTTGGTGTGTAGTTTAGATAGAGAAAGAGAGGGTGAGCAGAGCAAAAGATCATCCACATATTGTAAAAGTGTGCTGGGTGACAGATTCAGGGACAAAATGTCAGTGAAGAGAACCTGACCAAATAGGTGGGGCTGTCTCTAAAACCCTGGGGAAGGGCAGTCCAGGTGAGTTGAGGGGCAGTGTGTGTATCAGGGTCCTCCCAGGTGAAAGTGAAGAGATTGTAGGAATAGGGTGGAGGGGGATGGAGAAGAAGGCATCTTTGAGGTCAAGAACTGAAAAATGAATAGTGGAGGAACGGATGTGGGAGGGAATTACCATGGAATATTGTTTACAATTATGGAAGTTGTCAATTAAAAAAAAAAATCTCTTTCCTTATAGCCTCCACCTTGATGAAACCCTTCAAAGCCAGAAGAGTCTGGTATATCCTTATCTCTTTTTCCTTAAAAGTGTTCCCTTTCCTAGAAAGTAGGCAAAAAGACTTCAAGGAGCCTATACACTTGGCATGGAATCTGTACTCACAAGCTCATCCCCTGCCCCCTCCCTCCCATAGGAGGATTGAGTTCAAGGCCACCCTGAGACTACATAGTGAATTACAGATCAGCCTGGGCTAGTGTGAGACCTTACCTTGGGGGAAAAAAAATACCCTGAATGACATTCACCCCAACCAGATTGGGTTTTATCCCAGAGATGCACAGATGGTTAAACATATGCAGATCAGTAAATGTAGTATACCATATAAATGGATCAAAGGACACTCACATGATCATCTCAATAGATGCAGAAAAGGCATTTAACAAAATCCAATATACCTTCATGGTAAAAATCCTAAAGAAACTGGGAGTAGAAGGAACATACCTCAACATAATACAAGTTATTTATAACAAACCTATAGCCAACATTACACTAAATGGGGAAAACCTTGAAGCATTTTCACTAAAATCAGGAACAAGAGACAAGAGTGTCCACTATACCCTCTTTCTTTCTTTCTTTCTTTCTTTCTTTCTTTCTTCCTTTCTTCCTTTCTTCCTTTCTTCCTTTCTTCCTTTCTTCCTTTCTTCCTTTCTTCCTTTCTTCCTTTCTTCTTTTCTTCCTTCCTTTCTTTCTTTCTTTCTTTCTTTCTTTTTGTTGAGGTAGGGTCTCACTCTAGCCCAGGCTGACCTGGAATTCACTATGTAGTCTCAGGGTGTCCTTGAACTCAGTGATCCTCCTACCTCTGCTTCCTTAGTGCTGGGATTAAAGGCATGCACCACCACGCCCGGCCCCACTTTTACTTAATATAGTACTGGAAGTCTTAACTATAGCAACAAGATAAAAGAAACAACAGGGATACAAACTGGAAATAAAGGTCAAATTATCATTATTTGCAGATGATATGATTCTATACATAAAGGACCCTAAAGACTTAACCAGCAACAGTTAGAGATGATAAAAACACTTTCAGCAAAGTAGCAGGATACAAAATTAACCCACAGAAATCAGTAGACTTCCTATATATCAATAACAAATGTGCTGAGGATGAATTTAGGGAATCACTTCCATTCACAATCGCCATAAATGAAATAAAATAAAAATAAAGAGGCTGGTGTGGTGGAGCACACCTTTAATCCCAGCACTTGGGAGGCAGAGGTAGGAGGATCACCATGAGTTTGAGGCCACCCTGACACTACATAGTGAATTCCAGGTCAGACTGAGCTAGAATGAGATCCTACCTCAAAAACCAAAATAAAATAAAATAAATAAAAATAAAGTACTTTGGAATAAACCTAATCAAGAAAGTGAAGAATCTCTACCATGAAAACTTTAAAATACTCAAGAGGGCTGGAGAGATGGCTTAGCAGTTAGAGCATTTGCCTGCAAAGCCAAAGGACCCAGGTTTGATTCCCCAGGACCCATGTTAGCCAGATGCACAAGGTGGCACATGTATCTGGAGTTTGTTTTCAGTTTCTGGAGGCCCTGCACATCCATTCTCCCCCCCCCCAATCAAATAAATAAATAAATAAATAAAAATTATTTAGGGCTGGATGTATGGCTTAGTGTTTAAGGTGTTTGCTTGAAAAGCCAGAGGACCTTGGTTCGATTCCCCAGAACCCACGTTAGCCTGATGCACAAGGGGGTGCAGGCATCTGGAGTTTGTTTGCAGAGGCTGGAGGCCTTGGCATGCCCATTCTCTCACTATCTCTCTCTTTCTCTGTCAAATAAATAAATAAAATAAAATATATAAAAAAATAAATTATTTAAAATACCCAAGAAAGAAATTGCAGAAGACACTGGGAAATGGAAAGACATCCCATGTTCATGGAGCAGAAGAATCAATATTGTGAAAATATCTAGTTTACAAAAACAACCTATAGATTTAATGTAATCCCATCAATTTTCCAAGAGCATTCTTCACCAAATTAGAAAAAATAACCATAAAGTTCATTTGGATGCTCTGAATGGCCAAAGCCATTCTGAGCAACAAAAGTAAGACTGGAGATATCACCATGCCTGACTTTAAGATATATTACAGATCCATAGTAAGAAAAACAGCATGGTACTGGCACAAAAACAGACATGTAGATCAATGGAACAGAATAAAAGACCCAGATGTAAACTCAAGCAGTTACAGCCAACTGATTTTTGACAAAAATGCCAAAAATATTCATTGGAGAGAAGACAGCTTGTTTTTTTTTAAATTAAATTAATTAATTTATTTATTTGAGAGCGTGAGAGAGGGGGGAAAGAGAATGGGTGCACCATGGCCTTTAGCCACTGCAAATGAACTCCAGATGCATGCACTACCTTGTGCATCTGACTTACGTGGGTCCTGGGGAATTGAACTTAGGTCCTTTGGCTTTGCACACAAATGCCTTAACTGTTAAGCTATCCCTCCAGCTGGAGACAGCCTCTTTAAACCTTACAAATTCTAACAAATCATGCTGGCAAAACAGGATTTCTATATGTAGAAGGGTGAAAATAGATCCTTATCTCTCTCCATAGATAAGAATCAAGTCCAAATGGATAAAACCTTAATAACAGACCTGAAACTCTGAAACTGTTAGAGGAAAAAGTAGAGGAAACATTTCAACATATTGGCATAGGCAATGATGTTTTGAATATAATCCCAGTTTCTCAGGAAGTAAAACCACTAATCAACCACTGGGACCTCATTAAATTATAAAGCTTTTGTACAGCAAAGGACACTGTGAATAGAGCAAAGAGGCAACCTACAGAATGGGAGAAAATCTTTGCAAGCTATGCATTTGACAGAGGATTAATATTTAGGATATACAAAGAGCTAAAAAAAAAAAAAAAACAAATAATAGGGCTGGAGGGATGGTTTAGCAGTTAAGGCACTTGCCTGAAGAGCCTAATGACCTGGGTTTGATTCCCTAGCACCCATGTAAAGCCGGATACACAAAGTGGTATATGCATCTGGAATTCGTTTGTAGTGGCTAGAGGCCTTGGTGCATCCATTCTCTCTCTCTCTCTTTCTCTCTTTCTCTCTCTCTCTGCTTGCAAATAAATAAATATTTTTTAAGTAATAAAAAAATAAGTAATAAAGCTAGGCATGGTGGCACATGCCTTTAATCCCAGGACTCAGGAGGCAGAGATAGGAGGATAGGAGGAATGCTGTTTGTAGGAGGAATTTGAGGCCAGCCTAGAAGTACAGAGTGACTTCCAGCTCAGCTTGGACTTGAGTGAGATCCTACCTCAGAAAAATAAACAAACAAACAAAGAAAGAACAACTAAATAATAAGAAATAAACAACCCAATCAAAAAATGGGTTGTAGAACTGAGTAGCGTTCTCAAAAGAAGGAATACAGATGGCCAATAAACATCTAATTCATGCTCTACATCCTTAGCTCAGGGAATTGGAAAGTAAAACTACTCTGAGATATCATCTTACTCCTGTCATAATGGCTATCATTAAGAAAACAAATGACAGGCAATGATGGTGAGGATGTGGAAAAAGAGGAACCTTTCTGCATTGTTGGTGGGAATGTAAACTGGTACAGCCATTGTGGAAATGTGGAAGTTCTCAAGCTAGCTAAAAATAGCTTTAACCATAGGACCCAGCTGACCCACTCCAGCACATACCAAAGACACTACATTACTTTAGAGACACTTGCTCATCCATGTTTATTGCTGCTCTATTCATAACAGCTAGGGAATGAAACCAGCCTAGATGCCCTTCAACTGATGAACATATAATAAATATGTGGTACATTTATATAATGGAGTTTTCTTCAGTGATAAAGAAAAACAAAACTAGGAAATGTACTGGGCATGGTAGCACACACATTTAATTTCAGCACTTGGGAGGCAGATTTAGGATTGCTGTGAGTTTGAGGCCAGCCTGGGAAAAGAGTGAATTCTAAGTCATCCTTGGCTAGAGTGAGACCCTACCAAAAAAAAAATTGCATGGAAATGAATTGATTGGAAAGGATTATAATAAGTGAGGTAACCCAGGCCCAGAAAGTCAAATGCAGCATGTTCTCTCTCATATGTAGATCCTGGATACAAATGTTTAGTCTTGTATGTAGGTTGGAGTAAAAGTCAGTAGTAGAGGCAGAAAGCTAAAGGTATAGAGGTATAGGTTCCTGGGGTTGGAATGATCTAAGTGAGATCAGAGGAAAGGATGGTGGAAAGGAAGAATGGAGGAGAATTAATAAAAATATAAGATGTTGGGTTGGAGAGATAGCTTAGCAGCTAAGGCGCTTGCCTGAAAAGCCTGACCACCTGGTTTGATTCCCCAGTACCCACATAAAGCCAGATGCGCAGTAACACATGCATCTGGAGTTTGCAGTGGTAGAGGCCTTGGTGCACCCATTCTCTCATCCCTCTTCTGTATATCACTGCTTGAAAATAAGTAAATAGGGCTGAAGAGATGGCTTAGCAGTTAAGGTGCTTGCCTGCAAAGCCAAAGGACCCAGGTTCAACTCCCCAGGACCCACATAAACCAGATGCACAAGGTAGCATATGCTTCTTTAGTTCATTTGCAATGAATAGAGGTCCTGGTGTGCCCATTCTCTCTCTCTCTCCTAAATAAAAATAAAATATTTAAAAAAGTTAAAAAATTAAGATGTTATGAATAAGCCATATGGAAATCTACTTTTTTGCTAGCCAATAATATATATGTTAAAAAATAAAAAAGAAGCCGGGCGTGGTGGCGCACGCCTTTAATCCCAGCACTTGGGAGGCAGAGGTAGGAGGATCGCTGTGAGTTCGAGGCCAACCTGAGACTCCATAGTGAATTCCAGGTCAGCCTGGGCTAGAGTGAGACCCTACCTTGAAAAAACAAAAAAAAGTTGGGGGGGCCTGGGCATGGTGGCACAAGTCTTTAATCCCAGCCCTCAGGAAGCACAGGTAAGAGGATCACTGTGAGTTCAAGGCCACTCTGAGACCACATAGTGAATTCCAGGTCAAGCTGGCCTAGAGTGAGACCCTAGCTAAAAAAAAGAAAGAAAGAAAGAAAGAAAGAAAGAAAGAAAGAAAGAAAGAAAGAAAAGGGCTGGAGAGTTGGCTAAGCTGTTAAAGGCACTTGTTTGCAAAGACTGATGACTTGGATTCAATTTTCCAGTACCTATATAAAGCCAGATGTACAAAATGGCACATGTGTCTGGAGTTCGTTTGCAGTGGCACTAGTCCATGGCCCACCCATTCTCATTCATTCTCATATTTTCTCTTTATCCTTTCTGTGCTTGCAAATGAATTTATTTATTTATTTTAACAAATAAATTAAAAAATAATAAAAGAGAGTTTGGGCAGAAGCATCCTATGGACATGGATAATGCTGTACCCAGAAGTCACAGATTGTTATTAGAAAAATTTCAGGGCCAGGGGTGGATACCTCCCAGTGGGTTATTGGCCAGGGAGGCCCCTGATGCCCCCAAAACATTACAGGCATTGCTAAGGTCCTTGGTTGCCCACCAGAATTAGATGGTAAGACCCTATTGCTGAAGAGTTGGGAAAAGAGGTGGTTCAGTGGTTAAGGCATTTTCTTACAATGCCTAATTCAATTTCCCAGTACCCATGTTAAGCCAGATGTACAAAAGTGGTGCATGTATCTGGAGTTTGTTTGCAGTGGCAAGAGGCCCTGGCATGCCTATTCTCCTTTCTCCTTGCAAATAAATAAATAAATCAGCTGGGTGTGATGGCACACACCTTTAATACCAGCACTCAGGAAGAGTTAGGTGGATCACCATGAGTTTGAGGCCACCCTGAGACCACATAGTAAATTCCAGGTCAGCCTGAGATACAGTGAGACCCTACCTTGAAAAACCAAAAGAAAAAAAAATCCATATTGCTGAAGACTCCACATGCCTGGTCTGCAGGTCAGTGAGAAATCAAACTGGAGCTAAGCTGGAAACCTCCTCCCTGTTGACTAGCTGTCAGAAAGCTTGAAAGAGATATGTAGCATGAAGCCTTTTGGAAGAGAAAAGTCATCAACAGTGTTAAACTGCAGTGGACCCTGCAAGCCTTAAGACTGGCTAGCCAAGCCAAATGTGCCAACTGATGCAATAATGATATGTCTATATGTCTAAACAACTATTCTGATTAGACTAAAGGCCCACTCCACAGTACAGAATATATGCCTGGTACTGAAAATCTAGTCAAAAGACTATGGCTGGGTAGGTCATAAGCCCTAGGGGAGGAACAACTACTGTTGTTTGGTTAAATGTATATATTATGTATTACATATTATGTATATTATTATAATATATATATATATATATATATATAATGTTATATATTATGTATATATTATGCTCACCAAACTGCTCTCTAAGCACTTATGTTTATGCTCATAGATGTTGGGCCTTGAGAGGCCCGGACACGAGGCCTAGTGGAACTTCCTGAACCTAGCTAAAGTTTGGCGACCTGTCTCTGGCCAGCTAGGACTCAGCAAGATGCCTAATGGCTTCTTGCCTGCTACTTCCGCGTGGGAGTTGGAATTATCATTTCAATAGTCACAGTTTACTATTGGCCCTTACCTCTCCCCCCATCCTAGAATCCCTGCCTTCGATCTCAACATTATATAGGCAACCGCATCTAACAATAAAGTGAGTTCCTGCTTTGACAAGACTCCCGACTCAGTGTGGTTTTTCTCCAGTGACTAGGAGAAGTTCTGAGTCGTCCGACATTCACCGTCTTCCTCAACCCCTTGGGAGGAACCAGTGGGCCTGGTCCTTCCTCAGCACTACCTGCCAGGGGAGCCCGGCATCTGGCACCCAACATGGGGCTCCGGGAACCCGGCAGACTAGTGCCCCATGAGAGGCATTCGTTGAGGAGGTCAAGCGGTGTGTGGGCGAGCGTACCCTCATAAGTTAATAGGCAGTCTTCATATTTAATGCGCTAAACTTTGCTTCTATAACCTGTACTTACTTGTCAACATCTCTTCGTTCTCTTTCTCTTTCCTTTCACTTTCGGTTCGTAGGCAAGCTGCATCTGCGGCTTTTGTACAGCATGTTTACCTATCTTTTGGATCCTTGTGGTTGTGTTGTACTCATGTGTCTGTGGGTTGCTATTGCCCTAATTTTACGGACATTTCTCTCTCGACTTATAATATGGGACAGTCTACCTCTAAATCCAATCCTGCTTCAGAATCTCTCAGGGCACTCCTAAAGAGTAGAGGGCTTAATTTGACTGACAATCAGGCTCAACAGACCTGGGATTGCCTTCTTAAGCTGGCGCCATGGCTGCTGGAAGGAAATCTCTTTGATTAGGACACGTGGGATACAGTAGAGGCCCTTGTTTATCGGGCACATGTGGAGAAGGGTCACATATCCCCCTCAGGGGTCCTCCCTACAATCTTGGCCCTCAGGGACTGCTTCCTTCCAAGGCCAACCAAACATAAACAAAAGACAGAGGAAAAAGATAGTATACAGCCTGATCCAGCTACTCCTCCTGGAGATACAGCTTTAAAAACTCCAGAAAAGGGTACATTTTTATACTCCTCACTCAATCCCTTTGAGAGTGCTCCCTGGCCTTCCGGGGGACCTCCTCCACCTCCTCCATTGACTAACCCTTTCTGGACCCCCTCGGCCCCTTCTTCATATTCAGCCGCCAAGACCCTCTCGGCCCTTCCTTCATATTCGGCCGCCAAGCCACCATAAAATAAAGCTACTTTTTTATTTCCCATCAATCTAAATCCTGGGGGCAATTGCCATGCTGCCTGGTATCCGTGGGAAGCTCAAGACCTTAAGGAGCTTAAAAAGGTGGTCTCGGAGGATGGACCCAACTCTCTTGGGCTGAGACCCTGTTACAGGGACTTGCCCATCAACCTTGTACAACCCAAAATTGGAAAAATCTAGTCAGGTTTGTCTTGTCTGGTCGCCTATACATTAAGTGGTGTGCCTTTTTTAAAGATGAGTGCCATACACAGGCAGAATGAAACCAAAGTCAACGGCCACCTGTGCCGATAACTTTTGGGATGCTCTCCGGTACCTCTGATCAATATGCTACAGGCACTCAACAGGCGGCTATTCCTGACCCGTACAGGGACCAGGTCAGGGCACTGGGCTTGGCGGCATGGAAAAGGCTTGATGAGGGACCCTCTGAACCGTCCCTTATGGGTATTACTCAGAAACCATCTGAGGACTTGGCTACATTTATAGATAGGGTGGAAAAAAGCCTCCAAAGAAAATTCCCCCCAGGAGCATTACGGGATCAGTTTACTAGAATGTTGGTCTGGGAAGGGATGATGGCTGATCACCACCTCACCTGTGCAAGTCTCAAGAACAACTCCATGAGTAGCTGGATTGTAGCCACCAAGGACGTTGGCACTATCTCCCATCAGGCTAGGGCCATGGCTGCCGCCCTTCAGGAAAATAAACAGAGAGATTTGGCCACTATGATCTGTGCATTACAGTTAAATCCTAAAAAATCAACATGTTTTGGGTGCGGAGATGAGGGCCACTTTAAAAAGGAGTGCCCCAACAAGACAAAGCCTCCCCCGCCCTTTGGGGGGACGACCAAAGCCCCTTGCACCCGCTGCCCTAAATGCAAAAAGGGGTTTCATTGGGCTAAGGAGTGTCGGTCAAAGTTTGACATACAGGGAAAGCCTTTAAACTGCTCCCGGGGCTCCCCCCAGCCCTGTTTAAATAAGGGGAAAGAGACCACCAAAGCCCATTGGACCGTCCCTCTGGTCCCCGGCCTTAGACCCAAAATTATTTTAAATATTGGCAATAAAAAATTCAAACTTCTCATCGACACTGGAGTGGACTGAACGGTCCTGAGATAAGAGGAAGTGCCCCCCTCCTGGCAGCTTGTGCCCGGCCCTCCCCTACTGGGAGTTGGTGGGCAGTCCACCTCCTGGGAGACTGCCACGTGGCTCCCTTGGACTGACCCAGGTGGGGACAGGGGGATAGTCCACCCTCTCATGGTGACTGGGCTCACTGCTAACTTACTGGGGCAAGACATCCTTGGAGATGCCGAGGCTTTCATCACTACTGATCATAAGGCCTTTTATAATGATTTGTTAGATAAAAAAGAATATCAACAACAGTTTGAGGAAGGGAGGGAATGTCATCCCAATTATAGAGATGACCCTTACTTTGAGCAACTCAGACAAAAGTACTCCAATGAACACCCCCAATTCTAAGGGCCACTGCCCAGCCCCCCCTCCCATTTAAAATCCAATGGAGACCGGGGGATCCTATATGGATTGAGCAGTGGCCTCTCCCTTCTTCTAAGTTACACCAACTCCACATAGTAATTGATCAACAGTTGGAGGCCAGACATATCCGTCCCTCCACTAGTCCCTGGAACTCTCCTGTCTTTGTCATAAAAAAGCCTAATGGGTCCTGGAGATTTTTACATGATTTAAGAAAGATCAATGAATGCATGATCCCCTTTGGAACCCCCCAGAGGGGACTCCCATGGATCCCAGCTATTCCCAATATATACCATATTACTATCATTGACATTAAAGATTGCTTCTTCTCTGTCCCTCTCCATCCAGGAGACATGGAAAAATTTGCATTTTCTGTACCCGCTGTTAATTTTTGTGGCCCAGATAGGAGATTTGAGTGGACTGTCTTACCTCAGGGCATGGCTAATAGCCCACCCATTTGCCAATATTACCTGTCATCCATTTTCTCTTCTCTTATCAATCTCCCCAATACCCTGTTTTATATTTACATGGATGATATTATTCTTGGGTGCCTAGATTCCTCCACACTCCAGGACCTTACCCACCAATGTCTAACTATCCTTCATACTCACAGCTTTAAAGTAGCTCCTGAGAAAGTTCAAACTGTGCCTTCCTTTAAGATCTTGGGCTCAATCCTTACCCTAGATACAGTTTCACCTGTTAAACCACAACTTTATATTCAGGATTCTTACACCTTGCCTCAACTCCAGGAGCTCTTGGGAGAAATTAATTGGATGTGGCCTTGGATACCCATAACTACTGAAGAGCTGTCCCCTTTGTTTGACCTCCTAAAAGATCTTACCTTCTCCTCTCAGGTAATTTTGTCCCCTTATCATCAACAAATTTTTCATAAGGTACAACAGGCTATAAATACTGTGGCCCTAAAGAGGTTCAATCCTGATTTGCCCATCTCCCTCTACATTTTCTCTGGGGAAACATTATGCACTGCACTGCTGGCCCAGGAAGGTGAACCCATCCAATGGGTCCACCTCTCAATCGGTGGGGTCCCCAGAGTTTATTCTATAACCAACCAGGTTGCTGATTGCATTATTAAGGGCAGAGACACCTCTGTCCGGTTGTTTGGCACAGAACCTCACCTTATTGTCACTCCCTTTAAGATAACAGATTTCACCTGGCTTCAGAGAAATAATAACAGAGTTGCCACGGCTCTCGAGGGGTTTCTAGGTAAAACTGATTGCCATTATGGCCCCCACAAATGGATGAGTTCTTTCTCCAGGTTAGAATGGAAGCCCCCCAGGCTTTTTCTGTCTCAACCTAACCTTGACTTTCTTACCGTGTTTACCGATGGAGGGCGCCTGGGGGCTTCCCTAGTCGTTTGCCCTCCCTTAAAACAGGAAAAAGAGCCTGTGCCCATAAAGTCAGTCTCCCATGAGGTTGAGGGGTCAGCACAATTCAAAGAACTATTTGCTGTCATTCTAGCTTTGGACACTATTCAAGAGCCATTTAACTTATTTTCTGACAGCCTTTATGTTGTTAATTTATTACCCAACCTGGTTGAGGCCCATATTAGACTGGACTCCAACCCTATATCTCCTCTGATGATTCAAGCTCATTCCCTACTCAAACAAAGAATTAAACCTATTTTTCTTCAACATCTCAGGGGTCATCAAAACTTACTGGGATTTCTCTCTCGAGGAAACAATTTGGCTGATAAAATGGCTTCTATGCCTCAGTGTAATACTAATTACAGAAGCTACACGCTTCCACTTATTGACTCATGTCAACTGGAGAGGTCTCAAGCACAGGTTCCCATAGGTACCAGTCAAAGACCTTAAAAAAAATTGTCCGGACTTATAAGTCCTGTTAGCCTTTCCTCCAAGTACCCCCCCTTCAAACTACAGGAAGCAATCCTCGAGGGCTCTGCCCTAATCATCTGTGGCAAATTGATGTCACACACTATTCTCCATTTGGAAAACTTAAATATATTTTTCTTTCAGTTGATACCTTTTCCTGTGCCTGCTGGGCATCAGCACATGCCGGGGAAAAAACCTAAACATGACATTAGTCATATGCTTCAATGTTTTGCCACTCTTGGGCTGCCTGATCAAATTAAAACAGATAATGGCCCCTGCTTCATAAGCAAGGCCTTTGTAGATTTTCTCCAGACCTGGAAAATCTCACATTCCACAGGCATCCCATACAACCCCCGGGGCCAAGCTATCGTTGAAAGATATAATCAGACTCTGAAGTCTCAATTACAAAAACAAAAGGGGGAATCCTTACCCCCACATGACCAACTAAAAAAGGCATTATTTACCCTAAATATTTTAAACTTTTCTAAAGAAGATAAACAATTATCCCCTTTTCAAAAACATTTGTCCTCATCCGTTACCTACAGTTCTATCTGGGTAAGATGGAGGGACTCATTGACTGGGGCCTGGAGAGGGCCTGATCCGCTCCTCACAGCAGGGAGAGGGTTTGGATGTGTCTTCCCTCAAGATGAAAAAAGACCCATTTGGGTACCAGCGAGAGACCTAAAATATTTGTCCCAACCAGGGGACACTGACAATCACTTCTCCAGGGAATGTCCCACCCCTGAGGACTGTTCCTAAAATGTTCTTCACCCTGCTAAACCAAACAATTCCCTCCCTTGTGGAGGATTGCTGGCTTTGCCTCTGATCTGTGCCTCCCCAGCTGCTTGCAGTACAGTTGCCCATACGACCTTAAAAAGTTGCTCAGCCACCTTCCCATCCCCCGTCCAGCTTTTCCCAAAGTCTCCTCTGGGCATTTGGGCCCTGCCTTCCCCTAATAATTCTAGTATAGATGTGGGATACATTCATCCTTCCTTCTGTACTTTTAACACAACTGAGCCCAGTGCTCAACGCTGCCCGCCTTCTGGAATGGTTTATGTTTGTGGAGGCAGGATGGACTATGACTTTCTGCCCACCAATTGGACGGGCCTTTGTGCCCCAGCCACCTTAATCCCAGATGTAGATATCATCCCTGGAAATGAGGCCTTCCCTATCCCTTCTTTTGATTATATCAGAGGGAGACCTATCTCCAACAACAGATAGATTCCCTGGCTGAGGTAGTCCTACAAAACAGGAGGGGACTAGACCTACTAACGGCCGAAAAGGGAGCCATATGCTTGTTTTTACAGGAAAAATGCCGCTTTTACGCCAATAAATCGGGAATCGTCCAAGACAAGATTAAGAGGCTCCACGAAGACTTGGAGAGGAGGCAGCGGGACCTCCAGGACAACCTGCTGTGGACGGGCTTACGTGACTTCTTACCCTACCTTCTCCCTCTACTTGGGCCCCTCTTTCTCCTTCTCCTCACTGTCGGGCCTTGTGTAATTAATAAGATTACACAATTTATTCACCAACGGCTAGAGGCAATAAAACTCCATCAGGTCGAAATACGTTATCATAGGCCCTCTACTGAGGAGCCAAGCTGGTCATATGACTGGCTGTCCTCACATGAGCGTCCCTCCTCCGCCCTCCATCTGACCAATGACAGGTAAGATCTCAGGCAGCCTGGGACAACCTAAGATAGGTCATGGAGTGGATTCTCAACGAGCTGGATACATGGTACCCAGTGACGGGTAAGATCCCCAGAGGGGGACACCCTAAGATGGGGGCCATGTTTTCCACCGTGCTTACAAAAACAAAAGGGGGAGATGTTGGGCCTTGAGAGGCCTGGACATGAGGCCTAGTGGAACTTCCTGAGCCTAGCTAAAGTTTGGCGACCTGTCTCTGGCCAGCTAGGACTCAGCAAGACGCCTAATGGCTTCTTGCCTGCTACTTCCGCGTGGGAGTTGGAATTATCATTTCAATAGTCACAGTTTACTATTGGCCCTTACCTCTCCCCCCATCCTAGAATCCCCTCCTACGTTCTCAACATTATATAGGTAACCACCTGTAACAATAAAGAGAGTTCCTGCTTTGACAAGACTCCCGACTCAGTGTGGTTTTTCTCCGGTGACTAGGAGAGTTTTTATAATCATGGAAAATGTTAATAAAAAGAAAGAAAGAAAGACAGAAACAAACAAAAAAAAGTGTGCACCACCAAATCTGGCTCAAATATGTACTTTTGAAGGTCAGTTGTGGCTCTTTTTAAAAAATATTTAACTTATTATTATTTATTTACAAGCAGAGAGAGAGAGAGAGAGAGATAAAGAAAGACAGAAAGTATGGTCATGTCAGGGCCTCTTGCCATTGCAAATGAACTCCAAATGCATGAGCCACCTTGTGCATCTGGCTTTACATGGGTACTGGGGATTTGAGCCCTAGTCATCAGGGTTTGCAAACAAGTGCCTTTAATCACTGAGCCATCTCTCTAACCCCAGTTGTGGCTCTTTATGAGAGACTGCAGGGAGCTGGGAGGGGCTTTGCAGCTCTCTCAGCGTTTGTCCCATCTGCCAGGATGCGTCAGGGCTGTGCCCACCACGGGCTTCACTAACAAGCACTGTGGACCGGTCTCTCTGTTTTGAAGGAAGCCCTGTGTACTATGTTGAACAGAATATTAAAACAGGACCCGTCCCTTTTCAATTTGGCTTATGCTTGGCCATAATTGTTGTTCTGTTTCAAGGCATCCACCTTGTAAAATGTTAAATGAGGTGATCAAGAACCACCCAAAGACTGTCAGAGTTCTCATCTGTCTGGAGATATAAAAAGGCCATGAAAGAAACTTAGCAAGAAGTTAATGTGACAGGTAGAATGTGTCTGCTCTTCACTTCAAATCCAGACTGAGGACTTCAGTAGAAGCTTTGGGACAGCAGCCAGATGACAGCAAACTAGTGTCTGTCCCAAGCCAAAAGTGTGACAGTTGGCTTAATGATCTAAGACAAGCAAGTCATAAAATAGATAATAAATAAATATTAAAAAAAACACCCAGAACTGGGCTGGAGGGGTGGCTTAGCCGTTAAGGCGTTTGCCTGCAAAGCCAAAGGACCCAGGTTCGATTCCCCAGGACCCACGTTAGCCAGCTGCACAAGGGGCGCACGCGTCTGGAGTTCGTTTGCATTGTCTGGAAGCCTTGGTTCGCCCATTCTCTCTCTCTCCCCCTCTTTCTCTGTCAAATAAATAAATAAAAATAAAATATTAAAAAAAAACTCAGAACTGAGTCTCAAGGTGGGCTTCTTAGACCTCCTCTTGCCTCGCTGGGAAAGAGCTCTGCCTTCTCTCATGGGGCTTCTCAAACTGCCTCCTGCCTCTCTGACTATATTCTCCGTGTCCATTCACAAAGTCACTGAAAGAATGCTCTGAGCAAGAGCTTTGCTTTCTTATCTAATGGGGCTCCTCAATCCCCCTCTTGCCTCTCGGGGCAGGAGCTCCACCTTGCTTCCTTCTCTTATGTTTTAGGTTTAAGCTCCACCCATCTCTTCTTCCTCCTAAAGTTTTTAAAATAAATATTTCATGTATGAGATAGATAGATAAATAGAGAGAGAGAGAGAGAGAGAGAAAATGGGCACACCAGCGCCTCCAGCCACTTCAAACTGCAGACGCATGCACTGCCTCGTGCATCTGGCTTTACGTGGGTACTAGGGAATTGCAAACGCCTTAACCACTAAGCCCCCTCCCAAAATTTTAAGCTATAATAAAACCTTTCTGAACCTTATTCTCTGGTCTGTGGATTTCTTTCTTTGAATTCATAGGACAAGGAAACACCCCAAATTATCAGTGCATTGGCATACAAAGAACCCCAAATTCCTGTATCATCATGTAGCCATAAACTGGCTCCCATTTGCTATATAGTTGAGGATGAACTTTAATTTGTGATTCTCCTGTTTCTGCCTCCCAAGTGCTGGATTACAGGTGCGTACCACGATGCTTGGCTAAAGGTTCTTTATATCTTTTTTTTTTTTTTTGAGGTAGGGTTTCACTCTGGCCCAGGCTGACCTGGAATTCACTATGGAGTCTCAGGGTGGCCTCGAACTCTCGGCGATCCTCTTATCCCTGCCTCCCGAATGCTGGGATTAAAGGCGTGCGCCACCACGCCCGGCTTCATGTCTTTTTTTATTTTACGAGGCAGGGTCTCACCCTAGCTCAGGCTGACCAGGAATTCACTCTGTAGTCCCAGGCTAGCCTAACTCACAGGGACCCTCCTATTTCTACCGCCCCGATTGCTGGGATTGAAGGTTTACACCACCACGTCTGGCAAAAGCTTCTTTGTTGTAATGATTGCGAGTCTACTAAATCAAGAGGCTGAGTCTCAAGGACTACAAGTCCGGCCAGGGTCTGGGACTGTCTCAAACCCGTGTTTGTGTAAATCTAGCGACCAACTAGAACTTTTTGCCCAGCTCTGAAATCATCGAGAGAACGCAGGTTCTGACAGCAATTCAGACATCTGGTTCCAATTGTTTTATTGAGTAGTTTATGGCTTGCTCGCGCTGTACCTGTTTCCTGTTTCTAATATGGGTCAGATAAGGAGGTTGGAGCTGTAAAGTGTACATGACTGTATTCTCTTTGTATCCATTCATAAAGTCTCCGAAAGAATGTTCTGGGTCCTACTTTTTTTTTTTGTTTGTTTGTTTGCAAAAAATACATGCGGAGGGCTGCCGCGGGCACCGCCAGCTTCCTTTCTCCAGGAGACACGGAGAGAGAGCGCGGATTCTCCTTCCGGCCGCGCAGACTCGGGCGCAACGAACGAAACGCTCCGGCTGCCGTCCGCTCCCTGCACTCAGGTTCCCGCGCCGTCTGCGGGGACGCAGTTGGCGGCAACACCAGAGGGGGGCGGGTCAGGAAGTGGGGGCGCGGTGGTCCGCAGCTGCCGGAGCCGCCGAGGGACTTGGCTGAGCGGGAGGAGGTGGACCCCGTCACCACCCGGTTGGTGCCGGAACCGACGCCCACCCGGACTCGTGGGGAGACGATGGCGGAGGAGGAAGGTGACAGTCCCGGGGCGCCGCGCCGCGGGAAGGGGCCGGGCCGGGGCCGGGGCGGCGGAGGGCGGCGGGGGGCGGCGCAGAGCTTCGGCGGGAGCGGAGCGCGGGGCCCCGAGGTTTGTGGGGCCGAGTGGGCAGCAAAGGTGGAGCTTCAGCTTGGGCGTGGGACGAGCGGCCCAGACGGGGCGGGGCAGTGGCCGGCGGAGGGCGGCCGCCGACCTGCCGGGGCGCGGAGGACGGGCGCTGCGTCGGAAGATGGAGGGTCGGGCCCGCGTGCGGACGCTCAGGGACAGAGTCCCGGGGTGGTGGGGACGGATCGACGCGGGCATTTGGGGAGAAGCCGCTGACTTGAACTTGGAGGAGTGGACGAGCAGAAGCCGAGGGCAGTGGTGGCCCTGGACGCATCTGGGGAGAGAAGAGGCTGAGAACTTTCAGGGGCAAAAGCGATGGGCTGGAGAAGGCTCTCGGTGTCTCTTAGGGCAAAGCCAAGAGAATGAATCCAGCCAGCGGTGTTTTTCCAAAGAAGATGCTGGCTGAGAGAGAAAACCGGAAAGCTGGGAGTAAGCTAGCAAGTAATGACAAGTAGTGAAGTATTCATGATACAATAAGCTCATGTTACATGTATGCATGAGTGAGCACTTAGATTTCACTCACTTCATTGAGCAGTTAGATGTTGCATTCTGCTGGAAAGCCAGTTAAAAAAAAAATTTTTTTTTTGTTTATTTATGAGCGACAGACAGAGGGAGAAAGAGGCAGAGAGAGAGAGAGAGAGAGAGAGAGAGAAAGAGAATGAGAGCATAAACGAACTCCAGACACATGCTCCCCCTTGTGCATCTGGCTTACGTGGGTCCTGGGGAATCGAGCCTTGAACTGGGATCCTTAGGCTTCACAGGCAACCGCTAAGCCATCTCTCCAGCCCCCAAAAGCCAGTTTTTAACTTACTGGATGGTGAGTGTGATATTAAGTTCTGATCTGACTTAGCTTTTAAAAATTTTTTTTTGTTCATCATTTATTTATTTATTTGAGAGTGACAGAGACAGAAAGAGGCAGATAGAGAATGGGTGTGCCAGGGCCTCCAGCCACTGCAAACGAACTCCAGACGCGTGTGCCCCCTTGTGCATCTGGTTAACGTGGGTCCTGGAGAATCGAGCCTCAAACCGGGGTCCTTAGACTTCACAGGCAAGTACTTAACCTCTAAGCCATCTGTCCAGCCCCTGACTTAGCTTTTTAAAGTAAGGGTTAAAGAGGGAGTGTGAAGAATTCAATAGAAAGCAATTTTTAAAAAAAAATTATTGTTAGCCATGTGTGGTGGCTCACACTTTTAATCCCAGTGCTGGGAAGGCTGAGGTAGGAGAATTGCTGTGAGTCTGAAGGCCAACCTAGAGCTACACAGAGTTCCAGGTCGGCCTGGGCTGGAGAGAGACTCTACCTTGACAAAACCTAAAATAAAATAATAATAAAAAGATTAATGTTAGTGTTGGCTGTGAGTTATTGCCCTGTCTCTATATTCTTGCTTTCTTCCTACTCGCTTCCTTTTTCAGGAGTTTTCCATGTTCAAGCTAATAAATTTAAACGCTCTACTGAAAGTATCTTCAAAACCAAACTTTTGGTAATTGGTAAGGAAGAATATAATTCGATTTGTTTTCTTGATTTTTTAAAAAAATATTTTATTTATTTATTTGAGAGACAGGTAGAGAGAGAGAATGGGCATGCCAGGGCCTCCAGCCACTGCAAACGAACTCCAGAAGCATGTGCCATCTCGTGCATCTGGCTCATGTGGGTCCTGGGGAAGTGAACCTTGGTCCTTTGGTTTTGCAGGCAAACACCTTAACCAGTAAGCCAACTCTCCAGCCCCGTTTTCTTGATTTTTATCTGTGTTGATTGCAGTATAGTATCATTTGAAGTGTTTCTTGATAAATTTTGCTTTTGTGACTAGTTGCAAATCTAGTGGAGTAGGTTGATAAAGTAGCTTGTGTTTGCCCATAAGCACATTTATGTTTAAGTTACAACATGAGAAAAATTAATACCATAGCACTAAAACTCAATATTATAAACCATGCAAAAATTTAGGTGCTGGAGAGATAGCTCAGCCTTTAAGGTGCTTGCTTGCAAAACCTAATGATCTGGGTTTTGATTCCCCAGTACCAATGTAAAGCCAGATGCACAATGGTGCAATCATCTGGAGTTCATTTGTAGTGGCTGGAGGCCCTGACACATCCATTCTTTCTCTCTGTCCCTCTCTGTCTTTCTCTCTATCTCTACTTGCAAATAAAAATATTAAAAAAATTAAAAAACCAATGTTTAGGATGTAATTATGCTTAATTAATAGCTATGATATGGACATAATTAAAAGACTATCATTTTTAAATTTATTTGGATATATGTTGATTTTTGGTTGCAGAATTACAGTTAATCCAGTCTTACATAGAACAGTTAGTGGGTTGCAGTTTTATTTAAAGCATTTCATTCAACAAATGTTCAGTTCTATAGCTATGTAGGTCTGTACTGTGTTAGGTACCTGGGATATAATGAACAATAACTGAGTAATTAAATTCTGACATTATCATAATTGTGTTATAGCAAACAGGTCTATATGTCAGGCCTTATTCTGAGTACTTCCTATTTACTTGGCATTCTTGTTTTATTTCCAAAGCATATATTATTTTGTATTTATTATGTCAATATTAATCTGGCATATATATATATATATATATATATAAATAATTTAAATATTTAATTAATTTATTTATTTGACAGAGAAAGAGGGAGAGAGAGAGAGTGAGAGAATGGCTCCAGCCACTGCAAAGTCCAGATGCATGTTCCTCCTTGTGCATCTGGCTAATGTGGGTCTTGGGGAATTGAAGCTGGGTCCTTTGGCTTTGCAGACAAACACCTCAACTGCTAAGCCATCCCTCCAGCCCTGGCCTATATATTTTATTTGAAGTTAGGTACTTAAAATTTTATTTTATTTTGAGGTAATATCTCATTGTAGTCCAGGGTGACGTAGAACTCACTGTATAGTCCTAAACTGGCCTGGAATTTACAGTGATCCTTCTGCCTTTGCCTCCTGAATGGGATTAAAGGCATGTACCACCACCCCCAGTTCACAATTATCACTTACACTTGGATCCTCTTCACTTTGCACCTGTTTCTCTAAGCAAAAACCCTTGGCAGCCTGAGCGTCCAAAAAAGTCTTCCTTGATGCCCTTCAAAGTTCCTGTTATATTTATTATATTAAATTAGATTGGTCCATATATTTTATTTGAATTCAGGTACAGTGTTTTTATCTCTGCTTATACTCACTTATACTTGGATCCTTTTCACTGTCCACCTGTCTAAATACATACCCTTGAGCAATCGAGCTTCCAGAAATGTTTTGATACAGTTGAGAGTTGGGGTTCCTATATTCATACTACCTATAACAGACATTAGAGCAAAAATGGAAGCGACAAACTGAGTAGAACAGCATGAACATTTTTTCTTGGAGATCACTAGGTAGAATCTGGATGGACCCCTGCAAGCCTGTTCGTAGCCCCGGACTAGACATTAAAGTAGCAGATTATTTTTGTTTTTTTGAGGTAGGGTCTCACTCTGGCCCAGGCTGACCTGGAAATAACTATGTAGTCTCAGGGTGGCCTTGAACTTACAGTGATCCTCCTACCTCTGCCTCCCTATTGCTGGGATTAAAAGTGTGTGCCACCATGCCCAGCAAAAGTAGCAGATTATTTTATTTATTTTTCTTAATTTTTATTAACATTTTCCATGATTATAAAAAATATCCCACGGTGCTACCCTCCCTCCCCCACTTTCCCTTTGAAATTCCATTCTCCATCATATCCCCTCCCCATCTCAATCAGTCTCTCTTTCATTTTGATGTCATGATCTTTTCCTTCTCTTATGATGGTCTTGTGTAGGCAGTGTCAGGCACTGTGAGGTCATGGATATCCAGGCCATTTTGTGTCTGGAGGACCAAGTTTTAAGGAGTCCTACCCTTCCTTTGGCGCTTACATTCTTTCTGATGCCTCTTCCTCAATGGACTCTGAGCCATGGAAGGTGTGACTGAGATATTTCAGTGCTGAGCACTCCTCTGTCACTCCTTCTCAGCAACATGTTGTCTTCTGAGTCCTCCCAAGGTCACTGCCATCTGAAAAGAGAAGGTTCTCTAACCAAAAATGAGAGTAGCATTAATATATGGGTATGAATGTTAAGAGAAGTGCTTACTGGGCAGTTTGATGAGCATAGTACATACATTTAGCCAGACAGCAGCAGATATTACACCCGTAGGGCTCATGACTACCCTGTTGTAGGTTTTCAGTATCGGGGATGTGTTCCCTTCTATGGAGCGGGCCTCTAGTCAAATTAGAGGGTGGTTGGTTTCCCCCATAACAGATGTGCCACTATTGCACTCGTTGGCTCATTTGGCCTGGCTGGTCAAATATAAGGCTTGCAGTGTTCACTGTTGAGTATCTTCAGTGGTAATTTCTCTTTCTCCCATTGAACTGCGTGCAACATAGCTTTTTCCAGCTTTCTGTCAGCGGGTCTACACGAAGGTGGTTTTTTCTTTTTTTTTTTTTTTTTGGTTTTTCGAGGTAGGGTTTCACCTGGAATTCACTATGGAGTCTCAGGGTGGCCTTGAACTCACAGCAATCCTCCTACCTCTGCCTCCTGAGTGGTAGGATTAAAGGCGTGCACCACCACGCCTGGCTTTACGAAGGAGGTTTTCAGCTCAGCTCTAGCAGGATTTCTCAGTGACCTTGCAGTCCAAGCATGTGGAGTCTTCAGCAATAGGATCTTACCATCTATTCCTGGTGGGAAACCAAGGGCCTTGGCAATGGCCTGTAATGTTTTGGGTAATCAGGGACCTCCCTGGCCAACAACTCACTGGAAGATATCCCAGTGCTGGAATTACTGGTGTGTGCTTTAAAGTGATATATTTGATAAAGACAAATATTTTAAAGGAAAATTATAGTTTTTTTTTTTTTTTGTTTATTTTTGAGATAGGGTCTTGCTCTGTCTAGCCCAGGCTGACCTGGAGTTCACTATGGAGTCTCAGGCTGCAAGCTTTGAGATTCTCCTTAGTTCACCTCCCATTGCCTCAGAAGCATGTTCCACTGTGTATTCAATTTTACATGTGCGTTGAGGTTCTGCATTTCATTCAGCAGTATCTCATGGCAATCCTCCTACCTCTGCCTCCCAAGTGCTGGGATTAAAGGTGTGTGCCACCATGCCCAGATGGTAATTATTTGAGAGAGAGAGAGACAAGTAGGTGTACACACACACACACACACACACACACAGTGTGTATGGGCACACCAGGGCCCCCTGTCACTGCAGACAAACTCCAGATTGCTTACGTCCCTTTGTTCATCTGCCTTGATGTGGGTTCTAGGTAATCAAACCCAGGCTGTCAGGCTTTGCAAACCCCAGCCCTATTTTAAAATAAAGTTGATAGCCTGGCATGGTGGGGCACCACCTTTAATGTTAGCACACAGGAAGCAGAGGTAGGAGGATTGCCATGCGTTCAAGGCTACCCTGAGACTACATAGTGAATTCTAGGTTAGCCTGGGCTAGAGTGAAACCCTACTTTGAAAAACCAAAATAAAATAAAATAAAAATGAAGTTGAAAATAATAACTTGCTTTTGAGATTTCATTTGACTTTTTTATTTTTATTTTTTTTCTTGTTTATCTTTTTTGGTATTTTTCTTGTTTCCTTTGACTTTAAATGAATATTCATTTTCCTTACTTGGTTTATTCTAGAGAAGGGAAAAATTAAAAGATCATCACAGAGATGGTATGGAGTAATATTTATGAATAACCAGAGTACATACAAAAATATTAATAATTTAAGGACTTAGCTTTTATTTTTATTTATTTATTTCTAAAATATTTTATTTTGTTTTATTTATTTGAGAAAGAGAGGGAGAGAGAGAAATAGAAAGAGGCAGATAGAGAACAGGCATGCCAAGGCCGCCAGCCACTTCCAAAAGACTTGAGATGCATGTACTGCCTTGTGCATCTGGCTTACATGGGTACTGAGGAATCGAACTTGGGTCCTTAGGCTTCACAGGCAAGCACCTTCACTTCTAAGCCATCCTTCCAGCCCTATTTTTATTTTTTAAAAATATTTTAAAAGGGCTGGAGGGATGGCTTAGCAGTTAAGGCGTTTGCCTGCAAAGCCAAAGGACCCAGGTTTGATTACCCAGGACCCACGTTAGCCAGATGCACAAGGGGGCACATGTGTCTGGAGTTCCTTTGCAGTGGCTGGAGGCCCTGCTGTGCCCATTCTCTCTCTCTTTCTCTGTCAAATAAATAAATAAAAATAAAATTAAAAAATATTTAAAAAATTCATTTGCAAGCATAAACAGAGATTGACAGACAGTGAGCATGTCAGGGCATAGTGCCACTGCAAACGAACTCCAGATGCATGTACCACTTTGCATCCAGCCTTACGTGCTGGGGAATCGAACCCGGGCCAGCAGGCTTTTCAAGCAATTGCCTTTAACCATTGAGCCATGTCCCCAGCCCTAATTGGAATTAATTTTTTTTTTTGAGGTAGGGTCTCAGTCTAACCCAGGCTGACCTGAAACTCACTATATAGTTCCAGGCTTGCCTTGAACTCAGAGCAATCCTCCTTACCTCTGCCTTCCAAGTTCTGATATTAAAGGTGTATGCCACCACGACCAGCCCTTATTTTACTTTCTAAATTTGTAATTTAATTTTCTGGTTTAGGAATAACTTCTGCATTAGAATTTTTGTTGTTGTTGAAATAGAAATGGATGGCTCAGAGGTTCAAGGTGCTTACTTGCAAAGGCTGTAAGTTTCCCAGACACTCACATAGGCCAGGCAAGTATTCAATTTCAGCAGCAAGAGACCCTGGCACAACCATGCACACATACGTGCATATAAATAGTTAAACAAACAAAAGAAATGATAGTGTAATGTTAGCATATTCTGAGAGTTTCCCATATTATAGGAATCTTTATAGGTTCAGCCTATTTCCTTACACCTACATTTACATGAGCATACAGCGCCAGGGGTACCACCACTCTACCAAACAGAACTTTGAGGATGATTTAAAGGGGGAGGTACTAGGCTATAGCTGAGTGGTGGAGCATTTGCCTGACTTTCTTGAGGTTCTGAGTACAGTTGTCTTCTCAGCAAAAAAGGAAAAATGGGTTGGGGAAATGGCTCAGCAGTTAAAGGTGCTTGCTTGAAAAGCCTGCCAGTCCAGGTTTAATTCCACAGTTCCCATGTAAAGCCAGTTGCACAATGTGGCTCATGTATCTGGAGTTCTTTTGTAGTGGCAAGAGGCCCTGGCACAACCATATTCTCCCACTCATTCTCTCTTTCCCTCCCCCCTCCTAATTATAGCAATTTGGAGGCTGAGACAAGAGGATAATGAGTTCAAGGCCAGTCTTAACTATATAAGGAATTTGAGGCCAGCTTGGCTATATGACAGCCTGCCTAAATAATTAAAACATAGTTTTATAATAAATGTATTATATTTTGATTTGTAAGAAATTGTTAATGCATGCATGATGCATTTGCTACTCATAAGTAACTAAAATAATAAGCCAAGTGATATCATGTCTCCCAATTATTGTGGAAAATATTTTACTTACTTTGACATATTTTCAAATTGCATTATCTTAGGAGAACTTGGTGATTTATCAGTTGGGCTCTCAAAATATGGATGGCAGTTGTGGTGGCCTGAAGCATCATAGTTTTGTTTTGGGTTCTTTCCTGGACTAAAATTGATTTTTTTTTTTTTTTTTTTTGGTTTTTCAAGGTAGGGTTTCACTCTAGGTGAGGCTGACCTGGAATTCACTATGGAGTCTCAGGGTGGCCTCGAACTCACAGCGATCCTCCTACCTCTGCCTCCCGAGTGCTGGGATTAAAGGCGTGCGCCACCACGCCCGGCCCCTAAAATTGATTTTATAGATATTATTATGAAAATAGTTATCTTGGCACTACTAGGTCTCAGGCTGATTTACTTTAGTCACATGATCCTCAAGTTCCTGCATCGCACAGGTTGTGCTAGATTCCTTGGGCATCAAATTATGACCTTTGTGGTTTAATCAACCAGGGAAGCTTACTTGCAAGAGCACTCAGGGTTTTACGGGGATCTGGTACGTAGGTAATTTTTGCTTCCCACCTAACAAAAATTAATCAGCTTGGAATTCAGATGGTTGATCACACATTGCAGTGATGTTTTAAATTTTTTAAGGGCCAAGTGTAGAACTGCGCCAAAGGAACAAGACAAAGTCTTCAGAAAGTGAGGAGGCCACCAAAGAAGACAAAATCACTGACGCTCCAATTCCTCAAAGAGCTCCAAAATGTAAGTTAGGTTTACAGTTTTTCTAACAGTTATAGTGGAAAAATGTGTTGTAATATCTTAAACATATAAGATTTTTTTTTTTTTGTGTGTGTGTGTGTGTGTGTGTTTTCAAGATAGGGTCTCACTCTAGACTCCAGACTGACCTGGCACTCACTCTGTAGTCCCAGGCTGGCCTCCAACTCAGTGATGCTACCTCTGCCTCCTGAGTGCTGGGAACTATATGAGCTAGCTTTCTCTCTCTCTTTCTTCCTTTTTTTCTTTTGAGGTAGGGTTAGGTTTATTTGAAACTCTTAAAATTTTTTTTTCTGATTTATTTATTTATTAGAGAGAGAGAGAGAGAGAGAGAGAGAGAGAGAATGGGCATTCTAGGGCCTCTAGCCACAATGAACTCCAGACACATGTGCCACCATGTGCATCTGGCTTACGTGGGTATTGGGGTGTCAAACCTGGGTCCTTAGGCTTTGCAGGCAAGCGCCTTAACTGCTAAGCCATCTCTCCAGCCCTGAAATTCTTTTACGTGGCCCATCATTAAGATAATGCCTTCTACCTAAGGAGCCCAGTTCGAGGCTCGATTCCCCAGGACCCACGTTAGCCAGATGCACAAGGGGGCACACGTGTCTGGAGTTCATTTGCAGTGGCTGGAGGCCCTGGCATGCCCATTCTCTCTCTCTCTCTCTCTCTCTATCTGCCTCTTTCTCTGTCGCTCTCAAATAAATAAATAAATAAAAATAAACAACAACAACAAAAAGATAATGCCTTCTAAAGCTGGGCATGGTGGTGCATGTGTTTAATCCCAGCACTCGGGAGGCAGAGGTAGGAGGATTGCATGAGTTCAAGGCCATCCTGATACTGTGAATTCCAGGTCAACTTGAGCTAGAGTAAGACCTTACCTCGAAAACAAACAAACAAACAAACAAACAAACAAAAAAGATAAATGCTTTCTAGAAGTAATAGTTGTTAGGAAGGAATCTTTTATTTTCTCCTACTTGGAATGGTGAAGTGGAGTTAAAGCTAAGGTTTTTTTCTTTTTTTTTTTTAATTGACAACTTCCATATTTACAGAAAATAAACCATGATAATTCTTTCTCCTCCCCCACTTTTCCCTTCACAACTCCATCATATCCCCACCCTCTCTCCATTAGTTTCTTTTTTACTTTGATGTAATCATCTTTTCCTCCTATTAGGGTCTTGTGAAGGTAGCGCTAGGCACTGAGAGGTCTTGGATATTGAGGCCAATTTCTGTCTGGATCGTTGCATTGTAAGCAGTCCTACCCTTCCTTTGGCTCTTATATTCTTTTCACCACCTCTTCCATAATGAACCCTGAGCCTTGGAAGATGTGATAGAGATGTTTCGGTGCTGAATACCCTTTTGTCACATCTTTTCAGCACTGTGGTGTCTTTTGGGTCATCCCAGTGGTCACCACTATCTGAAAAGACAAGCTTCTCTAACCAAAAGTTAGAGTAAAGCTAAGGTTTTTAAAATCTTTTCATAGCATTGTTATTGCTGGTATAAGATTTGTTATTTTGACTTCTAGTTATAGTTTTTCACACTGGCATTCTTTTTGGTTTTTATTTATTTATTTATTTATTTATTTTATTTATTTATTTTTTTTTTTGGTTTTTCGAGGTAGGGTCTCACTCTAGCTCAGGCTGACCTGGAATTCACTCTGTAGTCTCAGGGTGGCCTCGAACTCACAGCCATTCTCCTACCTCTGCTTCCCAAGTGCTGGGATTAAAGGCGTGCGCCACCACACCCGGCTTATTTATTTATTTTTGAGGTAGGGTCTTTCTCTAACCCACACTGACCTGGAATTAACTATGTAGTCTCAGGCTGGCCTCAAACTCACAGTGATCCTCCTACCTCTGCCTCCTGAGTGCTGGGATTAAAGGCATGCATCACCATGCTCACCCTGTATGAGCTTTTTTAAAAAAAATATTTATTTATTTGAGAGAGAGAGAGAAAGAGACACGGAGAATGGGCATGTCAGGGCCTCTAGACACCGCAACAAACTCCTGACACACGCACCACCTTGTGCATCTGGCTTATGTGGGTACTGGGGAATTGAACCTGGATCCTTAGGCTTTACAAGCAAGTGCTTTAACTGCTAAGCCATCTCTCCATCCCTTTACTACTTCTTAAAAACATTTTTATTGTTTATAAGCAGACAGAGAAGGGGGAATGAGAATGGACATGTGTGGTGGTTTGATTCAGGTTTGATTAATGGTAGGTTCCCAGCTGATGGAGGTTTGGGAATTAATGCCTCCTGGAGGCAGTGTATTGTTGGGGGTGGGCTTATGGGTGTTATAGCCAGTCTCCCCTTGTCAGTGTTTGGCACACTCTCCTGTTGCTATTGTCCACCTTATGTTGGCCAGGGGCTTATGTCCACCCTTTGTTTATGCCATCGTTTTCCCTGCCATCATGGAGTTTCCCCCTTGAGTCTGTAAGCCAAAATAAACCTCTTTTTTTTTTTTCCCACAAGCTGCTCTTGGTTGGGTGATTTCTACCAGCAATGTAAACCAGACTGCAACAGCATGATACCAAGGCCTATAGAAACTGCAAATGTACTTCATATGCATATGCCATCTTTTGCATCTGACTTTATGTGTGTTCTGGGGTTGAATCCACGAATCCATGTCATTAGGCTTTGCAGGCAAGCACCTTAACCACTGGACCATCTCCCCAGCCCGGTTTGAAGTTTTTTTTTTTTTTTTTTTTTTTGGTTTTCCAAGGTCCAGGGTCTCGCTATAAGCCATGCTGACCTGGAATTCCCTATATAGTCTCAGGTTGGCCTGGCGTTTACAGCAAGTGTCTTACCTTAGCCTCCTGAGTGCTGGAATTAAAGCCATGTGCCACCATGCCCAGCCAAATTACTTTTAAATTTTATTTTTTTATTTTTAAATATTTTATTTGTTTATTTGCAAA
The DNA here is from genome assembly GCA_036346955.1 of Dipus sagitta. Taxonomy (NCBI): domain Eukaryota; kingdom Metazoa; phylum Chordata; class Mammalia; order Rodentia; family Dipodidae; genus Dipus; species Dipus sagitta. The sequence continues at coordinate 161,953,728 of CM070771.1, forward strand.
ATGAGAGAGAAGAGAGAGACAGAGAGAATGGGCATGCCAAGACCTCCAGCTGCTGCAAACGAACTCTAGATACATGTGTCACTTTGTGCATCTGGCTTTATGTGGGTACTGAGGAGTTGAACCTGGGTCCTTTGGCTCTGCAGGCAAGTACCTTAACAGCTAAACCATCTCTGAAGCCTAAAATTACTTGTCTTTTCTTAATTTTTTTTGTTTTTGTTTTCCGAGGTAGGGTCTCACTCTAGCTCAGGCTGACCTGGAATTCACTGTGGAGACTCAGGCTGGCCTCAAACTCATGGCGATCCTCCTACCTCTGCCTCCTGAGTGCTGAGAGATTAAAGGCGTGTGCCACCACGCCCAGCTATTTTCTTAATTTTTATTTATTTCTTTTGTTTTTCAAGGTAGGGTCTCACTCTAGCCCAGGCTGACCTAGAATTCACTATGTAATCTCAGGGTAGCCTCAAACTCATGGTGATCCTCCTTCCTCTGCATCCCAAATGCTGGGATTAAAAACATGTGCCACCACCCCTGGCCCAAATTATTTTTTAAATTTTGTTTTATTTAATATATTTTTAATTATTGTTATTCTTTATCTTGAGAGAGAGAAAGAGGCAAAGGGAGAGAGAGAGAGAGAGAGAGAGAGAGAGAGAGAAGGCACGCGTGAGAGTGAGTACACCAGGGCCTTTAGCAGCTATGAATGAACTCCAGATGCATGCTCCCCCTTTTGCACATGTGCGACATTGTGTGCTTGCGTTACTGTGTGTCTGGCTGTGTGGGACCTGGAGATCTGAACATGAGTTCTCAGCTTCACAGGCAAGCGCCTTAACTGCTAAGCCATCTCTCCAGCCCCCAAATTGCTTTAAAAAAGATATTTTTATTTATTTATTTGCAAGTATAGAGAGAAACAGAGAGAATGGGCACACCAGTGCCTCTAGCCACTGCAAATGAGCTCTAGATGCATGCACCACTTTGTGCCTCTGGCTTTACCTGGGTACTGGGGAATTGAACTTGGACCAACAGGCTTTGAAAGCAAGTACCTTTAACCACTGAACAATCTCTCCAGCCTTTATTTCTTTTTTTTAAAAAAATATTTTATTTATTGATTGATTTGAGAGGGAGAGAGAGAGAATGGTACACCAGGGTTCTGGCCACTGCAAATGAACTCCAGATGCATGTACCATTTTGTGCATCTGGCTAATCTAGGTACTAGGAATCGAACTTGGGTTCTTGGGCCTCTTGTCAGGCAAGTGCCTTAATTACTAAGCCTCTCTTCAGCCCTCCAGCCTTTATTTCTGATTTATATTACATGTTGTAGCTATGGGTTAGGGTTATGAAGAAACATTCCCTCTTTGGAGCGTGATTTTCTTTGGACAAGAAAAAAAAAAAAAAAAAAGCAGGGGCCGGGCATGGTGGTGCATGCCTTTAATCCCAGCATTTGGGAGGCAGAGGTAGGAGGATCGCTGTGAGTTCGAGGCCACCCTGAGACTACATAGTTAATTCCAGGTCAGTCTGAGCCACAGTGAGATCCTACCTCAAAAAACCAAAAAACCAAAAAAAAAAAAAAAAAAAAAAAAAAAAAAAAAAAAAAGAAAAAGGAAGAAAAGGAAGAAAAGCAGATGAGCAGATGCTAGAATCATAAAGTGCCTTTTTAAAATTTCTGCCGAACTGGTACATTGTCACTTGTCCAAAACTTGGCCCAAGCAAGTCATAGTCAATCTAGACAATGGGTTACAAAAATATGTGATTACAGGGACATGTTGCAAGTCACCTGGTTGTTGGCACAAGCATGATCTTTTATTTTTATTCATTACTTATTTATGTTGCCATGCTGAGATTAAATCCAGGGCCTCGTATATGTTAAGCACACAGTACCACTGAGCTACATCTGTATCCCCTGTAGTCTTTCTATAAGGAAAGATAAAATGTTTGGGAATAAAAAACAGTCTGCTACGCTTAGTATACCCTCCAAATTCTCTCTCTCTCTCTCACACACACACACTCATACACACACACATACACACACACATTTATTTATTTCTGAGATAGGGTTTCACCCTAACTCAGCTGACCTGGAACTCTGTAGTTTCAGGCTGGCCTCAAACTCACCTCAGTCTTCCTACCTCTGCCTCCCAAGTATTGGGATAAAAGGTGTGTGCCACCACGCTTGCTTTAAATAGTTTATTTGCTAGCAGAGAGAGAGAGCAAAAGGAAGTAGCGGCAAATGGGTGCACCAGGACCTCTCGCCTCTGCAAGTGAATTCTAGATACATGCACCACTTGGTGCATCTGGCTTTATGTGGGTACTGGGGAATCAAACCAGGTCACCAGGTTTTGCAAGCAAGTGCCTTTAACTGCTGAGCAATCTCTCCAGCCCCAGGATGCATGCATGCATGCATGCATGCATGCATGCATACATACATACATACATACATACATATGTGTGTGTGTGTATATATATATATATATCAGTTTAGAGAGATTTTCTTAGATTAAGAGAAAGAAGCCGGGCTTGGTGGCGCATGCCTTTAATCCCAACACTTGGGAGGCAGAAGTAGGAGGATCACCGTGAGCTTGAGGCCACCCTGAGACTACATAGTGAATTCTAGGTCAGCCTAAACTAGAGACCCTACCTTAGAAAACCAAAAAAAAAAAAAAAAAAAGAGAGAGAGAGAGAGTGTTAGAGAGCTAGGCATGGTGATGCACACCTTTAATTCTAGCAACTGGGAGGCAGATATAGGAGGATTGCTATGAGTTAGACACCAGCCTAGGACTACAGAAAAAACAAAACCTAGTCAGTGTGATGGCGTAAAACTTCTAATTCCAGCACTTGGGAGGTAGAGGTAGGAGGATTGCTGTGAGTTCAAGGCCAGCCTGAGACTACATATGAATTTCAGGTTAGCCTGGGCTAGAGTGAGACCCTACCTTGAACAACCAAAGAAAAAGCAGGAAAGAGGAGAGATTATGAGCTCCTTCCCATGAGAAGGATTGAAGGGGTAAAGCCCAGGTAGAGATACAAATTTGGATCACTTATAGATGCTGAATCTGGGTGAGCTGACCAGCCCTGATACCAAGTTATGGGGGCTGAGCTAACTAGCCACGATGTCAGGTTCAATTTTAATCCTTTCAGGAACCTTAATTTTAGGAAAGAGAAACTCCTGCTTAGGAAGGGGCACAGGTTGAGTTTATAAGAAAACACATCTGGGGAACTTCTTTAGGCAGGAAGAGATAAGAAGCCAGAACATTCTGTGACTTCTAGCAAAGTGAAAACTGCAAGGTTGGTGTGGTGATTTCAAACAAACTAAAACCACTCTTCCCTTTTCTGTGCTGAGCAGTATTTTGCAAACACCTCAGATTCTAAGCTGAATAGGATGTAAACAACCTTGCCCTATTAACATCACCCAGCACAGCTGTATCACCAAGTCCCATCCTGGGTCAATCAGATATCTCACAAGTTCAAACCACTGAACAAACAGCTTTTTTGTTCCACATTTATACTTCCTTATCACTGACTGATTGTTAAGGAATTTTCTGTTTGTGCCCCTAAGTCATGTGACCTTAGAAACTTGTAACCCACCAATAGTGTAAAGAATTCAAAATGAGCCGGGCGTGGTGGCGCACGCCTTTAATCCCAGCACTCGAGGCAGAGGTAGGAGGATCGCCGTGAGTTCGAGGCCACTCTGAGACTCCATAGTGAATTCCAGGTCAGCCTGGGCTAGAGTGAGACCCTACCTCGAAAAAGCAAAAAAAAAAAAAAAAGAATTCAAAATGATGACAGACTGCCTACCATACTGTCTATAAAACCTCTGAGCTATCAGAGCTCAGGACTCAGGCTTTGGAAGTTTCTCCCCTGAGTCCATGGCAATATGAATAAATTTTCTAATTCTTCACTCGATCTCTGGTGTCATCTCTGTGTGACTCAGTTTCCCATAACAGTAAGCTCAAGGATATTCTGTGCTTTTGGTTTCAGGGGCCCAGTCACCCTAAACTGCCTCAGTCCCCTCTCTGAAGAAGCAGTAATCCTGACATTGGGGAATTGGGGTGATGACTCATCTGGCTTCTTCAAGCTGAGTGGGGTCATCAGGTGTGGCAGTTGGGAACTTCTCCAGTGGGCCTATCTAAGGCACCTTTAAAGTACACTGGTAGAGTATGGGAAGATAGTCCTGGAAGAAAATGTCAGGGAGAAAGAATAAAAGCAAGGTGTTAGGATGAAGTGAACATTGAGTAAATTGGAGCTCATCAGAGTAGACAATTCTAGTAGACTTTTAGGCAATGGAGGGAGATTGAGGGGACCCAGGTAGATGGAGTTAGAAGGCCACTGGACAATTTGAGTATGAGCTCACCTTTTAGTTGCTTGGCAGTGTACCAATATGAAACTGGAATTTTGGGGTGCCTTTGCCAATTCACCGATGTTATGAGAATTTTGGGGTGTCCCTTGATTCTTATCTTATGAATTCAAAGAATTGAAATCCATAGACCAGAGGGCTTTTTTTTCTTTTTTTTTTTTTGGAGATAGGGTCTTGCTGTAGCCCAGGCTAACCTGGAATTCACTTTGTGGTCTGAGGGTGATATCAAACTCATGGCCCTCCTCCTACCTCTGCCCCCCAAGTGCTGGGATTAATGGTGCCACCACACCTGGCTTTAGAAGGTAATTTTTTTTCCCCTGAGGCAAGCTCAATACTGGCCTGTGTGTGTGTGAGAGAGAGAGAGAGAGAAGGAGAATATGAGAATATTGGTGTGCCAGGGCCTCCAGCCACTGCAATTGAACTCCAACATGTGCACACCTTTGTGTGCTTGCGTCACTGTGTTTCTGGCTTATGTGGGACCTGGAGAGTTGAACATGAGTCCTTTGGCTTCACAGTCAAACACGTTAACCACTAAGCTATTTCTCCAGCCCTTGAAGGTAAATTTTTGAGAGACTTTATTAGATTAACAGAAGGAAAAAGGGGAAATTATGAAAAACTCCTGCCCATGAGAAGGCAAGAGGGGGGAAAAGCCTTAATAAGTTTGTTTTAACTTTTTTTTAAAAGATTTTATTTTTATTTATTTATTTATTGGAGAGAGAGAGAGAGAATGGGCATGCCAGGGCCTCTAGCCACTGTAAACAAACTCCAGACACATGCACCACCATGTGCATCTGGCTTACGTGGGACCTGGAGAATCAAACCGGTGTCCTTGGGCTTCACAGGCATGCACCTTAACAGCAAAGCCATCTATCCAGCCCTGTTTTAAATTAATCAATTTATTTATTTATTTTATGGTAGTCTGTCATGTAGCTCAGGCTAGCTTTAAACTCCTGATCCTCCTGTCTCTACTTCCCAAATTCTAGGTTAATTGGAAATAGAACTTAAGAAAAATAGCTAAGACTATTGTACCACAAAAGTTTGATAAGCACATACTAATTGTAATTAAAGCCAATTGTGGTGGCACACATTTAGTCCCAGCACTTGGGAGGCTGAGGTAGGATCTCCGTGAATTTGAGGCCCGCCTAGAGCTACAGTGTGAGTTCCAGGTCAGCCTGGGCTAGAATGATACCCTACCTAGAAAACAACAACAACAAAGTAATTAAGCTTATCAGAAAAACATACGATATGTAGGGCTGGAGAGATGGCTTAGTGGTTAAGGCACTTGCCTGCAAAGCTAAAAAATCCAGGTTCAATTCCCCAGAACCCCCGTAAGGCAGATGCACAAAGTGGCACATGTGTCTGGAGTTTGTTTGCAGGAGCTATAGGCCCTGGCATGCCACTGCAAACGAACTCCAGATGCGTATGCCCCCTTGTGCATCTGGCTAACGTGGGTTCTGGGGAATTGAACCTGGGTCCTTTGGCTTTGCAGGCAAACGCCATAACCGGTAAGCCATCCCTCCAGCCCTAAGTTTTTTTTTTTTTCTGAAGCCAGGCGTGGTAGTGCACACCTTTAATCCCAGCACTTGGGAGGCAGAGGTAGGACGATTGCTATGAGTTCTAGGCCACCCTGAGACTACATAGTGAGTTCCAGGTCAGCCTGGGCTAGAGTGAAACCCTACCTTGAAAAACAAAACAAACAAACAAAAATCATATGTAGAAAAAAGTTGTGGATATAGTTATTGGACATGGAGTTGAGGGGAGATGGCTTAGCAGTTAAAGGCACTTGATTGTAAAGCCTGACATTGTGGGTTGAATTCCCCAGTATCCACGTAAAGCCAGATGCACAAAGTGGCACATGCACCTGGAGTTTGTTCGCAGTGACAAGAGGTCCTGGCGTGGTCATTCTCTCAATCAATCTCTCTCTCCTTACAAATGAATCAATAAAATATTTATAATATATTAAAAAACCATGGAGGCTTGAGTTCAATTTCCTAGTACCCATGTAAAGCATCTGGAGTCTGTTTGTAGCAGCAAGAAGCACTGGTACATCCATGCTTTCTCTTTTTGCTTGCAAATGATAAGTAAAAATTAAATAATTTAAAAACGATGGAACCTGGAATTGATTATAATTAAGTAGAAAATCAGCAAAAGTTTCTTTTTAAGGCTTAGTGGCTAAGGAGCTTGCCTGTGAAGCCAAAGGACCCAGGTTCAATTCCCAAGTACCCATGTAAGCCAGATGCACAAGGTGGTATATGTGTCTGGAGTTTGTTTGCAGTGGCTGGAGGTCCTGGCATGTCCATTGTCTGTCTGTCTTGTCTCTCTCTCTTGTTTTTGCTCTCAAATAAATAAATAAAATATATTTTTTAAAGTTTCTCTCTTAGGGCTGGAGATATGGCTCAGCAGTTAAGGTGTTTGCTTGCGAAGCCCAAGGACCTATGTTCAACTCCCCAGTTCCCACATAAGCCAGATACACACGGTGACACAAGTGCACGGTTTCACATGTGCACTAGGTGGCGCACACATCTGGAGTTTGATTGCAGTGGCTAGAGGCCCTGACGTGCCAGTTCTCTCTCTCTTTTGCCCTCTAACCCAGGCTGACCTGGAATTCACTGTATAGTCTCAGGATGGCCTAGAACTCACAGTGATCCTCCTACCTCTGCTTCTTTAGTGCTGGTATTAAAGGCATATGTCACCACACTTGGCTATAACATAATTTTTATTCCCTTAGCTTTTCCTGGATATTTGGGCTGTTTCCAGTATTTAGTAAGGAAAAATAACACTCTGAGCATTCTCATATGAGTTTCTTTGTAGACCTGTTTTTATTTGTCTTTGGAGATATCTAGGAGTAGAATTGCCTGCTAGATTTTTATTATTTATTTATGTTTTTGAGGTAGTGTCTTGCTCAGGCTGACCTAGAATTCACTATGTAATCTCAGAGTGGCCTCGAACTCACAGGGATCCTCCTACCTCTGCCTCCTTAGTGCATATGCCACCACACCTGGCTTCAGCCCTTTTACTGTTTTTTTTTTTTTCTTTTTTTTTTGGGGGGGGGTGCGCCACGTCCTTTAGCCACTGCAAACAAACTCCAGATGCATGTGCCACCTTGAACATCTGGCTTTATGTGGGTACTGGGGAAATTGAACCTGAATCCTTAGGCTTCCCAGGCAAGAGCCTTTACCATTACGCCATCTCTCCAGCCCCTTCTTACTAGTTTTTATAGTTTCTATTATGATCTGGGTTACTTTATGTACCACACTCATTTGCTATGCTCTTAATATGTACCAGTCACTAACTGCTTTTGGGAACAGGCTACAAAATTGCTATTAGAAATAGGAATTAGCTGGGTGTGGTGGTGCATGCCTTTAATCCCAGCACTCGGGAGGCAGAGGTAGGAGGATTGCTGTGAGTTCGAGGCCACCCTGAGACTCCATAGTGAATTCCAGGTAAGCCTGGGCTACAGTGAGATCCTACCTTGAAAAACAAAACAAAACAAAACAAAAAAAAAAAAAAAAAAAGAAATAGGAGTTTATAAAAGCCAGGAATGATGATGCCCATCTGTAATCCCAGTACTTGGGAGATGGGGGTAGGAATATCAGGAGTTCAAGGTCAGCTTTTACCACGTGGTGAATTGAGGTGAGGCCAGCCCAAGCAAAATACAACAAAAAAGAAACAGACATTTTAGAGATTACCTTCTCTGGACCTCTCCTACTTTACAGGAGCTCTGCTTTCTTTCCTTCTCTTATTCTCTATAAATTTTTGCTATGCTTGACCATCAAATCCTGGCTGGCAGGGTTTGCAAGCAAGTGCCTTTAACCACTCAGCCATCTCTGCAGTCCCTGAACCTATATTTTTCTTTTTTTTTTTTTTAATTTTTTTGTTTGTTTATTTATTTATTTGAGAGCGACGGAGAGAAGGAGGCAGAGAGAGAGAGAGAGAGAGAGAGAGAGAGAATGGGCACGCCAGAGCTTCCAGCCTCTGTAAACGAACTCCAGATGCATGCGCCCCCTTGTGCATCTAGCTAACGTGGGTCCTGGGGAATTGAGCCTCGAACCGGGGTCGTTAGGCTTCACAGGCAAACGCTTAACCGCTAAGCCATCTCTCCAGCCCATGAACCTATATTTTTCAAGACAGTAGGTAGTGCATTCCTTTCAATTATTTTTTAAAATTAGTAGACACTGCTAGGTGTGGTGGTGCACACCTTTAATCCCAGCACTTGGGAGGAAGAGGTAGGGGGATCACTGTGAGCTTGAGGCCACCTGAGACTATATAGTGAATTCCAAGTCAGCCTTAGCTAGAGTGAGATCCTACCTTGAAAAACAAAAGACAAAAAAAAAAAAAAAAAAAAAAATTAAGCTGGGTGTGGTGCTGCACGCCTTTAATCCCAGCACTGGGGTTGGGGGGTAGAGGTAGGGGGATCGCCATGAGTTTGAGGCCACCCTGAGACTACATAGAGAATTCCAGGTCAGCCTGAGCTAAAGTGAGACCCTACCTCGAAAACCAAAACAAACAAACAAAAAAAATTAATGAACATAAGGCTGGAGAGATGACTCAGAGGTTAAGGCACTTGCCTGCAAAGCCTGCTGACGTGGGTTTGATCCCCCAGTAACACGTAAAGCCAGGTGCATGCTTCTGGTGTCCATTTATAGTAGCAGGAGGCCCTGGTGTGCTCATTCTCTCTCATTCTGTCTCTCTGCCTCTTTCTCTTTTTCTTTTCCTGAAATAAATAAAATTATATTTTTTAAATGTAATCTAAAATTAAGGGACATAATTTTGTTACCACTTTAACTGTTTACCAGTGTATAGTTCTTTAGTGTTAAGTATATTGGCCTTGATGTGAAAAAGGTCTCTATAATATTTTTACCATGTAGAACAGTATTTTCATCATGTAGAACATTGTAATCACATATAATATACCTTAACTTTTGAAGCCATTATAGATTTATAGAATTGAGCATATTGTACAGAAATCCCATATGACATCCTCTGACCCACAGGGTTTTCTTAATTATTAACATTTTATATTTGTGTGTTACATTTGTTATATTAACAGACAAGCATTGATAGAATACTAAAAAGTAAAGCCTGTATTTTATTCAGATGTTCTTAGGTTTTACCTAATGTCCTTTTTCTTTATGACACCCCAGACAGATTACCCATTGCTTTGTTGTGTTTTCTTTTTCTTTTTTTGGTTTTTCGAGATAGGGTCTCACTCTGGTCCAGGCTGACCTGGAATTCACTATGTAGTCTCAGAGTGGCCTTGAACTCATGGCATTCCTCCTACCTCTGCCTCCCAACTGCTGGGATTAAAGGCGTGCTCCACCACAGCTGCTCTTTTGGTGTTTTTTTTTTTTAAATATTTTATCTATTTATTTATTTATTAGACAGAGAAAGAGGGAGAGAGAGAAAATGGGCATGCCAGGGCCTCTAGCCACTGCAAACGAACTCCAGATGCATGTGCTCCCTTGTGCATCTGGCTAACGTGGGTCCTGGGGAATTGAACCTGGGTTCTTTGGCTTTGCAGGCAAATGTCTTAACCGCTAAGCCATCCCTGGAGCAGCCCTGTTTTTTTTTTTTTTTTTTTTTTTTTTTAAATGACCCTGAGAGTTCATTTACCCTCTGTTGCAGTCAAGTTCACATTGCTGGTAGAAGTCACCCAACCAAGAGCAGCTTGTGGGAAAAATAGGTTTATTTTGGCTTATAGACTCAAGGGGAAGCTCCACAATGGCAGGGAAAACGATGGCATGAGCAGAGGGTGGACATCACCCCCGGCCCATGTAAGGTGGACAACAGGAACAGAAGAGTTTGCCAAATACCAGTGTGGTGGTTTGAATCAGGTGTCCCCCATAAACTTAGGCGTTCTGAATGCTAGATTCCCAGCTGATGGAGATTTGAGAATGAACGCCTTCTGGAGGCAGTGTATTGTTGGAGGCGGCCTTATAGGTGTTATAGCCAGTTTCCCCTTGCCAGTGTTTGGCACACTCCTCTGTTGCTATTGCCCACCTTATGTTGGCCAGGGGGTGATGTCCACCCTCTGCTCATGCCATCGTTTTCCCTGTCATCGTGGAGCTTCCCCTCAGGCTTGTAAGTCAAAATAAATCTCTTTTTCCCAGAAGCTGCTTTTGGTTGGGTGATTTTTCCCAGCAATGCGAACCTGACTACAACAACTGGCATGGGGAAACTGGCTATCATACCCAAAAGCCTGTCCCCAACAATACACTGCCTCCAAGAGGCTTTAGTTTCCAATTGTCATCAGCTGGGGAACCTACCATCCAGAACACCTAAGTTTATAGGGGACATCTGAATCAAAACACCACATTCCACCCCTGGCCCCCATAAACTGATAACCATGCATGATGTAAAATGCAATACATTCAGTCCAACTTTAAAAGTCCCCATAGTTTTTTATCAATTCCAGTGATGTTCATACATCCCCATAGTCCAAGATCTTTTAACTAGAGCCATAATACCAAAAAATAACCTCAAAAAATCCCATAATGACACAGAATAAACATTCACACTGCAAAATATGGCATTGGGCATAGCAGAGAAATACTCAATCAATACAAGATTTAAAACAACCAGGGCAAACATCAAACTCTGTAGCTTCAAGTCCAACTACTCTAGACAGTGACAAATCTCCAAGTTTGATAATTCTAACCAGCAATAAGTCTCTGGCATTCCAATTCCGCCCCTCCAGCTAGGCTACTCACAGTCCTGGAAAACTTCATCTGGAGCTGGCAGCTCTCCTTGGCTGTCATCTTGTGGTCCCAGCATCTCCACTGGGTCTCCACTGCAATCCACGGTTCATCCTCATGGCCCCATTGGATCTCCATATAGGCATCCAGCAAACCTGCTTCACACTGCCCATGGTCATTTCCAAAACACAAGACCATGTTGCAAACTCAATGACCATCTTTCTCCTGCATTTTTCATACTCTACAATACTAGGTAGGGTGCCAATTTGTTAATCCAGGAGAGAATAAAGCAGAATTCAAATAACAGGACACTCCTTGAGTGCTCAGGCCACTTCAAAAGAGTCTACATTCTTCCTGTTGCCCCAGTGCAGGTCAGCTGGCCCAATCTCAAAGGCTGTAATCTCTCAATTGCAGCTGAACGGGCAGCAGTTCATCCAAAGATTTTAAAACAATTTTTTTTGTTTATTTTTATTTATTTCTTTGAAAGCGACAGAGAGAAGGAGGGAGGGGGGGGGAGAGAGAGAGAGAGAATGGGCACGCCAGGGCTTCCAGGCACTGCAAACAAATTCCAGATGTGTGCGCCCCCTTGTGCATCTGGCTAACGTGGGTCCTGGGGAATCGAGCCTCGAACCAGGGTCCTTAGGCTTCATAGGCAAGTGCTTAACCTCTAAGCCTTCTCTCCAGCCCAGATTTTTTTTTTATGTGCCATATCCCTCTGCTCACACCAGTTCCTTTCTATGCAAAGCAACCCTGCACAACTTCTCAGGACAGGGGCATAACAGCAAGCTTCTCACAAGCAAAGCTCTTTCTCACCCTCATAAGCCAAACCTCACAGTCCATAGTTCTTAACTGCATTCAGGTCTTTCAACTCTGACCAGAATAGTTTATCAAGCTTTACTTACAGCACTGCAAGGCATCTCTTAGGCCAAGGTTTTAAATCCTTCCACATTCCTCTTGAAAATTAGCTCCAAAAGGCCAAAGCCCCATAGTCAGGTGTCTAGCAGCAATCCCACTTCTCGGTACCACTTTACTGTTGCAGTCAGGTTAGTATTGCTCGTAGAAATCACCCAACCAAGAGCAGCTTGTGGGAAAAAGAGGTTTATTTTGTCTTATAGACTCAAGGGGAAGCTCCACGATGACAGGGGAAACCGATGGCATGAGCAGAGGGTGGACATCACCCCCTGGCCCACATAAAGTGGACAACAAGAACAGGAGAGTGTGCCAAACACTGGTATGGGGAACCTGGCTATAATATCCATAAGCCCGTCCCCAACAACATACTGCCTAAGAGGCTTTAATTTCCAATTGTCATCAGCTGGGGAACCTACCATCCAGAATGCCTAAGTTTATGGGGGACATCTGACATTTTTTTTTTTCTTCTTCTTCTTCTTCTGGTATTGGGATTGAAACCAAGTCCTCATGCATGACCAGGCAAACACACTACTACCTGAGTTAGATCCCCAGCATGACTCTGTGACAGTTTGGAAGAGTGCTGGTCAGGCATATTGTAGGGTGCACCTCTACTGAAATTTATCTAATGCTTTACTCATGATTAAGGCTGGGGTTTTGTGTTTTGGGGAAGAAACGAGTGAGTTAGAATGCCAGTTTAATCACATTATATCAGGGGTATACATTACCTTTTGGTGACCTTCTACTTTTTCAGATGTATTATTTCAACGCTTTGCAAAGATTTTTATTGGCTGTCTTGCAGCAGTTATCAGTGGCATGATGCATGTTTTCTACTTATCAGCCTACCATGAACGGAAATTCTGGTTTTCCAACCGGCAGGTAAGGAATTTTGAACATATGAAAAGTGCTTTAGTATTTAATGTTAATTTAAGTAATATGAGCCAGTCGTGGTGGTGCACGCCTTTAATCCCAGCACTTGGTAGGCTGAGCTAGGAGGATCACTGAGTTTGAGGCCAGCCTGGGACTACAGAATGACTTCCAGGTCAGCCTGAGCTAGAGAGAGACCCTACCTTGCAAAAACAACCAATCAAATAAACAAGCAAACAAAAAAGAAATTTTGAGAGGGCTGTCCTTGTACAATTAATTTATCAAGGGTTATCCCTGAAAAAAACCTGATCTAGTGTATGAGAACTGGGTGCAAAGTGTCGCAGAGAAGGAGATAAAGAGCCCCAGGACTTGGAGCGTAGGGGCCAGGTGAAGGACGAGCATGTGTAGAAGCATATCTTGGGTAAGCAACAAGACAGACGGCTCCTTGAGACAGGGATCAGAGGGATGGCGCCTTCCTTAAAATTATTGTCAGATTATTGAAAAATTTAACTTTGTTAATATGGCTATTAAAGAAATTTCAAACCTGTCATTGTCAATTTAGAATATGAGAGGAAAGAAAGATTATAGCTACATTTAAGATACTGATATTTAAATATCTATTTCATTGTACTATAGGAGCTTGAACGGGAAATCACGTTCCAGGGTGACAGTGCTATTTATTACTCCTATTATAAAGATATGTTAAAGGCACCTTCATTTGAAAGAGGTATGGTAAATCACAGCTGTATATATTTTCATAATATTGCCCTAAGATAAAACATGGTCTTTTAAAAAAATTATTTATTTTTATTTATTTAAGAGAAAAAGAAAGAGGCAGATAGAGTGGTGCACCAGGGCTTCCAGCCACTACAAAAGAACTTCAGAGCTTGGCCACCTTGTACATCTGGCTTATGTGGGTCCTGGGAAATTGAACTGGGGTCATTAGGCTTTACAGGCAAGTGCCTTAACTGGTAAGCCACCTCCCTGGCCCAAAACATATTCTTAAATATTGGAGATTTAGAACGTGTGACTCTGTCTCAGAATACAGGCATTTCCCTATGTATTTAATAAAAAAACAACAAAAATGAGGCATTGAGTGTTATATTTTGGAATGTTATAATATTAAAATGTTTGATAACTGTTGAGTGGTATGTATAATTATTGTGGGGTTAAACGTACTTATTTGCAAAGCCTGCTGGCCTTGGTTCAATTCTCTAGTATGCATATAAAGCTAGATGCACAAAGTAGTGCATGCATCTGGAGTTTGTTTACAGTGGCAAAAGGCCCTGTTGTACCTGTTCTCTCTTTCTTTCTCTGAAATATGTAAATAACTATCTTTTTGTTTTGTTTTGTTTTATTTTGTTTTTGAGGTAGGGTCTTGCTGTAGCCCAGGCTGACCTGGAATTCACTATGTAGTCTCAGGGTGGCCTCTAACTCACAGTGATCCTCCTACCTCTTCATTCAGAGTGCTAAGATTAAAGATGTGTACCACCAAACCCATTATATATATTTTTAAAAAAGTAATTACTTTAAAACCAGAAAGTAATCAAGAAAAATCTTGGCATCTCTAGGTGTTTATGAGCTGACACACAATAACAAAACTGTATCTCTGAAGACCATCAATGCAGTGCAGCAGATGTGTCTGTATCCAGAACTTATTGCCAGTGTTCTATATCAAGCAACTGGAAGCAGTGTATGTTTTTTTTTTTTCTTTTGACTTTAGTATCTGTTTTCTTATATACTTGTAAATCCTCAAGTTGTTAAATATCATCCTATTGTTACTCCTTTTTTGTCATTTAGGAAATGATTGAACCAGTGTATTTCTATATTGGCATTGTTTTTGGATTACAAGGGATATATGTTACTGCTTTATTTATTACAAGTTGGATTATGAGTGGAACTTGGCTAGCAGGAATGCTGACTGTTGCATGGTTCCTTATTAACAGGTACGAAAGGTATTTTTTTAAAATATTTGTTTCTTTATTTATAAGAGAGAGAATGGGTGCACCAAGCCTCCTGCCACTGCAAACAAACTGTAGATGCATACACCACTCTGCATCTGGCTTACATGGGTACCAGTGAATCTAACTCAGGTCATTAGGCTTTATAGGCAAGTGCCTTTAACCACTGATCCCCATTTTTTTTTTTTTTTGAGGCAGCATCTCTAGCCCAGGCTGGCCTTGAATTTATAGCAGTCCTGCCTCAGCCTTCTGCCTCAGCCTCTCAAGTACTGAGTACTAGAGGTGTGTACCACCACATTTGGTATAAATATATTTCTTTTATATTAAGCATTATCCTTCCCCTCTTGGCACCACCCCCCAAAACACAATATAATTAAAATTTTGGAAATTAATTTATTCTGCTACACAATTTTTTTCTTTTATTTATTTATTCTTTTATTTATTTGATAGAGAAAGAAGAGGCAGATAGAATGAGCATGACTCCAGCCATTGCAAATGAACTTCAGATGCATGTGCCCCCTTGTGCTCAAGTGTGACCTTGCATCATTTTGTGCGTCTGGCTTACATGGGACCTGGAGAGTGGAATATGAGTCCTTAGGCTTTGTAGTCAAGCACCTTAACTGCTGAGCCATCTCTCCAGCCTTTTTTTTTTTTTTTTTTTTTTTTTTTTTTTTTTTGAGGTAGGGTCTCACTGTAGCCCAGGCTGACCTGGAATTAACTATGTAGTCTCAGGGTGGCCTCGAACTCATGGTGATCCTCCTACCTCTGCTTCCCGAGTGCTGGGATTAAAGGTGTGCGCCACCACACCTGGCTTCCAGGCATTTTTTAAATTAATTAACAAAAAATGAGGGCTTAGAGTGATGGCTTTGTGGTTAAGTTGCTTGCCTGTGAAGCCTAAGGACCCAGGTTCAATTTTCCTGGTAATCTTATAAGCCAGATGCACATGATGGTGCATGCATCTGGAGTTTGTGTACAGTGACTAGAGGCCCTAGCATACCCATTCTCTGTGTGCCCCCTTCTTTCTCAAATAAATAAAAATAAAATATTTTAAAAATGAGGATGCTAGGGTCTCTTGTCACTGCCAGTGAACTCCAGATACATGTGCTGAATTGTGCAGCTTGCTTCTCGTAGGTACTGGAAAATTGAACCTGAGCCAGCAGGCTTTGCAAACAAGCATCTTTAACCATTAAGCCATCTCCCCAGCTTGATACAAACTTCAAAACTTTTTTTTTTTTTCCCCAAGATAGGGTGTTGCGGGCTGGAAAGATGGCTTAGTGGTTAAGGCACATGCCTACGAAGCTTAAGGACCCTGGTTTGATTCTCCAGGTCCCATGTAAGCCAGATGCACATAGTGGTGCATGTGTCTGGAGTTCATTTGCAGTGGCTAGAGGCCCTGACATGCCCATTCTCTCTCCCCCCCAACCCCATCTCTACTAAATAAATAAATAAAAATATTTAAAAAAAATCTTAAAAAAAACAAAAAGATAGGGTGTTGCCCTGACCCAGGATAACCTAGAATTCACTATGTAGTCCCAGGCTAGTCTTGAACTCACAGCGATGCTCCTACTTTGGCCTCCCAAGTGCTGAGATTAAAGGCATGTACCACCACATCCAGCTTTTTTTTTTTTTTTTTTTTTCCCAAGGTAGGATATCACTCTAGCCCAAGCTGACCTAGAATTCACTCTGTAGTCTCAGGGTAACCTTGAACTTGTGGCGATCCTATCTTGGCCTCCCAAGTACTGGGATTAAAGGCATGCAAAGGCGTATACCACCATGCCCAACCTAAAAACACATGGCTAATTCAGCTTTATAAAATTATATATATATAGTATTTTTATTTATTTATTTGAGAGAGGTGTGTGGGTGCATCAGGACCTCTTGCCACTAAAATGAACTCCATATGCATGTGTGTCTAGCTTTTCATTGATACTGGGAAATTGAACCCAGGCTTTGTAAGTAAGTGCCTTTAACTGTTGGGCCATATCCCTATCCCAGTATATTATATTTGTTCTTTTCTTTTCCTTTCCTCTCCTCTCCCTCTCCCTCCCCCTCCCCCTCTCCCTCTCCTCCCTCCCCCTCCCCCTCCCTCTCCGAGAAAGCGAGAGACAGAAAGAGGTAGACAGACAGACGGGGAGAGAGAGAGTGGGGGAGGGAGAGAATGGGTGCACCAGAGCCTTCAGCCACTGCAAATGAACTCCAGACCCGTGTGTCACCTTGTGCATCTGGCTGACGTGGGTCCTGAGGAATTGAACTGAGGTCCTTTGGCTTTGCTGGCCAACACCTTAACTCCTAAGCCATCTCTCCAGCCCTGTTTTTATCTTTTTAGATAGTCTCAGTCTAGCCCAGGCTGTCCTGGAACTCATTCTGTAGTTCCAAGGTGGCCTTGAACTCACAGCGATCTCCTTCAACCTCTCACGTGCTGGGATTAAAGGTGTGCACTACCTCGCCTGGCATTTTTTTGGGGGTGGGAGCTAATACTTTTTAAATTTTTTAATTTTTTTATTAACAACTTCCATGATTATAAAAAATAACCCATGGTAATACCCTCCTTCCCCCCACTTACCCCTTTGAAACTCCACTCTCCATCATAGCCCCTCCCCATCTCCATCAGTTTCTCTTTTACTTTTGATGTCTTGATCTTTTCCTCCTCTTATGATGGTCTTATACAGGTAGTATCAGGCACTGTGAGGCCATGGATATCCAGGCCATTTTGTGTCTGCAGGGAGCATGTTGTATGGAGTCCTGCCCTTCCTTTGGCTCTTACATTCTTTCCGCCACCTCTTCCTCATTAGACCCTGCGCCTTGGAAGGTGTGATACAGATATTGCAGTACTGAGCACTGCGGTCATTTCTTTCCATCACCATGATACCTTCTGAGTCGTCCCAAGGTCACTGCCATCTGAAAAGAGAAGATTCTCAAGAAAAAGTGAGAGTAGCATTAATATAAGGGTGTGAACATTAACAGAAGTGCTTACTGGGCAGTTTGATAAGCATAGTATATATATTTGGCCAGACAACAGCAGACGTTACACCCCTAGGGCTCATGACTACCCCTGTTTTAAGTTTTTAGTATCAGGAATGTATTCCTTCCCCATGGAGTGGGCCTCCAGTCCAATTAGAGGGCAGTTGGTTTCCACTGTGACAGACGTGCCACTATTGCACCCGTTGGCTCATTTGTCCTGGCTAGCCAATTATAAGGCTTGCAGTGTCCACTGCTGAGTATCTTCACTGGTGATTTCTCTTTCTCCCATTGAACTGCATGCTGAATGGCTTCTTCCAGCTTTCTGTCAGCTGGTCTACATGGAGGAGGTTATCAGCTCAGATCCAGCAAGATTTCTCAGTGGCCTTGCAGCCCAAGCTAATACTTTTTTTTTTTTTTTAATTGTTTATTTGTGAGACATATAGCACAAGTAAGTGAGCATGGGTGCGCCATTTCCTCTTGCTACTGCTAACAGGCTCCAGATACATGCACCATAGGCAGGCAGGCTTTGCAAGTAAGTGCCTCTAACCGTTGAGCTCTCTCTCCAGCTCTAGTTAAGTATATTCTTATTTATTTATTTTTCTGTTTTTTTGAGGTAGGGTCTCACTTTAGCCCAGGCTGACCTGGAATTAACTATGTAGTGGCCTTGAACTCACAGCAATCTTCCTACCTCTGCCTCCCATGTGGTGGAATTAAAGTCATGTGCCACCACG
Source organism: Dipus sagitta (assembly GCA_036346955.1). Lineage (NCBI taxonomy): Eukaryota > Metazoa > Chordata > Mammalia > Rodentia > Dipodidae > Dipus > Dipus sagitta. The sequence goes on from CM070771.1 coordinate 161,972,191, forward strand.
CCCAGCTTCTTTATTTATTTTTTTATTTTTTATTTTTATTTGTTTATTTCTTTATTAGTGACAAAGAGAGGGAGAGAGGGAGAGAGAAAATGGGCATTAGGCCCTCTAGCCACTGCAAATGAGCTCCAGACATGTATGCCACCTTGTACAACTGGCTTTACATATGTACTAGGGAATTGAACCTGGTTCCTTTGGCTTTGCTGGCAAGCACCTTAGCTGGTAAGCTGTATCTCTAGCCCAAGTATGTTCTTAAAAACTCAGAGAGACTGACTTCTTGTAGACAATGTAGGGGAGCAAAATAATAATTTCGTATTTCTGTAGCTAGTGTTAAAGTTAACTTCTCGTTGCTAGGACAAATCAGCCACTAATGGGAGGAAAGGGTTTATTTCAGGCTTACAGATTCCAGGGGAAGCAGCATCATGGCAGAAGTAGCTGGCTCCCTTCTATAGATCCATAGCAGAGAGACACCACCTACAGCTAGCAAACATGAATAGCTAGAGATCAGACTACCTCTTTATACACCTTAGGGCTGGACTAAGTCTTATCTGAGGTTTAAGATTTTCTTTCTTTTTTTTTCTCAATTTTTATTAACATTTTCCATGATTATAAAAAATATCTCATGGTAATACCCTCCCTCCCCCCACTTTCCCCTTTGAAATTCCATTCTCCATCATATCGCCTCCCCATCTCAATCAGTCTCTCTTTTATTTTGATGTCATGATCTTTTTCTCCTCTTATGATGGTCTTGTGTAGGTAGTGTCAGGCACTATGAGGTCATGGATATGCAGGCCATTTTAAGTCTGGAGTGAGCATGTTGTAAGGAATCCTACCCTTCCTTTGGCTCTTACATTCTTTCCGCCACCTCTTCCGCATTAGACCCAAGATTTTCTTTTAACTGTGAACCTTGTATAAATCAAAACACAAATTACATACTTCCAACACATAATGTCACAGAGTAAACATTTTCATTGCAAAAAGGCATATCAAAGAGAGATTGGTCCAGTACAAATAATAACCAGCAGGTTAACATCAAACATCTGCATTCCAAGTCTAACATCCATCTCCAGTGATGGAAGTCTCTGGATCCAAATTCTGCCCCTCCAGCTGGGATGAGCAGCCCAGGGAAAATTACATCCCAAGCTAGGACCACTCCATGGCAGCCGTGTTACACAGTCCTGGTATATCCCTAGCATCCTTGGGTCTACACTGCAAACCACGGTTCATCTTCATAGCTCCATACAGTGGCCTTACTTTGTCTCCAGTAAAGGGATTTCAACCCTGCTTCACATGCTGCAGCTCAGCAATGACTTTTGGAACTGGTCACCTTCATACAATGGCCTTATTGGGCCTCCACACACAGATTTTAACCCTGATCCACTTGTCACATCTCAGCAGTGGCTTCTGGAACTATGTGCAGTTCAAGATCTGCTTCCTTGCATTTTTCATGCTTCCAGAATCAATACCAGGTATGTGCCATAGCTATATTTGTAAATTCAAGGTGCAATAAATGTTGACCTTGAAGAGCAGCATACTCCACCAGTCCTTCAAGCTACCTCCTTCCAGTAGCTTACCCTCATAGCATCTTTAACATTGTTTCAATGCCAAACAGTTGGTCTACCGTTACTGGTAGTAATCAACAGCAGCTGCAGCTTAAGTAACCTAAATCCAGTCTCTGTGCTAGTTAACTTCAAACGTGCTTGATTTTTCCTCTGATAACAATACATCATTCTTATATTTCTGTTCTGTACCTTCTGCCAAGCATGCCAGTCTATTACCTTTAAATTCTACTTGCTCAGTTTTCCTATGCATGAGCACAAGAACTCAGCCAGCCTTTATGCCAGTAGCACACTTCCAACAAAATTCTCTTTCTTCTTTGAAAGTTCATAAGACAAGCCTTCACAGTCCAAAATTGTCTCTACATTTGGCATTTTCCAACTCTTAATCAGATGTTGCAGTCAGGTTTGCATTTCTGGCAGAAATCACCTGACCAAGAGCAGCTTGTGGGAAAAAAGTTTTATTTTGGCTTACAGACTTGAAGGGAAGCTCCATAATGGCAGGGGGGAAATGATGGCATGAGCAGAGGGTGGATATCACCAGGTAGACAACAATAGCAGGAGTGTGCCAAACACTGGCAAGGGACACTGGCTATAAGACCTATAAGCCCACCCCCCAATAATACACTGCCTACAAGAGGCGTTAGTTCTGAAATCTCCATCAGCTGGGAACCTAGCATTCAGAATATCTAAGTTTATGGGGGACACCTGAATCAAACCACCTCACCCACCAAGCACACAGCCCATCAAGCTCTGCTTACAGCACTACAAGGTTTCTCTAGTCCAAAGTACCAAATCCTTTCATATTCCTCTGCATATAACTTGAAAAGACCAAAACCCTTATAGTCAGATTCATTTTAGTAACAATTCCACTTCTCAGCACCAGTTTTACTGTTGCAGTTCCCTTCTCATTGGTGGCACAAAGCCCCTCACCTGCTAAAAGCAGTTTGTGGGAGGAAAGGGTTTATTTTCCCTTACACAATTGAGGGAAAACTCCATGATGCTGTATCAAATACTGGTAATAGGAAGTTGGCCATGACATCCATAAGCTCACCCCCAACAACACACCTCCTCTAGTGAGGCTCCAGTTCCCAAATTGCCACCAACTGGGGATCAAGCATTCAGAACACATGAGTTTATAGGTGACACCCTACCTAAACCACCACATCTAGATATCTTTGTACACTGGTGAATTTTCTTTTGAATCTCTCCCTTTCCTCTCTCCACATTCACTCAATGATTCTATTTTTTCTTTTTTTCTTTTTTCTTTTTCTTTTTTTTGGTATTTCGAGGTAGGGTTTCACTCTAGCCCAGGATGACCTGGAATTCACCACTAGGTAGTCTCTGAGTGGCCTCAGTCAAACTCACGGCGATCCTCCTACCTCTGCCTCCCGAGTGCTGGGATTAAAGTTGTGCAATACCATGCCTGGCTGTATTTTTAGTTTTTTTTTAGGTAGTGTCTTGTTCTTGCCCATGCTGACTAACTTGGAACTTGCTATGTTGTCCTAGGCTAGCTTTGAACTCATAGCAATCCTCCTACCTCTGCCTGCTGAGTGCTGGGATTAAAGGCATGTGTTACCACACCTGGCTGTTCATTCTTTCATTCTTTTTCTTTTTGCATAGGGATACTACGTATATAGTGTGTGCTTTATACATGTGTACATACTGATGTGGTGCTCTATGGGCTCACCTATGGCAGCTGAAAGAGAACATTGATGATTATTCCTCTCCACGTATCTGCTTCTTTTTCCTATCAGTGATGTCTCTTACTGATTTTGGACCTTGCTGTTAGTGAGCTCCAGCAGTTCTCTGGTCTCTGCTTTCAACAGTGCTGGGTTACAGGCCTGTGTAGCCACACCTAGCTGCTTACTTGGGTTCTGGAGATTCATCTCTTTTTTTTTATTTTTATTTTTCAAGGTAGGGTCTCATTCTAGCCCAGGCTGACCGGGAATTCACTATGTAGTCTCAGGATGGCCTTGATCCTCCTACATCTGCCTCCAGAGTGCTGGGATTAAAGGCGTGTGCCACCACGCCTGGCTCTATGCTAATAATCTTATTGGCAATGTGATATTACTCCTTTTATTAGCTTGGTCTGTTCAGAAAGGTAAATGACATATTCTTAATACTAAATGATACATAACCAAATGAAAACTAAACAGTTTCCTGATCACTGGAATGAAAAAAAATGTAGTAGGGCTGGAGGTATGGCTTGGAAGTTAAGGCACTTGTTTGCAAAGCCAAAGGACCCAGGTTTGATTCTTCAGGATCCACATAAGCCAGATGCACAAGATGGCGCATGCGACTGTAGTTCATTTGCAGTGACTGGAGGCCCTGACATACCCATTCTCTCTCAAATAAAGAAAAATTTTTAAAAAGTTTTTTAAATGTGGTAGATTGAATAGAGCAAGATGATAGGAATTGCATTGTGCATGAAACCCAGTTGACTTATAGTCAACCTTCTAATTATTAAATTATAGCAGTTCTTATACTATTAAACACCATTAACATTGTGATCAGTGATGGAAAGTGTATATATATATATGTACATATATGGTTTGGTCTACTACAAATATTCTACACGATGTAAATACTGTCATATATTTTTTGAAAGTATTGTCTTCCATAATACACGCGCGCGCACACACACACACACACACACACACACACACACACAACAGAGCCGTATAGATTTTGTGTAGGTATACTGTGATGGATGTGCAATAATAAAATCAACTCACTCTGCATTTCTAAGTACAGTAAGGACATTTTCCTGTCCTTAAGTGATGCATAACATATATTGTAGATAATAAGTTCTTGGTTGGGGTTTGTATTGCAGATAATTTTTTTTTGTGGTTTGCGTTTTCTTTTTAAAAAGTTTTTGGTTTTATTTTATTTATTTATTTTAGAGAGAGAGAGAGAATGGGCACATGAGGATCTCTAGCTACTGTAATGAACTCCAGATGCATGTGCCAGCATGTGCATCTGACTTAGGTGGGATCTGGGTAATTGAGCCAGGGTCCTTAGGCTTTGCAGGCAAGCACCTTAACCACTAAGCCATCTCTCCAGCCCATTTTTCTTTACTTTTTGCAATTCATTATGTAGTCTCAGGGTGAACCCAAGGCGATCCTCCTACCTCTGTCTCCCAAGTGCTGGGATTAAAGGCATATGCCACCAAGTCTGGCTCATTTTTCTTTTCTTCTCTCTCTTTCTTTTTGGTTTTTTGAGGTAGGGTTTCACTCTAGCCCTGACCTAGAACTCACTATGTAGTCTCAGGGTGGCCTCGAACTCATGGCAATCCTCCTACCTCGTGCTGGGATTAAAGGCGTGTGCCACCACACCTGACCTTCATTTTTCTTTTCTTAACAATGAAAACTGAGTTATAAATTTTTTTTCTTCATTTTTATTTATTTATTTGAGAGTGACAGAGAGTGGAAGAGGCAGATAGAGAGAAAGAAAGAGAATGGGCACACCAGGGCTTCCAGCCACTGCAAACGAACTCCAGGCGCATGCGCCCCCTTGTGCATCTGGCTAATGTGGGTCCTGGAGAATCAAGCCTCGAACCGGGATCCTGAGGCTTCACAGGCAAGCGCTTAACCGCTAAGCCATCTCTCCAGCCCTAGTTACAAATTTTGATGATGTCCAATTTATTGTTTTTTTTTCTTTTTAATTATTTATGTGTCAGACTTAACTCTTTATCAAACCCCAAATCATGAAGAATTTAATTTAGTCTGCTATATTTTGAATGTGCCCTCCAAGTTCATATGTTGAATTTTTTTTTTTCTCGCTCTAGTCCAGGCTGACCTGGATTTCACTCTAGTCTCAGGCTGGCCTAGAGCTCACAGCAGCCCTCCTACTTTGGCTTCCCAAGTGCTGGGATTACAGTCATGTGCCACCACACCTGGCCCATTGAAATTTAATTGCCAATATAATACTAAGAGACAGGAGCCTTTCCTTCCCTTCTTCCTTCCTTCCTTTCTTCTTTCTCTCCTTTCTTTCCTCCTTCCATTTTACCTTCCATTCCTTTCCTCCTTTTCTTCCTTCATTCCTTTTCTCCTTTCCTTCCTTTTTTCCCTCTCTCCTTCCCTTCATTCCTTTCTCTGGCTGTCCTGGAACTTAGCCTAAGTTAGTCTGAAGTAATGGCAATCCTCTTGCCTTTGCCTCTCAAGTTCTGGGACTACTGGTATGAGCTAACGTGCCTGGCTTGTTTTCATTTGATGAGACAGGATGACACCCAACCGGCCTGGAGCTCAATATGTACAACAGGCTATCCTCAAACTTGCAATAATCCTTTTACCTTAACCTTCTGTGTACTGAGATTACAAGTGTGAGCTGCCATATATAGCTTGCTTATTCTTTTTCCTAATGGTGTCTTTTTTTTCAATTAAACTATTTTATTGTCCTTTGTTTTTGTTTCCTTTTTATTGATAGCTTCCATAGTTACAGACAATAAACCATGATAATTCCCTCCCCTCTCCCAGTTTCCCCTTCATAAATCTACACTCCATCGTATCCTCTCCCTTTCTACATTAGTTTCTCTTTTATTTTGATGTCATCATCTTTTCCTCCTATTATGAGGGTCTTGTGAAGATAGTGTTAGGGCACTGCAAAGTCATGGATATCAGGACCAATTTCTCTCTGGCTGATTGCATTGTAGGCAGTCCTACTCTGCCACCTCTTCCACAATGGACCCTGAGCCTTGGGAGGTGTGATAGAGACGTTTCAGTGCTGAACATTCCTCAGTCATGCCTTCTCAGCACTATGGTGCCTTTTGGGTCATCCTAGTGGTCACCCCCATCTGAAAAGAGAAGCTTCTTGAGAGTAGCATTAATATATGGGTATGAAAATTAAGTAAAGCACTTACAGGGCAGTTTGGTGGGCATAATATATGCATTTAGCCAGACAAGAGCAGGCATTACACTCCTAAGGCTCATGATCTCCCCCACCACAGGTTTTTGACTAGGTTTTCAGTACCACACTTACATTCTCTCCCTTGGAGCGGGCTTCCAGTCCACTTAGAGAACGGTTGGTTTTTCCCCATAACAGACATGCCACTATTGCATCCATTGGCTCATTTGGCCTGGCTGGCCAAACTTGAGGCTTGCAGAGTCCACTGTTTACACCACTGATGGCTTGTGCCTTCCATAGGCTTCATGCAGTGCAGCTTTTTCCAGCTTTCAGTTGGCTGGTCTATAGGGAGGTTTTCAGCTCAGCCCCAGTTTGATTTCTCAGTGACCTTGCAGCCCAGGCATGTGGAGTCTTCAGCAATAGGGTCTTACCATCTATTCCTGGTGGGAAACCAGGAGCCTTGGCAATAGCCTGTGATGTTTTATGGGCATCAGGGATGTCCCTGGCCAGCAACTCACTGGAAGGTATTCCATCGCTGGCACTGAAATTTTTCTAATAACAGTCTGTAGCTTCTGGGTGTGCCATTATCCAAAGAAGTAGGTTATCATGTGAGTTATTGACAATAGTGTTAGGTTAAACTATTTTATTGTAATTTTTCTTTTCTTCTTTCTGTCTTTTAATTTTTTTTTTGGTGGTTTGAGGTAAGGTCTCGCTCTAGCCCAGGCTGACTTGGAATTCAATATGTAGTTTCAGGGAGGCCTCAAACTCATAGCGATCCTCCTAACCTTGGCCTCCCAAGTGCTGGGATTAGAGATATGTGCCACCATGCCCTGCCCTGGCTAGTTTTTTTTTTTTTTTTTTTCTCAATTTTATTTCTTTGTTTTTGTTTTTTCAAGGTAGGGCCTCGCTTTTGCCCAGGATGACCTGGAATACACTATGTAGCCTCAGTGTGGCCTCAAACTCATGGTGATCCTCCTACCTCTGCTTCCTGGGATTAAAGGCATGTACCACCATGCCCAGCTCATTTAAAAGAAATTTATTTGTTGAGAGAGACAGTCAGTCAGCAGACAGACATACATTATGGGCATGCCATGGACTTTTGCCACTTTAAATGAGTTCCAGATATATGTGTCCCTTTGTTCACCTGGTTCTACGTGGGCTCTGGGGAGTTGAATCTTGAGCCAGCAGGGTTTGCAAGCATGTGCCTTTAACCACTGAGCAATCTCCCTAGCCTTCTAATGGTGTCTTTTTTTTTTTTTTTTTCAAGGTAGGGCCTCACTCTAGCCCAGGCTGACCTGGAATTCACTATGTAGTCTCAGGGTGGCCTCGAACTCACAGTGATCTTCCTACCTCTGCCTCCCAAGTGCCTTACAGAGATTTTTTGTATTTGTGATTCTGGGAATTTTCCAAGGTTAGATTAAAAAAACTATTCCAATTCTGGGCAGTGTGTTGACTGAAAAGGTTATTAAACATGCATTATAATCTCATTTAAAGCACTTAGTAGCTATTTGATCTTGACTAAGCCACACCATTCCTTTTGTAAAAGAGGATTGAGACATTTGATTGCTCAGGCTGCTGGTTATGTAATGCAGATTGTGTTCTGGAGGAGGCTGGCCATCTGGTTAAGGGAAAGGAGGGTTGGGGGTGAACTCTTGGGCACCCTGTACAACAAGCAGGGCCTGAGCCTGGCACCATGTCTGCTTTAGGCAAGCATGCCTTTTAAAATAGCCTTCCCTGGGGCCCAGCTGTCCAAGTATCACACAGTGACTCTGTACTGTGACTGGGAGGTGGGAGGAGGACACTAAGTTTGCTCAGAGATGCTGTATAGGCAGTGGTGAACCTGTCTCTGTCTGCCTCCCAGGATTGTTATGAAGGGCAATGAGATAATAGGTATAAATATACTTTGGAAAAGCATAGTGGTACACAAATATAATGTCTTGCTTTTGCTGTTCATCTGTGGTTTATTTTAGGGTAGATACGACAAGAATTGAATACTCCATTCCTTTAAGAGAAAACTGGGCACTACCATATTTTGCATGCCAAGTTGCTGCACTTACAGGCTATTTAAAAAGCAACTTAAATACTAATGCAGAGGTAAGACACAAATGTTTTATACATGTTAGTTAATTCTGATGCAGTAAAAATGTACTTAAAAATAATTAATTAAGAGAGAGAGAGAGAGAGCGCGCGCGCGCGCGCGAGCGGGCGTATCAGGACCTCTAGCCACTGCAAATGAATCCCACATGCATGTGCCGCCTTGTACATCTGGCTTTACGTGGGTGCTGGGGTTCTTTGGCTTTGCTGGCAAGTGCCTTAACCACTAAGGCATCTCTCCAGCCCTACCTTTTCTTTGTAAGGTATTTTACTTATTTGTGTATTTATTTGAGAGAGAGGGAGGGAGGGAGGGAGGAAGATACAGAGAGAGAGAGAATGGGTGCACCAGAACCTCTAGCCACTGCGAACAACCTCCAGATGCGTGTGCCACCTTGTCTGTCTGGCTTTGTATGGGTAGTGGGGAATGGAACCCAGGTCCTTTGGTTTTGCCAGCGAGTGCCTTAGCCACTAAGCCATCTCTCCAGTCCAACTTTTTGGCTTTTTGAGACAAGGTCTTATGTATGTAGTCCAAGCTGTCTTCGAACTCACTGTGTACCTGAAGCTGGCTTTAACTCCAGACTCTCCTGCCTCCACTTCTTTACTGCTAGGACTACAGGTGTGCACCACCATACCCAGTAGTGGTACATAATTTTTAAATTAGTCATATTTAAGTTATATTTAGTGATGTATAGTTACTATGTATTAAAGGATGTGGTTGGATTGTTTTTGTATAATACTATTACTCTATAATCTGAGGACAATCACTTATTTTCAGGAAAACAGATGTTACATTGTTAGTGTAGTTACCTAATTACTTAATTTTCAATTAATTTGTGTGTGTGCACCATGGCACACAAAGAGAGGTCAGACAACATCTTCAAGGTATCTGTGCTGTACCTTTTCTGAGACAGATTCTCTTGCTGCTATAAAGAAACTGCCAGACTGTAAACAAGCATCAGACTAGCTGGCCAGTGAGTTCTTGCTCTGCCTCCCATTGTCATAGATACAGTGGGATTACAGATACATGTGCCAACTCTCCAGTGTTCTGGTTCTTTTTTGAAATCTGAAAGAATACTTTTTTTTTTCATGGTGACAAATGTCTCATAAATAGCAAACTTTAATTAAATTAAAAAAAATGCTGGGAATAGTGACACACACATACTTTGGAGGCTGTAGGAGGATCACTGTGAGTTTGAGGTCACCTGAGACTACATAGTGAATCCTAGGTCAACCTGGCTAGACCAACAACCCTACCTTAAAAAGCCATAAACAAAGCAAAAAAAAAAATTATTTTTTTTTAGATTTATCTGTAGGCAGAGAGAGACAGGAGAAGAGAAGAGAGGAGAGAGAGAATGGGCATACCAGGACTTCTAGCTGTTGCAAATGAACTCCAGATGGATGTATCACTTTGTGCATTTGGCTTTACATGGGTACTGAGGAATTGAACCTGGATCATTAGGCTTTGCAGACAAGAACCTTAACCGCTGAGCTATTTTTCCAGCTCTTAATTAATCTTTATAACTTTAATGTTTTATTTTATTTGTAAAATAACATTAATACATTTCAGGTTTATAGTTTTCCTTTTTGTTGCATTTGTGTAAAGAGCTTTCTGGAGCAAGAATGCTTTCTACAGTAGTGCAGATTGTTTTCTTAGTAGATTATGTGACTGTTTCCTATAGTTTAGTTATTTTTTTCCAGTGCACAAACATAGAGCCTCAGACTTTTTCTTTTGAGGTAGGATTTCACTCTAGCCCAGGCTGACCTGGAATTTACTCTGTAGTTTCAGGATGGCTTCAAACTCATGGCGATCCTCCTACCTCTGCCTCCTGAGTGCTGGGAATAAAGGCTTATGCCACCATGCCCAGCCCTCAGACTTTTTAGTCAAGTGCTGTACCACTGAGCTACATGTTCAGCCCAGTTCTTTTTTTTTTTTTTTTTTTTCTGAGGTTGGGTCTTACTTTAGCTCAGGCTGACCTGGAACTCTAACTCTAGCTGGCCTTGACCTCACAATACTCCTCCTCCTACCTCTGCCTCCTGAGTCTGGGATTAAAGGTAGTACCACATATGCGGCCTATATTTTTGTTTTTAGAGACATGGTCTCATGTAGCTTCGTCTAGCCTTAAACTCATTTGTGGTTGAGGATGGCTTTGAACTTCTGATCCTCTTGCCTCCACCTCCCAAGCACTAGGATTAGTTATACACTATTATTATACTTATGCCTATGTTTTTACATATTTTAAAATATTTTCATAAATTTACTTTTTCCCATTTATAATATGTTGTTATTTTTCTGAATATCTTTTTTTTTATTGTCACATTTTATGCTCTGGATTTTTTTATTCTTAATTTTGCACAGGGAGGCAGGTTCTTACTTTAGCCCAGACTGGCCTTGAACATAGTGATCTTCCTACCCTAACCTCCCAAGTGCAGGGATTAAAGATGTGAGATACCATGTACCATGTCCCTCTCTTTAAGTAGAAGTTTGTTTATATGTGCTTGTGTAGTATGTTTGGCATAGTGTGCGTGTGGTGATGCATGTGTGTGCACAACAATGTACACATGTGGCTAGAGGAGCACGTCAGGTGTCCCCTACTGCTCCTTGTATGTTTCCTTGAACCAGAGTCTCTCTTTGAACCTGGAGCTGCCATTTTTTCAAGTTCTAGTGATTCTCCAGTTTCAGCTTCCTATAGGACTGGGGTTACAGTGTGTTTGGCTGCTCCCAGCTGCTTACATGGCTGCTGGGGAATCAAACTCAGGACTGTCTTGAGGCCCTCACTCACGCTTGTGTGGCAAGTGCTGTTACCCACTGTTGCAGTCAGGTTTGCATCGCTGTGAGAAAACACCTGACGAAGAGCAGCTTGTGGAGGGAGAAAGGTTTATTGTGGCTTACAGACTTGAGGAGGAGCTCCATGACAGCAGGCGAAAATGATGACACGAGCAGAGGGTGGACATCACGTCCTGGCCAACAACAGTAGGAGAGTGTGCCAAACACTGGCAAGAGGAAGCTGACTATTATACCTATAAGCCCACCCCCCAAAATACACTGTCTCCAGGAGGCGTTAATTCCCAAATCTCCTTCAGCTGTGGACCAAGCATTCAGAACAACTAAGTTTATAGGGACACCTGAATTAAACTACCACATTCTGCCCCTGGTCCCCATAAAATGATAACCATACATGATGTAAAACACAATGCATTCAGCTGAGTGTGGTGGCACATGCCTTTAATTCTTCCAGCACTTGGAAGGCAGAAGTAGGTGAATCATCATGAGTTCGAGGCTACCTTAAGACTACATAGTGGATTCCAAGTCAGCCTGGGTTAGAAAAACAAATAATAATAATAATAAAATAAAATAAAGTAATGCATTCATCCAACTTTAAAAGTCCCCCCATAGTTTTTAATCAATTCCAGTGATGCTCAACTTCCAAGATCTTTTAACTGAGCCATAATACAAAAAAACCCATAATGGCACAGAAAAAATACGTTGCAAAAGATGGCACTGGGCATAACAAAGAAATGTTCAACCAATACAAGATTTAGACAGGACAAACATCAAACTCTGTAGCTCCAAATCCAACAACTGCAGTCAGTAACAAATCTCCAAGTCCAATAATTCTAACCACTGAGAAGTCTCTGGAGTTCCAATTCCGTCCCTCGAGCTAGGCTACTCACAGTCCTGGAGAACTTCATTTGGTGCTGGCAGCTCTTCTTGGCAGCCATCCCATAGTCCTGGCATCTCCATTGGGTCTCTACTGCAACCCACGGTTCATCCTTATGGCTCCATTGGGTCTCCATGCAGGTAATCCAACAAGCCTGCTTCATACTGCCCAAGGCTATTTCCAAAATACAAAACTGTATTGCAAATTCAATGACCCTCTCTTTCTTGCATTTGTTATACTCCATAATACCATGTGGCCTGCCAACTTGTTAATTCAGGGGGGAAATAAAGCAGACTTTGAAGAATAGGACACTTCTTCAGCATTCAGCCCCTTCCAAAGAGTCTGCATTCTTCTTTTTTTTTTTTTTTTTTTTTTTTTTGGTTTTGCGAGGTAGGGTCTCACTCTAGTTCAGGCTGACCTGGAATTCACTATGTCATCTCAGGGTGGCCTCGAACTCACGGCAATCCTCCTACCTCTGCCTCCCAAGTGCTGGGATTAAAGGCGTGCACCACCACACCCGGCTTTAAGTCTGCATTCTTCCTATTGTGCCAATGCAGGTCATTTGGCCCAATCTCAGTGGTTGTATTCTCTCAAACAATTGCAGCTGAATGGGCAGCAGTTTTGGCCCAAATATTTCATTTTTTTTTCTTTGCCATATCCCTTTGCTCATACCAGTCAATTTCTATACAATGACACCATGCACAAGTTCTCAGGGCACAGGTGTAAGAGCAAGCTTCTCACACAAACTGTTAGCCCAGTCCAAGCAAAGCTCTTTCTCACACTCATAAGCCAAACCTCACAGTCCATAGTTTTTACTGCATTCAGGTCTTTCAACTCTGACTAGAATAGTCCATCAAGCTGTACTTACAGTGCTGCAAGGCATCTCTTAGGCCAAGATTCCAAATCCTTCCACATTCCTCTCAAAAATCAGCTCCAAGAGTCCAAAAACCACATAGTCAGGTTTCTAGCATCAATAATCCCACTTCTCAGTACCAACTTTACTGTTGCAGTCTTGTTTGCATTGCTGTTTAAAAACACCTGACCAAGAGCAGTTTGTGGGGGAGAAAAAAAGGTTTATTTTGGCTTACAGACTCTAAGGGGAAGCTCAATGATGGCAGGGGAGAATGATGACATGAGCAGAGGGTGGACATCACCTCCTGTCCTAGCCAGTATCACATGGACAACAGCCACAGGAGAGTGCCGAACACTGGCAAGAGTCTATAATACCAGTAAGCCATCCCCAACAATACACTGCCTCCAGGAGGTGTAAATTCCTAAATCTCCATCAGCTGGGAACCTAGCATTCAGAATACTGGAGTTTATGGGGGACACCTGAATCAAACCACCACACCCACTGAGCCATCTCCCCAGCCATTGTTACTTTTTAATTTTAGCTTTTATAAATTGAAAATAAGTGTACATGTTGTACACATGGTTAAAAAAATAATTTTGGGAAGGGACTGGAGAGATGGCTTAGCAGTTAAGGCACTTGCCTGCAAAGTCAAAGAACCCAGGTTCAATTCCCCAGGATCCACATAAGCCAGAAGAACAAGGTAGCATATGCATCTAGAGTTCATTTGCAGTGGCTGGAGGCCCTGCTGCACCAATTCTCTCTCTGCCTCTTTCTCTGGACATTCATGGTCCTGACGGTTAGGGTGCCTGGAGTTGTACCAGAGCTGCTCCACTGGTCCTGTTTGTATTCTTCTTCAGCAGCTTGTCTGGGGCATCTTCCCCATCAGGTTTCTTGACTTTGCGAGGAGGCTGATGTGAGTGGAAAATCTCACTTTGTTTCTGCTTCTGTTCTGCACTGCCATCCAGGAGGGTGATGAGCTCACGGATTGAGACTGCTGGTACCTTGACAGGATTATTCTGGCCGCTTTCCTCCATTCTGGAAGATTTTGGTTTCTCCTGCTTCTCTGCTGTGGTGGATAATAACTTATATACCCTTCACTTTTCAGTAGAAGAATGTATTTTGCAGTGTTTCTCTTTATTTCCCTCCCTAGGCTGCTTTGGTGTGACTAGTATGCTGCCATCTTACCCAGAAGAATTTTTTAAAATTTCAACTTTATTTGAGAGAGAATGAGACCTACATAGAGGTGATTATGGGCATGCCAGGGCCTTCCTACCACTGCAGACAATCTCCATATACATGTGCCACTTTGTGCATCCAGCTTTATATGGGTGCTAGGGAATTGAACTCAGGTTATCAGGCTTTGAAGCAAGTGCCTTTAACTGCTGAGCCATCTCTATAGCCCCTGTATTTATTTCTTTTGTTGTTGTTTGTTTGATTTAAAAAAATATTTTATTTATTTATTTGACAGAGAAAGAGGGAGAAGAGAGAGAGAATGGGTATGCCAGAGGGCCTCCAGCTACTGCAAACAAACTCCAGATGCATGTGCATCTGGTTAACATGGGTCTGGGGAATTGAACCTGGGTCCTTTGGCTTTGCAGGCAAATGCTTAAACCGCTAAGCCATCCCTCCGGCCCTGTTTGTTTGATTTTTGAGATAGGATCTCGCTCTAGCCCAGGCTGACCTGGAATCCACTCTGTAGTCTCAGGGTGGCCTCGAACTTAAAGCTGTCCACCTACCTCTGTCTCCTGAATGCTGGGATTAAAGGCATGTACCACCGTGTCTGGTTCTCTGTATTTCTTTCTTTCTTTCTCAAAATGGGTATTTTGAGATACAGGTGGGAAGATCTCTGTTATCTCTAGTCAATTCCATTGTTTTTTGCTTGTTTACAGAGCTATGGATAGAACCTTGCAGCCTTGTGCATACCAGGCGCCATGGGTCCATGCCTTCAGCTCTAATTCCTTCCATCTCCTTTCTTTTTAGAATCTTGTTGTGGATTTCTCTCCTCCCTCTACTCCTTCCTCTCTGTCCTATATCACCACAATTTTTTTTTTTCCCTATGTTGAAAAATACTCCACAGTATCCATTAAATCTTCACTTTCTCTGTCTTTCTCTCATAATATTAAGATAAAGGGTGGGAGGGGAAACTGGGCTCAGAGATGGATCAGTGGATAAAGTGCTTGACATGTACGCATGAGGACCTTATTCAGGGGTTAAGCTCCCCTAAACCCATGTAAAGCCTGGCAGCAAGGGTCTGTAATCCTTGCTTTCCTATGTGGAATGGGAGGTGGAGATAGAATAAACTTGGAAATCCATGGGCTAGTCAGCCTGATGTAGGCAGGGGTGAAGAGCAGGAGACCTACCTCAGAACAAGGTGGATGGTGACCTTTGTCATGGAACGAGTGACTGCACCTACCCCCACCCCCACCCCACCCCTACACATGGAGCAGGTCAGTGGATAAAGTGCTTGCCACACAAGTGTGAATACCTGAGTTCAGATCCCTAGAGCCCACATAAAGCCAGCACAGCACAAGTGTCTGTCATACAGCATGTCCACATCAAGATGGAAGGTGGAATCAGGAGAATCCACGCAAGCTCTCAGGCCAGGTAGCCTGGTGGATGTAGTGGTGAACTATGGGAGACCCTGCCTCAAACAAGGTAAAGGCAAGGACAGACTCCTAAAGTCCTCTGACTTCCCTTGCTCCCAGTGGTAATAACTTATATGACCACAGCACATTATCACAACCAGGAAATTAACATGCAGAACCTTGTTCAAATTTTACCAGCTTTTCTGTGCACTCCCTCTCTCTCTTTTATTTTTATTTTTTTGTTTTTGGTTTTAGAGGTAGGGTCTTACTGTAGCCCATGTCCACCTGGAACTTATGCTGTAGTCTCAGGGTAGCCTTAAACTCATGGTTATTCTACCCCTGCCTCCCAAGTGCTGGGATTAAAGGCGTGTGCCACCATGCCTGGCAGCACTCTTTCTTTTTTTTTTTTTTTTTGTGGGAACTGGTACATAGTTTTATTATTGTTTGGGTGCAGGGTCTCACTCTAGCTCAGACTGACCTAGAACTCACTCTGTAGTCCCAGTCTGGGCATGAATTTACAATGACCGTTCTATATCTGTCTCCTAAGTGCTGGGATTAAAATAATGTACTGTAACCGCATGTGGTGGCACATGCCTTTAATCTCTGCACTCCGGTGGCTGAGTTAAGAGGTTTGCTCTGAGTTCAAGGCCAGCCTGAGGCTATAGCATGAGTTTCAGGTCAGCCTGGGCTAGAGTGAGACCCTCCCTTGAAAAACAAACAAACAAACAAACAA
Organism: Dipus sagitta; assembly: GCA_036346955.1. Taxonomy (NCBI): domain Eukaryota; kingdom Metazoa; phylum Chordata; class Mammalia; order Rodentia; family Dipodidae; genus Dipus; species Dipus sagitta. Next base: position 161,988,513 of record CM070771.1, read on the forward strand.
AAAACTGCACTTAAAAAGAGTGTACACCCAGCAGTTTTGTGAATTTTTATCACATACATAAATTTGAGTAACTGTTAGTAAAATCTAGGTATAGAGCTTGTCCAGCACCACAAGAAATTCCCTTAGGAGGATCACTGTGAGTTTGAAGTCAGCCTGAGAGTACAGAGTGAGTTCCACAGCAGCCTGGGCTAAAGTGAGAACCTACCTCAAAAACATAAAAAGGCATGGTGGTACATGTCTTTAATCAGAACACATGGGAGGCAGAGGTAGGAGGATCACCTTGAGTTCGAGGCCAGCCTGTACTTAGTGAATTCCAGGTCTGTATGGGCTAGAGTGAAACCCCATGTTGAAAAACCAAAAGAAAGAAAGAGTGGGAGGGAGATTATTTTAGACAAATAAGTAACTTCCACATTAATTGAAGTTTACCATCCATAGCTAGTAAAAACCATCATCTTCTCGTCTCTTCTCTTCTCTTCTCTTCCCTTCCCTTCCCACCCCACCCCACCCCACCCCTTTGGGGATGAAGAAAAATTCTAATGACCTAAGATTTTTAGTGTGATGTTGAATGGCAACTGTTGATTTCTCACTGTGCCTCTTATTTAAGACCTTCCAGTTTGTGATGTTGGAATATTTTCTTGTGATAAATTTTTATAGCAATAAAGCTGCTGACGCTTAGCTTCTTTCTGTTGTTTTCCCAGAGGATTTGCTACTTGGTGATGAGTGCGTCAACTTACACCTTTATGATGATGTGGGAGTACAGCCACTATATTTTGTTTCTTCAAGCAATATCTCTGTTATTGCTGGATATCTTTGCAGCAGAGCAAAGTGACAAGGTATGATGGCATGCTCAAGTGGTTAATTTAATGAAGAGAATAAATGTTTTTATAGGGTTGTATCTTAAAATGCCTATTTCTTGCTGGCCGTGGTGGCACACGCCTTTAATCCCAGCACTCAGGAGGCAGAGGTAGGAGGATCACGGAGAGTTTGAGGCCACCCTGAGACTCCATAGTGAAATCCAGGTCAGCCTGAGCCAGAATGAGACCTTACCTCGAAAAACCAACCAACCATCCATCCAAACAAACAAAAAAAACAAAACCAAAACCAAAAAAAACCCCACTTCTATTTCTTCCTCTCTTATACTCAATGGTTCAGAACCCTGGTGAGTATCAAGATTTAAGTTATCAGAGAGAATTTCACATAAAGGCTAGGATGAAGTTCAAGAGTAGAATGCTTGCCTCCATGTGCAAGGCCCTTGGTTTGATTCCCAGCAACAAAAAACCCAAAGTCCCTCTGACTCCTACATTTTTGTTAATGACTAAGTAGAAAGTCTTAACTTATTAATTGATTGGTTGAAAGGGAAATGGGGGGCTGGAGAGATGGCTTAGCGGTTAAGCGCTTGCCTGTGAAGCCTCAGGACTCCAGTTCGAGGCTTGACTCCCCAGGACCCAAGTTAGCCAGATGCACAAGGGGGCACACACATCTGGAGTTCGTTTGCATTGGCTGGAAGCCCTGGCACACCCATTCTCTGTCTCTCTCTCCCTCTGCCTCTTTCTCTCTCTCTCGCTGTAGCTCTCAAATAAATAAATAAAAATGAATAAAATATTAAAAAAAGAAAAAGAAAGGGAAATGGGGGTAATAGGTAATAGGAGGCTGAAGACATCATAGAGATTGCAGCCAGTGGACACAGCTGCCATTGCTATGCTGAGGAAACAGTGAAAATGCAGAATTACTAAATCTTAGAAATTTAGATGAGAGTCATCCACAGGGACCTCAAACTCAGCCTCCTGAAAAGGTTGATGCTCAGTTTCGCATTATTACTGAGCTCAGAAGCAGGCCCTGTGGAACTGGGACCCAGGCCTCTGAAGGCGAAGCTCTGGCCAGCTGCTCTTGGAACTCTGGTGCTGGTTCAGAGCCTCAACAGGAAGGAATTATTCTGTTGGGGTCAAGAACTATCTCCCAGGTAAGGTGCACAGTAAGCAAGAGGAAGGAGCATCTGGCTTTATGTGGGTACTAGGGAACTGAACACAGGCAGCTTTGCAAGTGCCTTTGACCTCCAGCCATCTCCCCAGGTAGCATCTCATTCTAGTCCAGGCTTACCTGGAATTTACTATGTAGTCTCAGGGTGCCTTGAACTCACTGCAATCTTCCTTCCTCTGCCTCTGGAGTGCTGGGACTAAAAGCATGTGATACCATGCCCAGCTAAGATTATGGTTTTTAATTTATGTAATTTGAGATTGCATAAATGACTTTTTTTTTTTTTTAAAGACAGACTCTTACTGTGTAGGTTAGGCTGACATCATAATCTTCTTGCATCAGCTTCCCAAATGCTGGGGTCACAGGCATGTGCCATCCAGCCCACTATAAAGATGATTTTAACAAGGAAAACCAAGTGAAATTAAGTATGGCCCTAGTGAAAGTTCAAGTCTGATTCAACACCCATGGCTCTGTTTTGTCTCAGTAGAGTTCTAAGAAGAAAGTGATGAGTTTATTAAACTATAGTCTTAAAAATATGGAGTAAGCTAGGCATGGTGGTGTACGCCTTTAATCCCATCACTCAGGAGGCAGAGGTAGGAGGATCTCCGTGAGTTTGAGGCCACCCTGAGACTACATAGTGAATTCCAGGTCAGCCTGAGCTACAGTGAGACCCTACCTTGAAAAAACAAAAAACAAACAAACAAACAAAAAAATGGACTAAAATATAGACTAAACATTTCACAACACTGTCTTGAATTATCATAGAGCATTGCTATATACCTGTCAAATCTATCCTAAAGAAATTAATGAAAAAAATGTGTAGTGAAATTAATTTTATTCTTGTCCCAACAGGTTTATGAAGTGTATAAAATCTATGTATTTTCCCTGTTTCTGGGATATTTATTGCAGTTTGAGAATCCAGCTTTACTGGTATCTCCTTTATTAAGTTTAGTAGGAGCTTTAATGCTCATTAAGTGCCTTCAGGTAAGTAATATGGCCTCTTTATCATTTTTTAAAATTGTTACTTATTTTATGCCTTACTTTGTTCATATGATTTTTCTCCCTAGCTGAATGTGAAAAAAGGAACTTTTGTAGCTAAAGTAATGATGGTGATTAAATTTTACTTGGTGTGTACTCTACCAGTGACATTGAATCTTATAATGAAGGTAAGTCTGAGATTCATACAGTAGAGTAAATTGAATAGAGGAGCGTATTTAGGCCGTATTTTATTTTTTAATAATCTTTTTTGTTGTTGTTTATTTTTATTTATTTATTTATTTGAGAGTGACAGACAGAGAGAAGGAGGCAGAGAAGGAGAGAGAATGGGCACACCAGGGCTTCCAATCACTGTAAACGAACTCCAGACGCGTGCGCCCCCTTGTGCATCCGGCTAACGTGGGTCCTGGGGAATTGAGCCTTGAACCAGGGTCCTTAGGCTTCACAGGCAAGCGCTTAACCGCTAAGCCATCTCTCCAGCCCTAGGCCGGAGATATATATATATTTTTTTTTTGGTTTTTTGAGGTAGGGTCTCACTCTGGCTCAGGCTGACCTGGAATTCACTCTGTAGTCTCAGGGTGGCCTCGAACTCTCGGCGATCCTCCTACCTCTGCCTCCCGAGTGCTGGGATTAAAGGCGTGTGCCACCACGCCCGGCTCCAGGCCGGAGATATTAAAGTAATAGAGTTTATCCAGAATAATGTTAAGTTGAATAATGATCATGAGTAGCATGTATTTTGATTTTTGTAGTCTGGGATAGTTTCAGAGCCCTTATGTATCTGAGGATGACACTGAACTTCTGGTCCTCTTGCTGATAACTCCCCAGTGCACCAACATGCCTACTTTTATGTGGTACTGGGGATTGAACCCAGGTCTTTGCTCAGGCCTAGAAGAACTTTACAAACTGAGCTACATCCTCAGCCTGCATTCTGATTATTTTATTATTTGAGAGAGAGAAAGAGGAAGAATGGGAGCATCAGGGCCTCCAGCTGCTGCAAACAAACTCCAGACGCAAGTGCTACTTTGTGCATCTGGTTTATGTGTGTCCTGTGGAATCGAACCTGGGTCCTTTGGCTTTATAGGCAAGTGCCTTAACTGCAAAGCCATCTCTCCAGCCCTCTGATTCTTTATGTACTTAAAAACAAAACAAAACAAAAAAATAAAAACCATTTCTATTCAACTTAAAATAGCGCCAGATGCGGTGGCACACACCTTTAATACCAGCACTTGGGAGGCAGAATTCGGAGGATCCCTGTGAGTTCAAGACCACCCTGAGATTACATTGTGAATTCCAGGTCAGCCTGGGCTAGAGTGAGACACTACCTTGAAGAACCAAAAAAATAAAAATAACAAAACAGCATTACCCTATTATGGATAGTAAACAATCTGTGGAAAAATTAAGAAAAACAATTAAAAGGTTAGGATGGGCATAGTAACCCAGAACTTAGGAGGTGCAGGCTGTAGTTCAAGGTCATTCTCAGTTACATAGTGAGTTGGAGGTTAGCCTGGACTACATGGGACCCTGTCTCAAAAGCAAAGCAAACAAATAAAACATCTTCAGGACTGGAGAGATGGCTTAGCAGTTAAAGTGCTTGTCTGCAAAGGCTAATAACCTGGGTTTGCTTCCCCATTGTCCACATAAAACCAGATGCACAAAGTAGCACATGCATCTGGAGTTCATTTGTAGTGGCTAGAGGCCTTGGCACACACATTCTCTCTGTATCATTCTTTGTATCTCTCTACCTACTTGTAAATACATAAATATTAAAAAAAATTCAAGAAGAGTAGGCTTCTTTTTTTCAAACTTTTATTAACAACTTCCATGATTATAAAAATTATCCCATGGTAATATCCACCCTCCTCCCACTTTCCCCTTTGAAACTCCATTCTCCATCATATCCCCTCCCCTTCTCAATCAGTCACCCTTTTATTTTGATGTCATGATCTTTTCCTCCCATTATGATGGTCTTGTGTAGGTAGTGTCAGGCACTATGAGGTCATGGATATCCAGGCCATTTTATGTCTGGAGGGAACATGTTGTAAGGAGTCCTCCCCTTCCTTTGGCTTTTATATTCTTTCTGTCACCTCTTCTACAATAGACCCTGAGCCTTGGAAGGCATGATAGAGATATTGCTGAGCACTCCTCTGTCATTTTTTCCAGCACCGTGATGCCTTCTGAGTCATTCCAAGGTCACTGCCATCTGAAAAGGGAAGGTTCTGTATCAAAAGTGAGAGTAGCATTAATATATGGGTATGAACATTAAGAGAAGTGCTTACTGGGCAGTTTGATAAACCTAGTATGTACATTTAGCCAGACATCAGCAGATGTTACACCCCTAGGGTTCATGACTACCCCTGTTTTAAGTTTTCAGTATCAGGGATGTATTCCCTCCCATGGAGCAGGCCTCCAGTCCAATTAGAGGGCAGTTGGTTTCCACCATGACAGACGTGCCACTATTGCACCCATTGACTCATTTGGCCTGGCTGGCCAAATATAATCCTTGCAGTGTCCACTGCTGAGTATCTTCACTGGTGATTTCTCTTTCTCCCATTGAACTGCATGCAGAATGGCTTCTTCCAGCTTTCTTTCAGCTGGTCTACATGGAGGAGGTTATCAGCTCAGTTCCAGCAGGATTTCTCAGTGGCCTTGCAGCCCAAGTATGTGGAGTCTTCAGCAATAGGGTCTTACCACCTATTCCTGGTGGAAAACCAAGGGCTTCGGCAATGACCTATAATGTTTTGGGGACATCAGGGACCTCCCAGGCCAACAACTCACTGGAAGGTATCCCATCCCTGGCACTGAAAATTTTCCAGCAACAATCTATGGCTCCTGAGTGTTCCATTGTCCAAAAAAGTAGGATTCCATATGATTTATTCATATCCTCTTAGATTTTGATTAGCCCTCCCTCCACCTTTCCTTTACTCGATCTCTTCCCCTGACCTCACTTTGGGCCTTTTAACCCCCATTAATCTATTCTTCTACTTACGTATATACAATACTATCCTATTAAGTACCCCCCTCCCTTCCTTTCTCTTCCCTTTATATCTCTTTTCTAGCTTACTGGCCTCTGCTACTGAGTTTTTTCCTTCTCACACAGAAACCTAATCATCTCTAGGTAGGATCCACATATGAGAGAGAACATGTGACGCTTGGCTTTCTGGGCCTGGTTTACCTCACTTAGTATAATCCTTTCCAGATCCATCCATTTTCCTGCAAATTTCATAACTCCATTTTTCTTTACTGCTGAGTAGAACTCCATTGTATAACTGTGCCATATCTTCATTATCCACTCATCAGTTGAAGGACATCTAGGCTGGTTCCATTTCACAGCTATTGTGAATTGAAGGAGTAGGTTTCTTGAAGCAGGTGTACTAACATGGAAATATTCTTACTATTCCAGTATAGTTTTACACCTGAGCATACAGTGTGATGCAATAGTGCCAGTAAATCTCCTTGCGATTGTGCTTCACGGTGAATACCATGTAGTATTTAATTCATTATTCATTTTTTTTTTTTTTTAGGTTTTTCATGTTAGGGTCTTACTCTAGCCCAGGCTGATCTGGAATTCACTATGTAGTCTTAGGCTGGCCTTGAACTCATGGCAGTCCTCCTACCTCTGCCGAGTGCTGGGATTGAAGGTGTGCACCACCACGCCAGGCTTAATTTACTATTCTTTCAGACTTGCTGTATTTTCTATCACCAATAATTGGAAATAAGCATGTTATAAAAATTACAAGCATATGAAGTACTGCTTGAATAATGGTTTCCACTTATATGAGACTGGCACTTTAAAACTTCATGTTTGTCTCTTCTAGATGTTTGTCCCACATAAAGAAAATGGGCATATGCTGAAATTCCTTGAAGTAAAATTTGGACTAAACATGACTAAGTAAGTTGTAGATTATACAAGTTTACTTAAATCTGTACCACTTTGGAAAATAAAGAGCAAGAACACTTGATGGAGGAAATATTAGCCACTCCTCTAGTGTGACAAAACTATGAAAGGGAAAGGATTAATTTTTTTCAGTTTATTTATTTATTAGAGACAGAGAGAGGGAGAGAGAAAGAAAGAATGGGCATGCCAGGGCCTCTAGCCACTATAAATGAACTCCAGACGCGTGCGCCACCATGTGCATCTGGCTTATATGGGACCTAGAGAACTGAACCAGGGTCCTTAGGCTTCACAGGCATGCGCCATAACTGCTAAGCCAAATTTCCAGCCCGGAAAGGATTAATTTTGACTCACAGTTTCATGGACATTTGCACCATTATTTCTGGTTTATGTAATGAAAGAGGCTGCCCTTGTGTCTAGCTTGAAGGAGAGAGAGTGACTCAGACAGAGGGAAAAGATCAGGGACGAGACACATCCTTCAAAGGCATGCCTCCAGTGACGTACTTCATCCAAGTAGCTACACCTCCTAATGTTTCTACCACCTCTGAATGATGGCATCAATAATCAATGAATTAATTATTAATCCATTGATAAAATTGGACTTTTGAGGGAAGACACTGCATATTCAAACCATAACACTTGGGAATATAAAGCAGTAGTTTTTTTCTTTTTATTGACAACTTCTATAATCGTAGACAATATCACATGGAATTTCCTCCCTCCCCAACTTTCCCCTTTGAAACTCCATTCTCCATCATATCCTCTCCCCATCTCAATTGGTCTCTCTTTTGTTCTGATGTCATGATCTTTTCCTCCTATTATGGTGGTCTTGTGTAGGTAGTGTCAGGCACTATGAGGTCATGGATATCCAGGCCATTTTGTGTCTGGTGGAGCACATTGTAAGGAGTCCTATCCTTCCTTTGGCTCTTACATTCTTTCCTCTTCCTCAGTGGACCCTGTGGTGGTTTGATTCAGGTGCCCTCCATAAACTTAGGTGTTCTGAATGCTAGGTTCCCCAGCTGATGGAGATATGGGAATTAATGTCTCCTGGAGAGAGTGTGTTGTTGGGGGGGGGGGTTATGGCTATTATAGCCAGTTTCCTCATGCCAGTATTTGGCACACTCTCCTGTTGCTGATGTCCACCTTATGTTGACCAAGCATTTTCCCCTGCCATTGTGGAGCTTCCCCTCGAGCCCGTAAGCCAAAATAAACCTCTTTTTCCCAGAAGCTTCTCTTGGTTGGGTGGTTTCTACCAGCAATGCGAGCCTGACTGCAAGAGTAAAGTGGTACCGAGGAGTGGGGTTGCTGCTAGACACCTGGCTGTGTGGCTTTGGCTTCTTGGAGCTGATTTTCAAGAGGAATGTGGAAGGATTTGAAACCTTGGCCTAAGAGATGCCTTGCAGTGCTGTAAGTATAGCTTGATGGCCTATTCTGGTCAGAGTTGAAAGGCCTAAATTCAGTAAGAACTATGGACTGTGAGGTTTGACTTATGAGGGTGAGAAAGGGCTTTGCCTGGACTGGGCTAGTGTTTGCATGAAAAGCTTGTTGTTATGCCGGGGCCCTGAGAAGTTATGCAGGGTTGCTTTGCGTAGAAATGAACTGGTGTGAGCAGAGGGATATGGCACAGGAAAAATGAAGTCTTTGGGCCTAAACTACTGCCCATTTACCTGCAAATTGTTTGAAAGATTACAACCTTTGAGACTGGGTTAGCTGACCTGCATTGGGGCAACAGGAAGAATGTAGACTCTTTTGAAGGGGCCTGAATGCTCAAGGAGTATCCTGTTCTTCAAAGTCTGCTTTATTCTCCCCTGGATTAACAAATTGGTACCCTACCTGGTATTGTGGAGTATAAGAAATGCTGGAAAGAGGGTCATTGAGTTTGCAACATGGTCTTGTGCTTTGGAAATGGCCATGGGCAGTGTGAAGCAGGTTTGCTGGTTGCCTGCATGGAGACCCTATGGGGCCATGAGGATAAACTGTGGATTGCAGTGGAGACCCAGTGGAGATGGCGGGACCACGAGATGGCTGCTAAGGAAAGTTCCCGGCCCCGATGAAGTTTTCCAGGACTGTGAGTAGCCTAGCTGGAGGGGTGGAATTGGAATGCCAGAGATTTGTTGCTGGTTAGTTATTGGACTGGGAGATTTGTCACCAATTAGAGTTGTTGGACTTGGAGCTACAGAGATTGATGTTTGACCTGTTGTAAATCATGTATTGTTTGAGTATTTCTTTGTTATGCCCAAGGCCATCTTTTGCAGTGTGAAAGTTTATTCTGTTCCATTACAGGCTTTTTTTTTTTTTTTTTTTTTTGCAGGGGATTTTTTTGGTATTATGGCTCAGGTAAAAGATCTTGGACTATGGGGATGTATGAACATCATTGGAATTGATAAAAACTACAGGGACTTTTAAAGTTGGACTGAATGCATTTTAGTTTACGTAATGTACGGTTATCAGTTTATGGGGGCCAAGGGTGGAATGTGGTGGTTTAATTCAGGTGTCCCCCATAAACTTAGGTGTTCTGAATGCCAGGTTCCCCCAGCTGATGGAGATTTGGGAATTAATGGCTCCTGGAGGCAGTGTATTTTTTGGGGCGGTCTTATGGGTATTATAGCCAGTTTCCTCTTGCCAGTGTTTGGCACACTGTCCTGTTGCTATTGTTCACCTTATGTTGTCCAGGGGGTGATGTCCACCCTCTGCTCATACCATTGTTTTTCCCTGCCATTGTGGAGCTTCCCCTCGAGCCCGTAAGCCAAAATAAACTTCTTTTTCCCAGAAGCTTCTCTTGGTTGGGTGATTTCTACCAGCAGTGTGAACCTGACTGCAACAGACCCTGAACCTTAGAAGATGAGATAGAGATATTTCAGTGCTGAGCACTCCTCTGTCACTTCTTAGCACCATGGTACCTTCTGAGTCATCCCTAGGTCACTGCCATCTGAAAAGAGAAGGTTCTCTAACCAAAAGTGAGAGTAGCATTAATATATGGATATGAACATTAAGAAAAGTGCTTACTGGGCAGTTTGGTGGGCATAGCATATACATTTAGCCAGACAAGAGTAGTTTTGATGAAAGTATGTGCATTGTTTAGGCTACCATTTTCTCCATTTATAAAGGATAAATCCTTAGCCGGGTATAGTGGAACACGCCTTTAATGTAGCACTTGAGAGGCAGAAGTAGGAGGATTACCATGAGTTCCAGGCCAGCCTGGGACTCCAGCATGAGTTGCACGTCAGCCTGGGCTAGAATGAGACCCTACCTTGAAAAACCAAAAATATAAATAAGTAAATAAATAAGGATAAGTCCTCCTGAATTTTTTAAATAAGTGGATTTAGAAAATGTGTGTTGGGGCTGGAGAGGTGGCTTAGTGGTTAAGGTGCTTGCTGGCAAAGCCAAAGGACTCAGGTTTGATTCCTTAGTGCCTATGTAAAGCCAGATGCACAAGGTGGCACATGCGTCTGGAGTTAATTTACAGTGCTGGAGGCCCTGGTGCTCCCATTCTCTCTCTCTGTCTGCCTCTGTCTCTTTCCTTCTCTCATAAAAAGGAAAGAATAGAATAGAAAAAGAAAATGTGTGTTAAGAGGGCTGGAAAGATGGCTATGGCTCAGTTGTTAGGTCACATGCTCTCCAAGCCTCCTGGCCTAGTTTCCCAAGCCATCCATAACATGTAGAGCTGGATATAAAAATTGGTACAAGTTAGGCTGGAGAGATGGCTCAGTAGTCAAAAGCACTTGCTTGAAAGGCCTGGCAGCTTGGTTAAAGTCTCCAATTCCCACATAAAGCCAGATGCACAAAATGGTACATGCATTGGGGTTTGTTTATAGTGGCAAGATGCCCTAGCACGCCCGTTCTCTCTCTCCTTTCCCCTTTCTCTCCTTCCAAATAAATACATAAAAAAATTTTTTTAAGTGTAATTTATTTGCTGCACCAAGAGGCCATGGCACATCCATGTGCGCACACACACTTACCTACCAATAAGTATAAAAACAGAATTAAGGAAAATGTGTTTTGTCCTGGTTGTTACTGAGATTTTAAAAAGTACTTTTGTGGCTGGGTGTTCTGGTACACACATTTAATCCTAGCCCTCAGGAGGCGGAGGTAGCAGGATCATTGTGAGTTCAAGGTCAGCCTGGAACTACAGAATGAGTTCCAGGTCAGCCTGGGCTGAAGTGAGACCCTACCTTGAAGAAAGAAAGAAAGAAAGAAAAAAAACAACATTTTGTTCAGTAGTTTAAAATATCTGTAATTTTAATAGCTTGTGTTTTTGTTTTCTGTAGGAATTTCACATTGAATTGGCTACTCTGTCAAGAATCTCTCCAAGCACCATCTCAAGACTTTTTTTTACGATTGACACAATCTTCTCTATTACCATTTTATGTTTTAGTGTTAATTATTTGTCTTCTGTCTATGACACAAGTTATTTTTAGGAGGATTACGTAAGTACTTATTAGAATCAATCACATTTCTAAGTAATATAAAGATAAAATACTTTTTTTTTTTTTCGTGGTAGGGTCTCACTCTAGCCCAGGCTGACCTGGAATTCACTATGTTCTCAGGGTGGCCTCAAACTCACGGCAATCCTCCTACCTCTGCCTCCCGAGTGCTGGGATTAAAGGCGTGTGCCACCATGCCCAGCAAGATAAAATATTTTTAACAGTGTGTATATATGTGTTTTGATCTGGTACTGGTGATCAAATCCAGAGCTTTGTATGTTAAACTTGTTCTGCCACTGAGCTACAGCCTAGTTCCAATTTTATTTTAAGAGACAGGGTTGTGGGTTGGGGATGAGATGTACCTCTCTGGTAGAGCCCTTGCCTTACCATGCATGAGCCCTTTGTAAAATTCCATGACACACACACACACTCTCAGACAGAAAAAGGTTTTGCTTTGTTTCTCCATTCGGCCTGGAACTCATTGTTTTAAGCAGTCCTCCTGTCTCAGCTTCCCAAGTAGCTGGCACTGTAGGTGTGTACCACCTTACCTCCTTCCAATATTTTGTTTGTTTTAGAACTAATTCTGTTCTCGGATCATTGTAAGTTGACCAGAAAAACTCACGCCTTGTGTTTACATCTGAATATGTAGTGTCTGGATTTGACATAGCACTGTTTAGGAAAGGGTTTTTAACAGACTCATTTACATATTTACTCAGTTTTTTTACTTCATGCAAGAATTATTTAATTGAGCCAAATATGGTGCAAATCAGTTCTGAAAGGCCAAAAGCCCCATAGTCAGATTTCTAGCAGCAATAACGACTCCACTGGTACAAATTTTCTGTTGATTTAGCAGTCATCAGTTGAATCATCACTGATCTTGGACAAGGAACCTGAAGCCTTTTTAATTTCCCAGAGAATTCATATTTAGTCTTTAGCAACCACTTGGTGGTGTATGCTAGATATTTGACCAATATCAACTTTTAATGCAACATATATTTTTATTTATGGAAAATAATCAAAGTTGTAGATATAGCTTTCAAAGATGATAAATATATCTTATATTTCAAATGTAGTTTTTCAAAGTTCTATAAAACATATTTCTTTTGTTTAGTGGTATGTCTCAGAAAATAGCTGTAACTCTTGAAGATGGAAGAATTGGAGGAAGGCCAGAAATAATTTACCATATAATTCACACTATTTTACTGGGTTCTCTTGCAATGGTTATAGAAGGGTAAGTATACTTATTTGTTCTGCTTATTTTCATGAAGTTTTTCCTCGCTAATGATAGTAAGTGGATGCATTCAAAAAAGAATTTGTGAGACTATTTTATTTATTTATTTTTTTGCCCTCTTTTTTTTTTCTTTATTAGTTAGTTTTGTATTCAGCAAATACAGTCAGTTTGGTACCATTATTAGGCTCATCCGTGACCTACCCCCTCCCCTTTGCCCCTCCTTGCTGAGGTATACGGGTCATGCATTGTGGAGTTAGCCCACTGTTATGGGTAAGCTAAATGTTGTGAGACTATTTTAAAATGCATGAGCTTAATATAACTGGAATATACAAAGATTTTTATATTATAGTGAACAAAAATTTAATTTCTTAACGTTTATTGACAGTCTCCATACACACAGACAGTATTCCATGATCATACATTTAATTTTTCATTTGTTTGTTCAAGAGCTATTAAATGACTTCCAAGAACCATGCATTAGTGCTGAGGAGATGGTTCAGTGGGTAAGAGCACTTGCTGCACAAACATGAAGACCTGAGTTTGACCCCCGGTGCCCATGGAAACAGCCACATATAGCTGTCCATGGTAGCACATGTCTTTAATCCCAGCACTCCAGAGGCAGAGATAAGAGGATCGCCATGAGTTAGAGTTCACCCTGAGACTACATAGTAACATCCAGGTCAGCCTGGGCTAGAGCGAAACCCTACCTCAAAAAACTAAAAAAGAAAAAAAAAAGCCAGTTGTGAGCCCGGAGTAGTGGTTTATGACTATAATCCCAGCATTTGTGGGGCAGGAGGATTGGTAGGGCTTACTGGTCAGTCATTTAACCCAATCTGGAAAGTTTTAGGTTCATTGAGGGACTCTGTCTCAAGGAAAAGGCAGAGGAGCTATAGAAGAAAACACATCTCTAGTTTTTCATACTGCACACAGGTGCATACACCACACACATATACACCCCACAATTCTACACTAGGAGGATTGCTGTGAGTTGGAGGCCACCCTCAGACAACATAGTGAATTCCAGGTCAGCCTTAGCTAAAACAAGACCCACCTCAAAAAAAAAAAAATCTTTATTAAAGATGCTTGAGGGCCTGGAGTGATGGCTTAGCAGTTCAGGCATTTGCCTGAAAAGTCTAAGGACCGAGTTTCAACAACCCAGTACCCATAAAGATGGGTGCGGGGCTGGAGAGATGGCTTAGCAGTTAAGGCGCTTGCCTGCGAAGCCTAAGTACCCATGTTCAGTCTCTCTCCAGATTTATCTCTAGGTAAGACAGACACACAAAGGTGAGTCAAGTGCAAGGTCACACATGCCCACTAGTTGGCACAAGTGTCTGGAGTTTGATTGTGTGGCTGAGGACCTGGTGAACCAATTCTCTCTCTCTCGCTCTCGCTCTATCTTAAAAGAAAAAAAAAAGACAGATGGCACATGCATCTGGAGTTTGTTTGCAGCGGCTAAAGGCCCTGGCCCTATCTCTCTTTCTCTTCTCTGATATATATATAGTTTGTTTGTTTTTGGTTTTTCGAGGTAGCATCTCACTCTAGCCCTGGAACTCACTATGTAGTTTCAGGGTGTCCTTGAACTCACGGTGATCCTCCTACCTCTGCCTCCCAAGTGCTGGGATTAAAGGCGTATGCCACCATGCCCAGCTCTCTCTAATATTTTGATGTCATCATTTTCCCCCCCTATTATGCAGGTCTTATGTAGGTAGTGACAGCCACTGAGGTCATGAATGCCATTTCCACTTTGTGTATCTATAAGACTTTATTGCAAAGTACTCTTCTCCTTCCTTTGTCTCTTACATGCTTTCTGTCACCTCTTTGCACTGGTTATTTCATTATTTTATTTGATTCAGGGTCTCCCTCTAGCTCAGGCTGACCTGGAACTCACTGTTTTTACCCAGGATGACCTTGAACTCATGGCTATCTTCCCTACCTATGCCTCCTGAGTGCTGGGATTAAAAGTGTGCACCACCACACCCAGCTAGAATTCATTGTTTAAAACCTTTACTAAATTCATTCTTCTAGAAGAGAAAAGAAAAAAAATAAAAAAAATAAAATAAATAAATTCATTCTTCTGAAATTAGTTATTTCATTTCACTTTTATAATCCTAGGCTTTATATAACTTTTTTCTTTGGAACAGGGTCTCACTTTGTATCTGAGGCTGTCCTTGAACTCAGTGTGTAGCCCCAGCTAGCCTAAACTCTTGTTCCTTCTGCCTCAGCCTCTGAAGTTTTGGGTCCAACTCAGTAAAATTTCTTACACCTCTTTCCTAATTGTTTCCCATTGATAACATTGGTGTTAACTCATCTTGATAGTTTGCTACACTGAATGATTAGTGTTTAGTAAATGAATGAGAATTTCTTATTTTCTCTATTCCATAGTGTTGTGACCTTATTAAAACCATAATGGGGCTGGAGAGGTGGCTTAGCGGTTAAGTGCTTGCCTATGAAGACTAAGGACCCCGGTTCGAGGCTTGTTTCCCCAGGACCCACGCTAGCCAGATGCACAAGGGGGCGCACGCGTTTGGAGTTCGTTTGCAGTGGCTGGAAGCCCTGGCGTGCCCATTCTCTCTCTCTCCCTCTCCCTCTTTCTCTCTCTGCCTGTTGCTCTCAAATAAATAAACAAACAAAAATTAAAAAAAAAAAAACCATAACAAACCCAGGTATGGTGGTGCACGCCTTTAATCCCAGCACTTTGAGGCAGTGGTAGGAGATTTTCGGTGAGTTCGAGTCCACCCTGAGACTACATAGTGAATTCCAGCTCAGCCTGGGCTAGAGTTAGACCCTAGCTTGAAAAAAAAAAAAAAAGATTCAGTTGCTTTAAATATATTCCAAGCTGAGTGTGGTGGCGTACATCTTTAGTCCCAGCACTTGGGAGGATGAGGTGGGAGGATCACTGTGAGTTTGAGGTCAACCTGGAAGTACAGAATTCCAGGTCAGCCTGGGCTAGGATAATCCCCTACCTGGGGGTAGGGGTACAAATTAAGAAACAGACAAACGAAAACCATAACAGTTGCTCTGGTCTCATCTGAGTTTGGCACCAGGGAATAGACCATGGCAGGATTTGATTGTTCTCCTAGTATTCAGTAGTAGAATTAACCTTCAGTTCTTCTATTTTTTTTTTTTTTTTGTGTGTGTGTGTGTGTGTATGTGGTGTGTCTATGCCCGAGTGCGTACAGTGTATGCACATGTTTGTGCAGATGTATATGCTCTGCATGTGCATGTGGAGGTCAGAAGAGGATGTCCATTGTCCTCAGTCACTCTTCTACCGTATTTCCCTGACAGAGTCCCTCTCTGGAACTGGAACTCCATGTTTTTTCAGTTAGATGACTGACCAGGGAGCCCCAGCAATCCTCCTGTCTCTGCTACCCTCAGCCCTGGGATTAGAGGCATGCCCAATTTTTCCCAGCTTTTTATGTGGGTGCCATAGCTCAGTCTTACTACTGTTTGTGTAGTAAGCATTCTTATTCGCTGAGCTATGTCCTCAGCCCTCTCCTTCATTTTCAGCTTTTGTCACCTTCAGTGGCGATGGTGCTTTTGTTTCCTTTCAGCCTGCAGCAAAGCTTCTCTTACTTAATCAGTCTCATTTTTGGTACATGTAGATTTTTCTTCTTTAATAGCTTTATTGAAATAAAATAACATACCTTATGATTTACCTAAAGTATATAATTTATGGCTTTTGCTATGTCCACACAGTTACAGTCATCACCAAAGACTAATTTTGAATAATTTCTTTAAAATTTTTTCTTAGCATAAACACTAACAATACATAGTAGCTGTTTTTTATGACATTTTGTATATGTACATGGATGTACTGTGATCATATTCACCCTTACTATCCTCTCTAGTTCTTCATCTGCTCCCCTTTTCTCAATCTGCTTCCTACTTTTTTGTGTGAACCAATGAATTATTTAATTAGGGTTACTTACAGTAACATGGATGAGGGATTGTGTGCCACGGGCAACTTAGCAGTGGCTACACCCCTTAAGAAAATGTTCCCTCACCTACAGCAACCATTAACAGTCTATAAATCCTGTTTTAGGAGCTGGGCCTCATGACTTATCTTCCCTCTCCATTACATAATGGTGACAGGCCCAGTCCTCTGCAGGTAATCAAAGCTGCAGAAAATTCAAAAAATCAGTTCCCTATGTCAAAAACACTAGCAACAAAAAATAACAAAAATGCCACAAAAGTGCTTGCTTTGGCAGCACACATACTAAAATTGGAACCAGACAAGAAAATTAGCCTGGTGCCTATGCAAGGATGACATCCAAGAAAACCATAAAACTTCCCCATTTATAAAACCTGTAAAAATTAATTTGAAAAAGCTAGGCATGGTGGCACACACCTGTAATCCCAGCACTCGGGGGACAGAGGTAGGAGGATCACTGTGAGTTCAAGGACACCCTGAGACTACATAGTGAACTCCAGGTCAGCCTGGACTAGAGTGAGACCCTACCTCAAAAAAACGAAAACCAAACCAAAACAAAACAAAACAATAATAATTTTGAAAGTATAATCAGATCAATTATAACAAATAATATAGATATATGGAATAAAAAGCTGAAAGTCACTTTGCAAAATTATTATTTTCTTTTGTACCATATATCTGCATGTAAAAAACCAAAAAGCAAAAATCTAGGAAATACTTTACATGAAAGAGTTCCATTTTGCTTTTGTTTTTTCAGTGATGATTGTAAGATGTCTGATGTGTTACCTGTTTTTTTTTTTCCAGCTTGAAATATGTTTGGACTCCTTATGTGTGCATGTTAGCAGCATTTGGTGTATGTTCCCCTGAACTGTGGATGACACTTCTAAAGTGGCTTCGATTAAGGACTGTACACCCAATATTGTTGGTGAGTTGTTGTTATTTTGTGGTTAATTCTTATCTTCCAGTTACAGTAAATAAAATGCTAATAAATGAAAGTCCTGGGTGTGGACACACACTTTTAATACTCGTACTCAGGAGGCAGAGGTAGGTGGATTGCCATGAGTTCAAGGTGAGCCTGTGACGACAGAGTGAGTTCTAGGTCAGCCTAGGCTACAGTGAGACCTTACCTCAAAAAACCAAAGTGAGAAAGAGAAAAAGAAAGAGAGAAAGAAAGAAAGCCATACTGAATACATTAAAATAGTCTAAATAAATCACATAATGAATTATGGAATATAAAAATAGATCCTGCGATACGTTTTTGTTGTTGTGTTTTGTTTTTTGAAGGTAGGGTTTCACTCTAGTCCAGGTTGACCTGGAATTCACTGTGTAGTCTCAGTGTAGCCTTGAACTCACGGTGATCCTCTTTCTTCTGCCTCCCAAGTGCTAGGATTGAAGACATGCACCACCACGCCTGGATAACAGTTTTTATAATTATTTTGTTATGCTTTTTGTTGTTGTCTTTTGGAGGTAGGGTCTCACTCCAGCCGAGACTGACCTGGAACTCACACTGTAGTCCCAAACTGACCTTAAACTCACAGCAATCCTCCTTTCTTTGCCTCTGGAGTGCTGGGATTAAAAGCATGCACCACCATGCCTATGTTTTTTTAAATTATTTTTTAAAATATTTTTATTTATTCAGTTATTTATTTATTTGAGAAAGAGAGAGATAGAGAGGAAGAGAAAGAGAATAGACATGCCAGAGCCTCCAGAAAATGAACTCTAAACACATGCACCACCTTGCATATCTGGCTTACATGGGTACTAGGGAATCATACCTGGGTCTTTAGGCTTCACAGACAAGTGCCTTAAATACTAAGCCATCTCTCCAGCCCAGAATTTTAAAAATTAATTTTTAATATATTTTAATATACTTATTTATTTGACAGAGGGAGAGAAAGAGAGAGAATGGGCATGCCAGGGCCCCCAGCCACTGCAAACGAACTCCAGACATGTGTGCCCCCTTGTGCATCTGGCTAATGTGGGTCCTGGGGAATCGAACCTGGGTTCTTTGGCTTTGCAGGCAAATGCCTTAACCACTAAGCTGTCCCTCCAGCCCATGACTGGAGTGAAATAAAATCTCAGCGTTGTTTTTTTAAAATATTTTTTACTTGTCTATTTATTTGAGAGAGAGAGAGAGAGAGAGAATGGATGCACCAGGGCCTCTAGCCACTGCAAATGAACTCCAGACACATGTGCCCCCTTGTGCATCTGTTTTACGTGGGTCCTGGAGAATCGAACCGGGATCCTTTGGCTTTGTAGGCAAAGGCCTTAACCGCCTCAGAGTTGTTTTTATTTGCATTTCTCTGATAACTAAAGATGTTGAGCATCTCTATAAGTGTGTAGTGGCCATTTGCATTTCTTCCTTTGAGAGTTCTCTCTTCAGTTCTCTACCCCATTTTTTAATTGGGTTGTTTGATTTTCTTTTTTTCAAAGTAGGGTCTCACTGTAGCCCAGGTTGACTGGAATTCACTGTGTAGTCTCAGGGTGCCGTCAGACTCACAGTGATCCTCCTACCTCTGCTTCCCAAATGCTGGGATTAAAGGCGTGCGCCACCATGCCTGGTCTGGGTTATTTGATTTTTTTTTTAATGTATTTTATTTATTTATTTGAGAGGGGGAGAGAGAGAGAGAGAATGGGCACACCAGGGCCTGCAGCCACTGCAAATGAACTCTAGACATATGTGCCCCCTTATGCATCTGGCTAACATGGGTCCTGGGGAATTGAACCTGGGTCCTTTGGCTTTCCAGGCAAAACCTTAAGCACTAAGCAATTCCTTCAGCCCTGGGTATTCTCTTTTTTTCTGCTAAATTTTTAGTTTCGTTTTTAGTTTCAGGACTTAATATTGAGGTCCTTAATCCATTTGGAATTGATTTTTATGCGTAGTTAGAGAACTGGATCTAATTTCATTCTTCTACATGTGAATATCCAATTTTTCCAGCACATTTATTGATGATGATGTCTTTCCTCCAGTGTGTATTTTTGGCCCCTTTGTCAAAGATTAGGTAGATGTAGTTGTTTGGATTTAGAGATGGGTCTTCAATTCTATTCCATTGATCTGTATGTCTATTTTTGTGCCAGTACTATGCTGTTTTAGTTACTGTGGCTTTGTAGTACATCTTGAAATCAGGTATGATAATACTTCCAGATGTATTTCCTTGTTTAAGTTTTATTTTATTTTATTAGAGAAGAGCGGGGGGAGGCATATGGAGAAAATGGGTACACCATCAGGACCTTGAGCGGCTGCAAATGAACTCCAGATGCATGCGCTACCTTGTGCATCTGGCTTACATGGGTCTTGGGGAATTAAACCTGGGTCCTTTGCCCAAGATGTATTTATTTTTTCCTTCCTTCCTTCCTTCTCTTATTTTTGTTTCTTGGGTTTTTCAAGGTAGGGTCTTGCTCTAGTCCAGGCTGACCCAAGATGTATTTCTTATGCTGAGGATATTTTTGGCTATCTGAGGTATTCTATTCTTCCATATGAATTTTGAGATTATTTTTTCTATCTCTGTGAAGAACAAACGTTGCTGAAATTTTTACTGGAATTGGACTGAATTTGCATAACACTTTTGGTAGGATGGCCATTTTCACAATATTAATTCTTCCAATCCATGAGCATGGGAGATCTTTCCATCTTCTTGTATCCTCCTGAGTTTCTTTTTTCAGTGTTTCTATTTTTTCTTTGTATAGGTCTTTCATTTCCTTGGTTAGTGATATTCCAAAGCATTTAAAATTTTTGTGGCGTATAGGAAGGCTACTGATTTTTGTTTATTGATAATGTATCCTGCCACTTTAGTGAAAGAGTTGTCACTTTTAGAAGTTTTTTGGTGGAATCTTTGAGTCACTTTAAATATAGAATCATGTCATTGGTAAATAGGGCTAGTTTGAGTTCTGCCTTGCCAATTTGTATTTCTTTTATTTTTTATTTGCTTATTTATTTTGGTTTTTCGAGATAAGGTCTCTCTCTAGCCCAGGCTGACCTAGAATTCACTATGTTGTCTCAGGGTGGCCTTGAACTCTGGGTGATCCTCCTACCTCTGTCCCCGAGTGCTGGGATTAGAGGTGTGTGCCACCACACCCAGCAAAGATTCTACCTTTCTTTTTCTTTTTCTTTTTTTTTTCCAAGGTAGGTCTCACTCTAGCTCAGGCTGACCTGGAAGTCCCTCTTTAGTCTCAGGGTGGCCTTGAACTCATGGCAGTCCTTCTACCTCTGCCTCCCAAGTACTAGGATTAAAGGCGTGCATTGCCACGCCTGGCTTGTTTTTCTTGTTTTATTGCTTGGTAAAACTTCCAAGAACTATGTTGAAAAGCAGTGGTGAGGGTGGACACTCTTGTCTTCTTCCAGACTTTAATGGGAATGTTTCAAGTTTTTCCCCATTTAGTGCAATGTAGGCCTTAGGTGCATTATAAATCACCTTTATTATGTTGAGATATGGTCCCTCTATCCCTAGTCTCTCCAGTGTTTTGATCATGAAGGCATGTTATATTTTGTCAAAGACCTTTTCTGTATCTGTTGAAATAATCATGTGATTGTTATGATTAAATTTATTCATGTGGTGCATTACATTTATCAATTTCCATATGATTGAACCTTCTCTGCATTCCTGATATGAAACCTACTTGATCAAGGTGGATGATTCTTTTGATATGTTCTGGAATTCTGTTTGCAGGGATTTTGTTAAGAATTTTTGCATCTAAGTTCATTAAGGATATCAGTCTATAATTTTCTTTCTTTCTTTCTTTCTTCCTTTCTTCTTTTTTAATTTTGAGGTAAGTTCTCACTGTAGCCCAGGCTGACCTAGAATTCACTGTGTAGTCTCAGGGTGGCCTCAAATTTAGGACAATCCTCCGACCTCTGCCTCGTGAGTGCTGGGATTAAAGACATGCCCCACCATGCCCAACCTTTGGTCTGTAATTTTCTGTTTTTGTTGGGTCTCTGTCTTATTTAGGTATTTGAGTAATGCTGGCTTCATGGAAGGAGTTTGGAACTATTCCCTCTTTTACAATTGTGCTAAATAATTTGAGAAGAAGTGGCTTTAGTTCTTGAATGATGATTTCGTAGAACTCAGCTGTGATTCTGTCTGGGCCTGGACTCTCTTTTTGTTGTTGTTGTTTAGGAGTATTTTAAATTACATTCTCAGTTGAAGTAATGGGTTTGTTTAGGAAGCCTATCTGTTTTATATTTTGTTTTGGAAGGTGATAAGAGTAAAGGAGGGCTGGATGGATGGCTTGATGGTTAAGGTGTTTGCCTTCAAAGCCAAAGGACCCAGGTTCGATGCACAAGGGGGTCGCAAGTATCTGGAGTTCGTTTGCAGTTGCTGGAAGCCCTGGTGCACCCATTCTCTCTTTCTCTGTCTTTGTCTCTCTCCCTCTTTCTCTGTCAAATAAATAAATAAATAAAATATTTTAGTAAAAGAGTAAAGGAATTCATCCATTTCTTCCAGCTTCTCCAATTTTGTGGAGTATAGGTTTTTGAAATATGCCTTGCTGATTTTTTCAATTTCACTGGTGTGAGTTGTGACATCTCCATTTCTAATTTTTTTTTTTTTTTTGGTTTTTTGAGGTAGGGTCTCACTCTAGCCCAGGCTGACCTGGAATTCACTGTGGAGTCTCAGGGTGGCCTCGAACTCACGGCGATCCTCCTACCTCTGCCTCCCAAGTGCTGGGATTAAAGGCGTGCGCCACCACGCCCGGCTTTAATTTTATTGATTTGAGTCTTCTCTCTTTTTCTTTTCTTTTGATCAGTTTGGCCAGTGGTTTATCTAGTTTATTTATTTATTTTTTTTGAAGAACCAGCACTTTGTTTTGCTAATTTTTAAATTGTTTTCTTTATTTCCAATTCATCTATTTCTGCTTTGATCTTGATAATTTATTTTCTTTATAATAATTTTATTTTGCTGGGCATTGTGGTGCATGCCTTTAATCCCAGCACTTGGGAGGCAGAGATAGGAGGAGCTCCGTGAGTTCGAGGCCACCTTGAGAGTACATAGTGAATTCCAGGTCTGCCTGAGCTAAAATGAGACCCTACCTCAAAAAAACAAACCAAAAAAATATTAGAGAGAGAACAAATGGGTGTGCTAGGATCTCCAGCCGCTGCAAATGAACTCCAGACACATGTGCATTTGGCTTATGTGGGTACTGGGGAATCGAACCTGGGTCCTTAGGCTTCATAGGCAAGTGCCTTAACCGCTAAGCCATCTTTCTAGCCCTGATCTTTTTTTTTTTTTTTTTTTTTTTTGTGGCACACACCTTCATTTTATTTTATTTTTTAATATTTTTATTGACAACTTCCATAATTACAAACAATATCCTATGGTAATAGCTTTTTAAAAAATTACTTAATTGCAAGCAGAGAGAAAGAGGATAGAGACAGAGACAGAATGGGCACGCCAGGGCTTCTAGCCACTGCAAATGAACTCCAGATGCATGTGCCCTTTGGGCATCTGGTTTACATGGATCTTGGGGAATTGAACCTAGGTCTTTTGGTGTCACAGGCAGACGCCTTAACCACTAAGCTATCTCTCCAGCTCCCAGCCCTGATCTTGATAATTTCTTTCCATCTGGTACTTTTTAGGCTTGCACTGTTCTTGTCTTTCCAGTGCCTTCAAATGAATGTTTAAGTTATTTATTGGAGATAAATTTATTTATTGGAGAATCTCTGTTTTTGTAACATAGGCATTTAATGCTGTAACCTTCCCTCTTAGTATTGTCTTCAAAGCTGGGCCTGTTCGCGCACGCCTTTAATCCCAGCAGTGGGGAGGCAGAGGTAGGATTGCCCTGAGTTCAAGGCCACCCTGAAACTACATAGCGAATTTCATGTCAGCCTGACCTACATACAGTGAGACCCTACCTTGAAAAACAACAAACAAATAAATTTAAAAAAAGAATTGCCTTCATTGTGTCTCATAAGTTTTGGTATAGTATGTTGTGGGGTTTTTTTTGTTTGTTTGTTTTTGTTTTTTTCCAAGGTAGGGTCTCACTCTAGCTCAGAGATGACCTGGAATTCACTATATAGTCCCAAGTTGGCCTCAAACTCATGGTGATCCTCCCACCTCTGCTTTCTGAGTGCTAGGATTAAAGGCGTGTGCCACCGTGCCTGGCATATGTTGTGTTTTTATTGTCATTCAGTTTGATAAACTTGTGGAACCTCCTTTCTGACTTCTTCCACAATCCATTCTTTGTTTAATAATAAGTTGGAGCTGGGCGTGGAGGCACACGCCTTTAATCCCAGCACTTAGGAGGCAGAGGTAGGAGGATTGCTGTGAGTTCTAGGCCACCCTGAGACTGCATAGTTAATTCCAGGTCAGCCTGAGCTACAGTGAGACCGTACCTCGAAAAACAAAAACAAAAACACCACCACCAACACCAACAACAAAAAGTAAATTGTTCAATCTCCAGGAGCTGGTGTGGTTTCTGTTACTACTGTTGTTGAGTTCTAGTTGATTTTTAATGCATTGTGGTCAGATATACTGCAGGACATTATGTCATTTTTTTCTGAGTTTGTAAAGACATGCTTTATGTACTAATATGTGCTCTATTTTGGGGAAAGTTCCATGAGCTGCTGAGAATTACATGTATTCAGTAGAATTAGGGTGGTCTATTCTGTAGATGTCTGTTAAGTCCATTTGATTTATGATGTTGTTTAGGTCATTGTTGCTCTATTTATTTTCTACCTTGAGGATATGTATATTGATGATAGTGGGATATTAAAATCTCTTGCTATTATTGTATTGGGAATTATGTCTATTTTATTTTCTAGTAAGTTTTGCTTTATGAAGTTAAGGTCCCCTGTGTTTGGTGTATTTAAGTTTATGATTATAATATCTTCTTGTTGTATTGTTCTTTTAATGAGTATGAGATGATATTCCTTTTCTCTTTTGATTATATTTAGTTTAATGTCTATTTTATCTGAAATTAGTATAGCCACTCCTGCTTGTTTCTTGTTTCCATTTGTTTGGAATATCTTTTTCCATCCTTTCACCCTTACGTGGTATTTTAATTGAAAGGTCAGTTTCTTGTAGACAGTAAATGGATGGATCCAGCTTTCTGATCCAGCCTGTTAACCTGTGTCTGTTTTTTTGGTTTTTGGAGGTAGGGTCTCACTCTGGCCCAGGCTAACCTGGTATTCATTATGTAGTCTCAGGGTGGCCAATGCATGGCGATCCTCCTACCTCTGCCTCCCGAGTGCTGGGATTAAAGGTGTGTGCTACCATGCCTGGCTTAACCTGTGTCTTTTGATTGGAGAGTTGAGTCCATTAATTTCAGTTATAATTGTGAGGTTTGAGTTACTCTCTGTAATGTTGAAATTTTTTTGTGGAGTTTGGTGTTTTCTTGGGCTTTGCATGCATTTATGTCCATTCTATTTTTTTGTTTTTATTTTGGTTTTTTGAGGTAGGGTCTCACTCTAGCCCAGGCTGACCTGGAATTCACTATGGAGTCTCAGGGTAGCCTTGAACTCACTGTGATCCTCCTACCTCTGCCTCCCAAGTGCTGGGATTAAAGGCGTGCGCCACCACGCCCGGCTCCCCTTCTATTTTTTTTAATATATATTTTTAATTTATTTATTTGAGAGAGAGAAAGAGACAGAGAGTGAGCAAGATAGAATAGGTGTGCCAGGGCCTCCAGCCACTGGAGCTGAACTCCAGATGTGTGCACCACCTTTGTCGGTCCTAGGGAATCAAATTTCGGTCTTTTGGCTTTGCAGGTACCTTAACTGCAAAGCCATCTCTTCAGCCCCCATTCTAGTTTTGATTGTTTTACTCTCCTCGTGTTGTTGGTTTCTCTCCTGGTGTGGAGGATTCCATGTAGTATTCGGTATAAGGCTGGCTTGGTGCTTCTGTAATCATAGAGCTGGTCTATATGATAAACGTTTTTCTTTCCCCTTCTAGTATGAGGGATAATTTTCCTGGGTACAGTAATTTGGGTTGGCAGCCATGCTCATGTAACTTTTGAAATACTCCGTTTCAGGATATTCTGGCTTTAAGAGTTTCCATTGAGGGCTGGAGAGATGGCTTAATGGTTAAGGCACCTTCTTGCAAAGCCTAAGGACCCAGGTTCGATTACCCACTATCCACATAATAAACCAGATGGACAAGGTGGCACATGTGTCTGGAGTTTTGATATTCTGTCCCCCATGTAGTCTACTGTGTTGGTGAGGCTTTCTGGTGATCTTCTTAGGAGGGCTTTTTTGTTTATTTTTGTTTTTTCCAGGTAAGTTCCCATTCTAGCCCAGGCTGACCTGGAATTTACTATGTAGTCTCAGAGTGGCCTCAAACTCATGGTAATCCTTTTACCTCTGCCTCCCAAGTACTGGGATTAAAGGCATGAGCAACCACACCTGGCTCATTTTTGTTTTCTTTTATGTTTTTCTTCAGCATTTCATTTCTTATTTAAATTCCATTTTCATTTCTTGATTTGACCTTTTTATTGTTTCTTGGAGTTCTTTCCTGCATTTGAATATGTCCTCCTTGAGCTTGTTTATTTCTTGATTCTCTTCAAATTCCTTTAGGGCAACAGTCATGTTTTCCCTTGGTTTAGGAAAGAAAGAAAGAAAGGAAAAAAAAAAAAAAAAAAAAAAAAAAGCCAGGCTCCCAGCACTTGGGAGGCAGAGTAGGAGGATCACTATGAGTTTGAGGCCACCCAGAGACTACATAGTGAATTCCAGGTCAGCCTGGGCTAGAGTGAGATCCTACCTCGAAAAACAAAACAAAACCAAAAACGAAAAAAAGCTAGGCATAGAACAGAAAAAAACAAGTCTAAGCAAGGAGATGAATTGTTTAATAGGAATGTTGTATTTTGACAGTCTTATTTTCAGTAGAATTTGTATGTTGTTATTTTAACATGGTAACACATTAATATTTAGTAGCTCCTTTGTCTGTGATCTCTCAGTCTTTCTTATTCTTGCTAACTTTTCATGTTGAATTCAGAATTACTTGTAGGCTCTTTGACAGAAGTTTCAAATGTTTGCTATTTGAAATAATCACTATGAGGACTGGAAAGATAGCTCAGCAGTTAAAGGTGCTTGTTTGAAATAATACTATAAGCAGCAAAGGTTTATTTTTTGTTGTTTTGTTTACTTTTTTTTTTTTTTTTTTACTACTTTCACTGTTTTATTTAATTTGCTTTTATGGCTACACCCAAGAAAATTCCTTCAAATGTTTTCATTTATTTACTTGAGTGAAAGAGAATGTGAAGGAGCTACATAGCTGTTTGCCACTGCCAGTGAAATTCAGATGCATGTGCATCTGGTTTTATATGGCTACTGGGGAATTGAACCCAGAACATCAGGCTTTCCAAGCCATTTCCTATCCCTTTTTTTTTTTTTGATACAGAGAATCTCATTATGTGCTTCAAAATGGCCTCAAGCTCTGCACTTTCCTCTGCTTTTTCAGTGTTGAGATTTCAAGCATGAGACACTACACACTAAGCATTGACATTTTAAACTGTCTGCCTTAAATTTATATCTTACTCTACCTATCGCTTAATATTTTTGAGACAGATTAATCTTCAGTGACTTTACTTTGTGAGCTAGATTCTGTGCTGACAGCACTATAAAGATATGAAAGGCTGGAGAGATGGCTCAGTGGTTAATAAAGTGCTTGCCTACAAAGCTTAATGACCTGAATTTGATTCCCTAGTACATATGTAAAGTTAGATGCACAAAGTGGTGCATGCGTCTAGAGTCCTTTTGCAGCAGCTGAAGTCCCTGGCATGCCCATTCTCTCTCTCTCTCTCTCTGCTTGCAAATAAATAAATTAAAAAAATAATTTTTTAAAAAAGGTGAGGCTGAAAAAAAAAAAAAGGTGAGGCTGCAGCACTTGGGAGGCAGAGGTAGGAGGATCGCCGTGAGTTCAAGGGAGTTCGAGGCCGCCCTGAGACTACATAGTGAATTCCAGGTCAGCCTGGGCTAGAGTGTAACCCTACCTCGAAAAACTTAAAAAAAAAAAAAAAAAAAAAGAGCCGGCATGGTGGCGCATGCCTTTAATCCCAGCACTCGAGAGGCAGAGGTAGGAGGATTGCCTTGAGTTTGAGGCCACACTGAGACTACATAGTTAATTCCAGGTCAGTCTGGACCAGAGTGAGACCCTACCTTGAAAAACAACAACAACAACAACCAACAAAAAAAAAAAGCAGGGGGCTGGAGAGATGGCTTAGTGGTTAAGGTGCTTGCCTACAAAGCCTAAGGACCAAGGTTTGATTCCCCAGAACCAGATCAGCCAAATGCACATAGTAGTACATTTGTGTGGAGTTCTTTTGCAGTGGCTAGAGGCCTTGGTGCACCCATTCCCATTCTCTGTCTATTTAATAAATAAAAATTTAAAAAAATGAAACACAGGGCTGGAGAGATGGCTTAGTAGTTAAGCGCTTGCCTGTGAAGCCTAAGGACCCCGGTTCGAGGCTCAACTCCCCAGGACCCACGTTACCCAGATGCACATGGGGGCACACGCGTCTGGCGTTCGTTTGTAGTGGCTGGAGGCCCTGGAGCGCCCATTCTCTCTGTGTCTCTCTCTCTGCCTCTTTCTCGCTGTCTGTCGCTCTCAAATAAATAAGTAAAAAAAAAAATAAATAAAAAAATAAAAAAAAAAGAAACACAAAAAAAGAGGCCTGGAGAGATGGCTTAGTGGTTAAGGCATTTGCCTACAAAGCTAAAGGACCCAGGTTCGATTCTCCTAGGACCCATCTAACCCAGATGCACAAGGTGGTGCATGCGTCTGGAGTTTGTTTGCAATGGCTGGAGGCCCTGCCGCATCCATTCACTCTCTCTGTTTGACTCTCTCTCTCTTAAATAAATAAAAATAAAACATAGGGCTGGGGAGATGGCTTAGAGGTTAAGGTATTTGCCCGTGAAGCCTAAGGACCCAAGTTCGATTCCCCAGTACCTGTGTAAACCAGACGCACAATGGGGTACATGCATCTGGAGTTCATTTACAGTGGCTGTAGGCCCTGGTGTGCCCCTTCCCTTTATATCTGCCACTCTTTTTCTCAGAATGGGTAAATAAAAAAATAATGTGTGTGTGTGTGTGTATGTATGTGTGTATTTTATTTATTAGGTTTTTCAAGGTAGGTTCTTGCTCTAGCCCAGGTTGACCTGGAATTCACTATGTAGTCTCAGGGTGGCCTTGAACTCACAGTGATCCTCCTATTTCTGCCTCCCTCATTCTGGAATTAAAGGCATGCACCACCATGCTCAGCCCCAAAATAAAATATTTTAATTTAAAGAAAGGATATGCAGTCAGTTATAGAGACAGTGCTAGTACTTCTAAAGTACACTCTAAAACATATCTACCTGTAACCTTTTTGTTGTTGTTGTTGTTTTACTATTTTAGGCTCTTATTCTGAGTATGGCTGTGCCAACAATTATAGGTCTCAGTTTATGGAAAGAGGTAAGAACCAGATTTTTATATTATGAAATTGTACTTAACCTACAAAGTTACAAAGTAGTGTAAACTTAAATATGTGTGTGGGAAGCTTATTTTAAGATGCTAACAGGGAGAGTGAAACCCTACCTTGGAAAACCAAAACAAAACAAAGATGCTAACAGGGTTGGAGTGATGGCTTAGTGGTTAAGGCACCATCTTGCAAAGCCTAAGGACCCAGGTTTGATTCCCCAGTACCCACATAAGCCAGATGCACAAGGTGGCGCATGTGTCTGGAGTTCGTTTGCAGTGGCTGGAGGTCCTGGCACGTCTATTCTCTTTCTCTCTTTCTCTTCCTCTTTATCTCTCTCGCACATAACTCAATAAAATAAAAAATAAGATGTTAAAAAAGGGTGATATTCTTTTTTTTTTTTTTTGAGGTAGGGTTTCGCTCTAGCCCAAGCTAACCTGGAATTCATTATAGAGTCTCAGAGGTGGCCTTAAACTCACGGCAATCCTCCTACCTCTGCCTCCCGAGCGCTGGAATTAAAGGCATGTGCCACCATGCCAAACTTTATTATTATTATTTTTGTTTGAGGTCCATTCTTTAGCCTAGGCTGACCTGGAGCTCACTCTGTAGATCTAGGCAGGCCTTGAACACACAGTGATCATCTTACCTCTGCCTCCCAAGTATGAGTGCTGGGATTAAAGGTGTGCACCACCACTCCCAGAAATATTGTTTTTTTTCCCCCCTTTGTTTTGTTTTTCGAGGTAGGGTTTCACTCTAGTCCAGGCTGACCTGGAATTCACTATGTAGTCTCAGGGTAGCCTCGAACTCATGGTTATCCTGCTACCTCTGCTGGGATTAAAGACGTGTGCCACTGCACCCAGCTCCACCAGTGTTCTTGATAATACTTTTTATTTTTCTAATTAGGGACATAATAGAGCAAAATAAATTTTTACTTTTTGGGGGGAGGGCAGGGTCTTACTATGTGGTCCAGACTAACCTAGAACTTGTGATGTTGATTGAAATGTCTCAAGTGCTGGTAATTAGAAACATGTGCCACCAAACCCAGCCAAAACAATTTTAGAATGCCACCTGAGGGCTGGAGAGATGGCTTAGCAGTTAAGGTATTTGCCTACAAAGCCAAAGGACCCAGGTTCGATTCCCCAGGACCCACATAAGTCAGATGTACAAGGTGGCACTTGATTCTGGAATTTGTTTGCAGGGCTATAGGCCCTGGTGCACCCATTCTCTCTCCTCTGTTTGCTTCTTTCTCTCTCTCTGTCTCTGAAATAAATAAATAAAATAAAAGAATGTAACCTGATAAAGTTTTCTGTACTCTGATGTCATTATTAATTCAATTTACAATTTACAAAGGAAGTTACTGAATAAGTAGGTGTTAATATTCAAATATGTTTTTGTAACTCCAGTTTAATATCTATGAAATGATACAAATTCCTTGAGTTATCATAATGTAACATGAAAATAAGTACCAATAAATTTGTAAAATATTTGACCTGAAATTTATTTACATATATACATGAATAATATAACTGATTATTAGTTGGTTTGGTAGTGATAAAATTATTTATTGAGTCTAGGCAGTAAAATAACTGGAATGGGAAGACTGAGTGGATCACTGGATGAATGCAGAGAGATCTGTGACAATTTTTCTATGAGAATGTTTGCCTTAAGTGACTCTTTTGGAATATTTTGCAACAGTTTTAAACATCCTAGTTACTTATACCCTTTGGGTATTTTGTTTTGCATTTTAGTTTTTTCCAAGATTAATTACAGAATTAACGGAACTACAGGAATTCTATGACCCAGACACAGTGGAACTTATGACCTGGATAAAGTAAGGATTAAATTGGCCAAGACTGTTAAGTTTTTAACTAACTAATCATTGCATGCTGTCTAATGGATTTAGAGGAAATAATAAATTAATCAATGCTTTTTCACATTATCATAAAACTTGGGAGTTTTATCCTACATTTTTTAAGCATAGGTTTTGATTATACCTTGCAATTCTAATTTCTAATTAAACTGTCCTCAGTGTTGAAAATGTAGCATTAGTAAGTATCAGATTGGAGAGTTGGAGGCTCCCACTGCCACAGACCAAAGTTGTGCAATAAATAGGAGCAGACATCCTCTTAGTCAAGGGTGGTGCTTTGCCAGGGGTGAAGGTGTGTAACTTGGGAACTGTCAAGAGGGTTCACTCTCAGTTCAGGAATCTGACAGCAATATCCAAAGTAGCTGTGTCTCTTCTGGCTCCAGCTCTTGGCCAGAAACAACAGGAAACATCAACTCCACCTTTGAATTTGTAGCACTGGATCTGAATTTACATACGCTTCCAAGTTTGAAGTCACACTTGTCTGATCAGGAAACTCTAAGAAACCAGCATAACACATGGACCTGGGTTTGAGATATCTGATATGCCTCAACTCTGGTTACATAGAATTCTATAAGTAAGTGAAAGTAAGGTGTAGAATTACAAAACAATGAGGAAACAATTTGCCACATAGCAAATAGCAACTATTATTTGTGATAAATAGCGGAATTAGATCTCTAGTAATTTCTGATAATTATGTTATTTTTATTTTCCTGTGTACTGGGCAGTCACAAACTTTTGTGGATTATAAGCAATCAATTTTTTTTTTTTTTTTCCCCCAAGGTAGGGTTTCTCTCTAGTCCAGGCTGACCTGGAATTCACTATGTAATCTCAGGGTAGCCTTGAAGTCATGGCGATCCTCCTACCTCTGCCTCCCTGGTGCGGGGATTAAAGGTGTGCGCCATACCCCCTGCTTGTTTTGCACATTTTTAAGAGTTAGTGGGGCTGGGCGTGGTAGAGCACACCTTTAATCCCAGCACTGGGGAGGCAGAGGTAGGAGGGTCGCCATGAGTTTGAAGCCACCCTGAGACTCCAGAGTGAATTCCAGGTCAGCCTGGGCTGGAGTGAAACCCTACCTCAAAAAAAAAAAAAAAAAGAGTTAGTGCAGAGGATTCTTCTGGCCTGGTAAACTCAAGGGGGCCTGGGTTGTCTGGCATGGCATTTTTCACACATCTAGGTTTGTGTAGGTGTTGGTCAGAGAATCAAATTCACTTGCAATGATAGGCGAGCTTGTTCTCAAGAAGAAAAGCAAAGGGTAGGCAAGTTTCAATGTCAAGCATGATTTACTATTGTCCTGTTGACCCAACAAATCCCATGCCCAAGATCAGTACTTCCCTCCACGACCATGGCTAT
This sequence comes from Dipus sagitta, assembly GCA_036346955.1. NCBI lineage: Eukaryota > Metazoa > Chordata > Mammalia > Rodentia > Dipodidae > Dipus > Dipus sagitta. Next base: position 162,020,562 of record CM070771.1, read on the forward strand.
TAAAGAGAGGAATTATGACAGGTATTTTTTTTTAACCATTTAGCCATTGATAGATATTAAGTAACTATATTAAAAGTTACTAATGACCTAAGTGAAGAAACAAAAACATGAGCAAGGGATGAAACACTCAAAACAGGCGTGGAAGATCAGGTATGGTGGGTCACACCTGTAATCTGAGCACTTGAGAGGCAGGAGGATTGCTATGCATTTGAGACCAGCCTGATCTACATATGAGTTCTGATCAGCCTGTGCTATCGAGTATGATCTTGTTTTTATTTAAATTTATTTATTTAAGAGAGATAGAGAAAGAGGGAGAAAGAATGGGTGTCGGGACTTCCAGCCACTGCAAACAAACTAGACATATGCACCACCTTGTGCATCTGGCTTATGTGGTTCCTGAGGAGCTGAGCCTGAGTCCTTTGGCTTTGCAAGCAAGCACCTTAACCCTAAACCATCTCTCCAGCCCAAGATCCTGATTTTCAAAAGTAAAAACAAGGGGCTCAAGAGATGGCTTAACAGTTAAGGCATTTGCCTGCGACGCCTAAGGACCCAGGTTCGATTCCCCAAGACCCACGTTAGCCAGATGCACAAGGGGGTGCACACGTCTGGAGTTTGTTTGCAGTGGCTGGAGGCCCTGGAGTGCCCATTCTCTCTCTTTCTCTCTGCCTCTTCCTCTGTCTCTCTCAAGTAAATAAATAAATAAAATACTTTTTTTTTTAAAAAAAGTACAAACAAGTAGCCTTTCATCCCAGCACTAGGGAGGCAGAGGTAGGAGGATTGCCTTGAGTTGAGGCCACCCTGAGACGACATAGTGAATTCCAGGTCAGCCTGGGCTAGAGTAAGAGCCTACCTTGAAAAACAAAAACAAACAAACAGAAATAAAAACAAAAAGGAAAACAGCCAGGCATGGTGGTGCATGCCTATAATCCCAGCTCTAGGGAGGCAGAGGTAGGGAGGAACAGTGAGAGTTTGAGGCCACCCTGAGACTACATAGTGAATTCCAGGCCAGCCTGGACTAGAGAGAGACCCTACCTGGGATAACAAAACAAAACAACAACAACAAAAAAAAAAAAAAAAAACAGGGCTGGAGAGATGGCTTAGTGGTTAAGGCTTTTGCCTGCAAAGCCAAAGGATCCCCGTTCAATTCTCCAGGACCCGGGTAAGCCAGATGCAAAGGGTGGCACATGCATCTGGAGTTTGTTTGCAGTGTCTGGAAGCCCTTGCGTGCCCATTTTCCCCCTCCCCCCCACCTCTTTCTCAAATAAATAAATAAAATATATTTTTTTAAAAAAAGAAATGAGAATAGGTCTTTCTTTTTCTCTCAATTTTTATTAACATTTTCCATGATTTAAAAAAGTATCCCATGGTAATACCCTCCCTCCCCCCATTTTCCCCTTTGAAATTCCATTCTCCATCATATCCCCTCCCCATCTCAATCAGTCTCTCTTTTATTTTGATGTCATGATCTTTTCTTCCTCTTATGCTAGTCTTATGTAGGTAGTGTCATGTCATGGATATCCAGGCCATTTTATGTCTGGAGGGAGGACATTGTAAGGAGTTCTACCCTTCCTTTGGCTCTTACATTCTTTCCTCCACCTCTTCCGCATTAGACCCTGAGCCTTGGAAGGTGCGATCGAGATGTTACTCGGTACTCTATAGCACTTCTTTCCAGCACTATGATACCTCCTGAGTCATCCCAAGGTCACTGCCATCTGAAAAGAGAAGATTCTCTACCCAAAGTGCGAGTAGCATTAATATAAGGGTATGAATATTAAGAGAAGTGCTTACGGGGCAGTTTGATAAGCATAGTATATACATTTTTCCAGACATCAGCAGATGTTACACCCCTGGGGCTCATGACTACCCCTGTTTTAAGTTTTCAGTATCAGGGATGTATTCCCTCCCATGGAGCGGGCCTCCAGTCCAATTGGAGGGCAGTTGGTTTCCACCAGGACAGACGTGCCACTATTGTACCCGTTGGCTCATTTGGCCTGGCTGGCCAAATATAAGGCTTGCAGTGTCCACTGTTGAGTATCTTCACTGGTGGTATCTCTCTCTTCCATTGAACTGCATGCAGAATGGCTTCTTCCAGCTTTCTGTCAGCTGATCTACATGGAGGAGGTTATCAGCTCAGTCCCAGCAGGATTTCTCAGTGGCCTTGCAGCCCAAGTATGTGGAGTCTTCAGCAATAGAGAATAGGTCTTATTATAAGGTTTTCCTACTATGTGCTATCATGTCCGGCTAAGACACTAAAGTAAGTGTATGAAAATTGTTTAGTTTACTCTTTTTTTTTTTTTAAGAGACAAGAGATGGGTGGAGGGGGAAGAGAGAGAGAGAGTGAGAGTGGGCGTGCCAGGGCCTCTAGCCACTGCAAAGGAACTCCAGAAGTATGTGCCACCTTGTGCATCTGGCTTACGTGGGACCTGGAGAATTGAACCTGGGTCCTTAAGCTTCTCAGGCAAGTGCCTTAACTACTAAGCCATTTCTTCAGCCCGTTGTTTATTTTATTTATTTATTTATTTATTTGGAATTTAAAAAATATATTTATTTATTTGCAAGCAGAGGGTGGAGGGAGGGGAGAGAGGGAAGGGGTACGCCAGGGCCTCTAGCCCCAGCAAACAAATTCCACATACATGTGCCACATGGTGCATCTCAGGCCGTTGTTTATAATTTACTCTTAACTATTACCATTGATGTGAGTTATAGTTATTCTACACAATGTAGCCTTGTGTTGTCATTAACAAAAGAGGAAGTTTACATCTATGTGTGTAATTTACCACAGTATTTTCAAGAAAAGCCTGAACTAGTTGATGTAGATAAATTTATCTGAGTATAAGTAGCAAGGTACTGCCCCTTTATTTCCAGAGGTTAGCACTATCTCTGGCACATGATTGTTGAATACTGAATATTGCACACGTGGAGTGAGTGATGAAACAAAGACAGGGCTGGAGATACAGCCCATTGATACAGGACCTTCCAACCATGGACGGAGGCCCAGGGTGTGATTGCTAACACCACAAAAATGAAAGAAGGCTTTAGAGCAGCAACTTGCCTTGTAAGTGACATCTACCTGAGACTTTGTATCATGATTCATTGTGAAGAGGCGCTAGTGTGTTACTGGAGATGGAACGGGTAGGAAAATGTAGATCTGGAAGGACTTTGGTTATGTTGATTAGAAATTTGCAGAAGATGAACTTAAGAATTTCTGGGGTTAGGAAGATGACTCAGCAGTTCAAGGCACTTTCTTGCAAAGCCTGCCAGCTCACGTCCAATTCCTAAGCCAACCATGTAAGCCAGGCGTAAAAAGTGGCACAAGTGTCTGCTTTTTGCCTTCAGTGGCAAGAGGCCCTGGTGTGCCTGTACATACACATGTACAAATGAATAAATAAAGATTTCTTTTTGGCTTTCCGAGGTAGAGTCTGCCTCTAGTCCAGGCTGACCTGGAATTCACTATGTAGTCTCAGGATGGCCTCAAACTCATGGCAATCCTACCTCTGCCTCCCAAGTGCTAGGATTAAAGTGTGTGCCACTGCGCCCAGCAAACAAAGGTTTCTTTAAGGGCTGGAGAGATGGCTAAGCTGTTAAGGTGCTTGCCTGTGAAGCGCAAGGACCTAGGTTCAACTTCTGAGAACCTATGTAAGCCAGATGCACATGGTGGCACATGTCTAGAGTTTGTTTGCAGTAGCTAGAAGCCCAGATGTGTGCATTTTCTCCTCCATTTTCTCCTCTTTCTCTGCCTCTCTCTTCCTTCTTTCTAATAAATAAATAAAAAAACATATTTTTAAATTTTTTTAAAAGAATTATCTACCTGTACTTCCTCTATTTAAAAAAATGTTATGGAGCTGGGTGTGGTGGTGCATGCCTTTAATCCCAGCACTCAGGAAGCAAAAGTAGGAGGATTGCTGTGAGTTGGAGGCCACCCTAAGACTACATAGTGAATTCAGGTCAGTTTGGGCTAGAGCAAGGCCCTACCTTAAAAAAAAAAAAAAAAAAAAAAAAAAGCTGGATATGGTGGTGCACACCTTTAATCCCAGCATTGGGGAGGCAGAGGATTGCTGTGAGTTCGAGGCCACCCTGAGACTACATAGCAAATTCCAGGTCAGCCTGGGCTAGATGAGACCCTAACTTGAAAAACAAAACAGGAAAAAAAAAAAAACAAAAAAAAAAACAGTTGCTGGTCTATAAAGTAAGTGTTCATAAGTGAAATTAACTGAAGATTGACATTGAAACTTACATATAGTATGTCTTGTAAGTTACTTTGCATTTTAGAGTTTATGTAAATCAATGCTCCTTACAGGATATTTTTTAATTGTATAGTTCTTTTGGTTCTTTACAGAAGGCAAGCTCCAGTTGCAGCTGTGTTTGCAGGAAGTCCACAGTTGATGGGTGCAATTAAGTTGTGTACTGGATGGATGGTGACAAGCCTACCTCTTTACAGTGATGATGATCTTCTCAAGAGAAATGAAAATGTAAGGCATTTCAAATTCTACATTAGGATCTTTTTTTTTTTTTTAATTATTCTGGACTAGAGTGAGACCCTACTTCAAAAAAAGGTTGATTATTAGGATATAGAGGTAGGAGGGTTGCTGTGAGTTCGAGGCCACCCTGAGACTACATAGTGAATTCCAGGTCAGCTTGGGGTAGAGTGAGACCTTACCTCAAAAAACCAAAATTGAAAAAACTTTAAAAAAGTTATTTATTTATTTAAGAGAGAGACAAATAATGGACGTGTCAGGGCCTCCTACCTCTGTAGATGAACTCCCGACGAATGCACCACTTTGTACATCTGGCTGTACATGGGCACTGGATAATCGAGTTCAGCTTGGGAGGCTTTGCAAGCAAGAGCCTTTAACTGCTAAGCTGTTTCTTAGGCCCAGGATTTTTTTTTTGAGGTAGAGTCTCACTCTAGCCCAGGCTGACCTGGAATTCACTATGTAGTGTCAGGGTGACCTTGAACTCACAGTGATCCTCCTACCTCTGCCTCCCGTGTGCTGGGATTAAAAGGTGTGTGCCACTATGCCTAGACTGTTTTTAAACATCGTAAGTTAGCATAGCTCTTTACTGGTGCTTGTCTTCCTAGTCAGCTAGGGAACAAATTATTTTAGATGAGCTAACTTAGTTTATTTATTTTATTATATATTTATGCATGTGTGTGGTGTGTGTTTGTGTTCGTATGTATATGGTGGGGGAAAGGTGCATGTGTGTGTGCATATGTCTCGCAGTCTGAAGTTATGTTGGATGTCTGCCTTAATTACTTCCACTTTAGTGTTTTTTTTTTTGTATGTGTGTGTGTTTTCCACTTAGTTTTTAGACATTGTCTCTCTGTGAACCTAGAGCTCAATGATTTGCCTAGATTAACTAGCTAGTAAGCCCTAAGGATCCCCCTGTCTGTCCAATGCTGGGCTTACAGATGCATGCCACCTTGCCCAGCTTTTACATAGGCTATAAGATTTCAACCTGGCTTCTCATGTTAATGTGACAAGCACTTTTCCCACTGAGTCATTTCCCATTTAAGGTTTTTTTGTTGTTGTTTGAGATAGGTTCTTGCTCTGGCCCAAGCTAACCTGGAATTCCCTATGTAGTCTCAGGCTAGCCTGGAACTCAGAGTAATCCTCATACCTTGATCTTCCAAGTTCTGGGATTGAAGGCATATGCCACCACATCTGGCTCTTCCCTTTTTAAAAAAATTTCCTTTTGTATGCAAGTGTATTTGTATGTTTGTGAACACGTGTGTGTGTGTGTGTGTGTGTGTGTTTGTGTATGCCTGTGGAAGACAGAAGTTGACATCAGTTGGCTTCCTCAATCACTCTCCACCTTTCCTTTTTTTTTTTTTTTTTCCAAGGAAGGGTCTCGCTCTAGCCCAGGTTGACCTGGAATTCACTATGTAGTCTCAGGGTAGCCTCGAACTCATGGCAATCCTCCTACTGCTGTCTCCCAAGTGCTGGGATTAAAGGCGTGCGCCACCATGCCCAGCCTTGAGGCAAGGTAGTCTCTCACGGAATCTGGATCCTCCCCATTTGGCAAGACTAGGTGGCTAGCAAGCCCCAGATCCTCCTGTTTCCACCTTAACAGTGCAAGGATTGCAGATGCAGGCTACTGTTCCAGCATGGGTTTTACATGGGTGCTAGGAATCTGAAACCAGGATTTAAATAGACATTTCTCCAAAGGAGAAATATAAATGACCAGTTAACATATGAAAACATACTCAACTTCATTAACCATCAGGAAAATGCCAATCAAATCAACAATTAGATATTCCTTGGACATAGTAGGATTGCTAAAATCAAAGGGATAAATAATAACAAATGTTGGCAAGGATGTATGGAATTCAGAACCAAACCCTTTGCACACTATGTAGAGAGACAAAATATCATGGTTGCATTGGAAACTAGTCTGGAAGCTTCTCAAAAAAATGACCAGGTATTGTACGACCCAGCATTTCTGCTACTTGATTTATATTCTCCCCAATAACTTGCACATGAATATTTATAGAAATACTATCATAATGGTCCCAAAGTACAAGCAGTCCAGATACTTATAACAAAATGCATTATCCTTACAATATATTATTTGGCTCTATAAAGGAATGAAATACTTATACATGTAACAATATAGATGAACTCTGAAATCGTTTATTTTGTTTTGTGCTTTCAGGCAGGTCTTACTCTAGCCCAGAATTGCCTCAAACTCGTGATCTTTCTACCTCAGCCTCTGGAGCACTGGGGTTAAAGCTGTGCCCCGCCATGCCTAATTTATATATGAATTTTGAAATCCTTAAATTAAATAGGCTAGTCACAGAATACCACATATTATTGATTCCATGTGTTTGAGATGTCTGAAATAAGGACATTTGTGGAGACACAGTAGACTATTGGTTATAGAGGATTGATGGATAAGAAGCCTGGGCTTCACTTGTGGGATGCACAGACAGCAGCCGACTAGAAACCATTAGAGTGAGAGGAAGCTACAGGAAAGAATCTAGAGGCTACAAACTCATGTCTAGAGCAACAAAACAAGGATGTGGGGGATTTAGGGATTGATAGGGTATATTTTGTTGTTGTTAGTATCGCACTTTATGTCGACTTCACTTTACGTCAGGGTAAGTGGTCTGACACTGATGGCTTTGAACACCAACATGCTGGCTTACACTGCTGAAATAGTTGGGTTTCATTATTTTGCACTGGATCCACCTGTAAATATTCATAAATCTACATTTCAGCCACTGTTTTTTCTACTCTTTTTGCTGCTCATTAACCCTTTCATGTAGGTGCCAGAGCCATGTGTAAACAGCTTTCTGAAAAATGAAGCTGATGATTTTTCCTTTAAACAAAAAGCCATAGGACTTGGTCATAGTTTCCATTTTAAAATGATTTATTGAAACAAGGTAATAATAAAACCCCACAGACACCAAGTAGGCTGCTTTAAGTGGTCTTACAAAAGACATTTTTATGTACTAGAATATAATGAAGAAGAGTTTTGCACATGAGTAGCTTATGGGGGAAACTATGTCACCAGGTATGGTGGACAGAATTTGGTTAGGATCCAGGTGTACTTTGGGAAAGAACACTTGCTGTCCTGCTGTTAAAAGAACTGAGTGTCAGAATCTCCTCACTGTGTCTTAGAGCAGGAAGTTCCCTTTGCTCTGAGACTTGGAAACAGGTTTGAGTCATACAAATGTTTTCTAAACTTTTATTGTATTACTGCAATAAATCTTTTAACAGTAAAAAAAAAAAAAAAAAAAAAAAAGCCTGGGCTTGACAGCTAAGTTATACAGGGTTTCTTTTGGGCGGGATAATGCAAATGATGTAAAATTTTGTTGCTGGATGTACAACTCTGTAAATATACTAAAAATCATTAGTAAGTGAAGTGTATGATATGTGATCTCTATCTTAGTAAATATGTAGTTTTTTAGTAATAAAAAGTTTACTGTCTTCTAAAACAAATTTTAATTCTTTCAGATTTATCAAATTTATTCAAAGCGATCTGCTGAGGATATTTATAAAATATTGACATCCTACAAAGCCAACTACCTAATTGTAGAAGATGCTATCTGCAATGAGGTGGGAACCATGAGAGGCTGTAGGGTCAAAGATTTATTAGATGTTGCAAATGGCCATGTAAGTAACCATATGAAACATTAATTGTGAAGAAAAATTTCTTTATTAGCCTTATAACCTTCAAGCTTTAATTTTGAAACTTCACTAAGAATATAATTGAGTTAAGATTGACATGGTGGTACATGTCTTTAATCTCAGCACTCCAGAGGCTGTGGTAGAAGGATCACCATGAGTTCGAGGCCACCCTGAGGCTACATAGCCTTCTTACTTCTCAGCTTACAGTGGGTGAATTGTTTATCTGGTGATTAAGAAACCTGATAAGTCATATTGGTTAGAATGAATGCCTTTACTCCTCAAAAAAATAGGACGTAGTGAAGTTTAGAAAAAGTTCAGTAGGCCATTCTGGGTTGTAGTGCATATCATATTCAGCTTGAGCCGAAGTTTTGTGTCTTTTCCTAAGCAATCATAGTTCTATTTTTTAGTCCAATACTGGTTTGAAGATAAGGAATTTGTTTTAAAGATTATTTTTTAGCACCCATTAAACTTGAAATATAAATTCCTTATATTTTGTGCTGCATAAATTTTAGAAATTTCTCTGTTGGGCTTGATAACTTGATGTGATTTTTCTTTTTGTTTGGTTTTTCAAGGTAGGGTCTCACTCTAGCTCCGGCTGACCTGGAATTCACTATGTAGTCTCAGAGTTGCCTGAACTCACAGCGATTTTCCTACCTCTGCCTACCGAGTACTGGGATTAAAGCTGTGTGCCACCACACTCAGCCACATTTCTAAACACACATAACCTCGCAAAGTTAAATATGATTATCTTAGACCCATTGAAAACAATGACATTGAAGTTGTACTTAAGTCTCCACATAAAGAAAAGCCCAGGACCAGATGGGTTCAGTGTTGAATTCTATCAAACTTTTTTTTTTTTTTTAATTATTTATTTATTTGAGAGTGAAAGGCAGAAAGAGAGAGGCAGATAGAGAGAGGGAGATTGAATAGGCACGCCAGGGCCTCCAGCCACTGCAAACGAACTCCAGACGCGTGCGCCCCCTTGTGCATCTGGCTAACGTGGGTCCTGAGGAATCGAGCCTCGAACCGGGGTCCTTAGGCTTCACAGGCAAGCGCTTAACCACTAAGCCATCTCTCCAGCCCAAACTTTTTTTTTTTTTTTTTTTGGTTTTTCGAGGTAGGGTCTCACACTAGTCTAGGCTGGCCTGGAATTCACTCTGTCGTCTCAGGGTGGCCTTGAACTCACTGCGATCCTCCTACCTCTGCCTCCCGAGTGCTGGGATTAAAGGCATGCTCCATCACGCCTGGCAAATTCTATCAAACTTTTAAATATAACCTAATACCAACAACTCTTCTTCTTTTTTACTTTTATTTTTTGGTTTTTCGAGGTAGGGTCTCACTCTAGCCTAGGCTGACCTAGAATTCACTATGTAGTCTCAGGATGGCCTCAAACTCACGGTGATCCTCCTACCTCTGCCTCCTGAGTGCTGCAACTAAGCCTTGTTATTTAGTAATCATTGCTACACTGCTTATTGTCTGCTCTCTGGAGCCTTCATATTCTGTTCTTGGTTGCCTCCCTTTCTGCTCTATTTGAAGATTAGGCCACTTCTTTCATGTATCGTCAGTCATACACAAGCTAATCCCCCCCCCCCCTTCTTTTTGGTTTTTCGCAGTAGGGTCTCACTCTAGCCCAGGCTGACCTGAAATTCACTATGGAGTCTCAGGGTGGCCTCGAACTCACAGCAGTCCTCCTACTTCTGCCTCCTGCCTCCTGAGTGCTAGGATTAAAGCATGTGCCACCACACCCGGTTCATCTTTTTCTTTTCTTTTCTTTCTTTCTTTTTTTTTTTTTGGTTTTTCAAGGTAGGGTCTCACTCTAGCCCAGGTAATATAAGCTGTTTTAGTGAACATTGTTATATGAGAATGGAAAGGCTTATGCTAGGGAAGTTAAAAAGCATACATGTTGCCGGGCGTGGTGGTGCACGCCTTTAATCCCAGCACTCAGGAGGCAGAGGTAGGAGGATTGCCGTGAGTTCGAGGCCAACCTGAGATTCCATAGTGAATTCCAGGTCAGCCTAGGCTAGAGTGAGAACCTACCTCGAAAAACCAAAAAAAGAAAAAGAAAAAAAAGCATACATGGTTACTAGATAATTTAAGTCTCATATAATACACAGTAGATCTTGGTATGGTAACCCACACCTTTAATCCCAGCACTTGAGAGGCTGAAGTAGGATTGCCATGGGTTCGAGGCCAACCTGGGCTACAGAGTGAGTTCTAGGTTAGCTTGGATTAGAGTGAAACCCTATCTAGGGAGCCTGTAGTGGTGTTGTATGTCTTTAATCCCAGCTCTCAGGAGGCAGAGTAGGAGGATTGCTGTGAGTTCAAAGGCATCCTGAGACTACATAGTGAACTCTAGATCAGCCTAAGCTAGAGTGAGACCATACCTCAAAAAACAAACAAAACAATAATATACATACACTGTAGGAACATATAAGGTCATTTTTCACTTTTAGTAGGGTCATTTTTCACCCTTAGTAGATAGACTCTATGATGCATTTCTTCAGAGCAATGATAATAGATTATAGAAACAGTGCCTTTTACAAGTTGGAAACATTTTATACTGCTTTTTCCAGTCTACTTTCAGGAATTTAGTGGGCATGGTGACTTATGAAGAGACTTATTATTGCTTAACAATGTGAAATGTTGTATGGTCCAAGTTTAGCAGTGATACGTTTTTCATGTAAATGTAGTCATTTGTACAAGGATTGTATTTCTCCTATAAATTCAGTAAGCTGATAAATACTATTTTTTTTTTTTTTTGATAGGTGGTTTGCGAGGAAGGGGACAAGTTAACCTACTCAAAGTATGGACGATTTTGCCATGAGGTCAAAATTAACTATTCGCCGTATGTGAATTATTTCACTAGAGTATACTGGAACAGATCCTACTTTGTATATAAAATCAATACTGTGATATCCTTCCAATCTTGAAAAATAGCAGAGCCTTCATTTCAAAGACTTAGGTTACTTGAAGTAAAATGCAGTTATCTTCTACCTATGTGCTGTCTGTTGAAGATCAAGTATGGATATTTGAAATGCTGCTCTACTCCTTCACCCTCCTTGCTGTTAACTGAGTTCAGGAACATGGGAATTAAAAGATCATGCATTGCTGTCTTTTAGTAAAACAACAAAGCTCACCACTCTGTAAACTTCCAGACAGATTTCTTCCTTAAAGATTTTCCCTATTGCATTGTTTTCCTATTTATGTCATTCTATTATAATTGAGCTTGAGTATATTCAAAACCAGAGTATACTTCTCAAGCATCATCTAAATAGTAAGTACTTAATGTGATACAATTACATTGTAGAAGGAAAGCATCAAACAAGCTTCTGAAGGTGTTTAACAGTTTATAACACAGGTAACATTTTACAATAAAAAGTAATTTCAATGTTAGGTGAAAACATGTGACATTTAAATTTAAATGAAACACTATACAGGGAAGTGATTTTAAAGATAGAACTGAAGATAATGTCTAGACTGTTTTATGGCTCTACTCTCATCAGCTGCTTAGGCAAGTGAGCACTTTCTTAGTAGTGATACAGGATCTTTTAGGCCATTGTAGTATTGTATGACTTAACTGGTCATCTGCTTTCACTTATGCCCATTAATCTGGTAACAATTTGGTCATGATAAAACAATAGCTCTTGCCAGGCGTGGTGGTACACACCTTCAATCCTAGCACTAGGGAGGCTGAGGTAGGAGGCTCGCTGTGAGTTTGAGGCCAGCCTGAGACAATATAGTGAATATTGGGTTAGCCTGGGCTAGAGTGATACCCTACCTCAAAAATTAAAAAAGAATACCTCTTGTTACCTATATGTATATATATTTAAAATGGACATATAAAAGAATGTTCCTCGGTTTTTTTTTTTTTTTTAACATGTAGGGTATTCAGTGTAGTCACATCTTTTCTTTGGAAGTAATAAGTAAAAAATTTGAAAGCTGCTAAAAGACAAGTATGTACACTACAGTGAGCAGCAGTTTCCGGATGCATATGTAGATGCTGTCAAACATCTGCATTGGATGTATTATTGGTTGTAAAGTACAAGTGATATTATTCATGAAACATGGATTTTTTTTTTTTTTTCAAGGCAGTGTTTCCCTCTAGCCTAGGCTGACCTGGGATTCCCTATGTAGTCTCAGGGTGGCCTGGAACTCATGGTGATCCTACCACTGTCTCCCACTTGCTGGGAATAAAGGCATGTACCACTACGCCCAGCTGAAACGTGCAATTTTTAATAAGACAAGCAGAATGACAGTTTCAATAAAATTTTCAAGTTTTTCCATATAAATGCTATGTTCCCTTGAGTATTATATCATTTATTAAAAGAAATTCTAGTTATCCAGGTGTGGTGGCACATGCCTTTAATCCCAGCACTGGGAGGCAGAAGTAGGAGGATCACTGTGAATTCCAGGCCACTCTGAGACTATATAGTGAATTCCAGGACAGTGGACAGCCTGGGCTTCAGCTAGACCCTACCTCAAAAAACCAAAACAGAAAATAAAACTGAACAACCAAAAAATTAAAATAAATTGTAAAATAATTAATTTGGCCATTTAAAGAGATTCAGATTAGATGAAGCCTATGGAAAAATTGCTTTAATAAGATGCATATTTAATTTTACCTTATACATCTCTTCAATGAACAGGTTTTTTAACTTTTCTTGTGAGAGTATTATAAAATTACATCTTCAGATTTCCAAGTTGTCACATTACATTTTGTGTAATAAAAATGTATTTTTTTAAGTACATGCACTTAGACTAATATTAGGTGCTTTACTGTTAGAGCATAAATGTTTGATGTCACTGTTAAATCTGATATGTTAATTTCTTTGCTTCTAATTTCATTATTTTATATGTTTTGGTTTAAGTATATTAAGATAGCTGCAGGCAGTGCATTTCAAGTTGACTCTGAATATCTTAGTAGTGAGTCACTAGTGCTTAGCGTCAAGCATTATGAAAAATTAGCACAGTTATGAAAGTGCACAGTGAATAGTAACATGGTAGTGCTTGTGATTACAGCATGTAAAACCAGCTTGTATATTTTGAAGGTGAAGTAGAATACTACTTCCCATATAATGTGAAATATTTAGTGGAATTTTTATTAACATTACATATGCTAAATTAGTTTTGGTTGTGGCTTTTTTCAATATTATTAAATAGCTTTTACTTCTGTCAACTTCTCTCTTAGATAAAATAGGTTAGGAGAATTTTAAATTGAATTTAAAAATAATATTTCTTTCAGCACTAGCTGAAGGGGAAAAGTAAGCTTTATTATAAAAATGATAATATTTGGCTGGGCAAATGTACTAAAGTGATATAGTGCAAAATGATATTAGTTATGAGTGATAAGCATATTTGTTACTATCTTTATTTTTCAAATTATAAAGGTATTTTTGCTTTTATCTAACCTGTTAAAACAATAACAGTTGGAAACTTTGAATTGGAAACATTTACTTTTTTTCCTTAGCTACTTGTAGAATAATATGATTAAAAATTATGCAAAGAAAGCTGGGCGTGGTGGCACACACCTTTAATCCCAGCACTCGGGAGGCAGAGGTAGGAGGATCGCCATGAGTTCGAGGCCACCCTGAGACTACATAGTGAATTCCAGGTCAGCCTGAGCTAGAGTAAGACCCTACCTCTAAAAACAAACAAACAAAAAAATTATGCAAAGAGCTGGGCATGGTGGCACACACCTTTTAATCCCAGCACTTGGGAGGCACAGAGGTAGGAGGATTGCTGTGAGTTTGAGGCTACCCTGAGACTACATAGTGAATTCCAGGACAGCCTGAGCTGGAGTGAGACCCTACCTTGAACCCCCCCCCCCCAAAAAAAAAGAATTATGTTAAGAATTACACTTGGTTGAGCCAGGCATGGTGGTGCACACCTTTAATCCCAGCACTGGGAGGCAGAAGTAGAGGGATCACTGTGATTTTGAGGCCACCCTGAGACTGCACAGTGTATTCAAATTAGCCTGGGCTACAGCAAGACCCTATGTTGAAAAACCACACACACACAGAAAAATTATTAGGGTCAACAGTAAAGATCTATTTAATTTGCAAAATTCAGGGGTTAGGTTAGAAGGAATTCCTCAAAGAAATATAAAACATACTTTGTCCTTAATATTGCAAACCCTTTGAAGCAAGTGCCTTAGCTTCTTTATTTCTAACTTTAATTTGTATTTTCCTAAACACACTATCCCTGTGCTATTCCATAAGGAAATGTTGGTAACTTTTGCCTCATTAATAAAACAGAGTAAGTGGGACTAGGACTGTAGCCCTTCGGTAGAGCATTTGTCTCTGGGTTTGGTTCCTGGCACACAAGTGTTCAATTTCAAATGCACAAAAATGTTCATTGTTCAATTCAGTAATAACCAAATCTTTAAGGATTTCCAACTTCCTGAATTAGTGTATTTAGCATCCTATACACCAAACAATCCACAAATGTAACTTATTTGACAAAGCATGATTTGTCTGGTTCATATTTTTTTCTAATATCAGCATTTTGTATCTTCATACATTGTATAAAGTGTATTTAGTTCATATATATGTATATGTATATGTATATGTATTGCACACCCCCCAAGACATTAACCCAAATTGCAAGTTGCCTCAGTATTCTGATACTCTTCCATATATTATTCCAGATTTGTTGACACAAGAATAGCAAAAATAGCCAGGCGTGGTAGTGCATGCCTTTCATCCCAGCACTTGGGAGGCAGAAGTGGTAGGATCACTGTGAGTTCAAGGCCACCCTGAGACTAGATAGTAAACACGGGTCAGCCTGAGCTAGAGTGAGACACTACCTCGAAAAACCAAAAAGCCGGTATGTTGGTGCACACCTTTAATCTCAGCACTGGGGAAGCAGAGGTAGGAGGATTGCTGTGAGTTCGAGGTCACCCTGAGACTATCTTGAAAAACAAAAAATAAATAAATAAAAATAAATAAATAAAATAATAGCAGAAATGGAAATGAAAATTTCCTGCAATTTGGGGCAGAAAATATGCCTAAAACTAAGAAAATGATAAATTTCTTAAATAATTCTTATTAAGTTACTTTGGTTCTGAAAAATCAATTCTTTGGAGATCCCTTCTAATTTTGAACTGTTTGATGCCTTTTGTAGATAAAAATAGTGCCTCTTTTTTTAGTTGGTGGAGTTTTTAAAAGTTGTATGTAAATTGATCTTTTGGTAAGTTTATTTTAATGCATGTATTTTTAAAGGGAATGTTACTAATTATTTTGTATATTTAAAATCTTTTTTAAAGCTTCCCGAGTTACATCTCAAAATATTCTCTTATTTATCCTTTAAATCTTTTTTTACAATAAACCATGATAATTCCTTCCCCCTATCCTTTTTTTTCTTTTATTGTTTTGAGTCATGGTCTCACTGTAGCTCAGGCTGACCTTGACTTGGCTGTGATCCTCCTACATCATTCTCCTTAGTGTTGGGATTAAAGGCATGAGCCATTGCACCCAGCTCATTTATCCGATTCTGAACATAGTCATCTTGGGTTGCATACCTTTAATCCAAATATTTTGGAGGTACAAGGAGAATCATGAGCTCAAGGTCATCCTCAGCTACATAAGAAGTTCATAGGGCAGCCTGGGCTACATGAAACCGTGTCCCGAGGAGGGGGGAGTTTAAAAATGAGAGGAGATGACCCAGTGAGTTAAGTGCTTGTCGCACAAGTGTCTGAATTTAATCCCTAGCACCCATGTTAAATGCTGGGCATGGGCCTATAATCCCAACACTGGAAAGACAGTCAGGCAATCCATGGGACTCACTGGCTAGCTTGTATTGCTGAATCAGTGAATTGTATTTTCAACACAGAAACTTTTTGTCTTAAAGAATAAGAGCAATTTAGGAAGGTGTGCTGATGTTGACTTCTGACCACCATACATATACAGTGTTTTCTTTTTAATTAAAAAAGGCAAAAACAAACAAAAAGCATAGCCAGGTGTGGTGGCACACACCTTTAAACTCAGCACTCGGGAGGCAGAGGTAGGAGGTTTGCTGTGAGTTTGAGGCCACCCTGAGACTACATAGTAAATTCCAGGTCAGCCTGGGCTACAGTGGAAACCCTACCTCAAAACACATGCACAAAATATTTTTATTTATTATGTGCAAGCAGAGAGAGAGAGAGAGAGAGGGAGAGAGAGAGGGAGAGAGAGAGGGAATGGGTGCACTAGGGCATCCAGCCACTGCAAGCAAATTCCAGATGCATGTGTTACTTTGTGCATCTGGCTTTACATGGGTACTGGGGAATGGAACCCAGGTCCTTAGGCTTTGCAGGCAAGTGCCTTAACTGCTAACTCATCTTTCCAGCTCCAAAAAGCAGTTTTTATTGTTAATATTTGCTAATAGTTTTAGTGGCCAGTATATATTAGAATTATGTCTCTGCAAGTTGCAAGTAAAATTAAACAGCTTTTGTTAATATTATTAAATTTTGGAATGTATAGGGTAATTTCTTTTTTTTTTTTTTTTTTTTTTTTTGGTTTTTTGAGGGAGGGTCTCACTGTAGCCCAGGCTGACCTGGAATTCACATGGAGTCTCAGGGTGGCCTCGAACTCATGGCGTTCCTCCTACCTCTGCCTCCCAAATGCTGGGATTAAAGGCATGCGCCAGCACGCCTGGCTACAGGGTAATTTCTTTAAATGAAATTAGATGTAAAATTGCAAAGGAATCTATGGCAACTATTTTCTATCTAGTAAAATTTATATTGTATTTGCTTCTGTAATAAAAAGGTCAATCTGGCTCAGCGTGGTGTGTCACACCTATAATCTTTGCACTCAGGAGGCAGAAGTAGGATCACTGTGGGTTTAAAGTCAATTTAGAACTGGGAATGGTGGTAGACACTTTAATCCCAGCACTTGGGAGGCAGAGGTAGGAAGTTCACTGTGAGTTTGAGGCCACCCTGAGACTACATAGTGAATTCTAGGTCAGCCTTGACTAGAGTGATACCCTACCTCGAAAAATAAAAAAAATAATAAATTCAGCCTGGGCTAGAGCAAGATCCTATCACAAATAAATAAACAAATGACAAATTCGGAAAGAAACCTGTTGAATTTAAAGATATCTTTTGAAGCTGGGTATGGTGGTGTACACCTTTAATCCCAGCACTCCTGAGGCAGAGGTAGGAGGATCACTGTGAGTTCAAGGCTACATTGAGACTGCATAGTGAATTCCAAGTCAGGCTGGGCTAGAGTAAGACCCTACCTCAAAAAAAGAAAAAAAAAAAAATCTTTTGAATTGTTTCTCTTTGTGTCTCCTAAAATGTGCAACATTTTGACATACGTAGTTCTGTGTACAGGTTTTTTTTTTTTTTTTTTTTTTTTTTTTTTTGGTTTTTCGAGGTAGGGTCTTACTCTAGCTCAGGCTGACCTGAGATTCACTATGTCATCTCAGGGTGGCCTCGAACTCATGGCGATCCTCCTACCTCTGCCTCCCAAGTGCTGGGATTAAAGGCATGCACCACCACGCCCAGCTCTCTATGTGCAATTTTATGAGACATATGGTTGATTTCTAACCATTAGTGGAATAGTGGTATAACAAACATAAGTAATATCTCATACATTTGTGTAGGTGTTTAACAAGGGTGAATATAGCTATTTTATATATCTTGACCACTGAGTCATACCTTTTGTTTTATTTTGGTTTTTCAAGGTAGGGTCTCACTCTAGCCCACCTTGACCTGGACTTCACTATGTAGTGTCAGTCTGGTCTTGAACTCACAGTGATCCTCCAACTCTGCCTCCTTAGTGCTGGAAATAAAGGTGCATGCCACCACACCTGGCTGAGTCAAATCTTTGATATGTATTTTTTTAAATTTTTGTGTGTTTAGATTTACTGTGTTCCTCCAATAACTGGTTATTCTCTGCTAAAGCATAAAAGTTAACTTCAATAAGAAATAAGACTTAGCCAGGCATAGTGGTACATGCCCTTAATCCCAGCACTTGGGAGGCAGAGGTAGGAGGAACATGGCCAGTTCGAGGCTATCCTGAGACTACATAGTGAATTCCAGAATTCCAGGTCAGCCTGGGCTAACGTGAGATCCTACCTGGAAAAACCAAAAATAAAAATAAAAATAAATAAATAAATGAAATAAAATTTTGCTCATTTAACTCCTTGTTTTGTTTCAATAGTAAGACTCAGAATTTTAAGTTTCTTTTATTCATACATTAACTTTTTACTATACACTTACTGAGACATCAATGTACCATTCAACCAACACATTTAAGTGTAATTTTATGGTTTTCAGTAATCAGAGTTGTACAGTAATCACAGCTCATGTTAAGACATTTTCATCATTTCCAAAAGAAACCCCATCCCTTTGGGCTGTCAACCCCAACTATGGCATCCACCTCAGCTTTAGGTAAATACTATTATCGACATATGATCTCTGTTTTTGTTTATTCTATGCATTAAGTATAAATGGAATTACAGAGGTGAAAGAGGTGACTTAGTGTACACGTGTTACACTTGGCCATCAATGAGAACAGAACTATCCCAGAATGCCAGAGGTCCAGGTCCAAGCATCAGTGGGGACACAAGGCAGATCTCCTGAATGGTGGTCTTGGTGATCACATGGTGGTAAAGTTCCAGATGAAGCGAGAGAAGTTCCTTGGCAGCATACAGTCCCAGCACACAGCGTCCCCAGCCTCCAGCACTCGTCGTTTCTGCTCCCACAGCTCCCATGGGTGCACGGGCTGCTGCTTAGATCTCTGCCTCATCTTTTGTGCTTCAGTCTGCGCATTTGCTTCTTCCTCCACTTCGCTCTCATGGTACAGAAGTTTCTAAAGCCGAGAGCAGGATAAATTATTAATTAATGAAGTTCATTTAGGGGAAATTAGTATTCAGGGAAAGGCTGGAATGGTTGCACACGTCCGGAAGGTAAGACCTGGGAGCCCATGTAATTCCTTGCTTGGTGGAGAGGGAAGTCTAGAGACTGGAGAAAAGACGTGAAAGGGGATTTCCAGGGAAATCAGAAAAGGACCAGAATTTAAGGAGGGTAAGAGTAAAGAAATTCTTTCCCCAGATGGGATGGGGGAAGGGCTTACAAGAACAGGGACCTGGAGGTTCAGATGCCAGTAGGAAAGATGAACAGCAAAGCTCTCTTGTCCACATGGTCAGACTCAAGTGGGCAATGGAGAACTGATTGGTTGATGGCCTTAGGGCCTGACCCCTGAGAAGCCAGAGACTCAGGTGTGTAGACTGGGAAGAAGTAGGGGCCATGCTTACTGAGGAGTTGTTAATAGCCATCATACATGAGACTGGGTCAGACTCCAAGCTCTAGTTTTGCCAAGACAGACAAGGTGGCATCTCCTAGTTTCCTCTCTTTGGGCCTTTGTCCCTGACTAATTACTTATTTAAAACACACACACATGCACACACACAAAAGAAAAAAAAGAAAACCTACCTTGCTCCTATTTCTCCATCAGACCTGCACTAGAAACCAAACTAATCAAGTTGCCAGATCTTGGACTTTCCCAAACTGTAAAATAACCCTCTTTTACTTATAAGTACCCAACTTTAGGTTTGTTTTGTTTTTCTGTTTTCTTCCAGTTAGAGTCACTCTCACCTAGGCTGACCTGGAATTCACTGTGTAGTACTAGGCTGGCCTTGAACTCACAGCGATCCTCCTACCACAGTCTTCCCCAGTGCTAGGATTAAAGGTATGCTCTACCATATCTGGCCAGCTTTAGGTATTTTCTTTTAGCAAGGGAAAATGGATTCATACAACTGGACTTATCTCATTATACCTGTATTATCCTTAAGCTCCACCTCTTAACTTTTTATGAATCCTAAAATTTTGCACTATTACCCATGCTTTCATTTGTGGAAACTAAGGTTCAAAGAGGTTAAATTCCCTACCCCAAGTGTTAGAATGGAGGAGTGCAGACTCTTAAATCAGTTCATGATGCATGAATACATTCAGCTTTTTTTTTTTTTTTTTTTTTTTTTTTTTTGAGGTAGTTTCTTAATCTAGCCCAGGCTGACCGGGAACTCCCTCTATACTCCTTGGCTTCGAACTCACAGTGATCCTTCTACCTCTGCCTCCTGAGTGCTGGGTTTAAAGGTATGTGTCATCATACCCAGCCTGGCAATTCTATTGATTTATTTGAGAGAGAGAGAGAGAGAGAGAGAGAGAGAGATTGGGCATGCCAGGACCTCTAGCCACTGTAAATGAACTACAGAAGTATGTGCCCCCTTGTGCATCTGGCTTTACATGGGTACTGGGGAATCGAACCATGGTTGTTTTGCTTTGTAGGCAAGTGCCTTATCCACTGGGCCATCTCCTTAGCCCCTCAATTGACTAAAATAATTTTGTTTATTTTTACTTATTTGAGAGCAACAGACAGAGAGAGAAAGAGGCAGAGAGAGAGAGAATGGGCGCGCCAGGGCCTCTGGCCACTGCAAACGTACTCCAGATGCATGCGCCACTTTGTGCATCTGGCTTACTGGGTCCTGGGGAATCGAGCCTCAAACTGGGATTTGTAGGTTTCACAGGCAAGAGCTTAACCACTAAGCCATCTCTCTAGCCCATCAATTGATTTTTTTTTTTTTAAATATTTGAGAGGAAAGAGAGAGAATGGGTGTGCCAGGGCCTTCAGCCATTGCAAATGTACCTTGTGCATCTGGTTTACGTAGGCCCTGGGAAATTGAATCTGGGTCCTCTGGCTTTGCAGGTAAGTGGCTTAAGTGCTAAGCTAAGTCATTTCTCCAGACCTAATTATTATTATTATTATTATTATTATTATTATTATTATTTGGTTTGTTAAGGTATGGTCTCACTGTAGCTCAGGCTGACCTGAAATTCACTAGTCTCAGGGTGGCCTCGAACTCACAGCAATCCTCTTACCTCTGCCTTCCAAGGGCTGGGATTAAAGGCATGGTCCTCCATGCCCAGCTTCTGATTTTTTAAAATGTATATATATGTGTATATATATATATATATAATTTATTTTATTTTATTTTTGAAGTAGGGTCTCGCTCTAGCACAGGCTGACCTGGAATTCACTCTGTATTCTCAGGCTGTCCTCGAACTCAAGGCGATCCTCCTACCTCTGCCTTCTAGGCGCTCCGATAAAAGGTGTGCGCCACCATGCCCGGCTATATTTTATTTATTTGAGAGAGAGAAAGAGGGAGAGAGAGAATGGGCATGCCAGGGCCTCCAGCCATTATAAACAAATTCCAGATGCATGCGCCTCCTTGTACATCTGGCTTACGTGGGTCCTGGAGAATCGAGTTGGGATCCTTTGCCTTTGCAAACGCCTTAACAGCTAAGCCATCTTTCCAGCCCCCTTTGTTAAGGTAGAGCCTCACTCTAGTCCAGGCTGACCTGGAATACACTTCTCTCAGGGTGGCCTTGAACTCATGGCGATCCTCCTACCTCTGCCTCCCAAGTGCAGGAATTAAAGCCATGTGTCACCAGCTGTTTTTTTCTTATTTATTTATTTGAGAGAGCCAGAGGGAAAGAGGCAGACACACGGGGCGTGGGGGGGGGGGGAGATAGAGAATGGGTGCGCCAGGGCCTCCAGCCACTGAAGACGAACTCTAGACACGTGTCACCTTGTGCATCTGGCTTACATGCGTCCTGGGGAATTGAACTGAGGTCCTTTGTCTTTGCAGGCAAATGCCTTAACGGCTAAGCCATCTCTCCAGCCCCTCCTTTAAAAATTTATTTATTTATTTTTATTATTAACTTTCATGATTGTAAACAATATCCCATGATAATGCCCTCCCTCCCCTCACTTTCCCCTTTGAAACTCCATTCTCCATCATATCCCCTCCCCCTCTCAATCAGTCTCTATTATTTTGATATCATGATCTTTTCCTCCTATTATGATGGTCTTATGTAGGTAGTGTCAAGCACTATGAGGTCATGGATATGCAGGCCATTTTGTGTCTGGGGGGAGCACATTGTAAGGAGTCCTACCCTTCCTTTGGCTCTTACATTCTTTCCGCCACCTCTTCCGCAATAGACCCTGAGACTTGGAAGGTGTGATGGAGATATTTCAGTGCTGAGCACTCCTGTCTCTTCTCTCTAGCACCATATAGCCTTCTGAGTCATCCCAAGGTCACTGCCATCTGAAAAGAGAAGGTTCTCTACCAAAAGTGAGAGTAGCATTAATATATGGGTATGAACATTAAGGGAAGTGCTTACTGGGCAGTTTGATGAGCACAGTATATACATTTAGCCAGACAGCAGCAGACGTTAGTTTTCAGTATCAGGGATGTATTCCCTCCCATGGAGTGGGCCTCCAGTCCAATTAGAGGGCAGTTGGTTTCCCCCATAACAGATGTGCCACTATTGCACCTGTTGGCTCATCTGGCCTGGCTGGCAAAATACAAGACTTGCAGTGTCCACTGTTGAGTATCTTCACTGGTGATTTCTCTCTCTCCCATTGAACAACATGCAGAATGGCTTCTTCCAGCTTTCTGTCAGCTGGTCTACATGGAGGAGGTTATCAGCTCAGTTCCAGCAGGATTTTTCAGTGGCCTTGCAGCCCAAGTATGTGAGTCTTCAGCAATAGGGTCTTACCATATATTCCTGATGGGAAACCAAGGGCCTCGGCAATGGCCTATAATGTTTTGGGGGCATCAGGGACCTCCCTGGCCAACAACTCACTGGAAGGTATCCCATCCCTGGCACTGAAAATTTTCTAGCAACAATCTATGGCTCCTGAGTGTTCTATTGTCCAAAAAAGTAGGTTTCCATATGATTTATTTATATCCTCTTAGATTTTGATTAGCCCTCCCTCCCTCCACCTTTCCTTTACTCATTCTCTTCCCGTGACCTCACTTTGGGCCTTTTCACCCCCATTAATCTATTCTTCTACTTACATATATACAATACCATCCTATTAAGTACCCCCCCCCCCTTCCTTCCTTTCTCTTCCCTTTATATCTCTTTTCTAGCTTACTGGCCTTGCTACTGAGTTTTTTTCCTACTCACACAGAAGTCCAATCATCTGTAGCTAGGATCCACATATGAGAGAGAACATGCAACGTTTGGCTTTCTGCCCCCCACCCCTTTTTAATGAGATAGAATTGGCATGCTAGGGCCTCCAGCCACTACAATTGAATTCTAGACACATGCATCACCTTGTGCATCTGGTTTACTTGGAGAATCAAACATAAGTCCTTAGGCTTCCCAGGCAAGCGCCTTAACCGCCCAGCTGTCTCTCCAGGCCCCTCAATTGATTTTTGACATTTAGTCCTGGCTTCTAGAACTCATTCTGTCCTTGAATTGGCTTGTTCCTTCTGCCTCAGCCTCCCAAGTTCAGAATTGCAGAATACGACATCAAACCCTGCTCATTAATTTTATTGTTAATGAAATGTACAGAATGGCGGTAAATATAAATTAGAGATCAAGAGGATGCACTAGACCCTAAATGCGGACCGCTAGTCCTGGGAAGTAGAGAAATGGCCTGCAGTCTTTCTTCAGGTTGTGTGCCCATGGCGGTGGGGGACACCTGCGTAGAGGACCTAAGTGCCAAGAATCTCAGAACTGGAAGAGAAACTACCAGGATAGCAACTAGATCTTGTCGTGTTCACTCCCGCCACCAAGATAGGGTCTCGCTCTACCCCAGGCGGACCTGGAATTTACTATGTAACCTCAGGATGGCCTCGAGCTCACGGTGATCCTCCAACTTCTGCCTCCTGAGTGCTGGGATTAAAGGCGTGCGTCACCACGCCCTGCTCGTGTTCACTTTTTTACGAAAACGTTTTAGTTGCTTTTCTCAGCGAGGAGCTTCCAGGGAATCCTGACACCAGGCTTCAGGTCCAGCGGTCTCCCACGGTCATTAGTAGGGGGCGTGACCTTCCTCATGGTCCCGCCCTTCCCTTCCAACTGGAACAGCGATTGGTCCAGAGCGGCGTCGCTCAGGCAGGCGGATCCGGGGCTTGTGTTCTGCGGGCCGGAGCCGCCATCTTGGGTCGTGTGGGTTGTGTGGACTTACGTTCGTTCCCAGGGCGATTACCCTCGGGGCCACTTCCGCTGGCCGCACGCCGGGGGCCCGCGTCCCAGTGTCAGGTTGGAGCCGGGAAGCGGCCCTGGGGGCGGCGGCGGCAGGATGAGCGCGGAGGCGGCGGACCGGGAGGCGGCCACCTCCAGCCGGCCCTGCACGCCGCCCCAGACCTGCTGGTTCGAGTTTCTGCTGGAGGAGTCGCTGCTGGAGAAGCATCTGCGCAAAGCCTGCCCGGGTGAGCCGCCGCCCCCGTCCCGGGGGAGGGCCTGGAAAAGCCGGGGTGCGGGGCTGCCCTGTCGGGGACACTGGGGAAAGCAGCCGTCCCGGCCTGACGCCAGCCAGTCGCATTGCCTTAGGTTTTGGTTGAACGGGGAGTAAAAGGATTTTTTATTTCCGAGGCGGACTGTATTAAAATGATAACTTGGCCGGGCGTGGTGGCGCACGCCTTTAATCCCAGCACTTGGGAGGCATAGGAGGATCACCGTGAGTTCGAGGCCAGCCTGGGACCACAGAGTGAATTCCAGGTCAGCGTGGGCTAGAGTGAAAACCTACCTCAGAAACAAAACAAGCCTGGCGTGGTGGCGCACGCCTTTCATCCCAGCACTGGGGAGGCAGAGGTAGGAGGATCGTCGTGAGTTTGAGGCCACCCTGAGACTCCATAGCGTATTCCAGGTCAGCGTGGGCTAGAGTGAGACCCTACCTCAAAAAACAAAAATAAATAAATAAAATAACTTGGCCAGGCGTGGTGGCGCACGTCTTTAAACCCAGCACTCGGGAGGCAGAGGTAGGAGGATCACCGTGAGTTCGAGGCCAGCCTGGGACCACAGAGTGAATTCCAGGTCCAAACAAAAAGATAATAACTTGGAAGGCAGGAACTTCTATACACTTGCAAGGAGGTGGTTGTATTCTGACGTTAGTGCTGACTTAAATGGCTGTTACTGGGAAAGGAACATTCTAGTTATCTTTCCATGCATTTCTGGAAGTAAAGAGTAAATTACTTGCGTGGTATGTGTGGTGTAAATGCACGGGCACGCACGTGCACTGTCCAGCTGGGGCTGGAAGAGAAGGCTGGGTGTCTGCCTCCATCACTCGCCAGCCTGTTATCTTGCGATGTCATATCCTACTGATTCTGGAAATGGCACTTCCAGATCCCTAGTAAGTCTCAGGTCTCGATTCCCAAGGGACTGGGCTTATCACCCTAGGGGCCACACTCAGACGTCTAACAAGGATTCTGTCTTTGTAGCATGCACGGGAAGAGCACTTAACTGCTGAGCTCTCTCCTGTCTCTCTGTTCTGGCCTTTTGACAAAACATTGCTTTTGACACATTTGTTTTTCTGGTTTTTCGAGGTAGAGTCTTCCTCTAGCTCAAGGTGACCTGGAATTCACTATGTAGTTACAGGATGGTTTTGAACTCATGGCAATCCTCTTATCTCTGCCTCCTGAGTACTGGGATTAAAGGCATTGCCACTGCGCCTGGTTTTCTCCGCCCTCCCCCCTCTCCTCTCCTAGGTAGCTCAGGCTGACCTGGAATTCACTATGTAGTCTCAGGGTGGCCTCAAACTCACTGTGATCCTCCTACCTCTGCCTCCGGAGTGTTGGGATTAAAGGTGTGCGCCACCACGCCCATCTCGCCTGGCTTTTGACACATTTGTAGAGTGCTGTCAAGGTGCCCAGCGTCTGTACTTTCTCATTTAAGTCTTCATTGTTAGCATCCATTTTTCTTTTTCTTTTTAATGCTTTTATTTATTTATTTATTTTCTTTTTATTTTACTTTATTTGTTTGAGAGAGAGAGAATGGGCATGCCAGGGCCTCTAGTCACTGCAAACAACTCCAGAGGCATGCGCCCCCCCCCCCCCCCGCCCCGTGCATATGGCTTAAATGGGTCCTGGAGAGTTGAACCGGGTTTCTATGGCTTTGCAGGCAAACGCCTTAACCACTAAGCTATCTCTCCAGCCCACTTTTTTTTTTTATTTTTATTTATTTTGAGAAAGAGGCTGAGAGAGAGAGAATGAGAATGGGTGCACCAGGGCATCCAGCTACTGCAAATGAACTCCAGACAACCTGTGCCACCTTATGCATCTGGCTGACGTGGATCCTGGGGAATTCTAACCTGGGTCCTTTGACTTTGCAGGCAAGTCCCTTAACTGCTAAGTCATCTCTCCAGCCCAGCCTCTATTTTTCATTGGAGATATCTTGATGGAGGGCCCCTGTAATTGTCAGGGTGACCTCGAACTCACAGCAGTCCTCCTACCTCTGCCTCCCTGGTGCTGGGATTAGAGGTGTGTGCCACCATGCCTGGCCCTTGTTTTCATTTTAACCCTTTGACCAGTGAGCCTCCTTTTTACATTCCCGACACTGGAGTTATAGGTGTGTAAGCCTGTTTTTTTTGTTTGTTTTTTTGAGTTAATGTCTCCATCTAGCCCAGGCTGACCAGAAATTCACTATGTATTCTCAGGGTAGCCTCAAACTCAAACTCACAGTAGTCCTCCTATCTCAGCCTCCTAAATGCTGGGATTGAAGGTGTGTGCCACCACTGCCAGCAAGCCCGGCTTTTTACTTGGGTGCTGGGAGTTGAACTCAGGTCTTCATGCTTGTACAGCAATTGCTCTTACCCATTGAACCATCTTCCCAGCCCCTGGTATCCACTAATCTTTTTTCTTGGGGGGGGGGAGGGTTATTTCAAGTTAGGGTCTCAATCTAGCCTAGGCTGACTTGGAATTCACTCTGTAGCCCAGGGTGGCCTCAAACTCACAGGGATCCCTCCTACGTCAGCCTCCCCAGTGCTGGGTTAAAGGCATGTGTCACCATGCTTGGCCTCCACTAATCTTATTTCTTCTTCCTTACCACTTTTCCAGTTCTTTCCTCTTAACCCCAAGCATTTATTACAGATCATTTTCTGTAGCCATTACCCTTCATACTTGAATTGATTTCTTCTGTGGCCAATGAACAATACAGGGAATCGTTTGTACCTTCATAACTAAAACTTAAATTTAAGAGTTTGCTTTTAAATCCTAGATCCTGCACCAGTTCAACTTATTGTTCAGTTTTTGGAACAGGCTTCCAAGCCTTCAGTTAATGAACAAAACCAAGTTCAACCTCCACCTGATAACAAGAGAAACCGCATTTTAAAACTTCTTGCTCTTAAAGTTGCTGCACATTTGAAGTGGGACTTAGACATATTAGAGAAAAGGTATGAAGATTTAAATTTTGTTAGTACTCTTTAGATACCTTTTTTTTTTTTTTTCTTTCAAGGTAGGGTCTCACTCTAGTCCAGGCTGACCTGGAATTCGTTATGTAGGCTCAGGGTCACCTTGAGTTCATGGCAGTCTTCCTACTTCTGCCTCCTGAGTGCTGGGATTAAAGGCGTGTGTCACCACATTCAGCTAGGAAATACCTTCTTAAAATGAAAGTCTTTTTTTTTTTTTTTTTTGGTTTTTCGAGGTAGGGTCTTACTCTATCCCAGGCTGGCCTGGAATTCACTATGTAGTCTCAGGGTGGCCTTGAATGCATGGCAATTCTCCTATCTCTGCCTCCTGAGTACACCACCATGCACGGCTGAAAGTTACCTTTTTTTTTTCCTGCATACTCTTGACAAAATATTCAGTCATGCCTGTGGTCACAGTAGCTTGGTAAAGCTGAAGGATCACTTGAAACCACAAGGTAGAGACTGGATTGGACAAATCTTCTGAAAAGGAACAAGCTACCCCCAAACAAAACACAAACTACAGATCTTTGAATGTTAAATAAATTTAAGTCACCCTTTAAAGCATTTATTTATTTATTTGCAAGCAAATAGAGAATGAGAAAGGGTACCCCAGGGCCTTATGGCCACTACCAACAAATTCCAGATACATGTGTCTCTTTGTGCTTCTGGCTTTATGTGGGTACTATGGAATCAAACCCAGGCCTTTAGGCTCTGCAAGCAGATGCCTTTAAATGTTGAGCCAACTCTCCAGCACTTAAATCACCCTTTAAGGTATAAATTTGATGTTACCAGTAATGAGGCAGTTTATTTTTTCTTCCTCAGCACTGAGGACTGAACCCATGACCTCCAGCATGCTAGGCAAGTACTCTACCTCTAAGCCATATCCCCTTATTACTTTTGATATGATGACTAGAGAAAATCCACAATTAAATTGTTTTAAATGTTTCAGTTGACATATACATACATACATGTATGCATGCATATATACATTTAATATATTTGTATATATATTGTGAAAATGAACATCGGTTAATGAAACCAGGTGTGGTGGTGCACACATCTGATCTCAGCACTCCTGGGGATAATAATAATGTATATAGAGTATCAATACCCATTTAAAGCCAGATGTCCAAAGTAGTACACACATTTGGAGTTCATTTGCAGTAGGTAGACTTTCTATCTCTCTCCTTGCAAATAACTAACTAAATAAAAACTACATATATTTGGTTTTTCGAGGTAGGGTCTCACTGTGGCTCAGGCTGACCTGGAATTAACTATGTAGTCTCAGGGTGGTCTCGAACTCACAGTGATCCTCTTTCCTCCTCTCCCAAGTGCTGGGATTAAAGGCGTGCGCCACCACGCCTGGCAAAAAAACACTATTTCTTTTTAAATGTGAATAGAAGCCAGACATGGTGGCACATGCCTTTAATCCCAGCACTTGGGAGGAGTGGGAGGATCACTGTGAGTTTGAGACCACTCTGAGACTACATAGTGAATACTAGGGCAGCCTGGGCTAGAGTGAAACCCTACCTCGAAAAACAAATGAACAAAAAAAGAATAATAATGTGTATAGAGTATCAGAGTATTATGACATAATTGAAAAGTTGAACATTTGGGCTGAAGAGATGATTCAGCAGTTAAAGGTGCTTGCTTGCAAAGCTTGACCACCTGAATTTGATTCTCCAATACCCACATAAAGCTGGATGCACAAAGTGGTACATGGTCTGAAGTTTGTTTTGTGGTAGCAGGAGGCCCTGGCATGCCAAATCTCTGTGTCTCATTCTTTCTCTCTCTGTCTTTTCTTTTCTTTTTTGTTTTGGTTTTTCGAGGTAGGGTCTCACCCTAGCTCAGGCTGACCTGGAATTCACTATGTAGTCTCAGGGTCATATTGAAGTCACGGCAGTCCTCCTAACTCTGCCTTCCAAGTGCTGGATTTAAGGCGTGCACCACCACGCCCAGCTACATGCACCACTTTCTATATCTGGCTTTATGTAGGTACTGGGGAATCAAGCTCAAGTAGTTAGGTTTTGCAGTCAAGTACCTTAACTGCTGAGCTATCTTTCCAGCCCTGAATTATTGAGAGCAGATGATGGGATCTCATTCTATATGTGTACTTTTTTTTTTTTTTTCGAGGTAGGGTTTCACTGTGGCCCAGGCTGACCTGAAATTAACTATGTATGTATTCTCAGGGTGGTCTCGAACTCACGGTGATCCTCCTACCTCTGCCTCCCGAGTGCTGGGATTAAAGGTATACGTTACCACGCCTGGCTCTATGTATACTTCTGTATGCATTTCAATTCATAGTAAAAAGTTTACAAAGTTTTGAACTTTGGTAGGTAAATATGAAGATTTCATGCTTTAACAATGTAGTTCTTGTCACTAAAGATTTGAAATTGTGTATCTTGTGCTTCTTATGCAGCTAACAGGTAGACATGTCCCTTTTGCTCCTTTTAAGCTTGTCTGTTCCAGTACTGAATATGCTACTCAATGAGCTGCTGTGCATCAGTGAGGTCCCTCCCGGGACAAAACATGTTGACCTGGATCTGGCCACTTTACCTCCAACCACTGCAATGGCTATTCTTCTCTACAATAGATGGTAAATGCTTTCAGAGGGCTGGAAGCAACCTCTGCTTAGTTTACTCTGGCTTTCTTCCATGTTTTCAGTATCTCCTTTTGCTTCATGGATCTCTCAGAGGATCATTGGGACTGTGAGTCTGTCAGTGGAAACAATTTTTAATTAGATAAATAGTACTCTGATGAAAATGTAGACAGATTATTTATTCCATGTCAGAGCTTCAGATGGTTTATATTTCAAATCTTACATGTGAAAGCGTTATCTTCTAAGTAGTACTTGAAAAATAGTCAACTCATCTTTATTGGATAATAATCTTTTTTCTATCTTGTCTCTAGGGCAATTAGGACAATTGTTCAAAGTAGTTTTCCTGTCAAGCAGGCGAAACCTGGACCCCCTCAGTTAAGCGTGTAAGTTATGGCTCTTTCTGTTTTCTTTTGAGCTGGATCTCACTCTAGCCTGGCTAGTCTTAAATTCATGGTTATTCTCCTATCCCAGCTTCCTAAGTGCTGGGATTAAAGGTGTGCACTACCACACCCAGCTCCAGCTCTGGCTCTGTTTTTTAATAAATGAACTTTTATTGTCAGGTTTTTTTCCTTATGTGTATGTAATGGTCTCTCTGAGTGTATGATATATGCACGAGTGTGTGCACACCTAAAGCCCATGTGCTTGCTTGCGCCTGGGTATGCTTACCTGTGATGGCAGAATATCTCTTATCTACCTCCACTGCTCTTTTACTGGTTCTTACTTGTGCTGGAGTCTATTACTGATCCTGGAGTTTGCCATTCCTCCCCCCCTACAAGCTCTGGCAAGTCGTATCTCTGCTCCTCGGTGGGAGTGGGGATACAGACATGTGTGGCCACCCCCAGCTGTTTTGGGAGGGGGATCCTGAGTCAGGCCTCTTCAGACTGTCTTTCTTGCACAGGAAATGCTCTTAATTGCTGAGTCACCTATCTAGCTCTACCTTCTTTTTTTTTGTTTTCTTTTTCTTTTTCTTTTTCCTTTTCTTTTTTGTGTTTGTTGTTTTGGAGGTAGGGTCTCACTCTAGCCCAGGCTGACCTGGAATTCACTATGTAGTTTCAGGGTCACCTTGAACTCACAGTGATCCTCCTATCTCTGCCTCCTGAGTGCTGGAATTAAAGGTGTGCACCACCATGCCTGGATTTTTTTTTTTTTTCTTAAAGATAGGGTTTTCTATAACCCAAGTGTGAGTGAACTCACACTTTGTAGTCAGGCTATCTGGCCTTGGACTCTGTCTCTTCCTGCCTTACCCCCATGTGCTGGGATTACAGGTGTAAGCCTGACTAGATTTACTCTCAAATTGAGAGTGAGAATGACAGACAGAGAGAAAGAGGCAGAGAGAGAGAGAGAGAGAGAGAGAGAGAGAGAGAGAGGGAGAGAGAATGGGCGCGCCAGGGCCTCCAGCTACTGCAAACGAACTCCAGACGCATGCGCCCCTTGTGCATCTGGCTAACGTGAGTCCTAGGGAATCAAGCCTCGAACCGAGGTCCTTAGGCTACACAGGCAAGAGCTTAACCACTAAGCCATCTCTCCAGCCCGTAATAGGGGTTTTGTTTAACTGTGAAAAGAAGTAACATTAAGATACCTTAAAAAGTAAAATATATTCAAGAATGATGCTTTTAAATTTAGAAATTTCCAGTGTTGGGATGGAGGGGTGGCTTAGAGGTTAAGGCACTTGCCTACAAAGCCAAAGGACCTAAGTTTGACTACCCAGGACCCATGCAAGCCAGATGCACAAGGTGACATATGTGTCTGGAGTTGGTTTGCAGTGGCTAGAGGCCTTGGATTGCCCATTCACACATACACGCACACACACACACACACACACACACACACACATGCTCTCTCTCTCTAATAAATTTTAAAAAAATTTCAGTGTTTAGTAACAATTCAGTGATCTTTAGTCATTTCTCTTTTAGCATGAACCAGATGCAACAGGAAAAAGAACTAACAGAAAACATTTTGAAAGTGGTAAGTATTAGCAAAAGTTGTTGTGTGACATTTCTGATCTTAGGCATGTGAGAGTTGTCATGGTCTAGGTGCACTGTTTTTTGTTTTTTTTTTTTTACTGTTAGCATAGAGATAATGCAAAATTCTAAATTGTACAAGTTAGTGTTTTGTTTGTCCTTTTTTAAACTTTTTTATTTTTTGCTTTTTCTAGGTAGAGTCTCACTCTAGTCCAGACTGACCTGGAATTCACTATGTAGTTTCAGGGTGACCTTGAACTCACAGTGATCCTCCTATCTCTGCCTCCTGAGTACTGGGATTAAAGGTGCACACCACCATGTCCGGCCTAGGGTTACTCTCATTTTAATAGGTGTGCACCATTACATGTGGCCCCGTAGATTTTTTTTTTCAAGGTAAGGTTTCGCTCTAGCCCAAGCTGACCTGTAATTCACTATGTAGTCTCAGGGTGGCCTCAAACTCATGATGAACCTTCTACCTCTGCCTACCAAGTGCTGGGATTAAAGGCATGTGCAACAATGCCTGGCTCAAACTTTTATTTTTTTTTAACTTTATTTATTTTATTTTATTTTATTTTATTTTATTTGTTTAAGAGAGAAATAGAGAGAAAGAGGCAGATAGAGAGAATGGGTGTGCCAGGACATTCAGCCACTGCAAACGAATTTCATTCGTAAGTGCCACCATGTGCCTCTGCCTTATGTGGGTCATGGGGAATCAAACTTGGGTCCCTTGGCTTTGCAGGCAAGCACCTTAACCACTAAGCCATCTCTCCAGTTATTTATTTTTAATTGGTGTCCTTAGTATAAAAATAGAACTGGGAGTTTTTTATACTTTAAATATGATTTGTGTAATTATTTAACAGCTACTGTTAAAGGGATTTGTAAGCTTTAGGACTGGGAGAGATGGGAAGAGATAAACAGTTTATATTCATGTAAAGCAAACTCACTCTAAGTTTGAATATAGAAGCAAAAAGCCTGCATCATTTTATTGATATTATGTAGAGCTTAAATCCAACAGCTGCCAGTGAAATATCAATGGTCTTTTTAAAAAAAAATATTTGAGAGAATGGGTACACCATAGCCTCCAGCCACTGCCAATGAATTCCAGACACACGCACCACCTTGTGCATCTGGCTTACATGGGTACTGGGAAATTGAAACTGGGTCCTTAGGCTTCTCAGACAAGTGCCTTAACTGCTAAACCATCTCCAGCCCTCAATTTTTTGAATAAATTTCAGTGAATCTATGGAAATCTTTATATCCCGTTTTTTTTGTATTTTGTTTTGTTTTTTGAGGTAGGGTCTCACTGTGGCCCAGGCTGACCTGGAATTAACTATGTAGTCTCAGTGTGGCGTTGAACTCACGGCAATCCTCTTGCCTCTACCTCCCAAGTGCTGGGTTAAAGGCATGTGCCACCACGTCTCCCTTCCTTTTTCTTTATTAAATTTTTCCAAAAGGGCCTGAGGTTATGGCTCAGCAGTTAAAGGTGCTTGTGTGCAATCCTGTTATTCTGGGTTCAGTTCTTCATTAAGCACATAGGGCCAGATGCACAATGTGGCATATGTGTCTATTTGCAGTGGTAGAAGTCCTGCACTCCCATACTCAGTGTCTTTCTCTCTGCTCACAAGTAAATTAAAATTTAAAAAGCTGAGCGTAGTGGTGCATTCCTTTAATCTCAACACTTGAGAGGAAGAGGTAGAAGGATTGCTGTGAGTTTGAGACCAGCCTGGCACTACAGATTTAATTTCCAGGTCAGCCTGGGTTAGAGTGAGACCCTGCCTCAAAAAAAAAAAACAAAAAACTAAATAAATAAATAAAATTCTTATAGAAAAAGAGTTATTAGTCTTTCCTGTATTCTATGTTTTCTGATTTTACAGCAGGACCATAATTATTTAAAACTTGAAATGACTTATCTCAGTAATTGTATGCATATTGAAGTTTCTTTCACCATTTTAACACATGAAGTTAGTTATCCTGTAAATATTTTGTATGTAGTGTAACCAGCTGCTATCTTTGTATTTTAATCTGTTTATTATATTTTGTAGCTAAAGGAACAAGCTGCGGATTCTATTTTGGTACTAGAAGCAGCCCTAAAATTAAACAAGGACCTTTATGTTCATACAATGAGAACTCTAGACTTATTGGCAATGGAACCAGGCATGGTAAATGGAGAAACTGAGAGCTCTACTGCTGGACTGAAGATCAGAACTGAGGAAATGCAGTGCCAGGTATTTATTTCAGCATTCAGTCAGCATAGGACAATTTGGAGTCGAGATCTTGTGTTAAAATCTATTTCTGCCTTTGTTTCTTTGATTTACACACTTGCCAGGGGGGAGAGATGCTTTTTATTAATGTAGCTAAGATTGGCCTAGAACTTGCTATATAACTCAGACTGGCTTTGAACTTGTAATTCTCCGCATCAGTCTCCCTCATGAAGGGTTATAGGGATGTGCCACCATGCTTGACCATACATACTTTAAAATTTTGTTTGAAAAAAAAATTTTTTTTTTTCTGAGGTAGGTTCTCTCTCTAGCTCAGGCTGACCTGGAATTCACTGAGCAGTCTCAGGGTGGCCTTGAACTCACGGTGATCCTCCTACTTCTGCCTCCCAAGTGTCGGGATTAAAGGCATGTGCCACCATGCCTTGCTTACTTGATATATTTTTAAAATGATACAGAAGGAAATTTTAATTTCTCCATTTTATTTTATTTATTATTATTATTATTATTATTATTATTTTTTTTTTTTTGCTTTTTCAAGGTAGGGTCTCTCTCTAGCTCAGACTGACCTGGAAATCACTCTGTAGTCTCAGGGTGGCCTCAAACTCATGACAATCCTCCTACCTCTGCCTCCTGAGTGCTGGAATTAAAGGCGTGCGCCACCACACCCGGCTCCATTGTATTTTAGAGACATTGTATATGTAATTGATTTGCAGTTAAACCTTTTTATCAGAAATCTAATTAGACTACCTGAAAACTCAGAATACCTGAAAACTAATTTTGTAGTAGGTAGAAAAATGTAGGCCAGTAGATAAACTTTTTAGATTTTTATTTATTTACATATGTGGTGTGGTGTGGTGTGTATGCGTATGCA
Source organism: Dipus sagitta (assembly GCA_036346955.1). NCBI lineage: Eukaryota > Metazoa > Chordata > Mammalia > Rodentia > Dipodidae > Dipus > Dipus sagitta. Next base: position 162,055,522 of record CM070771.1, read on the forward strand.
TGTATACTTTGTAAATGCCGGGGTCTCTTGCTGCTGCAAACCAATGACCTTCCACCTTTACCTGGGTGGTAGGGGAATTGAACTCCAGGCTGGTAGATTTTGCAATAAAGCATATTTAACTGCTGAGCCATCTCCCTGTCCCTCATAATATAACTTTTTAATGATCTGTCTTCTTTCTCTAACTTTATTTTTATTTTTTTTTTAGACAGTCTCACTTTGCAGCCCAAGCTGCTGAGCTAACTTACTATGTAGATCATTGTGGCCTTGGACTCATGATCTGCCTGCCACATCTTTCCATGTGCTGAGATTGTAGGTGTGAGCTACCATACCCAGCTCTGAAGTCTCATTTATTTATTTTTGTTTTGTTTTGGTTTTCTGAGGTAGGGTCTCACTCTAGCCCAAGCTGACCTGGAATTCACTATGTAGTCTCAGGGTGGCCTCGAACTCACGGCAGTCCTCCTACCTCTGCCTCCCAAGTGTTGGGATTAAAGGTGTGTGCCACCACACCCAGCTGAAGTCTCTTTTATTAAAAAATATTTTTATTGCTGGGTGTGGTGGCACATACCTTCAATCCCAGCACTCTGGAAGCAGGGTTAGGAGGATCACTTTGAGTTTGAGGCCACCCTGAAACTACATAGTAAATTCCAGGTCAGCCTGGGCTAGAGCAAGACCCTACTTTGAAAAAGCACGCACATACAAAAAAAAAAAGTGTTTAAAAAAAATTGTAGCCAAGTGTGATGGCTCATGCTTTTAATTCCAGCACTCAGGAGGATCGCTGTGAATTCAAAGCCACCCTTAAACCACATAGTGAATTCCAAGTCAGCCTGGAAAAAAAATTGTGAGTTCTAAGTGGGCATGTGGCACAGACCTATAGACCCAGCATTAGAGAGGTTGAGACCAGAGGTTTGCTGTGAATTCAAGGGCAGCCTGAGCTAAAGAGACCCTACCTCCAAAAAACCCCCAATAATAACAACAACAACAATAATAATGGCGATAATTATGAGTTCTTGCCAGGTATGGGGGCTCATACCTTTAATCCCAGCACTCAGGAGGCAGAGGTAGGAGAATCACCTAGAGTTCGAGGCCACCCTGAGACTACATAGTGAATTCCAGGTCAGCCTAAGCTACAGCAAAACCCTACCTGAAAAAGAAAAAAAAAAAAAAAATTATGAGTTCTATCACTTCTGAAGTACATAAAAAATGACTAAGCAAATTGGTGTTTAATATCATTTTAGGTGTGCTATGATTTGGGTGCAGCATATTTTCAGCAAGGCTCCACAAATTCATCCCTCTATGAAAATGCCAGAGAAAAGTTTTTTAGAACTAAAGAGCTAATTGCAGAGGTAAATATAGTCATAGAGATATAATATTTGGTTCCATCTGTTGGCTTTTTGGCTCTAATTTTTTTGAAGAAAAAAAGTGGGTTGGTGGTTATGAATGTAACTCATTTTGTTTGTAATATTTTTTGAGTTTTTCTTTTTGAGATAGGGTCTCATTGTGTCTTATTTATGACACTTTAGTGGTTATAATATCCATCTTTGTATATTGGACTGAAAACTATAAACTATGACTTGGCAAACTTTTGTAAAGGGACAGACTGTAAATATTTTACATTTTGTTGATCACATTGTTTCTATTGGATATTGTTTGGTTGTTTTCAACCCTAAAAATTGTTCTTAGTTAATAGGACAACCAAAAACAGATTTTGCATTTGGCCTGTGAACAATAGTTAGCTGGCCCTTGCTGTAAACATTTAAGCATTTCATGATCTTTGAGTCTTCCAGTTTTAAAATTTTCATTATTTTCTTGTATCATTAATATACACTATGGGGGTAGTAGACTTATTTACATTTCATTAATGGATAATGATCTATAACTCTTACTTTACAGATAGGTTCATTATCTCTTCATTGTACCATAGATGAGAAGCGGTTAGCTGGCTATTGTCAAGCGTGTGATGTTCTTGTACCTTCTTCTGATAGTAACTCTCAACAGTTGACTGCATATAGTCAAGTCCATATTTGTTTGAGATCTGGAAACTATCAGGTAAGATACATAGTGGGGATGCAGTGACATCCTTGAAAAGTCTGGAACCCAGACAAACTGAATTTAAATCCTGGTACTACTATTTGCTGGTTGTTTGAATTGGGGCAAACCACTTAAACTGTCAGCCTGGCGAAAAAAGAATGTTACCATTAGCATTATTATCCCGGTTACTCGTGGCAGTCTTTGGAAGCAAATCACTTTGAGTTTCATTCCCCAGCTCCTTAAAGTTTTTCTTCCTGCCCTGCCCCCTTCCCATGTCTGTGCATCTTGTTTTACGTGGGTACTGGGGAATCAAACTTGGGTGTTTAGGCTTTGCAGGCAAGTGCCTTAACCTCTGAACCATCTGTCTAGTCCAACGACCAGTTTTTGTTGTTGTTGTTGTTGTTGTTTTTGAGGTAGAGTCTCACTCTAGTGTAGGAATTCATTCTGTAGTCTCAGGGTGGCCTCAAACTCACAGCGATCCTCCTACCTTTGTCTCCCGAGTGCTGGGGTTAAAGGCATGTGCCACTATGCCCGGCCCAATGACCAATTTTTTTTTCTTTTTCTGATTTATTTTTATTTAGTTATTTATTTGAGAGAGAGAGCGCACACGAGCGCACACACCAGGCCCTCTAGCCACTGAAAACAAACTCCAGACTCATGTGCCACTTTGTGCATCTGTCTTATACGGGACCTAGAGAATTGAACCTGGGTCCTTAGGCTTTGCAGGCAAGTGCCTTAATCACTACGCACTCTCTCCATCCCTCATCCTTTTTTTTTTTTTATTAATAACTTCCATGATTATAAAAAATATCCCATGGTAATGCCCTCCTTCCCCCCACTTTCCCCTTTGAAATTGCATTCTCTATCCTATCCCCTCCCCCTTTCAATCAGTCTCTTTTATTTTGATGTCATGATCTTTTCCTCCTATTATGATAGTCTTGTGTAGGTAGTGTCAGGCACTGTGAGGCCAATGACCAATTTTTTATGCTGTGCTGGGAATCTACTGGGAATCTACCCAAGGGATTTGTACATGGTAGGCACACTACCCACTGAGCTACATCCCCAGGCTGTAGAAAGACTTATTAAAGTAAAGAAACTGGGCTGGAGAGGTGGATCATCAGTCAGCATGCTTGCCTGCAAAGCCTAACGACCCAGGTTTGATTTCCCAGTACCCATGTAAGCCAGATGCACAAAGTGGTGCATGTACCTGTAGTTCATTTGCAGTGGCTAGAGACCCTGACACACCCTTTCACTCTCTTTTTCTCTCTTAGTTTCTCTGGTGGGTCTATATCTCTCTGCTTGCAAATACATAAATTAAAAAAAATTAAAGTAATCTGGTGGTGGTGGCCCATGCCTTTAATCCCAGCACTCAGGAGGCAGAGGTAGGAGGATACCCATGAGTTCAAGGCTACCCTGAGACTACATAGTGGATTCCAGGTCAGCCTGAGGTAACAGTGAAACCGTATCTTGGGGGAGAGGGGAAGGAAACTCAAAAAAAAAAAAGAAAAAAATTAAAGAAAATGCCATAATTTTTTAAAGGATGCAATTTTTGTGTATGTTTTCTAGGAGGTAATTCAGATTTTCATTGATGATAACCTAACCTTCAGTCTACCTGTTCAGTTCCGGCAGTCAGTACTAAGAGAACTCTTTCAGAAAGCTCAACAGGGGTAAGTTGAAAAACCATTTTGATTTTTTTTTTTTTTTTTGAGAAAGTGAGAGAATTGGCATATCGGGCTCTTAGCCACTGCAAACGAACTCCAGATGTATGTGCCACCTGTGTACATATGTCACCTTGTGCATTTGGCTTATGTGGGATCTGGAGAGTCAAACCTAGGTCTTTAGGCTTCTAGGCAAGCACCTTAACCGCTATACCATCTCCAGTCTGATTTTTTTGTTTTTGTTTTTGTTTTTTGAGGTAGGATCTCTCTCTAGCCTAGGCCAACCTGGAATTCACTATGTAGTTCCAGGCTGGCCTCAAACTCATAGGGATCCTCCTGGGATTAAAGGCATGTGCACCACACCCAACTCTACTTTTTTCCCCAATTTTGTCAATATAAGGGACACTGACATAGTTAGTGGAGACATTTTAATGTTGCTTCTTCTAGTTTGTACTAAAAGTAGTTTAGGTGAGAAAGTCTTTCAGAGCAGAACTCTGTTCTGTGGCTTAATTTGTACCTAAACTGTCCTTGTACTTTGTTGTCCGTGTGTGTTAGTGCATGATACTTATTTTTTTATATTTTTATTTTTGAGGTAGGGTCTCACTGTAGCCGAGGCTGACCTGGCACTCACTCTTCATTCCCACCTGGCCTTGAACTCACAGTGATCCTTCTTCCTCTGCCTCCTGAATGCTGGGATTAAAGGTGTTGCCACCAAGCCTAGCTTGTATATGGTATTTAGTAGTTTAAACATCATAAAATTTTTCCTCTCAAGAAGAAATGGTTTTGTCTTAAGAAATTTGTTTTCTAATATAGACCTTTTGTTATAATAAAAATAATATTAGGGATCTACTGTTGTGTTCTATAGAAATGAAGCTCTAGAAGAAATCTGTTTTAAAGTATGTGCCTGCAACACAGTTCGTGATGTATTGGAAGGCAGAACAATTAGTGTTCAGTTTAACCAACTATTTCTTAGACCAAACAAAGAAAAAATAGACTTTCTTCTTGAGGTAAGATCTTTTCTCCCCTTTTCTTCTTTTGATAATACAATAATTTTACTCCAAGTGACCATATCCTACCCTCTATTCTGCCTTGCCCTGACTTCCCTTTCTGTGTCTGATAGTTGGTACTGTTGACAGACTGAGCCCCCTTATTTTTTCTTTTGCTTTCTATTCTTCTTCCTCGGCCTCTCAAATGGTATTGTGCCCTGGTTTACAGTAAAGTTCTTTCTATTTTTCCTCCATGCTTCTTTTTTTTTTTTTTTTTTTTTTGGTTTTTTTTTGAGGTAGGGTCTCACTCTAGCCCAGGCTGACCTGGAATTCACTATGGAGTCTCAGGGTGGCCTCGAACTCACGGCGATCCTCCTACCTCTGCCTCCCGAGTGCTGGGATTAAAGGCATGCGCCACCACACCCGGCTTCCATGCTTCTTTTATATTCTCATGATACATTTTACATTCTCCTTGGATTTTCATTGATTTCTTCTCTGTTCTCCCTTTAGTATTTTAAACATATTTTTATTTATTTATTTGAGAAAAAGACAATGTGAGTGCCTTGTGGCTTCTTGCCACTGCAAATGAACTCCAGATGCATGATGTGCCACTTTGTGCATCTAGATTCACTTGGGTTTGGGGGAACCAAACCTGGGGCTGGCAGGCTTTGCAAGCAAATGCCTTTAACCATTGAGCCATCTCTCCAGCCCCTTTTAGTTTTTTTGCTTTTAACTCTTTTTCTTTGCCAACTTGTCTTCTCATGCTATCTACATTCTCATCCATAGCTTCAACACCTGCTCATTACAAGCACCCAAATCATACCTTTAGCTGCCTTTTCTGTGAGCTGCAGAATATATACGATGGGCTTCCATTGGATCTCCCCCACTCTTTTTTTTCTTTAAATATTTTATTTATTTACTTGTTTGGGAGCGGGGGAGAATGGACACACCAGGGCTTCCAGCCACTGCAAATGAACCCCAGATGCATGTGCCACCTTGTGCATCTGCCTTTACCTGGGCACTGAGGAATCAAACCTGGATCCTTAGGCTTTGCAGGCAAGCGCCTTAATGGCTGAGCCAGCTCTCCGGCCCTTTTTTTTATTTTTTGGAGGTAGGGTTTTGCTGTAGCCCACGCTGACCTGTATTCATTATGTAGTCTTAGGGTGGCCTTGAACTCACAGTGATCCTCTTACCTCTGCCTCCCAAGTGCTGGGATTAAAGGCGTGCGCCACCATGCCCGGGGCTTCAACTGTCCTTTTTATTTATCTTCTTTTTTTGAGACAGGTCTTGCCTCAAGGTTTGTGTTCCTCCTGTCTCAGCCTCCTAAAGTGGTGGGAATACCACCATGGCTTAAATTTTTTTTGCATGTACTACAGGTGTGTGCCACCACACCTGGCTCAGTTATTTACATATAAGTGCCTGCAGTTACTGAAAAGGTCACATTCCATTCCCTTCCTCTAATGGATTCTTACCTTGGTCTTTCTCTTAAATTACTTAACCAAATATGTGGTTGAAACATGAAAGTTTATTTGTCTTTAAATCTAAACTTTTCAAAGTGAGGTCTATATTAAAATAAAAATTATTCAATTCCTAGGTATGTTCAAGATCAGTAAGTTTAGAAAAAGCTTCAGAGTCTCTGAAAGGAAACCTGGCTGCTTTTCTAAAGTAAGTACCTTTCTTTCCTGTCATAACTTGAAATTTACTTCTAGAAGTATTTTTTTCAATATTTTATTTATTTTTTTATTTATTATTTGAGAGAGAGGGAGACAGAGAGGAAGGGAGAATGGGTGCATCAGTGCCTCCAGCCACTGCAAATGAATTCTAGATGCTTGTGTCACCTTGTGCATCCGGTTTACTTGGGTACTGGAGAATCAAACCTGGATTTTTAGGCTTTACAGGCATATACCTTAACCGGTAAGCTGTCTCTCTGCCCAAAAGTAGTTTTTTGTTTTTTTAAAGCTGTTTTGTTATGTATTTGAGTGAGCTTGGCCTGAATCTCATGATTTCATCCTCAGACTCCTTAGTACTCAGATTGCACATGTGTGCCCATCATACCTTATTTTGTTCGTAGTACTGGAGATGGAATCCCAGAACCTTAGAGCTGCTGGACAAGTGTTTTATACATATTTTTTTTATTATAAAAAGACCGAGATTCACCATATAACTCTGGCTGGCCTCAAACTTTGAATGAATTCTCCTGCCTCTGCCTTCCAAGTGCTAAAATTATAGGTTTATACACCATGCCTACTTGAAATCTTTTTTCTTTTTTTGCTTAAGTATGGTCTCACTATAGTCCAGGCTGACCTGGAATTCACTATGTAGTCTCAGGGTGGCCTTGAAATCACAGCAGTCCTCTCCTACCTCAGCCTCCCTAGTGCTGGGATTAAACATATATGCTCCACTTAAAATCTTTTATTTGGGGCTAGAGGGATGGCTTAGCAGTTAAGTCACTTGGCTGCAAAGCCAAAGGACCTAGGTTCGATTCCCAGGACCCATGTTAGCCAGATGCACAAGGGGGTGCATGCATCTGGAGTTCACTTGCAGTTGTTGTAGGCCCTGGCACAACCATTCTCTCTCTCTCTCTCTCTCTCTCTGTCAAATAAATAAATAAAAATAAAATATTTTAAAAAATCTTTTATTTGCTTGAAATATGTGTGTTTTTTTTTTTTGCGAGGTAGAGTCTACTTGAAATATATTTTTATTACCTGTCTTTAAATTTATCCTGCATCTGTATAGCCAGTCAGTAACTTAGATTTGAAAAACCAATTAAGGCTAATTTCAAATTTGTGTATCAACATTAAATTTTAGGATTACATAGTTACCTTTTTTTTGTATACTTTAGTAGCATTGTACATAGTACATTGTACATTGTAATTTCAAGTAATAATCAATGGGAAATTATAAAATATTTCAGAGTACTGTCTTGCTATTTATGGAAATAATGGCTTTTAAAATTGCTTCTGAATAAAAATTGGTTGATAGGATGAATCTTTTTCTCTTTTTTGAAATTCTACACTTTAAAAAAATATTTCTTGCTGATCTAGGAATGTATGTCTGGGGTTGGAAGATCTACAGTATGTCTTCATGATTTCTTCACATGAGTTATTCATTACATTGTTGAAAGATGATGAACGGAAGCTCCTTGTCGATCAGATGAGAAAGAGATCCCCTAGAGTCAATCTGTGCATTAAGCCTGTGACTTCATTTTATGATATCCCAGGTTAGCTATCTATTCTGAAACTAAAATGTTTACACCTTTTGCCCCTCTATTCAAATGAGCACTGAAATATATTTAAGTATTGCCTTGTTTTGTTTCAGTTTATACTTGTGTTAGTAATTAATAGAAATTCAATCTGTCATTTATGATGAGATTTCTGTATGAGCTGTTTATTGTTGGACTCAGGTAAACCCATGGTTAGTAGAGACCTAAAAGATTTATAGGCTGGAGAGATGGCTTAGCAGTTGAAGTGCTTGCCTGCGAACCCTAAGGACCCAGGTTTGATTCTCCAGGTCCCATGTCAGCCAGATACACAAGGTGGCTCATATGTCTGGAGTTCATTTACAGTGGATGAAGGCCCTGGAGCACCCATTCTCTCTCCCCCCCCCCCAAGTAAAATCAATAAATAAAATATTAGGGGGCTGGAGAGATGACTTAGCAGTTAAGTACTTACTTGTGAAGCCTAAGCACCCATGTTTGACTCTCCAGATCCCACATTAGCCAGATGCACAAAGGTGAGACAAGTGCAAGGTTGCATATGCCCACTAAATGGCACAAGCATCTGGAGGTCGATTTCACTGGCTAAAACCCTGGAGTGCCAATTCTCTCTCTCTCTCTCTCTCTCTCTCTCTTGCTTTCTCTCTCTCAAGCAAAAATATAAATAAATAAATGAATGAAATATTAAGGAAAAAAATATTTTAGCAGAGGAAATCACCAAATAACACTATTGCTAATATGTTCTTTTTTTTTTTTTTTTTGGAAGCTTCACCCTATCTTTTAAAAATTATTTTTATGTATTTATTTGAGAGAGAGAGAGAGAAGAATGAAAAAAGCAGATAGAAAATGTGCATGTCAGGGCCTACAGCTGCTGTAAATGAACTTCAGATGCATGTTCCCCTTGAGTGTCTGGCCTATGTGGGTCCTGGGGAGTTAAGCCTGGCTCCTTTGGCTTTTCAGGCAAACTCCTTATATGCTAAGCCATCTCTCCAGCTCGCTAATATGTTCTTGGAGGTAAGACATGGAATGAAGAGAGGATTGGCAAGGGATGGTGGGAACAAAAATAGTAAGCTTTCATTTATTTCAGCCTATGTTACTATGCTATTGGCTAAACAAATAGCTTTTGTAGTGTTGCCATTTTTACCTTATTTATTTCGTTTTCTCCCATGTTTTAAAATTTTTATTGACAGCCTTCAAATGCATAGATATTATACCCTGATCATAGTCCCTACTATCGTCCTCCCTTTTCCCACCTCCACTGAAGGCCTTCTTTCTAGTCTTTCTTCTATTTTGATTGATAATTTTTACTTTATTCATTAATATAAGTATAAGCTAAATTCTTATTAATTTTTTATTTTTTATTTGAGACAGAGAGAGAGGGAGAGAGAGAGAGAGAGAGAATAGTGCACACCAGGGTGTCTAGCCACTGCAGACCAACTCCAGACATATGCGCCACCTTGTGTATCTGACTGATGTGGGACCTGGAGAATCAAACCTGGGTCATCAGGCTTCGCAGGCAAGCACCTTAACCGCTAAGCCATCTCTCCAGCCCAAATTCTTCTTATTAATATGAAACATGAGCCTCAAAACAATATTGAGGTAGTGGAAAATGCACTTGGTTTAACAAAAGCAAAATGTTAGCTGCTTTATTCTAACTAGATTTATAGTGATTGAGTCTTCAGGTATTAAAGGAATAGTGTCAGCACATAAAAAGTACCAAAAATGACTTATTGAATACTTATAGCTGAGCTGGAAATGGAGATTTAAAAAATATTTTATTTACAAGGAGAGAGAATGAGTGCATCAGGGCATCTTGACTCTGCAAACAGCTTCTAGATTTATGTGCCACTTTGAGCATCTGCTTTTATGTGATTATTGGGGAATTGAATCTCGCCAGCAGGCTTTACAGACAAGTTCCTTTAGCTGCTATGCCATCTCTCCAACCCCCAAAATAGAGATTTTCAAAAAAAAAATTTTTTTTTTAATTTATTTGAGAGAGAAAGAGGCAGATGGAGAGAGAATGAGTGTGCCAGGGCCTTCACCTGCCACAAACAAACTCCAAATACATGCACCACCATGTGGGAATTGAATCTGAATCTTTTGGTTTTGCAGGCAAGTGCCTTAACCACTAAGCCATCTCTGCAGTCCAAAGTAGAGAATTTTTTTTTTTTTTTTTTTGGTTTTTCAAGGTAGGTCTCACTCTAGGTTAAGCTGACCTGGAATTTACTATGTAGTCTCACGGTAGCCTTGAACTTGTGGCAATCCTCCTACCTCTGCATCCCAAGTGCTAGGATTAAAGGTATGTGTTACCATGCCCAGCAAAAGATATATATATATATATTTTTTTTTTGTCATGTTTTTCTTTTATTGACAACTTCCGTACTTACAGACAATAAACCATGATAATTCCCTCCCCTCTCCTACTTTCCCCTTCACAAATCCTCTCTCCATCATATCCCCTCCCTTTCTCCATTAGTCTCTCATTTTGTTGATGTCACCATCTTTTCCTCCTATTATGAGGGTCTTGTGAAGGTAGAATAGGTACTGTGAGGTGCTGGATATCAAGGCCAGTTTTTGTCTGGACAATTGCATTGTAAGGACTCTGACCCCCTTCCTTTGGCTCTTACATTCTTTCCATTACCTCTTCCATAATGGACCCTGAACCTTGGAAGGTGTGATAGAGATGTTTCAGTACTGAACACTCCTCTCTCACTCCTTGTCAGCACTATGGTGCCTTTTGCTCCTCCCAGTGGTCACTGCCATCTGAAAAGAGAAGCTTCTCTAACCAAAAGTGAGGGTAATGTTAATATGTGGGTATGAATGTTAGGTAAAATGCTTACAGGGCAGTTTGGTGAGCATAATATACTCATTTAGCCAGATAAGAGCAGGCATTACATTCCTAATGCTCATTACCTCCCCCACCATAGGCTTTTGATTCGATTTTCAGAATCAGGCTTATATTCCTTCCTGTTGAGTAGGCCTCCCGTCCAATTAGAGAGCTGTTGGTTTCCCCTATAACAGACATGCCACTATTGTATCCATTCAGTCTTTTGGCCTGGTTGGCTAAACTTGAGGCTTGCAGTGTCCACTGTTTTCACCCCCGATGACTTCTGTCTCCCATAGGGCTGCATTCAGTACAGCTTTCTGTCAGCCGGTCTACCAGGAGGAGGTTTTCAGCTCATTCCCAGCTTGATTTCTCAGTGAACTTACAACCCAGGCATGTGAAATCTTCAGCATTAGGGTCTTACCATTTATTTCTAGCAGGAAACCAAGAGTTTTGGCAATAGCCTGTAATATTTTGGGGGCAACAGGGACCTCCCTGGCTAAACAACTCACTGAAAGGTATCCCATCCCTGGCACTGAAGTTTTTCTAGTAACATTCTATGGCTTCTGGGTGTGCCATTATCCAAAAAAGTAAGTTTCATATGGCTTATTCATAATATCTTGGTTTTTTTGGATTTTCAAGGGAGGTCTTACTCTGGCCCAGGCTGACCTGGAATTCACTATGTAGTCTCAGGCTGGCTCAAACTCAAGGTGATCCTCCTACCTCCGCTTCCTGAGTACTGGGATTAAAGGCATGCGCCACCATACCCGTCTTTGAATTTTGATTAAAGTAGAGATTAAAAAAATTTTTAATTTTCTTTATATTTATTTGAGAGAGAGCGAGAAGGAAGGAAGCAAGCAGAAAGAGAGAGAAAGGAAGAGAATGGACGCACCGGGGCCTCCAGCCGCTGGAAACAAACTCCAGATGCATGCTCCACCTTGTGCATCTGGCTTTCGTGGGTCCTGGGGAATTGAACTGACGTCCTCTGGATTTGCAGGCAAATGCCTTAACCACTAAGCCATCCCTCCAGCCCTAAAATAGAGATTTTTTAATGGTCAGTTTTTTCTGGGAAGGGAATGCTTCCTTCCTTCCTTAATTTCCCCTCAATAACACACACACACACATTTAGTTTTTTTTTTTTTTTTTTTTTTTTTTGTATTTGAAAGAGAGAGAATGGGCACTCCAGGGCCACTAGCCACTGCAAACAAGCTCCAGACATATGAGCCACTTTGTGCATTTGGCTTTACATATGTACTAGGCAGTAGAACCCAGGATGTCAGCCTTTGCATGCAAGTGCCCAAGTGCCTTTAACTGCTAAGCCATCTTTCCAACCCATCTTTAATATTTATTACTTAAAATTTACACCTTATAAATGTTTTCATTAGCATGTATGTACATTTAATGTCTTTCCATGTAGCCCACATATTCTTTGCATGAACTGATTTTGACGCTGTTTGGGTTTTTTTTGTTTTGTTTTGTTTTTGTTTTTGTTTTTTTGGAGGTAGAGTTTCACTCTAGCTCAGGCTGACCTGGAATTCACTATGTCTTCTCAGGGTGGCCTTGAACTCACGGCGATCTTCTTACCTCTGCCCGAGCACTGGGATTAAAGGCATGCACCACCACACCCGGCTTTGACTGTGTTTATTTAATTAAAAAAAAAATACTTTAGGCTGGCCATGGTGGTGCATGCCTTTAATCTCAGCACTTGGGAGGCAGAGGTAGGAGGATCACTGTGAGTTCTAGGCCACCCTGAGATAGTGAATTCCAGGTCAGCCTGGGCTAGAGTGAAACCTTACCTCGGAAAAAACAAAACAAAACAAAACAAAACAAAATTTTTTTATTTGCAAGAATAGGCATGCCAGAGCCTCTAGCTATTGTAAATGAACTCCAGACACATGTACCCCATGTGCATCTGGCTTATGTGAGTACTGGAAAATCAAACCTGAGTCATTAGGCTTCACAGGCAAGCACCTTAACTGATCAGCCATCTCTCCAGCCCTAATTTTTTTTTTTTTTTTTTGAGGTAGGGTCTCACTTTAGCCTGGGTTGACCTAGAACTCATTCTGTAGTCCCAGGCTGGGTTCAAACTCAGGGATCCTCCTACCCCTGTCCTCCTGAGTGCTGTTACTAAAAGCATGCACCACCACACCTGGAATGTTTATACTTTTACTGTATATTTTAAAATGTGTTCATTTTACTAAATTTGGATATAAGTTGTGATGGGTTTTCTGTATAAGGATGAAGTTAGTATATAATTTGCATTATATAAAGTAATTCCCTTTTCAGAAAGACAAAATTTCTTTCAATTATAGTGTTAAATTTATAATTTTTCAAGTATCATTGAACTAAGCCATTAACTGAAATAGAATACTTTTCTATAGCCTCAGCAAGTGTCAACATTGGGCAGCTGGAACATCAGCTTATATTATCAGTGGATCCCTGGAGGATTCGACAGATTTTAATTGAGTTACATGGTATGACTTCAGAGCGACAGTTTTGGACAGTATCTAATAAGGTAAAAAATTCTCTGTTAAGAATAGGTATGGATTGAGGGTGTTACTCCATAGGAAGAGAACCTGTTTAGCATGCACAAAGCCTTGAGCTCAATCCCCACCCAATCCAACATAAAACTGGGCACTGTGGTGCACACCTGTAGTCTTAGTACTGGGGAGATAGAAACTGGAGGATCAGGAATTCAAAGTCATTCCCAGCCTATAGCTACCTGTCTCAAAAAGAACAGATATGAATTGTCTTTGTTTCTGTCCCCCCCCCCCCACTTTTTTTTCTTTTTCTTTTTTCCTCTTTTTTTCCTGACATGGTCTCATTCTAGCCCAGGTTAACCTGGAACTCATTTTGTAGCCCAGGTAGTACAGGTGTGAGCCATGACACCCAAGCTCTTAGTGTTAAATTTTTAACTTTTTATTGATAACCTCCATACATATCTACAGTGTACCCTGATCACAATCCCCTCTCACTATCCTCCTTTATCCCCCTCTGCCTAGTGTTAATTTTTAAGTGGAAATGTATAAAATAATAGTTTAAGAGATGATGCTAGGGCTGCCTGCCTGAATATTGAGTCCCATTTCTATACTTACTCATTTTATTATCTTAGATATGCTATGTCTATCTTAATTTTCTCATGTGTAAAATCAGAACAATAGCATCTGTCTCAGTATTCTTGTGAGGATCACAGCATTATTTAAAGCTCTTGTTTTTTTTGGGGGGTGCCCTTCTCAGCAACCACTGTGCTGCACACCAAGTCTAGAGTCTCACACCTGCTAGGCAAGTGCTGTGCTACTGTTAGTGTCATTATGTCCCTTTTCATCCTTCAGAAAATTTTAAAATATATATATTTTTACATTGACAACTTCTATACTTACAGACATTTCCCTTCCCCTCCCCCACTTTCCCCTTCATAACTGCTCTCCATCATACCCCCTCTCTCCATTAGTCTCTCTTAATTTGATGTTATCATCTTTCAGAAATTTTAAGCTCTTAACTGATGTTCATTGTAATGTATATTCATTTTATTTAACATTGTTATTTTCCTTTCTATTTAAAAAGCAATCTATGGATGATTTTTTTTAATGTAATTGAAGATTGTTGAAATTCTCATCTAGGTGTGTCTTCCTCTGTGTGTGTGCTTAATGTATTTTCTTTTAGTGGGAAGTGCCTTCTGTATATAGTGGTGTTATCCTGGGAATTAAGGACAATTTAACAAGAGATTTGGTTTACATTCTCATGGCCAAAGGGTTACACTGCAGTACTGTCAAGGTGAGTAGAAGTATGCATGAGACACTAGCTGAGAACTTGCTTTAATATTTAATAGTTTTAGGAAAGTCAGGAACTAAGACGTTCTGATTCCTGTTGGTAATATCGTAATTATAGGCTTAAAAGGATAGGCCTAAAATGCCATTTTCCAAGGTATTTTAGTTGATTATTCTTCCTTTACTCTCATAATTATACCACAGTGTGCTGTAGCTATTGCATTGTGCCTTTTTGGATATGGTTTTTCATACATATAGTTCCTGCTACTCCAGAGGTTACAGCAGGAGGCTCACTGTAGCCTAGAACTTCACAACTAATCTATACAATATAGCAGGATTCCTTTAAAAAATAAAATAGCTTGGCCGGGCGTGGTGGCACACACCTTTAATCCCAGCACTCAGGAGGCAGAGGTAGGAGGATCACCATGAGTTCGAGGCCCTGAGACTACATAGTGAATTCCAGGTCAGCCTGGGCCAGAGTGAGACCCTACCTTGAAAAACCAAAAAATAAAACAAAATATAAGTAAATAAAATAGCTTGGCGTGGTTGCGCACGCCTTTAACCCCAGCATTTGGGAGGCAGAGATAGGAGGATTGCTGTGTGTTCGAGGCCAGCCTGAGACTACAGAGTGAATTTCAGGTCAGCCTTGGTTAGAGTGAGACCCTACCTCAGAAAACCAAAAAAATAATGTAACTATTGAGGACACAAATGAGAAGTTATTATATCTATGACTCAGTTTGTAAAGATTGTATATACAAATTTAAAAAATAAAAAGTCGCAATTTTATCCCCTCTTTCCTTCTCTTAATCTAATAAATTCTTTCTAACCCTATAGGAAATGAAAATAAAGCCCCTTAATACTTTTTGATACTTTTAAAAGATTTGTATTTATTAGAGAGGGAGAGGGAGAGAGAGAATGGGCGCACCAGGGCCTCCAGCCACTGCAAATAAACTCCAGATGCATGTGCGTACTCGTACATCTGGCTTACATGGGCGCTGGGGAATCAAACTGGGGTCCGTAGGCTTCTCAAGCAAATGCCTTAACCATTACGCCATTTCCCCAGCCCATTTTTTGATACTTTTGTAGTGTAGTTTATATGAGTTTGCAGTCTGTTGAAGTTGAAATGCAAATGGACTGTTTTTACTGTAATTATACAACTTAAAAAACAATATTATTTTTTTAGTATTGTTTTGATTTATTTGAGAGACAGAGACAGAGAATGGGCGCATAAGGGCTTTCAGCCACTGCAAACGAACTCTAGACACATACACCACCATGTGCATCTGGCTTATGTGGGTCCAAGGGAATTGAACCTGGGCACTTTGGCTTTGTAGGCAAACACCTTAACCACTAAGCCATTTTTCTGGCCGTAGTTTTCCCTTTCTACAGGAAGCTTTAAAAAGATAGCATTAGCCAGGTATGGTGGCGCACACCTTTAATCTTAACACTCAGGAGGCTGAGGTAGGATGATCACTGTGACTTCCATTTCAGCCTGAAATTCAGTGAGACTCTACTTCAACCAATACTGCCCCCAAAAGGAGGGAGGGGCAGCATTTATAAGACTAAACTCCTGAGCTACAACTGAGGCTTAAATCAGCCAAGTAAAGAAAGTACAGGGCTGGGGAGAAGGCTCACTGGTTAAATGCACTTGCTTGCAAAGCGTGTTCATCCTGGTTCGATTCCCCAGTACCCATGTAAAGCCAGATTTACAAAGTGGTGCATGTGTATGAAGGTAGTTTGCAGTGGCAAGAGGCCCTGGTGCACCCATGTTCTCTCCCTGTCTCTCTTCTCTCAAATAAATAAAAATTTTATTTTTATTTTTAAAAATATTTTGTTTATTTATTTATTTATTTGAGAGAGGGAGAGAAAGAAGCAGATAGAGAATGGGCACACCAGGGCCTCTAGCCACTGCAAGCGAACTCCAGGCTTATGAATGAAACTGTAAGCCATCTTTCCAGCCCAAAAATATTTTTTATAGGGCTGGAGAGATGGCTTAGCAGTTAAGGCACTTGCTTGCAAAGCTTAAGGACACAGGATCGATTTCCTTAGAACCCATTTAAGCCAGATGCACATGGTGGCACATGTGTTTGGAGTTCGTTTGCAGTGGCTAGAGGCTCTAACATGCCTATTATAATAAATAAATATAATTAATATTTTTATAAAAGTAAAAGCTAGAAAGAAAAGTGCTTATAGGGCAGTCTGGTAAGCATCATATACTCATTTCGCCAGACAATAGCAGGTGTTATTCCCCTAGGGCTCATGACCTGCCACACCATAGGCTTTTGATTAGGTTTTTAGTATGAGGCATGTATTCTCTCCCATGGAGCAGGCCTCCAGTCCAATTAGATAGCAGTTTATTTCCCCCATAACAGACATGCCATTATTACACCTGTTGGCTCATTTAGCCTGACTGGCCAGACATAAGGCTTGCAGTGTCCAGTTTTATTACTGCTGGTGGCTTCTCTCTCCCATTGGGCTGTATGCAGCATAGCTTTTCCCAGCTTTCTGTCAGCTGGTCTATAGGGAGAAGGTTTTCAGCTCCAGCTCCAGCTGGATTTCTCAGTGATCTTGCAGCTCAAGATGCTAATTTTGGGGGGGGGCGGGGTTTCGAGGTAGGCCAGGCTGACCTGAAATTCACTATGTAGTCTCAGGGTTGCCTTGAACTCACAGCAGTTCTACTACCTCTGCCTCTCAAGTGCTGGGATTAAAGGTGTGTGCCACCATGCCCAGCTTTTCTCTTCTGTTCCCCCCCCCCCCTGCTAAATTCTTTTTTTTTTTTTCTAAAGGCTTTATTTTATTTTATTTATTTATTAGAGACAGACAGAGAATGAATGGGCATGCCAGGGCCTCTAGCCACTGCTGCAAATGAACTCCAGATGCATGCACCACCTTTTGCATCTGGCTTATGTGGGACCTGGAGAATCTAACCTGGATCCTTAGGCTTTGCAGGCAAGCGCCTTAACCCCTAAGCCATCTCTCCAGCCCCTCTGCTAAATTCTTAATCATGAATAAATTATCAGAATTTCTTAGAAAGATTGACTCAGACTGTACTCTTATTTCTTTTATAGGACTTTCCCCATGCTAAACAGCTATTTGCTGCCTGTTTAGAATTGGTAACTGAGTTCTCACCAAAACTCCGTCAGGTTATGCTGAATGAGATGTTGCTTTTGGATATTCATACACATGAAGCTGGAACAGGGCAGTCAGGAGAAAGGCCTCCGTCTGACCTTATTAGTAGGGTACGAGGATATCTGGAAATGAGGCTTCCTGGTAAGGCTGGTTCACACTGTATTCAGTTCAGAAACTCAATACTTAGGTAGTTGTGGGGATGGAGAAATGTTTTACTTCTGTGGATGTGATGTATGATGTATGTGTGTATGTATGTGTGTGTACAGATAGGTGTACCCCATGTTTGTGTATGTGGAGGCCAGAAGAGAATGCAGGATGTCCTTTAATTGCTCATCTGTGTATTTCCTTGAGATTAGGTTCTCTCCCTCAACTTGGAACTACAGTTTGTTAGCCAGCCCGAGCAGTTCTCCAGTGTCTCTGTCCCAGAGACTGAGGTTACTGAAGTGTATTACCACGACTGGCTTTTAACTGGGTTCTGAGGAATCCATGCTTAATCGGTGAGCACCCTTAGCTACTGAGCCATCTCCCCACCTCAATAAAAAATTATTTAGCCGGGCGTGGTGGCGCACGCCTTTAATCCCAGCACTTGGGAGGCAGAGGTAGGAGGATCACCATGAATTCGAGGCCACCCCGCGACTACATAGTTAATTCCAGGTCAGCCGGGGCCACAGTGAAACCCTACCTTGAAAAACCAAAAAAAAAAAAAAAAAAAAAATTAGGTTAGAGAGATGGCTTAGCATTTAAGGCACTTGCCTGTGGAGCTTAAGGACCCAGGTTTGATTCCTCAGTACCCACATAAGCCAGGTGCACAAGGTGGCACATGTGTCTAGAGTTCATTCTCCATTGAAATGTTTTATTTGTTTGAGAGAAAGAGAAAGAGGCAAATAGAATTGGCACTCCAAGGCCTCTTGCCACTGCAAATGAACTCAGATGCATGTGTTTGCAAAGCCTAAGGACTTAGGCTTGATTCCCTGGTACCCACTAAACCACATGTACAAGGTGGCGCATGTGTCTGGAATTCGTTTGCAGTGGCTCTAGGTCCTGGCATACTTATTCTCTCTCGCTCTGTATCTGCTTTTCTCTTTCTCTCATATAAATTTTTAGGGCTGGAGAAATGGCTTAGTGTTTAAGGCGCTTGCCTGCAAAGCCAAAGGACCTAGGTTCGATTCCCCAGGACCCATGTAAACCAGATGCACAAGAGGGCGCACACATCTGGAGTGTGTTTGCAGTGGTTGGAGGCCCTGGTGAGCCCATTTCCTCTCTCTTTTTCCCTGCCTATTTCTCTCTCTCAAATAAAGAAAAATAAAATATTAAGTGTACACACACACACACATATAAATTTTTATTTATTTTGGGGGGGGTTTTAAGGTAGGGTCTCACTCTAGCCCAGGTTGACCAGGAATTCACTGTGTAGTCTCAAGATGGCCTCGAACTCATGGCAATTCTCCTATCTCTACCTCCCAAGTGCTGTGATTAAAGGCATGCGCTACCATACCTGGCTGTAAATAAAATTTAAAATAAAAAGTATTTGGGGGCTGGTTGACAAAGTGCTTGCCTCACACATGAAGACCTGAGTTAAATACCCAGTACCATGTAAACTGCCAGGTGTGATGGTTGAAGACAGGAGCCTCTCCAGGAGCCCCCTGACCAGCAGGTCTAGCCTAATTGGTGGGCTGCAGGCCATTGAGAGACCCTGACTCAAAAAGAAATTGACAGTGTACCTGAGGAACAACTCCTGAGGTTGTTTTCTTGCCTCCACGTGCACATGTACCCATATACACACACATGTACTCACACACAGCATACGTGTACATGCGTGTGGTGTATGTACACTTGCGGCACCCCATGTGTTTGGCTGCAGTTGTCAGTGTTGGGTGTCCCACACCATTGCCCTTCCACAGAGTTTTTTTTTTTCTTTCTATTTTTGAGAGAGTGAGACAGAGGGACAAAGAGCCAGAGAGAGAGAATGGGTGCCAGAGGGCCTTTCAGCCACGGTGAATGAACTCCAGATGCGTGTGACATTGCACACTTGTGTCACTTGTGTCTGGCTGTATATGCAACCTGGAGATTTGAACAAGCGTTCTTAGGCTTTGCAAAGGCAAGTGTCTTAACTGCTACTCCATCTCTTCAGCCCTTTTTTTGTCTTTTTTTGAGGCAGGGTCTCACTTTGTTTAGCCCAGATTGACCTATAACTCCAGGCTGCCCTAGAACAAATACGGTGGCTTTATTCAGACACATGATTCTTTTTTTGGCATAAAGTGAGATGTAGACACTGTCTAATAAATTAAGACTAAGGAATACAGGTACTCAGACACAATTCAAGGTCTACCAAATAAAGTTTTAAAAGCATTGTACTTAGGATGAATTGTATTTCGTTTTTTCTTTTTGAGGTAGGGTCTTGCTCTAGCCCAGGGTGACCTGGAATTCACTATGTCGTCTCAGGGTGGCCTTGAACTCATGGTGATCCTCCTACCTCTGCCTCCTGAGTGGTGGTATTAAAGGTGTGTGCCACCATGCCCAGCTGTATTTCTTTTCCCTAATGTTCATCAAAACCTGAAATTAAATACTATAAGCTATAAAAATTCATAGTGTATTAGGGCATATTTAATTTATTTCACAAGAAATAATGTTTAAATTAAGCCTGAGGGATTTTTTTTTCTTACTACTTTATATAAAATTGTGAAACAGTATTTTTTTTTTTTTTTTTTGAGATGGCGTTTCATTTAGGTCAGGCTGACCTTGAACTTGCTATGCAGTTAAAGATAACCTTGAACTTCTCATCTACTTTCACCTCCTGAGTACCAATTTAAATTCCTCAGTCTATCAGACTCTAGAGTGCTGGGATTAAAAGTGTGTGCCACCACACTCAGTTTTTTTTTTTTTTTTTTTTTTTTTTTGGATTTTCAAGGTAGGATCTCACTCTGGTCCAGGCTGACCTGGAATTAACTATGTATTCTCAGGGTGACCTTGAACTCATGGCAATCCTCCTACCTCTGCCTCCCAAGTGCTGGGATCAAAGGCTTGTGCCACCACACCAGGCTAGTTTTTCTTTTTTCGAGGTAGGGTCTCACTGTAGCCCAGGCTGTCCTAGCACTCACTCTGTAGTCCCAGACTGGACTTGAACTCATGGCAGTCCTCCTACCTCTGCCTCCCAAGTGCTGGGATTCAAGGCATGTACCACCAAGTCTGGCGGTAAATAATTTTTGAATGACAAAATAACCTTCATGATTATTATTTATGAGTTAGAAAAAAATTTTTAAATGACAAGTATAAAAGGCTGGGAAGATGGCTCAGTAGTTAAAGCTGCTTGCTTGCAAAGCCTTTTAGCCTGGGTTCAATTCCCCAAACTGCCCACAGAAGCCAGATGTAAGAAGTGGTGCAAGTGTCTGATTTTCATTTACAGAGGCAAGAGCCTCTGGTGCACCCATACACATACACACATGCAAATAAATAAAAAGATAAACATATTAATAGAGTTAAAGGTATTAAAAAAGAATAAATATGTTAAGGTTTATTATAATGTTATGTACTTGAATTGTTTGTGGTGTGGTAAAGTTTACATCATACTGTTTGTACTAGACCTCCCCTCCCATGATCCCTAGTGATCCTCTGCCCTCCACTCCCCACAGGGATGGGGATACAGATATTCATGGCCATGTCCAGCTGTTTATATGGGTGCTAAGAAATGCAACTTAAAAAAATTATTTGTTTATTTGAGAGAGAATGTGAGAAAGAGGCAGACAGAGGGAGAGAGAATGGGCATGCCAGGGCCTGTAGCTGCTACAAATGAACTCCAGGTGCATGCATCCCCTTGTGCATCTGGCTTACGTGGGTCCTGGGGAATGGTACCTGGGTCCTTTGACTTTACAGGCAAGCCATCTCATCCAGCTCGAATCCAACATTTTTGTGTCCTCAGGCCCTCATGTTTGCATAAGGGAAATGCTCTTACCCACTGAGCCATCTTTCCAGTCCACCAATCCTTTAATTTATTTGCAGGATTGTTTTCTGTTCATGTGAATTTTAGGATTCTTCAGGACATCTGTCACCTTCTAGAGTTCCACAACAGTGTTAGGCTTGTAAAAGAAATAAATGATTTAACTAATTAATAGGTGGGGCAGTGGTCACCTATTGTTTGGAAATGTGAAACTTTCTAGTGAAAATTATAAAATACTAGTATTTTTCTATTTTTCATTGCATCTGTTTTTATTTTAATATTTTTTTAATCTTATTTTGGTTACAACCTCTATACTTATACTCAGTGTACCTTGATCAAAATCCCCTCCCACCCAAAATCAGCATTTTACTCTTTCTCTCTCTTTTTTTTCCAGGACTCCCTGAATTAAAAGTAGAGTTTCACATGTGCTAGGAAAGTGCTGTATATTGCACTCATCCTAAGCCTGGCTTCTAAGTTTAGTTGCAATTGGAGCTTTGTTCTCATTCTAAAATAAGTTGGCTTTGTTCTCTTTCTAAAATATTTTATTTTTTATTTATGAGATAGTAAGAGAGAATGGCCATACACCAGGGCCTGTAGCCACTGCAGATGTTCTCCGGACACATGCTCCACCGTGTACATCGAGCTTAACATGGTCTCTGTGAACCTGGGTCCATAGGCTTTGTAGGCAAGCACCTTAACTGCTAAGCCATCTCTTCAGACCTGTTCTCATTTTAATGTTATGGTAATTCCTACTGTTTTCTTTCTTTCCTTCCTCCCCTTTCTCTCATTCTCTGTCTTTGTTTCCACAAGATCTGTAGTCCCAGCTGGCCTTGGATTTGTTAGGTAGCTGTGGATGACCTTGACCTTCTGGCCTTCCTGCTTCCACACCAGAGTGCTAGGATTACAGGCCTGAGCCCATGCTCAGCTGTTACAACTTGTTAGGAAAAGCAGGACAGAAACATATCTTTGTCCTTCTTTGCTTTTTATTTATTTATTTTTTAATTTTTTTATTAATTAGTTTTGTATTCAGCAAATACAGTCAGTTTGGTACCATTATTAGGCTCATCCATGACCTATCCCCTCCCCTTGGCCCTTCCTTGTTGAGGTATATGGGTCATGCATTGTTTCTTTGCTTTTTAGATATTCCTCTTCGTCAAGTTGTAGCTGAAGAGTGTGTTGCTTTTATGCTAAACTGGAGAGAAAATGAATATCTTACACTGCAAGTCCCTGCATTTCTACTTCAGAGTAATCCATACGTGAAGGTAACTAATGATTAAACTAAAAGTGATTATTAGAGTGGTATTATTGTACCTGTTTCTTCAGCTTATACTTTTCTGTGGGGATTTGTGAGAATTCCATGGTACAGTGGAAGATGGGACAAGTGCTTTTTAGTTTGGATTGGGATTGTAGTTCAGTGGTAGAACCCTTAGCTAGCATGTATGAGGCTCCAAATGTGATTCTAGCACTACAAAAAAAGTAAGACAGGAAAAAAAATAGTTTTGTTTTGTTTTGCTTTTTTTTCAGATAGGTCTTCTAGTCCCAGGCTGGCCTTAAACACACAGTGATCCTCCTACTTCTGCCTCCAGAGTGCTGGGATTAAAGGTATGTGCCACCATGCCTGGCTAAAAAAAAAATATATATATATATGCATATATATATGTGTGTGTGTGTGTGTGTGTGTGTGTGTGTGTGTTTGTTTTCTTTTTTCGAGGTAGGGTCTTACTGTAGCCTCTCCTCTTGCTGTAGCCCAGGCTGACTTAGAATTCACTATGTAGTCTTAGGGTGGCCTCAAACCCACAGCAGTTCTCCTACCTCTGCTTCCTGAGTGCAGGGATTAAAGGCGTGCGGCACCACACCTGGCTATGAACAGACCTTTAATTCTGGCCTCTGATATTTTTTTCCTGTTACCATACAACATGGAAAGATGCAAACATAAGTTATAGGTTAGAGAGTAACATTTTCGTATAGTCACAAGGTAGCAAGAGCCCTTTGTATTGTCTTGCTTTGAATGCCAAGATCAAGCTCTAGAATTGGTAGAAACCATCACTGATGTTTGTTTGTCTGTCTGTTTGTTTGTTTGAAGGAGGATCTCACTCTGTAGCCCAGCCTGGCCTCAAGATTACAGCGATCCTCCTACCTTAGCCTCCCAAATGTTGGGACTAAAGGTGTGCACCACCATGCCTGGTATTTTCTTCTTTACAGCTCATAAGATATATTGCTATATTTTCTTTGTAATTTTAGATACTCATTGTCTCTTTGGTGAAATTTTTATAATAGATTTTGGTTCTTATTGATTATGCCCTAAATCTCTGTTTAACCTTTAATGAACTCACAGGTGAGAGAACCATTTTCTTCCAAGGTTAGTATCTTTTCCGTTCAAAATTTTAAGACAGTATAGTAGCTCCTCTCGTTCCTTCTCCTCTTCTCCTTGGCAGTGAAATCTGTAGGGTTATATAACCTGAGATGTCACGTGTTTGTGTAATAATGTTTCAGGGTTTGAGGACACAGGAAATTGTGTTGTAGGTTACTTAACTTTACGCTAAGCCATCTCATTACCTTCTGCTGTCCTTGATCTGGGCCAAAAGTAGGAAGGATGTGGTAATGACCTTGAGAGAGAGCAAGGCGTGGGGAAGAGAGCGGAGGAGAGAAAAGAGAAGATAAAGGAGAGACAGAAAGAAAAAGCTTGGAAGGATAAGTGGCCATTATATATGAGAAATAGTAATAGATGACTTTAACCATGTTTTTTCTGTTTTATATATTTTTCTACACTGTGTGTCCTTGGCTGGCCTCAAATTTGTGAATCTCTTATATCAGCATCCTCTTCAATGCTGAGAGTACAGATGTGTTCAGCTAATACATATTTCCTCTTATTATGTTATTAGATATATATTATATAATCTCAGAAAGGAAAGGAACAATCTTTTTTTTTTTCAAGTTAAGGTTTTGCTTTAGCCCAGGCTGACCTGGAATTCACTGTGTAGTCTCAAAGTGGCCTTGAACTCATGGTGATCCTCTTACCTCTGTCTCCCAAGTGCTGGGATTAAAGGCATACACAGCCACATCTGGCTAGGACCAATTAACAAATGACTAAAATAATCCCCCCCATTTTTTTTTTAAAGAACATTTCTTTTTTTTGTTCGTTTGTTTTTTTATTTATTTATTTGAGAGCGACAGACAGAGAGACAGGAAGAGGAAGATATATATATAGAGAGAGAGAGAGAATGGGCACACCAGGGCCTCCAGCCACTGCAAACGAACTCCGGATGCATACGCCCCCTTGTGCGTCTGGCTTACGTGGGTCCTGGGGAATCGAGCCTCGAACCGGGTTCCTTAGGCTTCACAGGCAAGCACTTAACTGCTAAGCCATCTCTCCAGCCCTCCTCCCCCTTTTTTAATTCCCCTCTTTTTGAACCTAGGGCTTTACACATGCTAGGCAAGACTGTATTGCCTTGCTTTAGATCTAGACCCTTTTGAAAAATACTTAATTCTGTCTGGTTTGCCTTTTGGATCAGAATGGGAGTCAGTATGCTGTTATGGAAAAGACATGGAGTTTATTTCTAAAATTCTAGTGAGGAAGAAGAGTGGCTGATGATAGTAATGAAAGTGAGGATAAAGCCTCACATTCTAATATGATCCCAATGCCTTGTAAGATGTGAGCCTTCTGCAGGCGCATCTTCCCTTGAGCCTCATCAGGCCCTCCCTGCTGGCCTCACCCTTGCTCACATGGTGTGCTGTGCACATGCTCTTCTTGGCAGCTTTCCTTTCTTTCTAAATGAAGAAATCACTTTCTCCTCTTACTGCCTTTGTGCTAGTCATGCTTTTGTTACATTGTTGATGTTGTTTACTGTTCTTGAGTTTATACTATATAATCACTGGGTATGGTGGTACACGTATTTAATCCCAGCACTTGGGAAGCAGAGAGGTAAGTGGATCACTGTGAGTTAAGAGATCAGCCTGGGACTACAGAGCGAATTCCAGGTCAGCCTGGACTAGAATGAGACACCACTTTGAAAAGTCAAAAAAAGAAAAAGAAAGAAAAATATACTGTATGATCAGCTATTTATTGGTCTGTCTTTCCTGTGAGATGGTGAGTTCTTGATGGCAATTAAGTTTTATTTATTTGCAGGTATAGAGAGAGAATGAGAGGGGGGAATAAGCTTACCAGGGCCTCTTGCCACTGCAAGTGAACTAAGATGCATGTACATTTGGCTCTATGTGGGTACTGGAAAATTGAACCCAGGCCACCAGGCATTGCAAGTAATTGCCTTTAACTAGCTTCAGCCCCAGCAATATATACTCTTGTGTTCTATATGGTGCGTAGCACAGGTGCTCAGAGGCTTAAGGACTTCATTGCTTTGGAAGCCATAAGACTTTTGAAAATTCATGTGACAGGCTCTACTATGTAGCCTGGCTGGCTCAGCTCCTGAGTGCTAGGATTTTTTTTTAATTTTATTTATTTATTTATTTATTATGTGTTTATTTATGAGACAGAACATGGGCATATCAGGGCCCCTTGCCAATGTAAACAAACTCCAGATGCATGTATCACTTTGTGTGTCTGGCTTTATATAGGTATTGGGGAATCAAACCTAGGTTCTTAGGCTTTACAAGCCAGCATCTTTAACCATTGAGCCATCTCTCCAACCTTGGCATTTTTGATATATACCACCACTTCTAGTTAGTACTGTTTTTTTTTTTTTCATGTGTGTGGTGTGCATGCACACATGCATGCATATATGTGTTTGTGTGGGTGTATGTTTGTGTGTCTGCATTGTAGAGGCCAGAGATTGGTGTTGAGTATCTTCCTTGATGGCTCTCTACATTATTTATTGAGACTGCATCTTGCTTGAACCCAGAGCTCTCTTACTCAGGTAGTTAGCATGTCCTAACACAACTCCTTACACTTATGCTGCAATTGTCTTATTCATTGAGCCATCTCCCCTCCCTCCAGTACTTGCTTTTAACTAAATTTACCTACTTAGTAAATGTAGTGACCTTCATGTGATCCCTGACAAGAGGAAATGTACTTGAGATAAGTAATAGTAGCCCTGCAAGCACCCTGGTTCCACTTGCTGGAGTTTCTAAAGGGCATGTGGGGTAAAAGTCCTGAGGGACACTATGTGGCTGACACCCATCTGTATGGTCTGGGTAGGACTTTTACATCATTTCTACTGGCTTTACAAGACACACGTTTTTTGTTTGTTTGTTTTTGTTTGTTTGTTTGTTTTTCAAGGTAGGGTCTCAATCTAGCCCAGGAATTCACTATGTAATCTCAGGGTGGCCTCGAACCCAAAGCAATCCTCCTACGTCTGTGTCCTAAGTGCTGGGATTAAAGGCATGCACCACCACGCCTACAAGTTATTCTTGCTCATTTTCTTATAGTTATATCAAATGTCCTTGCACATCTCTAATCCCAGCATTTGGGAGGTTGAAGCAGATGGATTACCATGGGTTTGAGGCTAGCCTGGGTAACAGAGTTCCAGGTCAACCTGGGACTGAGATAGTTGAGAACCTGCTTCAAAAAATCAGGAAGAAATGGGCTGGAGAGATGGTTTACTGGTTAAGACGTTTGCCTGAGAAGCCTAAGGACCTTGATTCCCCAGGACCCATGTAAGCCAGTTGTACAAGGTGACACATACACCTGGAGTTTGTTTACAGTGGCCGGAGCCCTGGCATGCCCATTCTCTCTATCTGCCTCTCTCTCTATTCTCTCTTCTCTCTCTCTCTCATAAATAAATAAATAAATAAATGGAAGAAAGAAAAATATCCTTGTCCTTAGTAAGTGTATAGTGAATTATTTACAGGTAAAATACCATGTCTGTAACTTAATTTTTGTTGTTGTTGTTGTTGTTGTTTTGGGTTTTCAAGGTAGGGTCTCACTCTAGGCCCAGGCTGACCTGGAATTCACTAGGTAATCTCAGGGTGGCCTCGAACTCATGGCAGTCCTCCTACCTCTGCCTCCCGAGTGCTGGGATTAAAGGCGTGTGCCACCACGCCTGACTGTAACTTAATGTTTTGATAGAATAGTGTATGTATAGTTGGATATAGAAAGCAAATACAACAGAGCATCAAAGTGTGTTGGGTACTTGTTGAACCATTATTTTAGTCTATTTAAAATTTTTCTTTTTCTAGAGAGATTGATTGAGGGGAAAGGGGCCATGATGGAGAATGGAGTTTCAAAGGGGAATGTGGGGGGAGGGAGGGCATTACCATGGGATATTGTTTACAATCATGGAAGTTGTTAATAAAAAAAAAAAAAAGTTTTTCTTTTTCTAAGCCAGGCATGATGGCAAACGCCTTTAATCCCAGTACTCAAGAACAGAAGTAGGAGGATCACCGTGAGTTCAAGACTACCCTGAGACTACATAGTAAATTCCAGATCAGCCTGGACTAGAGTGAGACCCTACCTCAAAAAACAATAACAAACAAAATAAAAAAATTTCTTAGTAAGTGTAAAAAGATTTTATTCCAGAGTTTAAGAGAAGGAAAGAAGGCAGAGCTCCTATAAAGTAGAAAGGGTCCCCAGAAATGGGAAAACCCCTTAAATATTTTCATATCAAAAACATATAGGGAAACAACAATTTTCATTTGCAGTGAATCTGTTTCTTCTTTAAGCAGTAGGGACTTCATTAGAAAACTTTCTGTGTCCATTTTATTGGAAACTAGGATTTCTTTGTTGTGTTTTTTTTTTTTTTTTTTTTGGTTTTTTGAAGTAGCGTCTCGCTTTCAAAACTAGGTTTTTTTGATGCACCTTTAAAATTAGCTTCCATTGTATTCTCTAAAAGAGCCATAGTATATAAAATTTAATAAGAGCCAGGATCAAGGGCCTTCTCTTGCTTTGAAGTTAGAGAGAGAAATGCTGAATTTCATTTAAGCTTGTTTTTATTTCCTCCATATTTTGGGCCTGTCTTTGCCTTTTGCTTTCAGTCCTACTCTTTATTCAAAGGTTGTTGACTTTAATTAGATTACCACCTCTGTAATCTGTTCTTCCTTAATTTGCTTTATGCTAACAATTGCTGCTGTTAAAAATTGCTGTATGAGCTGAGTGTGGTTAGGGGCCCTGGGTTTGATTCACAGTACCATAAAAACATGTTGCTCTAAGTTTTGTTCCCTTCTCCTACCAACTTCAATTTCCTTACTCTTTTCCTAATTTAAAATGATTAAACATTATATTGCATGTGCTTGTATGTGCTATAAGCAATGTTTTTTTCTCAATATTTATTAACATTTTCCATGATTATAAACAATATCCCATGGTAATACCCTCCCTCCCCCCACTTTCCCTTTTGAAATTCCATTCTCCATCATATCCCCTCCCCATCTCCATCAGTCTCTCTTTTATTTTGATGTCATGATCTTTTCCTCCTCTTATGCTGGTCTTGTGTAGGTAGTGTCAGGCACTATGAAGTCATGGATATCCAGTCCATTTTATGTCTGGAGTGAGCACGTTGTGAGGAGTCCTACCCTTCCTTTGGCTCTTACGTTCTTTCCGCCACCTCTTCCGCATTAGACCCTGAGCCTTGGAAGGTGTGATCGAGATGTTACTCAGTACTCCAGTCACTTCTTTCCAGCACTATGTTACCTTCTGAGTCGTCCCAAGGTCACTGCCATCTGAAAAGAGAAGATTCTCTACCCAAAGTGAGAGTAGTGTTAATATAAGGGTATGAATATTAAGAGAAGTGCTTACTGGGCAGTTTGATAAGCATAGTATATACATTTTTCCAGACATCAGCAGATGTTACACCCCTAGGGCTCATGACTACCCCTGTTTTAAGTTTTTAGTATCAGGGATGTATTCCCCCCCATGGAGCGGGCCTCCAGTCCAGTTGGAGGGCAGTTGGTTTCCACCATGACAGACATGCCACTATTGCACCCGTTGTCTCATTTGGCCTGGCTGGCCAATTATAAGGCTTGCAGTGTCCACTGTTGAGTATCTTCACTGGTGGCATCTCTTTCTCCCATTGAACTGCATGTAGAATGGCTTCTTCCAGCCTTCTGTCAGCTGGTCTACATGGAGGAGGTTATCAGCTCAGTTCCAGCAGAATTCCTCAGTGGCCTTGCCGCCCAAGTATGTGGAGTCTTCAGCAATAGGGTCTTACCATCTATTCTTGGTGGGAAACCAAGGGCCTTGGCAATGGCCCATAATGTTTTGGGGACATCAGGGACCTCTCTGGGCAACAACTCACTGGAGGTATCCCATCCCTGGCACTGAAAGTTTTCTGACAGCGATTGAAACTGGAGGATTCCATATGATTTATTTGCATCCTCTTAGATTTTAATTAGCCCTCCCTCCAACTTTTCTTTACTCAGTCTCTTCCCCTGACCTCACTTTGGGCCTCTTCACCCCCGTTAATCTATTCTTCTACTTACATATATACAATACCAACCTATTAAGTACCCTCCTCCCTTCCTTTCTCTTCCCTTTATTTCTCCTTTTTAACTTACTGGTCTCTGCTACTGAGTTTTTTCCTTCTCACACAGAAGTCCAATCATCTGGAGCTAGGATCCACATATGAGGGAAAACATGCAGCGTATAAGTAATGTTTTGATTCTACCTCTGGGCATTCATTAATTAACATTGTGCTATGTGCCCTCCATTACACACTTTGTAAAATGAGGTTATCCTATTTACAGTGAACATCTTTCCCCCTGCATTATTGGTCTCTTCATTCTTCTCTTTTGAGGTAGGGTCTCATTCTAGCCCAGACTGATCTGGAGCTCACTCTAGCCTAGGCCGGCCTCAAACTCAGTCCTCCTATCTCTGCCACCCAAGTGCTGGGATCACAGGTATACACTACCATGCATGGCTGGCATTCTTGTTTTGAACCTCACTAGACTACTTGCTTGTGTTCTTACTAGTTGGTAAGTGTGCAGAAAGATGGCCCTTGTATGGTAGAGCCAGTCCCCCTCAGAGGTTGTGTTGGATTATCAATGTGAGATAGCTGCTTCATATGTGTAGGTATGTGTTTCCTCCACTGTTCCTTTAGGCTAAGACTAACCTGTGACTCAGTAGGTTACCTTTTTGTGTATTTTGTCTTGTTTTTCATGTTACAGCTTGGACAGCTTTTAGCAGCCACCTGCAAAGAACTTCCAGGCCCTAAGGAAAGCAGACGGACTGCTAAAGACCTTTGGGAAGTTGTTGTTCAGATCTGTAGTGTGTCTAATCAACACAAACGAGGAAATGATGGCCGAGTTAGTTTAATAAAGCAGAGGGAATCTACTTTAGGCATAATGTATCGGTACGTATTGGTATGTTTCTATGAGTGATAATTTTTGAGTCTTTATTTATTATTAGCTATCTTTATCCTGTATATCATAAAGCTGGATAATCTTTTTTTTTTTTTTTTTTTTTTTTTTTTTTGGTTTTTCGAGGTAGGGTCTCACTCTAGCTCAGGCTGACCTGGAATTCACTCTGTAGTCTCAGGGTGGCCTCGAACTCTCAACGATCCTCCTACCTCTGCCTCCCAAGTGCTGGGATTAAAGGCGTGCGCCACCATGCCCGGCAAAGCTGGATAATCTTGAGATTATTATTTAGGGATATAGCTCAGTGGGCACATTTGCCTAGCATGTGTGAGGTTCTAGGATTAGTCTTTAATGCCACAAAATACAAAACAAAATAAGGTGAATAATGTTCTAAGGATTCTAAGGTGCTCCCCTTTGGTGGACCTGTCTGCATGACCACTTTTGGAAATGCCTCCTGTTTAAGAAAGCTGTCATTAGCTGGGTGTGGTGGCACATGCCTTTAATCCCAGCACTCAGGAGGTAGAGGTAAGAGGACTGCTATGAGTTCAAGGGCAGCCTGAGACTACATAGTGAATTCCAGGTCAACCTGGGCGAGAGCAAGACCCTTCCTTGATAACCCAAAAAAATGAAGAAATAAAAAGAAGGGCTGGAGAGATGGCTTAGCGGTTAAAATGCTTGCCTGTGAAGCCTAAGGATCTGTGTTCAACTCTCTAGGTCCCATGTAAGCGCACAGGTCGTACATGCGCACAAGGGGGAGTATGCATCTGGAGTTCGATTGCAATGGCTGGAGGCCCTGGCATGCCAGTTCTCCTCCCTCCCCTCACATAAAAAAGAAGGCAGTTGGGCTGGAGAGATGGCTTAGCGGTTAAGCGCTTGCCTGTGAAGCCTAAGGACCCCGGTTTGAGGCTCTATTACCCCAGGACCCACGTTAGCCAGATGCGCAAGGGGCGTAGGTGTATGGAGTTCCTTTGCAGTGGCCGAAAGCCCTGGCACGCCCATTCTCTCTCTCCATCTCCCTCTTTCTCTATCTGTTGCTCTCAAATAAATAAGTAAACTTAAAACAAAAAAAGTTAAAAAGAAAGCTGTCATCAACCATTCAATTTAATCAACACAAATTCAAAATCAGTAATGTTTGAGGCTGGATAGTAATACCGAGGACTTCATGTGATTCAAAAGGATAAGATGTTACTAGGTTATGACAATAGAATATTGTATACTTCATGACTGAAGAACTGGAGAGTTAGAAATAAATCATATAGTTTGCATTCTTATTTTTAATGTCTGATATTAAGGATATATTTTAAATTTTGTTTTTGTAGGAGTGAACTACTTTCTTTTATCAAAAAGTTGAGGGTAAGTTTTATTAAAATTGATGGAATTACTACTACTGTTTTTTGTAAGTGACTAAGAAATATTTAATGCCTCCCATGCTGATTTGATTATTAAAATGACTTAATTTGCTTATCTGAAGTGATCCTTACTGATTGTCTGCTCTGGATGGATAAGTTTATTCTGTATGAATTATGTTTTCGTAGAGTAGGTATTCTTTGAGTTGTGAAAACACTTGGCCTGGATGTAGTGGCGTAAGACTGTAATCCTAGCTCTGGGGAGGCTGAAGTAGAAGGATTTAAGTTTGGGATCAACCTGGGCTACATTATAAGACCCTGTCTCAAAACACCACACAGACACACAGGACAGTCTCCATAAGGGAGGCCTGGCTTTGCTGTTTGCTGAAAAAGATTAATGTCATGTTTATGTCATGGTCATGATACAGAGTTTTTTTTTTTCTTTTTTTTCCAAGGTAGGGTTCACTCTAGCCCAGGCTGACCTGGAATTCACTATGTAATCTCAGGGTGGCCTTGAACTCACGGTGATCCTACTACCTCTGCCTCCCAAGTGCTGGGATTAAAGGTGTGTGCGACCACACCCAGCTCAGAGTTCTTTATTTGAAGGTTGTTTTAAGGGGCTGGGGAGAGGCTCATCAGTCTAAGGCACTTACTTGAAAAGCCTTACAGCCGAGGTTTGATTCCCCCTAGTACCTACCTAAAGCCAGATGCTCAAAGTGGCACATGCATCTGGAGTTTATCTGCAGTGTCAAAAGGTGCTGTTGCCTGCATTCTCTCTCTTGCTGCTTACAAATAAGTAAAAACATTTAAAAAAAAAAAAAAAAAAAAAGATTAAGGAGCTAGAGAGATGGCTTAGCGGTTAAGGCATTTGCCTGCAAAGCCAAAAGACCACGATTCAATTCTCCAGGACCCATGTAAGCCAGATGCACAAAGGGGCACACGTATTTGGAGTTTGTTTGCAGTGCCTGGAGGCCCTGGCATGCCCATTCTCTCTCATAAATAAATAAATAGATTAAGTAACTTTTAAAGTTGTTTTTAAATTTTTATTTAATTGCAGGCAGAGAGAGAGAGAAGAGAGACAAATAGAGAAAACAGGCATGCCAGGGCCTCCAGCCACTGCAAATAACTCCAGACACATGTCACTTTGTGCATCTGGTTTACATGGGTACTGGGGAATTGAACCTGTATTTTTTTTTGAAGCATAATGTTTTAATATACACAGAAACATTAGTCAAACATTACACATAGCAGGAAGTGAAATAATTGTGCTATAGTTCCTCCTATAGTAACAACAAAGGGGTCATTTATTGGTGAAACAAGCTTTTTTCATGCAAGTTCAGAGATCAGGCAAGTTCTATAGCCCACAGCTTCCTAAACGATGGATTACAACCCCACATGATGTCACATTCACGTAATGGAATGTGGGAGTCAGGTGATAAAAATTTTTAGAAAGAGATGATTTTGGAACATGCAACAACCATTTCTTAATTAAAGTCAAACACAGTGAATTAGAAAGGCTTCTTGTAGTATGGCCTTTGTTGCACCACACCACTGTACTGCAGCCTTGGTTCTGGCCTACAACATGTGAAGTTTACACCACTCATGTTATCTTGCCATGCAAAGCCAATGGAGGCTTCAGGAAACTCCACCTTACATTTGATACTGCTGTATCTTATGAATTATGGTAATTTTTACTAAAGTTTTCTGCTCTTAAAGAAACAAATGGTTTAATTATAGAAAAAAAAAGATTTTTGATATTTTCCTGTAGTCATTCAGCAGTCTGTATACTTCTGTAGATATAGACAAATTAGTATAACTTTGGAGTATGTTGCATTAGAATGCTTGGTGTTAAAACTCATGCTTGGGCTGGAGAGAATGCTCAGTGGTTCATCCGATTCACCTGTACCCATGTAAGGCCAGATGCACAAGGTGTCGCATGGGT
Source organism: Dipus sagitta (assembly GCA_036346955.1). Lineage (NCBI taxonomy): Eukaryota > Metazoa > Chordata > Mammalia > Rodentia > Dipodidae > Dipus > Dipus sagitta. Next base: position 162,089,593 of record CM070771.1, read on the forward strand.
CTGGAGTTTGTTTGCAGGGGCTGGAGTTCCTGGTGTGCCCATTCTGTCTATTTGCCACTTTATGACTCACTTTCTCATAAATAAATAAATAAATATTTTAAAAAATAAGTCATGCTTGAGTTGACTACTTGAACCGTAAAAATTGACAGAATTTTCAATAATTTTTTTTCTCAATTTTTATTAACATTTTCCATGATTATAAAAAATATCCCATGGTAGTACCCTCCTGCCCCCCCCCCACTTTTCCCTTTGAAATTCCATTCTCCATCATATCCTCTCCCCATCTCAATCTTTCTACTTACATATATACAATACCAACCTGATAAATACCCTCCTCCCTTCCATTCTCTTCCTTTTTAACTTACTGGCCTCTGCTACTGAGTTTTTTCCTTCTCGCACAGAAGCCCAATCATCTGTAGCTAGGATCCACATACGAGGAAGAACATGTGGTGCTTGGCTTTCTGGGCCTGGGTTACCTCACTTAGTATAATCCTTTCCAGATCCATCCACTTTTCTGCAAATTTCATAACTTCATTTTTCTTTACCGCTGAGTAGAACTCCATTGTATAAATGTGCCATATCTTCATTATCTACTCATCAGTTGAGGGACATCTAGGCTGGTTCCATTTCCCAGCTATTATAAATTGAGCAGCAATAAACATGGTTGAGCATGTACTTCTGAGGAAATGAGATGAGTCCTTAGGATATATGCCTAGGAGTGCTATAGCTGGGTCATATGGTAGATCTATTTTTAGCTGTTTTAGGAACCTCCACACTGATTTCCACAATGGCTGGACCAGATTGCATTCCCACCAACAGTGTAGAAGGGTTCCTCTTTTTTCACATCCTCGCCAGCATTTGTGGTCATTTGTTTTCATGATAGTCTGACAGGAGTGAGATGGAATCTCAATGTAGTTTTAATCTGCATTTCCCTGATGACTAGTGGCGTAGAAATTTTTTTAGATGCTTATATGCCATTCATAATTCTTCCTTTGAGAATTCTCTATTTAGCTCCATAGCCCATTTTTTGATTGGCTTGTTTGATTCCTTATTATTTAACTTCTTCAGTTCTTCGTATATCCTAGATATTAATCCTCTATCAGATATATAGCTGGCAAAGATTTTTTTCCCATTCTGTAGGTTGCCTCTTTGCTTTATTCACCATGTCCTTCGCAGTTGAACCTGTATTCTTAGGCTTTGCATACAAGCACCTTAACTGCTAAGCCATCTCTCCAACCCTATTTTAAGTAATTTTTAAAAACCAGTTCTCTGGAGGTAGGTAGAAATACTGGTTGGAAAGAGATCAAAGGTCATATCAAGAGACCAAAGATAGCTCAGTGCCAGAGTACCTCCTAAAGGCCTCAGGTTTAATCCCTAGCATCTTCCTCACCCCACCTTTCTTAGTGATATCCTGAGAAAGCTTCAGAAGCCAGTTATCTTTTTTTTAAATATATCTTTTTCGGGGCTGGAGAGATGGCTTAGCAGTTAAGGCACTTACCTGTGAAGCCTGAAGACCCAGGTTCGATTCTCTAAGCCTCACGTTAGCCAGGTGCACATGGTGGTGCACGCATCTGGTGTTCGTTTGCAGTGGCTAGAGGCCCTGGCACACTGATCCTCTTTCTCTTTCTCTCTCTCCCTGTTTCTAATAAATAAATAAGTAAATCTTTAAAATATATATTTTTTTTTCATGAAGCTAATAATGAAGTTGATCTTTGGTGCTCTAAAACAGATGCTAAATTCCAAAAATTAAAAGGTCTTTCAAAAAGTACTTGGGGGCTGGAGAGATGACTTAGCAGTTAAGGCGCTTGCTTGCAAAGCCTAAGGACCTATGTTAGATTTTCCAGGTCCCACATAAGCAAGAAGCACAGGGTGGCACACATGTCTGGAGCTTGATTGCAGTGGCTGGAGGCCTTGGCATGCCAATTCTCTCCATTATTAAAAAACTACAAAAAAAATACTTGGTACCTCTAAGATTGACAGAAAACACATGCTCCCCATTCATTTATTTAAAGATTCTTGTGTTTTCTTTCTTATAGGAGCCATTGGTTTTGAGTATCATTTTATCACTCTTTGTGAAACTTCACAATGTTCGGGTCAGTATTTTATTGTTTCATTTAAAAATTATTTTGAGTTCTAGCTCATTTGGTGGAGCACTTGCCTGTATACTTGAAACCCTGGATTTGATCCCTGGCATGGCATAATTGGGTATGGCAGTACAGACCTATAATCCCAGAAGCTGGGAGGTTGAGGCAAGAGGATCAGAAGTTTAGGGTCATCCTTTGGTACATAGTAAGTTGGAGGCCAGCCTGGACTACAGAAAACTGTCTCAAAAAAATTAATTATTTGAAAGAAATTTCTGTTCAAATCACACTGTTTAAAAAAAAATAGTACTGTTTATTTGTTTTCTTAAAGGAGGACATTGTGAATGATATAACAGCTGAACATATTTCTATCTGGCCATCTTCTATTCCAAAGTAAGTAGTTATATACCTTATATTAAATTAGTTACATATATAGAAATCATCCTGATTGGTCTGGATAACCTTAGATAATTTAATTAAAGGGTCATAGATCTGTAGAAATCGACAAAACTCACGGTCTCTATGTTATAGTCAATATCTTCCTAAAAATTATGAAAATGATTTTTTTGTTTAATGATTTTTTAAAAAATATTTATTATTTATTTATTTATTTATTGATTGATTGATTTTTTTGGTTGGGTCTCACTCTGGCCCAGGCTGAACTGGAATTAACTATGCAGTCTCAGTGTGGCCTTGAACTCACAGTGATCCTCCTACCTCTGCCTACTGAGTGCTGGGATTAAAAGTGTGCCACCATGCCCAGCTAATACTGTGATTTTTTTTTTTTTCTTTTAATCAGTCTTCTGTTAGTTGCCATAGGAACTTTGTTCCCTGAGGTAGGGTCTCACTCTAATCCAGGCTGACCTGGAATTCACTATGTATTCTCAGGCTGCCCTTGAACTCATTTTTTCTTTTATTAACAACTTCCATGATTGTAAACAATATCCCCTGGTAATGCCCCCGCCCCCACTTTCCCCTTTGAAACTCCACTCTCCATCATATCCCCTCCCCCTCTCAATCAGTCTCTATTATTTTGATGTCATTTATGATGGTCTTGTGTAGGTAGTGTCAGGCACTGTGAGGTCATGGATATCCAGGCCATTTTTTGTCTGGTGGAGCACGTTGTAAGGAGTCCTACCCTTCCTTTGGCTTTTATATTCTTTCTGCCACCTCTTCTACAATTAGACCCTGAGCCTTGGAAGGCATGATAGAGATATTGCTGAGCACTCCTCTGTCATTTCTTCCCAGCACCATGATGCCTTCTGAGTCATTTAAGGTCACTGCCATCTGAAAAGGGAAGGTTCTCTACCAAAAGTGAGAGTAGCATTAATATATGGGTATGAACATTAAGAGAAGTGCTTACTGGGCAGTTTGATGAACAGAGTATATACATTTAGCCAGACAGCAACAGACATTACACCCCTAGGGCTCATGACTACCTCTATTTTAAGTTTTCAGTATCAGGGATATATTCCCTCCCATGGAGCAGGCCTCCAGTCCAATTAGAGGGCAGTTGGTTTCCACTGTGACAGACGTGCCACTATTGTACCCATTGGCTCATTTGGCCTGGCTGGCCAAATATAAGGCTTGCAGTGTCCACTGCTGAGTATCTTCACTGGTGATTTCTCTCTCTTCCATTGAACTGCATGCAGAATGGCTTCTTCCAGCTTTCTGTCAGCTGGTCTACATGGAGGAGGTTATCAGCTCAGTTCCAGCAGGATTTCTCAGTGGCCTTGCAGCCCGAGTATGTGGAGTCTTCAGCAGTAGGGTCTTACCATATATTCTTGGTGGGACACCAAGGGCCTTGGCAATGGCCTGTAATGTTTTGGGGACATCAGGGACCTCCCTGGCCAATAACTCACTGGAAGGTATCCTTCTACCTCTGCCTCCCGAGTGCTGGAATTAAAGGTGTTCATCACCATACCCAGCTTCTTTTTTTTTTTTTCAATTCAGTTAGGGACTTGTTATGTAGCCCATACTGGCTTTGTACTCACAATCCTCCTGCTTTAGCCTCCAGGAGTTGGGATTACAGGGCTGGAGAGATGGCTTAGCGGTTAAGGCCTGCGAAGCCTGAGAACCCAGGTTTGACTCCCCAGAACCCACGTAAGCCAGATGTACAAGGTGATGCTTGCATCTGGAGTTTGATTGCAGTGGCTAGAGGCCTTACATGACAATTATATCTCATTTAAAAAAGGGGGGGCTGGAGAGATGGCTTAGCATTTAAGCGCTTGCCTGTGAAGCCTAAGGACCCCAGTTTGAGGCTCATTCCCCAGAACCCATTTAGGCAGATGCACAAGGGGGTGCACGCATTTGGAGTTCATTTGCAGTGGCTGGAGGCCCTGGGGCACCCATTCTCTCTATCTGCCTTTCTCTCTCTCTCTCTCTCTCTCTCTGTCTGTAGCTCTCAAATAAATAAATAAAAATAAACAAAAAATTAAAAAAATAAATATATAAAAAATATTAAAAAGCTAGGCGTGGTGGCACATGCCCTTAATCCCAGCACTCAGAAGGCAGAGATAGGAGGATCACCTTGAGTTCAAGGCCACCCTGAGACTACATAGTGAATTCCAGGTCAGCCTGGGCTAGAGTGAGTCCCTACCTCAAAAAAAACAAAAAAAAAGGAGCCAGATATGGTGGCACATGCCTTTAATCCCAGCACTTGGAAGGCAGAGGTAGGAGGATTGCTATAAATTCGAGGCCACCCTGAGACTATGTAGTGAATTCCAGGTCAAGCTGGGCTAGAGCAAGGCCCTACCTTGAAAAACCAAAAAAGGGGGGGGGGGGTAAGGGGCTGGAGAGGTGGCTTAGTGGTTAAGGTGCATGACTGCGAAGCCTAAGCACCCAGGTTTGATTTCCCAGAACCCATGTAAGCCAGATGTACAAGATGGTGCATGCATCTTGAGTTTGTTTGCAGTGGCCAGAGGCCCTATTGTGCCCATTCTCTTTCTCTCTGATAAATACATAAAATATTAAAAAAAAAAAAAAAAAAAGATCACAAGGGGCTGGAGTGATGGCTTAGCAATTAAGGCGCTTGCCTACGAAGCCTAAGGACCCAGGTTCGATTCTCCAGGTCCCACGTTAGCCAGATACACATTGTGGCGCGTGCATCTGGTATTTGTTTGCAATGGCTAGAGGCCCAGGCACACTAATTCTCTCTCTCTCTCTCTCCCTCCTCCCCCCTCTCTTAAATAATAAGTAAAACAATAAAAGATTACAAGGAGTTGGGATTATAGGTATGTACCACCATGCCAGCTTTCCAGCCCAAAGTGTCTTTTCCTTCCTGCCCCCTCTCTTGATATTACTATATGCATACTTTGTTCTTGGTGTCTTCTTGAGGAAGAAAAAAATTCAGGGGCTGGAAAGATGGCTCTGTGGTTAAGACGCCTGCCTGTAAAGCCTAATGACCCAAGTTCGATTCTTCAGTACGCATGTAAAGCCAGATGCACAAAGGGGCCCATGTGTCTGGAGTTCATTTGCAGTGGCTACAGGCCCTGATATGTCCATCTCCCCCCACCCTCCCGCATAGTGGTGCACGCCTTTAATTCCAGCACTCTGGAGGCAGAGGTAGGAGGGTTGCTTTGAGTTCAAGGCCAGCCTGAGACTACATAGTGAATTCCAGGTCAGCCTGGGCTAGATGAGACCTCAAAACACTACCCCCCCCCAAAAAAAAAGATTTCACTAGGTGGGTAAATAGGAGAGACAGTGAGTGTAAATCATTTATTTCCACCTCTAAATTAGAGGTTGGAAGTAGCCACCTGATTGGTGGTGCCTGCTTATAATCCCTGCAATGAGAAAGCTGAGGCAGACAAATCAACCTACAAGTTCCAAGGCAGCCTGGACTACATTGTGATACCCTGTCCTAACTCCTTCCCCTCACCTCTGAGAGAGAGAGAGATCTTTATCTCAGGGTGGATTTAGAGGGGAGGGGTGGATTTGTGACTAGCCCTCTCTCACTAAGGCTTGTTTCTGGGAACAGTGCCGTACTTTGTTATTCAAGTGTGTATGCTCCACAGCCTTCTGACTGCAGATTCTGTCATATGTTTCTGATTCTTACATATAAATTACTATATAGCAATCCAAGAATCAGCGCTGTGTGTGCTGGCAGGCATACTTCCACTCAGTTACATTTGCAGCCTCTGATTGTGTCTTGTAACTGGTAGCTTCTGTGGTTGTATGTTACCTCGTCATCACCTCTGTAGCTTAAGTTTAGACTGTCAATTGATTTCCAGTTTGTGTGTGAAAGTGAAGTACAGAATAGTTTACGATAGTGCTGAACCATACCTCTACACTAGACAGCCAATGATCTTCGATTTGTAGGCTCAGGGTCCATTGCGGAAGAGGTGGCAGAAAGAATGTAAGAGCCAAAGGAAGGCTAGGACTCCCTACAACATGCTCCTCCAGACCCCAAATGGCCTGGATACTCATGACCTCACAGTGCCTGACACTACCTAATGGTGACATCAAAATAAAAGAGAGACTGATTGAGAGGGGGAGGGGATATGATGGAGAGTGGAATTGTGATGGGTAATGTGGGAGGGGAGGGAATTACCATGGTTTATTGTCTATAATTATGGAAGTTGTCAATAAAAATAAATTTTAAAAAACTTTAATTTTCTTTTAAAACATTTGTCTTTATCAAATATATCACTTTAAAGCCAGGTGTGGTGGCACACACCGGTAATTCCAGCCAGGGAGGTGTTTTCTTGTTTTTAATAAATACATGTGTGGAATTTGAAATTGAGTTATACATAGAGATTAATCAGCCGGGTGTGGTGGCACACACCTTTATTCCCAGCATTGGGGGGAGAGCAGAGGTAGGAGGATCACCATGAGTTTGAGGCCATTCTGAGACTACATAGTGAATTCCAGGTCAGCCTGGGTTAAAGTAAAACTCTATCTCAAAGCAAAAAAAAAAAAAAGATAGAGATTAATGAATGATACGTATTTCCCTTTAGCCTCCAGTCTGTGGACTTTGAAGCTGTAGCAATCACAGTGAAAGAACTAGTTCGTTATACACTCAGTATAAATCCAAACAACCATTCTTGGTTAATTATCCAAGCAGACATCTATTTTGGTAAGTGAGATGTTGGTTGCCTTATATTTTGTTTATATACCATTCCAAGGATTGCAAATACTATATTTTTTAATTACTATTTAAAAATTCTAATCAGATATGGTGACTCATGCTTATAATTCCAGCACTTGGGAGGCTGAGGCATGAAAATTGCCTCAAGTTCGAAGCCAGCCTACATGGCAAGTTCCAGGTCAGCCAAGGTTATATAATAAAACCCTGCCCCAAACTTTGTCCCCTTCCCAATGTGTATATGTGTATGTAAAAAATAAGAATTTTATGAGCCAGGCGTGGTGGCACATGCCTTTAATCTCAGCACTTGATAGGCAGAGGTAGGAGGATGAGACTACATAGTGAATTTCAGGTCAGCCTTGGCTAGAGAGAGAATCTACGTTGGAAAGCCACAATAAATAAATTAAAATTCTAAAATCTTTTCAGGTAATTTTAGCAAATATATTCTTGGAAATAGATTTCTAATCCCTCCAGCCTCCAACATCAGCAATTATACGTAACTGGATTTTCCAAGTTGATAGGAAGTTTCTTTTTCTTTTTTGGTTTTCAAAGCATGGTCTCTTTCTAGCCTAGGCTGAGCTGGAATTCACTATTCACCCTGGTTCCATTCTCCAGGTCCTACATAAGCCAGATGAACATGGCACATGGGTCTGGAGTTTGTTTACAGTGGCTAGAGACCCTGGCATGCCCATTCTCACTCTCTAATAAATAAATAAAAAATAAATCTTTAAAAAAATAGGGCTGAAGGGATGGCTTAGTGGTTAAGGCACTTGCCTGCGAAGCCTAAGGACCCATGTTCAACTCTCCAGGTCCCACGTAAGCCAGATGTACAAAGTGACGCAAGTGCGCAAAGTTGCACATGTGCACTAGATGGTACATGAATCTGGAGTTCAATTGCAGTGGCTGGAGGTCCTGGCACACCAATTCTCTCTCTCTTTTTCCTGCATAAAAAATATGACCAGTCTGTTGGGCTTGCCTCAAAATAAAAAATTTTTTTAATAAAAATTACACCTGTAGGGCAGGGTATGGGCCGCACAGGACCTCTTGCTGCTATAAGTACATCAGATGCTTGTGCCCCTTTTTCATCCAGATTTATGTGGGTGGTTTGGTAAGCACCATTTACTACTCAGACATCTTCCTAGCCCCTCATTGTTGGCTTTCTAATAATTTTTATTTTATTTATTGTTTATTTGAGAGAGAGGGGCAGATTGAGAATGGGCATGCCAGGCCCTCTAGCTACTGTAAACGAACTCCAGAAGTGTGCGGTCCTTAGGTATCCCAGATAAGTGTTTCAACCACTAAGCCACTTCTCCAGCCCTCGTTGGTTTTTAACATTAATTTTCACCCCAGCCTCTAAAATAATTCACTTCCAAGCCCTTCCTATCTAATTGCAGAATAGATATACAGTTTCTTAGCTGCCTCAAAGAGTAGGATTTGTTTGTAGTTTGGATGTTTGAGAAACAAATACCTCCATATAGTAATTTCTGTACTAGATTTTTTAAAGTATTTATTTATTAGAGAGTGAGAGAAAGAGAGAATGGGTGCACCTATACACATGAGCTCCAGACATATATGCCACATTGTGATTCTGGATTTACTTGGGTACTAGGGAACTGAAGAACCCTGCCATCAGCTTTTGTAAGCAAGTGCGTTTAACCGCTGAGCCATCTCTCCAGCCCTATAGAACTTTGAGCTTACCTTTTGGCTAATCAGTTTTAAGAGGCAAAGAATCAGTTGTATCACTTTTTTTCTTTTCAAAATTTTTTTTATTAACAACTTCCATGATTATAAAAAATATCCCATGGTAATGCCCTCCCTTCCCCCCCCCCCACTTTCCCCTTTGAAACTCCATTCTCCATCATATCCCCTCCCCCTCTCAATCAGTCTCTTTTATTTTGATGTCATGATCTTTTCCTCCTATTATGATGGTCTTGTGTAGGTAGTGTATCACTTTTTTCTTTCTTTGTGATTATTAAAAATCAAAGCAGTTTTTTCTCAGTGTTATGAGTGAATACAATATCTTATCCCTAATATATGGTTTCAGTCTACTTTTGCCAACTCACAAAGTTATGTCTCTTACAAAAGAGGGCCCTGTTTTCCAACTCTTATAACTAAGTGACAATTCTTTACCTGTTTTCTACTTCAGCAACAAATCAGTATTCAGCAGCTCTTCAGTATTACCTCCAGGCAGGAGCTGTGTGCTCTGATTTCTTTAATAAGGCTGTGCCCCCTGATGTTTATACAGACCAGGTAAGTTGTGTATGGGTGTGCTTTCTTGACTGAATCCCTTTGAATTGAGTTTAGCTCTTTCCTGTATGGATTGGTCATGCTCATATTTTGTTTGATTTTCGTGGCCTTTGTTTTGTTTTTGGACACGGTCTTGATATGTGGCCTAGAGTAGCCTTGAATTCACAGTGATTCTCCTGCTTCAGCCTCCCAAATACTAGATTACAAGTGTGTACCACCATGCATATATTTTCAGTGCCCATATTTATACTGCCCATTGCTGTTTTTTTTTTTTTGGTTTTTCGAGGTAGGGTTTCACTCTAGCCCAGGCTGACCTGGAATTCACTATGGAGTCTCAGGGTGGCCTCGAACTCACGGCGATCCTCCCACCTCTGCCTCCCGAGTGCTGGGATTAAAGGCGTGCGCCACCACACCCGGCTCCATTGCTGTTTTGATTCCCCCCAACACTTCCACTTCAGCCTCTCTGAAACTGATTTCAACATCTTAATTCACAAGGGATGCTCCCAGTGATCTAAACTGTCGTTTCAAAAAATCCTGAGGAGGGCTGGAGGGATGGCTTAGTGGTTAAGGCATTTGCCTGCAAAGCCAAAGGACCCAGGCTCAATTCCCCAGGACCCACGTATGCCAGATGCACAAGTGGGCGCATGCGTCTGGAGTTCGCCTGCAGTGGCTGAGGGCCCTGGTGCGCCCATTTTCTCTCTCTCTATCTCTCTCTCCCTTTCTCTGTCAAATAAATAAATAAAAAATTTTTTAAATTTCTTTAAAAAAGAAATCCTGAGGAATATCAAATACCTTTAACCATCGGAACCAGCCAAGCCCAGGACCTAAGCATCGTACTTGGCTTTTTTCCTCAGTTTACTGATTCATCCTGCCACCAGCATCACCAGCTCACAAATCATATTGATTCTATTTACTGAATCACTAATTTTTTTCTAAAATTTGTGAATGTGTATTTGCAACATGTTTTGCTATATGTAGAAAAATGACTATTGTATAATTTATGCTAAATATTAGATTTCTACATTTTTATTCGTTCTCATTATAAACTTGGCCTTTTTTACTTGCTTCTTCATCTCCGGGTATGATATAAAATTTTGTTCACTTTCTGTTAGTAAATATTGCTATTTCCTCTGACTTAGTCCACTAATATAATGTAACAAATGAAAAAAATCAATTTTAGGAGTAGCTTTTGAAGTTTTCAAGATGTTTAGTAATTTATTTATTTAAAGTGGAGTGTCACTGTAGCTCCGGTTGACCTGGAATTCACTGTGGAGTCTCAGGCTGGCCTCAACCTCACAGTGATCCTCCTACCTCTGCCTCCCGAGTGCTGGAATTAATGATGTGCACCACCACCCTTGGCCCCTTAATTAATTATTTTTATTGCATTTTTAGATTCATAGCAAAATCGAATGACAGTACAGTTTGCATATACCTGCTGTTCTCCCTCCCCCTCACAGCTTCTCCTTTGTTGTCCTGTATCAGAGTGGTGGTGTTCACCATAACTTATAGTAGCTGCTTTTGAAAGTAATGATTTCATTTTCATAGGTAATAAAACGAATGATAAAGTGCTGCTCTTTGCTGAATTGCCACACACAGGTTAGTTTATAATACTGGTCCATTTTCATTTGTGTTAGGGTTTATATATAAATCCATAGATGTGGAAGTAGTTTTTTAATATATTAAAATTAATTAGATTTATGGTGTTTGATCACTTGACACGTTCTTTTAAATTTTTAGTAGTATCTAAAAATTGAAGTGTGAATTGAAAAACTAACCTTTTAACCTCTTAAAGTGAAAAAGAAGCATTCTCTGTGTTTTATTTAAGATTAGACTTGTATAATAGATATTAGGGAAATGCATATTACTTAGGAGTGTGGTAAAGCTAGAACCTTCTATGCTGTTAGAAACATAAAAAGGTGGAATTCTCGAAAAAAAAAAGTTTGGCCATTCCTCAAAAAGTTCTAGAAATTTCCTTATCAGCAGTCCTACTTCTGGATAAATACCCAAGAGACTTGGCAAGATGTCTGCAGGAAAAGTGGTTCTTGAATGTTCACAATAGCATTCACAAGAGCCAAAAAGTAGCAGAAATCTTCATGTCCATCCAGTAATGAATGGTTAAGTAAAATGTGATATATCTATTCAATGAAATATTCAGCCATGCCCCCAAAAAAGAAACACATTTATATACTACAACATGGCTAAACCTGGAAAGACGATGCTACATCAAAGACAGATATAAAAGGTTGCATTATACCTTGTGATTCCACTCATACAAAATGCTCAGAATGTGGACTGGAGAGATGGCTTTAGCAGTTAAGGTGTTTGCGTGCAAAGCCTAAAGGACCCAGATTTGATTCCCCAGTACCCACATAAGCCAGATGCACAAGGTGGCACATGTGTCTAGAGTTTGTTTGCAGTGTCTAGAGGCCCTGACATGCCCATTCTCCCCCCCCCCCACCAAATAAATATTTTTAAAAATTTTTTTTATTATTAACAACGTCCATGATTGTAAACAATATCCCATGGTAATTCCCTCCCTCCCCCCTTCCCCCTTTGAAACTCCACTCCATCATATCCCCTCCCCTTCTCAGTCTCTCTTTTATTTTGATGTCATGATCTTTTCCTCCTATTATGATGATCTTGTGTGGGTAGTGTAAAGCACTGTAAGGTCATGAATATCCAGGCCATTTTGTGTCTAGAGGAGCACGTTGTAAGGACTCCTACCCTTCCTTTGGCTCTTACATTATTTTCCACCACCTCTTCTGCAATAAACCCTGAGCCTTGGAAGGTGTGATAGGGATATTGCAGTGCTGAGCACTCCTCTGTCACTCCTATTCAGCACCATGGTGCCTTCTGAGTCATCCTAAGGTTACTGCCCTCTGAAAAGAGAAGGTTCTCTACCAAAAGTGAGAGTAGCATTAATATATGGGTATGAACATTAAGAGAAGTGCTTACTGGGCAGTTTGATGAGCATAGTATATGCATTTAGCCAGACAGCAACAGACATTACACCCTTAGGGCTCATGACTACCCCTATTGTAGGTTTTCAGTATCAGGGATGTATTCCCTCCCCATGGAGTAGGCCTCCAGTCAAATTGGAGGGTGGTTGGTTTCCCCCATAACACGCACCAGTTGGTTCATTTGGCCTGGCTGGCAAAGTATAAGGCTTGCAGTGTCCAGTGTTGAGTATCTTCACTGGTAATTTCTCTCTCTCCCATTGAACTGCATGCAGTGTGACTTTTTCCAGCTTTCTGTCAGCTGGTCTACATGGAGGAGGTTTTCAGCTCAGTTCCAGCAGGATTTTTCAGTGGCCTTGCAGCCCAAGTATGTGGAGTCTTCAGCAATAGGGTCTTACCATCTATTCCTGGTGGGAAACCAAGGGCCTCAGCAATGGCCTATAATGTTTTGGGATCATCAGGGACCTCCCTGGCCAAAAACTCACTGGAAGGTATTGCATCCCTGGCGCTGAAAATTTTCTAGTAACAAACTATGGCTCCTGAGTGTTCCATTGTCCAAAAAAGTAGATTTACATATGACTTATTTATATCCTCTTGGATTTTGATTAGCCATCCTTCCACCTTTCCTTTACTCAGTCTCTTCCCCTGACCTCACTTATAAAATACATTTTTTAAAAATGCTCAGAATGAACATACCTATAGAGAGAAAATATAAATAATGGTTGTTAGAAGCTTGAGGAAAGAGGGAATAGAGTTACTACTACTCAGCATGGGATTTCTTTTGGGAGTAACAAATGAGAAAATTCAGACAGTATTTTGTGAACACACTAAGAAATACTATGTTCTTGTAAGAGGATAATTTTTATGGCACATGAATTAAAAATATTTTTGCATTAATGTTTGTTATATGGTGTATGTGGCACTTGCACATTTATGTGTCCTTGTTGTACCCCGTGTGCTCATGCAGTGGGGAACACATGTCTACCATGCTCGGAGTGGAATTTTGGATGTCCTGCTCCATATTCCTTCCATCTACCCTGTTACTGCTTTGAGCTCTAGTCTGTTACTGATCCTGAAGCTTGCTGTTTATTTATTTATTTTTTTGTTTGTTTTTGCAAGCTCCAGTGATTTTTGGGCCTCTGCTCCTCTATGAGTTGGGGATTACAGGTACATGTAGCCATGCCTAGATGTTTATGTGGTCCTGGAGATCAAACAGCCATTTCTCAGGTCTCTGTAGGCCCTTAGGCTTACACAAGAATTGTTATTAACATACCGAGTCATCTCTTCAGGCCCCTAGCTGACCTGGAATTCACTATATAATCTCAGGATGACCTCAAAGTCATGGTGATCCTTATTTTTTAAAAAATATTTTGTTTACTTGTTTTGAGGGGGGGGGTTCAGATATGTAAAGAGAGAATGGGCACACCAGAACCAGTAGCCACTGCAAATGAGCTCCAGACACATGTACCACTTTGTGCATCTGGCTTTACGTGAGTACTGGGGAATCAAACCCAGGGTGTAATGCTTTGCAGGCAAGCACCTTAACCATTGAGCAATCTCTGTAGCCCTTTTTTTTTTTCACATTAAAAAAAATTTATTGTAGAGAAGGGGAGGGAAAGAGAGAGCAATGAGCAAATGAATGGTCATGTCAAGGCATCTTGCCACTGCAAACAAATTCCAGGTGCATGTGCCACATTGTGCATCTGGCTTTACTGGGGTACTAGGGAATCAAACCTATAATGACAGGCTTTGCAAGCAAGTGCCATTTATAGTTGAGCCATCTCCCCATCTCCTATTCCTTATTTTTGTTATATTGTTGCAATGCTGAGGCTTGAACCCAGGTTTTCAGAAAGCTAAGCAAGGATCCCCTGAGCCATACCTCCAGTTCTCTCCAGGTTTTTTTTTTTTTTTTTTTTTTTGGGAAAGGAGATAAACATTATGACCTCTATAGTTGATTGAAGTGGATTTGGTTTTTTGAAAGTTTTTATTTGATTTTGTTTTTGCAATACAAGGTGCTAGGCAAATGTTCTACCACTTAAGTTATATCCTCAGACTGTAGAGGATGCTTTTTATGTTTAAAGACTGGTAGCCAAAATTCTGTCAGAATGAGCTTTGTACAGTTGCCAGCTTTTAAAGGTTTAATTGTGTGCTCTGTTTGTCCTTGAATGTCATAACATTTTGGCTTGGCAGTTTTCTATCTCCTTAGTTCAGTTTTCTGAATTGGCTTTTTTTTTTTTTTTTTTTTGGTCAAATTAACAAAGCTGTAAAAATTTGTGGTTTGGGTCACTAATATAGAAAATACTAGGCAGCCAGAAAGGTATAGATGAGCATCTATAAGCAGGAATTGTTGTTACATGAAACTATCTTTAAATGTTTGTTTGTGTAGGTGGCAATTTTATGTCAGTTCCTCAGAGAAATTGACTACAAAACAGCCTTTAAATCATTGCAGGAACAAAACAGGTATGAATTTTTGCTTTTTTTTTCAAGGTAGGGTCTTACCTTTTACGTAGATCAACCTGGAACTCATTCTCTAACTCTAGGCTTGCCTCAAACTCACAGTGATCCTCCTACCTTAGCATCAGAGTGCTGGGATTAAAGGTGTGCGTAACCACACTGGCTGAGGGATTTTTGGTTTTTGTTTTTTTTTTTAAGTGAGGTTGAAATTTCTCTGCTTAAGAAGTAACCACACTTTGTTTTTCAGTCATGATGCTATGGACTCATACTACGACTACATTTGGGATGTTACCATCTTGGAATATCTGACCTGTATCCTTCCATGTACACACATTGTTAAAACAGCTCATTTCTGTAAATTAAGGAAGTAATTTCATATTGCATATTCTCCAAACTGAAACAGAAATGGTTGAGATTCTATCATGATTTATAATGCTCACTTATTCTTTTTTATATATAATTTTTAAAATTTATTTATTAGAGACAGAGAGGGGGAGAGAGAATGGGTGTGCCAGGGCCTCCATCCACTGCAAATGAACTCTAAATGCATACCCCACCACGTGCATCTGGCTTATGTGGGACCTGAAGAATTGAACCTGGGTCCTTAGGCTTCGC
This sequence comes from Dipus sagitta, assembly GCA_036346955.1. Taxonomy (NCBI): domain Eukaryota; kingdom Metazoa; phylum Chordata; class Mammalia; order Rodentia; family Dipodidae; genus Dipus; species Dipus sagitta. Next base: position 162,105,030 of record CM070771.1, read on the forward strand.
ACGCATTTTTTCCAACCCTCACTTACTATTCTTAACTAATACATTTAGATCTTCATCATAAAAGAGGAGAGACAGATAAAAGACAAATCGCTGTAAGTTGCCTTTCTTTAATGATGTAATTTCCAGACTGTTAAACAGTTAAGATTTATACCAGGTAAAAAGATTTTGTGGGCTGGAGAGATGGCTTAGCAGTTAAGGTGCTTGCCTGCAAAGCTAAAGAACCCAGGTTTGATTCCCTAAGAGCCACATAAGCCAGATGCACAAGGTGGAACATGTCTTTGGAGTTCATTTGCAGCAGCTAAAGACCCAGGTGTGCCCATTCTCTCTCTCTCAAATAAAATAAAATAAAATAAAATAAAATAAAATAATCATTTTTTAAAAATTGTGTGCCCAGTTACTTTTTTCTTTTCTTTTTTCAGTTTTTCAAGGTAGGGTCTTGCTCTCTAACCCAGGCTGACCTGAGAAAGAGGGAGAGAGAAAAGAGAATGGGTGTGCCAGGGCCTCCAGCCACTGCAAAGGAACTCCAGACGCTTACACCCACTTGTGCATCTGGCTAACGTGGGTTCTGCGGAATCGAACCCCGGGTCCTTTGGTTTTGCAGCCAAACGCCTTCACCACTGTGCCGTCCCTCCAGCCCTTGCCTTTTTCTTTTAAAATGTTAATCCTTGCCATGCGGTGGTGGCACACGCCTTTAATCCCAGCACTCAAGAGGCAGAGGTGGGAAGATTGCCATGAGTTCAAGTGCAACCCTGAGATTACATAGTGAATTCCTGGGCTACAGTGAGACCCTACCTTGAAAAAAAAAAACTCAATCCTTGGGCTAGAGATGGTTTAACAGTTAAGGCACTTGCCTGCAAAGCCTAAATACACAGGTTCAATTCACCAGGACCCACGTAAGCTAGATGTACAAGGTGGCACATGCATCTGGAGTTTGTTTGCAGAAGCTAGAGGCCCTAGTGTGTCCATTCTCTCCCTCTCCCAAATATATTTTTTTTAATTTTATTTATTTCAGAGAGCGAGAGGGAAAGAGGCAGACAGAGAGAGAGAAAGAGGAGGATTGCCAAGAGTTCAAGGCCATTCTGAGAGTACATAGTGAATTCCAGGTCAGCCTGAGCTAGCCTGAGACCCTACCTTGGAAAAAAAAAAAAATTAGACTAAATTAATTGTCTAACTTTACTATTAGAATGAAAGTAACTTTATATTGTATATACTAGCAGGACTTAATTTTTGACCGGAGCCCTAATAACACTTTTCTTTCTGTTTTAAGATCAAAGCCATTGGCCAGACAGAACTGAATGCAAGCAACCCAGAAGAAGTGTTACAGCTGGCAGCGCAGAGAAGGAAAAAAAAGTTTCTCCAAGCAATGGCAAAACTTTACTTTTAAGCAGTTGGTTAATTTTTTTAACTTTTATTTTTTTATACAATAGGCTAAAAGTAAACATTATTAAAAGATTAAGTTTATATAATACATATGTACAATTTAGTGGTGTTTTCTTTTCTGACAAAATGTTGAAACAAGTATTAGTTATAAACAAAAACTATACAGAAGAATTTGTCATAACAATAGTTTAAATTTATAATTTCTTAAACGTTCACATGTTTGATAACAAACTAGCAATCCAGTATCATTCTTTTCTAATGAAGTTTACTGTTTGAGGCCCAAATTTCTTCTTCAAAGGCTAATTAAAATATTTAATGTATAAGTAGCTAGTCTATATACAGCACATTTAAATAAATAGATTTCTAGGAATCAGTATACATTTAATATTTTCTGCCTTAAGAAAATAGAAGTTTAGGTCAAGTTATAAACTATCACTTTGATACTGTCCTGAACTTAATGTAGGAATTAGAAATAAACCCTTAACACTTATGCAAACATAAATAAAGCCTTAGTCACTAAATTTAAAAAATTTTAGGGATACTTAGGGTAATAAAGTGACTTCTCATATAAATAGTTTGAAAAGATACTTAACTTTTATCCAACTTATGATATATAACCTATATATCAAAACCCCAAGCAGGAGACAAAGCATTTATCTTGTTTATAATTTCTTTGGTTCTCCCACTGTTTAGAGAACAGTTTTAAAAACATCAAGTTCATTGATGCCATACTGATTGAAAAATATGGCAAGGCAAATAAACTAGTTGAAAACAGATTAAATTTTGCATTTATAAAAATTCAAGTTTTAGCATAGCTTGTTAAAACAGCTGTAGATAAATTAGTCGTCACCTTACTATAAAACTAAGTTTTTGTAAACAAGTTTACATTTTATTTTGAAGAACCAAATTGCACTGGTTAAGAACATAGGCATTTTGAGAATCTATAAAAGCCAGTTCAAAGTACTATGTCACTTATTGTACACTTTAAGGTTATCACTTATCTATCTAGTCCATAATGCCTGTGCTAAAATTCCAAGTTCATCAAGATAAATATAGTAACACTGGATTTAAGAAACACAAGAACAAACAATTGCCATGGCGTAAGTGGTGGCTGGCTAGTAACCTTCAGAGTGAAATCATCTTTAAACAAATCCTGCTGGGTACTATTGTAGGAAATAATATTTTATTTAGTACCAAATTTTAAAGGTATTTTTTGTTGTTGTGCTGGAGATTAACGTAACCCAGGGCCTCATACATGCTAGGTATTCAGTGCCAATTTTAAGCAATTGTCATAACAAAATATGGCAGTGTAACTTCTGAGTTGATAAGGGCAATCACAGCAGTGTTTTCCTGAAAAACTGAGTTGTTCATTTCTATCCAATATTTGTTCATTTTCAACTTGTTTCACTTCAGTGTTTTCCTGATGGCTTTTCAGTGCTCTTTGGTGGTGTCATAATGCCTCCATTGCACACTGGTGACAACTGCCCTCCTTTTCTGAAGGTATTTACGTAGTTTACTTCATTCTGTACATGTGAAGAAATCACAAAGTAATTAACAGCAAAGTTCATAACGTGCACACATTTTAAACTCCTATCTAGACTCTTGGCCTTGATTTTGAGCTTCTTCACAAACTAATTTGACTTCACAGAAATTTTAACTTCTTTATATCTTATAATCAGTGTACCCATTACTTCATATAAACAAAACATCCCTTCATATAACTGCCTAAAGTAATACTCCATTTTACTATCAGTTTTAGGACTTACTAGATAGTAAGACTTAACAACAAAAAACAAACGTACCAGCAAAGCCAAATAATTTGTATGTGTCTGGATATTATGTCTGTCTTCCATAGATATCTTCTTAAAAGTCTTCAGCTTCACTGGACTAGTACTTTTTATTACACTGGCAAAAGGTACCATCCAGTCCACACATTCTGAGATGTTATCCCATTCCAAACCTAGATTTTGAAAGTTGGGAATAGGTAAAGGCTATACATCAGAAACGATCTTACAAATATCTAATGTGCTTGCTTCTGCTTCTGAGTTTTAAGTTACTTAAAATTTCATTTTCAAAGCTTCATAACCAGTACCTTTATATATGAAATTTAAAATAGTTAAATCCTAAAGAACTGTATCTATTTAATTTTTTTTGAAATAGGGTCTCACTACACAGTCCTAGCTGGACTGGAAGTAGCTATATTATAGATAACAAACACTGGCCTCCAACTTGCAGTGATCCTCCTCCATTTTCTTTCCATTTAGCCTTATTATTTGTCTGCAGAAACACACTGAGGATTATAAAGTGCTTCTAACAGGAAGCTGCTAAACTGTTAAATATATGCTTGATAGGGTGTTAAAGTACATACGGTCCCCATTAAAAGTAGTGAACATAAACTGCTATGATGGCACACGCCTTTAATCCCAGCACTTGGGAGGCAGAAATAGGAGGATTCCCATGAGTTCGAGGCCACCCTGAGACTACATAGTGAATTCCAGGTCAGCCTGGGCTAGAGTGAAACCCTACCTCAAAAACACCACCACCAAAAAAAAAAAGTTGTGAACAGTCTTACCTGAGGCTTTCTTAACCACTTCAATGGAGGTAAAATGGCATAAGGCAGAGGCAGCCAGAATTCTGTACTGGAATTCTAATGAGTCGATGGCTAGAATACAGAGATCTAAAAGCTAACAACAACAAAAGAAAAAGATGAATTTAGGAAAAAGATGACTGCCTCATGTTTCCATCAAAATTAACTATTTTAGAACACTTAAAATGGTACAATATGATAACAAGTAGTAGCTAGGATATTGTACAAGGGCAAGATTTCAGAGGTTTGGGGTTCAGTGCAATAAAACAGTATTTCTACTGGAAACATGCTATAGTGTCTGTTGGGTTTTAGACTTAAAACACAATTTTTTTTTGTTTTGTTTTGTTTTTTGAGGTAGGGCCTCATTCTAGTCCAGGCTGACCTGGAATTCACTATGTAGTCTCAGGGTGGCCTCAAACTCATAGCATTCAAGTGCTGTGTGTCACTACTTGGCCACAAATTGTGTTTTAACCTGGATAATGTAATGCATATGCCAAAATGCAATATATATATGAGATACAGCAGCCTTAAGATGTTACTTATTGGGGAGATGGCTCAGTGGGTAAAGAACTCAGCATTTAAGCCCAAGTACCAGAGTTCGATCCCAAGACTACATATAAGAAGCTGGAAGTGTTGGGCTTCTGTCAGCCCAGCACACTGACAACAAGATCGGAGTAGACAGAATTTCTTGGAAGCATATGGTAAATGCAGCAAAAAACAGCAGAGAGAGAAACCTTACCACAAGAGGTGGAACATTAAGGCCCAACCCCAAAAGTAATCCTCTGGCCTACACATGTGCATGTCCCCCCACACACAATGCTATTTATAAATAGTAGGTGCAGAATGGGTTCCTCAACCTCTAGTTACTTTGTTAGAGTACTTGTTAGGTGCTTGCCAAGGAAAGTCTAATTTGAACTTTAGGTTTTAAAAACGTCATGTAACAGAATAAGGTGATTTAAATTTTAATGAAATGTAACTAAAGTATATGCCCATTGTAAGTAAAACATCAAGGAAAAGGACAGTAAGACAATCATACAAAAATCCAAACCATTATAAAACCTAAAGACACCTAGACAAAAAAACATTTTTGCCCAAAAGGAGGTATTTTAACTCTTGTAATCATAAAGAATGAATACTGGGGCTGGAGGTGTGGCTCAGTTGGCAGTGTGCTGCCTAGTGTGCCTACCTAAAGTCCAGGTTCCATCCCCAGCACCATATAAATGTGGCAACATGGTGCATGCCTGTAATCCCAATACTTGGGAAGTGGAGGCAGGAGGATCAGAAATTCAAGGCCAGTCTGGGCTATATAAGGCTCTGCTTCATAAAAGAAAAACAAAACAAAACAAAAAAAATTAAAGCACTTTACTTTCTAGAGTTATTAATTAATAATAAGTGCCAGAGATGGAATTCTATGGGTCAAAAGTTTTGTTATCATCTAAGAAAACAACAGTATCAGCATATATATATTCAATAACAATGTCGGTACCTGAGCTATTTGAATGAATGTATCCTGAGAATATTGAGGTAGCAGAACTTTAGGCGCGTCTTTAAGGGCATCAACTTGAAGAAACAGATTTAACCATGAGATGACTGTTACAGGACAAAGTTCCCATTTTAAAGCCTGTCAATGAAATTTAAAATGCCCATTAGCGAATGTACACACCCACACCCACACCCACATTACATTATGTAGCAGATTTTAAAGGTTAAGTAAATTTCCTTTCCAACCATAAACCAATGTCAATATTTTAATGCATTAACCTTTTAGAAGTGGATGCTAAGATTAAAACCTCGGGCTCTGTACATAGTAGTATTTGAGGTTCAGTCATTATATTAGTAAGCTGAAACTAAGAATAAAGGCATAATGATTATTACCTTCAGTATCATGAGTTCCATCCTTAAAATATCCACTTCACTGCAAGCACCATCAGTGACATAAGCAAACTCTTGAAGTTTTGGAGCATAGATTTCCTTAACATGGAATTGATTTGTTAAGTACAATTAAGATGAAAAGAATCATGTACAAACAACAGGTAGGCTTCAGTTTTAATAACAGCTTCACAAAATAATAATAATACAACTTAGTAAAATAATTCTCTAGCCAAAACAATCATATTTTTCATATCTAGGTATCCAGGTTAACTACTATATTGATTTTCAAGGCTTATTTTTCTGTAATTAACTTGGGATCTTAGTTAATAAACAACTACAGTGTATTAACCAGTTATTTAAATTAAAAAACAAACTTGCTTCAAGATTGCCTGGTATGCTAGTCAGACCATAAGACATTGAGTGAATGAACTGTAGAAACTAAAAGCATTAGGGTGACAAGGAGATAAGACTAATATAAACATACTAGACTCAAGCTAGACATGACAACCTCACACCTGTAATCAGCATTTGGGGGACTGAAGTAGGATTGCCATGAGTTCCAGGCCAGCATGGGTTACAAAGCGAGTTCTAGGTCAGCCTGGGCTAGAGTAGGACCCTGCCTCAACAAAAAAGTAAAAATGAAAAATACTAGGCTAGAGATATGTTGCTGAGTGGTAGCAGTAGCCTAGGATGAGAAGACACCCTTGTTTGTATTTTGGCTGATGACAAATCTGGTTTAACAGTCCTGAGAATTAGAAATAATCAAAGGGAGGCCAGGCATGGTGGTGGTGCAAGCCTTTAATCCCATCCCTTGGGAGGCAGAGGTAGGACTGCTGAGTTCAAGGCCACTCTGACACCACATAGTGAATGAACTCTAGGTCAGCCTAGGCTACAGGAAGATCCTACCTCTGGGAAAAAAATGAAAGTGTTGGAAGAGACCTGCCACAGTTTCATTCTAGAAAGCTATATGAAGCACAGTATGATCTGATGTAGGACAGCCTTACTTCAAGTTGATGTGCCATGTTCAAAGGAATGTCAGGATAACTGTTACAGCTCAAGATACTGGGCTAGGGAGATGGCTTAGTGATTAAGGTGCTTGCCTGCAAAGCCAAAGGGCCCAGGTTGGATTCCCCAGGACCCATATATGCCAGATGAATGCACAAGGTGGCGTATGTATCTGGAGTTCGTTTGCAGTGGATAGAGGCCCTGGGATGACCATTTTGTCTCTATATCTGCCTCTCCCTCTCTCTCAAATAAGTAAATAAAACTTAAAAAAAAAAAAAAAAAGCTCAAGATACAGTGGAAAGAAAAATTACACTTTTAGGGTATTGATCGGGTCATAATCCCTCTACCATTGTCAAAATTATACCAGTTACAAAAAGCACTGATGAGGCCGGGTATGGTAGCATATGCCTTTAATCCCAGCACTTGGGAGGCAGAGGTAGGAGGATCACCATATGTTCAAGGACATCCTGAAACTACATAGTAAGTCCATCCAGGTCACCCTGGGCTAGAATGAGACCCTACCTCAAGGAAAAAAAAAACCAAAACAGCAAATGGGGCTGGAGGAATGGCTTAGTGGTTAAGGAACTTGCCTGTAAAGCCAAAGAACCCAGGTTTGATTCCCCAGGAACCACATAAGCCATATGCACAAGGTGACTCATGTATCTGGAGTTCGTTTACAGTGGTTCTCTCTCTCTCTCTCTCTTTCTCTCTCTCTCTAATAAATAAATAAATAATGAATAAAAAGGAACAGCAAATTGTAATTATGTAGAGAAAGTCTGAGGCAGAAAGTTCCCCTGATTTAGGACACACAACATTAGCTAGACAAGAAAAAACTGGGTCAGATAGAATATTATTATCTAGATATCATTTCATTCATTTGATTGGTTGTTTAGTTCTTAGACACCATTCTTTGGAATCCAGTGACTACAGTTGTATGTGTAAAGATAACACTGAGCTATTTTTTAAAATTTATTTTTATTTATTTGAGAGCAACAGACAGAGAAGAAAGGAAGAAAGAAAGAAAGAGAGAGAGAGAATGGGCGCACCAGGGCCTCCAGCCACTACAAACGAACTCCAGATGCATGTGCCACCTTGTATATCTGGCTAACGTGTGTCCTGGGGAATTGAGCCTCGAACCGGGGTCTTTAGACTTCAGCGGCAAGCTCTTAACCACTAAGCCATCTCTCCAGCCCAACACTGAGCTATTTTTACTAAATGAGCCATGCTAATCTCAGAATTTAGAGACTTATATTGGACTCAGATTCTAGAGAAAACTATGATAATTTTTTTCTTTCACTGTGGTATAATGATCCAAACCATTCTCCTTTCACAAAAATTTTATATAAAAAAAGATAGAATCCTTTAGGATTATTCTGTTCATTTAAATCAAGTTCTTGATATGTCAGTAGATGAACTTTTAAGAACTTACCTCAAGTTTGGAAGCAATGAATAATGAGGTAATTCCAATGAGTTGAAGCATATTTTTATTTACATCCTTTTGTGTCAACATAAATCTATCAAAAAAGTCTTGTGCAAGATAAAATGTTTCCCTATGAAGTGTGTATACTTCACAGACCTAAGGAAGAATTTAATTGACATTTAAACATTATCTTCAGAGTTTCTGCAACTTAAAGTCACATCTTTTTTGTTTGTTTTGGTTTTTCGAGGTAGGGTCTCACTCTAGTCCAAACTGACCTGGAATTCACTATGTAGTCTCAGGGTGGCCTTGAACGCACTCCTACCTCTGCCTCCCCAGTGCTGGGATTAAAGGCGTGCGCCACCACGCCCGGCTTAAAGTCACATCTTAATTATACTAGACTACAGGATACTTTTGGGCCAAACTGCTTTTTATAATCCCAAAACTAAGATAGGAGAGGAAAAATAACAATATATAGTAGTAGGATAAAACCTATTGCCATTATTTATTTTCAGTAACTTTATCGTTTGTTCATGTTTTTACTGCCACCTAATACAATTATATTGGTAATAAACTCTTTATCTCTCACTTCTGATTTAGTGGGAGTTACTTATATGTGCTTATCTGTTGTAGTTAATAAGTCATTTCCACATTTAAGTGGATTCTCAAAGTAACTCCAAATGATAGTCATATTCTACTTCATATTCTACAAAAACAATAACGTGCTGGCAAGGGACAGTATTCCCTGAGAAAATATGTAAAGCACATTTACATCTAAATATTTCTCCCAACATAGAAGCAAAGGAAATTTATACTGCTGCAACATACCTCTAGAAGCCAGTCTAAGAGTATTGACCTCATCTGTGGTTCCAAGTCAGAATGCAGAACTTCAAAATGTTTGTCATGCACATATCTGTTCTCTTTTGTTAACATATTTAGCCAGACCTCCTTTGAACATCCCCAGCTATGACAAGGGAGAAAGAAAATTTAAATTGTGTTATATGCACAAAACATAAGCTTTCCAGGTATGGTGACTTATGTTTGTAATCCCAACACTGAGGGAAAGTTTTTTAGTTAGAAATAATTGTGCCTTAGATAAACCTTGCTAAACTGCAGCTGCACAAAGCTAATCTCAGCACTTGGGAGAATTAAGTTCAAGGACAGCTTGAGCCACATAGTGAGTTCCAGGTCATTCTAGGCTAGCATTAGACCCTGCCTTAAAAGACCAAGATAAATAAGTAAAAATAAATAAATAAACCACTTACATAAAAACCACTCTTACTTGAACATGATCATCTAAATTGTCAGCCTAAACTAGTGAGATCCTGCCTTGAAAAACAAGAAAAAGAAAATAAGTTGGTAAATTTCTGGAATTTTCTCATCTCCACTTATATGGAAGGTGGGCTAATGAACTCAAGTATCTAATTTATTTGCTTATTAAAATCAAATACAATTTTTTTTTTGTTTTTTTGAGGTAGGGCCTCACTCTAGCTCAGGCTGACCTGGAATTCACTATGTAGTGTCAGGGTGGCCTCAAACTCATGGTGATCCTCCTACCTCTGCCTCCCCAGTGCTGGGATTAAAGGCGTGTGCCATCATGCCCGACTTCAAGTTGTACAATTTAAAAAAAAAAAATTATTTGAGAGTGAGAGAAAAAGTCAGATGATAGATATGAGCATGCCACGGCCTCCAGCCACTGCAAACAAAATCTTGTGCATCTGGCTTTATGTGGGTACTGGGGAATCAAATTCAGGTCCTTAAGCTTTGCCCTTAACCTCCCAACCATCTCTCCAGGCCTGTACTTTTTTTTTGAAGCAGGGTCTCACTCTAGCCCAGATTGAGGTGGAACTCCCTTTGTTGCCCAGCCTGGCCTCCAACTCATGGTGATCTTAGCCTTAGCCTTGTGAGTGCAGGGATTTAAGGCATATGCCACCTTACCTGGCTGCACAAATCCTGTGAATAAGCTGTGCTTTTTTAAATCACATTCAACTAGAAGGGTAAGCAGGCCTCACTAAAGCTGATAAGAAATAGGGTTGAGGGCTGGAGGGATGGCTTAGCGGTTAAGGCGTTTGCCTGCAAAGCCAAAAGGACCCTGGTTCAATCCCCTAGGACCCACGTTAGCCAGATGCACAAGGGTGCGCATGTGTCTGGAGTTGGTTTGCAGTTGTTGGAGGCCCTGGCACACCCATCCTCTTTCTCTTACTCTCTCTTTCTCTGTCAGATAAATAAAAATAATTTTAAACAAAAAAAGAAAGAAATAGGGTTGATATGAGCCGGGCATGGTGGCGCACGCCTTTAATCCCAGCTCTTGGGAGGCAGAGGTAGGAAGATTGCCATGAGTTCAAGGCCACCCTGAGACTACATTGTGAATTCCAGGTCAGCCTGGACCAGAGTGAGACCCTACCTCAAAAAAAAAAAAAAAAAAAAAAAAAAAAAAAAGGAGGGTTGATAAATCAATTTAAAATGCTGTCCATGTTAAAGTGCTCCTATTTTAACTTAGTTTGCAGCTGATGGAAGCCCTGGAACTCCCATTTTGTCTGTCCATCTTCTTTCTCTCTCTCTCTCTCTCTCTCTGCTTGCAAATAAAAAAATAATTGGAAAAAAAACATAATTGAGGGGGTGGGGAAATGGCTCCACCCTTTAAGGTGCTTGCTACCAAAGCCTGCCATCCTGGGTTTGATTTCCCAGTGCCCATGAAAGCCAGATGAACAAAATTGCATGTGAGTCTGGAATTCATTTGCAGTGGCAAGAGGCTCTGGAGTGCCCATGTTCTCTTTCTCCAACCCAGACTAACCTGAAACTCACTCTATAGTCCTAGGCTGGTCTGGAACTCGCAGTGATTTTCCTATCTCTGCTTCCTGAGTACTGAAATTAGAGGCATGCATCAGTATGCCTGGCTTAAATAAAACATTTAAAAAAAAAAAAAGTAATTCAGAGTTGGGGAGACTGCTCAGCTGGTAAAGGCTCTTGTTTGCAAAGCCTGATGCACAAAGTAACACATGCATCTGGAGCATATTTTCTGTGGCAAGATACCCTGGTGCTCCCATATGCTCCCCTTCTCTCTCTTTCTCACTCACTCATAAATAAATAAATAAATTGGGCCGGAGAGATGATTCAGTGGTTAAAGGTACTTTCTTGCAAAGCCTAACATAACAGCCTGTGTTTGATTCCCCAGTACCTATGTAAAATGTACCAGGAGTTTGTTTGCAGTGGCAAGAGGCCCTGGTGTGCCCATACTCACTCTTTCTGTCTTGCAAATAAAATAAAATTTTAAAAAGTAATTCAGTTCTCCAAAGTCTGGTAGTATTCAGGAAGCCAATGAAAGTAATGCCATATCACTTGCAAATAGCATTGTCTCAGGTAGAATAATATATGCTTAATTCTTGGTAAAAGCAATTTTTTTTATGTTTTGGTTTTTTTTTCCAAGGTAGGTTTTCCTTCTAGCCCAGGCTGACCTGGAACTCACTCTGTAGTCTCAGACTGGCCTCGAACTCATGGCAATCCTCCTACCTTGGCCTCCTAAGTGCTGGGATTAAAGGCATGTGCCACCATGCCTGGCCAAAAGCAGCAATCTTTACAAGTTTCTCTATTTTATAATGAAAGCAAAAGAGAGTACATGGCACTATTTTAAGTCTACAATTTTAATCTTTAACAAAATTTACTGAAATTTTCCTTACCTTAACTCTGGCAGAGGGGAAGGATTAATAAAAAGATTTTTAAATCTGTAATTTGTAAATCTGGAGAAGTCACTTGTTCCTATTTCTTTGTGGGGTGTTTCAATGATAATGCAAGGACTGATTCCCCCAGACAATACAGGTGGCCAACAATTCTGTCATTTAAAAAGAAGAGAAAAACCAATTTGTGCAAAATGAAATCTTGGGGTTTTTTTTTTGGTCTCCCCTCCCCCACCCCTGTAGGGTCTCACTCTAGCCCAGGCTGGCCTCGAACTCATAGTGATCCTCCTACCTCAGCCTCCCCAAGTGCTGGGCTTAAAGGCATGTACTACCACGCCTAGCTGAAACCTTGTTTTTTGTCCTGGACCTTAAATGAATGTGAATAGTTGACAATGTAGGTAACTTGATATTCATATTTGTTAAAGCTATATGGTTATACCACTCTTCACAAATGCTTTAGATAACAAAAAAACACAATCCTGATAATATATATATTTGTACTATGCCAGTTATTTTAAAGGAAAAAGTTGCAGTTCCCTGTATGTAGAAATATTAGCAGGGATGCCTCTTAAAAGTTCTTTTTGCTGGGCGTGGTGGCACACGCCTTTAATCCCAGCACTGGGAGGCAGAGGTAGGAGGATCGCCATGAGTTCGAGGCCACCCTGAGACTCCATAGTGAATTCCAGGTCAGCCTGGGATAGGCAGAGACGCTACTTCGAAAAACAAAAACAGAAAAAAAAAAAAAGTTATTTTTAAGGGCTGAGGATATAAATCAGTGGTTAAAGGCACTTGGCTGCAAAGCCTGCCAGCCCAGGTACAATTCCCCAGTACCCATGTGAAGCCAGATGCACACAGTATGACATATACATTGAGTACATCTGCAGCAGCAAGACAGTGCCCATTCATATTCTCTCTCTCTAATATGTATGTTAAAAAAAAAAAAAAACAACTCTGTCTCAAAAAAAAAAAAAGTTAAGCCTTTTCCGTTAGTGAGGCAAAACCTTAAAAAACTGGAACCACTTATTTAGAGGACCCTTTCTCCAGCAATGCTGTCTTTGAAGGGGATCTGTCTCTAAATGCTATGTGAGTAACAAACATGAAGAAGAGGCAGCAAAGGGCTGGGTGCCAGGCTGTCAGTGATCTCACACCCTTTTTATGCCCCAAAAGCAGCTATTAGGACCCTCTAGTCTGACAGGGAACAAAGAGCAGTATATCTGGCAGATTAGGCGGGCCCTGGTGCACCAGCCAGCTCCAAGAGGGAGGGATTTACAAAAAGGAACCAGCTGCTTCAAGGCAAACTTAAGACTGCAGCTTTAGTAGGATTCAGGCATATAAGAACCTCCTTCCTCTCGACCTCTAGGGGCATTAAAATGTGTCAGCGAAATCTTCCCAATACATAAGTATTCTTACTCGTCCCCAAGCCCACCCAGTCCAGTTCTGCATTACCCTAATCTCATATTGATGTTTCTTGGTGACCTCCTCTTTTCTCTTCTTGATATCCTGGAAAAGAGAAAAGACCATTTTGCAGACTAAGGTTCACCACAAGGAGTTTTCTCCCTCCCTGACTCTCTCTCTTTAAATCACCTGTGCTGTTTTTCTCTTCTTGGCTTGGATTATCTGCGCTTCTTGGGGGGAGTCCGACTGGCTGGGCTGGGCATGCTGCTGCTGCTTAGCTTGTAAACGGCTACTGTGGTGAATTGTGAGAAAGGAAGTTTAAATTAGTAAGTCATGCATTTCAAAGGTTGTAGCTAATTTTAAAACATGTTTCCAAGATAAATAGTGTTACCTGCGTCTTGACATTCTCTTCTTTCAGGTGTATGAAACCTCTGAAAGGGAGGGGGAGAAACTTAAGTCAAGAACATTGTCATTTTTATTCTCCAAGTGCCAATTAGAGCTGATTCAAAAGTCCCTCAGAAGGTGGCCTGAGCCACTTTTTTTTTTTTTACCATGCTGACTTGTGCATTACATTAGTTATCTTGTAAGAAAACATGCCTCCATTGCCTCCAATGAATATACACTCGGGAAGCGAGTGTCTTCGAAAATTTGTTACAAAGACCTTCCGGCACCCCCACCCAAGTTTTTCTGGGTCTTCGGCCCTCTCCAGTGCACATGCAGAGTGGGAATGGCGCGCGCCCGCCGCCCCGTCCCACCTCGCCGCGGGACCAGCCACAGGGAGGGCCCTGGAGGTGAAAGGCTGCGGAGAAGCCGGTTCCGCGCCAATTTGGAGAGCGGCAGTGGCGGGGAAGCAAGGGGCGGAGGGAACAGACGGGTGTCACGTCCTCCAGCCTCCTTTCCCTCCTTCCCAGCCCCACCCAGAGGGCAAAGCCGCTCGAAGGGGCAACAGGACCCCAACTCCAGATGGGAGCAGACAAGGGAAGAAAGTGGGCAGGAAAAGAACTCCTTCCCACCCCGCAAAGAAACCCAGACCTCCAGCCTTCCCCTCACGAGAAAGCTCCCCCAAATCAGAGTGGGGTAATGAGGAGCTCCCAGGATCAGGACGCTTTCTCCCAGGATCAGGACGCTTTTCCATGGCCTCTCAGAGAGGAGGATACCCTCCACCCCGCGCCGCTGCCCGATCGCTGACAAGGGTCTTGACTGGCACCCAACTCGGTAATCCATTCATCAATCCCAGCAGCACTGCTATCCACCCAGACGTTGTTTTTCCTCTCCCAGAGCTCCCGCCTAGCAAAGCCTTCCCCTTCCCTCCCCGCATCCCTCAGTGTCCAACATCTCCTCACCGCCAGTCCCAGTACCGCTCGTCTCAGCTGGCGCCGGCGCCAACTCAATATATAGGCCGGGCCAGCACCGCCCCGCACGCATGCGCCGAGACTGACACCTCAAGACAGCGCGCTCCGCTCCGCTCCCCTCCCCCGCCCGCCCGCCCGCGCCCCGTGCGCCCAGCGCGCCGGCGCGCACCCCGAGGCCGCAGCGCGCTCGGCCCCTAGCTCTCTTCACCTGCCCGCCGGCCGGCTCGCCGACACCGACGCCGACGCCCGAGCCTCTCAGCGGCTCCTCCTCAGCGCCAGCTCCCCCTCCCACTGTACCTCACGGATCTCGGGGCGTCTGGCAGCACCTCAGCCCTGCGTCTCGGAGAGGCGACCCGAAGGAGTTCAGAAGGGCCAAGACGCGGCCATCGTGGGATGCACCCGGGCTGTCCCGCCAAGGCCTCCGAGAAGCCGGTTTCTGCCGGGAGGACCCGCCCCTCCGGGAGGAGCAAGGCCTTGGCTGACAAGCCGGCCAATGGCAGGCGAGGACGGCGGCACAACGTGGAGCGGCTGCAGAATGTAAACACAAGCCGGAGCGCGCGGCCGGCCACGTGCGTCCCTGCGAGCCACCCGTCGGGCCACGAGCCACCGCCCGCCAGCCGGCCGAAGTACGTATCGGTCCACGTCTCCTCGCGGCTCCGCTCCCCTTTCCAAAGGTGGGCTGCTCCGGCCCGAGGCGTGCCCCCCTACCGCGCGCGCCCCGCCGCCCCCCGCCCTTGCTCTGCTCCCAGATTCCGCTTGAGAGGGACTCCGATGGCACGCACCTCTGCGGAGCACCCCGCAGCCCTACGCGTGCGGGGACCCCCTAGGGCCCCGGCCGGATGAGGGGAGTAGTTCCCACCACGTGCAGGGCCCGCCCCGCCCCGCCGCGCCGCGCCCCGCCCCGCCGACTGCGCGCCCTGCGGAGCCCGCGCGAACCACCAGCGCGGGAGAGAGCCGCCCGCCTCCCGGCGCTGCTGGGAAGTGGCGGGACCCGCGGCCCGGCGGACCCTGTATCCGCGTACTCAAACCTCGTGTTCTCCTAGCTACCTCCCTCGGCACCCCAGCCATCTCCAAGGTGGATGTACGCTGGTTACTCTGCAAAACTGTTTTGCGGCGAGACACAAAGATCTCCGGGGCGCAGGAGCTGGTCTGGCTTCCTGGATCCCTGACTGCGCGGGCTAGTGGCGGGCGGACCGGCGTTTTCCTATCCTGGCGGGCAGGGGACCGCGGAGAAGTCAGCGCGGGCTGGCCCTTCCCGGGATGCACCAGGAGGCGGCGAGCGGGAGAGACCCAGCTCCCGGCCTCGACCTTAGTGCAGTCCTGCTCGGGCTGGCCCAGAACCTGGAGAGAACCTGTGCCTTTTCTGCCTCCCGAAAGCCTTTTTCACAATTTCGGTTCTTAGTTTCTTTATACCGATAAACTATTTCTCTTGTAGAGTTCTACGTGACACAATCAGAAGGGTTCATGCCTTGTCCCAAGATGCGTCATGCAATCAATATTGCTTATCAAGGCTCTAGGTAGGGCGGAGTTGTCTCCCTTTTGCAGTCATGTTGTTAATCATCTAACCTGTTAGGATGGCAAGAAAGCAAATGTGTGTGCGCGCGCGCCCGTGTGTCTCTTGGTCTTTCAGTGCATGTTAAATGAGTGTAAACGAAACTGATGGCTAAAGCCTCAGCTGCATAGTGGGTTCAAGGTCAGCCTGGGCTACATGAGAGCCTTTCTCCAAACAAAAACACAGAAAAAAAGAACCAAATCACACAAAAAAATGGTGGTTTATGTGGGTGACCTTGCTCAAGATATTCTGAAAACTAGGAATTTCATTAACATTTATAGGAGTGCTCTTTGGATATTTGTATGCCCAGCCCATAAATAAATTGTAAACAAGTCACTGTTAATAGAAATGTACTTTGGTCACACCCTTGACTACCATGAGCAAAATACAACTGTAGTAAAAGAGAAGTTACAGCAATCTCCAGACTGCTTTCTATGGAAAGGAAGAGAATGCATGCTACCATAGTACAGAACCCTGGTCAACAGACAAGTGGGCCTGTGAAAGGCATGACTTTCCCACTCAGACTACTGCTACAAGTTGCAGAATCCCTTCTGATCATGGGTTTTTCTCTTAAAAAGCTACGAGGAGACACTCATCTTAGTAGTTGTTTTATGAATTAAATTCGAAGAACTGCTGGCAGGTAGAATTCTCTGTAGCACTCCTGGGATCTACCCAAGGAATCAAAGTCAGCAGACAACAGAAGCACCTGCACACCCATTTATTATGGTTTCTTGTGGCACTATTCACAATAACCAACTTAAGAAATGGGCGATATGTCACCATGGAGTATAAAGTTATGCATTTGCAGAGAAATGGGTGTAATATGCTAAATGAGATAAACTAGATTTAGAAAGACAAATATATTTCCTTTCATATGCAAAATCTAGATGAAAATAAAGAGACATGAGGCTGGGGATGTCACTGAGGGGTAAAACACCTGCCTAGAATGTGCAAGGCTCTGAGTTTGATCCTCAGCAGTTCCAGGGGGAGGGGGCAATAAAATGACAACAAGGTAAAAAGGGACTGGCTGATTGGAAGCCACAAGAGAGGGTAAGAGAGGATAATGGGAGCTGTTGATATAATCAAAGCATATGCATCTACCAAATGTTATGATGCAGGCCACTGTTTTACATAATTTATATATGCTGATAAAATAGATTAAATTTGGGCTGGAGAGATGGCTTTCTGGTCAAAGGCATTTGCTTGCCAAGTCTGCAGGTCTGGGTTCAATTCCCCAGTACCCACATAAAGCTAGATACACAAAAAGTGGTGCATGCATCTGAAGTTCATTTGAAGCAGCAAGAGGTCCTGGCATGCTCATTCTCTCCCCTACTTTCTCCTGGCAAATAAATTGTTTAAAAAATACATATTTTTTAGTGGAGCGTGGTGGCACACGCCTTTAATCTCAGCACTCGGGAGGCAGAGGTAGGAGGATTGTCATGAGTTCAAGGCCACCCTGAGACTACAGAGTGAATTCCAGGTCAGCCTGAGCTAGAGTGAGACCTTACCTCTCTCTCTCTCTCTCTCTCTCTCTCTCTCCATATATATATATATATATATATATATATATATATATACATATATATATACACATATATCACCTTATTTATTCATTTGCAAGGATTGAGAAGAGAGAGTGGGTGCACCAGGGCCTCTAGCCTCTGCATACAAACTCCAGATGCATGTGCCACTTTGTGCATGTGGCTTTTAAGTGGGTACTAGGGAATTGAACCCCAGCCATTAGGCTTTGCAGGCAAGTGCCTTAACTGCTGAGCCATCTCTCCAGCCCTAAATAAATTATTAAATATTTTATTTATTTGAGAGGCAGAGAAAGTGGAAGCAAGAGGGAGAGAAAATGGGTCCACCAGGACCTCTAGCCACTGCAAAGGAATTCCATATTCATGAGCCATCTTGTGCATCTGGCTTTACATGGGTACTGGGGAATTGAACCTGGGTCCTTTGGATTTGTAGGCAAGCACCTTAACCAATAATCCACCTTCTCCAACTCTGGATTCTTAGTTGAAGCATCTTTCTCCTTTCTATTTTTTTTTTGTTTTGTTTTTGTTTTTGTTTTTGTTTTCCGAGGTAGGGTCTCACTCTAGCCCAGGCTGACCTGGAATTCACTATGGAGTCTCAGGATGGCCTCGAACTCACGGCGATCCTCCTACCTCTGCCTCCCGAGTGCTGGGATTAAAGGCATGCGCCACCATGCCCGGCTCTCTCCTTTCTATTTTTTTAATGTATTTTATTTACTTGAGAGAGAGAAAGAGTCCGATAGAGAGAAAGAGAATAGGTATGTCAGGGCCTTTGGCTGCTATAAATGAACTCCAGATGCATGTGCCACCTTGTGCATCTGGCTTACATGGGTTCTGAGGTATCAAACCTGGGTCCTTTGGCTTTGCAGGTGAGTGCACTATGCCATCTCTCCACCTCTAAATTCCTTTTTTTTTTTCTTTTTTTCTTTTTTTGAGATAGGGTCCACTCTAGCCCACGCGGACATGGAACTTACTATGTACTGTCAGAGTGGTCTTGAACTCACAGAGATCCTACCCCTGCCTCCCAAATGCTGGCATGCACCACCACACCCAACTAATTCTTTTATTTATTTATTATTTATTTACTTATTTGTAAGCAGAGATGTAGAAGGAAGAGACACAGA
The DNA here is from genome assembly GCA_036346955.1 of Dipus sagitta. Taxonomy (NCBI): domain Eukaryota; kingdom Metazoa; phylum Chordata; class Mammalia; order Rodentia; family Dipodidae; genus Dipus; species Dipus sagitta. Next base: position 162,123,923 of record CM070771.1, read on the forward strand.
CAAGGAATGAGAATTGGCATGCCAGGGCCTCCATCTACTGCAAACAAACTCCAGACACATGTGCCACCTTGTGCATGTGGCTTACGTGGGTACTGGGGAATTGAACCTAAGTCTAGGCTTCACAGGTAAGCACCTTAACTGCTAATCCATCTCTCCTGTCCTCTTTCTCTCTCTCTTTTTTTATTCTTTTTTTCTTTTTTTCTTGAGGCTAGGTTTCATTCTATCTGAGCTGACCTAGAACTCACTCTGTAGTTTCAGGGTGGCCTCAAACTCATGGCGATCCTCCTACCTCTGCCTCCTAAATGCTGGGATTAAAGGTATGTACCACCACATCCAGTTTTTTTTTTTTAATTTTCAAAAATTTTGTTTATTTATTTGAGAGAGAGGAAGCGAGAGAAAGAGAGAAAGAAAATGTGTGCTCCAGGGCCTCCAGCCGCTGCAAACAAACTCCAAACGCAAGCACCACTTTGTGCATCTGGTTTACGTGGGTCCTGGGGAATCAAATCTGGGTCATTTTTTAAATATTTTATTATTTTTATTTATTTATTTGACAGAGAAAGAGTGAGAGAGAGCAAGAGAGAGGGAATTGGCTCGCCAGGGCCTCCAGCCGCTGCAAACAAACTCCAGATGCATGCGCCCCCTTGTGCATCTGGCTTCCATGGGTCCTGGAGAATCGAATCCGGATCCTTTGGCTTTGCAGGCAAATGCCTTAACAGCTAAGCCATCTCTGTAGCCCCAAACCTGAGTCTTTTGACTTTGCAGGCAAGTGCCTTAACCACTAAACCATCATTCCAGCCCTCTTTTTTCCCTTTTTTTTTTTTTTTTTGAGGCAAGCCCCATAGACTGTCCCCCTTTTTTTGTGTTTGTTTTTTTAAGCTTCCTTTCTTCATTTATTTATTCTTCATTTATTTATTTATTTATTTTGTTTTGAGGTAGAGTCTCACTTTTTTAGTTTTATGCTGATCACAAACTCCCAGCCATCCTGCTACCTCAGCCTCTCAAACTCTGGAATTAAAGGCCAGGCATTAACCTAATATCCTTTAAGAGGTTTGAGTTTGTTTGAGTGATTTTTTTGTTTTTGTTTTTTGAGGTAAGGTCTCACTCTAGCTCAGGCTGACCTGGAATTCACTATGTAGTCTCAGGGTGGCCTCGAACTCATGGTGATCCTCCTACCTCTGCCTCCTGAGTGCTGGAATTAAAGGTGTACACTACCACACCAGGCTTAAGATTTATTTTTATTTATTTATTAGAGACACAGAGAGGGAGAATGGGCACACCAGGGCCTCTAGCCACTGCAAATGATCTCCAGACACATGCACCACCATGTGTATCTAGCTTACATGGGACCTGGAGAATAGAACATAGATCCTTAGGTTTTGCAGCCATGTGCCTTAACCTCTAAGCCACATCTCCAGCCCTGCTTCCCCCCCCCCACCCTTTTTATGAGAGGGAGTGAGAGAGGATTGGCCAGCTAGGAACTTCAGCCACTATAATTGAATTCCAGACGTGTGGCCACCTATGCACATGTGTGACCTTGCATGCCAGAGTCACCTTGTTTGTCTGGCTTACATGGGACCTGAAGAGTCGAACATGGGTCCTCAGGCTTCACAGGTAAGTGCCTTAGCCACTAAGCCAGCTTTCCAGCCCTTTTTTTAATGCTTTAATCTTTTTTAGATTCTTCTTTTTAAATTTTATTTTATTTATTTGAGAAAGAGGCAGAGAGAGAGAGAGAAAGAATGGGCATGCCAGGGCCTCTAGTCACTGCAAAAAAACTCCAGATGCATGTGCCACCTTGTGCATCTAGCTTGACTGGGTACTGGGGAATTTACTCTGGGTCCTTAGGCTTTGCAGGAAAGTGGTCTCTCCAGTCCTATTTATTTGATTTTTGCATGTGTGTATGTAGGTGCATGTGCACTGGGGTGTTATCTTTAGGGAACTCTGTCCTTGCTCAACTGCCAGATTGCCATGTCCAACATTTTGTTTTGATATCAAATACATTTTCTTCACATTGTATTAAGGATACATATTGTCATGATTTGTCACTATTTTTTTGTTGTTTGTTTACAAAAGTTTATTATAATGCACAGCAGAGTCCAAGACAACAAACACTTTATTCTAGTTATAGGTGGAAAAAGATGTTATGGCAGGAAATCCAGATATTTAAATAGGAATGGAGAAGGGTCACCATTGTCTCAGGTTTATGGAACAGCTTGCTTTTTGCCAGATGATGATGATGATGATGATGATGATTTGGTTTTTCAAGGTAGAGTTTCACTGTAGTCTAGGCTGACCTGGAATTCACTATGTAGTCTCAGGGTGGCCTCGAACTCATGATGATCCTTCTACCTCTGCCTCCCAAGTGCTGGGATTAAAGGTGTAGATTTCTTAATTCTACCTGTGGCCAGAGGGGGCTTTCCCTGTGGCTTTCGCTTTCAGCTCCCCCTCTAGTTTCTTCTCCTGCTCCTTTTGTTTCTGCTTGAAAACCAAAGCCTTACCCTTACATGGCTCCAGCCACCCATTCCCCAGTCTGGTTGATTTATAATTTTTTTCTTTTTTCCTTTTTTTCAAATTTTTATTAACAACTTCCATGATTATAAAAAATATCCCATGGTAATACCCTCCCCCCCCCCACTTTCCCCTTTGAAACTCCATTCTCCATCATATCCTTTTTTTTTTTTTTTTTTTTTGGTTTTCCAAGTAGGGTCTCACTCTAGCTCAGGCTGACCTAGAATTCACTCTGTAGTCTCGGGGCGGCCTCAAACTCTCGGCGATCCTCCTACCTCTGCCTCCTGAGTTCTGGGATTAAAGGCGTGTGCCACCACACTGGGCTGATTTATAATTATTAATAGTGACCTTGATCACTTGTCTGAGGTGATGTTTGTTCAGTTTACCGTTGTTTTTGGTTTTTCAAGATAAGTTCTTGCTCTTGCCCAGGCTGCCCTGATATTCACTGTGTAGTCTCATGGTGGCCTCGAACTCATGAGGATCCTCCTAACTCTGTCTCCCAAGTGCTGGGATTAAAGGTGTGTGCCACAAAGTACAACCAGTTTACCATTGTAAAGTTAGTTTTTACTGGACTGGAGAGATGGCTAGGCGGTTAAATGCACTAGCTTGCAAAGTCTGATGCTGCAGGTTTGATTCCCCAGTATCCATGTAAAGCCAGATGTACAAAATGAAGTGTGCATCTGGAGTTTGCTTGCAGGAGACCCTTGTGTGTCCATTCTGTCTGTGTCTTTCTCTCAAATAAAGATTAAATATGTACATATATTAAATATATATATAATCCCAGCACTCAGAAGGCAGAGGTAGGATGATCGCCTTGAGTTCAAGGCCACCCTGAGACTACATAGTGAATTCCAGGTCAGCTTGGACTAGAGAGAAACTCTACCTCAAAAAAAAAAAAAAAAAAAAAAAAAAGCCTGGCATGGTGGCACACGCCTTTAATCCCAGCACTCAGGAGGCAGAGGTAGGAGGATCGCTGTGAGTTAGAGGCCACCCTGAAACTACATAGTGAATTCCAGGTCAGCCTTGGCCAGATTGAGAACCTATCTCGAAAAACAAACAAACAAACAAACAAACAAAAAAAGGCCAGTTGTGGTGGCTCATGCCTTTAATCCCAGCACTCGGGAGGCAAAGGCAGAATCACTGTGAGATCGAAGATAGCCTGAGTTCCATGTCCTCCTGGGATAGAGCAAGACTCTATCTCGAAAAACCAAAATAAATAAATAAAAGGGTTGGAGAGATTGCTCAGTGGTTAAGGCTCTTGCCTGCAAAGCCTAACCAACCTGGGTTCAATTCCCCAGTACCCACATAAAGCCAGATGTACAATGTGGCACATACATCTAGAATTCCATTTACAGTAGCTGTAGGCTCTGGTGCACCTATTTTGTCTATCTGTCTCTCCTGTATGCAAATACATAAATTAATTAAATATTTTTTTAAATGTTAGTTTTTTTTTCCCTCCCATTCCATAGTTCTCTTTGGGAAGTCACTGTACGTAGCCCATACCTCAGGAGTGGGAAAAATTGCCCCTTGTTTAAGTGGAGTCTGTACACACTCTTTCTTCTTCATCGGAGACTTGTCAGTTCTCTGTTTAACTTACTCTATTGTTTGTTTAATTATTTATTTTGGGTGTCTGTATGAGTGTAGGTGTGCAGTGGTATGTGGACATCAGAGGACAACTTTGAAGCTGTACTTTTGCCTGTCTTTTTGAAGGTTTTTCTCTGGATTCTCTTCGTGCTGTTGTTCCTTGCTGCTCTCACCACAAGCTTCTGGGAAATTCTTCTGTCACTGCTTCTAGTCTCGAGGTCAGCATGCTGGAATTGCAGAAACCCACCTCAGCTTCTTGCTTTTTACTGGCTTTTTATGAATGATCTGGGAATTGAACTTGAATACTCTGACTTGAGCAGCACCACAAAAAAGTGATAATGATAATAATAAATGAATGATGGTGAGGAAGATGACTACTGGGATAGTTTTCTTTAATTTCTGCTAAATACCAATAGTCTTAGCCAAAATTGTTCTTACATCACAGTAAATGTTAGAAGACTAAAAGGCAGTGGTCTTAATTTTAGCATTAAATAAAATTAATTTTATAAAATATTTGACTTCACAGTCCATCTGAAAAGGATTTTGGGATCCCCAGAGGTTCACAGAATCTCTTTTGAGAATTGCAAATGCAGTTGTCCAAACAAAAATTCTGAGTTGCCGGGAGTGGTGGTGCACACCTTTAATCCCAGCACTCGGGAGGCAGAGGTAGGATTGCCATGAGTTTGAGGCCACTCTGAGACTCCATAGTGAATTCCAGGTCAGCGTGGGCTAGAGTGAGACCCTACTTCTAAAAAACAAAAAATAAAATAAAATAAAATAAAATAAAATAAAATAAAATAAAATAAAATAAATAAAATTCTGAGTCATCCACATGCTTGGGCTGCAAGGTCACTGAGATGTCTTGCAGGAGCTGAGCTGAAAACCTCCCTGTAGACCAGCTATCAGAAGCTGGAAAAAGCTATGCTGCATGCAGTTCCATGGGAGAGAGAGCAGTCATAAGTGAAGATAAAGAACAGTGGACACTGCAAGCCTTCAGTTGGGCCAGCCAGGCCAAATGAGCCAATGGGTGCAGTAGTGTCATGTCTGTTATGGAGAAAACCAACTGCTCTCCTATCCAAGTACCAAACAGGCCCAAAGCCTGCTTAGCTTCCAAGATCAGATGAGATCAAGCATGTTCCGGGTGATATGGCCTTAGACCCAACAGCTCTCTAATTGGACTGGAGGCCTGCTCCGTAGGAGGGAATATATGCCAGATACTGAAAACCTATGATGGGGAGGTCATGAGCCCTGGGGTGTAACGTCTGCTGGTGTCTGGCTAAATGCATATATTATCCTCACTAAACTTCCTGGTAAGCACTTCTCTTAATGTCCACACCCATATTAATGTTACTCTCACTTTTGGTTAGAGAAGCTTCTCTTTTCAGATGGCGGTGACCTTTGGGACGACTCAGAAGGCACCATAGTGCTGAGAAGAAGTGACAGAGGAGTGCTCAGCACTGAAATATCTCTATCACACTTTCCAAGGCTCAGGGTCCATTGCAGAAGAGGTGGCAGGAAGAACGTAAGAGCCAATGGAAGGATAGGGCTTATAATGCACTCTTCCAGACACAAAATGGCCTGGATACCCATGACCTCACAGTGCCTGACACTACCTACACAAGACCATCATAATAGGAGGAAAAGATGATGACATCAAAATAAAAGTGAGACTGATTGAGAGGGGGAGGGAATATGATGAAGAGTGGACTTGTGGAGGGGAAAGTGTGGGGAGGATTATCATGGTTTATTGGGTTTACTGTCTATAGTTATGGAAGTTGTCAGTAATAATAATAATAATAAAACAATTCAGCTGGACATGGTGGCACATGCCTTTAATCCCAGCACTTGGGAGGCTGAGGTAGGAGGATCATTGTGAGTTCAAGGCCAGCCTGGGACTACAGAATGAATTCCAAGTCAGCCTGGGCTAGAGTGAGACCCTACCTTGCGGGGGGGGGGGGGGAATTCTGAGTCAATTTAGCTATCCCTTTCTTCTTTTTTTCTGAGCTTCATAATCATAGTTAACTTCTCCTGAGTAAGATGGTGTGCTAAGCTGTACCCAGAGCTTTTACATTTTTTTTTTCACTCCTCCCTGGCACTACGAGACAGGTAACTACTATTGATGGGGGCTTGTTCAGGACTCCCTCCCCCCATCACTTCTGAAGACCACTGACTTGCCCAAAGGTCAGTATGAGCCATGCTAAACCAGAACAGAAATGATGAGAGTAACCGTGAATGTCCAGCACCTCTTGTTCTCTGGACCTGGAGAAACCCCAGGCCATGACTAGTGTGGCTGAATTCTCAAGCTGGTTTTCTTTTCTCACTCTTGTTAAGACATTCTTCTTCCTGGAGAATGAACAGTAGCTCTTACAGAAATGCCCAGCAGATGACTCAGAAGGCATCATGGTGCTGGAAAGAAGTGACAGGAGTGCTCAGTACTGCAATATCTCTATCACACCTTCCAAGGCTCAGGCTCTAATGTGGAAGAGGTGGCGGAAAGAATGTAAAAGCCAAAGGAAGGGTAGGACTCCTTACAACGTGCTCCACCAGACAAAAAATGGCCTGGATATCCATGACCTCACAGTGCCTGACACTACCTACACAAGACCATCATAAATGACATCAAAATAATAGAGACTGATTGAGAGGGGGAGGGGATATGATGGAGAGTGGAGTTTCAAAGGGGAAAATGGGGGAGGGAGGGTATTACCATGGGATATTTTTTTTTCTTAATTTTTATTAACATTTTCTATGACTATAAATATATCCCATGGTGCTACCCTCCCTCCCCCCACTTTCCCTTTGAAATTCCATTCTCCATCATATCCCCTCCCCATCTCAATCAGTCTCTCTTTCATTTTGATGTCATGATCTTTTCCTTCTCTTATGATGGTCTTGTGTAGGTAGTGTCAGGCACTATGAGGTCACCATGGGATATTTTTTATAATCATGGAAGTTGTTAATTAAAAAAATTTGAAAAGAAAAAAAGAAAGAAAGAAATGCCCAGCAGAGCGTGGTGGTGCACACCTTTAATCCCAGCGCTCGGGAGGCAGAGGTAGGAGGATTGTCGTGAGTTCGAGGCCACCCTGAGACTACATAGTGAATTCCAGGTCAGCCTGGGCTAGAGTGAGACCCTACCTCAAAAAAACAAAACAATCAAACAAACCAACAAAAAACGAAAGAAAGAAATGCCCAGCAGAAATGGGCAGTGTTCCTCAGAGATCTGGGGGTGGATTGCAACCAATCTTCCTACCTACCTTCTGGTCATTTGAGTCATTCCCCAGCAGGAGCCCTAACTTTTAGCTTCACCCTTTTTTGACTTAGATACACTACTTAACACACAGTCACCCTGGGACTTCCTCCTTTTGTCTCCCACTCTCCCATAATGACACCCCTGCATTCACGGGATGTTCAGGAAGAGTAAGGAAACAGCTTCCAGCACTTATTGCAAGATCTAAAAACTTTGTCCTCATTCCCTTCAGCTAGACAATGGACCTGGATTATCCCATGTTAGTTGATGTTTGTCACATATACAGGAGGGGGTAGATCCTCCCAGAAGGAAGAAGTTTTTCCCCTTACTCTACTAGCACTTGCTGGGCATGAGCCTAACTTCTTTTATCAACTTTGTTTTGTGGGAATTAGATTTTATCAACTGGAAGTATCAAAAGTGTTGGGATGGGGTAGCTAGGTATTGGTGGTGCCCAGAATAATCCATAATCTTAATGCCCCTCACCTACAAGAATTCCTGCTTGTGGGCCCTTCTTATTTTAGGGTTAGGGATGGGCTGAGGATAAAGCTCTGTGGTAGAGTGATTTTCAGGAGAAGGGCCACTCTCATTGTCTTGCTTTCTGATAACTGCTATCTAGGTCCTGGGTAGAACAGTTTATACCTGTTCACAGGACAATATCTCAGCTTGCCTCTTTTTGTATAACTCTAACCCTTCTTCAAAGCCCTAGCAAAATGGAACTGAGTATAAATTCCCTTAAAATTTGTCTAGTGCTTGCCCTCTTGAGCTCTACTGTGGCCTAAGGACAGTAGAGAAGTAATTGTAGGGTTAAGTTGGCAAGGACTCCAGCTAATATCCAAACTGTTGGCTGTGTTTCCAGAGGCCCAAAATGGTCTCTAGACCCCTGGTCCTACAAGTTTGGTCAGTACTGGACCCAGGGACAGTTTTTCTAGATAAACAACCTCTTGATTATCCAAACCCATTTCTGGACCTGACTCACATGCCTGCAGCCATAGGACTCAAGGGATATCTCTAAAAACATATCTGAGGATCAGTCCTAGCTGGGTCTAGGGCATCACTAGCTTAAGAAACTTCAGTGAGGCACCAATTTGGTATGAGGGCGATAACGGTAGAGTTCCATATATAGCTCCACCCTCACATTCAGACACTTGTATTCTCGGGGTTACTGGAACTCCCCCTATTTCTGTGCTGCCGCTTCCGTGTGACAGAGCCATACAGTAACTCCACTATCCCTTTTATGAATGGTTTGAAAATGTATCCCAAAATAGAAAAAACAAGTTCCAGAATGACCTAGAGGCAGGTGAGCAAACAGGGGACACTTCCCGAGTCGTGTTCCCGAGGGAACCAATCCCACCCCAAGAAGAGTTACTCCAACTCCTATATACCCCCAAGGACACTGTTTTTATAGATCCTATAGTGGCATAGGCCAAGCGTGAGGTTGCTGAGGGAAATGGGGTTTCTTAGGGCTCTGTCTGAGGAGCATCCAGGTACTTAATCAGTCAGCCCCCTGTTGAAAATATCTTTGAGGGCTGGAGAGAGCTTAGTGGTAAAGGTATTTGCCTGCAAAAATCACATGACCCAGGTTCAATTCCCGAGGACCCATGTAAGCCAGATGCACAAGGTGGTATATGCATCTGGAGTTTGTTTGCAGAGGCTGGAGATCCTGGTGTACCCATTCTCTCTCTCTCTCTCCCTCTCTCTCTCTTCCTCTTTCTCTCTTTCAAATAAATTTTAAAAAGAAAATATCATTGAACCTGACTCAACATGCTCAAATAAAGGCCTCCAGAGGTCGCTGAATTCATTGGTTGGCATGATCTGACACCACCACCAGGTCCTAGACTGGATATTGGCCAGAGAAGGTGGTGTATGTACAGTCCTCACAATGGGTTCTATTATATTTATGTCAACAACTCCCCAAAGTGGAAACTTAAAACCCAGATTGTACTAGAAAAGGCCAAGTGGCTACATGGCCAATTCATTACCCAGAGCTTGATAACCCAAGTCCAACCCAAGACAGGTCAAAGAATTCCTTCCCATACTTTCCACTTGGCTACCCGCCCCCCCCTGCTGAGTCCTCTGACAGCCCTGGTATTGGTATGTGAGATCCGCCTGGGGCTACAGAGTGAGTTCCAGGTCAGCCTGGGCTAGAGTAAGACCTTGCCTTGGGTGGGGTGGGGGGTGGGGGGTAGGAAGCAGACTATAGATCAAAACATTCAGTATGATATCATTTATATAAAACTTGAAAGCATGTGCAACAAATGTTATGAACAGTTATGGATGCATGCTTATGACATAATAACAGTCACATGTTTGCAAAAATAGTCATTGATTTCAGGACAATGGAATCTCCAAAATGTTTAACACATGGGATTAGAGAGGCTGATAATGAGCTCCAACTATACAAAGGCCTCAGAAGCCTTGATGGTACAATGTTATGATTCGATAAAACCAAGTGGTGGATACATGTTCCATCACAGGTGTGGATTTTCTAGTCGCTGACTTGTTTGCTCTCAAGGACTTCCTCCTGAACTTTTTGCTCACCATCTCAGCCCTGACCCCTGCTCCTGGAAGTGATCGAAGCTGGTGGATCCAGGAGGAAGGGCACGGCCCTGTTGTTTCTCTCAGGGCCACCCCAGTTCATGGGCAGCTGCTTGGGGACTGGAGGGGTGGGGCCTGGGACAAAGAACACCTCTGACCTGCTCCCGGTTGTGTAGCCTTGAGAGAACCTGCAGGCCTTCCTTCCCTTAGTTCCTGAATCTAGGTCCCTCCCACTTCTGAGGAAAATTAAGCCATATGTTAAAATATTTGTTCCTTTCCATTGTTTAGGTTTGTTTTTATTTTTTCCCCTTTGGGGACTCTAGCATTTCATTTGTGTGATTTTATTCACCAATCTTCTCTATCATTTCCAGCCTAATAGTGTTTTAAAGTTCTCTGTTGTCCTCGTAACTTTTCTTAATTCCATTCTTCATAACTTTCCCAGAGGCTTTTACAATGGTATATCTTCTCCCTTGGTTTTTTAAGTCTCGAGTTCCCTGTTCATGTCCTCCAGCTGCCTGTGAGTTTGTTATCTAACCCGTCCTTCCTGCAGTTCCGTGTTTCTGCTCTGTCATCTTCCTGTGTAGCTGCCATCTCCTCAGCACGTTTAAAACATGCATAATAGCCGGGCGTGGTGGCGCACGCCTTTAATCCCAGCACTCGGGAGGCAGAGGTAGGAGGATCGCCGTGAGTTCGAGGCTACCCTGAGACTCCATAGTGAACTCCAGGTCAGCCTGGGCTAGAGTGAGACCCTACCTCAAAAAACCAAAAAAAAAAAAAAAAAAAAAAATACATGCATAATGGAAGAGCTGGGCGTGGTGTCGCACGCCTTTAATCCCACCACTCGGGAGGCAGAGGTAGGAGGCAGAGGTAGGAGTATCACTGTGAGTTCGAGGCTACTCTGAGACTACATAGTGAATTCCAGGTCAGCCTGGGCTAGAGTGAGACCCTACCTCGAAAAAAAAAAATCATAATGGAACTCGAAAATTGTTTTCTGCCGTGTGTGACATTTTCTTGATGAGTTTTCTTTCTGTGGGAAGTTTTACTATTCCTTTTCAGTTTGTTTGGTTTGGTTTCTGGCAATACCTTTTATGAACTTTAAAAAAAATTGCCTTTGGGGGCTAGAGAGACAGCTCAGTGATTAAAGGTGCCTGCTTGCAAAGCCTGATGGCCCAGGTTCAAATCCCCAGAACACACATCAAGACAGACGCACAAAGTTGTGAATGCATCTGGAGTTTGTTAGCAGTGGTAAGATGCCCCGGTGTACCCATCCCTATCCACCCCCCCCCCCCGCTTGCAAATAAATAAAAAAAATTTCTTTGATTCTGCCTTTGAGTACACCTTTCTGGAGTTTTCCTGTGCTCTTATGGATAAATAAAAAAAAATATTTTTTAATTCTGCCTTTGAGTACACCTTTCTGGAGTTTTCCTGTGCTCTTATGGATGACGCCACTCCAGCCAAACAGATCTACTCACCACCCCAGGAGCCCATTTGGCACATTCCCTCCTCTGGTCCTTCTGCAGTGAGTGTGGTGTCACAACCTGTAGTTCTCACTGTCCCTTTTCCGGAATTCTGCCTTTGAGTACACCTTTCTGGAGTTTTCCTGTGCTCTTATGGATGACGCCACTCCAGCCAAACAGATCTACTCACCACCCCAGGAGCCCATTTGGCACATTCCCTCCTCTGGTCCTTCTGCAGTGAGTGTGGTGTCACAACCTGTAGTTCTCACTGTCCCTTTTCCGGATCAGGACCTAACCCACCACCCACACAAGGGTCAGATACATCAGCCCAGCTGTGAATGGTAGTGCCCCTTCCCTTGGCAACAGTGACTGTTGCAGGGGACAATAAATGTCCAGGCAGGGCTGACATCTTCCTCTGAATCTCCCTGCCCCACTACAGCTAGGCGAGAAGCTCATTCTTGCCTCAGGGATCACTGTGTTAAAGAATGTTCTGGCCGGGCGTGGTGGCGCACGCCTTTAATCCCAGCACTCGGGAGGCAGAGGTAGGAGGATCACCATGAGTTCGAGGCCACCCTGAGACTGCATAATTCCAGGTCAGCCTGAGCTAGAGTGAGACCCTACCTCGAAAAAACAAAACAAAACAAAACAAAAAAATGTTGTTCTGGGCTGGAGAGATGGCTTAGCAGTTAAGGCATTTATTTGCCTGTAAATCAAAGGACCCAGGTTCGATTCCCCAGGACCCAGATGTAAACCAGATGCACAAGGTGGCGCCTAAGTCTGTTGTTCATTTGCAGTGGCTGGAGACTCTGGTGCACTCATTCTCTCTCAAACGATTAAATAAATAAAGATAAAATATTTTTAAAAATTAAAAAAGCCAGGCGTGGTGGCGCATGCCTTTAATCCCAGCACTCGGGAGGCAAAGGTAGGACGATCAGCGTGAGTTCGAGGCCACCCTGAGACTCCATAGTGAATTCCAGGTCAGCCTGGGCTAGAGTGAGACCCTGCCTTGAGAAACAAAAAAAAAAAAAAAAAAAAAAAAAATTAAAAAAGAATACTGTTCTGGGGGAACAACAACCCATCTGCTACATTAAAAGGTATGGCTGACAGAGCAATGAGGTGTCTTTGTGTAAGTCCTAGGTTCATTTATGGCTCTGTGTAACACAAACCATTCTGTCGTGTATTGTTTTTATAAGTTATTTGAGAGAGGGAGAGGAGAGAGAGAAAGAATGGGCACGGTAGGGTACCCGGCTGCTGCAAACAAATTTCAGACACATGCCACCTTGTGCATCTGGTTTACATGGGTTCTGGGGGTCAAACCTGGGTCTTTTGGCTTTGCAAGGCAAGCGCTTTAACCTGTAAGCCATCTCTCCAACCCCATTCTGTCATGTATTAATGCAAGATATCTGGAGTCAGTTTTGTCATGCTGACAGATGTATTTCGCGTATACTCCCACAGCCTCAGTAGTCTTGCCTATCACAGTTCACTCACACTATGCGGCCATTGTAACTACTGTGATTGTGTGCCTAGTACCCAGTGCCCAACCAGTATTGAACAGTAAGGAGAAACTCTATTGAAAGCTGAGCATGGTCTTAGAAGACAAAAGCAGGAGGAATGCTGAAAGTTCAAGGCCATTCTGGTCTTCATATCCAGATCTTGTATTTTTTTTTCTTTCAGATCTGATCTTTCATTTAGTTTATTTTATTTATTATTTATTTAATTTGTTTGTTAACTGCAAACGAACTCCAGATGCATGTTCCACCTTGTGCATCTGTCTTACAGTAGTATTGGGGAATTGAACCTGGTCCTTAGGCTTCACAGGCAAGCACCTTGTGGTAGTACCCCATAAACTTATGTGTTCTGAATGCTAGGTTCCCAGCTGATGGAGATTTGGGAATTAATGTCTCCTGGAGGCAGTGTATTGTTGGAGGCGGGCTTATGGGTGTTATAGCCAGTTTCCCTATGCCAGTGTTTGGCACACTCTCCTGTTCCTATTGTCTACCTGATGTTGGCCAGGAGGCGATGTCCACCTTCTGCTCATACCATCATTTTCCCTTCTGCTCATACCATCATTTTCCCCTGCCATTATGGAGCTTCCCCTTGAGTCTGTAAGCCAAAATAAACCCTTAGTTGGGTGATTTCTGTCACTGATGAGAACCTGACTGCAACACACCTTAACTACTAAGCCATCTCTCCAGCTGTGTTTATCTTTTTAAAAAGATAAGGCCTGGGGCTGGAGAGCAGTTTAGGTGCTTGCCTGCCAAGTGTAAGGACCCAGGTTTGATTATCCAGGTCCTAAGTAAGCCACATGCACAAGATGGTGCATGAGACTAGAGTTCATTTGCAGTTGTTGGAGGCCCTGGTGCTCCTATTCTCATTCTCTTTCTCTTTCTTTCTCTCTCTAATAAATAAAATATATTTTTTTAAGGCTAACCAGCCGGGCGTGGTGGCATATGCCTTTAATCCCAGCACTTGGGAGGCAGAGGTAGGAGGATCGCCATGAGTTCAAGGCCAGCCTGAGACTATAGAGCGAATTCCAGGTCAGCCCGGACTAGAGTGAGACCCTACCTCAAAAAACAAAATTAAAAAAGCTAACTGTTGCATTCAGGTTCGCATTACTGGTAGAAATAACCCAACCAAAAGCAGCTTCTGGGAAAAAGAGATTTATTTTGGCTTACAGCCTCGAGGGGAAGCTCCACGATGGCAGGAAAAACGATGGCATGTGCAGAGGGTAGACATCACTCCCTGGCCAACATAAGGTGTACTGTAGCAACAGGAGAGTGTGCCAAACACTGGCATGGGGAAACTGGCTATGACATCCATAAGCCTGCCCCCAACAATACACTCCCTCCAGGAGGCATTAATTCCCAAATCTCCATCAGCTGGAAACCTAGCATCCAGAACACCTAAGCTTATGGGGAACACCTGAATCAAACCACCACACTAACCAACCACCAGAAAAGAATAAAATTCAATTGAAAGTACATTCTCACCTTTCCAGATTCTTCCCATTACAATCAGTCCTGGGGAATTGAACCTGAGTCCTTTGGCTTTGCAGGCAAACGCTTTAACTGCTAAGCCATCTCTCTAGCCTGGTAAAAGCTTTTAACTTGTCCAAACTGAATAATTTGAATTAGAAATTCAGCAAGTTAGTCATAGTTTATAATGCCTTCAGTCCCGGTTAGAGAAAACTGAGTGTGGGGGCTAGAGAGATAGCTCAGTGGTTAAAGGCACTTGCTTGAAAAGCCTGTCAGCCCAGGTTCAATTCCCCAGTACCCAGTTTTACGTTGCTGGGATGAACTTCCAAACCAGGCACAGTTTATAGGAGGAAGGTGTTTATTTCAAGCTTACAGATCTAGGGAGAAGTTCCATCAATGGCAGAAGAAGCTGCTGGAGAGATGGCTTTGAAGTTAAGGCATTTGCCTGCAAAGCCAAAGAACCTAGGTTTGATTCGCCAGGACCCACGTTAGCCAGATGCACAAGGGGGCGCACACGTCTGGAGTTCATCTGTAGTGGCTGGAGGCCCTCGCATGCCCATTCTCTCTCTCTCTCTGACTCTTTTTCTCTGTCTCCCTCAAATAAATAAATAAATAAATAAATAAATAAAATAAAATAAAGTATGAACCACCACTCCCAGCTCTGATTTTTCTGATTTTTAAGAGAATGATTTGACATGGGCAGATGGCTATAATCTCATTTATGTCACTTGATGTTTGCCAAGTTGCTTAACTTCAGTCCTCATCTGTAAAATAGTGCTGGATTAAAGGCATGGAAGTGGCAGCACTCTGTCATCCCTCTCTGAATGCTGATTTCTTTTCCTTGCTACACAAGCAGTTTGAAGTAGAATATTCATACATGCTGCTAGTGTGTGCTCTCCTGACATCCTCACGTGGCCTTGGCCTCGGCCTACCCATGGAGTGGATTCATGTCTCTGCAGAAAAAAAAGAAATTTAAAATAATCAGGAGATCATCTTTGTTTCCCCTGAATCCTCTTAGAGGCAAAGTAAGAATAATGCACAATGGTGCCCATCCCTCTTAGGGCTGCCTTCCTAGTCCTTCAATTATTAGTAACCCAGCTGAGAAGGAGGAGGAAGGAAGAGGGTGTCTGAATAGCCAAAACAGATGTCCAAAGTTCAAGCTCATTTGTTCTTGTTTCAGACAACTGAAAGAAGCTTTTCTGGTCTTCACTCGGTAGCAAGGGTGCTATGACAGGTACCCAGAAATCAGCCTGTAGTGATGCTCTAGACAAAGCCCAGGGCTGCTCAGAGGCCTAAAACACAAACACAACAACTCCAGAGACTGCATGTTCACAGTGAACAGCTGCTCCTCATAGCGACGATGCTGACTTCTTAAGGAATTCTTTCTTTTTTCTCATAGTCTTGCAAAAATAACCATGAATGCACTGTGACACCATCTAGTTTTTCCACTAGATATGGTGGTTCTTCAGTTTTGAGATTTAAAATGTAAGTTTTTTTTTAATTTTTAATTTTAGAGAGAGAGAGAGAATATTGGTGTGCCAGTTCCTCAGCCACTGCAGTCCAACTCCAGACGTTTGTGCCACCTAGTGGGCATGTGCAACCTTGTGCTTGCCTCACCTTTGTGTGTCTGGCTTATGTGGGATCTGGAGAGTCAAACATGGGTCCTTAGAATTCATAGGCAAGTGCCTTAACCACTAAGCCATTTCTCCAGACCAGTTTTTTTTTAATTATCTTTTTTTTTTTTTGAGGTTGGTATCTATAGATGTATGTACATATTTATTTATATTCACTTTAAAAATTTATTTATGCCAGGCATGGTGGCGCACGCCTTTAATTCCAGCACTTGGGTGGCAGAGGTTGGAGGATCACCATGAATTTGAGGCCAACCTGAGACTACATAGTTAATTCCAGGTCATCCTGGACCAGAGTGAGACCCTACCTCAAAAAAAAATTATTTATTCATTAGCAAGAAAAAAGCAAAAGAATGAGCAAGAGTGAGAGAGAATGGGTGTACCAGGGCCTCTTGTCACTGCAAATGAACTCCAGACGCATGTGCTACTTTGTGCATGTGGTTTTACATGAGCACTGGGGAATGGAGCCTCAGTAGACAAGCTTTACAGGCAAGCACCTTTTACTGCTAAGCCATCATCCCAGCCCTTGTTTATTTTCATCTTCATGGTATGGGGAATGAATCTGAGGCCTTGAACATGCTAGGCAAATACTCCACCACTGAGCTATATCCACAGTCCTCATGAGGTCTTTTAAATGTGTTAATATTGGATTGAGAGATAGCTTAGTGGTTAAGGAGCTTGCTTGTGAAGTTTAAGGACCCCAGGTTCAATTGCTTAGTACCCACATTAGCCAGATGCACAAGGTGGTGCATGCATCTGAAATTCATTTGCAGTGGCGGGAGACCATGGCGTGCCCATTCTCTCTCTCTGCCTCTTTCTATCCTAAATAAATAAATAATAAAAATAAAAGAGTAAATTGATCATGGTAACTCACGCCTTTAATCCCAGCACTTGGGAGGCAAAGGTAGGATTGCTGTGAGTTTGAGGCCAGTCTGAGACTACATAGTGAATTCCAGGTCTGCCTGGGCTAGAACAAGACCCTAACTGAACCCCCCCAAAAAGTATGTTAATATAACTTTAAGATTAAAACTCAATACCACAAGTCTAAATTATTCAAATACATGCTTGTCATTATGTCACAAGAATAATCTATTCAAATTTTTGAATTTAGGGCTGGGGACATAGCTCAGTGAATAAAACATTAGGTGCTCAAGCTGGAGTACCCAAGTTCATTGGTTCTTCAAGGTAGGGTTCCGCTCTAGCCCAGGCTGACCTGGAATTCACTATGTAGTCTCAGGCTGGCCTCAATTGACAGCAGTCTTTCTACCTTGGCCTCCAGAGTGTTGGGATTAAAGGCATGCACCACCACACCTGGCAAAAGTGCATTATATGTCTCTCTCTGGAGGGTATTTTAGTTAGAATGGCCTCACTCAAGGCAGTCCTAGGATTACAGGCTTGTCCCACCATTCTCAGCATCATATTAACATTTCTGTAGGTAAATATGCTGAAGCCTAATTAAGACATATAATGGTGGTACACACCTTTGATCCTAACACTCGGGAGGCTGAGGTAGGAGGATCATTTGGAGGCCACCCAGAGACTACATAGTGAATTCCAGGTCAGCCTGGGCTAGAGTGAGACCCTACCTCAAAAAACAAAAAAAAAATTAAAAAGAAACATAGTGTGTAGTGTTTTAAAATATTAAACTGATAGGATCATAAAACAAATATGGATCTTTAAGACTCAGGCAGTCTTAGTTCTAAGGAAAATATTTTATAATTATTTAAATGTATGTTGATTCATATTCAGCTAAATATGCCTGTGCACACACAAACTCCCAGCAGCAATGACCTCTGGTCATCTTCTGGTCTGGCCAGAAAAGAGGAGCACCAGTTTCCATCCCTAACAGACACTGGGCAGACACCTAATGCCAGCAAGAGCAGGATTAAGCATCACACTTTAGTAGGTGCACTTTTTAAGCACTTTCTTCTGTGACATATGGTTCACTAGCTTGGGTTTCCATCCAAGCAGTCCCCCTAATTATAAAAACTGCCATAAATACATGTTTACTCATAAATCTGCATAGTTCAAGGCCAGCCATGGACCACACATTTCAAGAAGTTTGGGATAGGCTGTAGTGAGCATTTCTGTAGAATAGCAAATTGTGACAGTTTTTCCCAGTCAGCTTACATAGATCCAGCAGGGAGTCCAGGCAGTTACAAAGCGGTTACTGGTGTCAGACTTGTCCATCTGTCTCCTCACTCTTTGTTTGCATAGTAAAGCCAGGGTGAATTAGTCACACCTACCGGGCCTCTTGGGTATTCCCTTTCCAATCTCTGCCAATTTCAACTAATGTGGGCAACACAAACTGAGCACACTCAGCCTATTCCCCAGCGCCCTGAGTTTTAGCCTTCAGCATGATTCATGTGTTTCAGAACTCGTGATCCTCCTGCCTGCCTCCACCTCCCGAGCACTAGGATCACAGGTATGCACCACCATGCTGGGCCCTGTAGCCATCTTTTATATTGTTCTAAGGCTCATACCTTCATTATATATATATATATATATATATACACACACACACACACTTTATTTTATTTATTTATTTGTTTGAGACAGAGAGAGGGAGAGAGAGTAAGAATGGGCGCACCAGAGCCTCCAGCCAGTGCAAATGAACTCCAGACACATGCGCCACCTTGTGCATCTGGCTTACATGGGTCGTGGGGAGTAGAACCTGGGTACTTAGGCTTCGAAGGCATATGCCTTAACCGCTAAGCCATCTCTCCAGCCCCCTTCATTTTAAGCTATGTGGTCTTATTATATGTATTCACTTCTTTTTATTTGGGTTTTCGTGAGACAGGGTCTCATATTATAGATAGAATCATGCACCTGGGGGCATGAGCTTTCAACAATCCTCCTGCCTCAGTCTCCCAAGTAGTGGGATTACAGATGTGTCATCATGGCCTGGTTTCCATTCACTTCAGTTCACTCAACCAATACCTAGTGAAGATCTTCAATTTTTGTCCCATGCAGCACTATCTTACTTTTGTTAATTCTTGGTTATTGTACTATAAAATTTAACTTTGAGCCAGGTATGGTGGTGCATGCCTTTAATCCCAACACTTGGGAGGCAGAGGTAGGAGGATCGCTGTGAGTTTGAGGCCACCCTGAGACTACATAGTAAATTCCAGGTCAGCCTGGGCTAGAGTGAAACCCTAATCTGAAAAACAAACAAACAACAACAAAAAACTTGACTTGTGTTTCTTTATGCTGTGTGTGGCGATGGCTCTACTCCACGATCTCTAGAGAAATGCCCCCACACACTCAGGGATCAGCTTCTGTAATGACATCTGTCTGTGCTGTGTGAAGGAGAGGCACTGCTTATCATTCACAGTGGATGCCAATGGCTTGTTCATACCAGGAAGGCTGTGTGCAGCTGACACTCCTTTGGCATCAATCATCACAGGGTTGGACTCAAGAAATCGTGAGATGTCCCTCTTGTCACTAACACCCATGGCCACCACATTCTCAAAGAGCCAGAAGAAGGGGCGATCATCTCCTCCCTTGGGAGAACAGCCGGCCAGTGCCCTCGTAGAGACCCTTGCGGGCAGGGTTGACGATGGAGAGGTCTTTGCAGGACCTGCCCCCAATCACCAGATCGAATGGGCCCCACTCCTGGGTATGCTTCTGTGTGACGCTGCGGACGTCCCCGACGTACATGATCTTCCCCTGGTGCCGCACCATGCCCACTGTGATTGAGTCTTCACACACCTCCGAGGCAATGTAGCGATCCACTTGGATGCCCAGGTCCTTCAGCACCAGGAGTCCTGTAGCAATTCCATCAAAGAGAGACAACACCCGAATGGGCTTCTTCTTCTGCGCCGGGACAGGTGGGTAAACCTTGGCTTTCTTCTCAGCCGACGGGGTGGGTGGACAGCAGGCGGCGTGCGCGTTGTAAGCGCTGCGGAACAGCCAGGGAGGCATCCCCGCTCGCTCTACCTGGCCTGCCTTTATTAGCACAGAATTACATGCTCTGACTCTTCAGAACAAAAATAATGAGCTACAGTTTACTACCTTCACTCAACAGTGGCCCAGCTTGTTTGACCAAACACAACTCAGTGCTGAAGGACGGGGAAAACCAAAGGGTCTACTGGGTCACCCTGTGCCTTGCTGTCATCTTGTGCCTTACAGCAGGCCGCCCACAAGCCCATCAAGGGCCTCCTTATCCTACCTGAAGTCCTAGTGGAACTTGAGGTCCCAGCTGGGTTGAGGAGCACTGGGCCCACATCCTCGCCAGTAGCAGGCCACAGGGCCAGGTGCCTCCACCATGTAAGCAGGAAGTCAGAGCACAGCTTATCCTCTTATAAAACATGGGACCACTTGCTGGGTGTGGTAGCTCACGCCTTTAATCCCAGCCCTCGGGAGGCAGAGGCAGGAGGATCTAGAGTGAGACCCTACCTTGAAAAAACAAACATATATATATTGCCACTTTCTTCTGTTTGAGGTAAGGTCTCACCTAGTCCAGGCTGACCTGGAATTCACTATATAGTCTCAGGGTGGCCTCGAACTCATGGTGATACTCCTACCTCTGCCTCCCGAGTGCTGGGATTAAAGGCGTGTGCCACCATGCCCCACCTAGATATATTTATTAAATGCTCTCGAGGGACTAGGCAGTGACTCCCAAGATTTTTCAATCAGAACTCCATCTATCCTTGGAGTGTATGCCCACCTATCCAGTAAAGGTTCTCATCAGCATGGAAACTAGCTTAGCCATAGCGAAATGATATCATTTATAAAGATTTTGTCCTTCCAGGCATTGTGGCGCACACCTTTAATCCCAGCACTAGGGAGGCAGAGGTAGGAGAATTGCAGTGGCTTTGACACCACCCTGAAACAACACAGTGAATTCCAGGTCAGCCTGGGCTAGAGTGAGACCCTACCGCGAAAAATTAAAGAAAAAAACAAAAAACATTTTGCTTATGCATCAACTGAGGTTATTCATAACATGGATTTGATATATTATAGTTTGTGTATATGTATGCATGTGCATACACACACAAAAAGCACAGGTGCCATATATTATGCACATATTATACATATATAATATATATAAATGTTAATATATTTTGACGTGTGAATGTAATATATATTTTATATGTTAATGGGTAACATATGTATTATGGATCTCACTGGTTTTACTGGAAGCCAAAGGGTCTTAGGCTGTAAACCAACATATATGTCCCAAGCTTTGCACACAAAAATGAATGCATAATGCTGACATGGACAGTGGACAATCAAGACAAAAATGACCCCAGTGTGGGCAGGTGAAATGACAGGAGAGTCCAGCATGCATAAGCTTTGGGAATCAAAGAGGTGGGTTTCAGCTCTACTATACCAGGAATTATCAAGTGCTAGAAAGCTATTCATCTTCTCCAAACCACAATTCTCTACAATTATTATCAGTAGTCAAGGGGGAAAAAATGAATGCACAGTTAAAGGAAAAAGAGTGAGCCAGGCGTGGTGGTGCATGCCTTTAATCCCAGCACTTGGGAGGCAGAGATAGGAGGATCACTTTAAATTGAGGCCAGCCTGAGACTACATAGTAAATTTCAGGTCAGCCTGGGCTAGAGGGAGACCCTACCTCAAAAAAAAAAAAAAAAAAAAAAAAAAGAAAGAAAGAAAAAGGAAAAGAAAAAGAAAAAGAAAAAAAAAAGAGAGAGTGAGAGAAGGAAAATTTAAACAAGAAACAAAGAAACAAAAGTGAGAAACAAGAACTACATATAGGAAGGGGAGTCGGGTGTCCACTCAGGCATATTTAGAATGAGACTAGAACAAGTAACAGATCATGAGCTCACAAAGGCAAAGAGCAAGAAGAAGCAGTAGGACTTGAGAGCAGTCAATCTCTTGGAAAAAGCCCAGCAGAGATAGGAAGACTTGCGGAGAAACTGCCTCCTTTATCCGTGCTCACGGAAGAGTGGGATTTCAGGAGGTGGTGGAGAGGTTGCTAGCCCTTCCCTGCCCTGACATCTGAGCTCTCCCTCTTGAGTAACAGACAGCCTAGTTTAGCTAGAATAGACTGAATTTCCTCTCCTTAGTCCCTCCCTGCTGCAGCCAGTGAATTCATAATCTGAGCCCTAGTCGGTAGATTGTAAGCGGGGCAACATGGAATCAGGCAGCAAGGCATTGAAGTATGGCAAGTTTGACAAATACTGAGTAGCTGAGGGAACTAACAAGACGGCAGGGAACTGAAGCAACTAAGCATGGCTGAGCAAGTATCTCTAAGGAAATGAGATGAGTCCTTAGGATATATGCCTAGGAGTGCTATAGCTGGGTCATATGATAGATCAATTTTTAGCTGTTTTAGGAACCTCCACACTGATTTCTACAATGGCTGGACCAGATTGCATTCCCACCAACAGTGTAGAAGGGTTCCTCTTTTTCTGCACCCTTGCCAGCATTTATGGTCATTGGTTTTTATGATGGTAGCCATTCTGACAGGAGTGAGATGGAATCTCACCGTAGTTTTAGACTGCATTTCCCTGATGACTAGGGATGCAGAACTTTTTTTTTAGATGTTTATACGCCATCTGTACTTCTTCTTTTGAGAACTCTCTATTTAGTTCCATAGCCCATTTTTTAACTGGGTTATTTGATTTCTTATTATTTAGTTTTTTGAGTTCTTTGAGTTCTTGGTATATTTTGGATATTAATCCTGTGTTAGATGTATAGCTGGCAAAGATTATCTCCCATTCTGTAGGTTGCCTCATTGCTGTATTGACAGTGCCCTTTGCTGTACAAAAGCTTTGTAATTTCACAGGGTCCCAGCAGTTGATCTGTGGTTTTATTTCCTGAGCAATTGGGGTTTTATTCAGAAAGTCTTTGCCATGACCAGTATGTTGAAGTGTTTCCCCTACTTTTTCCTCTAGCAGTTTGTTGCAATCAGGTTCACCTTGCTGGTAGAAATCACCCAACCAAGAGTAGCTTGGGGTAAAAAGAAGTTTATTTTGGCTTACAGGCTCAAGGGGAAGCTCCATGATGGAAGGGGAAAATGATGGCATGAGCAGAGGGTGGACATCACCCCCTGGTCCACATAGGTGGACAATAGCAACAGGAGAGTGTGCCAAACACTGGCAAGGGGAAACTGCCTATAAAACCCATAAGCTTGCCCCCCAACAATGCACTGCCTCCAGAAGGCATTAATTCCCAAATCTCCATCAGCTGGGAACCTAGCATTCAGAACACGTAAGTTTATGGGGGACACCTGAAACAAAACCACAGTTTCAGCATTTGTTAAGGTCTTTGATCCATTTGGACTTAATTCTTTTTTTTTTTTTTCTTCTGGTTTTTCAAGGTAGGGTCTCACTCTAGCACAGGCTGACCTGGAATTCACTATGGAGTCTCAAGGTGGCCTTGAACTCACAGCGATCCTCCTACCTCTGCCTCCCGAGTGCTGGGATTAAAGGTGTGTGCCACCACGCCCGGCTTGGACTTAATTCTTGTGCATGGAGAGAGATAAGGATCTATTTTCATCCTTCTACAGATACATATCTAGTTTTCCCAGCACCATTTGCTGAAGAGGCTCTTTTCTCCAATGAGTATTTTTGGCATTTTTGTTGAAGATCAAGTGGCTATAGCTACCTGGACTTACGTCTGGGTCCTCCATTCAGTTCCATTGATCTACATGTCTGTTTTTGTGCCAGTACCATGCTGTTTTTGTCACTATGGCTCTGTAACATAGGTTAAAATCAGGTATGGTGATACCACCAGCCTTATTTTTGTTGCTCAAAATTGTTTCAGAGCCAGGCATGGTGGCTCACACCTTTAATCCCAGCACTCGGGAGGCAGAGGTAGGAGGATCGCCGAGAGTTCAAGGCCATCCTGAGACTACATAGTGAATTCCAGGTCAGCCTGGGCCAGAGTGAGACCTTACCTCAAAAACACCAAAAAAAAAAAAAAAAAAAAAAAAAATTGTTTCAGATATCTGAGGTTTTCTTGTGCTTTCAAATGAATTTTATGATTGTTTTTTCTATTTTCATGAAGAATGCCTTTGGAAATTTTGTTTCTGGTTTTCAAGGTAGGGTCTCACTCTAGCTCAGGCTGACCTGGAATTCACTATGTAGTCTCTGGGTGGCCTCAAATTCATGGCAATCCTCCTACCTCTGCCTCCCAAAAGTGCTGGAATCAAAGGTGTGCGCCACTGCGCCTGGCTTGCTATTGGAATTTTGATGGGGATTGCATTAAATGTGTAGATTGCTTTTGGTAAGATTGCCATTTTCACAATATTGGTTCTTCCAATCCAAGAACAAGGGATGTCTTTCCATGTCCTAGTGTCTTCTGCAATTTCTGCCTTGAGTGTTTTAAAGTTTTCATTGTAGTGATCCTTCACTTCCTTGGTTAGGTTTATTCCATGGTATTTTATTTTTATTGAAGCAATTGTGAATGAGAGTGATTCTCTGATTTCATCCTCTGTGTGTTTGTTGTTAGCATATAGGAAGGCTATTGATTTCTGTGTGTTTATTTTGTATCCTGCTACATTGCTATAAAGTGTTTTGTCAGCTCAAACAGTTTGCTGGTAGAGTCTTTAGGGTCCTTTATGTGTAGAATCTTGTCATCTGCAAATAATAACTTGATCTCTTCCTTTCTAATTTGTATCCATTTTATGTGTGTCTCTTACCTTATTGCTATGGCTAAGACTTCCAGTACTATATGAAATAAAAGTGGGGACAGTGGACACCCTTGTCTTGTTCCTGATTTTAGTGGAAAAGCTTCAAGTTTTTCTCCATTTAGTATTAGGTTGGCTGTAGGTTTGTCATAAATAACCTTTATTATGTTCCTTCTATTTCCAGTCTCTGTAGGACTTTTATCATGAAGAGATGTTGGATTTTGTCAAATGCTTTTTCTGCATCTAATGAGATGATCATGTGATTTTCAACCTTCAGTCCATTTATCTAATGTATTACATTTATCGATTTGCATATGATGAACCATCCCTGCATCTCTGGGATAAAGCCTACTTGGTCAAGGTACATGATCTTTCTGATATATTCTTGTATTCTGATGATGCTGACTTCATAGAAGGAGTTTGGAAGGATTCCTTCCTTTTCTATTTTATAGAAAAGTTTGAGAAGCACTAGTGTTAGTTCTTCCATGAAGGTCTGGTAAAATTCACCAGTGAATCCATTTGGGTCTGGACTTTTTTTAGTTGGGAGATTATTTTTTTAAATAACTGCTTGAATCTCCACACTTGTTATAAGTCTATTTAAGTCAATAATCTCATTTTGATTTAATTTTGGTAGGTCATATAAATCAAGGAAATCATCCATTTCTTTCAGATTTTCAAACTTAGTGGCGTGTATGTTCTTATAGCATGTCCCTATGATTTTTGAATTTCTCTGGTATCTGTTGTAATGGTGCCTTTTTCATCTCTAATTTTTTACTTTGTGTCTCTTCTCTCTTTCTTTTGGTCAGATTTGCTAAGGGTTTATCAATCTTGTTTATCCTTTCAAAGAACCAACTCTTTGTTTCATTGATTCCTTGGATTTTTTTGGTTTCTATTTCATTAATTTCTGCCCTAATGTTTATTGTTTCTTCCTATTGATTTTTTAAAATATTTTATTTATTATTATGAGAGACAGAGAGAGAGAGAGAGAGAGAGAGGGAGAGAGAGAATGGACACACCAGGGCCTCTAGTCACTGTAAACGAACTCCAGATGCATGTGCCACCATGTGCATCTGGCTTATATGGGGCCTGGAGAATCGAACCTGAGTCCTTAGGTTTCACAGGCATGTGCATTAATCGCTAAGCCATCTCTCCAGCCTGTGTCTACTGATTTTTTCTTTTTTCATGGTAGGGTCTCACTCTAGCCCAGGCTGACCTGGAATTTACTATATAGTCTTAGGGTGGCCTCGAACTCACTGTGATCCTCCTACCTCTGTCTCCCGAGTGCTGGGATTAAAGGCATGCGCCACCACGCCCGGCTAGTGTTTACTGAGTTTTAAGGTGAAGCATTAAGTTGTTTTCTTTCTAATTTCTTTCTTTCTTTTCTTTTTTTTTTTTTCCCAGGTAGGGTCTCAGTCTAGCTCAGGCTGACCTGGAATACATCATGTAGTCTCAGGGTGGCCTTGAACTCATAGAGATCCTCCTATTTTTGCCTCCCAAGTGCTGGGATTAAAGGCGTGCACCATGACACGTGGCTTCTAATTTCTTTTCTCTTTTTATTGGTTTTTCAAGGTAAAGTCTCATTCTAGCCCAGGCTGACCTGGAATTCACTCTGTAGTCTCAGGGTGGCCTTGAACTCACAGTGATCCACCTACCTCTGCCTCCCAAGTGCTGGGATTAAAGGCGTGTCATCATGTCTGGCTAATTTCTTAATATAGGCACTTATAAAGCTATGAATTTCCCTCTTAGGACTGCTTTCATTGTGTCCCAAAGGTTTTGGTACGTTGTGTTCTTATTATCATTTGATTCTATGAATTTTTTGATTTCTTTCCTCTACCAACTGAATTACATCCCCAACCCTCCACACGCACCTTTATTTGTCTGAGACAGCATCACGTAACCCAGGCTGGCCTCAAACTTCCTATCCTCCTGCGTCCACATTCCAAGTGCTGGGATTACAGATATGCATGCTCAGCCTGGCCTGGCAGAACTGGCATTCTTAGTAAGATCCCCAGATGGTTTGTACGAGTGTTGAAGCTCCCTAAACACCAAGCTAGAGGTCTTAGTTTGTTGGTCTGTGTTTGGGTCCAAACTGGCATTGACTTGCTATGTAGCTAAAGATGGCTTTGAACTCTGATTCTCCTGCCTCCACTGCCCAAGTACTGGGATTACAGGCATGCACCATGCTGGTAGGAGTCTTCACAGAAGACAGCAGACATACACACAAAAAGACTGTCAAACAGTGGCGCTTGGGATTGTGGATCCTGTGTCTAAAGGCCCTGACCCCAAGTGTGGTCCTTCAGCACCAGGTAGCACATGCAGATACAGGTCCTCCTGCCTTCATCAACTCAAGGTGGAAATGGATAAAATGGACAGGTTAGAAAGACTCCTCTTTACCCTGTCTCTTTCTTTCTTAGCTGGGAGATTCAGAGGTAATAAATTCCATCTTGTGATTGGCTGTAGTCACCCATGTGGGAGTTTCTTGGGACTTCTGTTTAGTATTTTGAATGTTCACTGGCTAACTCAAGCCAAACTTCACAATATGAGCCATTAATGGTACCAGAGAAAACCACATTGTCCTCAATTGTTTTTAAGATTGTGTCTCCATTTATTGAGCAGAAAATTCATTAAGAATTTATCAGATTACCTTCAAAAAGGCTGAGAAACTATTCTGAATACTATATTTGTTTAAAAGATTAGAAGCTGTGTATGGTGGTATACCCGTGTAGCTCCGGCAATTGGAAGTCTCAGTAAGGAAGATCAGGCATTCACAACTATAGCAGCAAGTCTGAGGACAGTCTGGACCATATGAGACAGTGCCTCAAAAAAAAAATTTTTTTTAAAGTTGGTAGAGCCAGGTGTGGTGGCATATGACTTTAATCCCAGTAGCTGGGAGACAGAGATAAGAGGATCATGAGTATTCAGGGCCACCCTGAGACTACCTAGTAAAATTCCAGGTCATCCTAGATTATAGCAAGATCCTACCTTGAAAAACCAAACCAAAAAATAAAAGCTGGTGGGTGGGGAGATTGCTCAGTGATTAAAGCACTTGCTTGCAAGCCTACTGAGCTCAGTTTAATCCTTCCCCAGCAACTATGTAAAGCCAGATGCAATGTGGTACATGAACCTGTGATCCCAACACACCTATGACAATGGGAGAGAATCTGAAAGCCTCTCTCTCATAAATAAATAAGTAAAATATTATTTTTTTTTAAAAAGAACAAGAAGAAAATCCCAGCAATTGGAAGGTAGAGACAGAAGGATGATCAGGAGTTTGTTAGCCTTGACGACATACTGAGTTTAAGGCTAGTCTGGGTTATAAGCCTAGACCCTGTCTGAAAAAACTAACCATCCCCCTCAAGAAAGAAAAAAAAAAGGTTGGATGGAGAAGTACTAGTTGGGGAAATCATCTTAAAATTCTTGTTCACTTACATAATTGCTTTGTTTTGATTTTTTTTTTTTAAGCTCAGGCTGGCCTTGAAGTTAACAATCCCCTTGCCTCAGCCTCTTGTGTACACTACCATGCCTAGTTCTACAAGCTTTTAGGCAAGTATTTCAAGAGTATATCAAACATCTTTTTGCACAAACAAAACTATGCAATATGTATTCTAAGTAAGTTGTACCTACTTTCAAGATGACCATCAAAATAAAAGAACCTGGGCCTAGAAAGATGGCCAGAAGTACAAAGTGGCACATGCATCTGTAGTTCATTTGCAGTGGCTGGAGGCCCTGGCATGCCCATATTCACTCACTTACTCTCTCCCTTCTGCATCTTTCTGCTTGAAAATAAGTAAATATTAGAAAAAAAGATAAAAGAATCTGATACATGTGAAGTTAAAGGACATTTTATTTACTGACAGATTAAAAAAACCATTAAATCCAGGCAGTGCAAAATGCACCACAGAACCCAATACAAAGAACTGGTATTAATACACAATGTTTAAGCGATGCTACACTTATTTTTGGCAAAGTGCTGTGCTATTCACTCTGTATAAAACTGACCATGTATGAACCAATCAGTATAAAAAATTTATTTAAAAAAATTTAGATAGTGGCTCAAGAAAACAAGCTGCCATTTGTGCATAGATTGATGTACAGTATAAAACCTAACCAAGTGTCCCTTTTGAGTTGTCAAGTTGATGAACAAAGAAAAAAGCTGTGTCCATATAACACATTAGGAAGGCACGTAGTACAACCTACAATACTTTTTAGTCCCATTGCTCACGCCTGCCCTCAAAAGGCAAATGTGTTCACAATTACTTGAAGAGGATACAAAGCCACTTTTAAAAAATAACACACAATTATTGACTAAAGTTTAAAACTTTTGGAGGAAAACACACTCAAAAACAAAACCACTCATACTCGAGGTCCCAAAATACACATCTGTAACCTTGCCAAGCACTGGTTTGGTTTTTACACAAGCCGGCCTAGAAAACAAACAGTACTAAAACTCCAAGGGTTTAACAATTAAAAACATTTTGTTAATGTCACAAGGAAACTTTTCAATGATACACAGAACATTATCCACTTAAGCTGCCATCTGAGTAGTAACTTCTCCTCCACATAAAGGACACTGTTGCCAGTGAGAAAAGATGCCTTTGTCCCTGTGCTCTCTGGTATGTTTCTCCACCCAGACCATTCTTACTGGTGTCACATTTCAAGTGAAACTGGTCCCTGGCAAGACAGACACCACTGTTTCATAGATCTGCTAAACAGAATACTTTATGGGAAAGTTTCAGCATTACAATAAGCAGGTAGGGTTGCCATTTATAGCACATCAGCATGGCAGA
This sequence comes from Dipus sagitta, assembly GCA_036346955.1. Lineage (NCBI taxonomy): Eukaryota > Metazoa > Chordata > Mammalia > Rodentia > Dipodidae > Dipus > Dipus sagitta. The sequence continues at coordinate 162,153,246 of CM070771.1, forward strand.
TGGCAGCGAGGCCACCCAGGAAAAAAGCCCAACCTTATAAAGAGTTTCAACAGTATCCACAGGCCTTACAAAATAAGAGGATAATTTCAAAGCAACACCACAAACATGCACTAGTATCTCCCAGCACAAGGAGCAGTCCCTTAGTCCTTAGCTGATGCTAACTTTCCCCACTAATCTACTTAAGTATATTTGAATGTCTATCATGTTGGATTCCTTCATTTTTTAAAAAATTTCTAACTCAAAGAAAATGAGGATAATACATATACTTCCTTGCTATTTTATTCTGAAGAGTGTATAGACAGGAGAAGTCTTCTTGAAAAGGAAGAGGGGGGAAAAAAAGGAAAAGGAAGAGAAATAGCAAGAAAATTTTCAACAAAAGCAACAGATTACAAACCAGTGTACTATACAGATTTGAGAGCAAAAACAATAGGCAAGGGTGTACAGCCCTCTCAAGTTTTAAGTAAACTATCTTCTAGCTAGGATCAAAGAACTGGTACAACAGAGAAGGTATGTAAACAGGAACAGTCTTCATGGAAATCGGGAAAATATACAGAAAATTAATCTGAGGTGGGGGGGGGATTCCCTGCAATGAGAAGTTAATCACTTTGCATCTCTGCAAAGAATTCCCTACCTTCCCAACCATACAACCGCACGCGATAAATAATGGATGGCTAATCAGTTTACAGTGCAGAACATAACTCAACTCAGGAAGAAGTAATGAACAAAGAACATACATTCTAAAAGGCTTGATGAGCAAAAACAGCGCTGAGGAAGGTGGTGCATTGTAAAAGCTCAGAAACTTATTTCTGAAGCAATGCTTGTGTGCACCATGGACTCCAGACTTTTTCCAAGTCACATTCCGTGTTTTCAGTTTAGAAATTGTCAGAGGTACTAAATTCAGAGGGGTCTTATTGCTTGTTTGCTTTCTTACAGTGCTTGGGCATGAACCCAGGACTCTGTACAAGCTAAGCATGTTCTCTACCACTGAACTCCATCTCTGGGGATTTTATTTCCTACTGCTTGTATTTTCATGTAAAATACAGTAAAGTACATTGTAAACCAGCCAGTAATTACAACAGCAAAAAATAGTCATCAACCCACAAAATACATTTTGGCCATGTTTTTAAAAATCCTTAGCTTGTCAACATGGTCTGTGTCATCAGACTTGTGTCTTACACATAGTAGGGGGCTAACAAGCATACAGAGAACTTCAGCTGAATCAGGTAACAGTTTTCTTCAATTAGACAGAAGCCTTAGATACTAACACAGAAACCATAACATGCTATCAAAGGTGGTGTGGTAATCCTAACCTTGTAGAAATAATCCCAATGACTAAAATTTTTTTTGAACAAAGAGCTAGGCCCAGATAAGGCAAACAAAAAGTCCAATAACTGACAGAGATGTAAATGTATTTAAAGGTATCAAGAAATATAAAGAAAAAGTTTAAAAAACAAAACAAAACATTGCAGTTTAATAAATCAGTTCCTACTGCCAAACAAATTCTCATGGCTGAACTTTTAGCTTGTGAGATACAACTTATGTTATGTAACAAAAAAGGTCCCATGAATTCAGAAGCATATGTTCAGATAATATTTAAATGGTCTTTTTTTTTTTTTTTTCAAGTTGTCAACATATGGCCCTATAACAGACAGGGTACAACAGACACACACCTTCATGAAAACCTCATCTCCCAACTCTGGCAAACACAAATAGTTAACAAATAACTTCTAACTCAAGTTTGATGAAACTTTATAGACTTGGCCCCTGCTTAGAAAACAATAAATAAAAGGGGAAGTCAATATGAAAGGCGGATAAGGGAAAAATGAGAATCTATGTTCTTGTTCTAGAGAGACATCCTGGCACTTAATGCCAGCCAGCCATCAGGAGAACAGCCTGCAACATCTAACTGCATAGGTGATCTCTTCCACTTCTAAATGGCCCAGCTTAGCCCAAAGAGAACATACAGGTCTTCCCTAAAGTCTCCAGAGTTCTATGCCTCAAGCTGCCACAGGCTTACTGAAAAAATGTAATACTCTGCTTAACTACAGCTGCTTTGCTTTTTACTCGAAAGCATGCCATAAGGGTGTTTATTTAATTAGGTTGCAGAGGAGACAGAACCTGTTTGATGATGCAGACAATGCTAGGATTCTGTCAATGTGCTCTAAGCTATAAATATACTTAATTTCCCAGGAAGTTGGTGCAAGTGTGGATGGCTCAGCAAAACCCATCACAACTTCTAACCAAAAAAAAAAAAAAAAAAAAAAAAAATTAAGTGGCTGGAGGTAAGAAAACAGACTTTCCTGTATGTCAAGTTAACTGGCCTACATGAGTTAAACCCTGTACCCTGGCCTCATTAGCACCAACACTGTGAAGAATAATTATGGCAGAGAAACTGCCACAGCCTCCCCGCCACTAGATTCAGTAGAAAGGCCCTTGGAAGTTCACACAAGGTTCAGTTCTAGACAGCCCCACACCCAATTAGTATATAATCCTCACAACTGTGAGGAAGGTAAATATTCCCCTGTTGTGGAGGAAACAGAGGCCAAAGTGGTTAAAGATTCTGTAAAGTTAAAATATGAAAACTCGAGGAAGTCAACACATGATTCTCCACTTGTACTGTGAACAGACATCATGAGATGTCTCCTAACCCCCTTGTTTGGCCCTTGGCAGGTCAGGCTCCACGTGAGACAATTTTCCCTAGATAGAGTAGATAGTATGAAGTCACTCAAGTGTCTGGTCAAGCCCTTCTGAATTTCCAACTCAGGTGAAGAGAGAAGTAGGCAGAGCTGGCAGGAAGAAACTCTAATAATTTAAATACTGTTCTATGGATTACTTATAGACATATATTTTTCCAAATACAATCTCACAGGTCTTAATTTTTTTTCCTCTGTAGGTGAGACAAGTGCATTTGTCTATGACAGCTGTAATATTTGTACCATGTCATGGAGTCACATCAGAATTACTGAATGCATTGTTCACTAAAGCTTAAGGTACCTGAATTCCACAATGACCTGCATGTCTATCTGGAAAGCACACAGAAATATATCAAGTTTCCTTTCAAACAAAAGTTCAGCCATTAATCCCATTATATCCATTGCAACTATCACCTGTTAATGCTAGTGTTAGTGTATAAAAATGTTCTCATTATATACAGAAAAGACTATCAAGTATTGGTCAATAAAGTGTATGGCTGACCCTGAGGATAAATTTTTGCTTACTCAAAAGATATATTAAATAATACAAAATAAATGAAATTGAAAGATGCCTATTCTTGTACTTGGGGTAAAAAAATGTCTTTAAGATGCTAACTCATGTGTACTTCACTAGATTTAAAGACATCCCCAAACACCAACACTGCAATTGTATTGATATGTTTCCAAAAATATTTTGAAAAAATTTACAAAAAAGTAAATGTTAGGAGCAAGGCATTATGTGATACACAGCATAGAAGTCTGGTTTTAAAGATAGTGTCTAAGCACACTGATAAACTAAGTGATTGGTCATCAACTGGCTATAAGGAAACAGCATTTTCATTGTATGTACACACACATCCACATATATGGGCATAAACCCAGAGAAACCAACCAGCAACACTTGAAATTCTTAGTAATTATACTGCCGTGGGCAGGGCTGATGAACCACCCAGCCGCTGTGCTTGACTTGCCGAGAGTGGCAATCCCTGGCAAGATTTTGGCGACGAAGACTGTTTCTGTTCAGAGACTGTCTTTCACTGTGCTCTTTTATCCACTGGGAAGGACGAAAGCTCTTGGGTTGTTCCAGGAAACTTGCATGAGCAGTAAGAGCAGCAACATAGCAGTGGACGTGCTGCCCCACTTCGCTTTGGGCTTCCACTCTGAAATGGATGAAATAACGGAGTACTGTTTATTAAGGAGCTGAAAAAGTTACTTGGTAATTTGGTTTGCCACACTATTTGTTTATGGTTGGATGAATAGTGTCTTGGCTGACAGACAGGCTTACATTTTTGTGATACACTGGTTAACAGTAGTGGAAGAAAGAAACCAACTTTTTTTGTTTTTGTTTTTGATAGGTTCTCACTAGGAGCCCAGGCTGGCTGTGAATTCAAAATTCATCCTGCCTTAACCTCTTGAGTGCTGGGATTACAAGTGTGTGCCACAGAACCTGGTGGAGAAGTCAACTTTTTTATTTTGGTTTTCTGAGGTAAATTCTCACTCTATCTCAGGCTGACCTGGATTTCACTAAGTAGTCTCAGGTTGGCCTTGAACTTACAGTGATCCTCCTACCTCTGCCTCCTGAGTGCTAGGACTAAAGGCGTGTGCCACCACGCCCAGTAGAAGTCAACTTTTAATACTAATATACCACATAGTCCACAGACAGCTAGACAGATTATGTGCTGAAAATAAGCTTTTACTTTAAGATCTTTTCTGGGAGGAAAACTGACATCTATTAGTTTTTTAGACAGAATGTCTTGTAGCCTAAGCTGGCTTTCAACTACTGATCCTCCTGCTTTAGCCTCCCAGGTGCTGGTGTTATAGGAATGAGTCACCATGCCTGGCTTGTGGCCAAATATATATATATATGTGTGTATGTGTGTGTGTGTATGACTTTTTTTTTTTTTTTTTTTTGCAGAGGGATGAAACTGGGTCTTATGTAGCTTAAGCTGGCCTTGAACTCACCATGTAGTCAAGGATGACCTAGGACTTCTAATCCTCCTAGTGCTGGGAGCATAGGGATGTACCATCACACCTGGTTTACGCCATGCTGAGAATCCAACCCAAGGTCTAGTGCATGCAAGGCAAGCATTCTATCAGCTGAGCTACAACCCCCTCACCACAATCTTAAAAAGTGTTTTTGTTCCAAATTTTAACAATCAGAACTACTGTTTACAAGTAAAATGCCCCAGGAAATGTGTTTTAAATCTATACTTCACAGAACTATACATAGGCAAATTAACTTTTTTTTTTTTTAAGGAAGAAGCCACTGCTTATTACAGAAGACAATTTTAAGTTTTTAATTTAAATTTAGAAGGACACATTTTGGAATGGCATTTACCTAGCAATGTTTAAAGACCCTGAAAGAATATGTAATATTAGAATCTTAGAATACAGTTAACACATGGTAGGATTATTGTTTTCTATATTAAAACTAATCACAGCGTCAGGGGAGTCTGGGGCTGGAGAGAGGGCTCATCAGTTAAAGATGCTTGCTTGCAAAGCTCACCAACAAGGGATTCAATTCCCAAGCCACCCATGTAAGCTAGATGCAAAATGTGGCACATGCATCTGGTGGTTGCAGCAGCAAAAGACCCTGGTGCACCTACGAACATAAATAAGCACGTGCAAATTTTTAAAAAGCTACCCAAGTGGGACTGATTTAAACTATATTAACACAGAAAGTTAATTTTTCTTTGCATTGTTGGGGATTGAACCCAGGCCTCATGCACAATTGGCAAGTGCTCAACTACTGAACTCAAGTTTAACTGGGTCTTATGTATCCAGACTGACACTGAACTTGCTATGTAGCACAGAATGTCCTTGAACTTCTGATCTTCCTGGGTCCACCACCTGAGTGTTGGGTATACAGGGTTGCACCACAAACTTGATTTATGCAATACTGAGGACCAAACTCAGAGCTTTGTACATGCTGGGCAATTACTCTATTGTATTTCCTCTACCAACAGAGCTGTATCTCCAGCCCAAGGTTTAAGATTTTTTACTAGTTATTTTATGTAGGAAGAACAGTTAATATTCTGCCTACATTTTCTTAAAGATAACACTATTATCTTTATACACACACACGCCTTAAAACAGATCGTACTAAGAAAAGAGGGGCTAGGGTGCAGAGTTCAGTAATAAAGCACTTGCCTAGTATACCTAGGCCCTGGGGTTTGATCCCTAGCACTGAAGAGAGGGTGATGAGGAGAGGAAAGGAACACATTGAAAGTTAATGTAAAGAAAGTAGTTTTTTAAAGGCGGGCATTTGAGTTCCTAGCATCCCTGCACAGACTACTAAAACAGATAATTCAGTCTCAAAGTAAATATACTTACTCTGTGCCCATGAGTCTTATAAGCAGCTTTTCCTGGCCCTACAAATGTTAAATGGTGAACTATTAAATTACTAGTAAGATTTAAAATGCTATTTTAATTTTACTGTTAGGACGTGGTCAATTTTTCTTTATTAAAATTGATTTACTATGGGTCATTAAAGACCTGTACGTATTACTTAAGCATATGGTAGCTCATAAACCTTCACAAGCAATACATATAAAGGCTAAGAAGCAATAAAAGCACACTCTGAAGCCCACTGTAAGTATTCAGCATCTTAACTTTTAAGTGGTTTACAGTAATATCCCTGAGGATAGAAAGAATGGAGGCAACATAATGTTTGAAAGTCATAATTTATTTAGCTGGGGCATAATGGTGCATGCCTTTAGTTGCCAGCTAAGGTAGGAGGATTGCAGTGAGTTCGAGGCCACCCTAGGGCTACCAAGTGAGTTTCAACCTGGGATAGAGTGAGATCCTGCCTTGCAAAAGAAAATAAAAAAACGAAAATGGGACATGCTTTGGGGCTGGAGAGAGATGGCTCAGCAGTTAAGGCACTTGACTACAAAGCCTAATGGCCTCCCTAGTATCCACATAAAACTAGATGCAAAAAGAGGTGCATGCATCTGGAGTTTGTTTGCAGTGGCTGGAGGTCCTGGTGTGCCCATATTCTTATTTATTCTCTCTCTGCTTGCAAATAAATACTTTTAAAAAGGAGGGCTGGAGAGATGGCTTAGCGATTAAGCGCTTGCCTGTGAAGCCTAAGGACCCCGGTTCGAGGCTCGATTCCCCAGGACCCACGTTAGCCAGATGCACAAGGGGGAACACGCATCTGGAGTTCGTTTACAGTGGCTGGAGGCCCTGGCGTGCCCATTCTCTCTCTCTCTCCCTCTCTGTCTCTCTCTCTGTGTCACTTTCAAATAATAAATAAAAATTAAAAAAAAAAAAAAAAAAGGAATGGGACATGCTTTATTGTTTACTCAGAAAACATGGACATTTACTATATAAATAACCACTTAATTTTGGTAACACCTGATTTTATCTTGATTAGAGTGCTCCCAGGTTTGTTTGTTTGTTTGTGTTTTTTTTTTTAGGCAAGCCCAACAGACTGGCCTTTTTTAAATGAGAGTGAGAGAGAGAAAAGAGGGGGGCAGGGCCTCCAGCCACTGCAATCTAACTCCAGATGCTTGTGCCCCCTTAAGCACATGTGACCTTGCATCACCTTGTGTGTCTGGCTTATGTGGGGCCTGGAGAGCTGAACATAGGTCCTTAGGCTTCACAGGCAAGTGCCTTAACCACACACTAAGCCATCTTTCCAGCCCTTTTATTTTTATTTTGTTTTTTGGAGGTAGGGCCTCACTCTAGTCCAGGCTGACCTGGAATTCACTATGTACTCTCAGGGTGGGCCCAAACTCACTGCAATCCTCCTACCTCTGCCTCCCAAGTGCTGGGATAAAAGGTATGTGGCACCATGCCAGGCTCTCTGGTCCTTTTTTTTTTTTTTTTTTTTTTTTTGAGACAGGTTCTCACTATGTAGTCCAGGTTGGCCTCTTTATTTTTAATTTTTTTTTTTTGTTTTTTTTTTTGAGGTAGGCTCTCACTCTAGCCCAGGCTGAGCTGGAATTCACTATGAAGTCTCAGGGTGGCCTCGAACTCATGGCAATCCTCCTACCTCTGCCTCCTGAGTGTTGGGATTAAAGGCGTGTGCCACCACACTCAGCTTAAATTTTTTTTTTATTTATTCATTTATTTAGAGAGAGAAAAAGAGACAGACAGACTAAGCACACCAAGGGCCTTTAGCCTCTGCAAACGAATTCCAGATGCAAATGCCACTTTGTGCATCTGGTTCTATGTAGGTACTAGGGAACTGAACATGGATCCTCTGGCTTTATTGGCTAAGGCCACTTAACTAGAGATTATGGGCTTGTGCTACCAAAGCTGGCTCAAAGCGGGCTTAAAAAATATTATTTGAGAGAGAGAAAGAGGCAGAGAGAGAAGGAATCGGTGTGCCAGGGCCTCTTGCCACTGCAAACAAACTCCAGATGCATGCACCACATTGTGCATCTGGCTTTATGTAGCTACTGAGGAACCCCAAGTGTTTTTTTTTTTTTTAAAGGCTTTTAAAAATATGCTCAGTGGTTAAGGTGCTTGCCTGTGAAGGTAAGGACCCAGGTTGATTCCCCAGAACCCATGTAAGCCAGATGCATGAGGTGATGTATGTATCTGAGGTTCATTTGCAGTGGCTGGAGGTCCTTGCATACCCATTCTCTCTCTGCCTTTCTCCTTCTCAAATAAATAAATAAAAATAAAAAATATTTTAAAAAAGAAAATTATTTATAGTATAAGGAATACAAAACAAGGAACAAGTTCAACATTCTCATGACATCAATCTGCAAATACTGAGTTCCTAGATTCAGTGTACAACCCTGGATTGGATGCTGGTTTGGATAGACTTGATGCAATATTCTGGGCTCTCATGGGGAAAAGCACAGGGTGACTTGGGGCACAGATAAAGTGAAAATTTGCTGAAGCAGCTGGGCGTGGTGATGCACGCCTTTAGTCCCAGCACTTGGGAGGCAGAGGTAGGAAGACTGCTGTGAATTTGAGGTCACCCTGAGACTCTGTAGTGAATTCCAGGTCAGCTTGGGCTAGAGTGAGACTCTACCTCGAAAAACCAAAAAAATAAAATAAAATAAAAATTGCTGAAGCAAAACGGTGTATATCATTGCCTAAACAAGCAGGTTATAATATAGTTCATTCAGGACATGCCCACTTGGGTTCAAAGTACAGGTGGATATAGTGCAAGTATGAGCACATATAGTAAACACAATCTGGAGGGACAGCTCATATTGTAATAGCATTTGCCTTTGGGCCAGGAGGATGTCATTTCAAAGTTTAGAATTTCTACATATTTGCATTTTCAGCAATGCCCAGCCACTGCTTCTGTGATAAGTTATTTTGAAAGCTGCCAACTGTAAACGCACATACACACATTTACTTTAAGTACTGGTGAAAAGCAAATACATAGGGCTGGAGTAATGGCTTAGTGGTTAAAAGAGCTTGCTTTTAAAATCTGATGGCCCTGGATTTGACTCCCCAGTACCTATGTAAAGCCAGATGCACAAAATGATGTATGAGTCTGGAGTTCATTTGTAGTGGCAGTATGGCCCTAGTACACCCATATTCACACTTCTGTTTTTCTCTCTCTCAAATAATAAAAATGTTTTTTTTTTTTTTAAAGTAAATATAAAAGAAAGGGCCAAACATGGTGGTGCATGCCTTTAATCCCAGCACGTGGAAGGCAAAGGTAGGAGGATCACGGCCACCCTGAGACTATTTAGTGAATTCCAGGTCAGCCTGGGCTACAGCAAGACCCTACCTAGAAAAACCAAAAAGGGTGGGGGTGCTGGAGAGATGGCTCAGCAGTTAAGGTGCTTGCCTACAAAGCCTAAAGATCCAGGTTCAGTTCCGCAGTACTCACATAAAGCCAGATGCACACAAGATAGCTCACGCATCTGGAGTTCGTTTGTACAGGCTAGAGGCCCACACATGCTTATTTTCTCTCTATCTGTTCCTTTTTCTCACTCTCTTTCTTTTTAAATATTTCTGTTTGTATTTTGTATTTCATTTATTTGAGAAACAGGCAGAGAGAGAGAGAGAGAGAGAGAGAGAGAGAATATGAATGGTATGTGTGTGGGTCCTGGGGAATTGAACCTGAGTCCTTTGGCTTTACAGGCAAACGTCTTAACTGCTTAAGCCATCTCTCTAGCCACCCCCCCCCCATTGCTCTCTTTCAAATAGAGTAAATACACAAATGTCAGTTGATTTTTTTTTTAATGTCAGTTAATTTAAAATGACCATTAATCATGCTAAATTCTTGAGTGGATTACTCAGAGGTAAAAGCAGAATCTATAGGGAGGAATTTTTTAAAAACCAAAGAAATTTATTTAAAGCAACTATTATAAGCAATTAACTCAATACTACCCCCCAAAAGAACTGTACTTTAAATCTTTGTTGGAATGCCTAAAATAATAAACTTTGACAAAATTATGGGGCTATACAAAATGCCATTTTTAAAAAAATATTTTTTGTTTATTTTTATTTTTTTTTTATTTTTTATTTTTTTTTGGTTTTTCAAGGTAGGGTCTCACTCTAGCCCAGGCTGACCTGGAATTCACTATGGAGTCTCAGGGTGGCCTCGAACTCACGGCGATCCTCCTACCTCTGCCTCCCGAGTGCTGGGATTAAAGGCGTGCGCCACCACGCCCGGCTTTTTTTTTTGTTTATTTTTATTTATTTATTTGAGAGCAACAGACAGACACAGAGAGAAAGAGAGGCAGATAGAGGCAGAGAGAGAATGGGCATGCCAGGGCCTCCAGCCACTGCAAACAAACTCCAGATGCATGCACCACCTTGTGCATCTGGCTTACATGGGTCCTGGGGAATCGAACTGAGGTCCTTTGGCTTTGCAGGCAAGCACCTTAAGCACTAAGCCATCTCTCCAGCCCCAAAGTGCCATTTTATTATTTATTTATTTATTTATTTATTTATTTACTTGACAGAGAGAGTGAAAGAGGCAGATAGAGAATGGGTGCACCAGGGCTTCTAGCCTCTGCAAACAAACTCAAGATGCATGCGCTACCTTGTGCATCTGGCTTACATGGGTCCTGGGGAATCGAACCAAGGTCCTTTGGCTTTGTAGGCAAGCGCCTTAACTGCTAAGCCATCTCTCCAGCCCCAAAGTGCCATTTTATTATTTATTTATTTACTTGAGAGAAAGTGAAAGAGGCAGATAGAGAATGGGTGCACCAGGGCTTCTAGCCACTGCAAACAAACTCGAGATGCATGTGCCACCTTGTGCATCTGGCTTACATGGACACTGGGGAATTGAACCTGGACCCTTAGGCTTCGCAGCCAAGTGCCTTAACCACTAAGGCATTTCTTCAGCCTCTAAAGTATCATTTTCTACCAAATATTTTACCCAGTTTACAGCATGATGCCATGAGACTTTATAAACACACTGTTTTGTTGTTGTTGTTCTGGTGTAAGTGAAAGGAAATGTATTCAGCCTTATAGAAGTGTCTATAATATAGAGACTTGGAGTGCAGCAACTGGAAAAGTTACAGAGTTGCTTGGGGCTTATTTATATCTTACAAACAGGAAACAAGGGCTGGAGAGATGGCTTAGTGGTAAGCGCTTGCCTGTGAAGCCTAAGGACCCCGGTTCGAGGCTCAACTCCCCAGGACCCACATTAGCCAGATGCTGGAGGCCCTGGCGCGCCCATTCTCTCTCTGTCTCTCTCTCTCTCTGTCTGTTGCTCTCAAATAAATAAATAAATAAAATAAACAAACAGAAAAAAAAGATTCTACCTAGAAAAAATTAAAAAAAAACAAACAAACAGGAAACAAGCTATATAGAATGATCTTAGTGAGGCCACAGCCTCAACAACCCCAAAAACCCTTAATAGACAACATTGGGTAACAGTTCTGAATCAGTCCAGAGGCTCCAAGTTTACCCGAACCCTTGCTCTACAAGAGGGAGTAAGTCAGTGCCAACATTCACAGTGTTTTAAGGGCATTTTCCATTGGTGTGAATGATAGACTGGATGGACTCTGAAGTGATTACAATAATGTCAGGTAAGACTTTATTTTAGTGGGTGAGAATAATCTCAAGACACTTTCTCTGTACATGTTCTCTTGATGAAGGCCATGAATATCTGCACTGTTGATGTGGAACATAGTAGTCTTCACTGACTTTTCTTCCATGAGCTCATGAATCTCCCTTCCCCAACGTGCCACTGAAACACAGCCTCCAGACCAGCTGTGATGGCCATATAGCAAAACATTGTGGTATGGAATATTTCCTCTGCAAACAGCTCTTTGAAAAAATATTTTGGTAAAACTGCCTTTTACTTTATACTTAAGATTTTCAAAATTAAACACCTTTTCTGGTGATCTAGCTAGTACATGGAATAAAATGAGTTTTAAGGCACACTATTCTAAGTTTAAATTGAAATCCCAAATAAGCAGGTCTAAAATATATCAGAATTATAGTCTAATATACTCATCAAACCATTATTTCCCTTTTGTAGCAAAACTCTGTAAATATGACAAGTCTCTATTATATAACTGAAGCCATGTCACAACTAACCTTACATAAACTCTAGGCCTGTCATGGTGGCACACACCTTTAGTCCCAGCACTTGGGAGGCAGAGGTAGGAGAATCACTATAGGTTCAAGGCCAGCCTGGAACTACAGAGTGATTGCCAAGTCAGCCTGGGCCTAGAGTGAGATCCTGCCTTGAAAAACAAAACAAAATCTTTAAAATGGGGGGTGGAGAAATGGCTTAGTGGTTAAGGCACTTGCCAGCAAAGCCTAAGGACCCAGGTTCAATTACGCAGTACCCAGAGAAAGCCAGATGCATAGTGTGCATGAGTCTGGAGTTCATCTGCAGTGACTAGAGGCCCTGACATACCCATTATCTATCTGCTTCTCTCCCTCTCTCTCTCCTCTCAAATCAATCAGTAAATAAAATTTTAAAAAGATCTAAAATGATTAGTTTTTGTTATTTTTGTTTTTGGAGAGGGTCTCCTTGTTTTGTGGGAGATGGCCTTGAACTCAATCCTGCTTCAGCCTCCTGAGCGTGAGCCACCATCCCCAGCCCTGAACAAGTTTTTTATATCATTGATTACTTGTGCATCCTGTCCATGTTTTTAAAAACTTTTTTATTATTTTTATTTATTAGAGGGAGGGAGACAGGAGGACAGAATGGGTGTGTCAGGGTCTCTAGCCACTGCATACGAACTCCAGATGCATACACCACCTTGTGGGATCTGGGGAATTGAACCTCGATCCTTAGGCTTCTCAGGCAAGCGCCTTAAATGCTAAGCCATCTCTCCAGTCCCTTGTGTCCATATTTTTATCTTTCTCTAATAAAATTGCTTTTGCATATTCTAAAAACATATTTAACTATGTAGAAGTAAGCAAAATACATGCTTAGCAGACTACCTGTTGAGAGAGAGAAAAAAAAAGCCTGCACCATACCTGGGAGTACTTGAGTTATGAAATTCATCAGTCTCACAGCTGGCCTCACTGAGACCAGGGCAGGAGTTATGCACAGCATAGACAGACATGCTGGGATGTTCAATGAGAAGGTTTTCCATAGGACTTGTTTCCACCTTGATAGTGGTTAATCCACCTGCAGTGAAACACGGGGGAGGGGTGATAAACCAGCTCTCCTCCATCGGACAGGATTCAAACTGGAGGAAGCAAGAATCACTTGTATCAGCCAAGCACTCCAGGGATGCAGGTAAACAGGAGAAGACTGAAGTGTGCTCTGTAGGTGACTCCTCACTGATATCTTCTTCCTCCTCTTCCTCTGCTGAGAAACCAGTGCAAGTGTCTAGATTGTGGTCCACATTGCAGTTTACATGGGAGGATGATCATCACATTGAGCAGTCAGTCATGGTAGAGCCACCCATCAGAGTTCACAGCACAGAAAAAGGAGAGACAATTCTGTTAATTGATGCTTACATTCTTGTCTTAGTGCCAGGAAAATCATTTATATTTTCCTGTAATAATTATGAATAACTTTAGCCTCCATGTGGGTTGAAATTAGGGGAGGGTTATTCACTCTGGCTTGGAAGGAATGGCTTTGGAACTGCTTCTATTCTGCTGAATAAACATAACACGCTAGATGTAGTGGCACACTCCATTCATCCCACACTCAGGAGGTTGAGGTAGGAGGATCACCATGGGCTGGAGGGTAGCTTGTGTCAGCTTGAGTGAGACCCTACCTTGAAACACTAAACAAAAATATACTTCACTATGTGGACTACTACTGTCTAATACTTGCAATTAAAGTGCCTCTGATTGGATCAGACTGTAGATTGCAAAACTGGAAAGTCTGATGTCAATCAATTTCACTTACTGATCATCTGGGACAGAATGTTTAATGAACTTTTTTTAGACAAATTCTTGTTTATTTGGGCTGGAGAGATGGCTTAGCAGTTAAGTGCTTGCCTGTGAAGCCTAAGTACCCCGGTTCAAGGCTCGATTCCCCAGGACCCATGTTAGCCAGATGCACAAGGGGGCGCACACTTCTGGAGTTCATTTGCAGTGGCTGGAGGCCCTGGCGTGCCCATTTTCTCTCTCTGCCTCTTTCTCTGCCTGTTGCTCTCAAACAAATAAAAATAAACAAAAAAATTCTTGTTTATTTCTGGTTTACTTATGGAAAAAGTATGACCTCCCAGTGTTCCCACTTTTAAACCAGATATGTTGGTGCATGCCTGTAATCCTAGCACTTAGATGGTGGAGGCAGAAGGATGAGGAGTTCATGGTTATCCTCAGCTACCTAACATGTTTGAGGCTACTTAAGAACCTGTCTCCAAAAACAAAAACAAGAGTTTCCACTTTTATTGTGATGGCTAACTGCCAAGTATACCTTACCTATGAAGTCAACCAGAATCCATTCATCATCTTCTTTCTCATTAAATTCTGGTTCTTGGTTGGAAGAAGTATTGACTTCACCTACAAACATTTTATTCAGCCGCTGAAACATTGTTAAGGCAAGATTGAGACTTTGGCTGGATGTCTTTATAGCTGAGTTTTCAAAATCCTGTCTTCAGTTGGTCTGATGGTAGGGACAGGAGATTAAAGTGCACAGGGTGTTTATTCAACTTTATGTGAGAAGAGTCATTTCCCTAAAATAAAGGAGGAAAAGAAAGTTGTTATTTCTTTTTGTTTGATTTTTGGGGGTTGTTTGCTTGCTTATTACTGTTTTTTTTTGTTGTTGTTGTTTTGTTTGCCTTTTTTTTTTTTTTTTTTAACAGCAGGAGCGAGAGAGAAAAAGAGAGGGAGAGAACTGGCACACCAGGGCCTCAGCGACTGCAACTGAATGCCAGACACTTGCCCCACCTAATGGGCATATGCAACCTTGTACTTGGCTCACCTTTGTGCGTCTGGCTTACCTGGGATCTGGAGAAAGATCAAACATAGGTCCTTAGACTTTGAAGGAAAGCACCTTTAACCTCTAAGCCATCTCTCCAGCCTTGCTTTTTTTTCTTTGTTTGGTTGGTTTTTTGATGTATAGTCTCGTTCTAACCCAGGCTGACCTGGAATTCACTATGTAGACTCAGGGTGGCCTCGAACTCACAGCAATCTTCCTACCTCTGCCTCCTGAGTGCTGGAATTAAAGGTGTGTGCCAAAGCCGGGCGTGGTGGCGCATGCCTTTAATCCCAGCACTCGGGAGGCAGAGGTAGGAGGATCGCTGTGAGTTCGAGGCCACCCTGAGACTCCATAGTGAATTCCAGGTCAGCCTGGGCTAGAGTGAGACCCTACCTCGAAAAACCAAAAAAAAAAAAAAAGGTGTGTGCCACCATGCCTGGCTGAGCCCTGCTTTTTTGGAGATATGGTCTCATGTAGCTAAGGCCAGCCTTGACTCCTGGTCCTCTTGCTCCCACCTCCCAAGCTGGGAGCCATTGCTGATCCACTAGTACTAATAAAACCTCATAAATCAAGTATCTAAAATAGAAGTATTTTAAAATGTTAAATAAAAATTAACAAGGCTTTTTTCACATCTGTGCTTCGATAAGAGATGAATCTGAATGATTTTTTTTTTCAAATTGCAGTTTTCTGTAAGTAGAGAGTCAAAAATTACATGTTAACAGCCATGCTATACTGCACAGAAGTCTTCAAATGAACTGACAGCAGTGTCTGGTGACTACCATGGTTTTAAGCCCTCATTCTCTTGTTTTATACTTCCTGTACATGACCTCAAACCTGACAAATTAAAATCTATAAGCATGGCATACTTTAACCTTTTAAGCAATTCCTATCCCTGATACAGAGAAAACTGCACTGTAGAAAACTGAGTCATGCAGGAACTAGAGCTAGCAGACATGTCTCTGGTAGCTCAGCAGGTGGGGTCTCTACTCCCAGGGGTTCTGGTAAGTTCTAAGTGAGGAATTCCAGCTGGCTTCATGTGATTAGAGTTCCAGATCTGAACTTCCATTTCTACCAGGTTATCCAACAGCATCTTAAACTGAGCACATATCAAAAAGAATTCTTGGGCTGGAGAAATGGTTTAGTGGTTAAAAAGCATTTGCCTGTGAAGCCTAATGACCCAGGTTTGATTCCCCAGTTACCCATGTAAGTTAGATGCAGAAGGGGGCACATGCATCTGGAGTTCATTTGCAGTGTCTACAGGCCCTGGCGTGCCCATTCTCTCCCTCTTTCTCTATCAAAATAAATAAAGTAAATTAAAAAACAAAAAGAATTCTTCCAAGGTGTAGTGGCACATGCCTTTAATCCCAGCACTTGGAAGGCAGAGGTAGGAGGATCACCTTGAGTTCAAGGCCACCCTGAGACAATACAGTGAATTCCAGGTCAGCCTGGGCTAGAATGAGACCCTACCTTGAAAAAAAAAAAAAAAAAAAAAGAATTCTTGGGCTGAAGAGATTGCTTAGTGGTTAAGGCTCTTGCCTGCGAAGGCTAAGAACTCATGTTCTAATCCCCAGGTCCTGCAGAAGCCAGATGCAGTGATGTAAGCACACAATGTCACACACACGCACAAGAGGGTGTACACATCTGGAGTTCATTTATGGCAGATGAAGGCCCTGGTGCACCCATTCTCTCTCTCTCAAAATTTTAAGAATTCTTAATTTTTCCCTGACAAATTATTTATATACATACACTCATTCTACTTTAGGCCAACTGTTGTCTATACTAAACAAAGTCCCTGGTCCTATACTCTTGTTGAATGAGATAATGCAGGTTTTTTAAAAAATATGTGTGTGTGTGTGTGTGTGTGTGTGTGTATGTACATTTTTTTTTTCGAGGTAAGGTATCACTCTATCCCAGGCTGACCTGGAATTCACTATGGAGTCTCAGGGTGGCCTCGAACTCAGAGTGATCCTCTTACCTCTGCCTCCCAAGTGCTGGGATTGAAGGTGTGAGCCACCATGCCCAGCTTGCAGGTAATATTTTTAGCAAGTTACTTGGCATAAAGTTTCCTAACCAGGACTATTATTACTCTACAAATAGTAAGCACCTACTATGAATCAGGCCTACTGTGGAGCACAGGGGAGATAGACATGAACAGGCTCTCACAGCAAGTGAAATAGTCTAGCTGAGTGAATGGCATGGCAGAAAGATACATTAACAGCTCTTAAGACTTCCTTGGGTACATGCCTCCAGTAAATGACTTTAACCATGCTTCTGTGGAATCTGGAATGGAAGAAATACCTGCATGAGTGAGAATGTGACACCCTGACACCCTCCAGGAAGATCAAGAACCAGGGCTGGGGTGAAAAGGCCCAAGTGAGGTCAGGGGAAAAGACTGAGTAAAGGAAAGGTGGAGGGAGGGTTAATCAAAATCTAAGAGGATATAAATAAATCATATAGAAACCTATTTTTTTGGACAATGGAACACTCAGGAGCCGCAGATTGTTGCTAGAAAATTTTCAGTGCCAGGGATGTGATACCTTCCTGTAAGTTGTTGGCCAGGGAGGTCCCTGATGCCCCCAAAACATTACAAGGCCATTGCCAAGGCCCTTGGTTTCCCACCAGGAATAGATGGTAAGACCCCATTGCTGCAGACTCCACATACTTGGGCTGTAAGGCCACGGAGAAATCCTGCTGGAACTGAGCTGATAACCTCCTCCATGTAGACCAGCTGACAGAAAGCTGGAAAAAGGCATTCTGCATGCAGTTCAACATTGAAGAGAGAGAAATCACCAGTGAAGATACTCAACGGTGGACACCGCAAGCTTTATATTTTGCCAGCCAGGCCAAATGAACCAACAGGTACAATAGTGGCACGTCTGTCACAGTGGAAATCAACTGCCCTCTAATTTGACTGGAGGCCCACTCCATGGGAGGGAATACATCCCTGATACTGAAAACTTAAAACAGGGGTAGTCATGAGCCCTAGGGGTGTAATATCTGCTGCTGTCTGGCTAAATGTATAAACTATGCTTATCAAACTGCCCAGTAAGCACTTCTCTTAATATTCATACCCATATGTTAATGCTACTCTCACTTTTGGTAGAGAATCTTCTCTTTTCAGATGGCAGTGACCTTGGGATGACTCAGAAGGCATCATGGTGCTGGAAAGAAGTGACAGGAGTACTCAGCACTGCAATATCTCTATCACACCTTCCAAGACTCAGGGTCTATTGTGAAAGAGGTGGCAGAAAGAATGTAAGAGCCAAAGGAAAGGTAGGATTCCTTACAACGTACTCCCCCCAGACACAAAATGGCCTGGATAT